>CM066031.1:1801130263-1803562389 GCA_033557465.1 Ichthyophis bannanicus
GTGTTCAGATGGTCTTGTCTCAAAAGCAGATGATTTCTTGTCCAAGGCCTCCAGAGGAATCTTAGATACAGAATGTGTCTTCCCTGACACAAGTTTTAAAACAAGAAATAGCCACCCCTTGTAACGGGAGCAAGCAAGGCAATTTGTAGAGGTTTATTCCCCCCCCCCCCCCTCAACTGCTGCACTCCCTGGGGAGCAATGGCCGATGGAAAGAGATGGAGAAAAAGCACAGATAAAGGAAGCACAAGTTTGTGATACCTCAGGCCATTTAGTAGCTGAATGGAAAATGGGTTATAGCTGGTGGTGGCGAGGGTATCCTCTTGCAAGGCCACAGACACATAAGCAGCAAGATATTAAGACAGCAGCCTTGCTAGTTTTGGTAACTGTTTAAATTATTACAGAAACTGATGGTAAAGCACGGGAAATGGGAAGGCATGAGTGTTGATATAAGTTCAGGCGCTTGTATGCTATTGCTCATATGTCCTCTAGGAAAAACAATTTACATGAGTAGTGCTATCCTTAAAGCAGACGTGCATTTATAGCTGACAGCTGAGAAATATGCTCATTACTGCAGACCAGTAAAACTGGGCAGACTAAATGGTCCAAGTGCTCTTTATGTGCTGCCATCTACTATGAGGGCAATATTCTGTGGGTAACTGGGAAATCACCTAAAGAAAGCTTTGATTTTGAAAATTCCTTACTAACCTCTCCTCCCCCTCTCCCCCCTCAGATACACTACCCATATAAGTTTTGAACAGCCATCTTGGCCAAACAAAATTTATCTGATTAAATTAATGCAGTGCTTGGGGGGCATTCTAGAGTCACATTTTTATTTTTGGGCAGACAGTGCTGATGTTTGGCGCTGTCTAGTTAGACTGAACTGCTTAAATCAGGCTACACAAATACAGTAGTGGCTAAGTGTAATCCAGTTAAGTATTTTCACGTAACTTTAACCAGTTACATTCAGTGGTGGGACATACATTTAAATCCACGAATATGTGGATAAATATCTCGAGAAAACTGTAACCGTTCGTCAGCCTGTTGAATATCTACCCCAGTATTGCTGTGTTAATATCCCTAATATGGTTTGGAGAGATGGAGCCTATAGTTAAAACAGTAATAGTAGCCTTCACAAAAAAATAGCCTAATTCATTGTGAAATTTTTGATACATTGGAAACAGTTTTGATTTCATATGGCAAGTATAACATGTATTCAGACATCTAATTTTCTCTTAAATAAATGCAGGTAACTTCAGGATACAAAGCGAAGACCATTGCCGCTGCTCTTCCTTCCCCTTTTCTAGACCCTTTATTGTCTCTGTCACTCATGGAAGACTCTGAACTAAGACAACTGGTTTTAGAAATACTGCATAATCTTATTGATCGCCATGACAACAGAGCAAAACTTAGAGGAATAAGGTAGGGTCCTGTTTTACACGGACTTGACTGTAGCACATTTTGTTTAAAATTTAAATGTCAAATCAGTACACATTGTTAGTTATCCTTATCCAAAACACATACATTCTGTATATACAGCTGTTTTCTGCAATCCTGTTTCTCAGTATATTCTGATGATAACCAGTTTTTTGGACAAATTCCAGCATAGTTTATTAATAAGGGGATTTCTCAGTGTCAAGTTTCCTTGGCATTATACATGAGGAGGGTAATGTTTGAACAGAATGCCTATATAAATGTTTTTTTAAAAAGCCTGTTTTATGCCCGTTTTATAAACGCTATTCTCCAGGAACAAGCAGGAAGTCAGTCCTCACATATGGGTGACGTCGACGGAATCCCCATGCAGAGCAAATTCCCAGCTTTTGAAGAAAGCCTTTGGGACTGCATCACGCATGTGCGGTCCCCTTCCCACCCAAGGGTGCCATCTTGCTCAGTCTCCTTTTTTCCACGGAGCACAACGGATGTCGTCCTAGTTCCCCCGTGGAAAAAGTGTTAAAAGTTGGAAAATTGTGTTATTCTGCTTGCCGGTTCGATGCCGGTTCCCCTTCCCGCCTTGGGCTCAGTACACCGGTGTCGAGTCCAGTCTATTTTTTTTGTTTTGTCCTTAGTGACTAGCGTTCGTGCTCTTTCTTTCCTTTTAGTTGGCAGCCCGGTCCTTTGACCTTGCAGGGGCCCTTTTCCCCCCGATGGCTGCCAGCGGGTTTAAAAAGTGTGATCGGTGTACGAAACTAATGTCTCTCACAGACACACACGACTGCTGCCTCCAGTGCCTCGGGCCCGACCATGACCCCGTGGTTTATGGCCCGTGCAAAAAGATGTCTTCCAAGGCATTGAGGAGCAGGCAGCAGCAACATGACAGGATTTTTTCCGAGTCCGCACCCGCCCGGACCTCGTCAGAGGCCTCGACCTCTCGGCAGCTGTCTGATCCCGAGCAGTGTCAGGTGTCCTCTGAAAGGGGGTCTCCCTCGCGGGAACACCAGAGGAAGAAAAAATCCATGAGGGCGGTGTTGTCTGAGAGCTCCGAACGGCCTGGTCCCTCAAGGGATTGGTCGCGGAGCCCGGCTCACCGCCCCGGATCCTCGAAGTCGGAGTGACCTGCCAAACTCCCTCAAAAGGACCCGGAGACCCCGAGGAATGTAAGCAGTGTCCTCGTTGTTGACTCTCCCCCGGGAGAGCCGGCATCGGGCTGATGCTGTCAGGACCCGAGCCGGGGCCTGCGGAGCCTCCTGAGCTCGGTCTCAGGTTGGCAGCCTTGGAGCGTAGTGTGTCTGCCTTCATGGACCAGCAACGGGCGCTGATGGCCGGTCTCACACGTCCGTCCGCCCCGACCACCGGGACTTCGACATCCAAGTCGACCCCGGAGGCAGAGCCGATCCTCGAGACAATGAGGTCTCGAGTCGATCCTTGGCAGAGGTCCCTATCGACCTCCCGTACGGGACTGAGGTTGTCGACGCCAATTCTCTCGGTGTTGGGGTGGTTGGGACCGAAGCCCTCAAGGCCGGAGCCGATCGACTCCTCCTCGGAGTCCGGTTGGGAGACGGAGGATGAGGAGTCCCCGGGCACCCACTGTACCAAGTACGTCCCATCAGACTCCCCAGGATCTGAACCTCAGAGACGGTCACCCCCGGAGGACACCCGGCTCTTGGACTTCATCCGGGACATGGCAAAGGCTTTGTCATTCCCGGCGGATGCCGAGGAGGAGCCTAGAGCCAAAGAGTTTGAGGTCCTCAAGTATGACTTTCCTCCAAAGGAAGCCCTTACTGTACCGGTGCCTCCCATTCTGGGATGGCTGATGCTCCGAATGTGGGAGACACCAGCCTCGATGCCAGTCCTCAGCAGGCGAATCAATTCCATCTATCGAGTTTGCAAGAGCCCTGGGTTCCAAAAGGCACAGCTGCCGCACAACTCCATGGTTGTGGAATCGGCCATGTGCCGGCTGAAGAGCCGGAAGACGCACTCCTTGGTGCCTCCTGGCCGGGAGGCCCGCAACATGGATGCTCTCAGCAGAAAGTGCTACCACGGTTCGACGCTCTCATGCCGAATCCAGACGTACCAGCTGTACATGGGCATGTAACTGCAAGACCTGGCAAAGGAGATTGCCGGGTTCTCCGTTAGTCTCTCCGAGGGACCTTTGCAGCGCTTCCAGGTTTTGTCCACTGGGATCCGAGAGTGCTCGAAGTTTGACTCATGCAGCCTATGACGGCTTCGAGGCTTCAGCCTGGGTAGTGGGGGCCGGCATCGGTGCACGACGCCAGGCATGGCTACAGTCGTCATACCTGGAGCCATGGGTTCAGGACAAGTTGGTCGATGTCCCTTGCCGAGGTGAAAACCTCTTTGGCAAGCCCATGACTGAGAAGGCTGCTGAGATCGAGTCTGAGTACCTGACCCAGACAAGACTCGAGAAGACTTCTACCCCTTCTAAGAAGAAGGGCTCGGGTAAGAAGCCCTTTTTCCCGAGGAAAGGATCAGCTTACCGAAACTACCCCACATATCAGGCCTCCCCAGCTCCCCAGCAGGGGCAGCAGACCAAGGGACAGGAGTAAGGCCCACTTAAGCAAAAGGCCCCCAAGCCCCAGGCACCGGCTCCGGCTCAGTCTGGAGGGGGTTTTTGACTCCCAGGGCATAGTCTGTCCCAAAGGACGCAGGGCCCTACACAGGAGGAAGGCTGACCTGGTATGCCCACAGGCTGTTGCAACAGACACCTGGGTTCTCCAGATAGTCCAAATGGGCTATCGGTTACATCTCAGCCAGGTGCCTCCCTCTTACTTTCCAGGGAGCCTCTCAGACCCCCTCTTCACAGGGACCTCCTCTTGCAGGAGTTAAAAGGTCTTCTTGAGGGTCAGGCGGTAGAACCTGTGCCTCACCACCTACATGGCACAGGCTTCTACTCCAGGTATTTCCTGATACCAAAGAGAACTGGAGGCCTAAGGCCTATCCTCGACCTGCGAGGCCTAAACAAGTTCCTGGTGAGGGAGAAGTTCAAGATGCTTTCCCTTGGAATATTGCTGCCTTACCTCCGCCAGGGAGACTAGCTGTGCTCCTTAGACCTCAAAGATGCGTATACACACATCTTGATTCATTCAGACCACAGACAATACCTAAGATTTGTAGAGGGAGGAAACCATTTTCAGTACAGAGTGCTTCCCTTTGGCCTAGCCTCGGCACCCAGGGTATTCACAAAATACCTTGTGGTGGTGGTGGCCTTTCTAAGGACTCAAGGGATATTCGTCTTCCCCTACTTAGATGACTGGCTCATCAGAGCACAGTCAGCTCTAGAGGCCCTAAAGGCTACGTCCCGCGCTATCCAGTTGCTTACACAAAGTCCACTCTGGTTCCTTCTCAAGGACTGGAGTTCATAGGGGCAAGGTTAGACACCCTTCAAGCAAGGGCTTATCTACCAGAGGAAAAGACTCAAAGACTGGTAGCCCTAGTGCAGCAAGTGAGTTGCAGATCCCGCATCTCAGCAAGACACTTTGTGTCTTCTTGGTCACATGGCCTCCACAGTGCATGTGACACCCAATGCTCTGCTTCACATGAGAACAGCTCAGTGGTGCCTCAGGGACCAGTGGACACAAGCCACAGGCAGACTCAGGGACAACATCAAGGTGTCCCATTGCCTGATAAAGTCTTTGAAACGGTGGCTTCCTCCTCACAACCTTCTGGAGGGGAGTGCCTTTTCAGCCTCCCACACACTCAAGAGTGCTGACTACGGATGCATCCCTGCTGGGATGGGGTGCACATTGCCAACAGGTCTTCACTCAGGGTGTGTGGTCTCAGTGGGAGAGCACACAACAAATCAATCTCCTAGAGCTTCAAGCTATCCGCCTGGCTCGTCGGACCTTCTGCCAAACCCTGGCTCATCAATCTGTCTTGATTTATCTTAATACAGCTAAATAAATAAAATAAATAAAAACCAAGTAGCAATGTTCTATGTGAACAAACAAGGGGGCACAGGCTCTCGTATCCTGTGTCAGGAAACCCTGGACCTATGCTCCTTCGCAGTCAGACAGGGTATGTTCCTCAAGGCGGTTTACTTGCCAAGTCAGGAGAACTTCCTAGCAGACAAGCTAAGCAGAATTCTCCAGCCGCACGAGTGGCAACTGGATCCCAATGTAGCCCAGCAACTCTTCCAGTGCTGGGGGCAACCATCCATAGATTTGTTTAAGAGCCCTCAAAATCACCAGTTGCCCCGTTTCTGTTCCAGACATCCGCACCCACACAGGGTAGCTGCAGATGCTTTCCTAATATCCTGGTCGGTGGGCCCTCCTATATGCGTTTCCTCCCACGCCTCTGGTGGCTGGGACTTTATTCAAGATCCTTCAGGACAAGGCCTCGATCATTCTGGTGGCCCCCAGGTGGCCGAGACAGCCTTGGTTTCCTCTCCTCCTGCAACTGGCGGAGGAGATTCCAATTCCTCTGGGATTTCCACCCAATCTCCTGTCGCAGGACGGAGGCTCACTTCTGCATCCCAACCTCAGGTCCCTCAACCTGATGGCATGGCTGTTGAAAGGGTAGTCCTTGCACCACTTCACCTCCCAAAAAAGATAGAAGATGTGCTGCTGGCCTCTAGAAGGCAATCAACTAGGAAAACCTACATATTTAAGTGGCGTAGGTTTGAGGTATGGTGTACTCAGCAGAGTGACAACCCATTCTCCTGCTAGGTGGCTGTGGTGCTGCAGTACCTGCTTCACCTTTCAGATTTAGGCCTTAAGTCAAACTCGGTCCAGGTTCACCTTAGTGCTTTATCAGCACACCTCTCTCTATGCACCCCTTGGTGTCCAGGTTCCTGAGAGGTATGCTTCTGCTGAATCCCCCAGTTCGCACCCGGTGACCAAATGGGATCTGAATGTGGTCTTGCAACAGCTTATTCGTCCACCCTTCGAGCCGATGGCTACTTGCCATCTTCGCTTCCTTTTTTGGAAGATGCTTTTCTTGGTGGCATTCACATCGGCTAGACGAGTGTGTGAGCTGCAAGCTCTGGTGTCCGATGGACCGTTCACACGGTTCTATTGTTTATTTCACACTTGTTATACCGCCCCCCATAACATCGGGGCGGTTTACAAAAAACAAAATCAATAGCAATTATAGAAGAAGAAAAAGAGGGAAATACAATAAATGATAGAGCAGGAGGTGAGTAGGGATAGATGAGTCAAGACAATAGAGCAATAAGAGTAAAAAACACTTAAGACTCAGGGGGGAAAGGCTAGAGAAAACAGATGAGTTTTAAGGAGGGAACGGAATTTGGAGTAGGATTCTTCGGTACGGAGGGCAGTGGGAAGGGAGTTCCAGAGAGATGGAGCTAAGTAGAAAAATGCTGCTTTCCTAGTCGATTGCAAGTGAGCTTTAGAGGGTGCTGGGAGGTGAAGGCGGTTGATGTGAATGGACCGAAGACTACGGGAGGGAGTGTGATAAGTAAGCAGGTCGGAGAGGTAAGTAGGGGTAGACAGATAGATGGCTCTGTGGGTTAGAGTGAGAACCTTGAAAGATATCCGGAAATCGATCGGTAGCCAGTGTAGATGGTGTAGTAAAGGGGTGACATGATCACGGGGGGAGGCATGTAAGATCATACGAGCAGCGGTATTCTGAATTAATTGTAAGCGGCGTAATTGTAATTGTAAGCACCTCAAGTTCCTGCCGAAAGTGATCTCCTTTTTCCACCTCAACCAGGAGGTGGTGCTTCCGACTTTCTTTGCCAGGCCCCATGCCAGCCAGGCAAAAGCAGTTCTACATACCCTGGACTGTAAGAGGGCGTTGGCCTTCTACTTGGAGCATACGCGGGGACATCGAAGAGCTCCTCAGCTCTTCGTCTATTATGATCCCAGGAAGCTGGGGATGCCTGTCTCCAAGCGTACGTTGTCCACCTGGGTGGCGGATTGCATCGCCTGGGCATACAGGGCGGCCGATCTCCCGTTGCAGGGTCGAGTCACGGCCCACCGGGTCAGGGCTAAGGCCGCATCAGTGGCTCACATCCGCTCTGTTCCTCTGGCAGACATCTGTCGGGCCACAACCTGGTCTTCAAGCCATACTTTTGCAGCCCATTACTGTCTGGATAGGGAGTCCCAACAGAACAGTGTTTTCAGCCAGGCTGTACTCCGTAATCTGTTTGAGGTTTAGACAACTCCTACCCTCCGACCCTTTGGTGTCAGGCTACCGGAGTGTTGCGTTCTCTGTTGAACTCCTATCATGGCTGCTGCGGCTCTTCTAGAGGGAGCTTATTTTTCAGTTATGGGTTCTCGGTAGCCTATAGCTAGGGAGTCCCATATGTGAGGACTGACTTCCTGCTTGTTCCTGGAGAAAGCGTAGTTACTCACCTGTAACAGGTGTTTTCCAGGGACAGCAGGAATCAGTCCTCATGACCCTCCCTCCTCCCCTGCAGTTGCAGTCCTTTGATTAATTTTTATCCTTTTGCCGTCTTTTTAGCTATGTCATTTGACTGAGCATGATGGCACCCTTGGGCGGGAAGGGGACTGCGCATGCGTGATGCAGTCCCAAAGGCTTTCTTCGAAAGCTGGGGATTTGCTCCACAAGGGGGCTCCGTCGACATTGACATCACCCATATGTGAGGACTGATTCCTGCTGTCCCTGGAGAACACCTGTTACAGGTGAGTAACTACGCTTTACTACAAAAGCACATCCCTGCTACATAGAACGTGAATGCTGAAAATGGTTTAAGAACAATGTGAGAGCCACAAATGGGAGAGACATATTTCCATAATCACATATATTCATAAACTATAATCCCTCTACATCGTCATAGGCTCATCACATGTTAGACTTAAAAGTCTGCAGTTATACCTTTTGTAACTTTTTTGAACAATTGTATATTAAAATTTAAGCCCAGTGTGCCTATAAACTCCTATAATAAACTTATGCTTCAACTAAAATTGTTTTTTTTTTAAACTGTCGGACAAACAAACAAGGTAGCTATTAAACAGCACTCTCCAATGTGTCCTTTTATTCTTTTTTAAAATGTATAGTTATTCAATAGTGCTTAATATCAATGTGAATAAAATCAAAACCAACGTGTTTTGAACTTATTTCTTTCTGCTTCAGGATAGTAATTTTCAAAAATTGCAAGAGTGTAATTCAAAAGCACTTCTCTGACTGAAAAATTTCTCATTTCTACCGTCCATTGGCATGAATAAACCTGAAACATGGCCACAGCATTTTTTATACAATTTCTGGGTCACTTCCATTTGCCTTAAAAGGAAACCCAATCAAAGAAGAATATTCCATTCAATTTAAACATTCAACTCTTTTTTTTTTTTTTTTTTTTTTATCGTGAGCAATTTTGGAATTTTCATTTTAACACTCCTTATCCTAAAGGGTTGAATATTCAAATTGAATAGAATACTCTTTTTTGATTGGGTTTCCTTTTAAGGCAAACAGAAGTGACCCAGAAATTGTATAAAAAATGCTGTGGCCATATTTCAGGTATCCAGAAGAGCTCCGAGATGATTTTGAAAGGTTTAGTCATGCCAATGGATGGTAGAAATGAGAGAATTTTTTCAGTCCACCAAGATGCCCTGCAGGGAGTCATCGGCACCCACCAACTGGCCTCAGACCTCCAAGGCCATCCTCATTGAGGACTCCCCCTGAACAGTACCTATGCTGGGCCCAAAACCCTCGGTGCCCTCGTCGAAGACTGCGAAGCCAACTGGTATGGAGACCAGAATGGCAGTCCTAGAGAGCAGTATATCTGCCCTAGTGGCCATGCAGCAGGTGTTCATGTCTGGCTTGTCTGGTCAATCCACCCCGACGATGGGACCTTCAACATAGAGGGCTTCCTCGGATGTTGAGCCAGTCCTCGAGCACCATCAGCCTCGAGAGATCCCCTGGCCCCGGACGAGGTCCCACTCACGTTCCTTGGGACACCGGTCCTCCCCAGCGAGTGCCCACAGCTCGAACCGTCAATTCCCCAGAGGTCATGGACCCCTGAGAGCATCCCTCGGACTTTGACTTTGAGTCCGAATGGAAGACCGAGGACAAAGAGTCCCTAGACCCAAGACAACACCGTGATGTGCCCTCAGACCTTTTTCCCCAAATGACCCAATGTTGCTCCCCACCCGAGGATGTTGCGTTCCTTGATTGTGTGCGGGACATGGCCAAGGCCCTTCCATCGAGACCGAGGCTGAGGGGGACCCTTGCACTGAGGAATTGGAGATATTCCAATATGAGGCACCCCGAAGGAGACCTTTACAGTCCCTGTGCCCTCAATCCTCGACTGCTGCCTCCTCCGAATGTGGGAAACACCGGTGTCGGTACCAATTGTTAGCAGGCACCTCGATGCCATGTACCAGGTATGCCGAAGCCCTGGGTTCCAAAAGACCATGGAACCCAGGGCTCACAACTCCATGGTTGCGGAGTTGGCAATGCGCCGGCTTCAGAGCCAAAAAGCCTATTTGTCAGTGCCACCTGGCAGGGAGGACCGAACCCTCAACGCCCTCAGCCAGAAGGCCTTTCAGGACTTGATGCTGACATGCCAGATCCAGTCCTACCAGCTCTACATCGGCATGTACCTGAAGGAACCGTCAAAGGAACTTGGTGAAATCTCGACAGGCCTCGAGGGGGAACCCCTACTGAGGTTCAAGACTCTAACCTCAGCAGTAAAGGAATGCTCAAAGTGCTTGTTCCGAACAGCCTATGATGGCTTTGACATCGGCCAGGGTGGCCGCTGCAGGCATCAGGGCTTGACGCCAGGCGTGGTAGTCATCCAATGGAACAGTGGGTGCAGGACAAACTGATAGATGGCCCTTGCATAGGTGAAAACTTATTCGGGAAGCCCATGGAAGATAAGGCAGTGGAGAAAGCCCCCCTTCCCGAGGAAAAAAGTTGGCTTCAGCAGCACTCCGAACATCCAGGCCTTCTTGGCCCTCAACAGGGCCAGCAACAAAAGAGACAGGGATTTTGTTTTCTGGGACCATGTCCCTAAGTCCAAGACACCCATCGGCCCTGGCCCATCCCGGGGGGAGCTTTTGACTGCCTGGGTGCAACCTCCCTACCCCCAGGGGGTCCTCTTCTGCCCACGGGGGGCATCTAGCCATGTTTGCCCACAGGTAGACAGCCATCACCACCGACACTTGGGTGCTACAGGTGGTCAAGGAGGACTACCTCCTCCACCTACATCATATGCCACCTACGTACTTCCCAGGGGAGCCCACCAGGCCTTTCCTTCACCAGAACCTGCTCCTCACCGAGCTAACAGGCCTAATTAACGACAAAGAATTCGAGCCAGTGCCGAAATATCTCTGCGGTACAGGCTTCTATTCCAGGTATTTCCTCATCCCCAAGAGGACAGGGGGCCTCAAGCCCATACTGGACCTGTGAGAGCTCAATAGGCTTCTGGTAAGGGAGAAGTTCAGTATGCTCTATGCTCTCCCTTGGGACACTACTGCCATTCCTCCAGCAGGAAGATTGGCTATGCTTCTCAAACCTAAAGGATGCCTACACTCATATCCTAATTCACCCCAGCCATAGAAAATACCTCCAGTTCGTGGTGGGAGTACAGCACTACCAATGTAGGGTGCTGCCCTTTGGTCTGGCCTCATCGCCAAGGGTCTTCACAAAATGCCTCGCAGTGGTCATAGCCCACCTCTGGCTCCAAGGGGCCTTTATCTTCCCCTATCTGGATGACTGGTTCATAAAGGGGGACATGTTTGCAGAGGCACAATACGCCACCAGACACACCATCAATGCCCTGCAGCACCTGGGGTTTGTCATAAACTACCCCAAATCCCACCTCACTCCGGCCCAATGCCTAGAGTTCATAGGGCACAACTGGATACCCTTCAATCAAAAGCCTTCCTCCCCCAGAAGAGGTCAGAATGCCTCAGGAAGCTAGCTGAAGAGGTACGCCAATGCCGGACACTACCTGTCCAACCCTTACTCTGCCTGTTGGGACACACTGCCTCCGTGGTTCAAGTGACACCCATATGCCTGCCTGCACATGAGAGCAGCCCAGTGGTGCCTCCGCTCTCATTGGACTCAAGCCACAGGCAGGCTCAGGGACAGAATGAATGTGGCGGGCTCCCTCAGATGGTGGCAGGATCCACGTCATCTTCAGGCCGTGATGCCCTTCCATGCACCCAAGCCTCAGAATGTTCTCACCATGGACGCTTCCCTAATGGGCTGGGGAGCACATTGTGAGAGCCTCCAGGCACAAGGTTGCTTGTCCCAGGAAGAATCCCGGTTACAAATCAACCTGTTAGAACTCCGGGCAATATTCTTAGCCCTCTGAGCCTTCCGCCACCACATCCAACACCACTCGGTGCTGATCCAGACCGACAATCAGGTCTCCATGTTCTGCATGAACAAATGGGGGAACAAGATCGTACCCCCTCTGCCTGGAAGCAGTAGCTCTCTACTGCTAAGCTGCACACAGAGGGATGCTCCAAAGGACGGTGTACCTCCCGGGCCAGGATGATGCCCTACCGGACAAACTGAGCAGGGTCCTCCAGCCGCACGAGTGACGCCTGAATTCAGTAGTAGCCTCATGGCTGTTTCATTTCTGGGGGACCTGTTCACCAGTCTGGGCAACACACAGTTGCTCCGATTCTGCTCCTGCCAGCCACACCCATCCTGGGTGGCAGCGGATGTGTTCATCATCCCCTGGATGGAAGTCCTCCTGTATGTCTTCCCACCGACACCGCTGGTAGCCAAGACACTATTGAAGGTCCAGCGCAACAGAGCATCACTAATGCTGATAGCCTTTCGGTGGCCCTGGCAGCCCTGGTTCCCACTGCTCCTCTCTTTATCGGCGGTGTTGCCGCTTCCCCTGGGCCAAGCTCCTGGGCTACTCACAGAAGTAGGCTGTCTCCTACAACCCAACCTGGGGTCCCTGTCGCTCACAGCTTGGCTGCTGAAAGGGTAGTGTTAGCCCCCTTCAATCTCCCATGGGATGTGGAAGAGATTCTTCTGGCCCCTTGTAAGGCCTCCACCAGAAGGGCATACACCTTCAAGTGGCGCTGATTCTCGGTGTGGTGTGTGGAAAGGTGGGTGAATCCGTTTTCCTGCTCAGTACAAGTGGTACTCCAGTACCTTCTTCACCTATCGCAGTCCAGTTTGGTCAGAGTACATCTGAGCGCCATTGCAGCACATCACCAGTCCATTAAGGGAAAACACCTCTTGGCTCAGCCACTTTGTCCCGATTCCTGCGGGGCCTCGTGTTATCTAAACAACCCGTCTGCTCTCGAGTGGCAGAGTGGGATCTCAGTGTGATGCTCTTGCAGTTCATTAAGCTTCCGTTTGTGCCTCTGGCTACCCGCTACCTCCGGTACCTATCCTAGAAGGTCACCTTCCTGGTAGCACTCACATCAGCTCGCAGAGTCAGCGAGCTTCAGACTCTGATGGCAGAGACCATCTACACAAGGTTCTACAAGAACAAGGTGGTGCTCTGCACACACCCCAAGTTTCTGCCGAAGGTGGTGTCCCCATTTCACCTTAACCAGGTGGTGGTACCCCCTTCTTCTTTCCGACGCATCATGACAGTAGAGCAGAGACCATTCTTCACAATCTGAATTGTAAGAGAGCCCTGTCCTTTTACCTGAAATGGACCCAGGGCCACCGCAGAGCACCACAGCTTTTCGTATCCTATGACCCTAGTCGCCTGGGACTCTCAGTGACTAAGCGAACTTTGTCTACTTGGGTGGCAGACTGCATTACCCTTGCCTAAGAGTAAGCAAAAATCTCACTGTACCAGAGGGTGACAGCACACCATGTCACGGCCATGGCTACTTCTGTGGCAAATCTGTGTTCCATTCCCTTGATGGAAATCTGCCGGGCAGCCACCTGATCTTCAGTCCATAGCTTTGCAGCGCACTACTGCCTGGAGAGGGAGTCCCGATGGGACAGCGCCTTCGGCCAGGCCATACTCCGTAATCTCTTTAGGGCATAGGAAGCTCCTGCCCTCTGACCCTTCAGGCTACCGGAGTGCTGGTTTTCCACCGGACATTTGGGTCTTGCGAGAGTCTCTCAGTAGGGACTCAACTGCTGCTGATCACAGCTCACCCCTTGCAGATCACCGCGGCACTTTTTGGTTACAGATTCTTGGTAGCCTGTAGCTGTGGAGTCCCATATGTGAGGACTGACTTCCTGTTTGTTCCCGGAGAAAGCGTAGTTACTCACCTGTAACAGATGTTCTCGGAGGATAGCAGGAATTAGTCCTCACAACTCTCCCTCCTCCCCTTGGGGTTGCTTCTTTACCGTATTTTAATTTTTTGCCATCTTAGCTATATCATTAAACTGAGCCAAGATGGCACCTTTGGGCGGGAAGTGGACCACACTTGTGTGGTGTATCTCTCAAAGGCTTTCTTTGAAAGCTGGGAAGATGCTTCCGCACAGGCCCTGTCGGCGCTGATGTCACCTATATGTGAGGACTGATTCTTGCTCTCCCCGGAGAACACCTGTTACAGGTGAGTAATTACGCTATAGCTACCTTGTTTTTATTGTCCGACAATTTTTTTTTTTAATCTTGTTGAAGCATAAGTTTCTTACAGGAATTTATAAGCACACTGGGTGAAAAATATATTCCTGTACTATTGGTCATTTGTGTGAATAATTATTAAAATTTAAAGGCTCATCTTATGACTTCAGGCTGTTACTAGACATTGTTCCCCATTCAAGTTTCATCATGACCATGATAACTGCATCAGGGGTTTTCTTTGCACTGTTAGATGACCGCTGGAATCTCAAACCCAAATCTGCAAGATGGACAATATCATCCTAGGAATCAAAAATACCAAACAAGCATAGATTCTCATATTCCTCTACATAACAGCCGCCTTTGATTCTATTAATCATGAAATTCTGATAAACCGTCTAAAACATGTCAAGATAGGGGGCACCATAATTCATTGGTTTAAATCTTACCTAACTGACCACACACAACAGGTCATAATCAATAGTATCCTTTCCAAAAAATTCCATCTAACCCAAGGAGTCCCACAAGGCTCAGCGTTATCTGCATTACTTTTCAACATCTGTATTCAACCAATCTGTGATGTAATCCACAAACACAGTGTGGATTACAGAATCTATGCAAATGACATCATCCTATTCACACCATTAGATGCACTAAATCCAGACTATGGGAAAATAACGGACTGCTTCAAAGACGTCTCACAATGGCTCAACTCTGTAAATCTATCAATCAATCTAAAAACAGAAGTCCTAATGATCTCTAGAAATAAATCATTCTCACCACCTCCACAACTTCAAATAAACGATTCCTCCCTCGAAATTAAAAAAGAAATAAAATATCTCGGCATTCTACAATATCAGAACCTCAACATGACAAAACACATGATAACACGAACAATATATAACAAAACACATATGATACAAAACTTAAGACCCCTACTATCATCAGAGGACTTCCGCATGATAGCCCAAGCATTTATTGGCCCACATTTTGACTTCAGTAATATTATACTACAAGGACTACCCAAACAAGGTCTTGTCAGACAAATCTGATTGATTTCTTTGACTGGGTGACCAGGGAGTTGGACCGAGGGAGAGCCCTAGATGTGGTGTATTTAGATTTCAGTAAAGCCTTTGACACTGTTCCTCACAGGCGACTTATAAACAAACTGAGCACCCTAGGGATGGACCCTAAAGTTACTGCTTGGGTTAGAAATTGGTTGGATGAGAGGCGACAAAGAGTACAAGTAAATGGAGCTCTCTCTGAGGAGAAGGATGTTACCAGTGGTGTGCCCCAGGGATCTGTCCTTGGTCCGATTCTTTTTAACATCTTTGTTAGTGATATAGCGGAAGGGCTGTTAGGTAAGGTTTGCCTCTTTGCGGATGATAACAAAATCTGCAATAGAGTAGACACCCAGGAATGTGTAGATAACATGAGGAGGGATCTAGCTAAGCTTGAAGAATGGTCTAGAATTTGGCAGCTGGGATTTAATATTAAAAAATATAAGGTCATGCATTTTGGGCTGCAGCAATCTAAGGGAGCAATATAGTATAGGGGGTGAAGTACTTTTGTCCACTAAAGAAGAGCGGGACCTAGGTGTGGTTGTGTCTGATGATCTTAAAGTAGCTAAACAGGTAGAAAAGGCAACGGCAAAAGCTAAAAGGATGCTTGGGTGCATACGTAGAGGAATGGCTAGCAGAAAAAAGGAGGTGATAGTGTCTCTGTATAAGTCTTTGGTGCGACCTCATTTGGAGTATAATGTGCAATTCTGGAGACCGCACCTTCAAAAGGATGTGAACAGGATGGAGTCTGTGCAGAGGGTGGCTACTAAAATGATTAGTGGTCTTCATTATAAAGCATATGAGGACAGACTGAAGGATCTTAATATGTACACCTTAGAGGAAAGGCGGGATAGAGGTGATATGATTGAGATGTTTAAATACCTCCGTGGCATAAATGTTCAGGGAGAGAGCCTCTTTCGATTGAAAGCAAGTTCTCCTACGAGGGGACATGGGATGAGGGTGAATGGAAATTCAGGAGTGATATGCGAAAATATTTCTTTACGGAAAGAGTAGTGGATCCGTGGAATAGTCTCCCAGTGGAGGTGGTAGAGATGAGTAACACAAACAGGAACACCTGCTCGCAAGAAAAGCTCAGAAAACACAAAAAGAGCGAGCAGAGTTGAAGGTCACTTGCGCTTTATTAAATATGCAAACCCCTATTTAATAAAGCGCAAGTGACCTTCAACTCTGCTCGCTCTTTTTGTGTTTTCGGTGGTAGAGATGAGGACAGTAACTGAATTCAAAAAAGCATGGGACAAACACAGAGGATCTCTAAAGGTAAAAAGGGGACTGTTGTAGTTGTTGATATGGAAGGACAGACTAGATAGGCCATGTGGTCTTTTTCTGTCATCATATTTCTATGTTTATTTATTTATTTATTTGGCATAAATTTATACACCGCTCCTTCCAGCGATCAGAAGCGGTCCTTAGGAAGACAAGACAAGGGAATATGTACAGCACAAAATTTAGGAATACAGTATGATTACGCTAGGGGGACTAACAACCACCAGTTCACAGTTATACAATTGATTATTCAATAAATTACAGAATTGAGCAAACAGATCAGGTTATAAATGTACATAGAGATCGCAACAATACAAGCAATTAGCAGAGCAATATATACATATAAACACAATTTATTCTTTTTTTTTGTTTGTTTTTTGTTTTTTTTGTTTAAGAATCTTCAAGGATGTGATGCAACAATGAGAATTTAGGTTCCTATTAACCTTGTGCTTACGAGGTGGAAAGGCAGGATGGGAAGATAAAGTTGAGTTCAGCTAGGTGATGCCATAATACGATTGGAACAGGTGTGTTTTAAGCTCTTTTCTGAAGGTGTGTAATTCTTTGGTCTGCCGTAACTCGTGTGGGAGCTGGTTCCAGAGCATAGGTGCTGAATACGTGAATGCCCGGTTGCTCGTCCGTTCTTTGACTGATCTTATGCTGCTGGGTACGCAGAGTGTGTTTGGGTTTGCGGTCCATCGGCATCTGTTGGGAGGCTGGGTGGTGATTAGTATATCAAGGAAAGTGGGAGATATCTTATGGATAATTTTGAATGCCATTATCAGCATTTTGTAAATTATTCTTGCGGTTATGGGGAGCCAGTGGAGCTCCATAAGAACTGGAGTGATGTGATCTGTCAGGCTCTTATTCATAATAATCCTGGCTGATACATTCTGCGCCATCTGTAGGATGCTTATTGTTTTTTTCGGTAGCCCTTGTAATATAGCATTACAGTAGTCGAAGTGGGGAATGATGAGCGCTTGTGCTACTGTTCTAAAGTCAGAGTGGTCAATGATGCAGCGCAAGGGTTGTAGGACTTTCAGCTTGTGAAATATTGCTCGGTTCGTTATCCGGAGGTGTTTTTCCATTTTTAGGTTAGCATCAATTATTACTCCTAGGTATTTGATCTCGTTTTTTGAGTGGTAAGTGTTCCCATTCAGAGTGATAGATGCAGGAGGATTGAAGTCCTGTTTTCCTGATATGAACATCACTTCTGTTTTCTTGTGATTTATAGACATATTGTTGCATTGGAGCCAGTTTTGCAGTTCTTGTAGGCATTCTTCTAATTGGTTGAACTTAGGATCATTTATGTCAAGTTGTGTGTACATCATAATGTCGTCTGCATATAGATGGTAGCAGATATTATGCTTTTGGAAAATTGTACATACTGGCTGGATGTAGACGTTGAATAGCAGGGAGGAGATTGCTGATCCCTGAGGTATCCCTTGGGTTTGGGGGAATGGCTTAGCTTGCTCGTTATTGAAGCGTACCTGTTGCATTCTATTTGTTAGGTATGATTCAAACCACTTTATTGGTGTGCCCGTTATACCTATAGACTCAAGTCTGCGCAAGAGTATTTGATGATGTATTGTGTCAAACGCTGCTGATATATCTATAAATATCAGTATGAACATCTTGCTTTTGTTTTCGAGTCCCTTGATTAGGTTGTCTAGAAGAGCTATGAGTAGTGTTTCGACACCGTGGTGGGGTCGAAAACCGTATTGATGATCGTCAAGAATTTGTTTTCATCAAGGTGGTCTTGAAGTTGTTGCTGAGTTACTTTCTCGATAATCTTTGCAAGAAAGGATATACTTGATATCGGCCGGTAGGAGGTAGGATCATCTTTGTTGAGAGATTTATTTTTCAAAATAGGCCTAATTAGAGATCTTTTCAGTTGTGCGGGCATGATACCTTGCTGCAGGGATTGATTGACTATGTGTGCTATTAGATGAGAAATTTCATTTTTAGTAGATTTGATCCATTCTGCAGGACAGGGATCCAGGAGAGATATAGTTGTATGGAGGTTTGAGATGGTAGTTAAGATTAGTTTTTTGTCAATTGTATGGAAAGTGGACCATTCTTCTTTCAGGTTAAAGCTTGTGTTCTTACTGTCTGTCAGCTGTGTACATGAGGCCAGCACATTCGGGGTTTGGAGATGATGGTTAGGGGGATTAAGTTTGGTAGCATAGTGATCCGCCAGGTCTTGAGCCTTAATTTTTTCATTGCAGTTGAGTTCAGGTAAGGGCTTTGTGGACAGTAACTGAATTCAAAAAAGCATGGGACAAACACAGAGGATCTCTAAAGGTAAAAAGGGGACTGTTGTAGTTGTTGATATGGAAGGACAGACTAGATAGGCCATGTGGTCTTTTTCTGTCATCATATTTCTATGTTTCTATGTAACAAACTCTGAAACCTCTACAGAACACTGTGGCTCATATTATAATGAAAGTTTCAAGGACCGAGCATGTAACTCCAATCCTGTATCCCTTACATTGGCTACCTGTCTCGCAGAGAATCATATTCAAGGCATTTCTAACTACTTTTAAGACATTAAACAATATTACCCCAACATACCTCACCTCACTGATCCAGACTCAACAAGAAACAGAAGGAAAATCATAAAGAACCTTCTGTCCACCTTGACGGCATCAAGAAATGCAAACCAATCAACAATAAACAGGACATTTTCATTTTACTCCCCCATGCTATGGAACTCTCTTCCAAATAATCTACATGAAATAAAGGACTTAACCACATTCAGAAAAAACCTCATACCCCTATTATTCACTGAATCCTATCAGTCCATAATGAATAAACCGGACTCGACCTAATAGACATTTATTTATTTGTTTAACAGGTTTTATATCATTTCATTAACGTTTACCTTCAGTCAAAGTGGTTTACACTGTAGCTTAAACTTGGTAATATACATTAAACAGGAATATTGATAACTTGGATTTTTCTGAGGCAATGGAGGGTTAAGTGATTTTCCCAAGGTCACAAGGAGTGCTAGTGGGAATCGAACCCTGATCTCTGGGTTCTTAAGCCAGTGTTCTAACCATTAGACCATTCCTCCATTCCATCTACTCCTACAACCCCACCACCTCACATACGCCACCTTGTTGTAAATGAACATATTATACATCAGTTTCTATAACGATACACCAGCCCTGTAAATAGTTGGCTGCCTATTTCATCCTTACGGCCGAGTATGTTTACTTAAGTTAAGATTGTTAATTGTATTTTTATTCTGTTCCTGTTCATTTTAAACTGCCCAGAGCAGTACACTTTGGTTCTCTGTTAACCGCCTTGATTATGTGATAAAGTGGTATAAAAGACAAATAAATAAATAAATTCCCATGTGCTGGTTGCATTCAGTAAGCAATGACACCTAAACTAATGAAAACTCTCCATCACCATCTTCAGTTTACCTTATCTGAAGGCAAAAAGTCACATTCACATTAACGTGTACCTTCTCTTGGTAGTTTACCACTATTACTACTATATGAGCAAAGCAGAATAATGTTGCTGTTGCGTACAGTTTGTCATTAAGAAAGTTAAAATATCCAGAAGTTTGAAAAACAAAGTGTTAAACAAGTCTCTCATTAAAGATAAAGATATTATTTCGGTTAAGATTTAAAACTGTAAAAAGTAGACAGATTGAATACAATATCCTTCAACATAATAATCAGATGAAAATATAGTAAGAACTGCCTATTGCCAGGAGTGCATTATATATTAGCATACCTCCCTCGGCAAACAGCATTGCATTATGTGGAAGATACTTTAAACAAAAGATCAGCTCCACAGTGGATTCTGACATCATTTCTTCAACAGCTAGCACGAATAGTTTTGTGCAAAAATTAGTTTAGATTTGAGAAGGATTACCTATTGACTGAGCAGCTTAAAAATGTTGTAATGCCTTGTATATTGTCTCTTGTTTGTTGCTTACTGCTTTTTCTTTTTCCAAAGCAAGTTTTATTCTTGGATTAGTTGTAAATGCAATAAAAATAAAATTTAAAAAAGAAAGATTATTGTCTGTAAATATATGGCAGCAATGAAGTTGCAATGCCCCCCCCTCCCCCCAGCATCGCAAATTTGTTACTAGGTTTGAATACACACATTTATAAACTTAAGTATGGCTTCAATACATTAAAGATTGGACATCCACGGAAGAAGATCGGCATAATTTTTGTCAGTGGATAAATACATATGATGTACATTTAAAATTTACAGTGGAGTATAATATTATAGTACATCCTTCTCAGATGTGATAGGGTTTCAAAAAGGATCAAAAATTGACTACAGTGTAATGTAAAACAATAGAAAAAAGCAGGTTATTGAAATTTGACAAGCATCGTCCTATGAAGTTAAAAGTGGCACTCCATTGAAGGTTTGGGGGGACCCATTCACGGATAGTGCCAAGCATCGCTGGGTGCTCGACACTATTCAAAGCAGCTATGTTCTGGACTGCAATCAGCTGATCATGGAAGCATGTGTCATCTCTCCATGTGTTTCTGTGGTCAAGAGAGCCACTGCCTGGGTCACGCTGGACAACTTAACTGCACCTGAAGGCAGTGGTGCCAGTGCCTCTGGCAAGTGGGGCAAGGGCAGATATTTGGTTTATTTTGGGGTGCCAAAGAAGGATGGTTCCTTCCGACCAGTGCCCGACCTCAAGGGAGTCAATGTTCATTTGCGTGTGTTGCTCTTCCGAATGGAACTCAGAGATTGTGAATTCGGCGATGCACTGAAAGGAGTTCTTAGCGTCTCTGTTTTGGCCAAAGCTTATTTTCATATCCTGATCTTGGAGATTCAGCATTTTACTGTGCTTGGCTCGCACCTTCAGTTCACCATTCCCCTTTGGCCTCTACACTGCCCTAAGAACATTTTTCAAGGTAATAGCAATAATGATTGCTGTGCTACAGCGCTGAGGACTATGTGTACACCCAATTCTGGATGACTGGCTCATCCGAGCCCATTCTCTGCCAGAGGCGTCTTGCGTTTCGGCCTGAGTGGTATCCTGGAAGGACTTGACTGTGTGTTCAATCGGGGAAAGCGTCCGTTGGAGCTTCCCAATCCCTGGGAGCATGGTTTGATGTTGAAGTGGGCAGAGTCTTCCTTCTTGAGGAGTGAGTGCAAAGATTGTTAGAATGACTTGAGAGTTCTATTCTCAACAGGCTCCCCGGGTTTTGGATTATCTATGGCTTCTTGGCTTGATGGTGATGCTGATCAAGATGGTGCCATGGGAATGTGCTCATATAAGGCCGCTCCAGAGGTTCTCCCTGCCCAGAATTCAAGCTCAGGCTTCCACTCCAGCTGGTGTTATCTGAAGAGGGGCATGCCACTGGATGATCACTTGTGGATTCATCTGACAAAGAATGCCAGTCTTACAGGCTGGGGAGCTCTTGCCAAGACCAAATGGCCTAGGGCCATTCGAGCCACAGGGAGGTGGTGTGGTCCATCAACTTCCTCAAAGCAAAGACTATCTGGCTGGCCTTGTTGCATTTCCAGCCCTTGGTCAAGGGTGGGACAGTGCAAGCATTCTCAGCTGACACCACAGCAATAGCATATGTCAATCACCAAGGTGGCACGAGGTATGCCAGAGTGGCCGTGGAGACAGCTGTCTAGTTCACCTGGGTGGAAATAAGCTTCCTAACTCTGTCGACTTGGCACATTGTTGGGGTGGTCAATGTGGTAGCGGTCTTCCTCAGTCGTCCCTCTCGATTACGGATAGTGGGAGTAGAGTCAGGAGGTGCTTCAGATGTCTCTCTGCTGTTGGGGTAGCCCTCTAATGGGATTGATGGCATTCCACTCCAGTGAATAAGTGTACCATGACTTCAGTCACCGCACAGAGACTGGATGGAAGGGCATTGATGCCCAGGTTCATTACTGGCTATAGAAATATCTGCTGTATGTGCTTCCTCCATGGCCACTGTTTGGGCATGTGCTTCGGTGCATGGGCAGCCAGCCAGGCTGGATTGCTCTGGTGGCACCAGATTGGTTGAGGAGAGCATGGTTCAGGGACCTGATGTGATTTCTGCAGGAATTTCCTCCTTGTCTGCCCATTTTGGGGCCAGTTGCATAAGCGGCCATTTGTCCTGGACAATTCGGTTTCCTTCTCACTCATGGTTTGACTCTTGAAAGGAATCAGCTGACACCTAAGGACTATTCTCCTGCAGTAGTTTTAGCTCTGCATGGAGCCTGGAAGGGTTCTGCCGGCCTGGCATGCGTGCAAGTCTGGTACCTCTTTGAGCATTGGTGCGTCACACGACAGTTTGTTCCTGAGGTGGCTCTGTTGGCCCATCTGCAAGTGCTGGCTCTGTTGGCCCTTCTGCAGGACGGTCTGGAAAAGGGCTTTTCCCTTACTTCTCTGAAAGGTGAATAGTGGAGTACCCCAGAGACCTGTGTTGGGCCTGCTTCTTTTTAACATATTCATAAGTGACCTGGAAATGGGAATAATGAGTGAGGTGATCAAATTTTCAGATGACACAAATTTATTCAAAGTAGTTCAAACACAAGAGGATTGTGAAAAATTGCAAGAGGACCTTGATAAACTGGAAGACTGGGCATCCAAATGGCAGGTGAAATTGAATGTGGACAAGTGCAAAATTATGTACCTAGGAAAGAACAACCCAAACTATGGTTACACAATGCAAGGTTCCACATTAGGAACCACCGCCCATGAAAAAGATTTAGGTGTCATTGTGGATAATACGTTGAAACCCTCTGTCCAGTGTGCAGTGGCGGCCAAGAAAGCAAATAAAATGCTAGGAATCATAAGGAAAGGAATGGAGGATAAAACCAAGGATATTATAATGGCTCTGTATCGTTCCATGGTGCAATTGCACCTTGAATAATGTGTGCAATTCTGGTCACTTTATCTTAAAAGGATATAGCAGAATTAGAAAAGGTACACCCACCGAAATGGTAAAGGGGATGGAAGGATGCCCCCATGAGGAAAGGTTTAAAAGGTTAGGGCTCTTCAACTTGGAAAACAGAGACAGCTGAAGGAAGATATGATAGATGTCTATAAATTAATGAATGGAGTAGAACGGGTAGACATAAATAGGTTGTTTACTCAATACAAAGGCAGAAAGACTAGGGGACACGCAATGAAGCTACAATGTAACCCATTTAAGAGTAATAAGAGAAAATATTTTTTCACTCAATGCATAATCAAACTCTGGAATTTGTTACTGGAGGATGTGGTAAAAGCTGTTAGTGTAGCTGAGTTTAAAAACGTTTGGACAACTTCTGCAGGAAAAGTCCATTAACCATTATTAAAGAGGCCCAAGGAAAATCCACAACCAGTCCAGTACGTGATTATTATAGGAAAGACAATTTTATTCTCATTTATAGGCCCTTTACTACCCGACACAGGCCGTGTTTCGATTACCCTTCGTCAGGGGTGGAGTTGGTGGACACACTACAACCATAAAAACATATATAATGAAATAAATAAATATAAAAATAAGCTACAAAAAGAACAGATGCTAGAAATAATCAATAATAGAAAATCATATCAATATATAATGTCAAAATGTGACAGATAAATATATGCATAAAACTGTTAAAAGTTTTTTTTAAAAAGCTATTACAAAATCTTTTACCTTAATGTTGGGTACTGTGGACACTTCTCCTTGTAACCAATATAAAGCAAACCTTGTAGTGAAACTGTAAACCTAATCAGTAACAGTTAAAAGATGATTAACACAACATATATAATAAACCCACCATAAAAGCATATAGGTGAACACACATACCATCAGTATGACATCAATAAAACAAAGATAAGAACGTAGCAGGAGCGAAATGGATCTGATAATGCTAGGCTGAGCCAATATTACTCTTAAAACATGTATCCCTTTTTTTTTAAAAAAACTATCTAAGATTACTTTTTTTTATTAAAGATTAATATTTGTGTAGAACCTACTATATCGGTAACAGTTCACCGTATTTGCCCTCCAAATATTGCATGATATCTTTCAAACAGATGTGGATTACCTTGCAGATTATGCTAAAGAAAGAAGAAATGAAAAGAGATTTTAGAGCCGATATTACACACGTCCCGATTGCTTACCCCACTCTATGTATATTTCCTTGAGATAACGGTGCTCGTTCTAAATGGATTCCCCTTAAGTTTAGAAGTCTTACTCAGTCAGACATCAGCTTGGAGATCACACTAGTATCTGAAGCGATTAGAAGAAACGCTGGCTCATGCGCGTTTAATTTCAAGGCTACAAGAAGCGGGAAGCAAAAGTGGGTGGGCTAGAGGGCGGAGCCAAAGGATCGGGAACCTTCAAAAGGATTATATATTATGATATATTACACTTTCTGAAATAATATAAAACCATATGTGAGAGGCAAAAGAATACTTTCCTCATGTAGCGTAGGAGCCGATCTTAATTTCTACATCGACCCTCCTAAAAATAATACTGAAGGAACGCAAATGCACCAGCACAAGAATGTTAGTGTTAGTGAACAGGGTACCAAACAGTTACCATCATGCGTACACCCAAAGGTTAAAAACTTATACATACTACTAATATAAAACCATGTGTAGGCATATAAAAGAGACTTAATATACCATGTATCCTGATACACAAATGTATAAAATATTACGAATACTATGGATTTAAAATAAAGGAAGCCACCTTTAAAATAATGCGATGCCACCTAACATACTTTAAAAACCATAATCATACAAAATCATAAAAAGTAATGAATAATAACCACCATAATTAAGATATAGTATACAAATATAACCAGAAAGTTTCATACAAATGATAAATAAATTAAAATATAAAACCTTATGGTATCACCTACTAACACATATGATAAAATTCTAAAACCAAAATATATGGCATGCAACACATCTTAATAAGCTCATAAAACCGATAAAAAAAATTTTAAAACTGTAAATAATCAACCTGGTATTGTTGAATATTAGATATATCCGAAATCAGCATATACCAAACTGAGTATCAAACCACACCTGTACCCTGGTTTTTAAAGTATGTTAGGTGGCATCACATTATTTTAAAGGTGGCTTCCTTTATTTTAAATCCATTGTATTCGTAATATTTTGTACATCTGTGTATCAGGATACATGGTATATTAAGTGTCTTTTATATGCCTACACATGGTTTTATATTAGTAGTATTTATAAGTTTTTAACCTTTGAGTGTACGCATGATGGTAATTGTTTGGTAACCTGTTCACTAACATAGTAAACTCTAAAATGTCCGACATTTTCGTTGTTGTACTTAGTACAATGTGTTGTTGATAATTATTCTCTTATGTATTCGTATCCTTTTTTTTAGTTGTTTTTTAAGCATGTGTAAATATAAGATCGGTTTCTGGGTAATATGAGAGAAGTATTTATTCTCCCTTTACACATGGTTTTACATTCCTTGAGAAATATGATTTTAAGGTTTGGTTCATAAGGAGATAGACCTACTTTATCTTCTCTTTTTCTTGTGCTGGTGCATTTGCGTTCCTTCAGTATTATTTTTAGGAGGGTTGATGTAGAAATTAAGATCGGCTCCTACGCTACATGAGGAAAGTATTCTTTTGCCTCTCACATATGGTTTTATATTATTTCAGAAAGTGTAATATAATATATAATCCTTTTGAAGGTTCCTGATCCTTTGGCTCCGCCCTCTAGCCCGCCCACTTTTGCTTCCCGCTTCTTGTAGCCTTGAAATTAAACGCGCATGAGCCAGCGTTTCTTCTAATCACTTCAGATACTAGTGTGATCTCCAAGCTGATGTCTGACTGAGTAAGACTTCTAAACTTAAGGGGAATCCTTTTAGAACGAGCACCGTTATCTCAAGGAAATATACATAGAGTGGGGTAAGCAATCGGGACGTGTGTAATATCAGCTCTAAAATCTCTTTTCATTTCTTCTTTCTTTAGCATAATCTGCAAGGTAATCCACATCTGTTTGAAAGATATCGTGCAATATTTGGAGGGCAAATACGGTGAGCTGTTACCGATATAGTAGGTTCTACACAAATATTAATCTTTAATATCCTCGTTTTTTAAAAAAAGTAATCTTAGATAGTTTTTTTTTTTTTAAATGGGATACATGTTTTAAGAGTAATATTGGCTCAGCCTAGCATTACACAGGTGTGCAAAAAACTTTTTTTCGAGAGCTGTTTTGGTTATTCCACGTAATCTTTCTGTTTTTTGGTACGCTGAATCCGAAAATGACCTCCATTTTGTCATAGGACATCACGTTTCCTGACAATTTAGGTAACTATGTTAAATAAGGCAATACTTCAAAATAAATGGAAATAGACTTATAAAATTAAAGTTTTATTACAATATTTTCATGAAAATCCTTTTTTGAACTGAGATGAGCTCACCTACACACACTAAATTTGATTCTTCTTCCTTGTGAGGCTCCTCTTGGTGCATTTACGCTTGTGAGTAGCTTCTGGAATGTCTCTCTGAAGCATCCAACAGTAGTCTGCCATCAATGTAATGCTCCATTTTCCCTGGTATCTCCTTTCTATCTCTTTAATGTCTTGGTGGAATCGTTCACCTTGTTCCTCACTCTCAGCTCCCAAATTTTCAGGAAAGTAGTCAAAGTGGGACTGGAGGAAATGCACTTTCAAACTCATCAGGCAACCTAAAGCTTGAAATGCTTTCAGCATTCGTCCGATGATCTTTTTGTAGTGAGGATCTTTGTTATTGCCTAAAGATTTCTGTACGACTTCTTTAAATGCAATCCACCCTTCTTTTTGAGGATCTGTCATGGTATTGACAAACTCTTGATCAACTATAAGCCTTCTAATGTCTGGTCCGACGAACACACCTTTCTTCAATTTTGCCTCCGACAGGCCTGGAAACTTGGTGACCAAGTATTTGAAGCATTCTCCATCTCTTGGAAGTGATTTTACGAATTGCCTCATCAATCCCAATTTTATGTGGAGAAGGTGGTAGAACAACTTTATGGGAAGGTACCAAAGTTTCTCGGAGGACATTTTTTTCACCGACTGTTAGTACCCTCGGCTGCCAACTCTTCTTGGTCCAGTGATTTTGTCGGTCTCGACTGTCCCATAGACACAGAAAACAAGGATATTTGGTATACCCAGCTTGTTGCCCGAGCAGCATGCACAAGACCTTTCAAGTTCCCACACACTTGCCAACCATGGTCTTCATATTTAAGTTTACAAAGAACCAATTCCAAGTTCTCGTAGGTTTCCTTCAAGTGTACGGAATGACCTACAGTTATGGAAGCGTAAAAACCGTTGTGGAGTAAAACTGCTTTGAGACTTCTTTTTGAAGAATCTATAAAAAGACGCCATTGCTCTGAATCATATTGGATTTTAAATTGACCCATCAGACCTTCGACATCGATGCAATAAACCAACTTCCTGGGCGAAGTAAGGAACGAACTCCTTTTCACGATGTCTGAACCATGAAGATGACACTCCTGGCAACAATAAATTCCTGCTTTTCAGCATTGATCCGAGTAACTCAGCGGCATCTTTGGGAAGATTCAAGTCTCTTACCAAATCATTCATCTCCTCCTGAGAAAACAATTTTGGTCTTGTATCATCTTCAAAGTCAGAACTTGATTCGTCATCTGGTTCAGGTATGACTTCACCTTCATCGGAGCTAGGTATCTCTTCCAAGGTAGCAGGGGGCTTGGGTACTGGTATATCTGTGCCATGGGGGATGGGACAAATTGCCGAGTGAAGACTGGTGTATGAAATGGAATGCTTCCATTTGGAATTAAACCCTTTCACATCGCATGAACAAAAGTAACAGTCGTCACTATGGTTCTTTTGCTGTTGCCATACCATAGGAATCCCATAACGGAAAGATTTTTTCTTACCCTTGAACCAGTTTCGGAGGTCCTCAACACACCGTTTGCACACTTTGAGGCGCCCAGACTTTATCTTGATCTCCAATTTTTAGTCCAAAGTATGCAAAGTATACTTTTTTCACAAAGTCTGTAATATTCTGCTGTTGCTTCAACACTGTATATTCACCACAGATGAAACAGAAACTGTCTGGCGAATTAATACACTTTCGCGGAGCCATAACATAACGGTTGAAGAAAGACGAGCTAACACGAATTGCGATGAAAAAGTGTGAATAGCCTAGAACCAAGAACCTGATGGTGATTTGTGCACAAGTGTGGCATGCAGGAGAGAGCAGCTCTGTGTCTGTACACGAGACGTCAAAGTGCTGGCCACGCCCCCCTGCACTGACAGGAGCTGCTGCTATCTGCCCTGTGTCTCCCTCCCACTGGATTCTTCAGGAAAGATTAACCCCTTCTACCATTAGAAGCACGGACTTAAAACTTGCTTAGCTTATGTATATATTGCTGACCATCAGATTTACAGTGCTATATTTTTTTTTACATAACTCGGACAGCCCCTTTAAGGTTTTTTTGGCATTTTATATCTTAAATGCGCTTATGTGAATTAATTAATAGTAATTTGAATTAATTCAAAGTAATTTGAAAAAATTTGATAAATTTGAAGACAATTTTGCATGTTGTGGCAAATCTTGACGTCTAGGAGTTTTTTCAATATTTTATTTGTTTTCAGCACACCAAAATACATGGAAATTAGATGAAAATAATCAAACAGCTTTTTAGTCGCAGACCTGTGTTATCAGATCCATTTCGCTCCTGCTACGTTCTTATCTTTGTTTTATTGATGCCATACTGATGGTATATGTGTTCACCTATATGCTTTTATGGTGGGTTTATTATATATGTTGTGTTAATCATCTTTTAACTGTTATTGATTATGTTTATAGTTTCACTACAAGGTTTGCTTTATATTGGTTACAAGGAGTTCCCAACATTAAGGTAAAAGATTTTGTAATAGTTTAAAAAAAATTTTTTTTAACAGTTTTATGCATATATTTATCTGTCACATTTTGACATTATATATTGATATGGTTTTGTATTATTGATTATTTCTAGCATTTGTTCTTTTTGTAGCTAATTTTTATATTTATTTATTTTATTATATATGTTTTTATGGTTGTAGTGTGTCCACCATCTCCACCCCTGACGAAGGGTATTCGAAACATGGCCTGTGTCGGGTGGTAAAGGGCCTATAAATGAGAATAAAATTGTCTTTCCTATAATAATCACGTACTGGACTGGTTTTGTTTTTTCACGTGATTATCTGCGTTTTTGTAACATTTTCCAAGGAAAATTCACTACTTACCCTGGGACAAGCATTGTGGAACCTATGTACCTTTTTGGAAACTTGCCAGGTAATTGTGACCTGAAGTGGCCACTGTTTAAAACAGGATACTGGGTTTGATGGACCTTAATCTGACTCAGTATGGCATTTCTTATGTTCCAGGTGACAGCATGTCCTGTTTCAGAGGTCCGGTTGCTGGAAAGTCTTTAGCCTTGCACTCGGATGTTTTCTTCAAGGAGTTCATAAGAACATAAGAAATGCTATACTGGGTCAGACCAAAGTCCATCATACCCAATATCCTGTTTCCAGCAGTAGCCAATTCAGGTCACACCAAAGTCCATCATGCCCAATATCCTGTTTCCAGCAGTAGCCAATTCAGGTCACAAGTACCTGGCAGGTTCCAAAGTCGAGATCCAATCCTGGCCCGGGGGGTAAGACTTTTGGAACCCAGCACGGAATCCTTGACTCGACACCAGGGACGAAAAAAAGCGCTCTCCCCAAGCAACCTCGGAGGGAGACATCAACATCGGAGTTGGGGAGATCGCACTGGTTCCGCCAACACCATCACCATCTTGAACCAAAAGTTCAAGATGGTATCCCTTGGCACCTTGCTACCTTATCTCCTGCAGGGAGATTGGCTATGCTCCTTGGATCCTAAAGATACTTGCACGCACATCCTGATCGACCCAAGGCACCTTCAGTAACTCCAGTTTGTCTTCGGCAGACTGCACTTTCAGTATCGGGTATTCCCCTTCGGCCTCGCCTCTGCTCCAAGGATATTCACAAAATGTCTGGCAGTCATGGCCGCTCACCTCCGGCTCCTGGGGGTGTTCGTCTTCCCGTATCTAGATGACTGGCTCATTCGAGCCATCATGCCGAGGAGGCATGCAGTGCAACGCAACACACCATAGGGCTGCTCTAAAGCCTGGGCTTTGTGGTGAACATCCCAAAGTCTCACCTATGGCCCATCCAGCAACTGGAGTTCATTGGCGCCCTACTCTATTTCATTCAAGCAAGGGCGTTTCTGCTTCTCAACCGAACTCGCCATCTATCAGCCCTGGCCCACGCCATTCAAGGTGGTCCAGTAGTGACCACCAGAGAAATGCTCCATCTCCTGGGGCACACTGCCTCTACCATCTACATCACCCCATTTATCCGCCTCTGTATGAGGCAGATGTAGTGGATGCTCAGCGCCCAGTGGACGCAAGCGTTGGGCCGTATGGAGGACCGCATCCTTGTAACGCCGGTCCTGGCGACCTCCCTCGCCTGGTGGCAGGAGCCTCTCAACCTCAGAGCCGGCCTGCCCTTCCAGGCTCCTCTGGCATGCCACACCCTCACAACGGATGCATCCAAGCAGGGCTGGAGGGCCCATTGCGATCATCTGCAGTCGCAGAGTCCGTGGTCACTGCTGAAACTCTGAGCTGTTTACCATGCAGTGCGCGTCTTTCAGGATTATCTCGAAGAACAGGTGGACTAAATCCAGACAGAAGATCAGGTGGTGATGTACTACATCAACAAGCAAGGGGGCACGGGGGTCGTACCACCTCTGCTGGGAGGCAATGTACCTCTGGAACTTTGCAGTGGGCAAGAACATCTCCCTCAGAGTGGTATACTTGCCAAGCCGGGACCACGTGCTAGCTGACCGCCTGAGTTGTGTCCTCCAGCCACATGCGTGGAGGCTGAACTTGGCCATGCTGGGGGAAGTCTTCCAGTGCTGGGGACCCCAGAGATCGACCTCTTTGCCAGTCCAGACAATGTGCAGCTGCCACGCTTCTGCTCCCGGAGGCCAGCCCAGGGAGACACCTTCCTGTTCCCCGGTCCAGGAGTTTTCTCTATACATTCCACTGGTGCCACAGGCCCTCCTCAAGATTAAAATGAAAGTGGCCTTAGTCATTATCATTATGCCCATGTGGCTCAGGCAACCCTAGTTCTCCTTACTAATGCTGCTGTCCTGCAGGAACCCACTACCACTACCACTAGGGAACACCCCGGACTTGCTATCCCAGGAGGATGGGATGCTGCTGCACCCCCAACCTCCTGTCCCTGGCTCTGATGGCCTGGATGCTGAGAGGCTAGCTATAGCACATCACCGCCTTTCCAGGCAGGTCAAGGATGTCCTCTTTGCCTCCACGTATCGAGCATATGCTTTTAAGTGGCGCAGGTTTTCACACTGGTGTACGGATGAAGGACTCAACCTTTCTCCTGTGTGATGCCCAACATTCTGCAGTACCTTTTGCATTTGTAGGGGGCAGGCCTGAAGTCTGAGTGCACCTCTGTGCCATCTCTGCTTACCATCACACAATGGAGGGCCAGGCAAAGTCACTGCACCCTCTAGTAGGCGATTCATGCGGGGCCGCCCCCAATCCATCCACTGCTGGGTGGCTGGGACCTTAATGTGGTGTTGGGGAAGCTTATGGCTCCACCCTTTGAACCCTTGGCCACCTGCCATCTCAAGTATCTCTTATGGAAAGTCATGTTCCTGATGACACTCACCTCAGCCAGGCGGGTGAGCGAGCTGCAGGCGCTAGTGGCACATGCACCGTACACCAGGTTCTACACCAACAAGGTGGTCCTTCAGACCAACATTCTTGCCAAAGGTTGTCTCTGCCTTCCATTTGAACCTAGAGGTGGTGTTGCCCACTTTCTTTCTGAGGCCTCACTCTTCCAGGGCGGAAGCCTCTCTGCACATGCTCGATTGTAAGCGTGCATTGTCCTTTTACATCCAGAGGACGCAGCCCCATCGCCACTCAGTGCAGCTCTTTGTCTCTTTTGACCCCAGTCATCTGGGGCTCACAGTTGCCAGATGCACCCTCTCACGCTGGGTTGCCAACTGCATTTCATTCGCCTTTCAGCAGGCAGGGCTCTCTCTGGAGCATCATGTGACGGCGCACAATGCGAATGCCAAGGCAGCCTCAGTAGCGAGTCTGCACTCGGTGCTTTTACTGGAGATCTGCCGAGCCACCTCCTGGTCTTCTGTGCATACGTTTGCTGCACATTACTGTCTGGCGGAGACCTCTGGGAGGGACAGCGCCTTTAGCCAGACGGTCCTCCATCACCTCTTCAGGGAATAATACAACTCCTTCCCTCCGACCCATGATGTTCAGGCTACCTGAGTGGGGATTGCATCTTCGATGCTGCTGCTGCCATGTCAAACTTCCAGCCAATCAGTGCCCCCTGCTGCCCTTTATGGTCCGCCTTTTGGGTCACCTGTGGCTTTTACAGGTTTTTTTTTTTTTTTGGTAGCCTGTAGCTATGTGAGGACTGACTTCCTGCTTGTTCCCAGAGAAAGCGTAGTTACTCACCTGTAACAGGTGTTCTCTGGGGACAGCAGGAATCAGTCCCCACACCCCCCCTCCCTTGGAGTTATTTTCTTTCTCCAGGACCAAGTAGGAAGTCAGTCCTCACATATGGGTGACATCGACGCCGACAGAGCCCCCGCGGAGCATTTCCCCAGCTTTCTATGAAAGCCTTTGGGAATGCAGGCACGCATGCGCGGTTCCCTTCCCACCCAAAGGTGCCATCTTGCTCAGTCTCTCTTTTTCCGTGAAGCCCGTCGGACGTGTGTCCTAGTCCTCCCGGAAAATAGTTGAATTTTTTCGCGATTCCTTCGCTATTTTTTCTCCGGTTTGACGCCGGTTCCTCTCGCCGGGTTCGGTACACCGGTATCGAGCCCGATCTTCTTTTTTCGGTTTTTGCCCTTTGTGGCTGGCGTTCGCACCCTTTTTTTTTCTTTTCCCTGGAAGGCCGGTCCTTTGAACTCGCGGGGACTCTTTTTTTCCCCGATGGCTTCCAGTGGCTTCAAAAAGTGCGATCGGTGTAAGAAACTAATGTCTCTCACAGACACACATGACTGCTGTCTTCGGTGCCTGGGTCCTGACCACGATCCTAAGATCTGTGGACGATGTGGAAAGATGTCTTCCAAGGTGCTTCGAAGTCGTCAGCACCAAAAGGAAAGGCTTTTCTCCGACTCGGCCTCCGGCCGGGCCCGGACCTCGTCTGAGGCCTCGACATCTCGGGAGTCTGATCCCAAGCACCGTTGGGGCTCCTCGGACAGGGGGTCCCCCGACCGGGAATGAAAGAGGAAGAAGCGGCTCGTGAGGGCGTCGTCGGAAGAGGTCCCTGGCTCCTCGAGGGCTAGGTCTCAGACCCCCGACCGCCGCCCCGGGCCCGTGGAACAGGAGAAGCCTCCAAAAGTACCTCGAGTGGAGCCAGAGTCTGCTGGACACGTAAGTCCTGTAGTCCTCGTGGACTCTCCTCCCAGAGAGCCGACGTCGGGCCCGGCGCCACCGGGGCCCGAGTCGGGAGCTGCTGAGTCTCCTGAGCTGGGTCTCAGGCTGACAGCCTTGGAGTGCAGATTGTCTGCCTTCATGGAACAGCAGCGGGCGCTGATGGCCAGCCTGTCTGGCGCATCCGCCCCGACCACCGGGACATCGACATCAAAGTCGACCCCGGAGACCGAGCCGATACACGAGACCATGAAGGCTCGAGGTAGACCTCGGTCATGGTCTCCCTCGACCTCCCGTTTGGGACCGAGTGCGTCAACGCCGGTGCCTTCGGCGTCGGGGCGGGTGCTCACAGGCCCCGCGCGGTCGGAGCCCGATTCCTCATCGGACGAGTCCGCCTGGGAGACAGAGGACGAGGAGTCCCCCGACACCTTCCGGACTCGGTGTGTCCTGTCGGACTCACCGCAGTCTGAGCCCCGGAGTAGATCCCCTCCGGAGGATAGTCGGTTCTCGGAGTTCGTCCGGGATATGGCCACCGCGTTGGCTATCCCTGCGGATCCCGAGGAGGCCTTTACTGTTCCGGTTCCTCCGATGCTGGAACGGCTCCTCTTCCGGATGTGGGAGGCACCGGCCTCGGCGCCGGTTCTAAGCAAGCGAGTCAGTTCCATCTATCGACTCCGAAAGAGCCCTGGCTTTCAGAAGGCGCAGCTACCACACCATTCCATGGTGGTGGAATCAACCATGCATCGCCTGAAAAGTCAGAAGATGCACTCCGCGGTGCCCCCTGGCAGGGAGGCCCGGAACTTGGATGGCTTCGGTAGAAAGTGCTTCCAGGGCTCAATGCTTGCTTGCCGTGTCCAGTCTTACCAGCTGTACATGGGCATGTACTTGCGGGACCTGGCCAAGTTGCTGGCCGGGTTCTCTGCTGGTCTCTCCGGGAGCCCTTGCAGAGGTTCAAGTCCTTGTCCTCAGGGATACGGGAATGCTCCAAGTTTATTTCCCGCGCTGCCTACGATGGCTTCGAGGCTTCTGCCCGTGTTACGGCAGCCGGCATCGCTGCTCGACGCCAGGCATGGCTGCAGTCATCGGACCTCGAGCCATAGGTTCAGGACAAGTTGGTCTATGTCCCTTGCCGAGGTGAGAACCTTTTTGGCAAGCCTATGACCGAGAAGGCCGCACAGCTCGAAACCAAGCACATCACGAGGACAAGGCTGTCTAGAAAGACTTCTGCCCTTTCTCACAAAAAGAAGGGCTCGGGTAAAAAGCCCTTTTACCCGAGGAAGGGCACTGCCTACAAACAGTACCCACAGTACCAGGCCTCCCAAGCTCCCCCACAGGGTCAGCAGGCCAAGGGGCAGGGTAATGGGCCCCGTAGGCAGAGGACCCCCAAGCCTCCGGCCCCTGCTCCCACTCAGCAGGGTGGGGGTTTTTGACTCCTTAGGCATAGCCTCTCCGTCCCTGCTCTCCCAACCCTGCACAGGAGGTCGACTTACCCTGTTTGCCCACAGGTGGCCACTCATCACTGGGGACAGTTGGGTGTTAAGCATTGTCCACAAGGGCTACATGCTACACTTCCAACAGCTGCCTCCCCCATACTTTCCAGGGGAGCCTCCAAGACCTCCCCTGCACACAGATCTTCTCCTTCAGGAGCTCCAAGGTCTGTTGCGGGAAAGGCAGTAGATCCTGTGCCTCCCCATCTCCAAGGTCAAGGGTTCTACTCCAGGTACTTTCTCGTACCCAAAAGAACCGGTGGCCTTCGGCCTATTCTCGACCTCAGAAATCTCAACAAGTTCCTGGAGAAAGAGAAATTCAAGATGCTTACTCTTGGAACACTGTTGCCCTACCTCCAGCAGGGAGATTGGCTATGCTCCTTAGATTTAAAGGATGCGTACACTCACATCCTCATTCATCCAGACCACAGAAAGTACCTCACGTTCATTGTGGGAGGAAACCATTATCAGTACAGAGTACTGCCTTTTGGCCTCACCTCCGCTCCCAGGGTCTTTACCAAATGCCTGGCAGTGGTGGCGGCCTACCTGAGAAATCAGGGAATATTTGTCTTCCCCTCTCTGTACGACTGGCTCATCAGGGGTCAGACTTGCCAGGAGGCCAGACAAGCCACCATCCGAACTATTGCTCTTCTTCAAAGATTGGGGTTTGTCATAAACTTCGCAAAGTCCACTTTGCTCCCCTCCCAGAACTTGGAGTTCATAGGAGCAAGGTTGGACTCTCTGCTGGCAAAGGCGTTCTTGCCAGAAGACAGAGCCCAAAGACTGATAAACTTGGCAAACCAGTTTCTCAGCAGGTCATTGGTCTCCGCCAGACTCTGCCTGAGGCTTCTTGGCCACATGGCTTCAACAGTACATGTGACCCCCAATGCCCGGCTCCATATGAGGCCTGCTCAGTGGTGCCTTCGAAATCAGTGGACACAGGCCACAGGCAGCCTCAGAGACAAAGTAAGGGTGTCCAGACAATTTCTGAACTCCCTCCGCTGGTGGTTGCACCCACCCAATCTCCTGAAAGGGGTGCCTTTTCAGATTCCTGGGTTCACAGTGGTATTGACCACGGATGCCTCCCTACAAGGCTGGGGGACCCATTGTCTGGACAAGTGCACCCAGGGCCTGTGGCCTCCTTGGGAGGCCACACAGCAGATCAATCTACTGGAACTCCGGGCTATTCGTTTAGCTCTCCAGACTTTCTCTCAAACGCTAGCTCATCAGTCTGTCCTGGTTCAAATAGACAACCAGGTAGCCATGTTTTATGTGAACAAGCAGGGCGGAACTGGGTCCAGGCTCCTTTGTCAGGAGGCCCAGGACCTTTGCTTGTTTGCTCTCCGATACAACATTCTCCTCAAAGCAGTGTATCTCCCTGGCCAGGGCAACTACCTGGTAGACAGGTTGAGCAGGATTCTGCAGCCCCACGAGTGGCAGCTCCTCCCACTTCCTGTTCAGCTGTTGTGGTGAGCAGACCTGTTCTGTAGAGCTCCTGTTAGGGAGGAGTTCTTGCTTCCTTCCTGTGGCTGGATGTCGGGCCCTGGGCCACCTCCAGTAGGAGAGGCCCAGGCTCAGAGGCCTACCAGGCCTGGTAGGCCTCCTTTGGTGCAGACTACTGAGGATGCTGGGACCTGTCTTCAGCCGATACCCCAGGAGGGGGCCTCCCCAGGTAGGACTACAGATGGTCAGGGAACAGGGACCCACTTGCCCGGAGGTTTGGGCCCGCTGCCCCAGGGAGGAGGCTCCTCTCTCCTCCCCAGGCAGGGTGTGGAGGCTGGGTGGAGGCAGGGAGAGGCCCTGGGGAGGCCTTGGAAGCCTGCCCCGTACGGTGCTGGAGGAGGTGGGTTCCCCCCTCCGCCTCGGGTCCTGGAGGAGGCCTCTACCTCTTCCAGTGAGGATGAGGACGGAGGGTCGGGCCTGCCATCCTTCCAGAAACCAGCTAGGGCCCCAGAGGAGATTGTGGTGGCAGTACGGCGGCTCCAGGGTCTCCAGAAGGAGGCGGCCCAGCTGGAAACTCAGCTCTCCCACCTGGAGAGCCTGCAGGCCACTATTCCCGGTGAGGAGTGGGTGGCCTATACCATCTATAGAAAGGGGGTAAAGCGGGCCTTGAAGGCTAAACACCAGGAAATCATCTATCTGAGGAGCCAGGGTTGTGGGTCCCTGTCTGAAGTGTATCACAACTATGATAGATGGCAGGGTAGATCTGTAGTCCAGGGGAGACCCCCGGGGGTGGGTAAGCCGGTAGGAAATCGACAGTCCCGTTCTCTGTTGCCCTTTCAGGGTGAAGTTGAATTGGTGAAAGCTGGTGCCTGGACGTTTGGGGGAGGGGTCCCTGCCCACCCAGATTCTTTGGAGCCAATGATGACAGCCCCGCCGACGACCCGATTGCAGACATCGATTTCCTGCACTAATGATTGGGGCAGTGAGCAGGGTGTCCGAGGAGTTGATCTTTCCCATCAGCAGGCCTTTCCCGTTCATTTACCTGCTCTCCCGACATCAGCGTGTGTTGGTGGGGTGCCCCAAGATGGCCGCCAGGCAGTTCCCCGTGACGTCAGGCTTCTCACCGTTGCCGCCGATGCAAGGATTGCCCCGATGGAGGAGGTCTCTGCAGGGCTTCCCCCAGCCCGATCGACACTCCAAGATGGCCGCCGCCAGGGGTGTAACGTCACTTCCGGGTATTCCCGGAAGTGTGAAGCGAGCCGGGATTCTGTCTTTGCCTTGCCGCAGGAGCAGCGACGGCGGTCTGAGGAGGCTCTGCCTGGATTTCCCCGCTCGTCCTCCGCTGAAAAATGTCCTCGAGGTGGTGATTCGCACTCGGATCCGATGCAGCAGCGTCGGGGATCTCAAGGCTCTGTGCTGTTTGACCACCGAGTTCATTCCCCTGCAGTGGGTACCGGATTTTCAGTGCGGACTTGGGGTGGGGGGGCTGCTGTGAATAGCGACTCCCCTGTCTTGGCTGCTCTTCCTGCTCCACGACGGCTGCAGGATGGCCGCCCATCTTTTTCAGAGGTGGCTGTCTGGCACCGGAGGGGTGCAGGACAAGGGAAGGAGCGGGGTAGGGGCTGCTGTTCGTTTTCTGCAGCCCCTGAGGGGAGTCAAGAGCAGGGACAGAATGTTTCTTTGTCTTCTGTGTCAGCGGAGCGGGAGGAACAGGCGCCTGCAGTTTCCGCCAGTGTGGATGAGGGGGGCCTGGCTCGCAGGGGGGCGTCCGCCCTTCCTGCTGGAACCGTGGCTACCGGCCAGGTGGTTCTGGACCCATGTGCCACGTCTGGCACCGACAACCAGGTAGGACCTGGGAGGGACAAGGGGCAGGGGGGTGGAGGTGTGGGGGATGTTCTGGGTGGGGGATCTGCCCTGTTGTCTCGGGCAGGTCCTGCCTTGTTGTCGGTAGCCGTAAAGGGGGTAGCGGACGGTGGGTTAGGGGAAGGGCGGATGGATGAAAGGGGGGAGCGGACGACTGGTCATATAGTGGGGAAGGAGGTAGTGGCTGATTTGGAACGAGGGAAGGAGTTGTTCTCAGTAGGGTCAGGGGGGGTGGTGGTCCCCCTGGATCCCGGGAATGAAGGGGAGCGGGGTCCGTCCCCGGTAGTGGTGGCCGAGACCCAGGAGCCTTGCGCTGGGTCGGGAACGCGGGAAGGAGGTTTGGGGGAGCCTTCCGGTCCCCTGGGTGTCACCGAGAACCAGGTTTGTGATGCCCTATGATTAGCCTTGGAGACCCCGACGGGCCCTCCTGGGGCTTTTGCTGCCTTTCAGCAGATGGAGGTGGCGGCAGGGGGTGATCCAGGGGTTCTCGGTGGCACCCAGGGATCCGGAAAGGATAGCATTCCAGATTCGGTTTTGGCAGAGATGATCTTGCCCAGTTCTCAGGTCGCCCCATGTGGGGAGATTGTGGATCCTGCAGACCAGCAGCAGGATCCCCCGCAGGTAGCAGCAGGGGAAGGCCAAGGTAGGCAGGGGATGGGAGCTGGGGGGTCGGCTTCCCCCCCCCCGTACCTTTGCGGAGGCTCTGAGGGGGTCGGGCACCACTCCGGGGAAGTCGGGTGAAGGTGGGGGGAGGGGGAACTCCCAGGGGAATGGTCCCGCAGGAGGGGGAGGAGGTGGGGGAGGGTTCCAAAGAGGGGTAGGGGGTGAGGTCCGAGGGCGCAACGTGGCGCAGATCCGATGGGCTGGGGAGGGGTCCCCTCCAGCCAGGGAACAGGTCTTGAGGATGGTCCTTGGGCTGGGGTTTCTCCCAGGAGATCTCTACGCCTTTATCCACATGAACACCACCATTCAATATGATGTTAGTTTCATGCTGAGACGGGGGCTGGAGATTTTCTGGGACCGATACCAGCAGCAGAGGGGGCAGGGAGGGTGGGCTGACTTTCGTGTTGTGCCTATCTCTCGCCAGGGGGCGGTACCTGTGACCATCCTATCCAGGAATGAGTCGCTCCCAGGGCAGGACATCCAGTTTTGGTTGTCGCGCCATGCGGTGCTCCTCGCACCCCTGGTTAAGGGCGCTGGGCCCCTAGGGGTGTGGGACGGGTCGTGGAAGGGCAGGATCCGTTTGCGTGAGGTGGGGAACGTGGTGCAGCACGTGCCCTCGGCTGGTTTTCTAGGTCGGGATCGCATCTTGTGCTATTACCCCGGGCAACCCCGCGAGTGTCACCGCTGTGGCTCATTTCGCCATTTGAGCATGAACTGTCCCGAGCAGGTCTGCACCCGTTGTGGTGGACGGGGTCACGCCTCGGCCGGGTGTCTGCTAATTCGGTGTAACCTTTGCGGGGAGTTGGGCCACCCCTTCGCCCGCTGCCCCTCCGCATCACACAATGGACCGGGGGGGGATGCCGTCACTCCACCTCGGGCTTCTGTGCGGGAGGAGGTTGTGGAGGCCCCTCTCCCTCAGGAGGAGTCCGAGGGCCCTAGGGTAGAGGAGTCCATCGAGCCGAGGGAGCCACCAGGGGAGGGGGATTCGGGTAGGAAGGAGGAGAGGGTTGATGTGGTGGAGGTTAATGTATCAAGACAGGATAGTGGGTTGAGGGTGGTGCCACCTGAGGAATGGACTACGGTCCCTTCCAAGGGTGGCAAGTCCAAAAGGAAGAAACGGGAGACATCCCCGTTGCCGGATGCAGAGCCCGTGTTGGACATCAACCGTTTTGTCTTTTTGGCTACTGATGCGGCTGAGGCAGATGAGGGCTTGCCTGTGGAGGCAGGGCTTCCTATGCGGCGCTCGGAGCGGTTAGCGGCGGGGGCGGCCCCTCTTCCTCAGCGGCGACCTTCAAAGATGCCGAAGGCGCGCCGCAGTCAGGGTCCTCAAATCAAGGGGGATACTGGCGCCCGACGGGTGAGGGAGGATGGGTTTGTACCCCCGCAGTTGGGTTCGGGGCCTTCGCAGGAGCCCCCTGCTGACCCGGCCGCCCTGGCCTCCCCCGCGGGGGTGGGCACTGTCGTATTGTCTCAGTCTTTGTCCGGGGAGGGGGGGGCAGTACAGGTGGTGGACCACACGGAGGAGGTCATTCCTCCGACCCCTGACCCGTTTGTGCCTCCTCATCCCGTGGGGGCTGGGTCTGCCCTCGCGACAGCTTTGCCTGGTGGTCCCGGGGGCGCCAGCACCTCCTGGGGTGACAGGGTCGAGCGGGAGGAGGAGGAGATCCTCGAGGTGGTCGACGTGGACCAGGAGGAGGTGCTCCAGCTCGCGGGCTTGTCCTGCAAGCGGGATTCTGGGGATCCTGGGGTTGGTGAGAAGAGGAGGAAAGGGTCACTGCACTCGAAATAGGCATGGCGTGCACTCCTGCGTTCTCGTGCGCCACCATCAACGTGGCCAGCATTTTCTCAGACCAGGCGCGGGCTACGGCCTATGATTTTCTTTCTACGAGTGGGCTGGATGTCATCTTCTTGCAGGAGACCAGGCTCACCTCGCTCGTTAGCCTTCATCGGGCGAAGCGAGAGTGGAGGTGGGGCCCTTCGTACTGGTCACTTGCGGCACAGCCCTACGCAGGAGTAGCGGTTTTGTTCACGTCTAACCGATTTCAGGTGCAGTACGTGTGGGAACTGGAGCAGGGCCGGTGTCTGCTCTTAGACGGCTACTGTGGGCCTCATCGGTTTCGTTTCGTGGTGGTCTACGGCCCCCAGTCTAAGTTGGCGCGGAAGACCCTGTTTGGGGTCATCCGCCCCTACCTACACACCTCCCGTTTGGTGGTCCTCGCCGGGGATTTCAACACCACCACCTTTTTGCAGGACCGAGGGGGGGAGCGTTGCCCACCTAGTTACGAGGGCCTCTTTTTGGCCGAGATGACCCGGACGGCTGACCTGGTGGATGTTTTCCACCGGGCCTTTCCACGGTCGCCGGGTTTCACCTACTACCATGGGACCTGCAGGAGTCGTATCGATCGGATATATGTGAGTGCCCGGGTGGAGTGTTCCCCTCCGCAGTTGCAGGTGGTTGACTTTTCGGACCACCGCGTCCTCTCCGTGTCCTTCCTGGCTAACCACGAGGAGCTTAGCAGGGGTTCTGGCCTGTGGCGCCTGAATGTGCAGTTGTTGGCAACATCAGAGGTGGTCCAGGAGTTCTTGGCCTTTCTCGCAGACCAGGAGACCCTGTTGGGTGTTTTTCCTTCCCGTGGCGCGTGGTGGGATGAGGTGAAGACGCGTGCCCGACAACTCTCTTCCGTTCCAGGGGTACCTCCATGGCTCGATCCCGCTACCTCACCTACACTGTTCTCCGGAGGTCGCTGGATCGTTTGGTATCCCGAGGGGCAGCGCGGGAGGAGGTTGAAGAGGTGCGCGTCCAGCTCCGTGGCCTGCTTTACGATCGCCATGCCTCCCTATGCTTCGAGGGGGCGGCCGGTGGGGGCGCCACTCCAGACCCTTTCCGGACTTGCAGGGAGAGGGTTCAGCGTCGGGAGGTCATGGCCCTGCGGGGCGAGGACGGTACCATTCATACCTCCCAGGAGGACCTTTTGCGGATGGTGGGGAATACTTCTCGGACCTGTTTGGGGATCGCCCCGTGGACCTCACCCATATCCGAGAGTACCTGGGCCTTCCCCCGGTGTATTCGGCTGTGGTCCAGGCACAGGTTGATGCACTCGCTGCACCGATTCAGCAGGTGGAGGTGGAGAGGGCGATTCGTGCCATGCCGTTGGGGAAGGTGCCGGGGCGAGATGGGCTCCCTGTGGAGTTGTATCGCACTTTCATTGCCCAGCTGGCCCCCTTCCTGACCTCCCTGTTTCAGGAGATCATGGACACGGGGTATCTCCCGCGGTCATTTCGCGAGTCTGTCCTGCTGCTGCTCTCCAAGGGGAAGGACGATAGCTCCTTGGACTTCTGGAGGCCGCTCTCTCTTCTGAACGCGGACCGGAAGATCCTGGCCAAGTGTTTGGCCAACCGACTGGTGGAGGTGTCGGGCGATTTGCTGTCCCCTTCCCAGTATTGTTCCGTTCGGGGGAGAGGGGTTCTGGACGCTGTCGCCACAGTCCGGGAGATGGTGGAAAGAGGCCGGTCGCTCCAACGGGACCACTGGTTGGTCTCCTTGGATCAGTCCAAGGCCTTCGATCGAGTCAGTCACCGGTACCTGTGGGTGGTGCTCCAGCACTTCGGCCTCCCCGCAGGTTTCCTCTTCGTCGTGCAGGCGCTGTACCGAGGGGGGGTGAGCTTCCCGTTTATTAACGGGTGGCTCGGACGGCCGTTTGGTGTCGCCTCGGGGGTGCGGCAGGGGTGCCCTTTGAGCCCCCTGCTGTATGTTTTCTCCCTCGACCCCTTCCTCCGGAGATTGTCCTCAGGTGGGTTGCGGGGCCTGGAGGCGCCTGGTGCGCCCCCGGTGTCCGTCGTTGCCTACGCTGACGACATCTCAGTTTACGTGGACGGCACTGAAGGGGTAGAGGCCCTGCGGGAGGCCGTGGAGGAGTACTCGGAGGTAGCCCACTCTGTTGTCAACCACAGCAAGTGCCAGACGCTGTGGTTGGGCCCCTCGGAGGCCTCCCCGCCTTCCTGCGCCCCCTTTCCTCCTCCCGTGGGGGAGGTCCGCGTTTTGGGCCTCGTCTTCGGGTCGGAGGACTGTGCGGAGTCCAATTGGGACCGTTGTCTCGAGACTGCACGGTGTCGGGTGCTGCGGTGGAGGGGGTGGAGGTGTACGTACGAGGAGAAGATCAAACTCCTCGGGACGTTTCTGCTTCCTCTCTTTCTGCACGTAGCCACGGTTTTCGTCCTTCCGTTGTCCCGTCAGGCGTCTGTCTGTGCCGTCTTTTTCTGTTTTCTGTGGGGTAACCGCTTGAACCCTGTCCAGCGCAACATCGTCTGCCTGGATCGGGCAGAGGGTGGTTTGGGTATGTTGCACCCCCTTGTTTTCCTGTCAGTCTTGTCTATGGCGTTTCACTTAGGTAGGATGAGGGAAGGGGGTGGGGTTTGGTGGGTGGCCTCCTATCGGGAATGGTTCTCCCGCTTCTGGGAGCAGTGGGAGGGGGCGTCCTCGGTCCCACGTGTGCGCCGGAGAGGGGAACAGGCCCCATCGTACGTATTCGTGATGGTGGGGCTCATTCGGCGGTGGGGGGTGACCGACCCGCTCGCCCAGTCCTTGGGGCGGAAAGGATTATACCGGATGGTACTCACCTCTCACTATCAACCAAGGTGGGCCCTGCGGGACTGTCCGGCGGATGTGATGCAGCGGGGCCTTCGGCTGTTGAACTCCCCTCGGCTACCGAAGAAGGTTCGGGATGTAGCCTGGTTGTCTTTCCACGGGCGTTTGTACGTGAGGGACAACCTCAAGTACAGGTCACAGGCCGAGCGGGTCTGTCCGAGGGCCGGGTGTGAAGGGCAGATGGAGACCATGGACCATTTCCTCCGGCAGTGTCCCTTCAACGTGGAGGCCTGCCGGTTGGTGTCCGCTGCTCTTCACCTGCGCGACCTTTCCCTCCTCACGTATGCGGAGTGGGTGTACGGGGCCTGGTCCTTTCCTCTAAGGCAGGACTCCGGGACCCTCTACCTCGTCACGGCCGTAGTACGCTACCACCTGTGGCAAGCGCGCTGTCATGTCTCGACCCGGGGGTTGGTCCTGCCCCTCGACGAGGTGGTGCGGGACATTCTGGAGGAAGTGTCCAGCATGGCGCAACGTGAAAGGCGGGTGGTGGAGGCTCATCGTTGGGAGCGTCTGTGGCGTCACCTCACCCTTCGCCCCCCATGAGGGGGAGGGGTTCCCTGGGGTTCCCATCCCTGTAGGACTGTGAGGTTTTGTTTTTGTTGTTCCCTGGGGGAGGGGTGTGATAGGAGGGGTTAGTTTCCCTTCCCTGGGGTTTACGTCTTGTTATGATTTTGGGGTGTTTTCCTCCCGGGAGGGGAGGCGGGGGGGTGCGCTGATGATCCATAAGGGGTTTGACCGGTTGTCCGCTTTCCCTTTCTCCTTAGAGGGTGGCCGTCCCAATATTTTTGTTTTTCGTGTTTGTTTGTTCTTTTTGTGTCTTGGGCATCCCGCTCCGTTGGGCAGCACAAGGGTTATTTTTCTCTCTTGTTATGTTGCTTTTGATTTGTATGATTAGTTATGATTTGTTTTGGTGGGACTGTGTTGGGGATGGGCTAAAGGGGCCCTTATGTTTTCATTTGGTTTGGGGGGAGGGGGTGGGGAGGTTTGTTTTTGAAGTGTTTGTTTGGATGGGATGGGTCTGAAGGGGGAGGGAGGGGGATAGGGGGCTTTGTTTCTGGATGGGTGGGGGGAGGGAGTCTGAGAGTCAGACAGACTGGACAGTTGGACTGGTGGGGTTGTTGTGTGGGGCTGGGGTTCAGGGATTGCACGACGACCAATATGCGGACTATGGGGGGGTGTTCTTGCAGGGGGAGGTTGGGTCGGGTATGGACATTGGACTGAGGGGGGGAGGGGACATGGACATTGACAAGGACTTTTTGGGGGTTGTTGTTGGGAGGAGGGCACGTGTGTTGAATACTGGGGTTGGTGGTGGGTTTGGGGAGGTGGGTCACGGGGGGTTTTGTGATACCTGTTTTGTGTTATGTCGGGGGGGTGGGGGTTTTGGGGGGGTGTGGGACTTGGTTGGGGTGATTGTGTTTGCTTTTTGTTTGTTTTTCTGTTGCATGTGTTAATAAACAAAATTTCCATCCCTTAGTGGTTCAGAAGATTTTCCTGAAGTGGGGACTTCCAACCATAGATCTGTTTGCCAGTCCATCGAACAAACAACTGACAAGGTTCTGTTCCAGGCAACCACATCCTCTGCGGCTGGCGGCAGATGCTTTTCTGATTTCCTGGTCCCAGGGCCTCCTGTATGCATTTCCTCCCACACCCCTGGTGGCCCGAACCCTGTTCAAAATTCTTCAGGACAAGGCCTCGGTCCTGCTGGTGGCTCCCAGATGGCCGAGACAGCCTTGGTTTCCACTTCTGCTTCAGTTGGCGGTGGATCCCCCACTGCCTCTGGGGTTGCAACCCGACCTTCTCTCTCAGGATCAGGTTTCCCTTCTTCACCCCAATCTCAAAGCTCTCAATTTGATGGCATGGAGGCTGCAAGGATAGTTTTGGCTCCCTGGGGCCTCCCTCAGGAGGTTGAGGAGGTTGTCCTAGCCTCTAGAAAGCAGTCCACTAGGAAGACCTATGCCCTAAAATGGAAAAGGTTTTCTGTGTGGTGTCAGCTTCAGTACCTACTGCACTTATCAAATCAGGGTCTTAAGTCCAATTCTGTTCGGGTCCACCTCTCAGCTCTAGCAGCTCACCACTCACTGGTGGAAGGACATTCTCTATCGGTTCACCCCCTGGTGTCCCGGTTTCTCAGAGGCTTGCTCCTGCTCAAGCCTCCAATCCGTCCTCCTGCTCCTGAGTGGGAATTGAATGTGGTCTTGCAGCAACTGACTCGCCCACCTTTTGAGCCGATGGCTACTTGTCCTCTACGCTTCCTGTCCTGGAAGACACTCTTCTTGGTAGCCCTGACCTCGGCCAGGCGGGTGAGTGAGCTTCAGGCCCTGGTCTGTGACAGGCCTTATACCCGCTTCTATAGGAACAGGGTAGTCCTTAGGACTCATCCAAAGTTCCTCCCAAAAGTTGTCTCCTCCTTCCACCTTAATCAAGAGGTGGTTCTTCCAACATTCTTCCCTAGGCCTCATGCAAGCCAGGCTGAAGCAGTCCTGCATACCCTGGACTGTAGGAGGGCCTTATCCTTCTACCTTGACCGTACGCAGGGGCATAGAAGGGCTACTTAGCTCTTCATATCTTTTGACCCTAATAATTTGGGGTTGGCTGTGTCCAAGCGTACCTTGTCCACCTGGGTGGCTGACTGTATCACCTGGGCTTACAGGGCGGCTGACCTTCCTTTGCAGGGTCGGGTCACGGCCCATCGTGTCAGGGCAATGGCTGCCTCAGTGGCTCATCTCCGCTCTGTACCGTTGGTAGACATCTGCAGGGCTGCAACTTGGTCCTCAAGCCAGACTTTTGCGGCCCATTACTGTCTGGAGAGGGAGTCCCGTAGGGACAGTGCTTTTGGCCAGGCAGTACTCCGGAATCTCTTTGAGGTTTAGGCAACTCCTGCCCTCCAGCCCTCCATTGGGCTACCGGTGGAGGTTCTGTCAGTGAAAAGCCTTTCTTTGATGCTGGGACTAGAGGGATTTCTCTTGTTCAGCCTGGGTTCCTGGTAGCCCAGAGCTAGGGAGTCACCCATATGTGAGGACTGACTTCCTGCTTGGTCCTGAAGAAAGAGTAGTTACTCACCTGTAACAGGTGTTCTCCAGGAGCAGCAGGAATCAGTCCTCACAACCCTCCCTTCTCCCCTGGGAGTTGCAGTTGTACATAGTTTATTTTTACATTTTTGTGTGCTGTTTTTTAGCTATGTCATTTGACTGAGCAAGATGGCACCTTTGGGCGGGAAGGGAACCGCGCATGCGTGCCTGCATTCCCAAAGGCTTTCATAGAAAGCTGGGGAAATGCTCCGCGGGGGCTCCGTCGGCGTCGATGTCACCCATATGTGAGGAATGATTCCTGCTGCTTCTGGAGAACACCTGTTACAGGGGAGTAACTACTCTCTTCCTGTTTTATTGAGCTATGTCATCATACTGAGGTAAGATGGCACCTTTGGGCAGAAAGATAACCACGTATGCGTGAGGTATGTCACAAAAGCTTTCAGACATCACCCATATGTGAGGACTGATTCCTGCTGTCCCCGGAGAACACCTGTTACAGGTGAGTAACTGCGCTTTTTCTCTTATTACTCTTAACTAGGTTACATTGTAGCATCATTACATATTCTCTAGTCTTTCTCCTTTTTGTTGGAATAAATAACCAATCTATGTTTACCCATTCCACTCCATTCATTGATTTATAGACCTGTATCATATCACTGTTCAGCTGTCTCTTTTCCAAGTTGAAAAACCCTAACCTTTTAAGCCTTTCCTCATAGGGGTATCCTTTTGGATATTTTGACTTTATTACTGACAAACTCATTGCATGTGACAGCGAGACTTTTCTAATTTGCCGATATACTAGTAAAAGTGTGATAATTTACAGAGATTTTTTTATTTTCCTCATATACTAGTAATAGTGTAATATAATCTTTCGAGAGGAGAAGGTACACGTTTATGTGGGTTTGATGTTTTGGCCTCAGATTGGTCTAAGATGAATTCACGATGGTGAACGGCAATGAAGAGTTTTCATGAATTTAAGTGCCACTGAATGCTGCTGAAACACCAGAATATTTTGGAGATTTGGGATTTGAGATGTCAGTGGTCTTCTAATAGTATGCAGATTACCTGCAAACCAAAGCAAACCAGGCCACCCTACCTGCCAGATCCAGGTTACAAGACATTACGCCGGCTCCTTCCCACCCACCTGTACCTACACAAGTATCGACAGCTACCCAATGCTCCATCTCCACCTTTACTACCCCAACTGAAAGAGAAATACAAGACATCATTCTGAACATAAACACCACCACGGCACCAAACGACCCATGTCCAGCATTCTGGATAAAAACCCTACGTACTGAACTCAGCACCTTCTTGACTAAACTGATCGGTACCTCATTCCAGACAGGCATCTTCCCCCGAAGCCTAAAACAAACTTCAATCAGACCACTGCTCAAGAACAATAAACTGGATCCCACAAAGATGGACTCATACAGACCCATCTCCAGTATACCGCTTCTAGCTAAAATCTCAGAGAAAATAGTACACCGTCAACTGAGCCAACATATCGAAGATAATTCACCCCTCGATCCCTGCCAGCACGGGTTTCGCGAGCAACATGGTGTAGAAACCTTGCTCACAATTCTACTCAGCACTCTGATAACGGGGATAGATAACGCCAAACAAGGATTCGCCCTCATCTTTCTCGACATTGCAGCGGCTTTTGACTCCGTCAGTCATGATCTACTTCTGGCCCGCCTGGTCGAAAAGGGAATCCACGGCACCGCCCTCGCATGGTGTACCTCATACCTACATGACAGATGGCAACACGTCCGCTCCGGTACCTCAACCTCCACCCCATTCCCATTAACGAAGGGTGTCCCTCAAGGTTCCTCACTCTCTGCCCTATTCTTTAACGTCTATATGCAGCCTATCTGCTCCATCATCAGGTCCTTTGGTATAAACTGCCTAATTTATGCCGATGATGTCCTCATGTTCACCCCAATACATACTGATCACCCAGACCTATCCCGATTATCCTCATGTTTCAACGCAGTCACAGACTGGCTACACTCGCAGAAGCTCAAAATCAACCTTAAAAAGACGGATGTACTTTTCATCAGCAGAGATCAAGAATTTACCCCGCCACCTTCACTGAAAGTACGTGACGCCGAACTTCTCACAAAGTCAACGATCCGTTACCTTGGAGTAACGCTCGACCAACATCTCAACTTAAACGCCCAGATAAGCAACATCTCAAAAGCTATTTACCACAAGATCCGTATGTTACGTAACATCAGACCTCTACTTGAGCCAGAGGACTTTCGAACAGTCTTTCAGTCACTGGTGATGCCCCATTTCGACTATGCGAACTCCATTCTCCACGGCCTTCCGAAGTGCACTCTTCAACCGCTGCAGCTAGCAATGAACACTGCAGCCCGAACCCTTCACCAAGCCTCTAGAAGGGAGCACATTACCCCCATCCTGAAAACGCTACATTGGCTCCCAGTACGCCATAGGATCACCTTCAAAATCTTAACAATAACTTTCAAAGCCATCAACAAATGCACAGCCAGCGCCCTTTCTGAACTTATTCAACTCACCCCACCCAACAGACTGAGAAGATCCGCCGCCACCAACTCCCTAATACTCCCGAAACCCATCACCAAATGTACGAAAACCACCAGAGACCGCGCCTTTGCGCTATCAGCACCTTCATGCTGGAACAACCTACCAACCAACATCCATGCCATAAACAACCTTCACCAATTCAGAAAGGCTTTGAAGCACTACCTCTTCCTGCAATGCTTCCCCAACTTAGAAGACATTACGTAGCCACACCTCATCCCTACCCACCATCCATCCAATCGCCCTCTCCGACCCTCCGTCCCTCCTCTCCCGGTTAATCACCTGACCGACCTTAACTCTACACCTCACAATGGATTTTAAATACATGCATAGATAGATCGAAGAGTGATGTACATAGTTTGACATGTTCTCCAAGTTCAAATTCCTGTTTATTGTAAGTCCAATGTAGTTTCCCCACACTGGACATTTGTGTTACATGTGAACCGCGCTGATGTAAATAGTGCGGTATATAAAAAATGTTAAATAAATAAATAAATAAATAAATAGGGCAGAAAAAAACCCTAATGCAGTAATGGTGATCATGAAGAAACTCGAGTCAGGGAACAGGAGACTAGTGTCTGGTAATAGCCTGAAGATCTAGGATAAGTGGCTTTAAATTTTAATATGCATTTTTCAAAAGTAAAGCTACAAAATATATAATTGCATGATTTCCAGTCTAGCACGTGATGCATCTATGATAATATGGAGGAAGTATAGATACATAAATGTATGTGACTATGGAAATATGTCTCCCCTATCAGAGGCTCGTGCATTATTCTTAAATCATTTTCAGGGTTCATGTTTTATGCAGTAGAGGTGTGTGTTTTTCAGTAATGATACTGTTTGTTTCAACACTCCACACAGAAGTATTTTTTTGTATGTTTTATAAAGGCAACATGTGCTTGTATATGCCTTTATGAAATAGAGTCTAAGGATAATTTCCAGTAGTGCACACATGTGTCTGTACAACATTAAATCTACTCTGAGGCAAATACAACTTTCTACATGTACTCTGTGCCAGGTATGCACATATTTGTAAAGTACGCATATACATCTCAGCTCTACCCAAATATAGCCCTCAGAAAGGCTGACGTGCGGGCCGCATGGAACTGGGTATGTATTTATTTAAAATATTCTTGACAGGCTCACATCTGAGCTCTCCTGCAGAGTTTTAATCGCTGGCTGTTCCGGGGGAATGCGGCTCTCTGGGCGAAGAAATTAGTTACAAAAAGCATCAATATTCAACATCATAAACACAGCAAGATCTTTTCCATTTGTAAAACATGCTCTACATGCAGGAAATAAAGTTGTGGTCAACATTATTGGCACCCTTGCAACTTAACCCCTTAATGTCCAGTATCTCCTAAAAAAAAAAGTGGCCAGTGAAATGGCTTTGGATTATATATGCACTCATATTTCACACACAAGAATCAAATAAAACAAGACCAATTAAAAAAGAAAATAGTAGGAAATAGTATAAAAACTGGGATGTTGCCAGGATATGATTATTCAACAAACAAACACAACCCCTTTGATAGAGTTTAGCGATCTTCTATTTATGCTCAATGGGGTATTTTGCCTGACAGAGAGTCTTTAGAATGCGGATAGACCCGAGACACAGTGCTGTGTCGTGGAGAACCCTGTTTTGGTATTTATAGCATTGTTTGGAGATCCTCAGTTGGGCAAAAGCTGCAGATAAGTGTCTGTTTTATTTTTGGTTACTTGCCTTGAAATTGGTTACTTTTAACTACAAAATATTTTTGTGAGGGATGATCCCTCACACAGTCGCCCGACAAAAACATTTTTTTGGGAAGAAACTCTCTTAGAGGGGGTTGTGCTTGCTTTGTTGGTTGAATTGATTTGTGGGCTTAAGCCTCACCTATATATAGCTTTCAGGGTTTTTCTGTTTTTTTTGATAGGACATGATTATTGGTACCCTTATAAACAATTCAAATCAGTTTGAACAGAAGAACCACATTTCCATTGCAGTAAAATTAGAGACAACTGCAATCGTCAGTACTCACATGACTTGAATCAACCAGTGAATGATGGTTCTAATGTTCAGAATGGCCACATTCACTACATGTTCCATTTTCACAATGGTGAAAACGAGAGCTGCCTGAGACAGTCAGAAAAGCTATTAACATCAAACTTGAAAGGGATACAAGGCAATCTTGAAAGTATTTGGAATCCTATGTCTACAGTTCGCAATACCATTAACAAATTTTCTGCTCATAAAACTGTCAAGAACCTCCAAGTATGTGTTGGGAAGAGGAAAATTAATCCAATACGTCTTTGAAGGTTAGTGCGAACTGTTGAAAAAAACACCACGTAAAACATCCAAAGAGCTTAAGGCTGACCTGGAGCAATCTGGAGTGGTGGCTTCAACCAACACCATACATCGTGCCCTAAACAAAGAAGGACTTTGTGGGTGAAGGCAAGGAGGACCCACTGCTGAAAGAGAGACATAAAAAGGCACGCCTGATCTTTTGCTCAAACCCACCTTGAGAAAACACAATCCTTCTAAGAAAATGTTCTGTGGATAGATGAAACCAAACTTGAGCTCTTTGGCAATGCAGACCAGCGATACATTTACAGGTGAATAAATAAAGTTTATATAGAAAAAAATCACCCTTCCTAGAGTTAAATATGGTGGAGGTTCCATAATGTATGGCTGTTTTGCTGCTCAGGAACTGGAGGTCTGGAACGTATTAAAGGACTCATGAAGAGGGACTACCAAAGTATTTTGGAGAGAAATATGCTACCTAGTGTCAGAAAACCATGGGTCCTTCAGCAGGACAGTGACCCAAAACATACATCCAAAAGAGTGGTTAAAAAGGCACAAATGGACTAGTTTAAACTGGCCAGCAATGAGTGCTGATCTCAATCCAACTGAGAACCTTTAGAAAGAGCTGAAATCTACAATTGGTAAGATGAATCTTAGAAACATTCATGAGTTGGAATAAATTGCAGCTGAAGAGTAGGAGAAACTACCAGCAGACAGATGTACAAAACTTACAGATGGCTACAAGAAACATTTGGAGGCTGTCATCATTTATGTGTTTGTTTATTTTATTAACATTTTTATACTGCGATTTCCTACAGATCAATTGCGATTTACAATAAACAATATAAACAATGTGAACAGTACAGGATAGTACAATTCAGTTTACATGGAACAGTGAAACTATGTACAATAATGGTAACAGAAATTAGATAACTATGTACAAGGTGTTCTTGCTGTGGTAATTGCTAGAGGGTTATTGATTTGAGGAGTTGAGTGCCAGACTGTGACATTAGTTATCTTATCAAACCATAGTGCTGCGTGAATAAATATGTTTTGAGATTTTTCCTGAAGGTGGAAAGATCTTTTATGGTTCTTAGACAATCTGTTAGCTTATTCCAGAGGGTGGGAGCGCAGTGGGAAAATGCCCTATTTGTGATTTTCTTGGCTTTTCTGAAGTCTGTAGTTGTTGTTAGTTTGTTTTTGCTGCAGTCCCTTTGAGAGTGTGTATTCTTTTCGCTAGTGATTAGGGATGAGAGATAGGATGGAGAATTAGTTTGAAGGTAGTTGTGATAATTTTGTATTGGGTACGGGAATGTATTGGGAGCCAGTAGAGGTTGTACAAGATTGGTGTGATGTGGTCTATGAGATTGGCATTAGTAGTGATCCTTGCTGCAATGTGTTGAGCGATTTGGAGTAGTCTTAGTGTTTGTTTGGGCAATCCTTGGAGTAGAGAGTTGGCATAAACAAAATGGGGGGTGACAATAGCATTCACTACAGATTTGAAGTCATTAGGTTGGAATCATTGCCAAGGGTTGTGCATCCAAGTATTAGTGAAGGGTGTCATTGATCCTGTCCAGGTCATATATTGTTGTTTTGTTTCCTCAGAAATTACTACAACTTAGTTGCACAGACAGCTTTTTTTTTGTTGTATACCTTTGAACGTACTATTAAAATATTATGATGACTTACAGTTGGAATATTTCCAATTATTTCTCAAGATATTGTACACAACATTCCTAAAAGAGACTCTTGGCGAAATTAAAAAGTCATGGGATAGGAGGCAGTGACAGATAGACAGCAGAGTGTAGGGCTAAATGATCAGTTTTGTCAGTGGAGAAAGGTGAATAGTGGAGTACCCCAGGGATCTGTACTGGGTCTGCTGCTTTTTATCATATTCCTAAATTACCTGAAATTGGGAATAACAGGTAATCAAATTTACAGCTGATTAAAAAATAGCAAGCAGAGGGGAAGGACTAAATGACCAATTTTCCCAATGGAGAAAGCTGAATAGTGGAGTACAACAGGGATCTGTGCTGGTTCCGCTGCTTTTTAACATCTTCATAAATGACCTGGAAATGGGAATAACGAGTGAGGTTGTGAAGTTTACAGATAACACAAAACTATTTAAAGTTGTTAAAACCCATGAGGATTGTGAAAAACTGCAAGAGGATCTTGATAAATTGGAAGACTGGTCACCCAAATGGCAGATGAAATTTAATGTGGACAAGTGCAAAGTTATGCAGCTAGGAAAGAACAACCCAAACTATGGTTACACGATGCAAGGTTCCACATTAGGAACCACCACCCAGGAAAAAGATTTAGGCGTCATCGTGGATAACATGTTAAAACCCTCCGCCCAGTGTGCAGCGGCGGCCAAGAGAGCAAATAGAATGCTAGGTATCATAAGGAAAGGAAAGGAATAGAAAATAAAACAAAGGATATTATAACGCCTCTGTATCTTTCCATGGTGCGACCGCACCTTGAATATTGTATGCAGTCCTGGTTGCCATATCTTAAAAAGGATATAGCCTTATTAGAAAAGGTACAGAGAAGAGCCACCAAAATGATAAAGGGGATGGAAGGATACTCCTATGAAGAAAGGCTAAAAAGGTTAGGGCTCTTCAACCTGGAAAAAAGATGGCTGAGGGGAGATATGATAGAGGTCTGTAAATTAATGAATGGAGTGGAATGGGTAAACGTAGATCGATTGTTTGTCATCAGAATATAGAAAGACTAGGTGACATGCAATGAATCTGCAGGGTAACCTATTTAAGATTGCAATGCAATGTGTGCCTTCGAGTCAGTCCTGACTCCTGGCGACCCAGAAGCTCCTGGGTTTTCTTGACAGTGTCACCGGAAGTAGACACTGATGCTACTGATGATACTGCATCCTCTGATTCGAGTATCTCCAGTAAAACTGGATCTTTTTTAGAACAAGGAAAGGATACTCAACAGAAAGGCAAAAACAAAAAACAACCCGAACCAGGGAAAACGCGTGCACGGGGCCCCCCGAAGAAAAAATAATGCCAGTCACACTTATTTCCGACACTTCACAATTAGTGGTGAATATTTCTGGTGTAGAATTGACTTCCACTGAAGAGAGCGTTTTAAACAAAGGTCTATCTTATGTTCCCAGAACTAAGTTTGAATTTTTTCAGTTTCATTTAGACCTTGCGCGTTTTCTCCGAAAAGTGGCATTAAAACATTATTTTGCAACCCAGTCTCCCTCGTTGTTGACTCCCCCCTCTATAGACCCCCCGGTAGGGGATTTGATCCCTCGTACTCCGATACCCTTAAAATCTAAGTGGATCCCCCCAGGGCCCCCACCTCCAGAATTGGACATTTTTAGACAATTAGTTTTGCGAGATATTAAAGCTGCATATGAATCTAAAGCTAGAATACATTATGCACTAACGCCTTTAGAACAGCAGGCCATGAAACAATTGAAATCACGCTCTGACATAGTGATCAAGAGAGCAGACAAGGGGGGGGCAGTAGTGGTCTTGCGTAGGGAGGATTATCTACAGGAAGCTCAACGACAATTGAGGGATGTGATGACCTATGAGTTATTATCCTTAGATCCAGGACCTCGAATACAGGTTCAAATAAGAGAGATAACTACTATAGCATTATCAGACAAGTTAATTTCTAAGAAAGAATTTGACTACCTTAATGTTCAGACTCCAAAGGTAGCCCCATTTTATTTGGTGCCGAAAATTCATAAGGATTTGATTCATCCACCGGGTAGGCCTATCGTCTCCACTAGAGGGAGTGTCCTTGAACCTCTCTCGGTTTTTTTGGATTCTTTTTTGAGACCCCTTTTATCCAAGATACCGGCCTATTTAAAAGACACTACTAGTTTCTTATGCCTTTTACACGATCTGGATCATTGGGCAGTAGTGCCCGATACATACTTGGTCACGATGGATATAGTGGCCTTGTACACTAACATCCCGCAGCAAAGGGCTTTAGAGGTGGTTAAATTGACCTTATTGACTAGAGGAGATCTTTCTGATGCCATGATTGAATTTCTTATGAAATTAGCTACATTGGCTATATCCGAGAATTATTTCTCTTTTGAGAGTCAACTGTTTAAACAAAAAAGGGGAGTAGCGATGGGAGCCACGTGCGCCCCCTCGGTAGCTAATTTCTACATGGCGGGTTTTGAAGATCGTTGGTTGACAGATTCTCCATATCTTTCCAACATAAAAAGTTGGAGAAGATATATAGATGATGTCTTTTTACTCTGGCAGGGAACAACTATAGAGCTGGGTTCTTTTTTTGAATGGGTTAACCAACTTGATGAAAACATTACATTTACTTATAGTTATCATCAGGATTCTATAACTTATTTGGATGTACGGGTCACTCGGGGGAGGGATCACTGGGTCACTTCTATTTATAGAAAACCCTCTGACAGGAACACCTTGCTACATTACACCAGTGCTCACCCTATAGCTCAAAAAGGGGGGCTTCCGTTTTCACAGTTCCTACGATTACGCAGGAACTGTTCTGATGATCAGGATTTTAGGCTTCACGCGCGACAGTTGCAGCATAGTTTTGTACAGAGGGGTTACCCGGCACGGATAGTCAAAACAGCATATTTAAGAGCATTGTATAACAACCGGACTTTATTGCTTACCCCCCGTTCACGGAGGGTTGAAGAAAGCTGTAGTACCATCAACTTAATCACGGGGGTAGTATATGTGATCCGCTGTCCCTGTGATCTTTTATATATCGGTAAAACTCTGAGGTCCTTTCGTACTCGCATGCGAGAGCACCGGAGTAAACTCCGCTGTAGGACAGTGGCAGCTCCTATAGTGCAGCATTGCCTTGATCAGGGCCATGGTTTTGAACAACTTTCATGTTTTTGCATTGACCAGATCAAGGGAGGCACAGCGAACCGGACTTTAGATCAAACTCTTATCCAGCGTGAACAACGCTGGATTTATGAGCTGGACACAGTAACACCCCGTGGTCTTAATGCCATGGTGGAATGGTCAGCATGCTTGTAAATGTAGATGTTGACTACCGGTCCTCTATACAGTAGTAAATGTTAATATCTCAGGGACATGGGATTCTTTAGCGGCTAATACTCCTGTTAGTCTAAAGGGATTTTCTTTGATTGCATTTTAGGGGTATTTTACGGCAGTGGGCAGATCATTTTTTGACGTGTCCTTTACTGACCACTCCCCCTTTCGAAGAGCCCTTTAAAAAAGTTTTTTTCGCCATTGGTCCGCATGCGCAGCGTTGCTTGTTCTCACTCCCATGAAGAGTAAGCCGGGAGGAAATGAGTTTTGAGCTCTGTGTAAGACGCGGGCAGCAGTTTGTGAGTATTTGGAATGTCGTTTTTGAGATAGCTCGATATTATTTTTAATTAGTAATTTTATTAGTAGGATAATAGTTATAGGTTAGATGTGGTGTTTTGTGTTTTTTAGGATTTTTACCCTATCCCCTGAAGAACCGCATTAAGAGAAACGCTCTGAACCGCTGAGGGGAGGCATCGGGAAAAGGGATTGATTACTCACCTGGATCAAGAATAGTTTATGAGCGGTGAGATTTTTTGTTTCTGAGGACAACAAGGAGCTTACATTTTTGTATTATATGAGGAGAGTATTGCTTTCCATCTTTAATTGAATATCTCCAGTTGGTTCCTTCTATTCCCCGCTCGCCACTGTGGAGGTCATTGATGTTAATTAGCATACTCTCCCTCTATTTTTGGCATTTCAGCCGTTGGGATAGTTGCTGCTGTAAGTCTGAGACCTCCCGGGGGCATGGATAATGATGTAACGGGACACTATTAGTATTAACTTTTGTTGAAAGAACGGCAATATTATCTTACTTTTGTTATATTAAGCGCTCAAGTTATTTTGTAGGGATCTCTAGCGTTTTATAATAGACCATTTGAGACGTGCATACCGGAAGTAGATTGCCAGGCCTTTCTTCCGAGGCAGTGGAGGGTTAAGTGACTTGCCCAAGGCCACAAGGAGTGCTAGTGGGAATCGAACCCTGGTTGGTTGGTTACCAAGCCAGTGTTCTAACCACTAGGCTACTTAATAAGAGAAAATATCTTTTCACTCAACTTGTAATCAAACTCTGGAATTTGTTACCGGAGGATGTAGTAAAGGCTGTTAGTGTAGCTGGGTTTAAAAAAGGTTTGGACAATTTCCTGGAGGAAAGGTCCATAAACCATTATTAAGAAGGGACCTAGGATATCAATGCTTGACCCCAGTACAAGCATTGTGGAACCTGTGTCTTTTGGGGAAACTGCTATGTACGTATGACCTAGATTGGCCACTGTTGGAAACAGGATACTGGGCTTGATGGACCTTGGTCTGACCCAGTATGTCGTATCTTATGTTCTTAAATCATAAGGAAAGGAATGGAGAATAAAACAAAGAATATTATAATGCCTCTGTTTCGTTCCGCGGTGCGGCCACATCTGAATATTGTGTGCAATTCTGGTCGCTGTATCTTAAAAAGGTTATAGTGGAATTAGAAAAAGTACAGAAAAAAGCCACCAAAATAGTAAAGGGTATAGAAGGATACTCCTGTGAGGAGAGTCTTAAAAGGTTAGGGCTCTTCAACCTGGAAGAGAGACGGCTGAGGGGAGATATGATAGAGGTTTATAAATTAATGAATGGAGTAGAACGAGTAAACATTGATTGTTTATGCCATCAAACAGTAGAAAGACTAGTGGACATGCTATGAAGCTACAGTGTAACAGAAAATATTTTTTCACTCAACGCATAATTAAACTCTAAATTTCTAACTGGTGGATGTAATAAAAGTTGTTAGTGTAGCTGGGTTTAAAAATAGTGGCCAAGTTCCTGAAGCAAAGGTCCATAAACCATTATCAAAGAGGACCCGGGAAATCCACTGCTTGACCAAATACGAGTACAAGCATTGTGGAACCTGTGTGTCTTTTTGGAAACCTGCTAGGTATTTGTGACATGGATTGGCCACTATTGGAAACAGTATACTGGGCTTGATGGACCTTGGTCTGACCCAGTATGGATATCCTAAGTTCTTATGTTCTTAAAATGCAAGGGTGCCAATAATGATTACTACAACTGTACTTTGTAAAATAACACCCTAGAAGACTGTTCTGAACAGTTATTGCTTTTGTTGGGGAGCCTAAGTAGTCACTTTTTGCATTTATTCATATTTCTTTTCAGTTCCACTTAAAACCAGAATTTAAGACTATTTTGAATGACAGAGGCTTAGAAGGTCATGATTTGTTTTACTATGGAAATTATTGACTAGAAATTTTTTTTTATTTGAAATATGTTGTTTTGTTCTCTTTTCAGAATTATACCAGAAGTGTCTGATCTGAAGATAAAAAGAGAAAAAATATCAAAGCAAGATGTCAGTTTTATGAAAAAGGTAAGAACATTCTTGTGGAGGTTAGCTTCATATCAAAAGTATGTTTCTAAAGCTTGCTCACATTGTTCCTACAATCTGTTCCATTGAAATCAGTGGAGCCATAGTAGCCATGAAACTGTTGTAGATTGCCACCATTGAAGCTTGGCAGTGTATGCTTTCTTTTCCACCCGAATTTAATGCAATATACTTTTTTGATTCAAATTTGGTATTACCTGATAATTTGTTGTAATAAATTGTCATCCACCAGAAGTAAGCAGCTTCCTTACATTCTACTACTATGAACATCAGTATATTGGTAAAAGGTTTATTATGTCATAAAAATTTCATAATATTTATTCTCCAGGACCAAGCAGGAAGTCAATCCTCACATATGGGTGACGTCGGCGCCGACGGAGCCCCCGTGCGGAGCATTTCCCCAGCTTTCATAGAAAGCCTTTGGGAATGCAGCGCGCATGCGCGGTCCCCTTCCCGCCCAAGGGTGCCATCTTGCTCAGTCTTCTTTTTTCCGCGGAGCCCGACGGATGTATATTTGTTTCATCCGAGGAAGAAGTTGATTTTCTCTGCGTTAACCTGTTTTCTTCGGTTCGACACCGGTTTCCCTTTCCCGCCTGGGCCCGATAAATCGGTATTGAGCCCGGATATCTTTTTCAGTTTTTGTCCTTAGTGACTAGCATTCGCGACATTTTTTCTTTTTTCACTGGCAGCCCTGTCTTTTGACCTTGCAGGGGCCCTTTTTCCCCCGATGGCTGCCAGCGGGTTTAAAAAGTGTGATCAGTGTAAGAAACTTATGTCTCTCACCGACACACATGACTGCTGCCTCCGATGCCTCGGACCCGATCATGACCCGATGATCTGTGGTCCGTTTGGGAAGATGTCCTCTAAGGCGTTAAGGAGTCGGCAGCACCAAAAGGAAAGAATCTTCTCTGACTCTGCGTCCGGTAGGGCCCGGACCTCATCAGAGGCCTCGACATCTCGGAACTCCGGCCCCGAGCAGCATCGAGGCTCCTCTGAAAGGGGGTCTCCCTCGCGGGAGCATTGTAAGAACAAAAAACCCACGAGGGCGGCATCGGTGGACGCACTTGGCTCCTCGAGGGCCAAGTCGCATAGCCCCGAGCGCCATCCCGGGTCTTCGGAGTCGGAGAGGCCTGCAAAACAACCTCATGTGGAGATGGAGTCCCCGGGTCACGTGAGTACTGTAGTCCTCGTGGACTCATCTCCAGGGGAGCCGACGTCAGGCCCGGCGCCGCCGCCGGGGCCCGAGTCAGGGGCTGCTGAGTCTCTTGAGCTCGGACTCAGGCTGACGGCCTTGGAGAGCAGTTTGGCTGCCTTCATGGAACAGCAGCGGGCACTGATCGCTGGTCTCACCGGTGCATCTGCCCCGACCACCGGGACATTGACGTCCAAGTCGACCCCGGAGGCCGAGCCAATCCTCGAGTCCATGCGAGCTCGAGTCGATCCTCGGCCAAGGTTCCCCTCGGCCTCTCGTTTGGGACCGAGGTCGTCGACACCGGTACCCTCGGCGTCGGGGCGGATGGCATCGCTACCTTTCCGACCAGAGCCGCTCGATTCCTCCTACGAGGAGTCCGACTGGGAGACGGAGGATGAGGAGTCGCCAGACACCTTTCGGATTCGGTGCGTTCCTTCGGACTCGCCCGAGTCCGAGCCTCGGAGAAGGTCCCCCCCCCCCCCCCGGAGGATACCCGGTTGTCGGACTTCTTGCGGGACATGGCCAAGGCTTTGCCATTCCCCGCGGATCCTGAGGAGGAGCCTCGAGCACTACAGTATGACTCTCCTTCGAAGGAGGCCTTTACTGTTCCGGTTCCTCCGATGCTGGAATGGTTGCTCTTCCACATGTGGGAGGCGCAGGCATTGACGCCGGTTTTAAGCAAGCTGGTCGATTCCATCTATCGAGTCCACAAGAGCCCCGGGTTCCAAAAGGCACAATTACCGCACCACTCCATGGTTGTGGAATCGGCCATGCATCGTCTGAAGAGTCAGAAGATGCACTCCTCGGTGCCTCCCAGCCGGGAGGCCCGGAACCTGGATGCCCCTCGGTAAGAAGTGCTTCCAGGGCTCTATGCTTGCTTGCCATGTCCAGACCTACCAGCTCTACATGGGCATGTACCTTCGAGACCTGGCGAAGGAGATTGGCGGTTCTCTGCTGGTCTCTCCGAGGAACCTTTGCAGAGGTTCAATGCTCTGTCCTCGGGTATTCGTGAGTGCTTGAAGTTTATCTCTCGAGCAGCCTGTGATGGATTCGAGGCTTCGGCCCGAGTAGCCGTGGCCGGCATCGGTGCACGCCGTCAGGCTTGGCTACAGTCATCGGACCTCAAGCCATGGGTGCAGGACAAGTTGGTCGATGTCCCCTGCCGAGGTGAAAACCTCTTTGGCAAGCCCATGCCGAACTCGAGACCGAGACTCTTACCCAGACAAGGCTGTCCAGGAAAACCTCTGCCCCTTCTCAGAAGAAGAAGGGCTCGGGAAAAAAGACCTTTTACCCGAGGAAGTCATCTGCCTATAAACAGTACCCTCATTATCAGGCCTCTGTAGCTCCCCAGCAGGGTCAGCAGGACAAGAGGCAGGGTCATGGGCCCCGTAGGCAGAAGGCCCCCAAGCCTCCTACTCCGGCTCCTGCTCAGCAGGGAGGGAGTTTTTGACTGCAATGGCATAGCCTCTCCTCCTCAGCTGGCCCCCATCAGCACTGGAGGCAGGCTGGCCCTGTTCGCCCACAAGTAGTCAGCCATCACAAGGGATGCCTGGGTTCTAAGTATAGTCCAGAAGTGCTATCTCCTCCACTTCCACCAGGTACCCCCCTCCTATTTTCCAGGGGAGCCCACCAGACTCCCTCTGCACAGGGACTTACTCCTGCAGGAGTTGGCAGGTCTTCTGAAGGAACAGGCAGTGGAACTGGTGCCCCACCACTTGAGAGGTCAAGGCTTCTATTCCAGGTACTTCCTGGTACCAAAGAGAACAGGAGGCCTCAGACCCATCCTAGACTTGCGAAACCTAAACAAGTTCCTGGAGAGGGAAAAGTTCAAGATGCTTACCCTTGGAATTCTGCTGCCCTACCTCCAGCAGGGAGATTGGCTATGCTCCTTAGATCTAAAGGATGCTTATACTCACATCCTTATTCATCCAGACCACAGACAATATCTCAGATTTGTAGTGGGAGGAAACCATTATCAGTACAGAGTACTGCCTTTTGGCCTTACATCCGCCCCAGGGTGTTCACCAAGTGCCTGGCGGTGGTAGCGGCCTACCTCAGGGTTCAAGGCCTCTTTGTTTTTCCATATCTGGACGATTGGCTCATCAGGGGTCAATCCCCGCAATAGGCAAATCAAGCCACCCTTCGCACTGTCGCTCTGCTTCAGCACCTGGGGTTTGTCATAAACTTCGCAAAGTCCAGTTTGCAACCCTCCCAGAACATGGAGTTCATAGGAGCTCGGCTGGACACCTTTCAGGCAAAGGCCTTTCTACCAGTAGACAAGGCCCACAGATTGATGGCTCTAGCCAGGCTATTCCACAGCAATTCTCTGGTATCCGTCAGACAATTCCTGAGGCTCTTAGGCCACATGGCATCCACGGTCCATGTAACTCCAAATGCCCGTCTGGGTTTAAAAAAGGTTTGGACAAGTTCCTGGTCCATAAACCACTATTAAAAAGGGACCCAGGATATCAGTGCTTGACCCAGTACAAGCATTGTGGAACCTGTGTCTTTTGGGGATATTGCTAGGTACGTATGACCTAGATTGGCCACTGTTGGAAACAGGATACTGGGCTTGATGGACCTCGGTCTGACCCAGTATGGCATGTCTTATGTTCTTATGTTCACATGAGGCCAGCTCAATGGGGCCTCAGGACTCAGTGGCATCAGGCCACAGGAAGCCTCGCGGACAAGGTGAGGGTGTCCAGACTACTACAGTCTTCTCTGCAATGGTGGCTTCATCTTCCGAATCTAGTGCAAGGGGTGCCTTTTCAGGCACCTCCACACTCTCAGGTGCTGACAACCGATGCTTCTCTTCAAGATTGGGGTGCACATTGCCAAGGGGCATGTACTCAAGACCTGTGGACTCCTTGGGAGGCCGCACAGCAGATCAATCTCTTAGAACTGAGAGCTATCCGCTTAGCCCTGAGAACTTTCTCTCATCTCATCTCTCACCAGTCCGTCTTGGTTCAGACAGACAATCAAGTTGCTATGCTCTATGTGAACAAACAGGGGGGAACAGGGTCCCGCCTTCTATGTCAGGAAGCGCAGAGACTGTGCTCCTGGGCAGTCAATCATGGCATTTTTCTCAAAGCAGTCTACCTCCCAAGTGAGGAGAATTACCTGGCGGACAGATTGAGCAGGATCCTGCAGCCGCACGAATGGCAGTTGAATCCCTTAGTGGTTCAACAGATCTTCCTGAGATGGTCTTCCAACCATAGATCTCTTTGCCAGTCCTCTGAACCGCCAACTACCCAGGTTCTGTTCCAGACAACCACATCCTCTCAGAGTAGCAGTGGATGTGTTTCTCATTCCATGGTCTACAGGCCTCCTATATGCGTTTCCTCCCACGCCTCTAGTGTCCAAGACCCTTTTCAAGGTTGCCCGGGACAAGGCCTCAGTGATTCTGGTGGTCCCCAGGTGGCCAAGGCAACCCTGGTTCCCATTAATGTTGCAACTTGCGGTGGACACTCCTCTCCCTCTGGGGATGCAACACGATCTCCTGTCACAGGTGCAGGGATCTCTCTTGCACCCCAATCTCCATTCCCTCAGTTTGATGGCCTGGCTGCTGAAAGGGTAGTTCTAGCGCCTTTACTGCTGCCTAGGGAAGTGGAGGACGTAGTCTTGGCCTCTAGAAGGCAGTCCACCAGAAAGTCTTATGCCCTTAACCTTTGAGAGGCCGCTCATAGAAGCAATTGCTTCTAATACTTAATTGTTATGTATTTTAGTACACTACATGTAAATATGTCAAATATAAATTTTCAGCTAATTTGGATATGTACTTCCTAGGAAAAAGCATGTTCCATTTGTGGAACGTTGGCCCCTCCAAGCGTCATTTTGTCAAAAATTTTAATTGCTTTTTTTATTGAATATCGTAAACTGGAAACAAACAAATACTTTAATTAAGCAATTTTTAAAAGTAATTAGACACAAACGGAGATGACTGTACAGAATAAAAGCTTGAAGGGAAAATTTCAGCGAGAGTGAAAATCCGGAAAATACTTCTCGTGCAGGCACTTGCCACAAAACTGGCACCATTTTTTTGTATTCTTCGAGCAGACAATGCAACGACCTTGGCTTGTAGAAGACAAATAGTGACTGGTGTTAGCTGAAGCTGTAATAGCAGAGGGAATCAAAGCTGTTGGGCCACCTTTTCGAGAACGATAGCCCTCGAGTCCAACTTTCATAGCCACCAAAGCAACCTCGCTGCGGAAATCCAAGTGACTCAGGGCTTGTTTGCCCAAAAGATGACATTGCAAACGCCAGGCAGCAACAACGGCCATATTTAGACCATTGGCAAACAAATTCCACCACCATTTTTTGCTTCATAATTTAGGACGGTAGCTACCTAGCAAACAATCTAACAAGTCGACACCACCCATACTTTGGTTATAAGCTCCAATCAATTTTGGCTGCTTGATAATGCTTTTTTGCTTTTGTTTGACAGAATATCGATTGGCATTTTGAAGAGGTTTTGGCTGCATCCAATTTGACATGACTGTAACCACACTGTTGTCATTCCAACGGACACACACCACATTACCATCACCACGGTAATCATATTCGCCACGAGGCTTTTTGGCAAGCTCCTTTGAAGAAACCAAGGGGCACTTGCTGGTACGGTTTTCACGAACAGTTCCAACAGCACGAAAGCCTTTTGCTTTCAGATCAATCATGAGATCATATGAAGTGAAATAGTTGTCAAAAAACAAGCTGTGATGATTTGGATTTTCAACAACTGATATCAAATCAAGAACAACTCTAGTGCCAAGTGGAACATTGTACTGAGGACCATCTTTTTCCTTGGCACCAGTGTAAATTTGCATCGAAAATGGATACCCAGCAGGGCAGCACAACATCCACACTTTGTAACCGAATCGAATTGGCTTACCTCGAATAAACATTTTGCAACTGTGGTGCCCGTAATATGGCACCATTGATTCATCAATACTCAAGTTTTCACTGAACACTCCACTGACTTTCACAAACTGTGCTGTGAGGTGATCGTAAAATGGCTCAATTTTTACTACTTTTCCAGGTTGCAAATTGAGATTATCAACAATGTGGAAGTAAGTTTTCAAATCCCGGAAACGTTTGCGACTCATTATCTTTGGGACAATATTATTTAGGCATTATAACTATATAGAATTAGTTGAATAACAATCCTGCAAAAAATATGGCAGAAATTGTAAAATGAAAAAAATGACACCCGGAAGTCCCAACATTCCACAAGTGGAACACACGGAAAGAAGTAATCACAAAAACATGAATAGGTTACCGACATGCATAAAACCTGACCAACACACTCATAAAACATTCCAGAGTATGAATCTCACCCTAATAAGACAGACGGACATGTGAGAACAAAATTGTAGAGGGATATATTCCATAAACCATAAAGTGCCAACTTTGGTCTACTTTGGCATACTGTAGAAGGGGGTATATCGCCAATTGGAAAAAAAAAATTTTATTGCTCAAGAGGGTCAATGTCTATAAACTCATTGACAAAGTTTCATCTAATTTGCTTGAAAATTGATAAAGCTATATCATTGCAAAAATATGTTCCACATGTGGAACGTTGGCGCCTAAAAGGTTAAGTGGCGTAGATTCTCTACCTAGTGTACTCAAAACAATGAGAATCCCTTCTCATGCCTGGTACCATTGGTGCTGCAGTATTTGCTTCACCTGTCCAACCTAGGCCTTAAGTCCAATTCCGTTAGAGTTCATCTTAGTGCTCTTTCAGCACACCACTCACAGGTGGAGGGTCAGTCTCTCTCCAGCCATCCTTTGGTGGCCCGCTTCCTCAGAGGCCTGCTTTTGCTTAAGCCTCCGGTGTGTCCACCTGCCACTGAATGGGATTTAAATGTGGTCTTGCAACGGCTTACTTGCCCACCATTTGAACCTATGGCTACTTGCCCTCTGCGTTTTCTGTCCTGGAAAACGCTATTTCTGGTAGCCCTTACCTCAGCAAGGTGAGTGAGTGAGCTTCAGGCCCTAGTATCAGAAGCACCTTATACTAGGTTCTATAGGAACAGGGTAGTCTTACGGACTCACCCTAAGTTCCTTCCAAAGATTGTCTCCTCCTTCCACCTCAATCAGGAGGTGGTTCTTCCGACTTTCTTTCCCAGGCCTCATGCTAGCCGGGCTGAGATGGTCTTGCATACCCTGGACTGTAGGAGGGTGTGGTCCTTCTACCTTGACCGTACGCGGGAGACCCGGAGGGCGGTTCAGCTCTTCGTCTCTTATGACCCCAATAAGTTGGGGTTGGCTGTCTCCAAGCATACTTTGTCCATATGGGTAGCTGACTGCATCGCCTGGGCTTACAGGGCAGCCGGCCTCTCTTTGCAGGGTCGAGTTACAGCTCACCGTGTCAGGGCGAAGGCTGCGTCAGTGGCTCATCTCCGCTCTGTTCCGTTGGCAGACATCTGCCGGGCCGCTACTTGGCCTTCAAGCCAGACTTTTGCGGCCCACTACTGCCTTGAGAGGGAGTCCCGCAGGGACAGTGCTTTCGGGCAAGCGGTACTCCATAATCTCTTTGGGGTCTAGGCAACTCCTACCCTCCGGCCCTGGTGTTGGGCTACCTTCGGGGGCATTGTCAAAGAAGATTCTGTTCTTGCATGCTGAGGCTCTAGAGGGAGCTCATTTTTCAGTTTGGGGCCTCTGGTAGCCCTAAGCTTGGGAGTCCCATATGTGAGGACTGACTTCCTGCTTGGTCCTGGAGAAAGAGTAGTTATTTATTTATTTTATTTATTTACATTCTCTTATATACCGCGCTATTCTGCATCAGTGCGGTTTACATTGAACAAACTGAAATTACATTGAACAGGGCATTATAACTTGGAGATAACTATTTTACAGGGAACATGGGCTATGGAGGGTTAAGTGGCTTGCCCAAGACCACAAGGAGCACCTGTGGGACTAGAAGCCCCAGTCCTTCCGGCCCAAGGTTGCTGTCCTCTAGTGGGATTTGAACCCCCGACCTTCCGGCCTGAAGTACCTTGCCCCAACCAGTAGGCCACTCCTGCAGTCCTCACAACCCTCCCTCCTCCCCTTGGAGTTGCAATCATATGATTTATTTTTGCTATTTTTGCTGTCTTTTAGCTATGTCATCAGACTGAGCAAGATGGCACCCTTGGGCAGGAAGGTGACCGCGCATGCGCGCTGCATTCCCAAAGGCTTTCTATGAAAGCTGGGGAAATGCTCCGCACGGGGGCTCCGTCGGCGCCGGCGTCACCCATATGTGAGGACTGATTCCTGCTGCTCCTGGAGAACACCTGTTACAGGTGAGTAACTACTCATTTGTGTTTATTTATATCTCCAGGAACAATCAGGAATGTAGTCTTGACATATGGGTATCGTCGGTACCGACGGAGCCTGCGCGGGAACACTCCCCAGCGTCCAATAGGAAAGCTTTTGGGAGCATCCCACAGCGCCTGCGTACTGCCTTCCCGCCTTTCCAACTCTCCCTCTTCAGTTCTTCATTTTCCGTGGAGCCGACAGGACACTTACCCTGTCACCGCATAAAAATTTATCCTTATTCTTTTGTTTTTTTGTGGTCGCGTCTGCGTTCATTCGACGCCTACCAGTACCGCCGGTTCTCTTTTCTTCTTTAAAAAAAAACAAAAAAAAACCCTAGCTTTCTAAAAATTTTTTCTTTCAGGGGCCTTTCCCCTCTCGGTGCTAGGCTCCATTTTGGGCACTAAGCCCACTTTTCTTCAAACATGGAGAAACCAGCTAGTGGTTTCAATAAATGTTCTAAATGTGACGGTACCATATCCGTCACCGACACCCATGAATGGTGTCTTAAGTGTTAGGTCCTGGCCATTCTCCATCAGAGTGTCTCTCCTGCAGAAAGATGACCAAGAGGGGCCTGCAGAATAGAGCTGCAAAACCCGGTACCCTTTTTGCCTCAGATACGATGTCAGTTGCATTGACGTCTTCCAGGGCTTCATCTTCCTCCCATGGATCTCAGGTAACTAAACCTAAGTCTTCTAAGATTGGCCGGTCCTCAAAGGGTAGATCTCCTTCCAAGTATCAAGATGCCACTGGCGTTTCCCTCGAGAAAAGTTCACCGGCAAAGCAGCCCCGACGGGAGGCCTTGGTCTCCAAAGCATGAACGGGGCTCCAGAATGTTCCAGAGGCTTCAACCTCTGCAGAACTACTGGTGCCATGTTCTACGGTTGTGGCCGCTTCCACTGGTACCGACACCCAGGCATCGGCAGGAGCGATGGATCACAGAATCCTCGCTATCGAATGCTGTCTAGCGGCCCTCTTAGCAGCTTCGGTACCGCTAAGACTGCTACAGATGGTTCCACAGGTATCGGTACTGACACCGAGTGCCTCAGCGGGTATGCTTCCCCCCATGCTGAGCCTTGAGTCTATCTCAGGTATCGACGGATCGGTACCAAGACACCCTGATACCGACTTCGAGCGGTACCTTGTGTTGCAGGAACACCCGACGCAGAAATACTTCGAATTCATCTGACTCTGATGACTCTGCTGGTACCAGAGCTATCCTTCCGGAGGATCCATCTCTTCCTCCTCAATGCAGAATGTCTCCTCCAGAAGACATGTCCTTCCAGGATTTTATAGTGATTTAGTTCGGGGTCTTGCAATCATGGTAACTCCAGAGAAGGAACCCAGAGCAGAAGAATTAGAAATTCTTCAGTACCCTAAGGCTCCTAAAGAGGCAGCTACCCTGCCCATTCACAGAATCTTGCATGATCTTATGCTAAGAATGTGGGAAACTCCTTTAACGGTGTCTCCACATTCTCAATGACTCAATACCAGGTACTGAGTTCCAAGCTGTCCTGGCTTTCAAAAGATTCAGTTACCACACCATTCAGTGGTAGTGGAATCGGCGATGCGTAGGATTAAGAGTGTTAAAACACATTCTTCCAATCCTCCGGGCCATGAATCGAGGACGCTCGATGCCTTTGGGCATCAATGTTTCCAGTCCTCCATGTTGGCAGCCAGGATTAGCTCCTTCATTCTCTATATGGGAATGTTCCTCAAAGAAGTTGCAGGTGACTTGGAGCTTATGAGTCCTCTTCTCCCTGAGGAAAAAAAGGGGGAATTCCTTACTCTGATCAAACATGCCCAGGATGTCTCTTAGTTTGTAAACCATGCAAACTTTGATTGCTTTGAATGCATTAGCAGAACCTCTGCTATTTCCATTGGTGCACGTCGTATTGCCTAGCTCCAGGCATCAGACTTAGAACAATGGATGCAAGATAAACTGGGAAATATTCCTTGCACAGGAGAAAATCTCTTTGGCAAGGATTGGCAAGACAAGGCCAATCAGATTGAATCTGAAAATGCTATCTTGAACAGACTATCAAAGTCTACAGCCAACCCAGCAAAGAAAAAGTCAGTCAAGAAACCCTTTTTTCAACAAGAAAAAGAAATTTTACCCATCTTACACCCATCAGGGACACTTGCCAGTTCATGTTCCCCAGAGGGGGCAACAACAGAACAGACAGCAGAACTTAGTCTTTCTGCCCTTGAAAGGTCCAGAACCCCTTACCATCCCGGGCAGATTATGCCATTTTGCCAAAAGATAGCAACAAATAACATCAGAAAACTGGACCCTGTCCATTGTACGAGAGGGGTACAGACTTCATTTTCACAGCATGCCCCAACTACAGTCATAAGACCGTTCAATTCTCAGGTATCTGCCACCAATCTCTTGGGTCAGGAGGTCGGATCACTTCTTGCTCAAGGAGTAATAGAAGAGGTACCCATATCCCAACAGGGTACGGGATTCTACTCCCCCTACTTTCTCATTCCAAAGAAAACAGGGGGACACAGGCCTATTCTGGACCTCAGAGAATTAAACAAGTATTTGTTCTGGGAAAAATTCAAGATGATCTCCCTCAGAACACTCCTGCCATACCTTCAGAGTCAGGACTGGCTATGTTCTCTAGATCTAAAAGATGCATACACGCATATTCTCATCCATGCAGATTACAGGAAATTCCTTTGATTCCTTTTTCAGGGAAGACACTTCCAATAAAGAGTTCTTCACTTCGGTCTGGCTTCTGCCCCAAGAGTCTTCACAAAATGCATGGCAGTAATAGCAGCATTCCTGAGAACTCTAGGAATATTCGTCTTCCCCTACTTAGACAACTGGCTCATTCGAGCATCAACAGCTCCAGAAGCCAGCTTTGCTCTTTCTTGCAGCATGCAAATCCTTCAATACTTGGGACTGGTCATAAACCTCCCAAAGTCTCATCTCATCCCTTCTCAGTCTCTAGAATTCATAGGGGCTTGTCTAGACCCAAGGCAATCAAGGGCTTTCCTGCCTCAGCCATGTTGTCTTTGTATAGTACAGCTGGCCTCCTAAGCAGCTATGAAGGTCTTCCTGACTGCTCGGGAGATGCTTCAGCTTCTGGGGCATATGGCATCCATGGTCCATGTGGTTCCCTATGCTCGCCTTCATATGCGAGCAGCCCAGTGGACCCTATCCTCTCAGTGGACACAGGCCTCGGGTCGGCTAAGGGACAAAATCAGAAACTCCACACATCTCATTTTGTCCCTGCAATGGTGGCAGTCACTGGAAAACCTTCTCGTGGGTTCTCTTTTCCAGCAGCCTCTATGACAAACCACCCTAACAACAGATGCATCCAAGTTGGGTTGGGGGCTGACTTGCATGATCTATCAACTCAGGGTCTCTGGACCCCACAGGAGGCTTGTCACATAAACCTCCTAGAGCTCAGAGCCATTTCCACGCTGTCCGAGATTTTCAGGCCCATCTCAGCTACAAGACGGTTCTGGTCCAGACCGACAATCAAGTAGCCATGTTCTATGTGAACAAGCAGGGTGGAACAGGCTCTCTGTCGAAATGCCAGAGAGCTTCAAATCCACCTTCTAGTGGTATATCTTCCGGGCATTCAAAATCTTTGGGCAGACAAACTCAGTCGAATACTGCTGCCATACGAATGGTCTCTGCACTCAGACCAGCTTTCTCGAGTGTTTCGAATCTGGGGAACGCCAGATATAGACCTCTTTGCAAGTCCACAGAATGCCAGACTTCCCCGATTCTGATCCAGAATTCCGGCTCAAAACTTTCAGGCAAGGGGTGCTTTCCTCCTCCATTGGGGTTGGGACTTCCTCTATGCCTTCCCACCCATGCCCCTCATTCCCAAAACTTTGTTCAAGCTTCAGAGAGATAGAGGTCATATGATACTCATAGCTGCACGTCCACGACAAACGTGGTATCCTCTGCTTCTGCATCTCTCTCAAGCCACACCTCTGGAGTTGGGATATGCTCCAGGTCTTCTTTCCCAAGAGAACAGGACCCTATTGCACCCGAATCGCCAGTCCCTGCACCTCAGGGCCTGGTTACTGGAAGCCTAGGATTCCTGGATATCAACCTCTCTCAACAGGTAAAGGATATCCTTGTGGCTTCCAGGAAGCCTTCCACAAGACGATCCTACACCTTTAAGTGGAAGAGATTCTCTGTATGGTGTTCTCAAAGGGGACTTAACCTCCATACAGTGCCTGTCAAATCGCTTCTGGAGTATCTACTCCATCTATCAGATTCTGGTCTTAAGACCAATTCAGTAAGGGTCCATCTTAGTGCCATTGCTGCTTCTCGCGAACCTCAGGATGGACAACCTATTTCCTCTCATCCACTAAGATTTATGAGAGGTTTACTTTTAACAAAACCTCCTATTAAGCAACCGCTGGTGGCATGGGATCTGAATCTTGTTCTCGGGCAGCTCTTGAAACCGCCCTTTGAGCCTTTACCCACTACAGCTCTAAAGTTCCTTTCTTGGAAGGTCATCTTCCTAGTCGCCCTCACTTCTACAAGATGCATCAGTGAGTTACAGGCTTTAGTGGCGGATCCTCCTCATACAAGATTTCACCATGATAAAGGTAGTTCTTAAGACTCATCCTCACTTTTTGCCAAAGGTGGTTTCGACTTTTCATTTAAACCAAGTGGTTTACCTTCCTGTATTCTTCCCTAGGCCTCATGCCTCTAATGCAGAAAGGAATCTTCATACCTTAGATTTTAAGAGCTTTAGCTTTTTACCTTCAAAGAACTAAGCAACATAGAAAATCTTCTCAGCTTTTTGTTGCTTTTGATTCTAGTCATTTGGGACGTCCAGTTTCCAAAAGAAAACTGTCTAGGTAGATTGCAAATTGCATGTACTTTGCAAATGAGAGTAAGGGACTTTCTCTCGAAGGCCATGTCACAGCTCACAATGTGAGAGCAATGACAGCCTCAATAGCTAATCTTCGTTCTGTGTCCATTGATGACATGTAGAGCAGCCACTAGGGCTTCGGTACACACCTTTGCAACCCACTATTGCTTAGACAAGGACTCCCGTCGGGATGCCTTGTTTGGCCAGGCTGTGCTCCAGCATCTCTTTCAGACTTAGTACAGCTCCTACCCGCCGACCCGGGTTTTGATGCCAGAGATCCATGGGAGGAAACATGACCCATCTCACCTTGGGTTCACAGCTTGCTGGGGTCATCCCCTGGCATCTCTCAGCTGGGGAGTCCCCATATGTGAAGACTACATTCCTGCTTGTTCCTGGAGATAGTGTACTCACCTGTAACAGGTGATCTCCGGGAACAGCAGGAATACATCTTCCCAACCCACCCACCTTCCCTAGGAGTTGTCTCTATCTACCTCTCTCTCTTTGTCTACTTCTCTCCTTTGGTCTCAGCTATAAACTCAACTGAAGAGGGAGAGTTGGAAAGGCGGGAAGGCAGCACGCAGGCACTGCGGGATGCTCCCAAAAGCTTTCCTATTGGACGCTGGGGAGTGCTCCCACGCAAGCTCCGTCGGTACCGATGATACCCATATGTGAAGACTTATTCCTGCTGTTCCCGGAGATCACCTATTACAGGTGAGTAACTACGCTTTATTTAACAGGTCTTCTATACCGCCCCATCTTCAATATGTGATGTAATATGAGATGATATTGCTAGAATGTAGGGCTCAGACTTAAAAATTAACCTGTATTTCCTACTCGTCCCATTACAGTATAATGGTATATGGGCTGATGCAGAAAGCTGACGCTGAAGTCATGTGCTGTTAGCTATGTACACCTATATGCAGCGCACCGTTAGTGTGCGACTTCAGTGCCAGCATGCCTAAAGGGGCACATATGCAAATTAGCCACGCTTCAAACTGTGGCGTAAAGGTCAACTGGGAGAGCAAGCCAAACACATGCGCACAGAAGTTGGCGCAAATTTTGCATGCTCTCCCGAAGAAATGGGGTCATCTGAGGGGAAGTTTGACACATTATCTCAGATGATCCAGGCATCAGGGAAAGCCCTTGATGTCATCAAAATATTGTTGGGGCTAGTGACACCAACCCCCTGACATAAACCAAATACCTGGTGGCTCGTTGGCCCTGATTCCCCCACCACCCACCTAATTAAAAAGAAAATCCTAGTGGCCCAGCAGCCCCAATACCCCCACCCAATTTAAAAAAAAAACCTTGGTGGCCCAGCAGCCCCAATTCCCCCTCCCCTACCCAGCAGCCCTGATCCCCACCACCCACCCATCCAATTAAAAAACAGTTGGCTCATTGACACCAAATTCCCCACCTCCCTCACGATACCTTTAAGATGGAACGGGAGCTATGCCCATGTGCTCCCACCCCTGCACCACCATCTTGAGAAATGGTAGCGCCTGTCTCCGCACGGTCCATCCTGGGGTGCAGAAGGCGGGGTCAGACTGCCATGTAAGGCATTTTCTATAGTAGTCTGACCCCACCTGGTGCATCCCAGGATGCACTGCACAAGCCCAGGTTCTGCCATTTTTCAAGATGGCGGTGCAGGGGCGGGAGCATATGAGCAATGCTCCTGCTCCGTCTTAAAGGTACTGAGAGGGTGTGGTTCGGGGTTGCTGGGCCACCAGGGTTTTTGTTTTAATTGGGTGGGTAGGGGGATGGGGGGCAACCAAGGGTTTGTTTTAATGGTGTGGGTGGGAGGGATCAGGGCCACTTGGTCCCCGGGTTTTTTCTTGGTGGGTGGGAGGATTGAGGTTGCTGGCCCACCAAGGATTTTGTTTTAGTGGCTTGGTGGGGGAATCAGGGCAAAGGATTTGTTAATTATATCATAAAAACTGGGATTCAGTTCACCTTTGCATAATGTGTGATGTTATGTGAAATGATATTGCTAGAATTTACAGCTGAGACTTGAAAATTAACCTGCATTTCCTATTCGTCCCATTACAGCATAATGACAAACGGGCTGATACAGAAAGACGGTGCTAAAGTCGTGTGCTATTAGCTATGTACGCCTCTATGCAGCACATCAATAGCGCGCAACTTCAACACCGGCATGGAGAAAGGGGGATCATATGCAATTAGCCACACGTTAGACACTGGTGCAAATGTAAACGTTAAACTGGGAGAGCAAACCAAACACATGCACACAGAAATCGGCACAAGTTTGGCATGCTTTCCCTATGGGCCAAGGTCTGATGCGCTAGAGATGTAGATAACAGATCCTCTTCAGACATCTGAGGCCTCTTTAAGCCATGATTTCAGGATACCATCACCTCTCACTTTTAAGTAGACTATAGGGAAAAGTCCAAATATGGAATATTCCTTATTAACTACTAATGTCTTCTATTAAGGATTGTGCCTCAGGGTAGGGTAAATGGGTTCCCTTAGCTAAAATGGTTTCATTTCCATTTTGTGGTGAGGCTGTTCAAGGTATGACTCCTGTAGAGGGTGAAGTATCTTTAGCTAATAGTAGGAGTATTCTTTCGTCAATGGAGTATTCGGGACACAATTGGAATATTCAGGAACCCATATGAAATACTTAGGTATTCAGGATGCTTTACCTTTCCTAAACAGACAGTGGTAAAATTCAGAGATGAAGGGCCAGGAATGGGACCTCTGAAAATAAATACAAATAAAAATTGGAATAAGGTAGAACTCAAATGATTCTCAGAAAACTGTGTTTTTGAGGAGTTAGCAAACTAAGAAAGAACATACTGTGGTAGTAGGGCAGGACAGGATTTATCCGAGTGTATTGAAAGAACTTAGCGAAGTATTAGAAACATAGAAACATGATGACAGAAAAAGACCACATGGCCTATCTAGTCTGTCCTTCCATATCAACAACTACAACAGTCCACTTTTTACCTTTAGAGATCCTCTGTGTATAGAAACATAGAAACATTATTGGTGGCTCTTCTGGCTGGCCTTTTCAATGCTTCTTTAGATCTGGAGTGATTCCAGAGGAATGGAAATGGGCAAATATAGTAACATAGTATATGACAGCAGATAAAGACCAGTATTTGGGTCCTCTCCACAAAAGTGGAAGTAAGGGAGAGGATGGTATCTACCAACCAGTTAGTCTGACCTCTGAGGTGAGTAAATTAATAGGAACACTGCTAAAACACAGGATGGTGCAGTTTCTGTAATCCAAAGGATTACAGGATCTGAGGTAGCATGGCTTTATTAAAGGTAGGTTTTGTCGGACAAATCTGATTGATTTCTTTGTTGAGGTGACCAGAGAATTGGATCAGGTAAAGCCTTAGATGCGGTATACTGATTTTAGCAAGGACTTTGATATTGTTCTTTATCGGCAACTTATAAAGAAACTGAGTGATCTTGGATGGACCCTAAAGTGACTGGCTAAGAAACTGGTTGAGTGGGATATGATAAAAGGGTAGTAGTAAATGGGAGCTCAGTCTAAACATAAAGGTGTTACCGGTGGCAGGCCTCAGGGATCGGTCCTTGTCATGTTCTTTTTAACATTTTTGTAAGTGATGTGGCAGAAGGTTTGCCCCTGTAGATGTAGAAAGAGTAGTGGATCCGTGGAATAGTCTCCCAGTGGAGGTGGTAGAGATGATGACAGTAACTGAATTCAAAAAAGCATGGGACCAACACAGAGGATCTCTAAAGGTAAAAAGTGGACTGTTGTAGTTGTTATGGAAGGACAGATTAGATAGGCCTTGTGGTCTTTTTCTGTCGTCATGCTTCAAAAAAAAAAAAAAAAAAGATGATAGCAAAATCTGCAACAGGCTAGACACTCTGGAAGTTGTGGACAGCATGAGGAGAGATCTAGTGAAATTTGAAGCATGATTGGGAATTTGGCAGCTAAGATTTAATGCTAAAAAATGAAAGGTTGTGTATGAGTGCTGCAAAATCTCAAGGGAGCAGTACATTATGGGGGGTGAAATACTTCAGTGCATGAAAGAAGAGCAGGACCTGGGGTTGGTAGTATTAGATGATCATAATGTGTCCAAACAAGTAGAAAAGGCAACAGCAAAAGTCAGAAGGATACTTGGTACATAGTGAGAGGAATGGTGAGCAGGGTAAGGGAGGTAATAGTGCCTTTATACAAGTCTGTGGTGAGGCCTCATTTGAAGTACTTTGTAAAGTTTTTGAGACCACACCTTCAAAAGGATATAAACAGGCTGGAGTCTGTCCGGAGTACAGCTACTAAAATGGTCAGTGGCCTTCATCATAAGGCATCCAGTTCAAACTTCTCCTACTGACCTACAAGTGCATTCATTCTGCGGCTTCTCACTATCTTTCCTCACTTATCTCACCCTACACCCCTCCTTGGGAACACCAGTTCTCTAGCAGATCCCTTTTATCTGTGTCCTTCTCTGCCACTACCAACTGCAGACTTTGTTCATTCCAACTTGCTGCTCGATATGCCTGGAACAAGCTACCTGAGTTAGCACCTTGGGCTCCTTATCTAGCCCTATTCAAATCCAGGCTAAAAATCCACCTCTTTGAGGCTGCTTTTTGATCTTGACGCCCCTCACTCTACTTATGTATATTTATCATACTCTAGTCTCCAGTTTTGTGATGTTCTTCATCTTGATTAGATTGTTAGTTCTGATGAGCAGGGACTGTCTCTTACATTTATACATACAGTGCTGTGTATGCCTTGTAGCACTATACAAATAAGTAATAATAGTAGCTTAAAGATATCGATATGTATACTTTGGTGGAAAGGTGGGAAGGAGTGATATGTTAGAAACGTGTAAATTCCTACCTCCATGGAAGAAATGCAAAGGAGGTGGTCCTCTTCCAATTGAAAGGAAGTTCTGGAATGAGGGGACATAAGATGAAGGTGAAAGGATTATTCAAGTATAATCTGAGGAAATATTTCTTTATGAAAAGGTGTTAGATTCATGGAACAGCCTCCCAGTTGAGGTGGTGGCGATGAGAGCTGTATGTAAATTCACAAAACATGGGACAAATACAGAAGATCTCTGAGGGAGAGAATATGATTTTAGAGCTTTATAGTTCTCATGGATGGGCAGACTGGGCAGGCCATATATTTATCTATCGTCATTTTCTATGTTTCTATAAAAGGACCGTCCAGGCGGAGGCGGTTATGTCTGTTTTGTTGAAATAACCTGCGATTAACTAGACACTACACTTAAAAAAAAATTAATAATAATCAAAGCATGATTTGGGTGGATCATATAATGCTTCAATTCCCCTTATTGTATGTTTTCATCAATTGTTATCAAAACTATTTTAATTTTGTAATTCTTTATACACAGTGGCATGAAGATTGTCTTTCTTCCGACACAAATCCAAGACATTAAATCAAAAAATGCTGCAACAATCAATGACATCATTTATCTTCACAAGACTTGTTTCTTCTTTCCTCACAGTACTTCTCTCACATTGGCCTAACATCAGTGTTTTGAGTTCTGCCCAAATGCCTTATGAAGTGCTTCTTGAAGCAGAGGCATTGCTGATATGTTTGCTCCACAATTTGAAAGTCCACAAGCCCCGGAAGCAGACTTATTTATTTATTTTATTTATTTATTTAACAGCTTTTATATACCGCACTTTTGTTATCAGCGCGGTTTACATTTTAACAATTTTGTACTTAAACATAGAACAAATGTTAAGTTTACAAGGAACAGGAGATAAAACATGGATAACAGGGTTTAATAAATAACAGATATTCTCAACTATTTACAATAGATTCTTAAATGCTCGAGCTCTAAAGGTAGGGTTTGTGGGGTTTGGTCAAGAACAAGTGATAAGGTTTCGGGAGCTTATTTGACTAGCCATGATCGATGGTTTGTGAAGGAGGGGGAGGGGGTGGGGGGTCAGTACATTGTGAGAAGTGTTGTAGGAAGAGATGAGTTTTTAGGGATTTTCTGAATTGGGACAGGTCTTTTTGTGATCTAATACTAGGTGGTAGCATGTTCCAGCACCTAGGGGCGAAGGATGAGAATGCTCTTAAAGTGGTTGTTTGAGTGAGTTTTGTAATGTCCTTTGGGACTGTTAGCATGTTCTCTGTTACAGATCGTCTAGATCTGGCGTTCTGTGTGTGTTGGAGGAGGTCAGATAAAGAGGATGATGAGATATGGTGGAATGCTTTGAAGGTCAGAATGAGGGCTTTGTATAAAATCCTGCAAGATAGTGGGAGCCAGTGAAGATCAAATAGGATGGGAGTAATATGTTGACTCCTTGGGGATCCGTGAAGAACCCTGGCCGCTGTATTCATGGCCAATTGAAGCGGGTTCAGCGTGCTCTTGGGTAGGCCATGGAGTACGATATTTGCATAGTCAAAATGAGGAGTGACTAATGCCTGGAAGGTTGTGCGGAAGTCACATGGTTCGAGCATAGGTCTGAGGTGTCGAAGGGTCCTGATTTTATAGTAGATGGCTTTTACAGTATTTTTTATATGTTCTTTGAATTCAAGCCGCTGGTCAAGTATAACACCGAGGTAACGTATTGAGGTTTTGAGTGGGAGATCAGCATCTCTTGTTCTTAGAGTTGGTGGAGGAGAGAAGTCTTTGTTCCTAGTGACAATCAGCACTTCGGTTTTTTTGAAATTGATTCTGAGATTTTGTGAGAGTAGCCAGTCTGATATTGAATTGAAGCAAGTGATTATTGTAGTGTAGTCAGGTAGTGTAGTCCCATACTTTCTTGAATACAGTTATGGTTCTCTTCTCTACCACTTCTGCTGGGAGGCCGTTCCACGCTTCCAGCACCCTTGTCATATTTCCTCAGATTAATCCTGAGTCTATCCCCTTTCACTTTCATACTATGCTCCCTTGTTATAGAGCTTCCTTTCAATTAAAGAAGGCCCACCTCCTGTGCATTTATGCCACAAAAGTATTTAAATATCTCTATCCTATCTCTCCTCTCACTGCTGTCCTCCAAAGTATACATATTGAGATTTTAGGTCCATCCCCATATAGTTTGTGATAAAGATCACTGACCACTTTGGTAGCCATCCTCGGGACCGACACCATCCTGTTAATATCTTTTTGAAGATGCAGTCTCCTGAATTACACACAATATTTCAAATGAGATCTCACCAGAGACTGAGAGGCACTATCACCTTCTTTTTCTTGCTGACCATTCCTCTCTCTATCCACCCAAGCATCCTAATGATTTTTGCCATTACTTTTCCTATCTTTTGGCCAATTTAAGATCATCAATTACAATTACCTCAGGTCTCATTATTCTTTTATGCACAGAAATACTTCACCCACATACTGTAATGCTCCCTTGAGTTTTTGCAGCGCAGTGCAGGACCCTGCATTTTTTAGCCTTAAATGTTAACTGCCAGATTTGAGACTATCCTTAACATTTTGTTAGTTCCATTTCATGTTGTTCACTCATTCCCAGGGTGTCTATTCTGTTGTTGTGTTTTTGTTTCACATGTGCTATTGCCATGTACCTTTGCCAGTGAAATCAAATATGTATGTTGGTGCACTTAGGAATCGGTGCAGAATCAGTGTAGACGGTGAGCCCTCCGGACGCAGCGATCATGCATCGGCACTACTCTGCAGCACCATGCTCTGCCTTCAGGCATCATCACCCGGTGACACCACTGCCCATATAACTGTGCTCCTGCAGGCAAGGAGACACACTCTTCCACAACCAAACTATAACCTGAGAACAGCCAACGCTGCATGGAACACACTCGGACATTCACCTGGTGCATGGCACACCTTTCAGGATTAGAAACGGCAATCTCCAGGAACAAGCAGGAATGTAGTCTTCACATATGGGTATCGTCGGTACCAACGGAGCCTGCGCAGAAACGCTCCCCAGCGTCCAATTAGAAAGCTTTTGGGAGCATCCCACAGTGCCTGCGTGCTGCCTTCCCGCCTTTCCCAACTGTTTCTCTCCAGTTCTTCGTTTTCTGCGGAGCCAGCAGGGCGCACTTCCTGTCACCGCAGAAAATATCGCATTTATTCTTCTTTTTTGTGGTCGCGTCTGCCTTCCTTCGATGCTACACTGGTACCGCCAGTTCTTTCTTTCTTTTACTTATAAAAAAATAAAAAAATCTTTTCCTGGAGTCTTCCAGCTTTTTTCTCCTCTGGTGCCACATGCCATTTTGGGTACTAGGCCCAATTTTCCTCTACAATGGAAAAACCCGCTTCGGGTTTTAAAAAATGTTCCAAGTGTGGCGGTACCATCTCCGTCACCGACACTCACGAGTGGTGCCTCAAATGTTTAGGTGCTGACCACTCCATCTCAGAGTGTGTCAAAGAGGGGTCGGCAAAACCGAGCTGCTAAACTTAGCACCCTTTTCCCTCCAATATAGCATCTGTGGCATCAACATCTTCCAGGGCTTCGTCTTCCTCCCATGGATCTCAGGTAACTAAACATAAGTCTAGCTGGTCCTCAAAGGGTAGATCTCCTAAGTATGGAGTTGCCTCTGGCGTTGCCCTTGAGGGACTCTCACCGGCAAAATTGCCCCGGCGGGAGGCTTCGGCTTCCAAAGCATCATCGGGGCTCCAGGATGTTCTCGAGGCCCCAACCTCGGCAGAACTACTGGTGCCATGCTCTGGGGTACCGGCCGCTTTGTCCGGTACTGATACCCAGGCATCGGCGGCGTTGATAGACCAGAGATTCTTGGCTATTGAACGCAGTCTGGTGGCTATTCTCTCGGCATCGATGCCCCCGAAACCGCTTCGGACAATTCAACCGGTACCGGCACCTATTGCATCGATGTCGGTGAGTGGACTACCGGTACCGACGCATACTGTGCCCTCCGGTACTGACAAGTCGGTACTGGACCCTGTCGATACTGACTTCGATCGGTACCGGTATCGTGCGCTGCACGATTACCCGGGCAGGAGATACTTTGAATCCTCTGCCGAGTCTGAAGACTCTGACAGCTCTGTTGATACCAGAGTACGTCTTCCTGAGGATTCTTCCTCTCCTAAACATAGGATGTCTCCTCCAGAGGATATATCCTTCCAGGATTTTATCCGGGATGTGGCTCGAGGTCTTTCCATCACAGTGGCTCCTGAAACAGTGCCTAGGGCAAAGGAATTGGAGATTTTACAGTATCCTAAAGCTCCCAAAGAGGCAGCTACTTTACCTATTCATGAGATCTTGCATGATCTCATGCTAAGGATGTGGGAAACACCTCTCACCACTTCTCCTCATTCTCGTAGGCTCAGTACCATGTATCGAGTTCCTCCCTGTCCTGGATTTCAAAAATCTAAACTGCCCCACCATTCCATAGTGATGGAATCAGCTATGAGAAGGATCAAGAGTGCAAAAAGACATGCATCTAATTCTCCAGGACGTGAATATAGAACTCTTGATGCCTTTGGGCATCGAACCTTCCAGGCCTCTATGCTTTCTGCCAGGATTAGTTCCTACATTTTATATGTGGGAATGTTCCTTAAGGAAGTTACAGGAGATCTAGAGCTTATGAGCTCTCTCCTTCCTGATGATAAGAGACAAGATTATCTTGCACTTATCAAACATGCTCAGGATGTTACCAAATTCGTAAATCGTGCAGCTTTTGATTGTTTTGGGTGCATAAGCAGAATTTCTGCTATTGCCATAGGTGCACGTAGGATTGCCTGGCTCCAGGCATCTGACTTAGAACTTTGGGTATAGGACAAACTGGGGAATATTCCTTGCACAGGAGAGAATCTCTTTGGCAAAAATTGGCAAGAGAAAGCTAATGAGCTAGATGCTGACTTTTCTCCAGGACCAAGCAGGAAGTCAGTCCTCACATATGGGTGACGTCGGCGCCGACAGAACCCTCGCGGAGCAATTTCCCCAGCTTTCAAAGAAAGACTTTGGGAATTGCAGCGCGCATGCGCGGTCCCCTTCCCGCCCAAGGGTGCCATCTTGCTCAGTCGTCTTTTTTCCGCGGAGCCCTACAGACGCTGTTTGTGATCGCCGCAGAAAAAGTTGATTTTATTTCTTGTTTCTTATTCTTTCTCGGTTCGACGCCAGATCCTTTTCCCGCCCGGACCCGCTACGCCGGTATCGGGTCCGTTCTTTATTTTTCGGTTTTTTGTCCTTCATGACAAGCGTTCGCGCCATTTTTTTTTATTTTTCACTAGCAGCCCTGTCTTTTGACCTCGCAGGGGCCCTTTTTCCCTCGATGGCTGCCAGCAGGTTTAAAAAATGTGATCGGTGTAAGAAACCTATGTCTCTTACCGACACACACGACTGCTGCCTCCGCTGCCTCGGACCCGATCATGACCCGATGATCTGCGGTCCGTGTAGCAAGATGTCTTCAAAAGCGTTGAGGAGTCGGCAGCATCAAAGGGAACGAATCTTCTCTGACTCCGCGTTTGGCCGGGCCCGGACCTCGTCAGAGGCTTCGATGTCCCGGGACTCCGGTTCTGAACATCGTCGGAGTTCCTCTGAGCGGGGGTCTCCTGCCCGGGAACATCATAGGAAGAAAAAACCCGCGAGGGCGGCGTCGGTGGACGCTCCTGGTTCCTCGAGGGCCAGGTCGCATAGCCCCGATAGCCGTCCCGGGTCCTCGGAGTCGGAGAGGCCTTCGAAACATCCTCGTCTCGAAATGGAGTCGCCTGGACACGTGAGTACTGTAGTCCTCGTGGACTCGCCTCCGAAGGAGCCGACGTCGGGCCCGACGCCGTCGGGGCCCGAGTCGGGGGCTGCTGGGTCTCCTGAGCTTGGACTCAGGTTGACGGCCTTGGAGAGCAGTTTGGCTGCCTTCATGGACCAGCAGCGGGCATTGATCGCTGGCCTCGCCAATGCATCTGCCCCGGCCACCGGGACGTCGACGTCCAAGTCTACCCCGGAGACCGTGCCGATCCTCGAGTCCATGAGAGCTCGAGTCGATCCTCGGTTGCGGTCTCCCTCGGCCTCCCGTTCGGGACCGAGGTCGTCGACGCCGACACCCTTGGCGTCGGGGCAGAGGACATCGGTGCCTGCCCGACCGGAGCCGCTCGATTCCTCCTCCGAGGAGTCAGCCTGGGAAACGGAGGACGAAGAGTCACCTGGTACTTTTCGGACTCGGGTGTGTCCCTTCGGACTCACCCGAGTCCGAACCTCGGAGACGGTCCTCCCCGGAGGACACCCAGTTCTCGGACTTCGTGCGGGATATGGCCAAGGCCTTGGCATTCCCCGCGTATCCCGAGGAGGAGCCTCGAGCCGAAGAGCTCGATGCCCTCCAGTATGACTCTCCCCCGAAGGAGGCCTTTACTGTACCGGTTCCTCCGATGCTGGAACGACTTCTCTTCCGCATGTGGGAGAGCCCGGCGTCGGCGCCGGTGTTAAGCAATCGGGTCGATTCCATTTATCGAGTCCGCAAGAGCCCCGGGTTCCAAAAGGCACAACTACCGCACCATTCCATGGTGGTGGAATCGGCCATGCATCGACTCAAGAGTCAGAAGATGACCTCCTTGGTGCCTCCCGGCCGGGAGGCCCGGAACCTGGATGCCCTCGGTAGAAAGTGCTTCCAGGGCTCTATGCTTGCTTGTCGAGTCCAGACCTACCAGCTCTATATGGGCATGTATCTCCAAGATCTGGCAAAAGAAATTGCCGGGTTCTCTGCTGGTCTCTCCGAGGAACCTTTGCAGAGGTTCCAAGCCTTGTCCACTGGTATTCGAGAGTGCTCGAAATTTCTCTCTCGAGCAGCCTACGATGGCTTCGAAGCATCGGCTCGAGTAACCGGGGCCGGCATCGGTGCCCGCCGACAGGCTTGGCTTCAGTCATCCGACCTCGAGCCATGGGTACAGGACAAGTTGGTCGATGTCCCCTGCAGAGGTGAAAACCTCTTTGGCAAACCCATGGCTGAAAAGGCTGCACAGATCGAGACCGAGACTCTGACCAGAACTAGGCTGTCCAGAAACACCTCTGCCCCTTCTCAGAAGAAGAAGGGCTCGTGGAAAAAGCCCTTTTACCCGAGGAAGGCGGCTGCCTATAAACACTACCCTCAGTATCAGGCCTCAGCAGCTCCCCAAAAGGGTCAACAGGCCAAGGGACGGGGTAATGGGTCCCGTAGGCAGCAGGCCCCCAAGCCCACAACACCGGCCCCTGCTCAGCAGGGTGGGGGTTTTTGACTCCATCAGCATAGCCTCTTCCCTTCAGCTGGTTTCTCTCAGCACAGGAGGCCGGCTGGTCCACTTTGCCCACAGGTGGTCAGCCATCACCTCAGATACCTGGGTGCTTCATATAGTTCAAAAAGGATATCTTCTACACTTTCACCAGGTACCTCCCTCCTACTTTCCAGGGGAGCCTCCAAGACTCCCTCTGCACAGGGACTTACTCCTTCAGGAGTTAGCAAGTCTTCTTCAGGAACAGGCTGTGGAACCGGTGCCCCACCACCTGAGAGGTCACGGCTTTTATTCCAGGTACTTTCTGATACCAAAAAGAACTGGAGGCCTCAGACCCATCCTGGACTTGCAAAACCTCAACAAGTTCCTGGCAAGGGAAAAGTTCAAGATGCTTACCCTTGGAATCCTGCTGCCCTACCTCCATCAGGGAGACTGGCTATGCTCCTTAGATCTCAAGGATGCCTATACTCACATCCTTATTCATCCAGACCACAGACAATAGCTCAGGTTTGTTGTGGGAGGAAATCATTACCAGTACAGAGTACTGCCCTTTGGCCTATCCTCCGCCCCCAGGGTGTTCACCAAATGCCTAGCAGTGGTGGCGGCCTATCTAAGACTTCAAGGCCTTTTTGTGTTTCCATACCTGGACGACCGGCTCATCTTGGTTTGCAGCTTGTCGTGCTGTGAGGGCTTGCGTGCATCAGTGATGCTGAGAGCTAAACTATCGGTAGTTTAACTACTGGCAGGGTCTCCCAAGATGGACAGGTCTCAGCTGAGGTGCCAGACCAAGACAAACCACCCATCTGGGCAGCAGCAGAATGGGACAGTGTTGACGGCGGAGGATCACATTTTTGTGACAACGGCAACAACACCAAACTTAAACTGCGCGGAAGAAAGGCCCGGCAATCTATTTCTGTATCTTGCCATGAAAACCCAATGGATAGTTACAACAAAACAAATTGTGCTATGGTGCTGGAAGATGAGACCCCCAGGTCAGAAGGCACTCAACTAGCTACTGGGGAAGAGCTGAAGACTTTTCAGAGTAAAGCCAGCATTTATGATGTGGTTGGATCAAAGCCCTCGAGAAGTCTGACTGCTGATGTAGCTGCGCATGAAATGAGAGTCAGAAGCTGTAAAGATGTCTTACACATTGGAACATGGAACGTACGAAGCATGAACCAAGGGAAGTTGGAGGTGGTCAAGAATGAAATGGAATGTGTACAACTTGATCTGTTGGGTGTCAGCGAACTGAAATGGACTGGCATGGGGCACTTTGCATCAGATGATCACATGGTCTACTATGCTGGAAATGAAAGACAAAGAAGAAATGGTGTTGCATTTATAATAAAGAAGAAACTTGCAAGAACTGTAATGAAATACAATGCAGTCAGCGAACGCTTAATCTCTATTCGTCTACGAGGATTGCCTATCAACACAACTATAATTCAAGTATATGCCCCAACAACAGCTGCTGAAGAGAATTAAATTGAAGAGTTCTATGAACAAGTACAAGCTGAAATTGACAGAACATGCAAACAGGATATCCTGATAGTCATGGGTGACTGGAACGCAAAGGTTGGTAACAAAGAAGAAGGCAAAGTAGTTGGAAAATATGGACTTGGCAACAGAAATGAAGCTGGAGAAAGACTGATAGAATTCTGCAAGACCAATGATCTATTCATCTCAAACACCTTCTTCCAGCAACACAAGCGGCGACTGTACACATGGACTTCACCGAATGGATTATATAAAAATCAAATTGACTACATATGTGGAAGTCAACGATGGAAAAGCTCTGTAACATCAACAAAGACAAAACCTGGAGCTGACTGTGGTACAGATCATCAACTACTAGTATGCAAACTCAAGCTAAAGTTGAAAAAGAGCAAACCACTCACGAATGCAGCAAAATATGACCTTGAGAATATACCACTGGAATTTAAAGACTGCCTGCAAAATCGATTTGCTGCTTTAGATACAAATGACAGAGCTCCGGAAGAGTTATGGAATGACATCAAGAAGGTTGTTTGGAAGAAAGCGAGAAGTCTCTACAAAAGGTGAAAAAGCAAAAACGGCCAAAATGGATGACGGAAGAAACTCTGAAAATTGCCCAGAAACGCAGAGAAGCTAAAGCCAGAGGAGAAAGAAAGACAATCACAGAACTCAACAGAGATTTCCAACGTGCAGCAAGACAGGACAAGGAAAAGTACTACAATGATACTTGCAAGGAAATAAAAGCAGAAACTATTAGAGGAAGAACAAGATCGGCTTTCCTAAAGCTACGAGAGTTAAAGAAAAAGTTCCAGCCTCGAATTGGAATGTTACAAGATGCTCAAGGTTCTATGTTGAATGATGCTGAGAAGGTGGAAGGAATATACAGAGTTTTTATATGATAAAGATCAAGTGGACCAACAGCCATTTCAACCTGTACCTTATGATCGGGAACCATTGGTGATGAAAGAAGAAGTTGAAGCAGCATTGAAAGCCTTATCAAAGAACAAAGCACCAGGCATTGATAGCATTCCCATAGAAGTATTGCAGCAATCTGATGCAGCTGTTACCGTACTCACAAGGCTCTGCCAAGAAATATGGAAGACAACATCATGGCCAACTGACTGGAAAAGATCTGTGTTTATACCAATACTAAAGAAAGGTGATCCAACTGACTGTGGAAATTATTGCACAATCGCACTACCTGAAGTGCAAGCAGGGTTCAGGAAAGGGCGAGGAACGAGAGACATCATTGCGGATGTGAGATGGATCCTTGAAAAGACTAAAGAATACCAAAAGGATATCTATTTGTGCTTTATCGACTATAGCAAGGCTTTTGACTGTGTAAACCATGAGAAACTCTGGGCCACATTAAGAAGCATGGGTATACCAGAACACCTGATCGTTCTCTTGCGCAATCTGTACATTGATCAAGAAGCAACAGTTTGAACGGAACAAGGAGAAACAGAATGGTTTAAAATAAGCAAAGGTGTAAGACAAGGCTGCATACTTTCCCCCTACCTGTTTAATTTATATGCAGAACAAATCATCAGAGAAGCAGGATTGTATGAAGACAACAGAGGTGTGAAGATTGGTGGAAGACTCATCAACAACCTTCACTATGCTGATGATACCACATTACTGGCTGAAAGTGAAGATGATCTGAAACATTTGCTTCTCACAATCAAAGAACATAGTCTCAAAATGGGCCTGCACCTTAATATAAAGAAGACAAAGATCATGACAACTGGCATAATCAACAGGTTCATCGTTGAAGGAGAAGAAATTGAAATTGTGAACAACTTTAACCTACTTGGATCAACTATCAATAAAGAAGCAACAAGCAGTCAAGAAATCAGACGACGCATTGCTCTTGGCAGAATGGCTGTGAAAGACCTAGATAAGATTCTCAAGAGCAGAGATGTCTCTCTCCATACAAAGATTCGACTTGTTCAAGCCATGGTATTTTCAATAACATCATATGGATGTGAAAGCTGGACAGTGAAAAAGATAGACAGGAAGAAAATTGATGCCTTTGAATTATGGTGCTGGCGGCGAATACTGTGTATACCATGGACTGCCCGAAGAACAAACCAGTCGGTACTAGAGGAGATCAAACCTAAGCTTTCTTTAGAAGCTCAGATGACAAGACTTCAACTTTCATACTTTGGACACATCATGCGAAGAGAGAGATCATTAGAGAAAGACATTATGCTTGGCAAGATAGAAGGTCAACGCAAAAGAGGAAGGCCAGCAATGAGATGGATCGATACAATAACAGCAGCTACGGGTACCAATCTGTCAACAATGAGCCGCCTGACTGAAGACCGAACACAGTTTAGGATAGCTATCCAGAGGCTCGCCATGAGTCGACTCCGACTCGACGGCACTTAACAACAACAACAACCTGGACGACTGGCTCATCAGGGCCCAGTCTTCCCAAGAGGCCACTCAGGCCACTCATCGCACTGTGTCTCTGCTCCAGCACTTGGGCTTTGTCATAAACTTCGCAAAGTCCACTTTGCTCCCCTCTCAAGATCTCAAATTCATCGGCGCAAGGTTAAGCACACTTCAGGCGCGGGCCTTCCTGCCTCTAGACAGAGCACACAGGCTCATGGATCTCGCCAGCCACTTTCACAGCAATTCCCTGGTCTCTGCCAGGCAATTTCTGAGACTGCTCGGCCATATGGTTTCCATGGTCCATGTGACCCCCAATGCCCGCCTGAACATGCGACCTGCTCAGTGGTGCCTTCGCACTCAGTGGCATCAGGCCACGGGGAGCCTGGCGGACTCAGTACAGGTCTCCGACCTGCTGGTCTCTCCTCTGCGGTGGTGGCTTCATCTGCCAAACCTGCTACTGGGAGTGGATTTTCAATCTCCTCCGCCTTCTCAGGTGCTAACAACTGATGCTTCTCTCCTGGGTTGGGGAGCACATTGCCAAGGGACATGTACTCAAGGCCTCTGGACTCCTTGGGAGTCTGCTCAGCAGATAAACTTCCTGGAGCTCAGAACCATCCGCCTAGCTCTGGAAGCCTTCTCCCACCTCACTTCTCACCAGTCTGTGCTGGTCCAGACGGACAATCAATTTGCAATGTTCTACGTGAACAAACAAGGAGGCACAGGCTCCTTCCTTCTCTGTCAGGAGGCACAAAAACTGTGCTCTTGGGCCATCCACCATGGCATCCTCCTCAAAGCGGTCTATCTCCCAGGTCAGGAAAATTACCTGGCAGACAAGCTAAGCAGGATCCTCCAACCACACGAGTGCAGATTGGATCCATTGGTGGTTCAGCGGATCTTTCTCAAGTGGGGCCTCCCCACCATGGATCTGTTTGCCAGTCCTCTGAACCGGCAACTTCACAGATTCTGCTCTCGACAACCGCATCCTCTCAGAGTAGCGGTGGATGCTTTTCTGATTCCATGGTCCACAGGCCTCTTGTATACCTTTCCTCCCATGCCGCTGGTGTCTCGAACACTCTTCAAAGTTCTCAGAAACAAAGCCTCGCTGATCCTAGTGGCTCCCCGGTGGCCAAGATAACCTTGGTTCCCGCTTCTAATGCAGCTGGCGGTGGACACTCCTCTTCCTGTGGGGTTTCAGCCCGATCTCCTGACACAGGATCAAGGGTCTCTCCTACACCCCAACCTCCGGTCCCTTCATCTGATGGCCTGGCTGCTGAAAGGGTAGTCCTTGCTCTCCTCCAGCTGCCTCGGGAGGTGGAAGAGGTTGTCTTGGCCTCGAGGAGGCCTTCCACCCGAAAGTCCTACGCTCTTAAGTGGCGTCTGTTCTCCATTTGGTGTGCTCAGCAGTCTGAGAATCCCTTCTCCTGCTTGATAGCAGTGGTCTTGCAATATTTGCTTTACCTCTCCAATATGGGCCTTAAGTCCAACTCTGTCAGGGTCCACCTCAGTGCTCTCTCTGCGCATCACGCACCGGTGGATGGCAGGCCTCTTTCCCACCTCCCGTTTTCTCCGAGGCCTCCTTCTCCTTAAGCCTGCTTTACGCCCACCAGCCCCTGAATGGGATCTGAATGTGGTCTTGCAGCGGATTACCTGTCCGCCCTTTGAACCTATGGCTACCTGCCCTCTTCGTTTTCTTTCCTGGAAATCCTTGTTCTTGGTAGCCCTTACCTCTGCTAGGCGCGTTAGTGAACTGCAAGCCCTAGTGTCTGATCCTCCTTACACTAGGTTCTACAGGAATAGGGTCGTCTTACGGACTCACCCTAAGTTTCTTCCAAAAGTGGTTTCTACTTTTCATCTCAACCAGGAGGTGGTTCTTCCCACCTTCTTTCCCAGGCCGCACACCTGCCGGGCTGAAATGGTCCTGCATACCCTGGACTGTAGGAGGGCCTTATCCTTCTACCTGGATCGTACGCGAGAGCATAGAAGAGCTGTTCAGCTCTTCTTTTCTTTTGACCCCAATAAGTTGGGGCTACCTGTCTCCAAGCGTACTTTGTCCATATGGGTTGCTGACTGTATCGCTTGGGCTTATGGGGCGGCCGGCCTCTCGTTGGAGGGTCGAGTCACGGCTCATCGTGTTAGGGCGAAGGCTGCATCAGTGGCTCATTTCTGCTCTGTTCCATTGGCAGACATCTGCCGGGCCGCTACTTGGTCTTCAAGCCATACTTTTGCGGCCCATTACTGCCTGGAGAGGGAGTCCCGCAGGGACAGTGCTTTCGGTCAGGCAGTCCTCCATAATCTCTTTGAGGTTTAGGCAACTCCTACCCTCCGGCCCTGGTGTTGGGCTACCGGTCGGGGGCGTTTTCAGAGAAGATTCCTTCCTTCTGTGCTGCTGAGCTAGAGGGAGCTCATTTTTCCGCTTGAGGTCTCCGGTAGCCTTAAGCTAGGGAGTCCCATATGTGAGGACTGACTTCCTGCTTGGTCCTGGAGAAAGAGTAGTTACTCACCTGTAACAGGTGTTCTCCAGGAGCAGCAGGAATCAGTCCTCACAACCCTCCCTCCTCCCCTTGGAGTTGCAGTCCTCTCATTTCGTTTTTGCTAATTTTTTGCTATCTTTTAGCTATGTCATCAGACTGAGCAAGATGGCACCCTTGGGCGGGAAGGGGACCGCGCATGCGCACTGCAATTCCCAAAGGCTTTCTTTGAAAGCTGGGGAAATTGCTCCATGAGGGCTCCGTCGGCGCCAACGTCACCCATATGTGAGGACTGATTCCTGCTGCTCCTGGAGAACACCTGTTACAGGTGAGTAACTACTCTGACTCACAGGCCACATGCTAACTTGCGACTGCCACTACTTGGCATGGGTCACAGTGAAAGTCCAGCAAGCAGAGGAAATGCCCATGTTTCCGTGACCTCATCCACTGATGATGTGACCCCATTCAGGGTCCCGACCGAGAGTTTGGGAACCACTGATCTAGAAGATGTAATAGATCAAATTGACAAACTTAAGAGCAACAAGTCACCAGGGCCAGACAACATTTAACCCAAAGTTTTAAAAAAGCTCCGATATGAACTTGGTAATCTGTTGCTAATAATTTGTAGCCTATCATTCAAAATGACCACAATACCCAAGGTTTGGAGGGTGACCATTGTAAAACAATTTGCATGCAAGTTGTCTTATTCATTTGCTGTGGGAATTACTAACCCTCCAGTATTGTTACCACAGGTTACTGACTTCTACAGTAAATTAAGTTGCAGTGAAATGTGAAAATTTAGTAACTGCCCCTCATAATCTGACACTAGTTCATCATTTTGGATTCTTCATCAGAGATATAGCAGCATAATAAATAACTACAGAAAAATATTATTTGGACCGTTCATGATACAAGTACTGTCAGTCTTCTGACCTCAATTGTAGAAGGAATAGTGTTTAGTTATCAATGGGGAATTGAACAATTCCTCTTTGAATATATTTGCATCAGCATGCAATGCATCTGAATTTTTTACAGAATTGCTCATAGTATAGCATGATTCCAATAAACACTGGAAGTGTTTTTAACCTTCCACAGATACAGTTTGAATAGAAAATCCACGTGTAAAACAACTAAATTAAAATCAGTTAACGAGTCACTTCAAGTGGAATGTGCTTTCATTGATATATGGATTTTTTTTACAGATGATGTTGTTAAGTGCTGTTGAGTCGATGTTGACTCAAGGCGACTCTGTGGATAGTTGTATTAAAATGTGTTCTGTCTTCAGTCATGCAGCTAATTGTTGAGATTTTATGGATGCATTAGACATTTTTCTCATCTTCTTACTATGCATATTTCAGAATAGATCATTTTCTTATTTTGGAAACTCATATCCCCTTTATACAGGATACTCAGATTCTTCCTAAATTGGTTTCAGTTCATGCAACTATATTTGTCACTCTGCAGGGACTTGAAATAGTGGACAAAACACATTTATGGAGATTTAATGTTAGCCTGCTGGAAGAAACTAATTTTACAGAACACGTGACTATAGCTACTTTTCATTTACTGAAATTGCAGAGGTGTCCTCTGTAATACTCTGGGATGCCTTTAAGGCAGCATTATGAGGAGAGATAACACAGGTACACTACCAAAAAACTGCCTCCAGTTTTGCAACTGATTCCTATAGATTTTGGGGTGCTGAATCCAGGAAAAATAGCCAAAATGTTCCATCACGTCACGTTTTCTTGCAAAATTAGATTTCTTACCCATATAAGGAATGTTCACATAATTTCTTTTTAGCCGACTGCAGTTTATTTTCTTGGCCCAAAATAGAGGTTGTAATGGTTAACTAACTAGAAACACTCCCTCATGATATTTTAGAGTGTTTTGTATTCATTTTATACATTAACAGGACAATTGGGAGGCGGGGGGCTAAATCCAGTACTCGCGCTGGCGCATGTTCTTTCCTGTTCGCCTCGCCTCGTTCGCTCGCTCGCTCGCTCAAACACAGTGGTTGCGACATGAACGTTCCTGTCAAATTTCAGTTTCTTGCAAGTTCATTATTACCTTTTGTTTGCTCAGTCGTAATCCAGCTTTATTCCGAAGTGGTTCACTACAGTTGTAGTTTGCAGTGCTGTGTATTTGTGATGGCTCACAGAGCCAGAGGTTGCGTCAACTCTCCGGACAGTTTTTGTTTTATTTGTGGGGAATATACCGTGAAAAAGCGGCAGAGGAACATTTCTGCATTTATTAAAAAAGTATATTTCGCCTATTTCGGTTTGAAGTTAGGCGATCAAGACAAACCGTGGGCTCCTCACAAAGTGTGCAAGACATGTGAGGAAGATCTACGCTTATGGATGAAAGGTAAAAAACAAGCATTTCGTTTCGGAATACCTATGATGTGGCGTGAACAAAGAGACCACAGCAGTGACTGCTATTTTTGCTCTTGCATTGTGAAGGGATACAACTTAAAAAATAAGAACGTAATAAGTTACCCCAACCTTCCCTCAGCAATTAGGCCTATGCCTCATAGCAACGAAGTACCTGTGCCTGAACCACCAAAATCTTTGGATCATATTTGTGTGGACGGTTCTGATCATGATGAGACTCATCAGATGGCTTTTCCCGATGAGTCCAGTACTTCCGAGTTTGAAACTGAACCAGATCCGAAACCTGAACTTTTCTCTCAAGCTGAATTGAATGATTTAGTCCGGGATTTAGGACTCCCAAAAGATGCTGCCCAACTGCTAGGTTCTCGGCTTAAACAGAAAAATCTATTGTCACCAGGAACAACTTTTTATTGGTACCGCAACCGCGAGACACAATTTTTGAAGTATTTCAGCAAAGAGGAAGATTTGGTATTTTGCAACGATATATACGGAGTGATGGAAAAGTTTAAACTCAAGTATGATCCTGCTGAATGGCGGCTGTTCATTGATTCGTCAAAAGACAGCATAAAAGGTGTTCTTCTTCATAATGGCAACACATTCGCTTCAGTTCCTATTGCTCACTCTGTTATTCTCCAAGAAAAATACGAGAATTTGGCCCTGATTCTTCAGAAGATTCGTTATGATGAGCATAAGTGGATGATTTGTGGAAACTTTAAAATTCTATCCATGCTATTAGGGCAGCAATCCGGTTTCACCAAATATCCCTGCTTCCTTTGCTTGTGGGATAGCCGGGCCCGCGACCTACACTGGGGGAAAAAAAGACTGGCCAATTCGGGAGTATTTGAGACCCGGTGAGAAAAATGTTCTTCATGAGAGCTTGGTACCTCGTGATAAAATTCTATTACCACCTCTCCACATTAAGTTGGGTCTCATTAAGCAATTCATCAAGTCCCTTCCAAAAGATGGTGAGTGCTTTCGGTACCTTTGGTCAAAGTTCCCCCGACTTTCTGAAGCAAAGCTAAAGGAAGGAGTGTTTGTTGGCCCTGATATAAGGAAACTCATTTCAGATGGAGCATTCGCTGAAACGATGTCTGAGAAGGAAAAAGAAGCCTGGGATTCCTTCAAGGATGTTGTTCTCAAATTCTTGGGGAACAGGCGGGATGAGAACTATAAGGATATTGTTGCCAGGATGCTCAATGCCTTCAAAGAACAAGGCTGTAACATGAGCCTGAAAGTCCATTTCTTGCACTCCCATGTGAACTACTTTCCCGAAAACTTGGGGGCGTACAGTGAAGAACAAGGTGAAAGGTTTCACCAGGACATCAAGGACACAGAGAGAAGGTACCAAGGAAGATGGAACACCACTATGATGGCTGATTTCTGCTGGTTGCTGCTGCGGGAAACCCCAGATGAAAAATACGCCAAGCAGCGCACCAAGAGAAGCATTCGGGAGAAGAAGAAACGGGCCCACCAGGAGATTGATTGACCCAAGAATGACTTTAAAATCTAAACTGTGTTGACAAATATCGTGTTTTTACTAAACTTTGAAATAAAAATTTGCTAGTTATTACCACAGTGTCGGATCTCATTTATTAGAATTTTATTTTCACACCATCGGGTGTTTGTCTTCATGTATTGCAATGGTGCGGTTTGCGTTTTCTATTCTTTCATACATACCTGTACAACATTTTTTGCACATTTCTTTGCTTTGCTTTGTGTCTAACCTCGCTCTTATATGCTCAATGTTTGTGCACATGTATGTGGCTGTTTTAAGTGCAGACAATTTTGCTACCATCACAGTGTGTTTTGTTGACATTACTCTATTCTTATGTGCTGCCTTGTTACAATTTTCTTTATTCTTATTTGAATAACTACTAAACAATTAGTATAAAGAATTCATCCAAGAAACTTTTATCTCGATCGCACTCAATCTGAAACGTTCACCTCAAACTGCTAACCCAATGTAGCAAAAAGTCTGTACGTGATGGAGCAAATTGGTTACCAGATTTGGATTCAGCGCACCAAAAAACGTAAAAATCAATCGAAACATTAGAGGCAGTTTAAAAAAACATTTTTTTAGTGTACCTGTGTAATTATTTGCGCTGGCATAATTAAAGTGGTGAACAAAAAAAATGATGTTAAAGCAAGAAAAGTGAAGATCTACACAAGACATATACAGTCTCAGAATACTAGATCACTGATTCAGTTTTATAGGGCCAAACATGAATACAGTAAGAGGCCCATTCTGATATTTGCGTCTCTGGGACATCCGGACATGCACCAATTCTGCTCCGGCAGGGGCTAGACATCCCTGCAGGAGCAGAATTGCATCACAGTGGCTGGACGTCTGGGAGGTGCTCCGATTCAGGCACCCCGGACATTCAGCCACTTTCCCTGAAGCTTAGCCAGGCTCTTTCATGGAGCCACAGTGCCATGGCATCTCGTCACCATGGCACTGAGGCTCCATGCAGGAGCCATGATCCCTGGCGGCAGCGGTATCTGGTCTCTTCCCCACAGCCCGACCCCTGATCGGGCCTTCCATGGCTGGGGTCAGGCTGCGGGGAACCCCCTCAGCTCCTAATTGCCCCTCGGTGCCGCTGTCCCCCGATGTCCAGGGAGACTTATTCCACCTCTGAGGTAGTAATATTATGAAAGCCTGAATGAGACCCTATGCTGATTCAAAATTCAGGCTCGCTTCTTTTGTGAAATATTTGGCAAAATCCTGGCTCACAGATTGGACTCATACATTCAGATGAAGTACAGTAGACTTTATGAAAGGCCACTACCTCCAACAGGGCTATGTATTTCTTAAATTGGTATAGGTATATAGATGTACAGCTGAACCTATTGTGACTTCACTGTATTCAGAGAAGGCTTTCCGTGGGTCTAATGAGCATATTTCAAATGTTAGAATAGTTCATATGTGGAGAGGACTTTAACATCATTGTATACTGGGGGTGGCCCAAGGGTTCTTGCCGTCCTAGACAGGCCCGATGTGCCGCCCCCACCACACCCCCTGCTGCTGCATGCTGTCGCCATGCCACCTCTGACATCTGATCACCTCTTTAAAGTTGCAGCAAGCCTTAAAGCGCATTTGTGCACTCATGGCCTGCCACTTCTGCCCCCTCGGACTTCCTATCAGAAGAGGAAGGAGTGGCAGGATGCAACTGCATGCATGCACGCACTTTAAAGCCTGTGTGGCTTCAAAGAGGTGATCGCCATGCCACCCATCAAGCCCACGTGAGAAGCTAAATGTTGGGAGCTATGCTCCCTGGATCTGAAGGATGCTTATACCCACATACTGATGCATCCTGCTCACAGGCAATATCTCAGATTTGTCCTCGGAGAACAACACTTCCAGTACCGAGTGTTGCCGTTTGGCCTCAGCACCTCGCATCTTTACAAAATGCCTCACGGTAGTAGCTGCTTACCTCCGGACACTGGGAGTGTTTGTCTTCCCCTATCTGGACGATTGGTTGATCAAGAATCAGCACGATTGACCATTCGGATGTTGAAATTACTAGGGTTCATTATAAACTCCCCGAAGTCCCATGTTCAGCCCACCCAGCAGTTGGAATTCATAGGAGCCCTGCTCAACACAACTCAGGCGAGAGCCTTTCTTCTACACGACCATCTGCACAGGCTGACAGCACTAGTGCGGGAGACTCAACTGAATCAGCAGGTGACAGCTCACAAGATGTTGACTGTACTAGGCCACATGACCTCTACAGTGCATGTCATACTCTTGGCATGTCTCCTGATGAGGCAGGCTCAGTGGACTCTGAGGACCCAGTGGACCCAGGCCACGGGTCATCTCAGGGATCTCTTTATATCTCACTGCTCCTCTCATTCAGTTATTGCACTGGTGGACACTCCAACCCAACTTGCCCCAAGGTCTTCCTTTCCAATTTGCTCCACCCCAAAGAGTTCTGATGATAAACTAATCCAAACTGGAGTGGGGAGCTTATCTTGATGGGTTGCACACCCAGGCAATTGGTCCATCCAAGAAAGCCTCCATCAGATCAACTTCTTGGAACTAAGAGCAGCGACAAATTCTCTAAAGGCTTTCTGAGATTGACTAGCCAACCAAATTGTTCTGATCCAGACTGTCAATCAGGTCGTCATGTTCTATATCTCATATTTGTCCCACAATGTGCATAATCAACTTCAGAACATACTGTTATCTATTACAGCGGTCCCTTGGTCAGACTATAAGCTCATTATGTTCCAGCTCCCCACTCAAAACAAACATACAAACGACACAGACCTAAACAAATACACAAAAACTACAGCCAGACTCTTCCAACCTTTTAATAGGGAACTTATCCTGGCCGAAACTGATGCACTCTTCAAAGACACCACCCTAAACCTGGAAGAGATTGTCACCTGTTGGAACAACAGACTCAACTCCATTGCCTCACACCCATCTAAGAATAAGTCTTCAAGGAAAAAAGCGACAGCCCCATGGTTCACTTCAGAGCTGAAAGAATCTCTAAAATTACTACGAAAGCTTGAGAAGAGATGGAGGAGGTCACAAACCAACAGCAACCAGACTGCATACATGCAACATCTTGACACTCATCGCAAGTCCATCTCAGAAAAAATGAAACAATACCACACAGACACCCTGAGACGTGCTTTAAGTAAACCTCATGACCTATTTAGCCTAGTCAAGAAACTAGCCAAGGAACCATCACCTGAGCACCAGTGCGAAATCAACCCACAAGAATATGCCACTTACATTCAATCTAAGATGTGCCGAACAAATAATATCGCAATACCCTCGGCACCAATTATTCAAGGGCTCCCAACTCCTTTAATATCATTCACTACTCCCTCCTTGAAGTTAATTGAAGACACTATCTCATCTCTCAATATGTCCACTGCACACACTGATCCTTGCCCAGCCTTCTGGATAAAGGATCTACGCAAAGAGCTCGCTCCAACAATATCCAAGATTATAAGGTTATCATTTGACACCGGATCATTCCCTGCTGCTCTCAAACAGACATCCATCAACCATTACTGAAAAACCTCAAGCTAGATCCACAAAAAACAGACTCATACAGACCCATTGCCAGCATACCCACGCTTGCAAAAATAATTGAAAAAGTAGTTTACAGGCAGTTGCAGGATCACATTGACGCTGAAGCACCTTTGGATACGTGTCAACATGGATTCAGAGAATCTCATGGGGTCGAGACACTTCTCACCACCCTCCTCAATAGCTTAAACACTGGTATTGACAACATACGACAGGGTTTTGTTCTCATCTTTTTGGATATTGCGGCTGCTTTTGACTCGGTTTGTCACGAGCTTCTTCTTATCCGTCTAAAAGAGAAGGGCCTCTGTGGAAACGCACTCGAATGGTGTAACTCATACCTGTCAGACAGATGGCAGCATGTGCGATCAAATGGGGGATTATCAGATCCGTTTCATCAAGGACAAGGAGTCCCGCAAGTATCCTCACTCTCATCATTACTATTTAACATATATATGCAACCTATATGTAACATCATCAGATCTTTTAATGTCAACTGTATGATATATGCTGATGACGTCTTATTATACATGCCATTCTGTATAGATAAGATGGACCTCACCCCCTTAACCAACTGTTTTAACGCCATATCAAAATGGCTACTGACTCAAAATCTCAGAATCCAACATAAAAAAACGGAAGTTCTCCATCTCAAGGAACGCAAACTTCATACCACCTACATTCCTGGATGTACAAGACGCCAAGCTTCAAGTAAAACCCCATATTCGATACCTAGGAGTGACTCTTGATCAATATCTGGATTTGAAAACCCACATAGCTAATACAGTAAGAGCAGTATATTTCAAAATCCGCTCCCTCAGACATCTCCGTCAACTGATTGATCCGGCAGATTTCCGTACTATTTACCAAGCTCTAATCATGCCCCACTTTGACTTCTCAAACTCCATACTACAAGGGCTTCCTCGATCAAATTTAAACCCTCTTCAACTCGCCTTGAATAGTGCAGCAAGGATTCTTTTTGGGCTACCCAAAAGAGAACATGTAACACCCCTTCTAAAACAACTACATTGGCTTCCTATTCAAGCAAGAATCTCTTTTAAAACTCTGCTCCTAACATTTAAAGCATACAAAGGTCTCGCCCCCACCTCATTAATGGAGATGATTCATCCAGTTGCACCCAACAGACTAAGAAGAACCGCTGAACTAAACATGCTAATTGTACCAAAGGAAATTACAAGATACAACTCGACAACAGCAAATCGAACCTTCAGTTTATGTGCTCCAAAACTTTGGAACATCCTTCCAACACACATTAGGGCCATCTCTGATCTCAGCCAGTTCAAGAAGGCCCTGAAACACTACCTTTTTCTCAAATATTTCCCAGTGAACGAAGAAATACAGATACACCCAAATATCAATAATTACCTTCTGACCACCTAATCTTTCCTCAACTGCACTCTACACTACACTAATCTACACTATGTATATAGTTGTTTTTGTTGCTGTTTCTGTATATAGTTCCTCCTGTTATCCAGGTTGACTTCCCTGTTATATGTAATGAACAGATAAATGTAACTTGTCTGAAGTTTCTTGTTCCATGTAAATCGCGCTGATATCGAATAGTGCGGTATATAAAAAATGTTAATAAATAAATAAATAAATATCAACAAGCAGGGAGGAATGGGATCGTACCTCCTGTATTGGGAAGCAGTCAGGTTCTGGAAGTTAGCCATCGCACATGGGCAGGACTTGAGAGCCATGTACCTATCAGGTGAGCTGAACACTCTGGCAGATGGACTGAGTCAAGTCCTCCAGCCATATGAGTGGATGCTGGACAGGGAAGTTGCATCTCACATGTTTTGAGAGTGGGGCACCCCTTTGATAGATCTGATTGCCAACCCGCAAAATGCCCAGATGGATCAGTTCTGCTCCAGAGCAAGAGCACACAGCAGGCTAGCATCTGATATTTTCCTCCTGCACTGGGGGGAGTGTCTTCTGTATGCATATCCTCTAACACCTCTCATTGCGAAGACCATCCTGAAGCTCAAAACAGACAGTGGTACAATGATTCTTATCGCTCTCTACTGTCCTAGACAGCCTTGGTTTTCCCTCTTGCTGCAGCTCTCCAGTCAGGAGCTGCTCCAGCTTGGCCATGCACCAGATCTGATATCGCAAAATGTCAGGACAATGTTGCACTCCAGCATTCGGTCCTTGGCCCTCATGGCGCAGATGTTGAGAGGCTAATGTTGTCAGAGTTCAAACTGACAGACGGTGTAACCAACATCATTTTGACCTCCAGGTGAAAGTCTTATTCCTGCAAATGGAAGAGATTTGCTGTCTGATGTGAGGCCAGGCCCTAGAGCCTTTTGTTTGTCCCACAGAAAATCTGCTTGAATAGTCTCTATACCTCTCCGAGTCTGGACTTAAGTCCAGCTCCATCAGGGTCTACCTCACTGCAATTGGGGCTTACCATCGAGGTGTGGAAGGAAAGTCCATCTCAGTACAGCCTTTAGATGTTTGCTTCATGCGGGGGTTGCTTCTCACGAAGCCTCCCTACATTTATTTATTTATTTAGACAGTTTTGTATACCGCCTTATCCTTCAATCAAAGCGGTCACAACACAATTGGGGGATACATTTAACACGCAGGGATATGAGACACATACACTAATACTTACAGGGAACATGGGCAATGGAGGGTTAAGTGGCTTGCCCAAGACCACAAGGAGCCTCTGTGGGACTAGAAACCCCAGTCCTTCCAGCCCAAGGTTGCTGTCCTCTAGTGGGATTTGAACCCCCGACCTTCCGGCCTGAAGTACCTTGCCCCAACCACTAGGCTACATGCCTCCTGCAGTGTTTTGGGACCTCAGTGTGGTTCTTGCACAGCTCATGAAAGCTCCCTGTGAGCTGCTCAATTCCTGTCCTCTGAAGTTCTTGACCTGGAAATTATTGTTTTTGGTGGTTGTCACTTCAGCACACAGAGTTAGCGAGCTTCAAACCCTGGTAGTTCATCTGCCTTACACCAAATTCCACCATAATAGAGTGGTCCTCCATACTCATCATGAATTCCTTACAAAAGTTGCATTGGATTTCCATGTTAATCAGTCAGTTCTTCTTCCAACATTTTTCCCAAGACCTCATGCCCACAAAGTAGAAGCTGTGTTGCACTTGTTGGACTGCAAATGAGCCTTAGTCTTCTACTTCAAGCAGACAAAAGCCCATAAAAGTCCATCCAGCTTTTTGTTTCTTTTGACCCCAATAAGGTGGGGGCTGTCATTACCAAACACACTCTTTCAATTTGGCTACCAGACTTCATCTCTTTCACTTATGCCGAGACAGTCCTGAGCCTTGATGGTTATGTCACAGCTCATAGTATCAGAGCTATGGCTGTGTCGGTGGTCAACCTATGCTCAGTCTTTCTATCCATAAAAATTTAGTGGCACATTTTGTTTCCTGCAGAACCTTTATTCCTTTAGACTCTGTACTCTCTTTAACATATAGCACCACTACTCCTCCAGGTGACCGCTTTCCTCCATGGCAGCACAGAAGCTGTGGGACTTTTCAACTGTGTTTCTGTAGGCTTTCTCTGTATATCTCTCTGCCTCAATTTCAAGGCAGCTCCGGCAGCCCGATCGGCATTGGCAAAAGGGAGCAGGCAGGTAAGCTCCTCCCTGCTCCCCTTCACCAAGACCAATCAGGCCGAAGAACCACCTCCTCAAGGACTTTTAAATTCGAGGCAGCTCCGGCACGCCTATGCCTGAGGGCCCTTTGGCGTGGCCTTTAGGCATGGAACATAGGCTGGTAAAAGACCAATAAAGCTTACAGCCTACCACGTTATACATGTTGATGCCTACAGCTGACTATATCCACCACTGGATAATTTATGTAAGTGCAGTTACCTTATTTATATACTTCATCCCCCTTACAGCTCCCTAGCATTGTTCCCCTGAGCACATTTGCATCAACCTTGATTATAATGGGCTGCCCATGGCAGTTCCATAAGTTATACCCTAGCACGGATGACCCACAGGCAGAATAATCTTTCATCACAACCACCCTGAGAACATCCTCCAACGAATTACACCACGTCTCCTCCCCACCAGCCTCACTGCTATGAATGAGTTACACCTCTAGCACTAGCAACCTGTTACCCTCCTAGCCACGCTCTATCGCCCAACCAGTTACCAACGCCTCAAGCTCGCAACTGTGCCTCGTGGTGCCATCTGAATGCATACTCAGAATACACAACCTCTTCCCCAAGCTCCCTTGGCAAACCCTCATGATGTCGGGGAATCTCGCAATCATGCTGCACCTCTTCTGCCTAACCCAAATTATCTCATGAGCAGACTCGTTTGCACAACTCCAAGGCCTAATAGCCACCGTGTGAACCCTGGGACATAGAAGCTATTTCGACGACTCCTACCCCAGCAGACCACTCCCAGCTGCAAACCATCGCCAGCTGATACACATTACCTGTCGACCTCTGGTGAAAACCAAAAGACGCAAGTCCCCACACCTGGAAAACCTGAACTGCATGCTAATAAATTCTCGATCCATTCACAATAAATGGCCTGTCCTCACTGACTATATCAGCCACTGGAATCTGGACCTGCTCCTCGTCACCGAAACCTGGTTATGCATCCCAGACACAGTCATCAGCAACCAGCTAAGACCACCTGGCTATGACCTCTTCAACTGTCCCAGAACGAACCGACGAGGCGGTGGGGTCCTAATTATAGTTAGAAGCGATCTCCACTTCCAGTGCATCTTAACTCAGAGTACAACCAACCTTGATTGCATCCTGATTTCAAATAAGACCTTAGCAACCTGTCTCCTTTACCACCCACCATCTTCAAATGTCAATGAGCTGGCCACAATCCTTGACCTAGCATGCAACCATAATACCCAGCGGAAACGGCTCTGGCTTTTAGGTGACTTTAATCTCCCATCCCTCCCTGCTAATCCTCGCTGCATTGACTGCACTGGACTATCATCAACTCATTCACACCCCTACCCACATTGGAGGTAACATCCTGGACCTCATTTTTACCCCTCTACCCCCCACTCCTTATGCAACCAGATCTCGCCACTCATGCTACCGGTTCCCTGGTCTGACCATAATGCCATACTGTTCCACATTCCATACAACGGAGAAAAGCGTCAGTCTTCCACATCAAACTCTCTGGTTTCCTGCCGTTTCAGATACTTCAACAAAGAAACATTCCTCAGCAACACTGCATGACCTCAACGCTGAGACCAACGATCTGGACAAGCTAATAGACATCTGGAACAGCAACCTCTCTAGAGCTGTACTCCTACCGCCCTCCACAAAACCGACCTACAAGAACCACACGGTCGTATGGTTCACCTATGACCTGCGTGAATAATACACCTCAGAAAGCTAGAACACCGCTGGCGACACTCCAGGCGCATCAACCACCAAACTGCATACCTAAATAACCTACATCAACATTGAAGAGCTGTCAATCAAAAGAGAAGAGAACACCACACCAGCACCCTCATGCACTCCCTAACAAACCTCGAGAACTCTTCAGCCTCATTAAATCCCTCACAAAGGATACATCCACGCACGAACCAATGAATACTCCTAGCCCAGAAGCCTTTGCTACATACTTTCAAAGTAAAACTGCATCAACAACGTCCCACCCAAACAGGTCTGACCTTGGAAATTCACCCAGGCACCTTCTCCCTTCCAGTGTCACACTTATACTCACACTAGAGGCCTTTTACCCATACTGTCCTGAGCAGATAGAGAGGATCATCTGTAGAATCAACACCACCACCTCCCCAGCTGACCCATGTCCAGCATTTTGGATCAAGCAAGCCCGATCCAACCTCAGCCCAGTCATCGCCAGAATCACTAACCTCTCACTGGCTGAAGGCATCCTTCCACCACCCCTCAAAACTGCCTTCATCAGACCACTGATAAAAAATAACAAGCTTGACCCATCAGAGATTAATTCCTGCAGACCCATCTCCAGCCTCCCCCTCATGGCCAATATTCTAGAAAAGATTATTCACTAGCCAACCCAGGACTATATTGACTCCTAAGCATCTCTGGACCCACAGCAACATGAATTTCGCCTGCAACACGGTGTGGAAACCATACTGGCGACGCTCCTGGACAGACTCTACACAGGCCTAGACAAGAAGAAATAAGGATTCATCCTGATATTCATGGACATCACCTCTGCCTTCGACACCATCAATCACAATCTCCTGCTCACCTGCCTACATCAAAAAGCTATAAGGAACCTGGCCCTCAACTGGTTCAAATCATACCTGTCTAATCTCCAGAAACAAGTCTGCATAGAAACATAAACATCCAGAACTTTCCAACAGACACAAGGAGTCCCACAGGGCTCACCCCTCTCTGCCCTGCTCTTCAACATTTATATACAGCCAATCTGCGCCATTATACAATCATTCAACATTTACTACCACATTTATGTTAAGAACATAAGATATGCCATACTGGGTCAGACCAAGGTCCATCAAGCCCAGTATTCTGTTTCCAACAGTGGCCAATCTAGGTCATATGTATCTAGCAGTTGATGACGTCTTGCTCTACACCCCTTTCTTCCATCGCAGAGTGCTTCAATGCTGTCTCAGATTGGCTCACCACCCACAACCTGATAGTTAATAGCAGAAAGTCAGAGGTCTTATTCATAACTAAAGACCAAACTTTCACCCCATCTACTTCCCTCAGATTGAAAGATTTCGATCTCATGGCGAAACAAGAAGTATGTTATCTTGGAATCACATTGGACCAACACCTGAATTGGGAAGCCCACATACAAAATGTCACCAAGGCAGTCTACCATAAACTAAGAACCCTCCGGCACCTACGCCCTCTCCTCAAACCCTCAAATTTTCACACAGTATGCCAAGCCCTTATCTTTCCCCACTTGGACTACTCCAACATAATTTACCATGGCATACCAAAACATGCTCTCCAACCATTACAACTGGCCATGAACACAGCCGCCCGAACACTCCTGTCTGCGTCCAGATTCGAACACATCACACTCCTCTTGATTCAGCTTCATTGGCTCCCTATAACAAGCCACCTGATATACAAGGCCCTCCTACTCATCTTCAAGGCTCTTCACGGCATGTCTGCAACCTCCCTCACAGAACTCATACAGCGTACCCCTGAGACCAGAACGAGGAGGTCATGCATGGTGAACTCGCTCATCATCCCTTCAGCAATAAGGACATGCACCCAATCCACCAAGGATCGTGCCTTCTCCTTATATGCACCAACCCGCTGGAACACTCTACCCCCAACAATCCAAGCCATCCCTGATCTGATATCTTTTAGGAAGGCATTAAACACATACTTGTTCCAGCAAGCTTACAACGGGCCACCATAAACAAGGCCTATGTCATTACTACCACAGCATTTACCATTCCATTTTCTCAGTTCAATGTAAACTGTTCTGTTTTATATAAACTGTTTATTGTTCAAGTTATTTTAAGTTCGATGTAAATCGTTCGATGGAAACTGTTCTCTATAAACTGTTATTTTTCTCGTTATATGCAAACCACACTGATTCCAAAGAGCGTCATTTTTAAAAGTATGTAAATAAATAAATGTCTCCAAGTTTGCTACTCTAGAGATCGGACTCATTCTTTTAGAGTCAGGATCTCTCTGCACCAAGTGTACCCATACAATTTCTAACCAGCAGACAGATAATTGTACATGTGGCTTTCCGTGCAAAAGGCTGACTAGCCCCCCCCCCCACCCCCATATCTTACTGCTGTACTGCTCTCTGCATTGTTGTATTGTTGATTTTTCTGTTGTTTAGAGTTGCTAAGGAAATAGGAATACCTAGACTAATACTTCGTGTTTGCTTCCCACTGAACTGCTATTATTAAGGGTTAATAACTTGCTGATTAAAATATCCTGTAATATTAAAATCTCCAGGAACAAGCAGGAATGAGTCTTCACATATGGGTACGTCGGTACTGACGGAGTCTGCGCGGGAACGCTTCCCAGCGTCCAATCAGAAAGCCTTTGGAAGCATCCCACCACGCCTGCGTGCTGCCTTCCCGCCTTCCCAACTGTCTCTCCTCAGTTTTTGTTTTTCCACGGAGCCGGCAGGACCTCCTCCTGTCACCGCAGAAAATTCTTCTTTTATTGTTTAGTTTTCTTGTAGTCGCGGCTGCCTTCCCCGACGCCACCGGTACCACCGGTATTTCTTTTTTCTTTTCTTGTAAATTTTTTCCTTTTTAAGGAATATTTTTCCTCCTTAGTGTCTCACGGTTTCTCAGGCCTCTTAGGCCTCTCCATTTTTCTTCATGGAACCGCCAGCCACTCTTCCCAAGAAATGTACAAACTGTGGCAGTACAACCTTATTTTTAGACACTCACAATTGGTGTCTAACCTGCTTGGGTCCTGACCATTTTCCTCCGGAGCCCTCGGGCAATAGTATTGTGGGAAGAAGTTCTCAACATCGAGTTCCCCTCGACACGCGATCCCCATCCAACTTCAGGGTACCGACCATATCTCCTTCTACACAGGATCAGGTAACCCAAAAACAGTCTGTTAAGACTAGCCAGTCCTCGAGCGGCAGTTCTCATGCACAGCATAGAGATGCCTATGGCCTTGCCCTCGAGAATCCACTGGCTTCAAAACCCCGGTGGGAGTCTTCGGCCTCCAAAGCCTGTGTGGGGTTTCAGGTTGTTCCTAAGGTTCACCCCTCACAGAACATACCTGTGCCATGCCCGGTGGTGGCATCCGCTTCGAGCGGTACCGATACCCCGGCATCGGCAATGGTGTTGGATGAAACATTCCTCACCAAGGATTGTCGTCTGGCATCCTCGGTACCTACGGGGCCGATGGATACGCTCCAGACCGACCTTCCAGTATCGGTACCGGCACCGATACTAGTACCGACGTCGGTACCCTCCAGACGTGCATCGATAGACTCGCTTCCTTCGATGCCGAGTCTGGAATCGATCTCCAGTCTGGAGGACTGGGTACCGACTCGCCTTGGTACCGACACCTGTCGGTACCGAAGGCTCGGTTCCGATAATTCGGATCCGCAACTCTCGGTTCCTTCGATACCGTTAGAGTTGCCACCAGCTGGCCTTCATCCACCGGTATCGGATACGGTACCGAAGTCGGTACCGATATCCACATTACCATTGCTGTCGGTGCCTTCCATGCTTCTCTCATCAGGCTCGCTTCCCTCGATACCGAGTTTGGAATCGATCCCTAGCATGGTCGATCTGCTACCGACTGGCGCTGGTCCCGTCATTCCACAGTACCAGCGACCATTCTATAAGGATTCCATACTGCACCATCCAGGATCTTCTATTCCTAAAAGCTTGGATAGATCCCTCGGTGCCAATGCTAGTTCTTCATCAGCTCTAGCCTATCCAAGGGAAGTTCCCTCTGTGGATCCTTCTTTTCAGGTTTTCATCCTGGATATGGCAAAATTCCTTGCCATTTCTGTTCCTGTACAGGGTCCTTCACAAGGCAATACAGGATCCCTCTATATTGCTGAGAGAGCAAAGGAAAACATCATGCTACCCTTGCATCATTCCTTGCAGGACCTCCTTCTACGAATGTGAGAAGCTCCTTTAAAGGTACCCCCACTTTCCAGAGCAACTGATCTTCTATATCAGGTGCCCCCTTCTCCAGGATTTCAAAGGACTCAACTTCCTCATCATTCCATTGTTGTAGAATCAGCAATGAGGCGGGTGAAGAGTACTAAACAGCACTCTTCTTATCCGCCAGGTTGTGAGTCTAAGACTTTAGATGCCTTTGGATGTCAAACTTTCCAGGCATCCATGCTTTCAGCAAGAATTCTCTCATATATTTTTTATATGGGTTTATCTCTTGAGGAGGTCTCAAAGAAATTACATCTTTTGACTCCTTTTCTTCAAGAGCCCAAGAGTGCAGACTATTCCTCACTGGTTAGTCATGCTCAAAATATCTCTAGGTTTCTTACTCGTGCTTCCCTAGACTCCTTTGAGTCTGTTAGCAGGACTTCAGCTATAGCTATAGGAGCACGACGAAAAGCCTGGCTCCAAGCTTCAGACTTGGACAAATGGGCACAAGTTAGATTGGGAAATACTCCTTGCACTGGAGAAAATCTCTTTAACAAGGAGTCTTTATTCCAGGTTGCTCAGTTAACAACTGACTGTCCTGTCTCCAGGGGCTGTTCTACGCCTTCTCCTTTCCCAGTTAGTAGGAAAGATCCTGCCAAAATTTCTTCTCCTAGGGGAAGAAAATTTTATCCATCTTCTGCCCATCATACAGATGTTCCCAAACAGGGGAAACATCACCTGGTCTGATGAATCCACAACCTCAGCAGGGTCAACAAACCCAGCAGTCGCAGGGTTTTAAATAGTTCATCATTGCCCTGCTTGGTTGGGGGTTAGAGTAGCAGTCTGCTTCTTTTCATTTGCAGTGTCTGCACCAATGTTCCCTCTAATTTTCTGTAGGCTGTGTGCACATAAAATATCAGCTGTGCAGCTTTTGAAGGAAGGTTAAATTTTTGTGCGCCACATAACGACACTTGGCGTTATATACTTTAAAATTTGACTACACGTCAGAATATAGTATGTACACCACATTGATTGCACTAGAAAATATTGTAGAACTTGTGAAAACCATAAATACACAACAACTTTTAAATTTTAAGATGTCGGGGTTGTTTTCTATTAGAATCAGAACCGTAATTTTTGTGCGCTCTGTTGTAAGGTATGTGCGCTCGCTCGGCGAGGTGTGTGCACGCGCACAGCTTAGAGGGAACAGTGGTCTGCACTAACTTTATTCTAACCTTCCTAGATATCTCTTGTTGAGACATCTTTTCTTCAACTTTAAGAGTCTTTATGATGATCATGCCCATACTTAACAGGGTTTTCCTCTTCCTCTTGGAGGAAAGAGAACTAACAACTATTAATAGACAGTTGTTTTCCCTGTACTGGCATGTATCATCTCACCTATCAGAGACTTCCTCCATAGTCAGTCTCTTTCAACACTGTCTTACCTCCCTCTTACTTTACCATTTGGTTTGTAAGAGGGACCCCTTTTACACTGGTAAGCTCCTATAGTCCTCTACTTCTTCTACAGGGGGATCCTCCCTTCTGGAGTTGTCTCCCCCCCTTGTTACCTTAGGGCAGCCCATCAGACAATAGGAAATCCTACTAGGTCTGTTTCTTTTTCCACATCTAAAAGAGGGAGAAGAAAGATAAATGTTCTCCGCTGCCCTGGTACATTGCTGCACATACAGCAATTCCTAGTGTTAAGCCATTGGTTCTGTCCACCACACAACCAGGGATTCTCCTCCACTAGCAATCCTTCTAGCCTCACTGCTAGGTCCCAAACAGGTTATCAACCTCGTTTGGGAAACCCTCTTATAACAGCCTGGTTGGTTAACTTCTATTCTTCGCCCCCTTGTCCTTGGCAGAATAGTTAGTTGCCTGCTGGCTTCCCACAGCCACTTTTTCTTCTAACCAACCTGCAGCATGCTCTCTGCAACTCTACAGTGTAGCTTTGCACTATGGGCCCTTGCTAGAGAGCATTAGTATCTTGCCTAACAGATAACCCCAGATGGTTAACAGGGTTCCCCCAGTCATGTTTCCATGACTGGTAGGTATTTCCTACCCTTACCATCTCATCTTACATCTGTTTTGAGACATCAGTCTCAGGTCTTTCATTACGTGAAAATCTAAAGAAGGGCCAATTCCCTGGCCATATCTCCTTTGGTCTTCTCGTCAGAGATAATCGTCTTCACTGGCAGTTAGGGAACGCCCAATACCCTTCTTGCCCTCATTGGCAAGTCACTAGGGTATCTTCCTCCAGTGGCGTTCTCTGTCCATTCTCCATATGGCAATTCTGGAGACATCTGGCCTTCCTACCTACAGACTGAAGTTATCCACTGCCTTTTTCACGTAGGCCATCCTGGTTATTCAAAGGCTCACATTCTAAAGAGAATCCAGACTTCTTCTTGTCAGGGAGACCTCTCCTCTGACTCTGCCATTCATAACCAGGAAAAGAGAATTCTCTGTATATCTATTCAAGCAGGTATTAACCTTCTTGCTGTTAGATGAATCTTCCTCCTAGGGGGGATCAGCTTCTATAGACCTTGCTCCTTCCACATACCTGGAGATATGTGTCTATAGGTCTTCATATTCATATATATATATATATACACACATATATATATATATATATATATATTCATCTATATCTGTGTGTCTTCTGCCCATACATATCTCCTGTAGATATATGCATATAGATACAGGATATAGATATATATAGAGATATATACATCTACTGAGATATATTTTAGATAGATATGTATCCATATACTTATTTATCTGTTCTGTTAGGTTCAAATGTCCTTACATTCCTATATGATCCTGACAGATGGGCACTACCCATATCAATGTTATGCCAGCATACTTAGGGGTCTACACTTATAACCACTTCCTGTGGTAGTTAACACCTACCATGTAGGTTAGGTACTCCTGAAGCTCTCCATGTACCTTCTTCTTTCCTAATTGACCCCATTTAGGAAAGACATTGTGGAGCTTCAGTCAATCTAAAGCTTAGCACTCCTGAGTCTATCCTTACTTTCTTATCAGATACAAGGGTCTCCATACCCTTTCCTCCCTACATGGACTGATTCCATTCCCAGTCCAGTTAGGTCAGACTCAATTTTCCTGTTGTTCCTAAATTTATACTGTTTTGGACCTGATCAGCTTAAGCTTTCTGTCATGCTACCTTCTGCGTCTCCGCTGAAGCTCTACCTTTTATACTACCCCAGTCTTTCCCCTGGGGCTATTTCTCACCCTGAAGGATTCTGACCTCCACTGTTTTTCTCTATTTTTCTACCTCTACTTCTCAGTGAGGTACCCTTTTAGCACATTCACTGGTTCTTCTAACAGATCCATATGTATCTCAGTGAACTTGTGCAAGATCCACAAGGGAGGCCCAGATTACAAAATACCCTCTATACAGGGTCTTTCTCTTTAGAAACCCTGTTCTAGCAGCTGTTCCACAGCTCCTCTTCTGTTTTCAACTCCTACCCTCCATTCTTAGGATGCCTGAGGTCTTAAGCAATAGCATGGCTCGTTCTAGACTTGCAACATGCTAGGACTCCCTCTGGGCATCTGAGCTTGGGAGTCCCCATATGTGAAGACTCATTCCTGCTTGTTCCTGGAGATAGTACAGTTACTTACCTGTAACAGGTGATCTCTGGGAACAGCAGGAATAAGTCTTCACAACCCACCCACCTCCCCTAGGAGTTGCATTTTCTCTATCTCTATCTTTCCCTTCCTTGCTCTCTCTCTCTCTTTGTCTCAGCTTTCAAACTTAACTGAGGAGAGACAGTTGGGAAGGCGGGAAGGCAGCATGCAGGCGTGGTGGGATGCTTCCAAAGGCTTTCTGATTGGACGCTGGGGAGCGTTCCCGCGCAGACTCCGTCGGTACCGACATACCCATATGTGAAGACTTATTCCTGCTGTTCCCAGAGATCACCTGTTACAGGTAAGTAACTGTGCTTTATGCTCTTAATTGGGAATGCTGACTATAAAATAAGGGATATACCTGGGGTGGGTGAGAATTTTAATACAAAACAGACAATCTTTTTCCCACCCACCCCAGGTATATCCCTTATTTTATAGTCAGTATTCCCAGATAAGAATATTCTCATGAATCAAAACTCTGAAGGGCTAACACAAACTAGGACAACTTAATTCTAAGCTTTTAAGCAAGCCAATCACTTGTTTATGCTTTTAAAGTTTAAATATAGAACTTTCCAAGTAAATCCGCAATCTCCTTTGTCCCAAGCATTAAGTCACCAAAATTTCCCAGCAGATTGTGTTCACTTATCTACAGGGGCTTTTTATGGCTTTCAGATTCCCCTCAGGAAGGAAGGCACTTGATCTTCCTTTCGATATATCTTTGTATCTAAAGCAAATGTTTCTTAGAAGCCTTTTGATGATTAGCACGTTAATTTATCTGCTAGAGTAACGTTTTCAGCAATTCTACCTACCTATATACCCTAGGTAACAGCTATTAATCTCAATATCAGTTTTCTCACGCTTTTTGGGCTGATTAGGGGAGGCTAGCACTGGTAATGGGGTTGAGGGGGGACTAGCACTGGAAGCAAGCTGATTGGGGGGGCTTCGACTGGGAATGGGCTAATTGTGTGGAGGGGAGGATAGAGCTGCTGGCCCTGGAAGAAAACTGGGGGCTAAGGCTCCAAATGGGCTGATATGAGGGGATGAGAGAATGGAACTTGAAGGGAGTGGATCTGAGAGGTGCTGCCATGGTATTTGTACTAGAAGGGACTAGTCAGTGGGGAAGGAGGGAGACTGGAAGGGAATGGACACCAATGGCAGTCATGAGAATGCAAGTTGATATTGGAAGGTACTGGGAGTGAGGACTGGAAAGGGGCTGATACTGGGGAGGGTTACTGGGACTGGAAATAGGCTGATGGAAAGACGTGAAGAAAATGAAACAAGAGAAGAAATGGCAGATGGACCATAGACCACAGAAAGAGAGCTAAGAGAAGACAGAAAAGCAGAAGCCTCAGATCGGGACCAGCATGATCAGAGAATAAACTGGTCAGACAACAAAGGTAGAAAAAATAATTTTATTTCATATTAGTGATTTGACTACAAAATCATCATAATTTTGAAATCAAATATTGTTACTTGTTATTGTGGTTTAAATAAGTAAATGTTATAAATAAAAACATATTGCAAAGGCCTATAATATATTAATAATTCAACAAATGATTACAGCGACAATGCGTTAACGATAAAGGAAGAGAGACACATTCGATTTTATCATTGGGGGTCACCACAAGTTGACCAATGGTAAAAGGGGTCACAGTACAAAAAAGGTTGAGAACCACTGGTTTAGAGGCTTATAGGAAGCTGCAATTGCACTAAGATGGACTCTTACTGAATTGGTCTTTAGACCAGAATTTGATAAATGAAGTAGATACTCTAGTATCGATTCCAAAGATATAAGGGGGTTTAACCCCTTCTGCGAACACCATATAGTAAAACGTTTCCACTTGAAGGCGTAAGAGCATCTTGTGGAAAGTTTTCTAGAAGCCTGAAGGATATCTTTTACCTGTTGGGAAAGGTTGAGATCCTGAAGGTCTAAGCTTTCAGCAACCAGGCCCTGAGATGCAGGGACTGGGGATTCAGGTGCCATAGCATCCCATTCTCTTGGGAGAGAAGATCTGGAGCACACCCTAACTCTAGAGGTGCAGCTTGAGAGAGATGTAGAAGTAGGGGATACCACGTTTGGCGTGGCCACCATGGCACTATGAGGATCATATGACCTCTGTCTCTCTGAAGCTTGAAGAGTGTTTTGGGGATGAGGGGAATGGGTGGGAAGGCATAGAGGAAGTCGTGACCCCAGTGAAGAAGGAAGGCGTCCCTTGCCTGGCAATTTTGAGCTGGAATTCTGGAACAGAACCGGGGAGGTTTGGCATTCAGTGGACTTGCAAATAGGTCTATGTCTGGGTTTCCCCAGATCTGAAATATCTTGGCCACCTGGTCTAGGTGGAGAGACCATTTGTGAGGCAGCAATACTCGGCTGAGTTTGTCTGCCCAAAGGTTTTGAATGCCTGGAAGATATACCACGAGAAGGTGAATTTGATGCTCTCTGGCGAGGGCCCATAGTCGTAAAGCTTCGTTGCATAACGACAGAGAGCCTGTTCTGCCCTGCTTGTTCACGTAGAACATGGCTACCTGATTGTCTGTTTGGACTACGACTGTCTTGTAGCTGAGCTGGGCATGGAATACTCGAAGAGCTAGATAGATTTCTCTGAGTTCCAGGAGGTTTATGTGAAGACAAGCCTCCTGTGGAGTCCAGGTACCCTGGGTAGAGAGATGATGCAGGTGTGCTCCCCATCCCACCTGTGATGCATCTGTTGTTAGGGTGGCCTGGAATAGGGGTTGCTGGAAAGGAGACCCCACTAGAAGATTTTCCAGTGATTGATACCATTGGAGGGACAAAATCAGTCGTTGTGAGTTTGATATTTTGTCCGACAGATGTCCTGTGGCCTGTGTCCACTGTGTGGATAGGGTCCACTGGGCTGCTCTCATATGAAGGCGAGCATAGGGAACCACATGAACCGTGGATGCCATATGTCCCAGTAGTTGTAGTAGTTCTTGAGCAGTTAGGGAGGACTTCACCACTGCTTGAGAAGCTAGGTGCACTATGCGAAGACAGCAGGGTTGTGGGAGAAAAGCCCTTGACTGTCTGGTATCTAAACGAGCTCCTATGAACTCCAGGGACTGAGGCGGAGCAAGCTGAGATTTTAGGAGGTTTATGACCAAGTCTGAAAGGAACAGTGAGTGTTCAGTCAGGAGCTTCTAAACCTGAAGAAAATCCAACCATGAAGGATTTGCATTGTGCGAGACAGTGCAGAGTTGGCTTCTGGAACCGTAGGGGCTCGAATGAGCCAGTTGTCTAAGTAAGGGATGACGAATATCCCTAGGGTTCACAGAAATGCAGCTACTACTGCCATGCATTTTGTGAATACTCTTGGTGCCAAAGCCAGACCAAAAGGGAAGGACCCTGTATTGGAAATGTTTTCCCTTGAAAAGGAATCGTAAGAATTTCCTGTAATCTGGATGGATCAGAATGTGAGTATATGCATCCTTTAGATCTAGAGAACAAAGCCAATCCTGACTTTGAAGGTATGGCAGAAGAGTTCCCAGAGAAATCATTTTGAATTTTTCTCAGAACAGATATTTGTTCAATTCTCTGAGGTCTAGAATGGGTCTGTGTCCTGTTTTCTTTGCAATAAGAAAATAAGGGGAGTAGAACCCTGTACCCTGTTGAAGAATGGGCACTTCTTCTATTGCTCCTTGAGCAAGGACTGTTGAGACCTCTCGATCCAGTAGATGGTCTGTAGAGGTTTGGGAATTGAACTGTCTTACGATTGTAGGAGGGGGCACACTGTGAAAATGAAGCTTGTACCCCTCTCCCACAATGGACAAAGTCCAGTTTTCTGCTGTTATTTGATGCCATTTGTTGGCAAAATGACATAACCTGCCTGGAATGTTTAGGGGTTCTGGACCTTTCAGAGGCAGGAAGGCTAAGTTCTCTATGAAGGATTCAAAGCCCTTGAGGGGGCTGGGCCTGTGGAACTGGTTGAGCTCTAAGGCCTTTTGACTTCTTTTGTTGTCTGGATTGTTGTTGTTGACCTTTCTGGGCAACTTGACTCTGAGCTTGCCCTTGCTGGGTATAGGACGGATAAAACTTCCTTTTTTTGCTAAAAAAAGGGGTTTTTTATAGGGTTTCTTTTTGCCTGGAGTGGCTGTAGATTTTGGAAATCTATCTAGAGTAATATTGTCAGCATCTATCTCATTAGCCTTTTCCTGCCAATTCTTGCCAAAGAGGTTTTCTCCTGTGCAAGAGATGTTTCCTAATTTATCCCGTACCCAAATCTCCAAGTCTGTTGCCTGAAGCCAGTTTAAAGAAGAAATTTTCTGCGGTGACAGGATATGTGTCCTGTCGGCTCCACGGAAAACGAAGAACTGAAGAGGGACAGTTGGAAAGGCGGGAAGGCAGCACACATGTGCTGAGGGATGCTCCCAAAAGTGTTCCTGTTGGACGCTGGGGAGCGTTCCCGCGCAGGCTCCGTCGGTACCGACGATACCCATATGTGAAGACTACATTCCTGCTTGTTCCTTGAGATAATGACTTGCCCCAGGCCACAAGGAGTGTTAGTGGGAATCAAATCCTGGTCTGTTGGTTACCAAGCTAGTGCTATAACCCCAAACTACTCCTCCACTTGCCCAGTTTGAATTCCGACCCAGCCTTCCATCCGCATTTCTCCATCTTTCTCCTTTCTCTTCTCCTCATTTCTCTCACCTTTTTCCCATCTTCCATCTTTTTTCTTTCATTTCTTCTTATTTTCCTATCCCATCCCTCTTCTGCCTTTCTCCATTTCTTTTCTCTTCCTCATTTCCCCAGCCTTCTCTTTATATACCCCCATCTCTTGCCCTTACTCCATATGCTTCTATTTCTCTTTCTCTGTTATAGTTCATTTCATCTGGTTAATGACTTATCAGTCTTCACATTTTTATTTATAATTCAACTTAAAAGTTAAAAAAAAAAACTAGTATCGTGGTGGCATGGATGAGTAGCCTAGTGACCAAGGGATCAGGCTTTAATTCCCATGGGCACTCTTTGTGAACTTGGGCAAGTCGTCTTACGCTCCATTGCCTCTGAAGAAAAGCCTGGCAATCTACTTCCGGTAACATCTTACCAAGAAAACCCAGGGGCTGCTGAGTCACCAGCTGTCAGTATTGACTCAATGGTACACACATCCATCCATCCACCATGGTCTGAGGAATGATAATGTGCACAATGAATTTTGCTTTGAGTTTAGTAATACAGTCAAACCTCGGTTTTCATGATTAATCCGTTCTAAGAAGTCTGACTAAAACCGAAACGTACGAAAACCGAAGCAATATTTCCCATAGGAAATAATGTAAATTCAATTAATCCGTTCCAGACACCCAGCTCCTGTCACTTCTCTCACCTGCCCGATCGTCCACAGGACAGCAAACACACAGATATTGTACTGTACGGCACTGCAACATCTCCTGCTTACATTGACAGCTACCCTGCTACCTCCGAGCCTGAGGGGGCGCTCCAGAGAACAGGCAGGCAGTGGAGAGATCGGGGCCTTCCTCTCTGTGCAATCCTTGCATCTCTGACTCTGGCTCGAGGATGTTGCTCAGCTGACTTTCGCTTCTCAACACGCGATCGGTGAGTCCGGGGGGTAGTGCTGCCGGGACTTCCGGGGGGTAGTGCTGCCGGGACTGGGCGGGCAGTGTATACAGACCAGCGCCATTCTTTACGAAAACCGAGGTGATATCCGATAACCGAGACAAAATCTCAGTCAGAAAAGACGTCGAAAACCGAAACGTACGAAAACCAGGGCAAACGAAAACCGAGGTTTGACTGTATTTCAAATAAGACACTTTGGTGAATGACAAATGTGTTTCTAATGTGAGGGGTCTCACTAAAAGCAGGATCCATCCCCACTGAACTTATAACTGAATATTATAATTATCAAGGGCTCATGTTTTGTTTCATTGGTTAGAGTGAAAAGATGGAACTGATCCATTTCTGTTTGCTCAAGGGTTAAAACAACCCTGTAGGCGTTTGTTGATTGATCAGTAATAGATTCATCTGAACTGAGAAGCTGGAGTACAGAGGAAACTGATTGGCTCACTGTGCTCGAGGCACCAGTGACTGGGTTAACTTCCTCGTGCTGCTAGAAATTATTGGATGCCTTCTTAGTAGGGAGAGCTCTGATGAGCAGGGATCATATTTACATGTGTCTGTACAGCATTACGTATGCCTTGTAGCGCTATACAAATGATCAGTAATAGTAGTAGAGCGAGATTCAGAGGCAGAGAGACAGAGGTCATGTGGTGAGAATACTGATGGAGCTTTACCACAACAGAGCCTGCAGGGTTGATTGCCGAGGTAAGGAAGGAGACAGAAATACAACAGAGAGGCTGAAGGGGAAAGTGTTTAGCGGCCAGGAAAAAGGCAGACACATCTGGAAGATTTTCAGTGTACTTCAGTGTGAGCTGCAGAGTGCCTCAGAGGAACATAAAAGCCAGGCCTTTCAGAGAGAGAGAAATAACTTCCAACAGCAACAGAACCTATACATAAAGGTTTCTTGTTCCTGAGAGGGCCTAAGTGAGGAAAACCGGAGTAGAGCAGGTATCTCCAGGAACAAGCAGGAATGAGTCCTCACATATGGGTACGTCGGAACCGACGGAGCCTGCGCGGGAAAGCTCCCCAGCTTCCCAGAAAGGAAGCTTTTGGGGCCTCCCACAGCGCATGCGCGCTGCCTTCCCGCCTTCCTGACCAACTCTCTTCAGTTCTTCTTTTTCCGCGGAGCCAGCAGGTCGTGTTCCTGTCACCGCTGAAGAAATTGTTATTTTAATTTGTTTCTTTGACCGCATGTCTGCCTTCCCCGATTCCGGACCGGTACCGCCGGTTCTTTTTTCCTTTATTTAAAAAAAAAATATATATATATATATATATTACTTTTTCCTACACTCGGTGTATTTTTTCTGTGAGGCCTCTAGGCCTTCTCAGGTCTCCCTCATGGAAAAACCAGCTTCTGGTTTTAAAAAATGCACTAAGTGTACCGGTACTATTTCAATTACAGACACTCATGAGTGGTGTCTTAAATGTTTGGGGCCTGACCATTCCATTCCGGATTGTCCATCCTGCTCTCTGATGTCCAAAAGGGGCTTACAGAACAGAGCAAATAAATTTCATATGCTGTTTTCTACCGATACTCCAGCATCAACATCCTCCAGGTGGTCTTCTCCTGATGGATCTCAGGTAACCAAACATTCTTCGGGCAAGTCCTCAAAAGGCAAATCTCCCTCTAAGCAGCGAGAGGCCCTTGCAATTGACCCTGAGGACCCTGCCCCAGCCAAAAAACCCCGGCGGGAAGCTCCGGCTTCCAAAGCTCCTCCTATGAGGTTACAGGTAGACATCGATGGCACGGCCTCGACCGATCTCCTGTTAGACTGCTCTGGGGTACCGGCTAACACCGGTACCGACTTCCAGGCAGTTGTGGCGGCTATGGGTACTACGGTACAATCCATGCAGCAGGCCTTACTGACTTTCATTAATGCTGCACCGCCATCGGTACCGCGACAATCGGTTCCGACTCCGATTCCGGTACCGCAACTGATATCGGTACCCAGAGCATCTACTTTCAGTAGCATGCCGGTTCCGGTCTCCGGTTCCGGAGCTTTCTTCGATACCGCTCCGATACCCGGTACACCCGATGTCGGTACCGATCGGTACGCGTATCGATCTCTGGAAGCAAATAGACGATACTTTGAATCCTCTGAAGAGTCTGATACCTCAGATGATTCTGCTGACGTCTCTTTCACTCTTCCTGAGGAGCCCTCTTCTCCAAAAAGGAGAGTGTCTCCTCCAGAGGATTTGTCCTTTCAAGACTTCATTATTGAAGTAGCTAAAGGACTCTCCATATCTGTATCCTCAGAAAAGGAACCTAGAGCAAAGAAATTAGATATTTTAGGATACTCTAAGGTTCCTAAAGAGGCAGCCACCTTACCCATACATGAAATTCTTCAAGAACACATGATGGATTTGTGGGAGGCTCCTCTTACCCTATCTCCACATTCTCGACGTTTGGACACCATGTATCGGGTTCCTCCTTCTGGTTTTCAAAAAACTCAGCTTCCTCACCACTCTATTGTGGTGAAGTCTGCTATGAAAAAGATAAAGAGTACCAAAAGACACTCTTCTACCCCTCCAGGAAGAGAATGTAGGACTCTGGATGCTTTTGGGAGAAAAATCTTCCAAGCTAGCATGCTTATTGCCAGAATCAATTCATACAGCCTTTATATGGGCATGTTTTTGAAAGAGATTGCATTAAAGATACGTCAATTTCTCCCCTTTATCCCAGAGGATAAACAGGAGGAATTCCTTCTTTTGCTAAAGCACACTCAAGATGTTTCCAAGTTCTCCAACAGAGCAGCCTTTGACTCTTTTGAGGGGGCAAGCAGAGCCTCTGGCATAGCCATAGCTGCTCGCAGACTGGCTTGGCTCCAGGCTTCTGATTTGGAACCCTGGGTACAAGAAGGCTTGGGCAATCTGCCCTGTACAGGTGAAAATCTCTTAGGCAAAGAGTGGCAAATCAAAGCCACTCAAATGGATGCAGAGAATGCTGCTTTAGATAGACTTTCTAAGTCTACCTCTACCCCTGCCAAGAAAAAACCTTTTAAGAAAACTTTCTATAAAAAGACCAGATTTTCCACAAATACTGGCCAGCAATCTTCCCAAGTTCGCTTTGCTCCTAAGCGCCAGCAAACTAAGCAGGCCAGAACAAAGGCCACAGGGGCTGCTACAATCCAGCAGTCCCAACCTCCTCAGGGTTTTTGACTTGGTTCTAGAGAACTTACCCTTTCTGGCTCTGCAACAGCCAGAACCTCTCACCATTCCAGGAAGGTTGGCTCATTTTGCTCCCAGATGGGAACAAATCACATCAGAACCGTGGACCCTCTCTATCATCAGAGAGGGCTACAAACTACACTTCTCCAGCCTTCCTCCCCATACCATGGTGAGACAATTCAATTCTCCCCCATCTCTCCTGTATCTGTTGGAACAAGAGGTGACCACTCTTCTCGCCCAAAGGGCAATAGAAGAGGTTCCTCTTCCTCAACAAGGGTCAGGTTTCTACTCCCCCTATTTTCTGATTCCCAAGAAAACAGGGGGATACAGACCCATTCTGGATCTCAGAGAATTGAACAAATTCCTCTACAAAGAGAAATTCAAAATGCTTTCTCTAGGTACTCTCCTTCCATACCTACAGAGTCAGGACTGGCTTTGTTCTCTAGATCTCAAGGATGCGTACACACATATACTCATCCATCCATCCCACAGAAAATTCCTACGGTTCATGTTCCAGGGAAAACATTTCCAATACAGAGTACTCCCCTTCAGTCTAGCCTCTGCTCCAAGGGTATTTACCAAATGCATGGCAATAGTAGCTGCATTTCTACGCACTCTGGGGATCTTTGTCTTCCCATACCTGGACGACTGGCTCATCCGAGCTCCATCTCAGTCCGAGACTCAGACTTCCCTGGACCACACCAGACGTATGCTGCAGTATCTGGGACTTGTCATCAATCTGCCAAAGTCTCAACTCACCCCTACTCAATCCCTAGAGTTCATCGGGGCTTGGCTAGATACTACCACTGCAAGGGCCTATCTTCCTCAGGCCCGTTGCAACCGTCTAGTGCACTTGGCCTCTCAAATTCAGTCCAGAAGCCACTTGACTGCCAGAGAGATGCTACAACTGCTAGGTCACATGGCATCCACAGTTCATGTAGTGCCTTATGCTCGCCTACATATGAGATCAGCTCAATGGACCTTGTCCACACAGTGGACCCAAGCATCAGGAGCTCTCTCAGACCAAATAGCAACCTCAAAACGTCTTTTTTGGTCTCTCCAATGGTGGGTATCCACTCAAAATCTGTTGTTGGGGGCCCCCTTCCAACCTCTGTTACCCCAAGCAACTCTCACTACAGATGCCTCCCAAACAGGCTGGGGAGCTCATCTCCAAGACCTCTCCACTCAGGGCCTTTGGTCTCCACAGGAAACCAACCTTCATATCAACCTTTTGGAGCTGCGAGCAATTCTCCTTGCTCTCAAGGTCTTTCATACCCTCCTCATCAACATGACAGTCCTTGTTCATACCGACAATCAAGTAGCCATGTTCTACATAAACAAACAAGGAGGACTGGCTCTCTGTCGCTTTGCAACGAAGCTCTAAAACTCTGGGCCTTCGCCAGAGAGCATGGGATCCATCTCCTGGCAGTGTACCTCCCAGGAATCCAAAACTCTTGGGCAGACAGACTCAGTCGAGTCCTGCTGCCACATGAATGGTCCCTGCACATGGATCAGGTACTCAGAATCTTTCAAGAATGGGGGACCCTGGACATAGACCTCTTTGCAAGTCCGTACAATGCCAAACTTCCCCGGTTCTGTTCCAGGATTCCGTGTCAGGGAGCTCAGGCCAAGGATGCCTTCCTCCTTCATTGGGGTCAGGCCTTCCTATATGCCTTTCCACCCATTCCCTTGATTCCCAAGACTCTATTCAAACTTCAGAGGGATCAAGGATCCATGATCCTCATAGCTCCACGCTGGCCACGCCAAGTGTGGTACCCTCTACTTCTGCATCTCTCCCAGACACCCTCCCTGGATCTGGGAGCTGCTCCAGACCTTCTGTCTCAAGAGGAATGGACTTTGTGGCACCCAAACCCCAAGTCCCTTCACCTCAGAGCTTGGTTACTGAAGGCCTAGACCTTCAAGACTTGAATCTTTCTCAACAGGTGAAGGATATCCTCCATGCATCAATGAAACCTTCCACCAGGTGTTCTTATGCTTTTAAATGGAAAAGATTTTCAATTTGGTGTGCTAACAAAGGTCTTAACCCTCTAGCACTACCTTTAACTTCTTTACTTGAATATCTCCTGCTTCTTTCCAATGCAGGACTTAAAACCAATTCTGTAAGAGTCCATTTGAGTGCTATTGCAGCATCTCTTCAGCCTATCAATGGACAATCTGTTTCCTCCCATCCTCTTATTGCAAGATTCATGAGAGGTCTAACTTTAACTAAACCTCCCATTCGGCCTCCTCCAGTGGCATGGGACTTAAACGTAGTTCTTGGTCAGCTTATGAAGCCGCCCTTTGAACCCTTAGCCACTACCTCCTTAAAATTCCTTTCCTGGAAAGTCATTTTCCTTATTGCAATCACTTCTGCTCGCCGCATCAGTGAACTGCAGGCTTTAGTGGCTAATCCACCTTATACAAGGTTCCATCATGATAAGGTAGTCCTTAGGACAAATCCCCACTTTATGCCTAAAGTGGTCTCACCTTTTCATCTTAATCAAGAGATATATCTACCTGTCTTTTTTCCAGCTCCTCATGCATCTAGTGCAGAGAGGAACCTACATACGTTAGATTGTAAAAGAGCTCTTGCCTTTTACATCCACAGGACACAGCAACATAGAAAGTCTTCTCAACTTTTTGTTGCTTTTGATCCTTCTCATTTAGGACTTCCAGTCTCAAAAAGAACACTGTCCAATTGGATTGCTCAGTGTATTTCTTTTGCTTACCAGAGTAAGAACCTTTCTCTGGAAGGCCATGTCACAGCTCACAATGTGAGAGCCATGGCCACATCTATGGCTCATCTTCATTCTGTATCCATTGATCAGATCTGTCGAGCAGCCACTTGGGCCTCGGTTCATACCTTCACAGCCCATTACTGCTTGGACAAGGACTCCTGCCGGGATGCCTTGTTTGGTCAGGCTGTCCTCAGACACCTGTTCCATTCTTAAACAACTCCTGCCCACCTTCCCTGAGTGGATGCCTGAGATCCATGGGAAGATGAGGAATTCTTGCAGGGGGATCTCCCCGGCATCTTAGCTAGGGAGTCCCCATATGTGAGGACTCATTCCTGCTTGTTCCTGGAGATAGCACAGTTACTTACCTGTAACAGGTGATCTCTGGGAACAGCAGGAATTAGTCCTCACAACCTCCCACCTCCCCTAGGAGTTGTATCTCTCTCTCTCTCTTTCCTTTCCTCTCTCTATTGTCTCAGCTTTAAACTAGAACTGAAGAGAGTTGGTCAGGAAGGCGGGAAGGCAGCGCGCATGCGCTGTGGGAGGCCCCAAAAGCTTCCTTTCTGGGAAGCTGGGGAGCTTTTCCGCGCAGGCTCCGTCGGTTCCGACGTACCCATATGTGAGGACTAATCCTGCTGTTCCCAGAGATCACCTGTTACAGGTAAGTAACTGTGCTTTGTGGAACCAGCCAAAATCTGATTGATGGGGTAAAACCTGTCCAACCAACCACTGAGACTCATATACAGCATCTAAAGGGATTGATCAGTGAACATACTGGTGTGAAAAATTAAAAGTTAATCAATATAACCAATGCCACTAACAGGCTTAGGTGGTTATGTAGTGGTGTCAGAAGTGCGCTTTCAAATGTACCTTGAAATACTAGGCCTGTGGCCTAGCTGGAATGTCTTTGTTTCTTTTGTTTCACTGTAGCCTGCTTAGTAGTAGAACCACGCAGTAAGAAATGCATAGCTTAGCAGCTTCTCACCTTACATAACACGCCCCAGCTGACCTCTATTGGTGAGCAATCAAGGGGAACTTAATATGTGCCTATTATGAAGTAGCTAGAATGTGATAACAAATTATTAGTTTGCATATAGCTAAAAGTCTATAAATGGAACTGAAACCTGTGCCCAGGGGGCTCAGTCTTTTTGGAAGCTATTCCATTGAGTTCTCGCATGCTATTAAAACTGTTTGATTTCACGAAGGCCTCAGGTGTCTTTTCTTGGTCTGGTAATCTACTACATTTCTTGGTTCCCTGACCGGGAAACAAAGACTATTTTGTCTCGGAGTGATGAGCCGTTCATCTAGCGGGCTCCAGGAGTCCCGAGAGGTCTCGAGGCGCCACCGGACTGTTTCTGGACGGGACTTTATGACAGTCCTGGAGCCCGTGGGACTGATCAGACTCACTCACGAACCTAGAAGGGGCCCGGAAAACAAACCTGTCCTTTTCACCGTATCCGGTAAGTCTGATTTTGATAATTCTCTGTATCTGGTATTGTTATCTGTAATTGAAAGGAGCATGATCAACTCTTGGGACTGGTCCTAGTATGTCAGATGCTGACTGAACCCACCGGTTTCCCTTCTGGTATATTGTAAGATTATTCTGTTGGGGTTTTTTGTACGAAAAAATGGAACAAAAAAGTCTCCGGAGTCACAGCACAGCTCAGAGACAGAGAACAGTTATTCACAGCACAGCTAAGAGAGATAGAGAGCAATTATTTCAAGCAAGGAGAGAGAAATGGGGAGGGGGGAATAGGGGTGGGATATAAGGTGTGTATCCTTTTCACACAGACAGAAGGAGAAAGTTTCAAGGGGCGTATCCTTTCTACACAGAAAGAGAAAGTTTTAACCCAGCTCTGCCTGGATTTCTACTTCAGTTGTTTCTGTTATAATTACTCTGCTGATTTCTGTGGGATTCGGGAGGGAGAAACCTGAATGAATGAGTGAGAGAGAGACGGTGTTTGTTTTACAGTTGCTGGAGTGTGAGAGAGACAGTGTTTGTATTGCAGCTGCTGGAGAGTTAGAGAGAGAGAGACAAAGGTTTTGAACAGCATTTTTGAACAGCAAGGGAGTGGGTGTATTTATACTGAGCCTTCTGCAGTGTCTCCTTAAGAACTTTAAGAAGGGTTTCTCTGGTGATTATGTTATTGTAATGACCCCCGGGTCGATTGGAAGTTTTATGTGAACGGGAATGGGCCCCCCCCCCTTCCTGTCTTTAACCTGGCCTCGAGGGATCTCTAGATATAGACCTGATACTAGATGTGCACACAGTCACCCTGAAAAGTCATATGACCCCAGTCCCTGTTAAAGAAATATTGTCAGAAAGAGTGGTAGAGTTTTAAATCTTTGATTATAATGTAGCTAGCAGAGCGCACCCAGAGGAACTCCTGTCCCGTAGTTCACAGAAAAATGCAGCCTAAAGTAAAAATAAAACTACCAGTTTTGGTACAGAAGCCAGAGACAGAAGAATTTCCTCCCCCCTATGTTTCCCGGCAGATGACTCCGGCTAGGTTAGCAGGCTCAGCAGGGACTCTAGCTAGAACGGATACAGCTTTTCCCCTGCCCCTTTCGACAGCTACTACTTTTTCTGATAGTCAGAAGAGCACTGCCAGTGAGGCAAGAATGCCATTTTCAGATACAGACCTGCCCAGCACTTCAGAAAGTTCCCTGAGTCCCAGATCTGAGGGAAGTCAGTCTTAGTTTAGTACGCGCCCCCCCCCCCCCCCCGTACTGGAGCATTACGACCTCAGGAGAGACCCCCACACAGTACGTACTAGAAAACAGACTTCAGAAGTTAGTTTCCACCTACCCCTCTGAGAGGCTCAAGGACCGGCTGCCTTTGATGCCCAGGGGGAACCTCCTTGAAGGCTCTCGAACCTTTGTATATGTACCTTTTTCTACCACCAACTTGTTGAACTGGAAAACTCATTATCCATCCTATACTGATAAACTCAAGCTATGATAGATTTGTTTTCTTCTATTATTCAAACCCATCGTCCAACTTGGGCAGACTGTCGTCAGCTCCTTTTAACCTTACTCAGTACTGAAGAGAGATACCGGGTGACTAGGTCAGCCATGAAATGGTTGGAAGAGAACCCTCCAGGTGAACAGAATCCCCAGCAAGCAGCGCTGAGAGATTTTCCTGACCTAGAACCCCACTGGGCAGCAAACAGTGATACAGGCCGCCTTGCCCTGGATTGCTATCATCGGGCTCTCCTGGAAGGCCTTAAAAAGGGGGGGCCAGAAAGTGATGAATGTGGGGAAAATATCTGAGGTACTGCAAACAACCGATGAGAGCCCTGGCCAGTTTTATGAAAGACTCTGTGAATCTTTTCATGTTTATACTCCATTTTACCCCGAAGCACCTGAAAACCAGCGGATGGTGAATACAGCATTCTGGGACAATCACAGGGGGACATTCGAAGGAAACTTCAGAAGCTTAAGGGATTTGCTGGAATGAATATGACCCAGCTGATGGAAGTTGCTATGAAAGTATTTGTGAACAGAGATCAGGAGATGAAGCATGTGTGAACGAAAGATGAAAAAGAAAGCTGATATGTTAGCAGTGGCGCTAGTCGAGAAAGGACAAGGAAAGTCAATGTGGGAACCGAGAAGCCGAGGCCGGGGTAGTGGAACCCGGCGAGGGTCATTGGAGCAAGGACTATTGGAATGAGATCAATGTGCCTATTGCAGAGAAATGGGCCACTGAAAAAGAGAAGAAAAAAACGAATCTCCCAATTGTATCAGGCAATAATCTCCAGGAACAAGCAGGAATGAAGTCTTCACATATGGGTATCGTCGGTATCAATGGAGTCTGCGCGGGAACGCTCCCCAGCATCCAATTAGAAAGCTTTTGGGAGCATCCCACAGTGCCTGCGTGCTGCCTTCCCGCCTTTCCCAACTGCCTTTCTCCAGTTCTTCGTTTTCTGCAGAGCCAGCAGGTCGTTTTTCCTGTCACCGCAGAAATTATCCCATTTTTTAAAATTCTTTTTTGTGGTAGCGTCTGCCTTCCCTCGACGCTGTACCGGTACCGCCGGTTCTTTCTTTCTTTCTTCTAAAAAAAAAAAAAAAAAGTCTAACCTTTTTTTCTGGAGTTTCCAGCCTTTTTTCTTTCGGGTGCCACGTGCCATTTTGGGCACTAGGCCCAGTTTTTCTTCAAACAATGGAAAAACCCGCTTCGGGTTTTAAAACGTGTTCCAAGTGTGGCGGTACCATCTCCGTCACCGACACTCACGAGTGGTGCCTCAAATGTTTAGGTCCTGACCACTCCATCTCGGAGTGTGTTGCCTGTGGGATGATGTCGAAGAGGGGTCATCAAAACCGAGCTGCTAAGCTTAGCACCCTTTTTCCCTCCGATGCAGCATCTGTGGCGTCGACATTTTCCAGGGCTTCGTCTTCCTCCCATGGATCTCAGGTAACTAAACATAAATCTGGCCGGTCCTCAAAGGGTAGATCTCCTTCCAAGCATCGAGATACCTCTGGCGTTGCCCTTGAGGGACTTGTACCGGCAAAATTGCCCCGGCGGGAGGCTTCGGCTTCCAAAGCACTATCGGGGCTCCAGGATGTTCTCGAGGCCTCAATCTCGGCAGAACTACTGGTGCCATGCTCTGGGGTACCGGCCGCTTCGTCCGGTACCGATACCCAGGCATCGGCAGCGTCAATAGACCAGAGATTCTTGGCTATTGAACGCAGTCTGGTGGCTCTCCTTGCGGCATCGGTGCCTTCGGGACCGTTTCAGACAGTTCAACGGGTATTGACACCGGTTCCAGTACCGATAGCATCGACATCGGCGAGTGTGTTACCGACACCGAGTCATGCTATTTCCTCCGGTATCGACAGGCCGGTACCGGACCCCTCCAGTACCAACTTCGATCGGTACCAGTATCGTGTTTTGCATGAGCAAAGCACCCAGAGAGGAGATATTTTGAATCCTCTGATGAGTCTGAGGATTCTGACAGCTCTGTCGGTACCGGAGTACTTCTCTGTGAGGAGCCTTCCTCTCCTAAATGTAGGATGTCTCCTCCAGAGGATATATCCTTCCAGGATTTCATCCGGGAGGTGGCTAGAGGTCTTTCCATCACAGTGGCTCCTGAAACAGAACCCAGAGCAAAGGAGTTGGAGATTTTACAATATCCTAAAGCTCCCAAGGAGGCAGCTACTTTGCCTATTCATGAGATCTTGCATGATCTCATGTTAAGAATGTGGGAAACACCTCTTACCACCTCTCCTCATTCTCGTAGGCTTGATACCATGTATCGAGTACCTCCTTGTCCTGGATTTCAAAAAACTCAGTTATCACACCACTCAATGGTGGTGGAATCAGCTATGAGAAGGATCAAGAGTGCAAAAAAACATGCATCTAATCCTCCAGGACGTGAATGTAGGACTCTTGATGCCTTTGGGCGTTGAACGTTCCAGGCCTCTATGCTTTCTGCCAGGATTAGTTCTTACATCTTATACATGGGAATGTTCCTTAAGGAAGTTAAGGAGATCTAGAGCTTATGAGCCCTCTCCTTCCTGATGATAAGAGGCAAGATTATCTTACACTTGTCAAACATGCCCAGGATGTTTCCAAGTTTGTTAATCGTGCAGCTTTTGACTGCTTTGAGTGCATAAGCAGAACCTCTGCCATTGCCATAGGTGATTGTAGGATTGCCTGGTTCCAGGCATCTGACTTAGAACTCTGGGTACAGGACAAACTGGGGAATATCCCTTGCACAGGCGAAAATCTTTTTGGTAAAAATTGGCAAGAGAAAGCTAATCCGGGCGGCCCAGCTGAGTTAAAAAAGGAGCGCCATCGGGCGCAGGCTCCTTTTGCTGCCTACTCCATCTCCTGCCCGGCCGCAGCTCTCCCAGGAGGGATCGAGCACGCGGCGAAGAGAAGGACGCCCTCCGGTCTTCCCTTGCCCAATCCGGGCGGCCCAGCTGAGTTAAAAAAGGAGCGCCATCGGGCGCAGGCTCCTTTTGCTGCCTACTCCATCTCCTGCCCGGCCGCAGCTCTCCCAGGAGGGATCGAGCACGCGGCGAAGAGAAGGACGCCCTCCGGTCTTCCCTTGCCCAATCCGGGCGGCCCAGCTGATTTAAAAAACGAGCGCCATCTGGCGCACCCGCGCCTGAGGGCCTCGCAAGAGGGCCCTTTGGCGTGGCCCTTAGGCGGGGACCTCCAAGGAAAGCAACAGCCTATTGAATGGTCTTCTTTAATCTGCACCCCGGCTTTATTCACCTCTGCCCTCCCGCACCCCGGCTCAGCAACAGCTCTCCCGGCCGGGATCGAGCTGCCGGGGATACAGGGCCTGCCGCCAGCAGAAGTTACCCAATCGGGCAATCAACAATCTGCAACTTAAAGAAAGCGCCTGCAGTTGGCCCAGATACCGCAACGGACACGTCATACAGAACCAACGCAAGACTTCCCAGCAATTTGAACTCGCTTAATGTCTGCTCACGCTGCCTTCCGCAAGTATAACCTCATTAATAGAGCCACTGCATATCAGGTCCATGTTATTTAGCTACCGTACTGTTGTCAGCAAACGTTAATAGTTAGTCACCACGGTGCCATTGTTAGTATCCTAAGCACTGTTGTAAGTAATATTCCTTTGCAAATCAACCGCTTTACTGTTGTCAGTAGCCAGTCTCTATACTGTTGTCAGTAGCCAGTAATACTCCATTGTCAGTAACATTCCATTGCAAATCAGCCACTATACTGTTGTCAGTAGCCAGTCTCTATACTGTTGTCAGTAGCCAGTAATACTCCATTGTCAGTAACATTCCATTGCAAATCAGCCACTATACTGTTGTCAGTAGCCAGTCTCTATACTGTTGTCAGTAGCCAGTAATACTCCATTGTCAGTAACATTCCATTGCAAATCAGCCACTATACTGTTGTCAGTAGCCAGTCTCTATACTGTTGTCAGTAGCCAGTAATACTCCATTGTCAGTAACATTCCATTGCAAATCAGCCTCTATACTGTTGTCAGTAGCCATTCTCCATACTGCTGTCAGTAGCCAGTAATATCCCATTGCAAATCAAACTCTACACTGTTGTCAGTAGCCTTATTAACTCCAGTCACCATCGTAGTGCTAGCAATAACCTACTATTGACAACAATCTACTTTACTGTTGTCAGTAGTCTCACCAGTTCCAGTCATCAAGTTATTGTACTAGTTAGCTAACTTTAACCATTGCCCGTGATCATAGTGTCTGCTGTCACACAGTATACTACACTAAGTACCAAGAGTTTGTCAATAACTTCCTGTTAGTCTAACCAGATTGACCCACTCCCATTCACATAGTGCTCTGACAAGATGGGTTCCCTCATTACCACCATAATAGGATGCTATTTCGTCCTTTCAGGCTGGTTCTCCAACTCTCTAGCCTCAACCACATCATCCAACCAGATTCCAATATTACTGAGCCATGGGAGAAGGTGGACTAGTGCTTCCCATAACAACATAACTTGGGACTCCCGCTCACACCACCCCCATCTGTTACACATTGCTCTTCAACACAATATGAAACCGAAACAAATTCAAAACTCCTACCCTCACAGCCTAAAATGTGCCCTCATCAATGCCCGTTCTATCCGGAAGAAGTGGCCAGCCGTCACTGACCTAATTGCCAGCCACGGCCTTGATATACTCATGGTCACTGAGACGTGGTTATCTGCTGAAGACAATGTAATACTCAACCAGCTTCTCCCTCAGAATTTCACCATACATTCAAGTCATAGGCAAGAAAAAAGAGGAGGTGGCGTGCTCATCCTCACCAGGACAGACCTCCATTTTCGAACAGTGCACACCACCAATACAAACTACCTTGAGACCGTCACCATCTCCAACAAACGCTGCATAATCAACCTGCTTTACAGAGCACCCTCAGCTTCCCCAGATGATCTCTCGGCTATCATTGATCTGGCATCCAACACTCATAACCCAGGCCTCCCAAATTGGATCCTAGGCGACTTCAACCTGCCTACATTGCAAGATCATCAAGCAACAGCCTTCTTGGATGCCCTGGAAAATCTTGGCTTCAAGCAACTAGTTAATGATTCTACCCATAATAAGGGAAATATCTTGGACCTTGTATTCGCCCCGCAAACCTCTCTTAACCCAGCCCAGGATCCCATAACCTCCATAACTTCTGTTCCTTGGTCAGATCACAAACTGATCATCATGCAGATTCCCTCTTACAAAGCCTACGCAAAAACCAACAAAATCCAAAGCAACACCGCAAGACCACCCTCTCGATCTTTCAAGCCTTACAACAGAGATCTTATCCTGGCTGAAACGCAGCAACTCATCTCTGAATCCACCCAGAACCTTGACGACCTAATTTCTCAATGGAACAATTGCCTCAGCTCAATTGCCCTACGTGCAACATCCAACAGGCCTTCAGGTAAAAGAGTAAGTGCCCCATGGTACTCAGCTGATCTTAAAGCATCACTTAACCACTTACGGAAACTGGAGAAACGCTGGCGCCGATCTCACTCTTTAAATGACCTGTCAGCATACAACTGTCATCTGGCTGCACATCGCAACACAATCACCAACACGATGAAGCAGTACTACTCTGACACCTTAATGAGATCACTTAATAAACCACATGACCTCTTCGACCTTGTCAAGACTTTATCCAAGGAACCATCCTCTGGACCTCCATTTGAGCTACACCCACAAGATTTTGCAACCTATTTACAATCCAAGATATGTCAGACTAACAAAACCTCTACTATAGCCTCTACCACGGAGCAAAACTGCCAAACAACCCTAACCATGTTTTCCACCCCCTCCAAGAGAGGAATTGAAGAAACTATTGCAGCCCTTAACACTAGTACTGCTCAGACCGATCCATGCCCAGCCTTCTGGATCAAGGAGCTTCGCAGTCACTTCAGCTCAGTACTGGCCAAAATAACGAATCTCTCCTTCTCAACTGGCTCCTTCCCTTCAGCCCTTAAGCACACCTCTATCAGACCTCTGCTAAAAAACTGCAAGCTTGACCCCCAACAGGTGGAATCCTACAGACCCATATCTAGTATTCCACTACTCGCGAAAATCATCGAAAAGGAGGCCCAAAAGCAACTGCAGGACCACATTGACTCCGCTGCACCATTAGACCCCTGCCAACATGGTTTTAGGGAATTCCATGGAGTGGAAACCCTCCTTACCACCCTCTTCTGCAAAATAATCACTGGCATCGACGACATCCGTCAAGGATTTGCACTCATCTTTCTGGACATTGCTGCAGCTTTTGACTCAGTAAATCATGAGCTTCTACTAGGACGTCTGACTGACAAAGGCATTAATGGAAAAGCGCTTGAATGGTGCAGATCCTACCTGTCCGAAAGATGGCAGCATGTTCGTTCTGGAGGGATAAAGTCTGAACCTTTCCACCAAAGCCAAGGAGTTCCTCAAGGATCCTCCCTTTCTGCGCTCCTTTTCAATATTTACATGCAGCCAATTTGTAATATCATCCGGTCTTTCAAGGTTGACTGCATGTTATATGCAGACGATGTCCTGCTTTACATCCCCTTCTCTACCGAGCATCTGGACCTCTCCCCACTGACGAGTTGCTTCAATGCAATATCTGACTGGCTCCTGTCTCAAAACCTCAGAATACAACATAAGAAAACTGAAGTACTCTTCATAACAAGGAATCCCAATTTTACCCCCCCAAAATATCTTAAAGTAAAAGAAGCGGAGTTGCAATCTAAATCCTCAATACGATATTTGGGAGTCACACTAGATCAACGCCTAGACATGAAAGCCCACATAGGTAACATAGTCAGATCAGTTTACTACAAGATCCGCTCACTTAGACACCTACGTTCCATGCTTGATCCAACCGATTTCCGGACAATCTTCCAGGCGTTGGTTATACCCCATTTCGACTATGCCAACGTCATATTACAAGGTCTTCCCCAATCTACATTAAACCCGCTTCAGCTAGCCATGAACGCGGCTGCAAGAGTCATCCATGGAGCCTCCAGGTACGACCACGTTACGCCCCTGCTGATACAGTTGCATTGGCTCCCTATTCAAGCTAGAATAGTTTTCAAGACCTTGATAATTACTTTTAAAGCTGTCAATAATCTCACATCGGCATCCTTATCCTCACTCATCCATAGCACATCTCCTAATAGAACAAGGAGATCCATGGCTATAAACTCCCTCAAAATCCCGAAGGAACTTACCACTTGCACTAAATCGACAGCCAACAGAGCCTTCAGTCTCAGTGCCCCAATATGCTGGAACGCACTACCCCCTGATATCCGGGCTATTAGGAGCCTGACACAGTTTAGGAAAGCCCTCAAATGCCACCTCTTCAACAAATATCTTATAGAACCCAATGGCGTCACCTAGAGCCCAATAACACCCACTGATACCAGTCCCAGATAAATCTAGGGTATATCAACAACTCACGAAGTGTGATATTCATTCCTACAGTGGGCTGGTTTTTCTATGTATCTTCTGTGTATATGATTCCATGTAGTATGTTTTGTAAATAGTTACCCCGGTTATCCAAGTTATTTATACCCTGTTACCTGTAAACTCATACGTGTTATATGTACTGAGCATTTTGTTCCATGTGAACCGCGCTGATGATGAATAGTGCGGTATATAAGAGACTGTAAATAAAAAATAATAAATAATAAATAATGAGCTGGATGCTGATAACTCCACTTTGGATAGACTATCCAAGGCTACAGCTGATCCTGCAAGGAGAAAATCCTACAAGAAACCATTCTTCTCTACAAAGAAGAGGTTTTACCCCTCCTATACCCAGCAGGTGCATTCTGCAGGTTAGTCTGCCCGAAGGGGACAGCAGCCACCAAAACAAAGGAAAACAAAGACTGCTAAGCCTCATCCGGCCCAGCAGACTCAGCCTCCACAGGGGCTTTGACTCCCATCTAGAGAACTTGGCCTTCCTGGCCCTCAACGGGCCAGAGCCTTCCACCATTCCAGGAAGGTTGTGTCATTTTGTCCCCAGATGGGAGCAGATTACAGCAGAAGAATGGACTCTTTCCATTGTAAGAGAGGGGTACAAGCTTCATTTCCTCAACATGCCCCCTCCTACAGTTGTAAGACGGTTCAATTCTCAGACTTTACTCGACACTCAGTTGGGTCAAGAGGTCAGTTTACTTCTTGCCCACGGGGCAATAGAAGACGTACCCATTTCCAAACAGGGTACAGGGTTTTACTCCCCCTATTTCCTTATTCCAAAGAAAACAGGAGGACACAGACCCATTTTAGACCTCAGAGAATTGAACAAATTCCTGTTCAAGGAGAAATTCAAGATGATTTCTCTGGGAACTTTTCTGCCATACCTTCAGAGTCAGGATTGGCTTGGTTCTGTAGATCTCAAGGATGCATACACTCATGTTCTCATCCATCCAACTCACCGAAGATTCCTTTGGTTTCTATTTCAGTGGAAGCACTACCAGTACAGGGTTCTATCTTTTGGCCTGGCCTCAGCACCAAGGGTGTTTACGAAATGCATGGCTGTGGTGGCAGCATTTCTTCACACTCTAGGAATATTCATCTTCCCCTACTTAGACGACTGGCTCATTCGAGCCCCATCAGAGCCAGAGGCCAGAATTTCCCTATCTTGCACAATGCGTATCCTTCAGTATTTGGGCCTCGTCATAAACATCCCAAAATCCAACCTAACTCCCACTCAGTCTCTACAGTTTATAGGAGCTATGCTGGATACCAGGAAAGCAAGGGCCTATCTTCCACAGCCGCGCTGCCTTCGCATTGTGCAGTTAGCTTCCCAAGCAGTGATAAAAACTCATCTCACTGCTCGGTAAATGTTACAATTACTAGGCCATATGGCATCTACCGTGCATGTGGTTCCCTATGCTTGCCTCCATATGAGAGCAGCCCAATGGACTCTATCCACTCAGTGGACTCAGGCATCAGGCTGCCTATCAGACAAAATAGCAAACACAAGTCGCCTTATTTTGTCCCTACTTGGTGGCAGTCAACCCGAAACCTGTTGGTGGGATCCCCTTTCCAACAGCCCCCACCCCAGGTCACTCTAACAACAGATGCCTCACTGGTGGGTTGGGGAGCTCACCTGCAAGATCTCTCTACCCAAGGCACCTGGACTCCACAGGAGACCCATCTACACATCAGTCTCTTGGAACTCAGAGCAATCTTCCTTGCTCCTTCGACTGTTCCACACCCAGCTGAGCTACAAGACAGTCCTAATTCAGACGGACAATCAAGTAGCTATGTTCTATCTGAACAAGCAAGGGGGGAACAGGCTCTCTGTCGCTTTGCAACAAAGCTTTACGACTATGGGCCCTCGCCAGAGAGCATCACATTCATCTCCTTCCAGTGTATCTGCCAGGTATTCAAAACTCTTGGGCAGACAGACTCAGTCGAGTTCTGCTTCCATACGATTGGTCTCTCCGTGCAGACCAGGTAGCCAAAACGTTTCAAATTTGGGGAACTCCGGACATAGACCTCTTTGCAAGTCTACTGAATGCCAAACTTCCCCGGTTCTGTTCCAGAATTCCTGCTCAGGGTTCTCAGGCCAGGGATGCTTTCCTCCTCCATTGGGGTCAGGACTTCCTATATGCCTTTCCACCCATTCCCCTAATTCCCAAAACCCTATTCAAGCTTCAGAGAGGCAGAGGCCATATGATTCTCATAGCTCCACATTGGCCTCGGCAGGTGTGGTACCCTCTGCTCCTACATCTCTCTCAAGCTCCATCTCTGGAGTTAGAATCTGCTCCAGATCTCCTGTCTCAGGAGGATGGGATGTTGTTGCATCCTGATCCCCACTCCCTGCATCTCAGGGCCTGGTTGCTGAGAGCCTAGACCTTCATGGTCTTAACCTTTCTCAACAAGTAAAGGATATCCTTTATGCTTCCAGGAAACCTTCCACAAGACACTCTTATGCTTTCAAGTGGAAAAGGTTTTCCATATGGTGTTCGCAGAAGGGTCTTGACCCTCTGGATATACCTCTGGAATCATTACTGGAGTATCTCCTTCATTTATCTAATGTAGGGTTTAAGACTAACTCAGTAAGAGTCCATTTAAGTGCAATTTCATCTTCTTTCAAGCCTGTAAATGGACAACCTATTTCCTCTCATCCTCTCTTATCGAAATTTATGAGGGGCCTTCTTCTAACTAAGCCTCCCATTAGGCTACCACCGGTGGCATGGGACCTAAATCTGGTTCTTGGGCAGCTCATGAAGCCGCCTTTTGAACCTTTAGCTACTACCTCGTTGAAATTCCTTTCCTGGAAGGTTGTCTTTCTCATTGCAATCACATCAGCACGTCGCATCAGTCAGTTGCAAGCATTAGTGGCTGATCCTCCTTATACGAGGTTCCATCATAATAAGGTAGTCCTTAGGACTCATCCACACTTTATGCCAAAGGTGATCTCACCTTTTCATTTAAACCAAGTGGTTTACCTGCCTGTATTTTTTCCAAGGCCTCATGCTTCAAATGCAGAAAGAAATCTTCATACCTTGGACTGTAAAAGAACACTTGCTTTTTACTTACAAAGGTCACAGCAACATAGAAAGTCCTCTCAACTCTTTGTTGCTTTTGATCCTTCTCATTTGGGACTTCCAGTCTCCAAGACAACATTGTCTAAATGGATTGCAGTGTATTTCTTTTACCTATCAGAGTAAGAACCTTTCTCTGGAAGGCCATGTCACAGCTCACAATGTGAGAGCCATGGCAGCCTCAATGGCTCATTTACACTCTGTGTCTATCGACGACATCTGTCGAGCAGCTACTTGGGCCTCGGTTCATACCTTCACAGCCCATTACTGCTTAGACAAGGACTCCCGTCTGGATGCCTTGTTTGGTCAGTCTGTTCTACAACACCTGTTCCATACTTAATCAACTCCTACCCACCATCCCCGGTAGGATGCCAGAGATCCATGGGGGAAGTGGAGCCCTTTCACAGGGGCACACAACTTCTGGGGTCTCTCCCTGGCATCTGTAGTTAGGGAGTCGCCATATGTGAAGACTACATTCCTGCTTGTTCCTGGAGATAGCATAGTTACTCACCTGTAACAGTTGATCTCCGGGAACAGCAGGAATTTAGTCTTCACAACCCACCCACCTCCCCTAGGAGTTGTATCTCTCTATCTCTCTCTTTTCTTTTCTTTCCCTCCCTCTCTCTCTCTTTGTCTCAGCTTTAAAACTCAACTGGAGAGAGGCAGTTGGGAAAGGCGGGAAGGCAGCACGCAGGCGCTGTGGGATGCTCCCAAAAGCTTTCTAATTGGACGCTGGGGAGCATTCCCGCGCAGGCTCCGTCGGTACCGACGATACCCATATGTGAAGACTAAATTCCTGCTGATAGAAACATAGAGAGATCACCTGTTACAGGTGAGTAACTATGCTTTCCCTGCCCCAAAGAGATGTTGAGGGCATTCATAAACATCTCCAGCGACTACTTAAGTTTGGACTCCTGAAAACCATGCCAATCACTCTGGAATACCCCTTTGCTGCCAGTTCAAAAACCAGGCACTAATGATTACCGACCTGTGCAGAAGGTCAATGAAGCTGTGTTACCATTCATCCTGTTGAGTCAAACCCTTACCATTTACTGAGTTTGATTCCTGCGCAAGCTACCTTTTGGACTTAAAGGATGACTTTTTCTGTTTGAAATTGGCCACTCCTTGCCAGCCACTGTTTGCGTTTGACTGGGAAGACCCTATTATTGGCAGTAAGAGACAACTGACATGGACCCAGTTACCCCAAGGATTCAAGAACTCCTCCACTCTGTTTGGGGAGGCACTTAGTCAAGATTTGCGTCAGTTCCAGTCATGTCCCCTTCAACGTGTATTGCTACAATTCGTGGATGATCTACTCATTGCTGCTGTTTCCCCAGAAAAATGTATTGCCGCCACTTCAGAACTTCTGCACTTGCTTTGGATGTCTGGCTATCGGGTGTCTCAAAATAAAGCCCAGTTGTGCCAGACTTAAGTCAAGTACTGCCCGACGTGGAAAAAACATTCCATCTGCACGTCCATGAAGAAAGGGGGTGTCCTTCTTGTCTCCGCGCAATAGCAGCAACAGCTCTCCTGGCAACAGAGGCTGATAAATTGTCCCTTGGGCAAGAACTGTTTGTTAAAAAAGTGCCGCTTGCAGTACTGACGCTGATGGAGTACAAAGACAATTATTGCTTTACCAACGAGCAGATGACAAAATACCAAAGCATGCTGTGTGCGAATCCTCGGGTTCACATGGAGATAGTGAAAAACACTCAATCCTGCCACTCTACTCCCTGTAGCACCTGGGCTACCCGAACATGATTGTATCCAGGTTATGGATGAAGTGTATTCTGGCTGCCCAGATATGAAAAAATGTACTACTGACCTTTCCCGATCTTCAGTATTTTACCGGTGGCAGCAGTTTTGTTGACGATGGACAGCGGAAGGCCGGATATGCTGTGGTCACTCCTGAGGACCACTCCTGAGGCTGAGCCCTTACCCCTGGGGACTTCTGCCCAGAAAGCTGAACTCATTGCCCTTACTCGAGCCCTCCAGTTTGCTGCAGGTCTGAAAGTAAACATCTACACGGACTCTAAGTATGCTTTTGTTACCCTACATGCCCATGGGGCCCTGTATAAAGAACAAGGTTTGGTTACTTCAGGGGGGAAAGCTGTTAAGTATGCCCCAGTCATGCACTGCCGGGGTCATCAGTCTGGGGATAGCCTGACTGCCTTAGGAAACCGGAAGGCAGACAAAGTAGCAAAGGAAACAGCCCTCTGCCCGATAAGGCCCAATCCAGCATTGGCTATAACAGCCCCACTATTCCCAGTGCCAGTGAATAATTGGGATCCCCGCTACCAATCGGGCGAGCTAGACTATTTCTGTACTCCAGGAGGGAGAGACACTGAACAGGGATGGATCCAGCTGCCACCCCTCCAGAAAACTGAACCTAGCCGTATTGTTATCCCTGACACCTTAACCCCGCATTTTGTCCGGATGTTCCACCAGGTTACTCACATGGGAAAAAGTGCAATGGAGCAGGCCCTTCATCCCTGGTTTTATATTTCAGTGTTAGGACCCCTAGCCACATCAGTTTCACGCCAATGCCTAACCTGTGCCTGAAATAATCCCCGACAAGGGAAATTACCACCCCTTGGTCTCCTAGCTGTAGGGACTGCTCCCATGGAAAATCTGCAGGTGAATTTTACTGAGATGCCCAGGGCTGGGGGTCATAAGTACCTTCTGGTGTTAGTCTGTACCTATTCAGGATGGATTGAAGCTTTTCCCACCAGAACCGAGAAGATTTGTGAGGTCGCCCGAGCCCTCATCAGAGAAGTCATACCCCGATTTGGACTCCTGTCAGTAATAGGATCAGACAATGGCCCAGTTTTTGTCTCTCAGGTCACCAGACACCTAGCCCAAGCTCTACAGATAGATTGGAACTTGCACACCGCCTACCGCCCTCAGAGTTCAGGAAAAGTCGAACATATGAACAGGACCCTTAAATCCAAAATTTCCAAACTCTGTCAGGAGACCCGTGTCTGCTGGCCTTCTGTTCTTCCCATGGCCCTGTTGTACATATGGTCCTCTCCCCCGTCAGAGTTTGAATCTGTCCCCCTTTGAAATCCTTTATGGGCGGCCTCCTCCCTTGATTAAGGGGGGTGTTAGGAGACATGGGGCAGATTGGATCTCTGCTGACCCGCCAAGAACTGGTGGCATTGGGTTCTGTATTGCGAAAAATGTTCACTCCTGGGTTCAAGAACGACTACCAGTAACCCTACCCCCACAAACCAGGTTCCACTGTCTGGATTAAGGAGTGGAACTCTGACCCTTTGATACCCTGTTGGTGGGGGCCATTTACGGTCATACTGTCCACCCCCACAGCTGTGGAGGTTGCTGAACTTGTGCCGTGGATTCACCATACTCAAGTCAAGCCAGCAACCCATCTGACTGACAGCACCTGGACTGCCAGAACGAATCCTGACAACCAACTGAAGCTCATCCTGTCCAGAATGACTCAGCCTGCACGTCAATCAGCGCAACGCCCTACCCCCCGTCACCACCGGAAGCTGACGGGTTTACGTATGGCTGAAGACTGAGGATCGACAACTGGGAACAAAGAACCCAAGGACCTGTTGTTTATAGACTGTATTTATACCAACTGCAGTATTATGTTTACTTAGTTTGCAGTAGTTGTATTTCTGATGGTAACCATGAGTTCCATTGTAACTGATCCACTCCCCTGCACCCCCTGTTTGAAAGTAACTAAGACTGACCACAAAATCACTCAGACCCTGGTATATCATACTTATTATTCCTGTTCCAGTACCAAACAGACCCCCTACCGTCACAATACTACCGACCTTACTATCTGTTACCATGCAGGAAAGGAGCCTGTGTGTTTTAATCCTCAAGTGTTTCCTGTTTATTGTATCCTGGAAGTACATGCCGATAATTCCCAGGGACCGCTCCTTAACTCTACCACGTTTGAGGATAGCCAGCCTAAATCCTTGTTTTTCAATGCGTGCCTCGCAATCGGAAAAACCTCTTATTATGGTGGTTATGGGTCCCTCAAATGGGAACACACCTATTCTACAAATAAGTACATGTGTCCTCAATGTGCCTATAATTGGGGCCAGTGCTTGGGCGTCAATGCGCCCAACCGCTGGGTAGTGCCTGCGGCAGGGTCATATTTCTTCCCCCGGTAGGAGAATATATATTTCGCCTCTTGGCCAGGAGTGCCTACTGGTCACCAAGGGGATGATCGCAAAGCAATTTTAACGAGGATGTCTGCTTCCCCCCACTGTCAAACTTCCACCTGTAATCCCCTTAATCTCTCTATTTTGAACCCTTGTCAGGCCGACTGACGTACGGGGCAACCTTTTGGCCTACTCATTTATAGCCAGGGTACAGACCCCGGCACTTATCTTTATATCCAGGTAATAGCAGAAAAAACCTGACAATCCCACCTGACTAGTGTTTTCCACTCCTTCTACGAGGAGATGGCGACCCAGATGGATTCCATACCCATAGCTGTCAGAAATTTATTCCTTGAATTAACTGAGACAGTTACTACACAACTGAATGTCACCAATTGTTACTTCTGTAGTGGCACCAATATGGGCGATCATTGTAATTATTCTTCATCTTCCTATAATCAGACCCAGTTTAAATCCACGGATAGTGAATGGGTATTGAAGACCTCCATTATAGGGAATATATGTCACTCCCGGATCAGCCCAGGATTCACCACACCGGTAGGGAATGCTCCGAGCACATTATACAGTATTATGGCCCTGCAACATGGGCTGAGGATGGATACTATGGTTACCGTACCCCTATTTACATGCTGAATCGTATTATTCGCTTGCAAGCTGTTCTAGAAATTATTACTAATGACACCAGCAAGGCTTTGACCCTACATGCAAAACAAAACGCTCAAATGCGCACAGCTATTGATCAATCAGCTGGCCCTTGATTATCTTTTAGCCGCAGACGGAGGAGTCTGTGAGAAATTTAACCTCACTAATTGCTGCCTATAGATAGATGATGCTGGGAAGGTTATTGAAGACATTACTGATTGCATGCGGAAGTTAGCCCATGTTCCTCTTCAGACCTGGAATGGTCTGTCAGTTGACGGCTGGTTTGGGAATGTTTTTAATAGGTTAGGTGGTCTGAAGTCCCTTATGGCCTGCCTTGTTTTGCCTTGCCTAATACCTCTCTGCCTGTGTGGTTTACACGCTGCCATTGACAGTACCGTTGACCGCAAATCCGCTGCCCATGTCTGTACCGTCCGGTTCCAAACACGGACCCAGCACATGATTTACATCCTGCGCCTGCTTATAATTCTTGGCACCCTGCTGGCAAGGGTGCTGAATTAAAGGGGGGAGTGTAGTGGTGTCAGAAGTGTGCTTTCAAATGTACCTTGAAATACTAGGCTTGTGGCCTAGCTGGAACGTCTTTGTCTCTTTTGTTTCACTGTAGCCTGCTTAGTAGTAGAACCACGCAATAAGAAATGCATAGCTTAGCAGCTTCTCACCTTACATAACACGCCCCAGCTGACCTCTATTTGGTGAGCGATCAAGGGGAACTTAATATGTGCCTATCATGAAGTAGCTAGTGTGTGATAACAAATTATTAGTTTGCATATAGCTAAAAGTCTATAAATGGAACTGAAACCTTTGCCCGGGGGGGCTCAGTCTTTTTGGAAGCTATTCCACTGAGTTCTCACATGCTATTAAAACTGTTTGATTTCACGAAGGCCTCAGGTGTCTTTTCTTGGTCTGGTAATCTACTACAGTTATTTTAGAGGCTCTATACATGCTTTGGACATCTGAAAATGGGCATAGAGACTCACAAAGCACAAAGGTGTCCCCAGAGTCATTTTAGAAACTGATTCTGTGGACATCCCTAGCTTGAGGACATCCAAATCGGAATGAGGGTGTGGTGTAGGTATGGCTGAGGTATTCTAAAGAACTTGGATGTCCTCGCCCATCTCAGAAACATCTTTGACATTCCGAGCTCCAGACATGAATAGGCTTCTGAAAAGTGCTCATTTTTGTCAGGCAAGAGTGTGGAGAAACAGATACACTTATATCCCTTTTATTTTACAAGTTGACAACAAACACAGATGGGGAATGAGGGTTTATGCTTTCATTTTACTACACCACTGGGCATCCCTATATGCAACCTTGCTTGAGATGGACATCCCTGCCCCATGGCTTTGCAGCGAGAATGTCTCTGTGGACGCCAGCACTGACATCCACATTGGGGATGTCTGTTTCTGTAATCTGGGAGAGACATAGACATCCACAGTGTTTTCCTGCACGTTTTGCCCTGGACTTCCCGGACTGCACTTTACAAGCCTCTTCTAAAATGCCACTTTGAGTGCATAGTACAGTGTTTATTTTCTGAACAGTTTCAGCCATTTTACCACAGACTGATTTTCTTTCTTTTTTTTTTTTTTTAGTCAAGGCACTTTGTTACAAGCCTGGGTAGGTTTCCAGTGTTTTAACATAAATTCCGTGCTGGCTTGTATAGTGTTTAACCAGTAGTGTGGTGGAGAAGCAGCCGCTGAGCGCAGGAAAAAAAAGGGAAAACTGCCTTTTTTTTCTTTTACCCATAAAACTACAGGCACTGAAAGGGTTAACACCAACACTAAAGGTAAAGATTTCTCACAGAGAAGTGCAGACCTAAGCACACGCCCTGTTCCCATGGAGATAGAGGGAGGAGAAGGGAGTGGTTTGGGGGCGGAGTCAAAGGGGATAGGACAGCCCCAAACATTTAGGAACGGAAGCTGCACTTATACAGCAGAGAAGGAGAGAGAGAAGGAGGAACTGTATGAGAGAGAGAGGACACAGACACAGAGGACACGAGGGTTCCAGGAAGGAAGGACAAGAAACCCATGGAAACCCCTTGCACAGAAGCAATTGAGAACCAGGAGCAAAGAGCTGACAAGGCCAGTGGAAAGCTCAGGGGAGGAGTCCTCAGAGGAGGAAATATTCTCCAAGAGTTCATGGCTCAACTCTTCTCCTAGTAAGGAATCTATAAGGAGGAAAAGCAGCACTAATAAGGTGAGCCCTTTACAACGTTTGAAAGGCTTATTAGACAAAGAGGGTTTTTCCTGCCCTTCCCCCACAAGCTCACACACTGTTAAGGGTACCTGGGAGAAGCTCCTAAAGGCTGTGCAAGCTAGTGAGGCTTCTCAGGAAGATACCAGGGGAAACAGTGACCAGGAAGAGTCTAGTGTGGAAGACATGGACTTGGGAGACACTGTGGATTTAGACAATGTCTCAGACATGGAAATAAGCTGTGCAATCTGTGCTAAAGAAGTATAAAGGAACCAAATAGGGTTTGAAAGCAGAAAGAAACCCAGCTGGTCTTGATTACTGAATGCATCTGTGTTACCTCATGCTAAGTAAAAGAACTGAAGGAAGTTTGGTCATCTGGAATGAACCAGAAGTTCTTTTACAAGGACATTTTAAAGCCCATTACTTTTTAGCTGTGCTTTTAAAAGTAGCTGTCCTGTTTAAAGCTGCTTGGGAAGAAGCTGTGCTGAAAGTTTGTATTATAATTGGAAAAGAATTCTATTGCTTGTGAAAGTATCTAGGTGGGCCAGGAAGTCCTGCTATACCTACTGTGAAGTAACAGAGGGTTGTATAGCGCCTCCTGGAGACCAGGAAACAGAATACTGCTGTATATAGAGTTTTATCAGAAAGCAAGTTTCAAAGCTGTATCAAGCCAAGGACTGTATAATAGGCTTGTGTGCTGTTATTTGGAGAAGTATCCTGAATTTTGTTTTGGTCAACTTCAATCAATTCATGTCAAAGAATTGAACCGGTTAGGAAATCCTTGTTTCTAAAAATAAAGAAATATTTCCTGCGACCTTTGCACTTGGCTCTAATCCTTTCAGGGACACAACTACATGCTATCGGGCTAATTTCAACAAAGGACAATCGGCGCCTCCCCCGTAGCCCTAGGCAACCGCCTGGCCACACGGGGGCGCACCGACAGTAGATGCTAGTAAAGTTGTTTTTACGTTTAAGCACTGTCAGTATTCTGATGATTTCTGTGAATGCAAGGGAGCCTATTACAGGGACATTTGGGCAATTCATTCCTCGTCAGTAGCTTCCCAGTTCCATCTGGCACATGTCTCAAAACCCTGGTTGCAAGACCTGGTGTGAGAGCCCCATAGGCTCTCTTAGATTAAGCACCCCAAATAGTGGGGTTGCCACTGATGAGTGGATAAGGTCCTTAGTTACACCTAAAGACAACTTTTGCAATGTTTAAAGCTGCATTTGATTTCAGTCTCATTGACAGTCAAACATCATTTAGATAATCTGATGGCAAATAAATTTCCTTTGATCTTGTTTTAAGCACGGGCAGCAATTGTACAGACATATCTACCTTGGCTGCAAAGAAGACGACAATGTCCAAAAGAATTTTGAATTACTCTACACTGCTTTGGCACTGTTGACCATTGAGTTGGCTAATGAAGAATTGGTTATTGACCTCATTCGGCTTGCCATTGCTTTGCAGGTATGTTAATTTAGGATCATTGTATATTGTTGGATTGGAATTCTTTTTGTTTTATGTTTAATGTTTAATTACATTTTTTTATTTCAAATATCCCAGTTTTAATATTATGTTCTCTTTAATGTGGTTAAAAGGTACATTCTGCTATATTTTTCTGTGTATCCATTTAAGAATGTTTCAATGAATTAGTTCAGTATTCTCTCTAAAAATCATAAAACTGTATTTTATTGAGAATAGTCATGGATATATTATAGGATATTAAACATATGACTTCAAGTCAATTTTCACTTTTCAAGATTTTTTTTTTTTTTACCAAAGCCAGTATTGAATTATCCTAATGGTCAGAGCAGAAATCGTTAGGCTACTTCAAGGAAGCCAGGTTTAAATCCCAGTGCCATTCTTTCTGATCTTGTGCAAGTCACTTAACCCTCCATTGTCTCTGAAACAAACTTAGATTACAAGCCCTTTGGGTACCTGACTGTAACTCACCTTGAATTGCCACTGAAATAGATGTGATCTAAACCAGTACACAAAAAAATCTAAATATACCTGGAGATTGATTTTTTTGAACATTCATATCACCAGTAGCATCTAATATATCTACTTTTATCATTATCTTTTAGTATGGCTTCTCTTGTGTTGTCAGTATGATACAAACAAAAAATGTATGTTTGGTTACATCAATTCTGTGCTTCACTATGCTCCAGCATATCATGTTTTGAAGAGTACAGTTCTGCTTCAGGGAGCAATCTTCTATTTCATTGCTCTCATTTCACGATCTCCATTATTATCTAAAAGGCATCTATTATAATAGTGTTGTTCTACTGATGCAGCCTCCAATATCTGATATAGTTTATGCCATTGACGATATCTTTCTTTGGCTCACTATCTGCCCTTAGCGATTTCTTGAAGGCGTGGCCTAAGTACATACACCAGGATAAAGTAGTTATGCATGTGTGGTGTTTTTTCAGTTTAGCTCCCATTTTGAGGTATGATAGCTTGCACGCTGCTCTTGTGCATCCATTTATAGTGCAAGTATTTGCATCCTCACTTTGGGAGCCTGATCCTTGATGAAGGCTTTGCCACCGAAACTTGGCCAAGTCAGACTTATCTCAAAAAAAGTCTGTGTTATAAGGCCTTGGTCCATCTCCACTCTTTGTTTGTACAGATTGGTTTGTGGAAGTTTGCCTTCTTTGCTTGCTTCATGTTTGGACTTGCATGACATTCTAGCTTGATGTTCCTTTAGAGAAGGGGTTCCCAAAACTGTCCTGGGGCATTGGAGGCAGTGCATTCAAATCTCTCTCATGCATAATCATTGTGGATATCCTGAAAACCCAACTGGCTTGAGAGGCAGGTTTGGGAACCCCTGCTTTAGAGTTATTTAGACAGGGGCTTGTCTCTAAACTCCTTGAAGGTTCATTTAGCAATTCTCTCGTGCTTTGGGAGCAGACTTCTTGACATGTTTTTGATGGCACACCCCGATATAGCTATCTTCCTTCAGGGAGTCAAGCAGATCTCTCTGCCTTTTAGATCAGTTGTTCCACAAGTCTTTAATCTAGTGCTGATCTGTTTTATGAAAGTTCCTTTCATGCCTTTGAAGGACCTTTTCCTTAATGTTGTTTTCTAGTGGCAATTTATTTGATCCATCGTGTCTCCCAGCTTCAACTCCTGTTATGTAGGGACCCCTACTTGTTTTTCTCTCGGGAATCTGTTTCTTTTCAGCCAGTCCCCTTCCTTTTTGCCAGAACAGTGATGCCAAAAGGCATCTGAAGGACGGCTTCTTCGTTGTCTTTGCACTCGTTGGTTGAACACTAAAAGATGGATGTGCAGGCCAGGGAGAATACCATTTTAATAAAAATAGTATTCACGGACACTTCCTACTACCCAGTTTAGCTTAGCTTGGGTACCTTCCACATTCCTGGATTGATCTAATGGGATGATAAGGAAGGAGAAATGTATTTTATTTAATTAATTTAACAGGGGTTTTTTTTATACTGCTTTATCATTAAGTCAAAACTGTTTACAAGTAACATATAAAATTATCATTTTTACATTGACCGGGAAGGGGTGAGGTGGATCAATCAACTATACAGCTTGTATAACTAAGAACGTAGTGAAGGATCACAGAGTTACAATTGTTTGTCAGGGATAACTGATTAGAGATTTATATTTTTTGCTCCAAAGTGTTCTATAAATAGTTAGGTTTTAATTTTTTTCGGAATTCAGAGACTGTGTTAATGGATCTTATCTGGGAGGCAATTCCAGATTGGGAGTGCATATAGGAAGAAGGCTCTGATGCAGGTGTATTATTTGCTTTTCATCTTTGAGATTGGAATGGTGAGGAAGTTTTGGCTGCTGAGTCTTCTAGCTCTGTTGTCCGGTGTCTTGTTTGAGTGATTATAGGCTTATTGCAGAGAGGTTATGGAGTATCATGAACGTGTTAATTATTTTTTTATATTTTATTGTGAATATGATTGAGAGCCAGTAGAATTGCTTTTGGGTAAGTGTTATATGGTCAAATCTTGAGGCTCCTGAAATCATGCTGGCGGCAGCAGTTTTGGCCATTTTAGAGAATCTAATCTAATATACTTGTATACTGCTACATGAAAACGTAAAAAAGGCAGGATAGATTTAATCTCCTTAGGTAACTGCTGCTATATATGGAATTGTCAGTTTAAATCTAGATTTTAATCTAATGCCTTTGCATGAAGTGGAGGAGTGGAGTGGAGGAGTGGCCTAGTGGTTAGGGCAAGGTACTTCAGGCCAGAAGGTCGGGGGTTCAAATCCCACTAGAGGACAGCAACCTTGGGCCGGAAGGACTGGGGTTTCTAGTCCCACAGGTGCTCCTTGTGGTCTTGGGCAAGCCACTTTAACCCTCCATAGCCCATGTTCCCTGTAAAATAGTTATCTCCAAGTTATAATGCCCTGTTCAATGTAATTTCAGTTTGTTCAATGTAAACCGCACTGATGCAGAATAGCGCGGTATATAAAAGAATGTAAATAAATAAATAAAATAAATAAATGAAGGAAATAAAATAACACTAGAAGACTATAAACATATAGCTTTAGATGCTAAATTTAAATTCAAAAGTGAAGAAAATTTTTCAGGTACATAGTCATTGAACAATTTATAGAGAATTGTGTGAAATTTAAATTTAACCAATTCAGAACCTGAGCCACAAAACAATGGGGTCACTGGAGTGTTTCTAGAAACACAATGTGTAAGTCGTGCTGCAGTGTTTCAACTGCCTCTTGAGAACAGCTCAGAAACAAGAGGTTACCATAGTCCAAATAAGCAAGAATAGTACTTTGAATTAAGAGCCAAAAGTGATCTGTAGAGAAAAAAAGGTTTAATTGTACGTAACTGATGAAATCTGAAAAAGGACCTCGCTACAACAGAACTAATATGAGCCTCAAATGATAAATTCCTGATCGTGTCCCCAGTCTAGTCCCGGAACCTCTGTGTTGCCTATCTCATCTAGCAGCTTGGAGACTGAGAAACTCCTTCTTTTGTGACATCACTGGTATATCTCTCTGGAGCCCACCTCCTGCCACCAGTTATTTCAGTCTCCAAGCAGCTGGATAGATAGGGAGCCCGGGGGTCCGGGCTCGCTGGAGAAACAATTCAGAATTGGAGTTTTTTAGTGTGGTGTTTACCTATAGGTTTTAATTTCTTTAAGACGGAGCATATACTTGGGGTGTCTGTGCCTTTAAATTTTGAGCAGGCCCGTTCTCCCGTCTTGGCTGCTTCTTCCCCCCTCCCCCCTCTTTCAGTTTCAATTTCCTCCTCTTCGAGTTTAGCGGGGTCTGCTAGTTCGGAGGACTTGCCTAAAGGAAGCAGAGCCAATAACCAACACAGGGCCGGAGTAGTACGGAGGAGAGAGCAGCGGGGCTTTGCCGGCGCCATGCAGAGGTTTCTGCCTGCTAGCGCGCCTGGTGGCCCTAACCCGCCGCAAGGAATCGACAGTTGCTGCTGAGTTGTGGTGCTAGCGTATTTCTCCGGAGTGGGAGAGTGTCTCCGGAGCCGGCGGCGAGCGCAAGTGGTCAGGCATTTTCAGTGAAACTCGCTCTGCCGCCGGGAAAAAGGTAAGGGGTGTCATTTTCTTAACATACTTCCCTCAGCGCATTTTGGCGTGAAGCTGCCTGCCGGCCTGACCGCGTGGTGTCGGCGTGGAAAGGCCGCGGCTCCTGGGGCTTGAGTTTCCTAGCATCTCAGGGATACTGCAATTCTTCTTTGGCTTGTAAAAAAAAAAAAAAACAGAAGACCGGGTGAAATAAGTTGTGTTTCTTTTGTTTATTTTGTGAAGTCCCAGAAGTTATTTTTCTTTTCTCAGAGGCTCAAATAAATTACACGGTGTGCAGCAGGGCTCTCTACTCAGTTCACAGGGGAGTGAGTTCAGGGAAAGTACTCAGTCCTCCTATTCTTTAGCCAGCAATGCCAGCCAAGCCTCATTGTGTGGTGTGTGGGACTAGGAAGGGCTCTGGCTCAGGAGTCTGTAAGGCTTGTACGAGAGATTCTGCTTCCTCGGCCCCCCCCCCTCGAGAAGGGGATGAGGGGATTCCAGGTGTGGTAACAGAGAGTGCGACACTGTTGATTCCTGAATTAGGGCAGGATGAACTGGTAGCAGGTACCTCCTCCGAGGGGGTGCGTCGTCCGCGCAGGTGGTCCTCCCTAAGGAGCTAGCTTCCATATTTTCCCTGCAGTTTGTTGCGCTTCTGCGGCAAACTGTGTTTGGGGAGGCTAACCAACAGACAGTCATAGCGGGTGCTAGCGGTGCTAAGAAGCGAGCGGCGTCTCTGCCTGGGGAGGGGCCCCCGGATGGCAGCAAAAGGCTCCGTGGAGAGGAGGACCTCAAAGAGCAATCTTTACCCTCGGAGGGTGCTTTTTCGGATGAGGACAACCACGCTTTAGATTTAGAAGAGGAGTTGGAGGAAGGAGAGCTTTCTGAGAGGGAAGATCAGTCAAGAGTTGTGCGAGTCTTCAGGAGGGAGGAGCTGCCAGCGCTAATATTGGAGACGCTAAAAGTACTCAACATGCCGCTGCCAGGGACGGCGGAGGATGAAACGCTGGAGGATCCTTTGTTACAAGTATTCTGCAAAAATCAAAGGGTGTTTCCGGTTCATAGGGTGTTTCAAGAGATGATACATGAGGAATGGAGCCTTCCGGAGGTGCCTCTGAAGGGGTCCAGGGTCATGAGTCGTCTTTACCCGCTGTCGGACCAGGACAAGGAAATGTTTAAGTCACCCAAGGTAGATGATGCAGTTTTGGCTGTAACCAAGAAGACTACCATTCTGGTAGAGGGTAGCGCGGCCCTCAAGGATGCGCAAGACAGAAAATTGGATGTGTTATGGCGACAGGTGTTTGATGTCAATGCTATTTCGCTGCAGGTGGCGATCTGCGGAGCATGGGTGGCTAGAGCATATCTTTGCTGGGCGCAGCAAGTTCAAGAAGGTCAGCCGAGTTCTTTGGCTGGAGAGGCTGCCCGTTTGGAGTCCGGAGCAGCTTACCTGGCGGACACTCATTATGATCTCATGTGAGGATTGTCCAAAAGCATGGCTTCGGCAGTGGCAGCCCGCCGTTACCTGTGGTTACGTAATTGGGCGGCGGATAGTTCCTCTAAGGCTAGGCTAAGCAAGCTACCCTTTAAAGGCCGTCTGTTCTTTGGTGAGGAGTTAGAGAAGCTGGTTAAGGATCTGGGTGAGTCCAAGGGAGGTAGATTACCGGAGGACAAGGCCAAGTCAGCTCGTAATGCCCCGGCGGGCAGGGGTCAGCTGCGGGATTTTCATCGGTTTCGGTCCCAGAAGTTTAATTTAGGTCAAAGGGGTCAGTTCCCCAATAGAAGTCAGGGATTTCGGGGGTTTCGAGGGGTGGGGAGGGGCTTCGGTACATCTTCCTCGTCCTCGCTTAACTAAAAAAGGCACAATGAGATGAGGTGGGCCCAGGCGCCTCTACCGCCCGTAGGGGGGTGTTTGCAGAAGTTCTGTTCTGCCTGGGTCCAAATCACGTCAGATCAGTGGGTGCTGGAAGTAATTCGTGAAGGGGTACGCCTTGGAGTTGTTACACCCAGTGCGAGAGGCTTTCGTTCAGTCTCCCACCAAATCAGACGCAAAGTGCACGGCTTTGCAGGAGACAGTACACAAGCTTCTGGCCCTCAGGGCGATTGCCCCGGTACCCCTAGACCAGTGCTGTTGCGATCGCTACTCCATTTATTTCGTAGTTCCGAAAAAAGACGGGGGGGGTGCGACCGATATTAGACCTCAAAGGAATGAATCGTTGCTTGCGGGTGTCGCTCTTCCACATGGACACACTGCTTTCGGTTATAGTGACCGTTCAAAAAGGAGAATTTCTCACGTCTCTGGACCTGTCGTAAGCTTATCTCCATATTCCCATAAGGCCGGATCACCGCAAGTTTCTCAGGTTTGCGGTCCCGTTCGGGCATTTTCAGTTCCAGGCGTTGCCTTCGGGCTAGCGACAGCTCAGAGAATTTTCACCAAAGTAATGGTGGTAGTAGCGGCGGCGTTGCGCAAGGAAGGCATCCTTTTTCATCCGTATCTAGACGATTGGTTGATTCGAGCAAAGTTGCAGGCCGAGAGTGTGGCAGTTACGGCCCGAGTTGTAGCCTTCTTGGAAAGCCTCGGTTGGATAGTCAACATGACGAAGAGTCACTTGGTTCCCTCGCAGAGTCTGGAGTACCTGGGGGCTCGCTTCGACACCCGGGTTGGAAGGGTGTTTCTCACCAGCCAGCGGGCGCAGGCGCTGAGGAAGTTGGTGGGGAGGTTCTTGAAATACAGAGCCCCCTCAACCTGGCATTACCTGCAGTTGTTGGGCACCATGGCGGCTACAATAGAAACGGTGCCGTGGGCGAGGGCGCACATGAGGCCATTGCAAAGAGCTTTACTTTGCCGGTGGTCTCACCAGCAGGATTCTCTGGCTCGGCGGCTGCCATGCCCAGCAGAGGCGCATCGAGCTCTGGGTTGGTGGCTTCTTCCCGGCTCGCTGGAGAAGGGGAAGTCTCTGGAGGCGCCAGCCTGGGTGGCTTTAATGACGGATGCCAGCTTACTGGGCTGGGGAGCTCACTGTCAGGGGGAATTTGCGCAGGGCCCGTGGAATTCCCAGGAGAGAACGTGGCCAATCAACCTGTTAGAACTGAAGGCGGTGTCGCTGGCACTTCGGGAGTTCCGCACGTTGCTCAAAGGAAAGTCGGTACGGGTGTTGTCCGACAACAGGATGGCAGTGGCCTACGTCAGCAAGCAGGGCGGTACCAGCAGCGTGGCCTTAGAAGCCGAGGCCGAAGTCCTGTGCGGTTGGGCTGAAGCGAACCTTGTAGACCTCTCAGCAGCACACGTGGCAGGGGTGGACAATGTGGAGGCCGATTTTCTCAACCGGGTAAACGTGGATCCGGGGTAATGGGTCCTACATCCAGAAGTCTTCGACATGGTGACTCGCAGGTGGGGATCACCGGTCATGGATCTGATGGCGACCTTCGTGTCAGCAAAAGTCAGCCGCTTCTTCAGCAGGCGCAGAGAGAGAATGTCGGAGGGCCTGGACGCCCTCATGCAGGACTGGCCGGAGGAACAGCTGCTGCACGTCTTCCTTCCATGGGTTCTGATAGGAAGGGTTCTGCAGCGAGTGGAGCGTCTCAGGGGTCAGGTGATCCTGATAGCGCCAGATTGGCCGTGGCGTCCTTGGTACGGGGACCTGATCAGGTTGTTGATGGCAAAGTCCTGGCGGTTTCCTTTGCCAGCGGATCTGTTAACTCAAGGCCCTCTAGTCATTCCTCATGTGGATCGATTCTCGCTTATGGCTTGGCTCTTGAAAGGGCAAGGCTGAGATCCAGGGGGTATTCAACGGCAGTGATTACTACTTTATTAAAGTCAAGAAGACGATCCACCTCCTTAGCTTATGTCCGTATCTGGCGGATCTTCGAGGCGTGGTGTAAGGATAGAGAATTAGAACCCTTCTGATCTTCTTTTCCCCAGATCTTGGAATTCTTGCAGGATGGATTTGTCAAAGGGCTGGCCGCCGCGTTGTCTTGCTATAGATGCAGGTTGTCAGGTCACACGCTAGGGGCTCATCGGGATGTCAAGCGTTTCTTGAGGGCGGTATCGCTTCTCAGGCCGCCGTCTAGACCATTCTTTCCCAAGTGGAATCTGCCTTTTGTCTTAGATGCTTTAGAGAGAGAGCCTTTTGAACCTTTGGTCTGAGCGTCACTCAAGGATCTCACCCTTAAGGTGGTCTTCCTGGTAGCGGTCTGTTCAGCTAGAAGAGTGTCAGAGCTTCAAGCATTCTCCTGTAGGGAGCCCTACCTGGTGTTTTCTGCGACTAAGGTCGTATTGCGGACGCTGCCGGCTTTTCTCCCGAAGGTAGTTTCAGCATTCCATATAAACCAGGAGATTACCTTACCGGTATTTTCGGTGGGCTCGGAGGAGACTTCATCGAGAACTTCATCTGCTGGATATTCGACATGCGTTGAAGTATCTTCAGCGGACGTCGTTTTTTCGTAAGTCTGATAGACTCTTTATATTTTTTGCGGGTCCACGCAAGGGAGAAGCAGCTTCCAAGGCGTCCATTGCGCGGTGGATAAAGGAAGCAATTGTGTCGGCCTATGTGGTAAATGGGTGGTTCTGGAGGGTCTGAGAGCTCATTCCACTAGGGCTCAGGCCACGTCCTGGGCAGAAGTTAGGTTGGTGTCCCCGGGAGGCATTTGTAAGGCGGCAACCTGGTAGTCGTTGAATTCATTTGTGAGGCACTACTGGCTACATGTTCAGGGGACGGAAGAGACCTCGTTCGGATCAGCAGTACTTCAGGCCGGTTTGCCAGTTCTCTCCCGTGCTTGATATTGCTTCACTGCTCTAGTACTAACCCAGAGGTTCCGGGACTAGACTGGGGACACGATCAGGAAGGTTAGATTAGACTTACCTGCTAATTGTTGTTCCTGGAGTGGAACCAGTCTAGTCCCGTATCCCTCCCAACGGCTCAAAATCGACAATAGGCCTGAAGTGTTTTCATGGTCACAGGTAGGAGCTATTTTTTGTTTTTTGCATGTTAAAAAAAAAAAAAAAAAAGTGAATTGGATCAAATGGGGAGGTCTACGTCTGTATCTCTTACTCTGTTGGGGTTCACTCTTCTTTCTTCTGTGGGAGGGAGTGGCCTGTTCACGTTTCAAGTCACAATGTTGCAGAGTCTCTGTTTTGCTCTGCTGTTATTGCATGTTATGGTTCGGATTGGTTTAATAGGTCTGGATAAATTCTTACTTGTTGCTCCGGAGAGTCTGCTTTGTCAATAGGATACTGGTGGCAGGAGGCGGGCTCCGGAGAGATATACCAGTGATGTCACAAAAGAAGGAGTTTCTCAGTCTCCAAGCTGCTAGATGAGATAGGCAACCCAGAGGTTCTGGGACTAGACTGGTTCCACTCCAGGAACAACAATTAGCAGGTAAGTCTAATTTAACCTTATCATTTAGTAAATCTCCGAGAACACGGAGTACTGGATTGAAACAACCATTTGATGTCTCAGCTAAAGAATTAGAGAGCAGTCTAGCATTATTAAAACACAGAGCCTTCATTTTAGGTATATTTAAATGTAATCACAAAGTCCTCGCCCACCTCTCAAGTAACTGTAAAGCAGTGGTTCTTAACCCAGTCCTCTGGGACCCCTAGTCTAGTTGTGTTTTCAGGGTATCCACAATGAAAACCTGACTGACCTGGGTGTCCTAGAGGACTGGCATGAGAACCACTGCTGTAGAGTATTATTAAATTTTGAGTAAAAGTCACTTGACAGTGAAGTGAATGTTAGCAAAATAGAGATCATCTGCATACGTATAGCTTAAGATTGTTTAGAGGAAGAAACCAACCTAATGTTATCATATGAACATTAAAAAGGATTGGTGAAAGTGGAGAGCCCTAAGGAACACCCCAACAGGCTCTCCATCCCCCAAGCAATCCACATGGTATGTTTTGGTAATCCTTAATATATGATGATGCAGTAATTAAGGTGAGGTGTTATTGCCTGGCACACCGATCTGAAGTCATTGGTTGTCAAGAAAGAGGGCAGAAGTTTTGAAGTATTTTCATCTTGTGATACACAGATTTTGTAGTTCATTTGATGTGTGATTGTAGGTTAAAACCTTGGTCAAGCATTATGCCCAGGTATTTTATCTCTGATTTTACGTCAAGCTCTGTGTCAGATAAAATTAGCTTTGGTGGTGGTGTGAAAGTTGTGTCTTTTGTTATCTGGAGGGCTTGAAATATTTTGTTTTACCATGAGATTCTGCTCATTCAGCCATTGCACAATTGACCTGAAACATGTTTTAATTCTTGTATAGATAGAGGTTTTGTGGAGAATGTGGTGTAGATCATAATGTCGTCTGCATAGATGTGGTACAAGATATTCTGTTTATTTATTATTGCACATAGTGACTGGATGTATATATTAAATAGGAGTGAGAAGAGATCGGCTCCTTGAGGTATGCCTTGGTTTTGTTGGAAAGGATTTGATTTGAGTGGTCCAATTTTGACTTGTTGCTGGCAATCTTTTAGATATGATGTGAACCATGCCAGTGGGGTGCGACTTAATCTCACTTCCTTTAGTCTAGCTATAAGAATCAGATGGTTTATGGAATCGAAAGCTGCAGAAATTCTACTACTATTAATCATTTATATAATGCTACAAGACATACGCAGCACTGTACAAACATATAAAGAAGACAGTCCCTGCTTGTAGAGCTTACAATGTAATCAAGACAGACAGAACAATACAAGAGAAACAAGGGGGGTTCAAATAGGTAAGGAGAATAAGAAATTAGGATCCAAGTGCAGCCTTAAAAGAGACAAGCCTTTAGAATGGATCTGAAGAGGGGAAGAGAAGAGATTTGACGTAATGATAGAGGAAGTTTTTCCATACATAAGGAGCAGCAATGTGAAAAGATCGAAGTCTGGAGTTTGCAGAAGGAAAAAAGGGCTTAGAGAGAAGAAAGCTAGAGAAGGAGCAGAGTTCACAAGGAAGGGTGTAGGAAGAGTGAAGAGAGGAAAGGTAATGAGGGGCAGTAGAATGAATGCATTTATATGTTAGAAGGAGAAGTTTGAATTGGATATGGATATGGAAATGGAAGGGGAGCCAGTGAAGTGGTCTTAGAAGAAGGGTTATATGAGTGTATCGGAGCTGGCGAAAGATTAGCTGTGCAGCAGAGTTCTGGATAGATTAAAGAGGAGAGAGATGACACTGAGGGAGACCAGCAAGCAGGAGGTTGCAATAGTTAAAATGAGAGGTGACCAAGGAGTAGACAAGAGTCTTGGTAGTATGTTGAGATAGGAAGGGACAAATTTTGTTAATATTATAGATAAAGAAACGACAGGTTTTAGCTATATGCTGAATATGTGTGGAGAAGGAAAAGGAGGAGTCAATGATGACCTCAAGGTTGTGGGCCGAGGAAACAGGAAGAAGTGTTGTCAAGGGGGGGGGAGGGTTTAGAGGGAAAAATAAGAAGTTTAGTTTAGCCATATTCGATTTTAGGCAGTAGTGAGGCAACCAGGCGGCGATGTCAGATGAGCAAGTAGAGATATGAGTTTGGAGAGATGTCAGGTGTAGATAGATTTGAGAGTCATCAGCTTAAAAAGATACTGAAAGCCATAGGAAGAGATGAGGACACTAAGAGACTGGGTATAGAGAGAGAAAAGGAGAGGGCCCAGAACAGACCCTTGAGGTATACCAACTGAGAGAGGGATGGCAAAAGAGGAGGTACCTCCAGAACAAACACTGAAAGAGCAATTGGAGAGATAATAAGAGAACCAAGACAGTACAGGGCCTCCAAAAGCAGCAGAAAGATCAAGAAGAATGAGAACTGAATAAAGGCCTTTGGACTTAGCAAGGAACAGATCACTAGACTTTGGCAAGAGCCGTTTCAGCAGAGACCTTGTCCTGGGTTTTTGATGGTTCTTATTATGCTTTCTAGCAGTGATGTGAGTAGGATTTCAGAGGACATCAGCATGGATCATGTTGAGGATGTTGGGCCACATAGTCTCAATTGTAATGCGATGAGCTCAGTGGACTCTGTGCACATAGTGGACTCTGGTCACGCACTGGCCCTGAGATATATCTGTCATAGCACTCCTCTAAACCTGTCTATCCTGGTTAATGGTCCATTCCAATTTGTCAAAGAGTATCCCCTTCCAAATTTCTCCTGGTCCAAACTGGGAGTCCATGGGGATGGACTTCATGCTCAGGGATTGTAGGCTACTCAGGAGAACCTTCATCAAATAAATCTGGAATTGAGAGCAATTTTGAACGCTCTGAAAGCTTTCAAGAATCGATGGCCATCCAAATTTTTCTGGCTCAGACAGGCAATCAGGTAGGAATGTACATCAACAAACAGGGAAGAACAGGATCTTACCTCCTGTGTTGGGAAGTTGTCAGGATGTGGAACTGGGCCATTTCTCATAGGATGACCCTCAGAGCTGCTTTCTTGGCAGACAAGATGAATCGTGCATGTCAGTAATTTGCATGGTCCCTGGATTGGGAAGTGGCTTGAAGAATCTTTCTGAAGTGAGGCTCCTCTCTAGATTTGTTCCCCACTCCCCTGAACAGGAAAGCACCTTAGCAAACTAACCTCAGATGCCTTCTTGGATTAGGGGAAGGGTCTTCTGTACGTGTATCCTCCCATACCTCTCACAGTAAAAGCTGTCTTCTATGGGTTCAGTTGTGGAGGTTTTAATGTTATGGTTGACCCTCACCTTGATAACTATAAGGGATAGTTGGGGGAGTAAAAAAACAAGGAGGGCACTGATTGATGTGATAGAAAGGAGGGTCCAGTGGATATTTTTCAGAAACTACATGGTTCACAATATACTTATACTTATTTCTCTCCACTCCATAGTACCTATAATAGAATAATCATGCTGTGGGTAGATCATGCTTTGGTCCCTACGATAGAGGAATCCAACATATTTCCAGGAACAAGCAGGAATGAGTCTTCACATATGGGTATCGTCGGTACCGACGGAGCCTGCGCGGGAACACTCCCCAGCGTCCAGTAAGAAAGCTTTTGGGAGCATCCCACAGCGCCTGCGCGCTGCCTTCCTGCCTTTCCTAACCGCCTCTCTCCAGTTCTTCTTTTCCGCGGAGCCAGCAGGTCGTGTTCCTGTCACCGCTGAAGAAGTTCTTTATTTTTCTTTATTTCTTTGGTCGCGCGTCTGCCTTCTTCAACGTCGGACCGGTACCGCTGGTCTTTCTTTCTTTCTTCTTTAAAAAAAAAAAATATCTACCGTTTTTCCACTTCTGTGCAATTTTGTCTTTTGGGCCTTGGGCCTACAAGATTTTTCCTCATGGAAAAGCCCGCTTCCGGGTTTAAAAAGTGCACGAAGTGCAGCGGTACTCTTTCTATCACCGACACCCATGACTGGTGTCTAAAATGTTTGGGTCCTGACCACTCCATCACCGATTGTGAGTCCTGTTCCATGATGTCTAAAAGAGGTCGACAGAATCGAGCGGCAAAGCTCAGTACCCTGTTTCCCTCTGATGCAGCTTCAGTGGCATCGACATCTTCCAGGGCTTCGTCGTCTTCCCATGGATCTCAGGTAACCAAACATAAGTCCAGCCGGTCCTCGAAGGGTAGATCTCCCTCTAAGTATCGAGATGCCTCCGGGCTTGCCCTCGAGGATCCTGCACCGGCAAAATTACCCCGGCGGGAGGCTCCGGCTTCCAAAGCTTCATCTATGGGGTCACAGGTTGACATCGATGGCGTGGCCTCGACCGATCACCTGTTGCCATGTTCTGGGGTACCAGTGGTCTCCACTGGTACCGACATCCAGACATTGGTTGCGTCGATGGATCAGAATATTCTGACCATGCAGTGTGCCATCATACAAGCTGTGACACCTCCGGTACCGCAACAAACTCCGTTGGCGGTACCGGTTCCGGCACCGGCACCGATATTGGTTCCGGTGCCGGTACCGATTGCATCGGCATCGCTGTCGACTGCAGCGGTACCCTGTCCTGTGATGCCCATCGGTACCGAATCGGTACCGATCACTCCCGATGTCGATACCACTCGGTACGCATATCGAGCCCTGCAAGAGCATCCAGACAGGCGATACTTCGATTCTTCTGAGGACTCTGATGAATCAGAGGCTTCTGTAAAAGCATCGGTACTCCTTCCTCAGGAGCCCTCTTCTCCAAAAAGAAGAATGTCTCCTCCAGAAGACTTGTCTTTTCAAGACTTCATTAGGGAAGTGGCCAGGGGCCTCTCTATTTCAGTGGCCCCTGAACCAGAGCCTAGAGCCAAGAAATTAGATATTTTACAATATCCTAAGGCTCCTAAAGAGGCAGCTACTTTACCAATTCATGAGATCCTTTATGATCACATGTTGGGCATATGGGAGACACCTACTTCCCCTCATTCTCACAGGTTGGACACCATGTACCGTGTTCCTCCTTGTCCTGGCTTTCATAAAACTCAGCTTCCTCACCACTCTATTGTGGTGGAGTCTGCTATGAAAAAGATAGAGTGCTAAAAGACACTCATCTAATCCTCCAGGAAGAGAATGCAGAACCTTAGATGCTTTTGGCAGGAGAATTTTCCAGGCCAATATGCTTACTGCCAGAATCAACTCCTATAGTCTCTATATGGGGATGTTTCTAAAAGAAGTTACAGATCATCTGCTAACTTTATCTCCTTTTATCTCAGAAGATAAAAGGGAAGAGTTTCTCACCTGGCCACATGCCCAGGATGTGTCCAAATTATCAGATACAAAACTATCATAAACCTATTTAAGATAAATCAGCACACATCAGCCAACAGCCTACACACCCTCATTCAACCAGACACCAGCACTCGTCCTAGAAGAAAACAAACACACAACCGAGTCAGCACCCCAAGTGAATTCAAACACACACGCAAGGACACAACAGACAGAGCACTCTCCATGGCTGCTCCAACAATATGGAACAAACTACCGGACGACTTGAGGGCAACTACAGACCTCAAAGACTTTAGAAAACAGCTAAAAACCATGCTGTTCATAGAACACTATGGACACATCACATAACCTAAGAGAATGTATAACAGCCCATGATACCTCCTGTATAGAAAATGTCTTGTAGCACCACTGTATATAGCCCACACTGTACATAGCTCAAACCATTCTAGCACACAATACAACACACCTTGTACATAGCTCAACCCAATCTAGCACACAATACAACACACACTCAACTAAATTTCTCCCTCACTGCATGTTTAACACACGCACTTTACCCGATTGTTTGCTGTGATACCACCTTGATTAATAAGATAAGGCGGTTTAGAAATACTGTTAAATAAAATAAATAAATAAATAAACCGTGCAGCCTTTGACTCTTTTGAGTGTGCCAGCAGAGCCTCGGCTATTGCCATAGGGGCACGCAGACTTGCTTGGTTGCAAGCTTCTGATTTGGAACCCTGGGTCCAGGATGGATTAGGAAATCTTCCTTGTACAGGTGAAAACCTTTTTGGTAAGGATTGGCAAGCAAAGGCCACTCAGATGGATTCTGAAAATTCTGCCTTAGATAGACTTTCAAAGTCTACTTCTGCTCCTGCTAGAAAAAGGTTATTCAAAAAGACTTTCTTTCCCAACAAAGGGAAATATTATCCTGGTTATGGTCTCCAGGCATCTTCTACAGGTCGTTTTGCTGCAAAGCGTCAGCAACAACCTAAACAAGCCAAGCCTAAGGCTACAAGGACTGCTACGGCCCAACAGCCTCAGCCTCCTCAGGGCCTTTGACTTACAACTAGAGAACTTAGCCTTTCTGGCTCTAGAAGAACCAGAGCCTCTCACCATTCCAGGAAGGTTAGCTCATTTTGCTCCCAGATGGGAACAAATCACAGCAGAGCAATGGACCCTCTCCATCATAAGGGAGGGGTACAAGCTTCATTTCTTAAACCTTCCTCCTCACACTATGGTGAGACAGTTCAATTCTCCAACATCTCTCCTCGACCTTCTGGGTCAGGAGATTGCTACCCTTCTTGCCCAAAGGGCAATAGAAGAAGTACCTCTTCTTCAACAGGGTTCAGGGTTCTACTCCCCCTATTTTCTTATTCCAAAGAAAACAGGGGGCTACAGACCCATATTAGATCTCAGAGAATTGAACAAGTTTCTATGCAAGGAGAAATTCAAGATGATTTCTCTCGGTGCTCTGCTTCCATACCTTCAGAGTCAGGACTGGCTTTGTTCTCTAGATCTCAAGGATGTGTACACCCATGCCCTCATCCATCCAACACACAGAAGGTGCCTTCGGTTCCTTTTTGGAGAAAAGCACTACCAATACAGGGTGCTTCCTTTTGGTCTGGCCTCCGCACCAAGGGTGTTCACGAAATGCATGGCAGTAGTAGCTGCATTTCTACGCACCCTGGGAATATTTGTTTTCCCATATCTGGACGACTGGCTCATTCGAGCTCCCTCTCAGTCAGAGGCCAAGACTTTTCTAACCTGCACATCCCAAAATCCAATCTCATCCCTACTCAATCTCTGGAGTTTATAGGGGCTGTCCTGAATACCACAGCTGCAAGGGCCTATCTTCCTCAGGCTCGTTGCCTACGCTTGGTGCAGTTAGCCTCCCAAATACAGTTAAAGTCCCATTTAACTGCTCGGGAAATGTTACAACTCTTAGGCCACATGGCATCCACCGTGCATGTGGTTCCATATGCTCGCCTTCACATGAGGGCTGCTCAATGGACTTTGTCCACCCAATGGACTCAGGCATCAGGTTGCCTGTCAGACAAAATAGCAAACTCCAGTCGCCTTTTTTGGTCTCTCCAGTGGTGGAAGTCCTCTCAAAACCTGTTGCTGAGGTCCCCTTTTCAGCAGTCACTTCCCCAAGCAACCCTTACAACAGATGCCTCTCCAATGGGTTGGGGAGCTCATCTGCAAGATCTCTCCACCCAGGGCATCTGGTCTCCACAGGAGACTTCTCTACACATCAATCTCTTGGAACTCAGAGCAATTTTCTTAGCTCTCAGAGTGTTCCACTCCCTGCTCAGCTACAGGACAGTCCTCATCCACACGGACAACCAAGTAGCCATGTTCTATGTGAACAAGCAGGGAGGGACTGGCTCTCTGTCGCTTTGCAACAAAGCTTTGCGACTGTGGGCCTTCGCCAGAGAGCATCAGATTCATCTTATGGCAGTATATCTTCCAGGCATTCAAAACTCTTGGGCAGACAGACTCAGTCGAGTTCTGCTTCCACACGAGTGGTCCCTCCACACGGACCAGGTAGCCAGGATTTTTCGAATTTGGGGAACCCCGGACATAGACCTCTTTGCAAGTCCGTGGAATGCCAAACTTCCCCGGTTCTGTTCCAGAATTCCGTGTCAAGGAGTTCAGGCCAAGGATGCCTTCCTTCTTCACTGGGGTCAAGACTTCCTTTATGCCTTTCCACCCATTCCCCTAATTCCCAAAACACTTTTCAAGCTTCAGAGAGACCGAGGTTCCATGATCCTCATAGCACCACATTGGCCACGCCAAGTGTGGTACCCTCTACTTCTGCATCTCTCTCAAGCTCCCTCCCTGGAATTGGGCTCTGCACCAGATCTTCTATCCCAGGAAGATGGAACGTTGTGGCACCCAAACCCCCAGTCTCTCCATCTCAGGGCCTGGTTGCTGAAGGCCTAGACCTTCAAGTTTTTCATCTCTCTCAGCAAGTCAGAGATATTCTTCATGCTTCTAGAAAGCCTTCCACTAGGCGTTCTTATGCTTTCAAATGGAAAAGATTTACCATTTGGTGTTCAGAGAAGGGTCTTAACCCTCTTGCAATACCTCTGAATTCGTTACTAGAGTATCTTCTGCATCTATCCCATGCAGGCCTTAAAACGAATTCAGTAAGAGTCCATTTGAGTGCTATTGCAGCGTCCCTCAAGCCTCTCAATGGACAGCCTATTTCCTCTCATCCTCTTATAGCAAGATTCATGAGAGGCCTTCTTTTAACTAAACCTCCCATTAGACCACCTCCAGTGGCATGGGACTTAAATCTGGTTCTTGGCCAGCTTATGAAGCCACTCTTTGAACCTTTAGCCACCACCTCCTTGAAATTTCTTTCTTGGAAGGTTATCTTTCTCATTGCAGTCAACTCAGCACGTCGCATCAGTGAGTTGCAAGCCTTGGTGGCTAATCCTCCTTATACAAGGTTCCATCATGATAAGGTAGTCCTCAGGACCAATCCACACTTTATGCCCAAAGTGGTCTCGCCTTTTCATCTGAATCAAGAGGTATACTTACCTGTCTTTTTTCCAGGACCTCATGCATCAAGTGCAGAGAGGAATCTTCATACTTTGGATTGTAAAAGAGCTCTCGCCTTTTACTTACAAAGAACACAGCAACATAGAAAGTCTTCTCAACTCTTTGTTGCTTTCGATCCTTCCCATTTAGGACTTCCAGTTTCTAAGAGAACACTGTCCAACTGGTTTGCTCAGTGTATTTCTTTCGCCTACCAGAGTAGGAACCTTTCTCTGGAAGGCCATGTCACAGCTCACAGTGTGAGGGCCATGGCAGCCTCAATGGCTCATCTAAACTCTGTGTCCATCGACCAAATCTGTCGAGAGGCCACCTGGGCCTCGGTTCATACCTTCACAGCCCATTACTGTTTGGACAAGAACTCCCGCCGGGATGCCTCGTTTGGTCAGGCTATTCTCAAACACCTGTTCCATTCCTAATCAACTCCTATCCACCTACCCTGGTTGGATGCCAGAGATCCATGGGGGAGGTGGAGCCCTTTTCAAGGACACACAACTCTGGGGTCTCTCCCTGGCATCTGAAGCTAAGGAGTCCCCATATGTGAAGACTCATTCCTGCTTGTTCCTGGAGATAGCACAGTTACTTACCTGTAACAGGTGATCTCTGGAAACAGCAGGAATAAGTCTTCACAACCCACCCACCTCCCCTAGGAGTTGTATCTCTCTATCTATCTTTCCTTCCCTCTCTCTCTCTCTTTGTCTGAGCTTTAAAACTCGAACTGGAGAGAGGCGGTTGGGAAAGGCTGGAAGGCAGCACGCAGGTGCTGTGGGATGCTCCCAAAAGCTTTCTTATTGGACGCTGGGGAACATTCCCGCGCAGGCTCCGTCGGTACCGACAATACCATATGTGAAGACTTATTCCTGCTGTTCCCAGAGATCACCTGTTACAGATAAGTAACTGTGCTTTATCTGAGGTGCAGTTTGACATATCTCAGATGATTCAATCAGAAGATTTGACTCCTGATTCCCCCCTGTATGGGGCGAAGGGTCAGCTGGACTGTGGGCCAGACAGTTCCCAAGAAGACACCTTGCTCCATCCAGAAGGGGAACCACTCAGGGAGGATATATCACCTTCCAATAAAAGAAACACCACAGAGAGGACTTACACTTCCCAATAAAATCTCACCTTATGCAGGACAACATCTCACCTTATGCAGGGACAACACGCTCGTACATGGTAATAACTATCTCACAGATTTTTCTTCCAAAAGGATCCTTTTATTATTCCTTATCTTACAGAAACAGAAAACTAAGCACAAAGGAAAACAGTCCAATGGAATTACAGATTTTGCCACCTCTCACAGCAGACAAATGGGTCATTCTGTCTTCTCAGATACAGATTTCTAAATAGCTACAAGCCAGAAACAGACATACACAAGACAAACCAGCATGCATACAAAACTCTCAGACACGACAACAGGGATACCGGGGCCATAGAGAACCCAGGGAATCCATACCCCACACAACCTTCACTGCGCGGGAGACAAACTCATGGTCCTGTCACATTATATCTCCAGGAACAAGCAGGAATAAGTCCTCACATATGGGTACGTCGGTACCGACGGAGCCCGTGCGGGAAAGCTCCCCAGCTTCTTAGAATAGAAGCTTTTGGGACCTCCCACTGCACATGCGCACTGCCTTCCCGCCTTCCTGAACAGCTCTCCTCAGTTTCTCTTTTTCCGCGGAGCCAGCAGGTCGTGTTCCTGTCACCGCTGAAGAAATTGTTATTTTATTTGTTTCTTTAGACCGCGTACCTGCCTTCCCCATACCGATACCGGTATCGCCGGTCTTTTCTTTCTTTCTTTAAAAAATTATAATTCTTTTTTCTTATTTTTTAGCTTTTTGGTCACTTCAGAGAGGCCTCTCGGCCTACTCAATTTCTCCTCATGGAGAAGCCAGCCCCTGGATTTAAGAAGTGTACCAAATGTAATGCTGTTATTTCAGTCACAGACACCCATGACTGGTGTCTGAAATGTTTGGGGCCTGACCATTCCATACCGGACTGCCCATCTTGCTCCCACATGTCTAAACGTGGGCTGCAGAACCGGGCCAACAAATTCCATGTACTGTTTGCTTCAGAGAATACAGCATCACAGTCATCCAGGTCTTCTTCTCCGGATGGATCTCAGGTAACCAAACCTTCTGTGGGCAAGTCCTCAAAGAGCAAATCTCCTTCAAAGCATCGAGAGGCTCTTAGCTTAGAACTTGAGGACCCTGCCCCAGCCAAACAACCCCGGCGGGAAGTCCAACTTCCAAAAACGCCAATTCAGGGGTCTCAGGTTGATATCGATGCTACGGCCTCGACAGATCACCTGTTAGCCTGCTCTGGGGTACCGGGTCACTCCGGTACCGACATCCAGGCAGCTATGGCGTCCATGGGCGATACTGTACAGTCCATGCAGCAGGCCGTCATGGCTTTCATTAAAGCTGCAACGCCATCGGTTCCGCTTTCAGCGGTTCCGGGCCCGATACCGGTATCGTCCGCCATGCCGGTATCGAGGCCGTCCACCTCTAAACGCAAGTCGGTACCGTATGGGCTTTCGCTCCATACCGGTTCCATACCCGATACGCCCGATATCGATACCGATCGGTACGCGTATCGTGCGTTAGAGGAAAGCACCGATTCCTCTGAGGATTTTCACTCCTCTGATGATTCTGCTGAGTTTTCACTCAACTTACCTGAGGAGCCCTCTTCTCCTAAAAGGAGAATGTCCCCTCCAGAGGATTTGTCCTTCCAGGACTTTGTTTTAGATATGGCTACAGCCCTTTCTATTACCACATCCTCTGAAAAGGAACCCAGATCCAAAAAACTGGATATTTTGGGATACTCAAAGGCCCCTAAGGAGGCAGTTACCCTGCCTATCCATGAAATCCTTCAAGAACAACTGATGGATTTCTGGGAAAATCCTTTGACTTTGTCTCCTTATTCCCGTAGGTTGGACACCATGTATAGGGTCCCTCCTTCTCCTGGTTTCCAAAAGACTCAATTGCCCCACCACTCTATTGTGGTGAAGTCTGCAATGAAGAAGATTAGGAGTACCAAAAGGCACTCTTCCACCCCTCCAGGACGGGAATGTAAGACTTTGGACTCTTTTGGTAGGAACATTTTCCAGGCTAGTATGCTTATAGCCAGGATTAATTCCTACAGTCTCTATATGGGCATGTTCCTGGAGGAACTGGCCAAAAAGGTGCGGCATTTTGCCCCCTTTATCCCTGAGGATAAAAAGCAGGGATTCCTTTCCCTAGTGAAACAACTCTTAGAGGTTTCTAAGTTCTCTAATAGGGCAGCATATGATTCCTTTGAGGGAGCCAGTAGGGCTTCGGGCATTGCTATTGCAGCCCGACGTCTTGCTTGGCTCCAGGCCTCTGATCTGGAACCTTGGGTTCTAGATGGCTTACGTAATCTGCCCTGTACAGGTGAGAACTTATTTGGGAAAGAGTGGCAAATCAAAGCCACCCAGATGGATGCTGAAAATGCCACCTTGGAAAGACTTTCAAAGTCCACTTCAATTCCTACTAAGAAAAAGTCTTTTAAAAGGCCTTACTATAAGAAGGCCAGAGTTGCTTCAAATACTGGCCAGCAGTCTTCTCAACCTCGCTATACTGCTAAGCGTCAGCAATCCAAACAAGCACGAGCTAAGCCTGCAGCAGCTACTGTAGCTCAGCAGGCTCCAACCCCTCAGGGGTTTTGACTTGCTCCTAGGGAACTTGCCACTTCTGGTTCTAACACAACCAGAACCTCTCACCATACCCGGAAGGTTGGTTCACTTTGCTCCCAGATGGGAACAAATCACAACAGAACAATGGACCCTCTCTATCATTCGAGAGGGTTACAAACTTCATTTCTCCAGCCTTCCTCCCCATCATATGGTGAGACCATTCAATTCTCCCCCATCTCTCCTAACCCTGTTGGGTCAAGAGGTTTCCTCTCTTCTTGCCCAAGGGGCCATAGAAGAGGTTCCTCTTCCTCAACAAGGGTCCGGTTTCTACTCCCCTTATTTTCTCATTCCAAAGAAGACAGGGGGATTCAGACCAATCCTAGATCTGAGAGAATTGAACAAATTTCTCTTCAAGGAGAAATTCAAAATGCTGTCTCTCGGCATTCTCCTTCCTTACCTCCAGGGTCAGGACTGGCTTTGTTCTCTAGACCTACAGGATGCGTATACACATATACTCATCCATCCATCCCACAGAAAGTATCTTCGCTTTCTGTTTCAGGGAAAACATTTCCAATACAGAGTACTCCCCTTCGGTCTAGCCTCTGCTCCAAGAGTATTCACAAAATGCATGGCAGTCGTAGCCGCATTTCTAAGAGGCATGGGAATCTTTGTCTTCCCATATCTGGACGACTGGCTCATCCGAGCTCCAACTCAGTCACAGGCCCAGATTTCCCTGGACCACACAAGGAGCCTTTTGCAGTATCTGGGACTGGTAGTAAACCTTCCCAAGTCCCAACTCATCCCTACTCAATCTCTAGAATTCATAGGGGCCCAGTTGGACACCATCACTGCAAGGGCCTACCTTCCACATGTTCGAGGCCAGCGCCTCCTGAGTTTGGCCTCCCAAGCTCAGTCCAGCACTCACTTGACAGCCAGGGAAATGCTACGCCTACTGGGTCATATGGCCTCCACAGTGCATGTGGTGCCCTATGCTCGTCTTCATATGAGAGCAGCTCAATGGACCCTGGCCACTCAGTGGACTCAGGCGTCAGGAGCGCTCTCAGACCAAATACAAACCTCCGATCGTCTGTTTTGGTCCCTCCACTGGTGGACTTCCACCAAGAATCTGTTGTTGGGGGCTCCATTTCAACCATTGCTACCCAAGCAACCCTCACAACAGATGCCTCCCAAACAGGGTGGGGAGCCCATCTGCAAACTCTCTCCACTCAGGGCACTTGGTCTCTACAGGAGACCACCCTTCATATCAATCTTCTGGAACTGCGAGCAATTTACCTTGCCCTCAAGGTCTTCCACTCCCTCCTAGCCAACCTCACTGTCCTAGTTCAGACGGACAATCAGGTGGCCATGTTTTACATAAACAAACAAGGAGGGACGGGCTCTCTGTCGCTTTGCAACGAAGCTCTAAGACTATGGGCCTTCGCCAGAGAGCATCAGATTCACCTGCTAGCAGTGTATCTCCCAGGAGTTCAAAACTCTCGGGCAGACAGGCTCAGTCGAGTTCTGCTGCCACACGAATGGTCCCTACATTTGGACCAAATAAACCGAATCTTTCAGGAATGGGGGACCCCGGACATAGACCTCTTTGCAAGTCCGTGGAATGCCAAACTTCCCCGGTTCTGTTCCAGAACTCCGTGTCAGGGAGCTCAGGCTACGGACGCCTTTCTCCTGAATTGGAATCAGGCATTCCTATATGCCTTTCCACCCATTCCTTTGATTCCCAAGACTCTGTTCAAACTCCAGAGGGATCATGGAACTATGATCCTCATAGCTCCACGCTGGCCACGCCAAGTGTGGTTCCCTCTACTTCTACAGCTCTCCCAGGGATCCTACTTGGATCTGGGAGCTGCGCCAGACCTCCTGTCTCAGGAGGAGGGGACTTTGTGGCACCCAAACCCCAAATCCCTTCACCTCAGTGCTTGGTTACTGAAGGCTTAAGCCTTCAAGACTTTCATCTTTCCCAACCAGTGAAAGATATCCTTTCTGCCTCTAGGAAACCCTCTACCAGGCGTTCCTATGCTTTCAAATGGAAACGTTTTTCCATTTGGTGTGCTCAGCAGGGTCTTGACCCTCTGGCACTTCCTTTGAATTCTCTTCTTGATTATCTCCTGCATCTATCCAATGCAGGCCTCAAGACGAATTCGGTAAGAGTCCATTTAAGTGCTATTGCAGCATCCTTGAAACATATAAATGGACAACCTATCTCCTCTCATCCTCTTGTTGCAAGATTCATGAGAGGCCTGACTCTCACTAAACCTCCCATCAGACCACCCCCGGTCGCATGGGATTTGAATCTAGTGCTCGGTCAACTTATGAAGCCACCTTTTGAGCCAATGTTTTCCACCTCCTTGAAATTTCTTTCCTGGAAGGTCATCTTCCTCATTGCAGTCACTTCGGCTCGCCGCATCAGTGAGCTGCAGGCTTTAGTGGCTAATCCACCTTACACAAGATTTCATCATGATAAGGTGGTCCTTAGGACGAATCCCCACTTTATGCCTAAAGTGGTCTCGCCTTTTCATCTTAATCAAGAGGTATATCTACCTGTCTTTTTTCCAGCTCCTCATGCATCCAATGCAGAGAGGAACCTTCATACTCTGGATTGTAAAAGAGCTCTCGCTTTTTACCTTAATAGGACTCAGCCACATCGAAAGTCTTCTCAACTTTTTCTGGCCTTTGATCCTTCCCATTTGGGACTTCCAGTCTCCAAGCGTACACTTTCCAATTGGATTGCTCAGTGTATTTCTTTTGCTTACCAGAGCAAAAACATTTCTCTGGAAGGCCATGTCACTGCTCACAATGTGAGGGCCATGGCAACTTCTATGGCTCATCTGCACTCTGTTTCCATAGATCAGATCTGTCGAGCCGCTACCTGGGCCTCGGTTCATACCTTCACAGCCCATTACTGTTTGGACAAGGACTCCCGCCGGGATGCCTTGTTTGGCCAGGCTGTCCTCAAGCACCTGTTCCATTCCTAAACAACTCCTGCCCACCTTCCCAGAATGGATGCCTGAGATCCATACGAAGATGGCGAACCTTTACAGGGGATCCCATGCATCTAAGCTAGGGAGTCCCCATATGTGAGGACTTATTCCTGCTTGTTCCTGGAGATAGCACAGTTACTTACCTGTAACAGGTGATCTCTGGGAACAGCAGGAATTAGTCCTCACAACCCACCCACCTCCCCTAGGAGTTGTATCTTTTATCTATCTATCTTCCTGTCCTCTCTCTGTTGACTCAGCTATAAACTCGAAACTGAGGAGAGCTGTTCAGGAAGGCGGGAAGGCAGTGCGCATGTGCAGTGGGAGGTCCCAAAAGCTTCTATTCTAAGAAGCTGGGGAGCTTTCCCGCACGGGCTCCGTCGGTACCGACGTACCCATATGTGAGGACTAATTCCTGCTGTTCCCAGAGATCACCTGTTACAGGTAAGTAACTGTGCTATACCCTTGCTCAGGACCATTCTTACTGTTCAGGCATTCTTATCTAATTAGCTAATTCTTGTTCCAGCTGTCTGGGGCCCCACTTGTGTGATTTGCAATGTTATTCTACTCATGTCTGTACCCCTCTCTATTGACCACCTTTGTGAAGCCCATGTCTGCAATTATCAGATTTATATTGTTTCTGACCACCCTCCCTCAATCCTTTACCTGGTTCTCTTGCTTGGTTCTCTCCCACCCTCAGTTCCCAAGAAATATATCTCTTTAACTCTCAGTGTTCTGACAACTATGCTGGGGGCCATATGTTCTTCTTCATGCTAAGCTGGCATGTTTATCTCTCATGATTGCCTTTCTACCCTCTCTCAAGGTCCACCATTTACTAATAAGTGTGTTTTCACATCTTTTCCATATGATGTCATATTCCTCTGAAAGCTTCACGTACTCACCTCAGTACAATTCTAGCATTCAGACATTTCAGTGGGGTTTTTTGTGTTACTGTGTTAACCCCTTCTCCTTTGGCTCTCACAACCCCCCCCCCCCCTCGCACTTGCCCACTCTGAACCTTCCCCTGGTCCCCTCAAAAAATCATTAGTGATCCCAGTATCTGCTCCCCACACATCTCCCCAATTGCCACAATATTGGTGGCCCCTACCCCCACCCCGATCCGCTTCAAAACAAACTGCCAAACTTGCTGCTAACCAACCCCCCCCCCCCCCCAAAAAAAAAAAAACAGTAGCTCTCCCTATGGCCCCCGACCTCATTCCACTCACCCGAGAACCTTTAATGGAGCACTGCTCACATACTGATGTTACTGCTTGGCCATCTTTCAAAATGGCGGTACCTAACTCTGTGCAGTGCGTTTCAGGATGCACCACTTGTTGTCAGTCTGGCAAATAAGGAAAACTTGCCTTATTTGGCAGACTGACTCCTGCTTACCCCACAGTGCATCCTGGGATGCATGGCACATGGTCTTTTTGAGGGAAAGGGATCAGACTGCCACATAAGGCAATTTTTGCTTTATTTGGCAGACTGACCACACACTCTTCATCTCGGGACACACTATGTAGGTTCAGGTGTCACCATTTGAAAGATGGCAGTGCAAAGGCAGGATCCCTGCATATGTGTGCAGCGCTTCTGCCCACTATCACATTAGAGATATTGGAGAGTATGGGAGAGAACTATCATTTCTTTGGGATGGAAGGGAGTCAGGCTAGTGGCAACTTAAAAGTGGAAGAGATTGCTATGCAGAAATTTCACTTTAAACTATTTCCTGCTGATCTCAAAATTGGGATCAACTGAAATGTGTAATCTCCAGGAACAAGCAGGAATGAGTCTTCACATATGGGTACGTCGGTACCGACGGAGTCTGCGCGGGAACGCTTCCCAGCGTCCAATCAGAAAGCCTTTGGAAGCATCCCACCACGCCTGCGTGCTGCCTTCCCGCCTTCCCAACTGTCTCTCCTCAGTTTTCATTTTTCCGTGGAGCCGGCAGGACGTCGTCCTCTCACCGCAGAAAATTCTTCTTTTATTTTTTAGTTTTCTTGTGGTCGCGGCTGCCTTACCCGACGCCACCGGTACCACCATTGTTTCTTTTTCCTTTTCTTGTAAAATTTTTCCCTCCTAAGGAATATTTTTTCTCTGTAGTGTCTCACGGTTTCTCAGGCCTCTTAGGCCTCTCCTTTTTCCTTCATGGAACCGCCAGTCACTCTCCTCAAGAAATGTAAAAACTGTGGCGGTACAACCTTATTTTTAGACACTCACAATTGGTGTCTAACCTGCTTGGGTCCTGACCATTTTCCTCCGGAGCCCTCGGGCAATACTATTGTGGGAAGAAGTTTTCAACATCGAGTTCCCCTCGACACGTGGTCCCCATCCAACTTCAGGGCACCGACGATATCTTCTACACAGGATCAGGTAACCCAAAAACAGTCTGTTAAGACTAGCCAGTCCTCGAGCGGCAGTTCTCATGCAGGGCATGGAGCTGCCTATGGCCTTGCCCTCGGGAATCCACTGGTTTCAAAACCCCGGTGGGAGTCTTCGGCCTCCAAAACCTGTGTGGGGTTTCAGGTTGTTCCTGAGGTTCACCCCTCACAGAACATACCTGAGCCATGCCCGGTGGTGGTATCCGCTTCGAGCGGTACCGATACCCCGGCATCGGCAATGGTGTTGGATGAAACACTCCTCGCCAAGGATCGTCGTCTAGCGTTCTCGGTACCTACGGGGCCGATGGATACGCTCCAGACCGACCTTCCAGTATCGGTACAGGCACCGATACTACTACTGACGTCGGTACCCTCCAGACGTGCATCGATAGACTCGCCTCCTTCGATGCCGAGTCTGGAATCGATCTCCAGTCTGGAGGACTGGGTACCGACTCGCCTTGGTACCGACACCCGTCGGTACCGAGGGCTCGGTTCCGATGACTCGGTGCCGCAACTTTCGGTTCTTACGATACCATTAGAGTTGCCGCCGGCTGGCCTTCATCCACCGGTATCGGATACGGTACCGAAGCCGGTACCGAGGTCCACTTTACCATTGCAGTCGGTGCCTTCCATGCTTCTCTCGTCAGGATCGCTTCCCTCGATCACGAGTCTGGAATCGATCCCTAGCATGGTCGATCTGCTACCGACTAGCGCTGGTCCCGTCATTCCACAGTACCAGCGATCATCCTATAAAGATTCCATACTGCACCATCCAGGATCTTCTATTCCTAAAAGTTGGGATTGATCCCTCGGTGCCAATGCTAGTTCTGCATCAGCTCTAGCCTATCCAAGGGAAGTTCCCTCTGTGGATCCTTCTTTTCAGGTTTTCATCCTGGATATGGCAAAATCTCTTGCCATTTCTGTTCCTGGACAGGGTCCTACACAAGGCAATACAGGATCCCTTTATAGTCCTGAAAGAGCAAAGGAAAACATCATGCTGCCTTTGCATCATTCCTTGCAGTACCTCCTCCTACGAATGTGGGAAGCTCCTTTGAAGGTACCTCCACTTTCCAGAGCAACTGATCTTCTATATCAGGTGCCCCCTTCTCCAGGATTCCAAAAGACTCAACTTCCTCATCTTTCCATTGTTGTAGAATCAGCAATGAGGTGGGTGAAGAGTACTAAAAACACTCTTCTTATCCGCCAGGTCGTGAGTCTAAAGCTTTAGATGCCTTTGGACGTCAAACCTTCCAGGCATCCATGCTTTCAGCAAGAATTCTCTCATATATTTTTTATATGGGTTTGTCTCTTGAGGAGGTCACAAAGAAGTTACATCTTTTGACTCCTTTTCTTCAAGAGCCTAAGAGTGCAGACTATTCCTCACTGGTTAGTCATGCTCAGGATGCTAGTCATGCTAGGTTTTTTACTCATGCTTCCCTAGACTCCTTTGAGTCTGTTAGCTGGACCTCTGCTATAGCTATAGGAGCATGACGTAAAGCCTGGCTTCAAGCTTCAGACTTGGACAAATGGGCACAAGTTAGACTGGGAAATACTCCTTGCACTGGAGAAAATCTCTTTAACAAGGAGTCTTTATTCCAGGTTGCTCAGTTAACAACTGACTGTCCTGTTTCCAGGGGCTGTTCAACGCCTTCTCCTTTCCCAGTTGGTAGGAAAGGTCCTGTCAAAATTTCTTCCCCTAGGAGAAGAAAATTTTATACATCTTCTGCCCATCATACAGATGTTCCCAAACAGGGGAAACATCATCCTGGGTTGAAGAATCCGCAACTTCAGCAGGGTCAGCAAACCCAGCAATCGCAGGACTTCAAATAGTTCATCATTGCAATTCTTGATTGGGGGTTAGAGTAGCAGTCTGCTTCTTTTATTTTCAGTGTCTGCACTAACTTTATTCTAACCTTTTTTCATATCTGTTATGTGAGATATTTTCTCTTCAACCTTTAAAGGTTTTTATGATGATCATGCCCATACTTAACAGGGATTTCCTCTTCCTCTTGGAGGAAAGAGAACTAACAACTATTAATAGACAGTTGTTTTCCCTGTACTGGCATGTATCATCTCACCTGTCAGAGACTTCCTCCATAGTTAGTCTTTTTCAACATTGGCTTACCCCCCTCTTACTATACCAGTTGGTCTGTAAGAGGGACCCCTTTTACGCGGGTAAGCTCCTATAGTCCTTTACTTCTTCTACAGGGGGATCCTCCCTTCTGGAGTTGTCTCCCCCTTGTTACCTTAGGGCAGCCCATCAGACAATAGGAAATCCTACTAGGTCTGTTGTTCTTTTTCCACATCCAAAAGAGGGAGAGGAAAGAGAGATGTTCTCCGCTGCCCTGGTATGTTGCTGCAGATACAGCGATTCCTAGTGTTAAGTCACTGGTTATGTCCACCACACAACCAGGGATTCTCCTCCATTAGCAATACTTCTAGCCTCACTGCTAGGTCCCAAACAGGTTATCAACTTCGTTTGGGAAACCCTCTTAGCAAGGCTTGGTTGATTAACTTCTATTCTTCGCCCCCTTGTCCTGGGCAGAATAGTTGGTTGCCTGCTGGTTTTCCACAGCCACTTTTTCTTCTAACCAACCTGCAGCATGCTCTCTGCAACTCTACAGTGTAGCTTTGCACTATGGGCCCTTAGGGCTAGAGAGCATTAGTATCTTGCCTAACAGATAACCCCAGATGATTAACAGGATTCCCCCAGTCATGTTCCATGACTGGTAGGTGTTCCTACCCTTACCATCTCATCTTAAATCTCTTTTGAGACATCAGTCTCGGGCTTTTCATTACGTGAAAACCTAAAGAAGGGCCAGTTCCCTAGCCACATCCCCTCTGGTCTTCTCCGCAGAGATAATTTGTTCACTGGCAGTTAGGGAATGCCCAATACCCTTCTTGCCCTCAAGGGCATGTTGCTAGGGTATCTTCCTCCAGTGGCTTCCTTTATCCATTCTCCATATGGCAATTCTGGAGAAATCTGGCCTTCCTGCCTACAGACTGAAATTATCCTCCGCCTTTTTCAAGTAGACCATCCTGGTTATTCAAAGCTTCTTCTTGTCAGGGAGACCTCTCCTCTGACTCCGCCAATCATAAGCAGGAAAAGAGAATTCTCTGTATATCTATTCAAGCAGGTATTTACCTTCTTGCTCTTAGATGAATCTTCCTCCTAGGGTGGATCAGTTTCTATAGACCTCTCTCCTTCAACATACCTGGAGATATGTGTCTATAGGTCTATATATATATATATATATATATAATATCGTGTTTCCCCGAAAATAAGACCGGGTCTTATATTTATTTTTGCTCCAAAAGATGCACTAGGGCTTATTTTCGGGGTTGGGCTTATTTTTACTGATACCGGTAGCACTTGAAGCTGATTGGCTGCCACCTCATGATAGTCAGCCAATCAGTGAAGTGTTACCACAGTATGCTGTTGCTGCAACAACTGAAAGAGAGCCAGAGTGGAGCAGGAGGAAAGCTCCTCCCCGGTCCTCCCGCCGCAGCCAATCAGCAGCAACAATTGAAATACAGCCCCTTGGAATGAAGAGACCCGCAGCGCAGCACAGCACCGGCAGCTGATCAGCGTCGGGGAGTGGAGCAGGAGGACAGCTCCTCCCTGGTGTGGACACCCCCCCCAGGTACCGAATCTGTCAGTCCGTCGATGATCTGCACTAGGTCTTAGTTTCAGGGTAGGGCTTATATTACAGAAATCACAGAAAAACGTGCTAGGGCTTATTTTCGGGGTAGGTCTTATTTTCGGGGAAACACGGTATATATATATATATATATATATATATATATATATATATATATATATATATATTCATCTATTATCTATCTGTGTGTTTTCTGCCCATTCATATCTCCTGTAGATATATGCATATACATCCTATATGTGTATATATCCAATATTTATATCTATATATACATAGATATATTTTTACATCTACTGAGAGATATTTTCAGATAGATATGTATCCATATACTTATCTGTCCTGTCAGGTTCAAATGTCCTTCATTCCTATATGATCCTGACAGATGGGCAATACCCCTATCAATGTTATGCCAGCATACGTAGGGGTCTTACACCTATAACCACTTCCTGTGGTAGTTAACACCTGCCATGTAGGTTAGGTACTCCTGAAGCTCTCCATATACCTTCTTCTTTCCTAATTAACCCCATTTAGGAAAGACATTGTGGAGCTTCAGTCAATCTAAAGCTTAGCGCTCCTGAGTCTGTCCTTACTTCTTGTCAGATACAGGGGTCTCCATACCCTTTCCTTCCTACATGGACTGATTCCATCCCAGTCCAGTTAGGTCAGACTCAATTTTCCTGTTGGTCCTAAATTTGTACAGTTTTTGGACCTGATCAGCTTAAGCTTTCTGTCATGCTACCTTCTGCATCTCCGCTGAAGTTCTACCTTTTATACTACCCCAGTTTTTCCCCTGGGGCTATTTCTCCCCCTAAATAGTTCTGACCTCCACTGTTTTTTTTCTAATCTTACCACCTCCACTTCTCAGTGAGGTACCCCTTTAGCACATTCACTGGCTCTTTTAACAGATCCATATGTACCTCAGTGAACTTGTGCAAGATCAACAGGGGAGGGCCAGATTTCAAAATATTCTCTATACAGGGTATTTCTCTTTAGTAACCCTGTTCTAGCAGCTGTTCCACAGCTCCTTTTCTGTTTTCAACTCCTACTCTCCATCCCAGGATGCCTGAGGTTTTAAGCAATAGCATGGCTCGTTCTAGACTTGCAACATGCTAGTACTCCCCCTAAGCATCTGAGCTTGGGAGTCCCCATATGTGAAGACTCATTCCTGCTTGTTCCTGGAGATAGCACAGTTACTTACCTGTAACAGGTGATCTCTGGGAACAGCAGGAATAAGTCTTCGCAACCCACCCACCTCCCCTAGGAGTTGCATTTTTCTATATCTCTATCTTTCCCTTCCTTGCTCTCTCTCTCTCTCTTTGTCTCAGCTTTCAAACTTAACTGAGGAGAGACAGTTTGGAAAGGCGGGAAGGCAGCACGCAGGCATGGTGGGATGCTTCCAAAGGCTTTCTGATTGGACGCTGGGAAGCGTTCCCGCGCAGACTCCGTCGGTACCGACGTACCCATATGTGAAGACTTATTCCTGCTGTTCCCAGAGATCACCTGTTACAGGTAAGTAACTGTACTTTACAGTAAATATAATAGGAAAGCATCAGTGACAGCACTAAAAGAAAAGATTTTACTTGCTATGTCCAAATTTAAGTAGCTAAAGTTTTGAAATGTGCTCTTTTCTTCCTTAGTTTTAGTCTCTTTTTTTCCATTAAGTAGCTTGGTTGTTTTTTTTTCTTTTCTATTTGAAATGTAAAATTATAGAGCATTTAGTCATCATAAATGAAAATTTGTAACTTCCTGTTTTTGGTGTTTTTTTGTGTGTAGTGGCAACCTATTGCAGTTCATTCCAAGACACAAAAGAAGGAAAAAATGTTATAAATTACAGATCCTTTAAGATAATTGTGTCTTTATATTTGTGTTTTGTTGTTTCAAGGATTTGGCCATCATTAATGAGGATAATCTGCCAATGTTTAATCGTTGTGGTGTAATGGCACTGGTTGCAGCTTACCTAAACTTTCTGAGTCAGATGATTGCAGTTCCTGCCTTCTGCCAACATGTTAGCAAGGTAAGGTATATAGAGGTATTGCACGTGATCTTATTCTTGCAAATAAAATCATTGAACCTGATTTTTAAAAGGACTGATTATTTAAATACCACGGCAGTCAGCCACTGTACTTAAATATCGGTGAGATATTCAACAGCAGTATCCTGATAAGAGCTGCTGTTAAATATGCAGATTGAGTGGCTCTATCCAGGTGACACTTACAAGGATAGTAGCTGAGGACAGCTTTTCGTGTGGCCTAAATTACTCGGGGACATGCCGGCATTTATCCCAATAGTGCCCTTGTTCTGCCCAGAGACCGCTCCTACACTAAACTGATAGAGCTGGCCTACCTCTTTTCCCAGGCCTTTCTCTCTGCTGTCCTCTGAGCTGTTCTTCCCCCTCCCTCCCCCCACGCCATCCGAGTTGTCGGCCACATTCTTCACTGAATTTTCAGGTTGCCTCCCTGCACTCTCCCTTATTTCAATCTTGTCTCTTTCCCTCCTCTCCTTCTGTAGTCTTAGCCTAATACTTTATTTTGTAACCTAGACCCCCTTGGTATCTTCCATCCTTGTCCTTGGTTGTGTTTTGTCTTGTGGTGTTACTTAGAAACATAGAAATATGACGACAGAAAAAGACCACATGGCCTATCTAGTCTGTCCTTCCATATCAACAACTACAACAGTCCCCTTTTTACCTTTAGAGGTCTTCTGTGTTTGTCCCATGCTTTTTTGAATTCAGTTACTGTCCTCATCTCTACCACCTCCACTGGGAGACTATTCCACGGATCCACTACTCTTTCCGTAAAGAGAGATTTCCGCATATCACTCCTGAATCTATCCCCCTTCACCCTCATCCCATGTCCCCTCGTAGCAGAACTTGCTTTCAATTGAAAGAGGCTCTCTCCCTGAACATTTATGCCATGGAGGTATTTAAACATCTCAATCACATCACCTCTATCCCACCTTTCCTCTAAGGTGTACATATTAAGATCCCTAAGTCTGTCCTCATATGCTTTATAATGAAGACCACTAATCATTTTAGTAACCACTCTGTGCACCGACTCCATCCTGTTCACATCCTTTTGAAGGTGCGGTCTCCAGAATTGCACACTATACTCCAAATGAGGTCGCACCAAAGACTTCTACAGAGGCATTATCACCTCCTATTTTCTGCTAGCCATTCCTCTCCGTATGCACCCAAGCATACTTCTAGCTTTTGCCGTCGCCTTTTCTACCTGTTTAGCTACTTTAAGATCATCAGACACAACCACGCCTAGGTCCCTCTCTTCTTTAGTGGACAAAAGTACTTCACCCCTATACTATATTACTCCCTTGGATTGCTGCAGCCCAAATGCATGACCTTACATTTTTTAACCTTAAATCCCATCTGCCAAATTCTAGACCATTCTTCAAGCTTAGCTAGATCCCTCCTCATGTTATCTACACCTTCCTGGGTGTCTACTCTATTGCAGATTTTGGTATCATCCGCAAAGAGGCAAACCTTACCCGACAGCCCTTCCGCTATATCACTAACAAAGATGTTAAAAAGAATCGGACCAAGGACAGATCCCTGGGGCACACCATTGGTAACATCCTGCTCAGAGAGAGCTCTATTTACCTGTACTCTTTGCCGCCTCCCACCCAACCAATTTCTAACCCAAGCAGTAACTTTAGGGTCCATCCCTAGCGTGCTCAGTTTGTTTATAAGTCGCCTGTGAGGAACAGTGTCAAAGGCTTTACTGAAATCTAAATACACCACATCTAGGGCTCTCCCTCGGTCCATCTCCCTGGCCACCCAGTCAAAGAAATCAATCAGATTTGTCTGACAAGACCTGCCTCTGGTGAATCCATGCTGCCTCGGATCCTGTAATTGCATTTTTAAATTGTACACCACCAAGTTATGGCTCATGATTAGCGGTTAATCAAATAAATTAAACTGTAACTATAGCTAATTACAGTTCCTGATGGAATGTGGTTACGAATGTGGTATATGAGGGGGCGAGAGAATACCAATTAAAGCTGAGAAATTTCTTTGACTGGATGACCATTGATTTAGATCCAAGGGCACTGTAATTGGATGACAGTAAGGTCTTTTAAGACTATCACACACAGGAGACTCATAGCCTATGGGTTAGGTCCAAGGATGATAAACTCAGTGAGATACTGGTTCAAAGGTAGCAAAGTATAATGTAACATACATTGTAACATAGTAAATGACAGCAGATAAAGACCAGTCTGGTCCATCTAGTCTGCCCAATAAGGTGGCTAGAGTAGGTGTACCTGCCACTCTGTGCAGGTCACCGCCCTCTATTTGTTGAAGTATAAAAGAGAGTTATTTTAATTTTATCCACTTGCTGTAAAGGGATCCACTCTGTCTTTCCCATATCATTTTGAATTCAATCACTGTATTTGCCCCCATCACCTCAATCGGGAGGGCATGCCAAGCATCCACCATCCTTTCAGTGAAAAAAGTATTTCTTGATGTTGCTTTTAAGTTTACCTCCTTTCTTCATTTCATGCCCTCTAGTTTTACAGTTTCCTCTTCTTTTAAAAAGGTTTATTCATTAATATCCTTTAAGTATTTAAATGTCTGTATCATACATCCCCTATCCCTCCTCTCCTCTAGGATATCCAAAACTGAACACAATACTCCAAGTGAGACCTCACCAATGACTTGTACCAAGGGCATTAATACCTCTTCCTTTCTGCTGGTTATGCCTCTCTGTATGCAACACAGCATCCTTCTGGCTTTGGCTACTGCCTTGTCAAATTGTTTCACTACCTTGAGATCCTCAGACACCATCATTCCAAGGTCCTTCTGGTCTGTGCACACCAACCTCTCACCTCCTATCGCATACAGTTCCTTTGGATTTCTGAATCTGAAGCACATGTTTGTACTACTTTGCATTATATCCTAACTGCCAAGCATTAGACTGTTGTTCCTGTTTTTGTAAATCTTTCCTCAGGTTATCCACTCTCTCAGAGGAATCCACTCTGTTGTAAATGGTTTTGCACAGCACCTAATGACCCCTGTCCAGCCAGCTGGATCAAAGAGCTTCGCCATGACATAAGCAACATCCTGGCCAACATACTGAACCAGTCCTTTATCACTGGATCATTCCCGCAGAGACTCAAAAACACCTCTATCAAGCCCCTACTAAAAAACAGCAAACTAGACCCTTCTAAAGTAGAATCCTTCAGACCAATATCGAGCATCCCCCAGCTTGCCAAGATCGTCGAAAAAGCCGCTCAACAACAAATCCAGCAACATATCGACACCGAAGCACCGTTGGACCCAGCCCAACACGGATTCAGGGAAGCACACGGAGTAGACACTGTCCTCACTACCCTGTTCAACGATCTGATCACAGGAATCAACAGCATACAACAAGGCTTTGTCCTCATTTTTCTGGACATATCTGCCGCCTTCGATTCGGTGAGTCATGACATACTTCTACAACGCCTGAAAGAAAAGGGGATCCAAAACACAGCGCTAAAATGGTGTGAATCCTACTTATCCAATAGGTGGCAACAAGTCAAGGCTGGCCAAGCATCCTCCGAACCATTTCTGCAAACACAGGGAGTTCCCCAAGGATCGTCCTTATCTCTGATGTTCAACATTTATATGCAGCCGATATGTGACTTAATTCGATCCTTCAACGTAAAATGCCTTGCATACGCTGATGACATCCTCCTTTACATGCCGTTCTTGATAGACCAACCAGTGCTCTCCCCAATAATTAATTGCTTCGAAGCAGTAGCCGATTGGCTATTATCACAAAACTTACGGATCAATCACAGCAAAACAGATGTCCTATTTGTCACGAGGAACCTCAAATTCATACCTCCTTCATCACTACGTGTCAACAATGTAGAGTTGAAGTCCAAATCCACTATCCGTTACCTCGGCATCACCCTGGACCAGCACCTGAACATGACAACGCATATAAAAAACATCACAAAGGCAATATACCATAAGATCAGAACTCTGCGTCACCTCCGACACCTACTGGACTTCACAGACTATCGAACAACCTTCCAGGCACTAGTCCTTCCACATGTCGACTTCGTGAACATCATCCTTCATGGCCTCCCACAATCAACTTTAAACCCACTCCGCTTAGCCTTGAATGCAGCCGCAAGAGTCCTCTCTGGATCGTCAAGATCCGACCACATAACGCCCATCATGAAGGAATTGCATTGGCTACCTCTACATGCCAGGCTCCAATACAAATCATTGGTCCTCACTTTCAAAGCCCTAAATAACTACCCCCCTACACCAATCAGCAAGCTAATTCATGGCACCCTGGAAAACAGAAACAGAAGATCTACTGCATGGAACACATTAGCAGTCCCCAAGCTAATGACTAAGTGCACAAAGGCTACCTCCAACAGAGCCTTCTCCTTATTTGCCCCTTTAAGCTGGAATGCACTCCCCCACGAAATCCGTGGAATAAAAAGCCTCATCCTATTCAGAAAGGCCTTAAAACTCCACCTGTTCACAAAATGCTACTCAGAAACCTCCAGCGATAGAAGCACAACCAACAACCTGCAAACTTCCCCCACACACCAGTCGCCCCTGCACGTCAACACCACAGATAATAGGTAGTCCCCCCTCAAACCCTACCAACCTTCACAAAACTAATGCAACACCCATTTACATTAAAGTATTGTACATAGTTCGAGTTAATACGTATTTAATTTCCCTGTTTTCTCTCCCATGTTCAATTCCCTGTTCTTTGTAAACTCAATGTTATTTGTATACATTGCAGTATTCTTGTTCGATGTACACCGCGCTGATTTTAATAGCGCGGTATAGAAGAAAATGTTAAATAAATAAATAAATATTCACACATTTTTGACAATTAAAGAATCAAGTAAAACAAGACCAATTAAAAGAGGAAATAGTAGGGAATAGTATAAAAACTGGGATATTGTCAACACATGATTATTGACACCTTTATAAACAATTCAAATCAGTTTCAATAGAAGAACCACATTCCCATTGCAGCAAAATAGATGCACCTGTGATCAATTGTCAGTACTCACATGACTTGAATCAACCAATGAATGATGGCTCTAATGTTTAAAATGGCCACATTCACTCCCTGTTCCATTTCCACAATGGTGAAGGCAAGAGAATTGCCTAAGACTGTCAGAAAAGCCATTATCAGACATCAAACTTCAAAGGGGTACAAGGCTATCTCCAAAGAACTTACGATTCCTGTGTCTACAGTTCCCACTGTTATTAAGAAGTTCTCCAGGATCAAGCAGGAAGTCAGTCCTCACATATGGGTTATGTCAACGCCAATGGAGCCCTGTGCAGAGCATCTCCCCAGCTTTCAAAAAAAGCCTTTGGGAGATACCACAATGCATGAGTGGTCTTCTTCCTGCCCAAAGGTGCCATCTTGTTCAGTCTCCCTTTTTCCGCGGAGCCCTACAGACGTTCATCTCGTCTCTCCCCCCTCCCCCCCCCCCCCCCGGAAAAAAGGTTTTTTTCTTGTATTATTTTTGTATCTTTCCAGCTTGCGCTGGCTCCTTTCCCACCCGAGACCTACTGCAAACACACCGGGCCTCGAGAAACATCTTTGTCTTGATTTTTCCATCGTAGCGTTTTCGCGCCTTTTTTAACCGCTGGCCACATCGAGGGACTTCAACCTCACTGGTGTCCTTTTCCCCCAGTGGCCACCGGATTTAAGAAATGTGATCGGTGCTCCAAAAACATGTCACTCACCGACACTCATGATTGTTGCCGCCGGTGTTTGGGCACTGACCACGACACGGAGCAGCACGCCTTATGCAAGAAAATGTCCGCTAAGGCCATACAGAGCCGTTGGCTTAAGCAGGACGACATCTTCCACAAGGCAGACTCAATCCTGGTTTCCCCGGTAGCTTCACGTTCGAAGTCCCCACACAGATCCTCGGACTCGCATAAGGACACTGCAGGCCCGTCGACACTCCGAGCAAGGGTTGCCGGAGCGTGCGCATAAGAAGGAGAGGAAGACCTCGAGAACCATGTCCGGAGAAGCGGACAAGCATAGGAAATCCCGCAGAGCTCCTGACGAATCGGATCAGGAATGCCCTAGGAAGGTGTCCAGAGCCGAAGTTGTGGCTTCTGTCAATGGATTGCGGTCTCCTGAGGCTCAGCCCGTCGAGGACCCTCTACTCTTCGACGCCTGGCCTGGTCACTCCAGTGTTGGTGTCTATGGCTGCAACCATCAAGTGGGAAGCACGCATGTTGGCCTTTGAATGCAGTGTTTCTGCGTTCCTTGCATCACAGCGGGTGCTGACCCCCAGCACTGCCGAGCCTGCAGGGACCTCATCCTCGAGGACTCCCTGGGCCGCCACTGCGATAGCTGAGAGCCAGATGCCTTGGGCGGATCCTCAGCGAGGGTCTCGTTCTCTCTCCCGATCCTCAGGAGCAAGATATTGGCAGGCAAGTGCCTCTGGCTCTGGCCATGCCAATGCCTTGAAGCATCTGGGAGTGGAGTTGCTGCCCTCCTGCAGCCAGAGGACCTAGAGTCCTCCTCAGACTACTCTGATTGGGAGTCAGACGTTGAGACGTCCTCGGAGTCGCGGGCCCACCGAGATCTTCCTGCGGACCCATCTCCCCTGGCTGTCAAGTACCGTTCCTTGCCCGAGGACACCTCTTTCCTCGAGTTTGTTCGGGATATGGTACAGTCTCTCTCCTTACAATGGAGTCAAAGGAAGACCCTCGTATGGAGGAATTAGACATCCTCCAATATGAGGCACCACTGAAAGAGGCCTTGACGGTCCCTGTGCCTTCCATCCTCACCAGGCTTCTCTGAATGTGGGAGATCCCAGCTTCTCTCCCCCATTGTGAGCCGACAACTCGACACAGTGTATCGAGTCCAGCTGGGGTCGGGCTTCTGCAAGGCGCAGCTCCCACACACTTCCATGGTGGTTGAGTTGGCCATACACCGGCAAAAAAGCTCGAAAATGCACTCCTCAGTGCCTCCAGGCAGGGAGTCCTGCATGCTCGATGCCCTGGAGTGCAAATGCTACCAGGGCTCAATGTTGGCTTGCCGCATCCAAACTTACCAACTTTACATTGGCATGGTTCTGCAGGACCTGGTCAAGGAGCTCGGCGGTTATTCCACTGGCCTCGATGGTGACCATCTCCAGCGTTTTCAGGCTCTAATGAAGTCTGTCGTGGAGTGTTCCAAATACCTCTCCAGAGCCACTTGCGACAACTTCGAATCTAGTGCCAGAGTGGCCGCTGCCGGCATCGATGCTTGACGCCAGGCCTGGCTACAGTCATCAGATCTTGAGCAATGGGTACAGGAAAAACTCCTGGATGTCCCGTGCCTTGGCGAACAGCTCTTCGGCAAGCCGATGGAGGATAAGGCGGCCGAGATCGAGACAGAGTATGTCACTCAGACCCATCTCTCGCAGAAGACCTCCACTCTTCCCAGGAAGAAGCTACAGTGGAAGAAGCCCCCTTTCCTCCAGTAGAGTCAACACTATCGGGGCTACCCTGCCTACCCAGCTGCCCAGACCCCTCAGTAGGGTCCCCAAGGCAAGAGCACAGGCCAGGGACCGTGCAAACCAAGGGTCAGAAGACCCAGACACTGGCTCCAGCCCAGCCTGGGTTGAGGTTTTGATCATCAGCATAGCCCCTCTTCCTGTGGAGGACCAGCACCCCACAAGGGGACATCTGGTCCACTTTGCTTACCGGTGGGCCCTGTCACCACTCACCCTCCCAGAGGCATTTAGCATGGGCAAGGCAAGTGGGTAGTTGTGTTTCTTAGACTGTGAACTTTAAATGGAGGTTTGGAAAGGCCTCCTGGGTAATGTAGTCCTACAGTAGTAAGAATGAGTCCAAGTTGTGCACGAGTGGTTCAGGTTAAATTAGGATTTATTGCCCCTCCCGGGGTTGGATGTTGATGACCATGAACAAAGAATATATTTACAAAGAAACCACATACTCCTGATGTGAACAAAAATAGGCAACTTAAATAATGCTTATCTTCAGCTGTTACGGAATCAAAAAGAATAAAACAGTTTCCCTCCAAAATACTTCTTTTGGCTGTTTTTCTTCCTTCAGCAAAATCCAGTATTATTAACAAAGGGACTGCCATTGTCTGCCACCATATAAGAGCAGTCCATAAACACTTCGGACTCAGGGGGTTGATAAGGGTCCCACTGCATAAGATCACCTTCTTCCTTAAGGTCTCTTAAAGAGGGTTCTTCTGCCTGCCACGCAAACCTCTCCGTTCCAATTACAGGGTTCCCTTCCCCCAACCTGCTCTGTGAGTCTGGGTGTTTGGCTTCCTGTGCACACAGCCCTCTGTAATTAAAGGATACACGTTTCCCTCTTCTGTTTGGCTACAGGGAATTCTGTGTCTGCCTTTAGAATTGCTTTCTCCCAGGAATCTCCCTTGGCTACAAAAAGGTTGGTAAAACTTTTCTCTCCCCTTTGATAAAAGCTTGGTATCAGGGAAATGAGCTTTACCTGCAGGCTGTCTGTTGTGAGCACAGCGTGGTTGTCTTTTCTGGTTCCCAGAATAAACGTCTCTGCTTTTTGGATAGTAAAAATCCCCAGTGCTTTTTGTAGTTGAGCACTGCTCCCTGGGAACTGGACTTGAATATCTTCCCCAGCTCTCTTCCTCTGAGAAGTTCCTCCGAGTGGAATTGGGATTTCTTTCCCTTTTCCCTTCTCTCAGCCACAGACCTTGGCTGCCCTCGGAGTATCTATCTTTCTCTGGTTTTCTCCTTCTTTCAGCTTTCTCCACGCTTGCTGTGCTGCCTTTTCCTTCTGTCTCCATGTCTGAGACTATGTCCGTCTCTTTCTCCTTCCCCTTCTCTTTTCTGTCCTATATTTAACTAAAGGCTTTTTATCTAAGTTTCTTTCTCCGTTGTGCTGAGCCACACCTCCCACCAGGTGTTCCCACTTCCCTGATGAGGCAGGAGCTAGCTCAGGGGATGGGCGTTCCCTAACACTCTGTGACGTTCTTTGTTTAGGGTTTCCATGCCAACCCTCCATGCTTGTTGCAGCACTGACAGTTCTGGTTTCACTTTGCAGTGAATCCTCTGCCTCCCTTGGTTCTGAACCTTGCACTTCACGACAGCCCACATTACCACCTTCTCCTGGGCTCTCCAGGTTGTCTGGGAGGACTATCTTCTGCACCTGGAACAGACTCCTCCACCCTTTTTTCCTGGGGAGCCCCCTCGGTCTCCCCTACACCAGGCCCTGCTACTGCAGGAGCTCACGGGCCTCCTCAAGGATGGGGGCAGTGAAACCTGTGCCTCCCCCCTTAAGGGGGAAGGGCTTCTATTCCAGGTACTTCCTGGTCCTGAAATGGACGGGGGCCTGAGGCCAATCCTGGACCTGAGGAACCTCAACATGTTTCTGGTGCGCGAGAAGTTCAAGATGCCCTACCTCCAGCAGGGAGATTGGCTATGCTTCTTGGATTTAAAAGATGCTTACACCCACATCCTTATCCATCCCAGTTATAGAAAATACCTGCAGTTCGTGGTTGGAGGCAACCACTACCAGTACAGGATTCTTCCCTTGGGCCTCGCCTCCGCCCCAAGGGTCTTCACCAACTGTCTGGCAGTGGTGGCGACCTATCTTCGCCTCACAATTACCTGTGTCTTCCCCTACCTTGATGATTGGCTGGTAAAAGGGGGCATGGCCTTGAAGGCCAGGCAGGCCGCCAGCTGTACCATTCAGGTCTTCCAGAACCTTGGTCCAGCTCATCCCGACTCGAATGCTGGAGTTCATCAGGCCCACCTCGACACCATCCAGGACAGGGCTTTCCTCCCCCTCGACAGAGCGGATCGGCTTGCAGCCCTCGCGGCCAAGGTACAGCGATGCCGTGCAGTGTCAGCCTGGATATTGCTTTGCCTCCTGGGCCACATGGCCTCCACGGTCCATGTGGTTCCTTATGCCCGCCTCCACATGAGGGCGGCTCAGTGGTGTCTGTGGTCCCAGTGGTCCCAGGCCACCAGACGACTCTGCGACGGAGTCACAGTATCTCCACAGCTAACAGAGTCCCTTACCTGGTGGCAGGATGCTCAGCAACTGCAAGTGGGGATGGCTTTTCAGCCCCCAGAGAGTCCTCACAATGGATGCCTCCCTGATGGGCTGGGGCACCCATTGTGAAGAACTCCGCACTCAGGGGGCCTGGTCCTCTGAGGAGAGCCAGCAGCAGATCAATTTTCTCGAGTTCAGAGCAGTCTTCCTTGCTCTCAGGGCCTTCAGGCACCACCTCCTGCAGCACCAGTCAGTTCCTGTCCAGATGGACAACCAGGTGACAGTGTTCTACATGAACAAGCAGGGTGGCACAAGCTCCTACCGCCTCTGCCAGGAGGCTGTGGCCCTTTGTTCCTTTGCGATCCACCATGGAATTCTCCTCAAGGCGGTTTACCTACCAGGCCAGAGCAATGTCTTTTGCTATATATATTATCTACTCCTCCAATATGTTCAAGGCTATTTACTTAATTAGTTGTAGATTTCCCAAAACCACTCTTTTCCACGCATCTCACATCTGAGCTGAAAGATTAATTGGAACTAGGTCTCAGACTTTTATCAGTACATATTACGGGATTGGCTCCCCGTTGTACTACCTTTGCATCAACGACCACAGTTCGTATTGATTTTCATACACTTGCATTCAAAACTTAATAGTGATTATCTCGATGGTATATTTCTATGAGCTGTACATAAATGCAATAAGTAGGAGTTGTCTCCGCAATTTAATAAGGTATGTGTAGGAACGCTGAAAATATGCAAGAGATTCTGTTGTTCGTCTTGGCATTACATAGAAGATGTGTTTATTTACAGCATTCTATTGACCCCTGATGAAACTTACGTGAAACGCAAATGCGGTGCCGAATGGTGGCATCGGGGCAAGTCAAGATAAGCATAAAGACAAGATAAATCATAAGATTAGTCTTTCCTACTTATTGCATTCATGTACAGCTCATAGAAATATACCATCGTGATAATCACTATTAAGTTTTGAATGCAAGTGTATGAAAATCAATACGAACTGTGATCGTTGATGCAAAGGTAGTACAACGGGGGAGCCAATCCCGTAATATGTACTGATAAAAGTCTGAGACCCAGTTCCAATTAATCTTTCAGCTCAGATGTGAGATGCGTGGAAAAGAGTGGTTTTGGGAAATCTACAACGAATTAAGTAAATAGCCTTGAACATATTGGAGGAGTAGATAATATATATAGCAATAGCTGAATCCTCTGCGAAATAGACCTATAACCTTTTGAGTGTCAGAGCAATGTCTTGGCAAACGGGCTGAGTCAAGTCCTTCAGCCGCATGAGTGCTGCCTGGAACAGGAGATGGTGCACGAGTTTTTCCAGCTGTGGGGCTTCCCCAGCCTGGACCGCTTCACCAGCCCAACCAATGCTCAACTGCCCCAATTCTGCAGTCCCCTACCCCACCCCTCCTGGGTGGTGGCAGACGCTTTCCTTCTCTCATGGTCCGGAGACCAGCTGTATGCCTTCCCTCCCACACCCTTGATAGCCCGGACCCTCCTAAAGGCCCAACGGAACAGGGCATTGATGATCCTTGTGGCCCCGAGGTGGTCCAGGCAGCCCTGGTTCCCCTTGCTGCTCCGTCTCTCGACGGAACCCCCGGTCCATCTTGGGAGCTCCCTGGGACTTCTGACACAGGAAGAGGGCTTGATCCTCCATCCCAACTTGAGATCTCTGTCCATCATGGCCTGGCGGCTGAATAGGTCACCTTAGCTCCCCTTAACCTCTCCAAGGAGTTGGAGGAAATCCTTCTAGCCTCTTGTAAGGACTCCATAAGGCGGGCTTATGCCTTCAAGTGGCGCCGGTTCACTGTGTGGGCAAGGAGCACAGATTGAACCCATTTTCTTGTCCGATGCATTCAGTCCTTCAATATCTCCTCCACCTCTCACTGTCTGGACTTAAGTCCAACTCCGTCTGGGTGCATCTGAGTTCACTCTTTGCCAACCACAATCCTGTGGAGGGCAAGCCTCTCTCAGTGCAGATTTTTCGGGGCTTATTGCTCTCCAAACCTCCCATCTGGCTAACCCCAGCGGAATGGGACCTCAACGTGGTTCTGGCACAGCTTACTAAGCTGCTTTTTGAGCCCTTGTGCTACCTTTCCTGGAAGGTAGCTTTCTTAGTGGCACTCACCTCTGCTCGCAGGGTCACTGAGCTTCAGGCCTAGGTGGCCAAGCTACCCTACACCAGATTGTACAAGAACAGGGTTGTGCTTTGCACTGACCCAAGGTTTCTCCTGAAGGTGGTCTCTGACTTCCACCTGAATCAGGAGGTAGTACTGCCTACCTTCTTTCCACGGCCCCATCCTGACTCTGTGTCGGCCGTCCTCTATACCCTGGGCTGCAAACGAGCCCTGTCCTTCTATTTGCAATGGACCCAGGGCCACCGTAAAGCCTCACAGCTTTTCGTCTCCTTTTACTCCAGCCATCTGGGACTAGTTCTCATCAAGCAGACCATATCCATCTGGGTAGCGGACTGCATCACCTTCGCTCACAGTCGAGCTGGTATCCCTCTAGAGCAGTGATGGCTAACCTTTTTGAGCCCGAGTGCCCAAACTGCCGCACAAAACCAAAGAATTTCCTCAAAGTGCCAGCACGTCATTTGCATAAGTGGTCTTATTTGCATAATGTTACCATACACTAACTTTTAGTAAACATGTCTCTTAATGAGTGTATGGATAAAGAAAGACTAAAAGATTTCTACATTACTATAATCCAGTGCCAACCGCCAGGCACATTAGGAACTACTACAAACGCTGCCCATTTAGAACCCATAGCAAACCCGCCGTATCCTGACAGCATTACCAGGACTCACAAAGCACCATACCCTACCTATCAAAAGGCAACACTGCAAATATTAAACCAATACATTTCAGTGAATACTGGGGAAAGAGAACAAGTGGCAACGTCAAATAGGAATTTCCTCTTGTACCAAACAAAGCGCAGATGTTAATGATGCACATTTCCCAGAGCTGACATATTCCAGTTAATAAATTCAAAATAAAGAGATATCGTTCTACCTTTTGTGCATTTTTTTTTCAGTTGCAATTGGTCCAGCCATTTTCTTCTGGTTTCTTCATGTTTTCTGCTAACTCTCCATCGTCTGCTGTCCATTTGTCCTTTCTTCTCTCTTCTAGTTTTTTTTCCATTCTCTCTCTCTCTACATCTGCTTTAACATACTAATCTTTCTCCTTTTGCTCTTTCCTCATTCCTATTTCATCCACACAAATTTTACCCCTCCATCCTCAATCCCCAATTACTCTCCCAATACCTGGCCAATTGTAGATTTTTCATCCCTCCTACACAAAATATTTTTCCCCTCTCCATTTTACTCTCCCAGCCCCATCCCATTCTAATCCTCCCCCAACATCAGCTCCCTTCTAGTTCCAGTCTCACCCAGCATCCATTCCCTTCTTCAAGCCCCCCACTTCCCCTCAGCCCATTTCCATTCCAAGCCCCGTCCCCATCAGCTATTTGCAGTTCAAGCCCCCCACTTCCCCTCAGCCCATTTCCATTCCAAGCCCCATCCCCAACAGCTATTTGCAGTTCAAGCCCCCTTCCACTCAGCCCATTTCCAGTCCTAGCAACCCCCCCCCACCCATTACCAGTCCTAGCCCCCCATAGCCCACTCCCAGTCCTAATCCCACCAGCCCATTTCCAGTCCTAACCTCCCCATCAGCCCACTCCCAGTCCTAATCCCCCATCACTCAATTTTTAGTTTAAGCCCCCCCAGCGCCTATCACCACTCCTAACCCCCCCAGCGCCCATCACCACTCCTAACCCCCCAGCCCAGCGCCCATCACCACTCCTAACCCCCCCAGCCAGCCCAGTGCCCATCACCACTCCTAACCCCCCCCAGCCAGCCCAGTGTCCATCACCACTCCTAACCCCCCAGCCCAGTGCCCATCACCACTCCTAACCCCCCACCCCAGCCCATCACTACTCCTAACACCCCCCCGCACAGCCCTGTCCATCACTACTCCTAACCCCCCCAGCCCAGTGCCCATCACCACTCCTAACCCCCCCACCCCAGCCCATCACTACTCCTAACCCCCCCCAGCCCAGCCCAGCCCAGCCCATCACCACTCCTAACCCCCCCACCCCCGCCCAGCCCAGCCCATCACCACCCCTACCCCCCCCCCCCCCCCCCAGCCCAGCCCAGCCCAGGGAAAATTAAAAAAACAAAACAACCCTGTCTGCTGCCGTTGTCGGGGCCGCCGCGGCAGAATCGAGCGTGCCGCGGGGCCCCCCTGTACCCACCCGGCAGAGCCTGTCCTCCCCGTAGCAGCTCTCTCTTTGGAGCTGCAGTCAGACGCGCCGGCTTGCAGAGCGCGAGGGAAGAGTTCCCTCGCTGCTCTGTTAAGCCCGCGGGGGCTGATGGGAAGTTCCCATCAGCCCCCGCGGGCTTAACAGAGTCGCGAAAGGGAAACATCTGTCCTTGGTCCGATTCTTTTTAACATCTTTGTTAGTGATATAGCGGAAGGGCTGTTAGGTAAGGTTTGCCTCTTTGCAGATGATACCAAAATCTGCAATAGAGTAGACACCCAGGAAGGTGTAGATAACATGAGGAGGGATCTAGCTAAGCTTGAAGAATGGTCTAGAATTTGGCAGCTGGGATTTAATGTTAAAAAATGTAAGGTCATGCATTTGGGCTGCAGCAATCCAAGGGAGCAATACAGTATAGGAGGTGAAGTACTTTTGTCCACTAAAGAAGAGCGGGACCTAGGCGTGGTTGTGTCTGATGATCTTAAAGTAGCTAAACAGGTAGAAAAGGCGACGGCAAAAGCTAGAAGGATGCTTGGGTGCATACGGAGAGGAATGGCTAGCAGAAAAAAGGAGGTGATAATGCCTCTGTATAAGTCTTTGGTGCGACCTCATTTGGAGTATGGTGTGCAATTCTGGAGACCACACCTTCAAAAGGATGTGAACAGGATGGAGTCGGTGCAGAGGGTTGCTACTAAAATGATTAACGGCCTTCATTATAAAGCATATGAGGACAGACTTAAGGATCTTAATATGTACACCTTAGAGGAAAGGCGGGATAGAGGTGATATGATTGAGATGTTTAAATACCTCCGTGGCATAAATGTTCAGGGAGAGAGCCTCTTTCAATTGAAAGCAAGTTCTGCTACGAGGGGACATGGGATGAGGGTGAAGGGAGATAGATTCAGGAGTGATATGCGGAAATATTTCTTTACAGAAAGAGTAGTGGATCCATGGAATAGTCTCCCAGTGGAGGTGGTAGAGATGAGGACAGTAACTGAATTCAAAAAAGCATGGGACCAATACAGAGGATCTCTAAAGGTAAAAAGTGGACTGTTGTAGTTGTTGTTATGGAAGGACAGACTAGATAGGCCATGTGGTCTTTTTCTGTCATCATGTTTCTATGTTTCTAACAATCAACTGCCAAAGTTCTGCTCCAGGCAACCGCATCCTCTGAGAATAGCAGCAGATGCTTTTCTGATTTCATGGTTTCAGGGCCTCCTGTATGCGTTTCCTCCCACGCCCTTGGTGGCCCGAACTCTTCAAAATTCTTCAGGACAAGGCCTCGGTCCTGCCGGTGGCTCCCAGGTGGCCGAGACAGCCTTGGTTTCCTCTTCTGCTTCAACTGGCGGTGGATCCCCCACTGCCGCTGGGGTTGCAACCCGACCTTCTCTCACAGGAGCAGGGTTCCCTTCTGCACCCCAATCTCAAAGCACTCAATATGATGGCCTGGAGGCTGCAAGGGTAGTTTTGGCTCCCTGGGGCCTTCCTCAGGAAGTTGAGGAGGTTGTCCTCGCCTCTAGAAAACAGTCCACTAGGAAAGCCTATGCTCTCAAATGGAAAAGGTTTTCTGTGTGGTGTCAGCTACGTATAGAGGATCCTTTCTCCTGTACTGTGCCAGTAGTGCTTCAGTACTTACTGCACTTATCAAATCTGGGACTTAAGTCCAATTCTGTTCGGGTCCACCTCTCAGCTCTAGCAGCTCACCACTCACTGGTGGAGGGACATTCTCTGTCAGGTCACCCCTTGGTGTCCCGCTTTCTCAGGGGCTTGCTTTTGCTCAAGCCTCCAATCCGTCCTCCTGCCCCTGAGTGGGAGTTGAATGTGGTCTTGCAGCAACTGACTCGCCCACCTTTTGAGCCAATGGCTACTTGTCCACTATGCTTCCTATCCTGGAAGACACTCTTCCTGATAGCCCTTACCTCGGCTAGGCGAGTGAGTGAGCTTCAGGCCCTGGTCTGTGATAGGCCCTACACCAAGATTTATAGGAACAGAATAGTCCTCAGGACTCATCCCAAGTTCCTTCCAAAGGTTGTCTCCTCTTTCCACCTCAATCAGGAGGTGGTTCTTCCAACATTCTTCCCTAGGCCTCATGCAAGCCAGGCTGAAGCAGTCCTGCATACCCTGGACTGTAGGAGGGCCTTATCCTTCTACCTTGACCATACGCAAGGGCACAGAAGGGCTACTCAGCTCTTCGTATCCTTTGACCCCAATAAGTTAGGGTTGGCTGTGTCCAAGCGTACCTTGTCCATCTGGGTGGCTGACTGTATCACCTGGGCTTACAAGGCGGCTGACCTTCCTTTGCAGGGTCTGATCACTGCCCATCGTGTCAGGGCAATGGCTGCCTCAGTGGCTCATCTCCGCTCTGTGCCCTTGGTAGACATCTGCAGGGCTGCAATTTGGTCTTCAAGCCAGACTTTTGCGGCCCATTACTGTATGGAGGGGGAGTCCCGTAGGGACAGTGCTTTTGGCCAGGCAGTACTCCGGAATCTCTTTGAGGTTTAGGCAACTCCTGCCCTCCTGCCCTCTGTTGGGCTACCGGTGGAGGTTGTGTCCTTGAAAAGCCTTTCTTTGCTGCTGAGACTAGAGGGAGTACTCTTGTTCAGCCTGGGTTCCTCGGTAGCCCAGAGCTAGGGAGTCACCCAAATGTGAGGACTGACATCCTGCTTGGTCCTGGAGAAAGGGTAGTTACTCACCTGTAACAGGTGTTCTCCAGGAGCAGCAGGAATCAGTTCTCACAACCCTCCCTCCTCCCCTGGGAGTTGCAGTTGTGCATAGTTTATTTTTTCATTTTTGTGTGCTGTTCTTAGCTATGTCATTTGACTGAGGTAAGATGGCACCTTTAGACGGGAAGGGAACCGCGCATGCGTGCCTGCATTCCCAAAGGCTTTCATAGAAAGCTGGGGAAATGCTCCGCTGTGGCTTCATCGGCGCCGATGACACCCATATGTGAGGACTGATTCCTGCTGCTCCTGGAGAAAACCTGTTACAGGTGAGTAACTACCCTTACTCACCTGTAACAAGTGTTCTCCAGGGACAGCAGGAATCAGTCCTTGCAACCCTTCCTCCTCCCCTTCGAGTTGCTGTAAATTTTTGGCCATCTTCTTGGTTGGGCTCTAGCTATGGCATCTGACTGAGCAAGATGGCACCCTTGGGTGGGAAGGGACCACGCATGCATGATGGCATTTCCCAAAGGCTTTCTTTGAAAGCTGGGGAGGAGTTCCACGCAGGGCTCCGTCGGCGTTGACATCACCATTATGTGAGGACTGATTCCTGCTGTCCCTAAAGAACACCTGTTACAGGTGAGTAACTACGCTTTTTCTACTCATGGAACTTTCAAGAACCTCCCAGGACATAGTGGAAAGAGGAAAATGAATCCAAGAAGTCTTCAAAGGTTAGTATAAGTTGTTGGAAAAATACCATGTACAACATCCAAGGAGCTTAAGGCTGACCTGAAGCAATCTGGTGTGGTGGTTTCAACCCACACAATACGCTGTGCACTAAACAAAGGACTTCATGGGCAAAGGCCAAGGAAGACCACACTGCTCAAAGACAAACATAAAAAGGCACACCTGATAAGAACATAATATATTTATTTCTTTATTTAACATTTTTATATACCGCCTTTCAGATTCTCAAGGCGGTTTACATAGAACAGAACTTTGTTTGCATAAAAAGATATGCCATACTGAATCAGACCAAGGTCCATCAAGCCCAGTATCTTGTTTCCAGCAGTAGCCAATCCAGGTCACAAGAACCTAGCAGTTTCCCAAAAAGACATACTCCTCATTGTCTCCTCCGGTCCCTTCATACCCACCATCTGGCTCTTCCCTCTCTTTCATCCCAGTCACAGAAAGTACCTGGAACAGACATGACACTATACTTTCTTCTTTCTTGCCCCCTGTGATAAGGAAGCTTATCAAAGCTCAGGGAGTAATGACAAAAGAGGAGAATTTACTCTGATCAAGGGACCTGTGCTGGCAGGTTATAGAAATAAGACAACTTGTTTCCCTAAAAGACTGCATGTTCCAGAATGCACTAGTATGCAAAAGTCCCTAGGGGAGCTAGAGTGGAAAAGCATGAGTCTAATCAGAGAGAGCATTATGTCATCCCTAATCAAACAGCCTCTAGGAGAAAGCTTAATCCAAAACACCTGAAGAGTGCAAGGGAGGAGTTCCAATCTAAGCCCTTTAAAGCTAGAGGGGAATCTTCAGGAAGACAGTCGGAGAAGGTGATGGGGAATCAGAAGGAGAATGAGAACAGAAGGAAGAACAACCGGAAACTGAAGGAACAAGGACAAGGAAGCAGACGGTCCAAGAGAGGAGCTCAGAGAAGTACTGATGCCTGGAGAGGTACCTGGGAGAAAAGGAGTCCAAACACCTCTTGGAGGACGTCTGGAGAAGAAATCCTGAGGTCCAGAGATACCAACTGGAGGACAGGACACAGAAGCTCTATTGCCTATTGGCCAGAATACCAGAAGAAGCAGCCTGATGCTTGCCTGGATTCAGGTAGGAACTGTGAACGTTTCTCTAGCTTTGAGCAGTGCAAACAGCTGGGAAACAGTTTCTCTCCGTATAGAGGTCAGTTCCTAAAGCCCTCTGAGCCAGACAGAGAAACTGAATGTATGCAATTTCAAGAGCAAGGTTTAATATCTGATGCAGAGGATAATTATATGGACTGTTCTTTGAGTAGGTTGTTATTTTAGGAAAATCCTAAATATAAGAGAACATCAAAAGGAAACATTCTAAGTATTGGCTTCCCATAAAGTTTTGTTGAAAAGAAAAAGCTTTATTGGAAAGTTTGCACGTGTGCTGAAATCAAGCTACTGATTGCAGTTAATTGTCACCTGTTGGTGGAGGAGAGCCCAGCACAAGCCGTGCACACGTGGGGTTTAAAAGTTCTTTTCTGTATGGAGAAAGTGAGCTATGTTTTTGTGTAAAGAAGTTTTCCTCTTTCATTTAATTCTACCTCAGCACTGCTAAGGAGTTTAATGCAGTGGCTGTAAGGAAGCCTTTCTGTTCCATAAAGGACTTTGATACTCATCTGCATAAGTTTTTTTCAGTTGCCTTATTTAATGAATAAACCCTGGAGAAGTTATCTGGATGGTGTTACCAAGCATATCTGTGTGTGGAATAATCACCCCATAAATGAACTCTAATTTTGTCTTACACTCGACCAACTACAAGAGTTTTCATTATTTTAAAAAGGCAAGCTTTGTGTGAATGGACTTCAATATCCACAATCCTTTGCAAGACAGTTAATTTACATACTTGCCAAGATGGTGGTACCTTCATAACAAACACCCCCTTTTACACCCCGCATTATGGCGTTCCCTACCTACCTCCCTACGTGCAGAGCCCTCGCTACCTCTATTTAAATCCCTCCTCAAAACTCACCTCTTTCATCTTACCTATGATCTGCCTTCCTGTTTTTAATTGATTACTTTCTTCTTTTGTTCTGCTCTGTCCATTAATGGTGTTCCTTTTCTTTTCCTTCACTTTGATGTTTTGGTGTTTTTTTTAAACATTTGTACACCGCTCTGATACCTTGGCTCCCTATGGCGGTATATCAAACAATAAAGATAAAGATTACCTGTGTCCTCTTTAATAATGGTTTATGGACCTTTCCTCCAGGAACTTGTCCAAACTTCTTTAAACCCAGCTATACTAAGAGCTTTTACTGCGTCCTCTGGTAATGAATTCCAGAGACTGATTACACGTTGAGTGAAAAAGTATTTTTCTTATTAGTCTTAAGCGGGTTACACTGTAGCTTTATTACATGTCCTTTAGTCTTTCTACTTTTTGATGCTATAAAGAATCAATCTACATTTACCCATTCCACTCCGTTAATTTATAGACCTCTATCATATCTCTCCTCAGCCATCTCTTTTCCAGGTTGAAAAGCCCTAACCTTTTAAGCCTATCCTATATGGCGACCAGAATTGCACACAATTGCTCAGGGTACAGTTGCACCATGGAACAATACAGAGGCATTATAATATCTTTTGTTTTATTCTTCATTCCTTTCCTTATAATTACTAGCATTTTAATTGCCGCCTTGGCTGCCACTGCACTTTGGGTGGAGGGTTTCAATGTGCTGTCCACGATGATGCCTAAATCTTTTTCCTGGGTGGTGGTTCCTAATGTGGATCCTTGCATCGTGTAACCATAGTTTGGGTTGTTCTTTCCTAGGTGCATAACTTTGCACTTGTCCACATTAAATTTCATCTGCCATTTGAACGTCCAGTCTTCCAATTTATCAGTGTCCTCTTGCAATTTTCCACAGTCTTCATGGGTTTTAATAACTTTGAATAATTTTGTGTCATCTGCAAATTTGACTACCTCACTTGTTATTCCCATTTCCAGGTCATTTACAAATATGTTAAAATGCAGCGGACCCAGCACAAATCCCTGGGGTATTCCACTGTTCATCTTTCTCCTTTGAGAAAATTGGCCATTTAGCCCTACCCTCTGCTTTCTATCTTTTAACCAGTTCCTGATCTTTGCTCAAACTCACCTTGAGAAACCACAGTCCTTCTGGGAAAATGTTTTGTGGACAGATGAAACTAAACTGAGTTCTTTGGCAATGCAGACCAGCGATACATTTACAAGCAAAAAAATGAAGCTTATAAGGAGAAAAAAACACCCTCCCTACAATTAAATATGGTGAAGTTTCCATGATGTTATGAGGCCATTTTGCTGCCTCAGGAACTGGAGGCCTAGAAAATATTAAAGCAATCATGAAGTCAGAGGGACTACCAAGGTATTTTGGATCGAAATGTGCTACCTAGTGTTAGAAACTTAGGTCTGGGTTATATATCCAAAAGTATAAAAGAATGATTAAAAAGGAACAAATGGACTGTTTTAAACTGGCCAGCAATGAGTCCTGATCTCAGTTCATTCGAGAACCTTTGGAAAGAGCTGAAATCTGCCATTGGTAAAAGGAATCCTTGAAGCATTCATGAGCTGCAACAAATCATAGTTGAAAAGTGGGAGAAAACTATCAGCAGACAGATGTACTAAACTTATAGATGACTACAAGAAACATTTGAAGGCTGTGCAACCAAATATTAGTGAAGGGTGCCATTAATCCTTTCCAGATCATATATTGTTTTTTTTTCTCAGAAATTACTACATCTAAGTTGCACAGACATCTTTTTTTTGTTGTATACCTTTGAATATACTATTAAAATATTATGATGACATACAGTTGGTATATTTCCAATTATTTCTCAAAATATTGTACACAACGGGCCCAATATTCAAAAGGCATTTAAATGGTTTACAACCCAGTAAACCATGTAAATGCTTTAAATCGGGATATTCAACCTCACTTACACAGTTAGTGCTGTTGGATATCCCCTTCTAACGCCCCTATGTGCCCCAATGCTATCCAATTCGCATCGGGGCATGTCGGGGGTGGAGCGGAGGCAGCGACAAGCAATAACCAGGCAGCAGTAACATTGTATGCTGCCCAGTTAGCAATCTGCATTAAAAAGAAAGGCGAGGAAAACTCTTGCCTATCTTTCGACACAGGAGCTAACTGGGCAGCATGCAATATCGCTGCTTCCCTGTTACCTAATGCGGCTTCCGGTGTGGGCGACGATCTTCGGATATTCAATGTCATGGCCACATATGACCCTGGCATTGAATATCTGGGGTTAAGGGTAGGCGGGCAAGGTTATGTGCCATAGCGGCTCATAGCCTGCCTTGAAGAATATCGGGCCCAACATACCTAAAATGCAAGGATGCCAATAATGTTGACCACAACTGTAGGTAACATCAATGACTTAGGCCAGTGTAGGGAAAACCTTTCCAACTTAGATGATTGTGGTTCTGTTTTATTTGATATACCTCAACATTTCATAGCAGTCTATGCGGTTTACAATAATTTAAAAAAAAAAAGTGAAAGGGATTCCATAGTGTAGACAGGACAGTATAGGAGAGATAGGGACAGCATAGAAAAGATAGGCAAGCGGAATAAGACATAAAGATAAATACACATTATTCTCTTAGGACTATCCTTCCCATGCCCAAAGGGTGTCATCGTACCAGAATAGCTTCTCAGGTAAGTTAAGAGTAGCCCTAAAAAGAAAGGTTTTCAGAAATCTTTTGAAGCACTTGAAATTTAATTCTGTGCGGAGGTGGCCCAGCAAGCCATTCCAATATGCCAGAGCTGCAGCAGAAAAACCTAATTTTCTTGTAGATTCATACTTCTGTTTCCCGCAAGGAGGGGAGGTGTATACGAAAATCATGGAGTGAGCAAAGAAATCTTGCTGGGTCATATAGGGAAACGAGTAGACAAGTAATCCGGAACTGCATCATGAATAATTTTGTGTGTCAGGGGTAAGAAGCTTGAAAATGATCCAAGAATTTGTAGGTAATCAATGGTATTTATTTACATTCTCTTATATACCGCGCTATTCTGCATCCGTGCGGTTTACATTGAACAAACTGAAATTACATTGAACAGGGCATTATAACTTGGAGATAACTATTTTACAGGGAACATGGGCTATGGAGGGTTAAGTGGCTTGCCCAAGACCACAAGGAGCAACCTGTGGGACTAGAAACCCCAGTCCTTCCGGCCCAAGGTTGCTGTCCTCTAGTGGTATTTGAACCCCCGACCTTCCGGCCTGAAGTACCTTGCCCCAACCACTAGGCCACCCCTCCACTCCATTTGACGAATAGTGATGTAATATGATCTAATTTGCATATGTGAGCTAGTACATGAAGAGCCATATTTTGGATGATCTGGAAGCGACTGAGATGGACCTGTGGAAGGCCTAAATAAACAATATTGTAATAGTGAAGTCTCTGTATCACAGTATGTAAAAGCACAGTTATCTGGGCTAGGTGATCCAAAAATGAATGAATGCTACAAAAATTCCATAAGGCCAGGAAGGTCTATTTAGTTACTTGGGTGAGTTGAGGGGAGAAAGTAAGGGCCAAATCTAATACAAACAATAGGTCTTATATAGTAGAGGGTAATAGTCACCTAATATATAAAAATCCTAACCCCTCATATACAGAAAAGAAAAAGTCCCATCACAATTCAGTAGATCAAATTAATCGTAATAAAAATCTAGTAAAAAAAGAAACCTGCAGTCTCAGGCAAAAACGGCTATATACTCCCAGGTTTAATTTCACCTCGAGGGTAATGACAGATTACATCACCGACCGCTCTAATAGGTTTCTTTTAAATAATTGAAAAATTCTCAGATTAATCAGTCACTTAAGCAGATTTTTCTTACTGTTCTTCACAAATATCAGAGATTGTATCAGTTATTCAATGCCATAATTATGCTTTTTCTTTTCTGTATATGAGGGGTTAGGATTTTTAAATCTAATACAAAGACAAGATATCGAAGGGAGGTAGGTAATACTAAAGGTTTGACTGTCTGTCATAAGGGCAAGTGTAGGCTGAAAATCTGAACCAGTAAACCAAATGGCTGTCACATTTGTAGGGTTCAGCTGAGAGTGTTCAAATAACCAGGAGGATATTGTTATTAAACAGTTGTTTAGAGAGGCCAAATCTGTTACCAAATCATCATTAGAGTATAACAGTAAGATGTTGTCTGCATAAACACAACAGGAAACGCCTAATCCCTGTATTTATGTAATTACCCAGCTGCCTCTGGGTTTTCTTGGTAGCGTATCGCCGGAAGTAGATTGCCAGGCCTTTTCATGCAAGGCAATGGAGAATAAAGTGACTTGCCCAAGGTCACAAAGAGTGCCAGTGGGAATGGAACTCTTGATCTTCTGGGTACTGGCCAATTGCTCTACCAATAGGCTACTCTTCCACTTTAATAATAAAGACGATAAAATAGAACCCTGGGGGATGCCGCACATAAGGTCTCAGAGGGTAGAGACCTCTCTTTGAAAATGAACCTGGAAAGATCTATGATTTAGGAAGGAACGAAACCAGTCAAGAACTGTACCTCGGATCCCTGCCTCATATAAGCAGGCCAAAAGTAGGTTGTGATCCACCAGATCAAAGGCCACAGATAAGTCCAGCAAAACTGCAAGAGTATAATTCCCACGATCAAGTGACCTATAAATATCATTAAGGACTGCTGCCAGGACTGTTTCCGTACTGTGGAATGAGCGAAACCCTGATTGATGAGGATGGAGAAAATGAATTTGGTCCACATGATCTGCAAGCTGACGGAAGATGATTTTCTAGACAATCTTCAACGTGACGGCTAAGTTTGAGATAGGGCAGTAATTTTGAGGATCAGACCATATATAGCTTTTTTCCAGGCCTCAGGTATCACTCCTAAAGATAGACTTTGGTTGACCAGTGAAAGCAAGATCTGGAGGAATCCCAAACTGGGCTCATTTAGCCAAGTTGATGAAATTGGGTCTGAGGAGGAAGTAGTTTTATGAATGGACTGTGATACCCTCTCTAATTGGGTGATTCAGGTTTAAAATCAACTCGGTTAGAGTTCACCCTAATGTAATTGGTGCATATCACATCATGTAGAAGATAAATCAGTCACTGTACAGGCTTTAATTGTTTGATTCATGCAGGGCCTGCTTTTTCTGAAGCTTCCCATCAAGCCACCCACAGTGTCTTGGGACCGCAACATGATCTAAATTCAGCTGATGAAAGCTCTTTTCAAGCCACTGGAAACTTGTACTTTAATGTTCCTGACCTTGAGGGTCTTGTTTTTTGTGGCAGTAACTTGAGTTGACAAAGTAAGGGTGCTCCAGGCTCTACAACAACAAGGTCGTTCTATACATTTTTTCCCACAGAGGCAAAAGCGTATGGAACACATTGGACTGCACGAGATCCTTAGCCTTCTATTTGGAGCAGACTAAAGCCCTTTGAAAGTCTATCGAGCATTTTTGCCTCTTTTGAACCTAAGCAGCCAGGGTCTGCTGTTAATAAATGTACTTTATTAAACTGGCAAGCAGACTTCATTTCCTATGCTTATGCCCAAGCAACCTTGACAATTAAAAGTCATGTCACGGCTCATAATGTCAGAGTGTTGGCTGCTTGGGTAGCTCTTTTAAGAATGGCCTTCCTGGAGGAAATTTGCAGAGCTGTCTAGAGAAGTCCCTGTTTAATCTATATTACCAAGTTTAAGTTACAATGAAAACCGCTTTGACAGAAATGATAAAGTGGTATAAAAATCCCGTTAAATAAATAAATGGACACCCAATATACCAGCCTGTTTGAACAGACTGTCCTCCAGAATCTGTTTGGGGAATAGAATCCAGCTCCATTCCTCCTATTATGAAAAAGACTAATTGCCACCAAAAACATCTTTGTGTTTGCCATTGCAGCACCTTCCATGTTCATCATTGTCCCCTTTTTCTATTGAAGACAGCCTGTAGCTAGGGAATCCTTTATGTGAGGACTTTCTAACTTGCCTGTCCTCAGAGAAAGCTGTTTCTTATCTTTAGCAAGTGTTGTCCATAGACAGTAGGATATAAACCCGCACATGCCCTCCCACCTCTCCCAGAAGTTACATTCAGCTTTAGTATTAGATTAAGGCAGACCCACATGAAAGCGGCAGGCAGGAAGTGGTATGCATGTGCGGTGGGGCTTCTGAAAATCTTCTGGATTTTATCTTTTCCCATGCTAGGCTCCATCAGTGGCGTCGCCTATCTGAGGATTTATATCCTGTTGTCAGTGGAAATCACCTACTACTGGTAAATAACTTTGTTTTATCAGTGGAATGTTTCAGGGATCTGCCATGGGCCCAGTGCTGCTCAATATTTTCAAGAATGGCTTTGCAGAGGAGTTAGAAGGAAAGGTTTTTATCTTTCAGATGATACTAAGTTCTATAATAGGGTGGAGACTCCAGCTAGAGTATAACGAGCTCAAAGCAGCCTAAGGAAGCTTTAGGAAAGATAAGAATATGACAAATAAGACATACTGCAAAAAAAGTGTAGGGGCATACAAGCCAAGTGAACAAAACATGAGAGGAGTGAGGCATTGATGTGCATGAAACAGTAAAGAAATCTCATGGTGATTTCTAATGACAGCAAAATTATAAAACATGAAAAAGCAGTGAACAGATGCAGGGTAATGGTAAGGTCTATAGGAAGTAATATTACTAATAGAAAAAAGGTCATAATAATGTCTTTATCTCCAGGAACAAGCAGGAGTGAGTCTTCACATATGGGTACGTCGGTACCGACGGAGCCTGCGCGGGAACGCTCCCCAGCGTCCAAAAAGAAAGCTTTTGGGAGCATCCCACGCGTATGCGTGCTGCCTTCTCGCCCATTCACTTCCCTCTCATCAGTTTTCCGCGGATCCGGCAGGATGTACTCCTGTCACCGCAGAAAATTCTTCTTTTTATTCTTAGTTTTTTGTGGTCGCGTCTGCCTTCCCTCAACGCCACCGGTACCGCCAGTGCTTTTCTTTCTTTTTTCTAAAGAATTTCTTTTTTTCCTCAGAAACTTTTCCTGTTTATTGTCTGACGGTTTAGGCCACTAGGCCTCCATCTTTCCATTATTTATTTATTTATTTTTATTTATTTAACATCTTTTATATACCGCGCTATTTGTTTTCAGTGCGGTTTACAAGTAACAGATCTGCACAATCAGAAAACACTGGTGTGCTTACATTATAACAGGAAACTTAAACTTGGAACAGAGGGTAATAAAACTATAACTATGTACACACAGTGAAACTATGTACAAAAAGCAGTGTAAAAACTGAGCTATGTATTATGGAAAAGCCAGCCACTACTCTTAAGAAATGCTCAAAGTGTGGCGGTACAGATATTTTTTCTGACACCCATACTTGGTGTCTAAAATGTTTGGGTCCTGACCATCTCCCACTGGAGTGTCTTTCCTGCTGGAGCTCAAATAGAAGAAATCTTCAGAATCGAGCACAACTCGATACCCAGTTCACATCGCGCTCGATGTCACCAGCTATAATATCTCCACAGGATCAGGTAACCAAACAAAAGTCTGTAAAGACTAGCCAGTCCTCGAGTGGTCGATCTCCTTCCCAGTATCGAGATGGCTCTGGCCTTGCCCTTGAAGACATTTTGGCAATAAAGCCCTGGCGGGAGTCTTCGGGCTCCAAAGCATTAACGGGGCTTCAGGTTGTTCCCGGGGTTTTTACCTTGATGAACATACCTGGGCCATGCTCGGTGGTTGTGGCCGCTTCGAGCGGTACTGACACCCTGGCATTGGCTATGGTGATGGATGAAACACTCCTCACCGAGGATCGCAGTCTAGTGCTCTCGGCTACTTCGGTACCGCTAGAGTTGCTGCAGACCGTTCCTCCAGTATCGGTATCGGCTTCGGTATCGGTATCGGCATCGGCATCGGTGTCATTACCGTCCATGCTTACTTCGACAGACTCGCGTTCTTCGATGCCGAGCCTGGAATCGATCTCTAGCATGGCTGATTCGGGACCGACTCGTCTCGGTACCGACCTCGGGCAGTACTGAAGACATCGCTTTAGGGAAAATCCGATGCTTCATCCCTTCAGGTCTTCCGATCCCAATGACTGGGATGAATCTATCGGTACTAAGGCTAAATCTTCAACAAGTCTAGCCTTTACTCCTCATTTTAGAGGGTCCTCCTCGGGAGATTTCTTTTCAAGCTTTTCTGCTTGATATGGCAATGTTACTTGCCATTTCTATACCTGGTAAGGAATCCTTGCCAGGGGATTCAGAGACCCTGCAATCCCCCTGGATTTCAAAGGAAGTTATCATGCTTCCTTTGCATCAGATCTTACAAGATCTACTTTTAAGGATGTGGAAACTCCTTTAACGGTATCACCACATTCTAAGACACTTGACTCCATGTACAAGGTGCCACCTTCTCCAGGTTTTCAAAAGACTCAATTTCCTCATCATTCTATTGTTGTAGAATCAGTAATGAGGCATATTAAGAGTGCAAAGAAACATTCTTCTTATCCACCAGGTCGTGAGTCTAGAACTTTACATGCCTTTGGACGTCGATGCTTCCAGGCATCCATGCTTTCAGCAAGAATTATCTCATATATTTTCTATATGGGATTATCTCTTGAAGAGGTCACAAAGAACTTAAAGCTTTTGAACCCTTTTCTTCAAGAACATAAGAGAGCAGACTTTTTCATATTAGTCAGTCATGCTCAGAATGTCTCTAAATTCCTTAATCGTGCTTCCTTGGACTGTTTTGAGTCTATTAGCAGAACTTCTGCTATAGCCATAGGAGCACGACGCATGGCCTGGCTCCAAGCTTCATAAATGGGTACAAGAAAAGCTGGGAAATACTCCTTGTACTGGTGTGAAAATCTCTTTAACAAGGATGCTTTATTTCAAGCTAATCAGTTAAACACTGATATTGTTGCTTTCAGAGGATTGTCAAAACTTCCCTCTGCCCCAGCTAGTAAAAAATCTCCTAACAAACTTTGTTCCCCTAGGGGGGAAACGTTTTATTCATCTTCTACCCATCATGCAGATGTTTCCAAAGAAGGGCAACATCATACCAGGCTAAGAAAACCAAAGTCTCAACAGGCTCAGCAAACTCAGCAGTCGCAGGGTTTCTGATTTTGATTCATTAAATCTTTTTTCCTGTTGAGTTTCAGAACCAATACTTAACTACAGAAGCATTTACAGTTCTTCTCATCCTTATTGAGAGGTCAATGATACACTGCCTTAATCCTCCACTTTAGGCATGGCTCTCTTGCTAAGAGCAGTCTATCCTTTCAGCTCTTAGAGCTATTAAGGATAATCATGCCCTACAGGTAACAGGTTTCTCCTCTCCTTTTAAAAGTAAACAGAGGAGTTACAACTACTTATAAGGTAAGCTATGCCCTTCGCCTTGGCAGTTGTCTTGTACGAGGATATCTTATACATTTCACTGCAGGGGAGCTTACCCTTTCAGAGACTTACCAAATTGTAAGTCTTTCCAACTCTGTATTACTTCCATCCCTCTTAGTTGAGATTTTCAATTTAAGAGTGATACTATTTGACTGGAGGGCTTACCTTTAAGCCATAGGATTGTCCCTAATACCTACTCCAGTAAATAATTTCCATACAGAGTTTCTCCCCTCTGCAATCTTTCAAATATTTCTTTTAAGACAGCTTATCAGACCATAAGTGAGAGTTATCACTTCTGTTTGGTCTCTCGGTCCTTTTCCAATCTATAGGACCTAACCTCTTCTGCTGCCTTAATAACTGTCCAAAACCTACTTGGACAGTTTATCGTTGCAGGCAACTTGTCTGTCTGCTATTCTTAGCCATCTGCAATTCTTTGGCTTCCACAGAATAGATTAGGTTGAACACTGATAATTAAACAACCAGATCTCACCTGGGCAACCTACAACATGCTCTCTGTAATTCTACAAGAAGCTCTGCAACTATGGGCCTTTGCCAGAGAGCATCAGAGCCATTTCTGGTGGATAACTTTCAGATGGTTGAAAGGCTTGCCCAGTCATGCTCCCACATGACCGGGTTTTTTCCTTCTTTTACCATCTTCCTTAAAATTTTCTTTTTAGGGAAAATGAACCAGGGTTTACATCACGTGAAAGCATAAAGAATTGCTTAATTCCCTGAGTTGTTCCACATCTCCAGTGGAACTTCTCCAACAGGGATGCACTTCTTTTCATTGCAGTTTGTCCTTGTCTAGTGCATTCCTTCTAATTCCTAATACTTCATTGGAGTTTATGTTGAACAAAGAACGCATTATACTCATATTGCCCTCATAGACGGGCAAATATGGTATTCCCTTTTATTGCATCTTTCTCCACACTGAAGTTATAGAAGGATCCAAACTTGTTGTCTTAAGACTAAGGTTTTTCTTTGCACGTAGATCTCCACTTCTGGTTATTCAAAGTCTAGAATTTTAAAGAGATCTAGACCTATCCTTCTGACTAGGAACATTCCACTGGTTTCCATGTAACCTTCTTCATGGTTCTTCCACATGTAACCAGTAAGAGGTTCTCTATCCATAGTTTGCAAGCAGGTCTTACCCCTTCTTGTTGTTAAGTGAGTCTCTTGTTTATATATATATATATATATCACTCTGAAAGATTTGTTACTGTCCATATTAATGCTGTTCCAGCATGCCATAGGATTTTAAATGGACAACCAATTTCTATGGTAGTCACAAAACTGCCTTCTTTTACTGTAACCTTTCCGGTTATATCACATTTGAAGCTCTCCATGTAAAGTCATCCTAAGTGACATCATTTACAGAAGACATTCCTGATCTTCAAGAAATTGGAGGCTACACCGCCTACTACAAATGTTTGTTTCTGTCTTTCATTTGGATAGAGGGGTCTCAAAGACTCATCCTTTTTCTGCAAACCAGTCAGATTTATCTCCTCTCTTTCCTAGAACCTTTTTCTGCTCCAAGGACAAAGAGCTTCAAACGTTGGCCTACAGAAGCTTTAGCTTCTCATCTAAAGTCCAACCTCATTAAACTCTCCCAGTTTTCTCTTCTGGGATTAGTTCTAGCCTTTTAGGCTTCTGACCTCTGCCTGTATTGTGAAATTTATTTTCCTCTACTTTCCAGTAAGGCAGGGGTCTCAAACTCAAATTGCTTTGAGGGCCGAATGAGGACTTGTAAAGTAACCCGGGGGCCGCATAAGACACGGCCCTCATTTGCATAAGGGGCCTCATTTGCATAAATATTTGCATAATGTTGCATAATGAGTGCATGGATAAAGAAAGACTAGAAAATTTCTATATTACTATAATCCAGTGCCAACCGCCAGGCACATTAGGAACTACTACTAACACTGCCCATTTGGAACCCATAGCAAACCCCCCGTATCATAACAGCACTACCAGGACTCACAAAGCACCAGACCCTACCTATCAAAAGGCAACACTGCAAATATTAAATCAATACATTTCAGAGAACAATACATGACCTACTGGGAAAAGAGAACAAGTAGCAATGTCAAATAGGAATTACACAGAATACCTCAGCACTGTAGAAATAAAACTATAAATAATTTCTTGTACCAAAGCACAGACATTAATGATGCACATTTCCCAGAGCTGACATATTCCAGTTAATAAATTCAAAATAAAGAGATATTTTTCTACCTTTTGTGCATTTTTTTTCAGTTGCAATTGCTCCAGCCACTTCTGGTTTCTTCGTGTCTTCTGCTATCTCCATCGTCTGCTGTCCATTTGTCCTTTCTTCTCTCTTCTAGTTTTTTTCCATTCTCTCTCTCTACATCTGCTTTAACATACTAATCTTTCTCCTTTTGCTCTTTCCTCATTCCTATTTCATCCACTCAAATTTTACCCCTCCATCCTCAATCCCCACTTACTCTCCCAATACCTGGCCAATTGTAGATTTGTCTTCTCTTCCAGACAAAATATTTTTCCCCTCTCCATTTCACTTTCCCAGCTCCATCCCATTCTAATCCTCCCCCAACATCAGCTCCCTTCTAGTTCCAGCCCCACCCAGCATCTGCTCCTTTCTAGTCCCTGCATCAGTCCATTTCCAGTCCTATCCTAGCCTCACCATCAGCCCATTTCCAATCCTAGCCCCCCATCAGCCCATTTCCAATCCTAGCTCCCTCCCCTCACAGCCCATTTCCATTCCAAGCCCCCCTCCCCATCAGCCATTTGCAGTTCAAGCCCCCCTTCCACTCAGCCCATTTCCAGTCCTAGCAACCCCCCAGCCCATTACCAGTCCTAGACCCCCCATAGCCCATAACCAGTCCTAACCTCCCCATAGCGCACTTCCAGTCTTACCCCCCCATCACCCCATTTTCAGTCTTACCCCCCCCCCATAGCCCATTACCAGTCCTAGTCCCCCCCATAGCCCACTTGCAGTCGTATCCCCCATCACCCCATTTTCAGTCCTAGCCCCACCATAGCCCATTACCAGTCATAACCCCCCCCTGCCAATAGCCCACTTCCAGTCCTAACCCCCATCTGCCCATTTCCAGTCCTAGCCCCCACCATAGCCCATTACTAGTTATAACCCCCCCCAGCCCATTACCAGTCATAACCCCCCCTGCCAATAGCCCACTTCCAGTACTAACCCCCATCTGCCCATTTCCAGTCCTAGCCCCCACCATAGCCCATTACTAGTTATAACCCCCCCCAGCCAATTACCAGTCATAACCCCCCCTGCCTATTGCCTACGTCGAGTCCTTACCACAATCTGGCCCTTTCCAGTCCTAGCCCCCACCATAGCCCATTACCAGTTATAACCCCCCCCCAGCCCATTACCAGTCATAACCCCCCCCCTCACCCCTCTGCCAATAGCCCACTTCCAGTTCAGTCAGCCCCTCCATAGCTCATTACCGGCCAACAAAAAAACCCCAAAACCCTGGCTTCTGCTGCTGCCGTTGCCGCCGTGGCAGCAGCAGAATCAATTGTCAAATTAAAAAAAAAACTGACTTCTGCTGCTCAAGCAGCTGTCCTGCGGCCCCTTTCCCTCTGCCCGGAGATCCGACTCTGCTCTCAGCGGCGTGCTTTTCAAGCCGCGACGAGAGTATTCCCCTCTCGCGCGGTTTTTCAAGCCGCGCGAGAGGGGAATACTCTCTTCGCGGCTTGAAAAGCACGCCGCTGAGAGCAGAGTCGGATCTCCGGGCAGAGGGAAAGGGGCCGCAGGACAGCTGCTTGAGCAGCAGAAGTCAGTTTTTTTTTTTTAATTTAACAATTGATTCTGCTGCTGCCACGGCGGCAACGGCAGCAGCAGAAGCCAGGGTTTTGGGGGATTTTTGGTTTTCCGCCGTCGCGGGCCGCACAAAGTTGTCTCGCGGGCCGCGTGTTTGAGACCCCTGCAGTAAGGTATTTTCTTTGAGGATAATGTACTGGTTTCTAGCACCAGACCATTAGTCTCAACAAATACTTTCGCAGTACTTCTGTCTGAGGTCCACATTAGAGAATTGGAATCCAATTTTCACTAACTTTTCTGGTCTACACAAGGACTCCTCTCCAGACGCCTTCTTTAGTCCAGCTGTTCCACAGCACACCCCTTTTTTAGTTCAACTCCTACCCTCCATCCCTTGGATGCCTCAGGTTCTGGGAAATAGCATGGCCCATCAACTAGAGGGCAACATGCTGGGACCTCCTCCAGTCATCTTAGCTTGGGAGTCCCCATATTTGAAGACTCATTCCTGCTTGTTCCTGGAGATAGCACAGTTACTTACCTGTAACAGGTGATCTCTGGGAACAGCAGGAATAAGTCTTCACAACCCACCCACCTCCCCTAGGAGTTGTCTCTTTATCTTTCTTTCTCTCTCTAATTTGTCTACTTCCCTCCTTTGGTCTCGGCTACAAACCCAACCGATGAGAGGAAAGTGAATGGGAGGGAAGGCAGCGCGCATGCGCATGGGATGCTCCCAAAAGCTTTCTTTTTGGATGCTGGGGAGCGTTCCCGTGCAGGCTCCGTCGGTACCGACGTACCCATATGTGAAGACTTATTCCTGCTGTTCCCAGAGATCACCTGTTACAGGTAAGTAACTGTGCTTTACAGATCAGTGGTGACATCTCATCTGCATATTGTGTCCCATTCTGGGGTTTCTGCCTAAAAAAGGATATAGATAGAGACAATGAAATATTTTAGAAGTCTACTTCAAGCACTATTTATTAAGATGTAAGGCCTTACAGATATGTACATAGTAGGAATGGATTTATGACAGATATAGTCAAATTTCCAAAGGTACAAATAACACACAAGAAGCAAGAGGTTTTCAGTGGAAGGGGAGTTATTGAACAAGAGGTCATCTTATGAGACTTAAAGAGATGAAAATGAAGAAAACTGTATCTCCAGGAACAAGCACGAATCTAGTCATCACATATGGGTATCGTCGGTACCGACGGAGCCTGCGCGGGAACGCCCCCCAGCGTCCAATCAGAAAGCTTTTGGGAGCATCCCACAGCGCCTGCGTGCTGCCTTCCCGCCTTTCCCAACTGCCTCTCTCCAGTTCTTCTTTTTCCGCGGAGCCAGCGGGTCGTGTTCCTGTCACCGCAGAAGAATTTCTTTATTTCTTTATGTGGTCGCGTCTGCCTTCCCCGACGCTCTACCGGTACCGCCGGTCTTTCTTTTCTATTAAAAAAAAAAAATAAATAAATTAAAAAAAAAAAAAAATATATATATATATATATCTGTTTTTCATTTTCTTCAGGTGCACCCGCCTTTTTGGGCCTTAGGCCCAAAAACGTTTCTTAACATGGAAAAACCTGCCTCAGGTTTTAAAATGTGCACAAAATGTGGCGGTACCATTTCCGTCATCGACACCCATGAATGGTGTTTAAAATGTTTAGGTCCTGACCACTCCATCACAGATTGTGTGTCCTGTGCTATGATGTCTACAAGAGGTCGACAGAACCGAGCTGCTAAGCTCAGTACCCTGTTTCCCTCTGATGCGGCTTCGGTGGCATCGACGTCTTCCAGGGCTGCTGCTTCTTCCCGTGGATCTCAGGTAACTAAACATAAATCCAGCCGGTCCTCGAAAGGTAGATCTCCTTCTAAGCATTGAGATGCCTCTGGTGTTGCCCTTGAGGATTCTGCAACGGCAAAATTACCCCGGCGGGAGGCTTCGGCTTCCAAAGCATCATCATCGGGGTTCCAGGCACTGTTCCCTCTAAGCTGTGCACGTGTGCGCGCGCACACACCTCGCCGAGCGAGCGCACATACTTTACAACAGAGCGCACAAAAATTACAGCTCTGATTCTGATAGAAAACAACACAGACGTCTTAAAATTTAAACATTATGATTGTAATTACTAGAAATTTCCCACTTCATTTAGTAATCGCCTATTTTCATTTAATTTGATTAAAATCAATGTGGTGTACATACTGTATTCTGACGTGTAGTCAAATTTTAAAGTATGTAACTCCGAGTGTTATGTGGCGCACAAAAATTTAACCTTCCTTCAAAAGCTGCACACGGCTGATATTTTATGCGCACACAGCCTACAGAAAATTAGAGGGAACATTGGTTCTAGGATGTTCTCGATGGCTCGGCCTCGCCTGATCTCCTGGTGCCATGCTCTGGGGTACCGGCGGTTCCCACCGGTACCGACTTCCAGGCATTGGCAGCGTCTATGGACCAGAGAATTCTGTCCATAGAACGCAGTCTAGCGGCTTTCCTTGTGGCATCGACGCCCTTGGTACTGCGACAGACAACTCCACCGGCATCGGTATCGGTACCCGTACCGACAGCATCGACATCGGCATCGGTGTCTGCTTTGCCGGTACCCTGTCCTCCGATGCCCGCCGGTACCGATTATTCCCAATACCGATTTTACTCGGTACAGGTATCGGGCTCTGCAGGAGCATCCCGATAGACGATACTTCGATTCCTCAGAAGAATCTGAGGATTCTGAAAGTTCTGTCGATGCAGCGATGCTTCTTCCACAGGAGTCCTCCTCCCCTAAACGCAGGATGTCTCCTCCAGAGGACATGTCTTTCCAAGGCTTCATCAGAGAGGTGGCTCGGGGCCTGTCCATCACTGTGGCCCCTGAGACAGAGCCAATGGCCAAGGAGTTGGATATTTTACAATATCCCAAAACTCCTAAGGAGGCAGCTACCCTACCCATTCATGAGATTATATATGATCTCATGTTGAGGATGTGGGAAACACCTCTTACCACCTCTCCTCATTCTCGTAGGTTAGATACTATGTATCATGTCACTCCTTGTCCTGGCTTCCATAAAACTCAGCTTCCTCATTTATTTTATTTATTTTTATTTATTCACATTTATATACCGCATCTTCCAAGAGTTCAGTTGCGGTTTACAGTTAACAATAATTAACAAATCAAGTTTGTTTTACATGGAACATTGCAATAATACAGAACTTATTTACAAGGAACATCATATAAAGTATAGAACAAACAATGTGGTATAATACCGAACAGTGTGGAAACTATATACAAGTTATATATGAATATATATACATGGATTACATGGGGGAGGTCAGAAGATCATCATTGGAGAGTGCTATCTGTATAGGTTAAAGGTTTATTGCATAGAGCAACCGGATTGTCTATTTAACCTTTGTCTATTGTAGATATTGAGTTATTTATGTTATAATGTTTGGTGAACAGATAGGTTTTCAGTTTCTTGCATAGTTCTGTGATCTCTGTTAGCTTTCGTAGCTCCTCTGGAAGGGAATTCCAGATAGTAGGGGCTATGTGCGAAAATGCTCTATTGTTTGTTGATTTGTGGGCTTTTGTGAAATCTTTCGGGATTTTTAATCTGCATAGTTGTCCTTTTCTGTGTGTAGGCTTAGCTGGTTCTTTGTGTATTAAGTTACATAACATGGGTGGGGCCAAAGCATATAAGGCTTTGAATGTTGTTATTATTGTTTTGTAGATTATTCTACATTGAATTGGTAACCAATGAAGGGAGACTAGTATTGGTGATATGTGTTGAAGGGAATTGATTTTCAATGTGATTCTAGCTGCAGCATTTTGTGCGAATTGCAATCGTTTTATACTTTGTTTTGTTCAGCCTATTAGGATTAGATTGGCAAAGTCAAAGTGTGGGGTTATTGTAGCTTGTATTATGTTGATAAAGTCCTGTGTGAAAACTAGTGGACGAAGTTGTTTAAGGGTTTTAAGTTTGAAATAGATTTTCTTTATGGTATTGCTGATGTGAGTTTCCATCGTAAGGTGTGTATCTAGCATGACACCTAGATATCTTATTTCCTTTTTTATTTTGATTTCTTGGTTTTGGAGTCTTATGTGTGATGGAGGGATATAGGTTCTGTTCTTGGTTACGATTAGAACTTCGGTTTTAGCGTGATTTATGTGGAGGTTTTGTGTTTTTAGCCAAGTTGTGACTTCATTATAGCAATCCGATAAGAGTTGAAGCGGTAGGTTGGGAATTGTGAATGGAATATAGAGCATAATATCATCTGCGTAGAGATGATATTTTACTCCAAAGCTTTTGAATATGTTGCAGACTGGTTTTATGTAAATATTGAAAAGTAGAGCTGACAGCGCTGAGCCTTGAGGTAATCCAATTTCTTGCTTGTAGGTGGTGGAGTTTTGATTTCCAATTCTTACATTTTGTGTTCTATCAGTTAGATAGGATGAGAACCATTTGTGTACTGTAGAGTTTAATCCTATTTGTTTTAAGTTATTGAGCATTATTGTGTGGTGTACGCTATCGAACGCAGCTGATATGTCGATGAACAGTAGGATAAATGCCTGTTTAGGATTGTCAATCTCTCTTAGGAGTGCATCTATTAAAACTGTGAGGAGTGTTTCCACTCCATGGCAGGGCCGAAAGCCATATTGTTGCTCATCAAGAGGATAGGATGAGTCAAGAAAATCTTGTGTTTGTAATTGAACTACTTTTTCAATTATTTTGGCCAAAAAAGGTATGCTTGATATGGGTCTATATGACGTTGGGGATGTTTTGTCCAGTTTGCTGTTTTTGAGGATTGGCCGGATTTATGCGTGTTTAAGAGATGGTGGGAGGTAGCCTTGGGTAAGTGAGAGGTTTACTATTGAGAGAATGTAGGGCAATAAGATTGGTAGTGTGTTTTTTATCCAAGTTACTGGACATGGATCTAGATAGGATGTTGTGGTGTTGAGGCCAGAGATGATGTTTTTTAGTGTCTCTTTAGTTATAGGATGGAACTCTAACCATTCGTTTGTATGTTGGTGTGACAAGAGGATAGTGTTTATAGGTATTGATGGCAATTTTGCTTTGTTTTGATAATGTTGGGCTAAAGTTTGGACTGAGATGTCTGTGATTTCGCTGTCAGAAGTTTGGGGGTTGGTTAGATTTCTGACAATGGAGAATAATTCTCTTGGTCTGTTATATGATTTTGAGAGTATTTTGGCATAATATTCTTTTTTTGTGCTATCCAAGGTATCTTTGTATTTAGTGAGTAGATTATTGTATATTTCTTTGTGTATCGTCAATTTGGATTTACGCCAGTTATGTTCTAGTTTTCTAAGGTTCCTTCTCATCTGATTTAGTGTAGTATTGAACCATGGTTTGGCATTGGTGTTAGAGTGGTTACTCTTTTTGTGTATTTGATTAGTTTTTGCGGCATTGTAGATGGTGTCATGCCAGTTTTTAACAATGTTATCTAAATTCGTCTCTGTTGTGACGAGGTGGGGGATTGTTAAGTCAATAAATTCATCATTGTTAAACTTTTTAAATCTTGTGGTTGTGACATTTCTGATGTAGTTGTTAGTATTAGTGGATGGATAAGTCAGGTTTAGTTTAATAATGTGGTGATCTGACCAGGGTATTTGAGTGCATTCAACTGAATTTGGGTTGATTAGTTTGAAGAGTGAGTTAGGGAGAAGGACAAGATCAAGAATTCCACCTTTGATGTGTGTAGATGTGTTTATTATTTGATGATATTCTATGTCGGAGATAGTATCAAAAAATAGTTTAGATTCCGATGTTGGTAGCGAGGGAAGGTTGAAATCTCCTAGCATCATTATGGGGTGTTGTTCAGTTGAGGAGCTGAGGAGTTCAATGAGAGAGTCAATGCAGTCTGATTTTTGGTTTGGGGGCCTATATACCAAGCAAAGTTTCATGAAGTCAATATTTATTAGTAGTGTGTCTATTTTGTCAGAAATATTGGATTGTATTGCTTTGGCGCATAGTACCTATGTGGTGGAATCTGCTATGAGAAGGATTCGAAGTGCAAAAAGACATGCCTCTAATCCTCCAGGACGTGAATGCAGAACTCTGGATGCTTTTGGACGTAGAGTCTTTCAAGCTTCCATGCTTGCTGCAAGAATCAGTTCCTATAGTCTCAACATGCGAATGTTCCTAAAGGAAATTACTGATCATCTACAGACTTTAAGTCCTTTCATCTCTGAGGATAAAAGGTAGGAGTTCCTCACTTGGCTCAAATATGCCCAAGATGGCTCTAAATTCTCCAACCGTGCAGCCTTCGACTGCTTTGAATGTATAAGCAGAACCTCGGCTATTGCCATAAGTGCACGTAGAATTGCTTGGCTCCAAGCATCTGATTTAGAGCTCTGGGTACAAGATAAATTGGGAAATATCCCTTGTACTGGCGAGAACCTGTTTGGTAAAGATTGGCAAGAAAAAGCCAATGAAATGGATGCTGAAAATTCCACTTTGGATAGACTATCCAAGTCTACTGCTGATCCTGTTAGGAAAAGGTTGTTCAAGAAAACACCTTTTTCTAAAAAGAAAAGATTTTATCCTGCTTATGGTCAGCAGGCATCTTCTACAGGTCAGTTTTCAATCAAACGTCAGCAACCACCCAAACAGAAGAAAGCAAAGGCTGCTAGGCCTCAACCAGCCCAGCAGCCTCAGCCTCCTCAGGGCCTTTGACTTTCAGCTAGAGAACTTAGCCTTTCTGGCCCTAGAAGGACCAGAACCTTCCACCATTCCAGGAAGGTTACATCATTTTGCTCCCAGATGGGGGCAAATAACAGCAGAGCATTGGACACTCTCCATCAGAAGGGAGGAGTACAAACTTCATTTTTCAAGCATGCCCCCTCACACAATAGTGAAGCAGTTCAATTCTCTGACACCTCTCATCAACGTCTTAGGTCAGGAGGTTGCCATTCTTCTTGCCCAAGAGGCGATAGAAGTGCCTCTTCATCAAGAAGGCACAGGGTTCTATTCCCCTTATTTTCTTATCCCAAAGAAAACAGGGGGATACAGACCTATATTAGATCTCAGAGAATTGAACAAATTCCTTGTCAAAGAGAAATTCAAGATGATTTCTCGCGGTGCTCTGCTTCCATACCTTCAGAATCAGGATTGGCTTTGTTCTGTAGATCTCAAGGATGCGTACACCCATGTACTCATCGATCCAACCCACAGAAAGTTCCTTTGGTTCCTTTTTCAAGGAAAGCACTACCAATACAGGGTGCTTCCTTTTGGTCTGGCCTTTGCTCCAAGGGTGTTCACGAAATGCATGGCTGTGGTAGCAGCATTTCTCCGTACTCTGGGAATATTCGTCTTCCCTTACTTGGACGACTGGCTCATTCGAGCTCCAACACAGTCAAAGGCCAAGACTTCTCTATCCTACACAATGTGTATCCTTCAGTATTTAGGGCTGGTAATAAACATCCCAAAATCCAGTCTGACTCCCACTCAATCTTTAGAGTTCATAGGAGCTCAGCTGGATACCACAAGAGCAAGGGCCTATCTCCTCCTGGCTCGTTGCCTTCGCTTAGTGCAGTTAGCTTCTCAAGCAGCGCTAAAGCCTCACCTAACTGCTCAAGAAATGTTGCAATTGCTGGGCCACATGGCATCTACCGTGCATGTGGTTCCATATGCTCGCCTCCACATGAGATTAGCCCAGTGGCTTTATCCACCCAATGGACCCAGGCATCAGGGTGCCTGTCAGACAAAATAGCAAACACAAGTCGCCTCATTTTGTCCCTCCAATGGTGGAGGTCCACTCAAAATCTGTTGCTGGGGTGCCCCTTCCAGCAACCCCTACCCCAAGCAACTCTCACAACAGATGCTTCTCCAAAGGGTTGGGGAGCTCATCTGCAAGACTTCTCCACCCAGGGCACCTGGTCTCCTCAAGAGAGTTGTCTACATATCAATCTCTTGGAACTCAGGGCAATTTTCCTGGCTCTGCGAGTGTTCCACTCCCTGCTCAGATACAAGACAGTCCTTATTCACACGGACAATCAGGTAACCATGTTCTATGTGAACAAGCAGGGGGGAACGGGCTCTCTGTCGCTTTGCAACGAAGCTTTGTGACTATTGGCCCTCGCCAGAGGGCATCAGATTCATCTGCTGGCAGTATATCTTCCAGGCATTCAAAACTCTTGGGCGGGCGGACAGACTCAGTCGAGTTCTCCTTCCGCACGAGTGGTCTCTGCATGCAGACAGGTGATCAGGATATTTCAACTTTGGGGAACCCCGGACATAGACCTCTTTGCAAGTCCATGGAATGCCAAACTTCCCCGGTTCTGTTCCAGAATTCTAGCTCAGGGGGCTCAGGCCAAGGATGCTTTCCTCCTTTACTGGGGTCAAGACTTCCTGTATGCCTTTCCACCCATTCCCCTAATTCCCAAAACCCTCTTCAAGCTTCAGAGAGACAGAGGCCACATGATCCTCATAGCATCACATTGGCCACGGCAAGTGTGGTACCCTCTGCTTCTACATCTCTCTCAAGCTCTCTCCCTGGAGTTAGGGTCTGCTCCAGATCTCCTATCTTAGGAGAGCAGGATGTTATGGCATCCCAGTCCCCAGTCCCTGCATCTCAGGGCTTGGTTGCTGAAGGCCTAGATCTCCAAGATCTTCATCTTTCTCAGCAAGTGAAAGATGTTCTTTATGCTTCTAGAAAACCTTCCACTAGACGTTCTTATGCTTTCAAGTGGAAAAAGTTCACTATTTGGTGTTCAGAAAAGGGTCTTAATCCCCTTGCTATACCTCTGGAATCATTACTGGAGTATCTCCTTCATTTGTCTAATGCAGACCTTAAGACAAATTCAGTTAGAGTCCATTTGAGTGCTATTGCAGCTTCCCTTAAACCTCTAAATGGACAACCTATTTCCTCTCATCCTCTTATAGCAAGGTTCATGAGAGGCCTCCTTCTAACTAAGCCTCCCATTAGACCACCTCCGGTGGCATGGGACTTGAACCTAGTTCTTGGGCAGCTCATGAAGCTACCTTTCGAACCCTTAGCTACCACCTCCTTGAAATTCCTTTCTTGGAAGGTTATCTTTCTCATTGCAATCACATCAGCACGCCGCATTAGAGAATTGCAAGCACTAGTAGCTAATCCACCTTATACAAGGTTCCATCATGACAAGGTAGTCCTTAGGACTCATCCACACTTTATGCCTAAGGTGGTCTCTCCTTTTCATCTCAACCAAGAGGTCTACCTACCTGTCTTTTTTCCTGGACCTCATGCATCAAATGCAGAGAGGAATCTTCATACCCTGGACTGTAAAAGAGCTCTAGCTTTTTACTTACAAAGGACACAGCAACATAGAAATTCCTCTCAACTCTGTTGCTTTTGACCCTTCTCATTTGGGACTTCCAGTCTCCAAGAGAACACTATCTAACTGGATTGCTCAGTGTATTTCTTTAGCCTATCAGAGTAAGAACCTTTCTCTGGAGGGCCATGTTACAGCTCACAATGTGAGAGCCATGGCAGCCTCAATGGCTCATCTGAACTCTGTGTCTATTGACGACATCTGTCGAGCAGCCACTTCGGCCTCTGTTCATACCTTCACAGCCCATTACTGCTTGGACAAGGACTCCCGCCGGGATGCCTTGTTTGGTCAGGCTGTTCTCAAACACCTGTTTCATACCTAATCAACTCCTACCCACCATCCCTGGTAGGATGCCAGAGATCCATGGGGAAGTGGAGCCCTTCTCAGGGACACACAACGTCTGGGGTCTCTCCCTGGCACCTAAAGCTAGGGAGTCCCCATATGTGATGACTAGATTCCTGCTTGTTCCTGGAGATAGCATAGTTACTCACCTGTAACAGGTGATCTCCGGGAACAGCAGGAATTTAGTCCTCACAACCCACCCACCTCCCCTAGGAGTTGTATCTCTCTATCTGTCTCTTTCCTTTCCCTCTCTCTCTCTCTCTTTGTCTCAGCTTTAAAACTCAACTGGAGAGAGGCAGTTGGGAAAGGTGGGAAGGCAGCACGCAGGCGCTGTGGGATGCTCCCAAAAGCTTTCTGATTGGACGCTGGGGAGTGTTCCCGCGCAGGCTCCGTCGGTACCGACGATACGGTCCCTGCTACGAGGGGACATGGGATGAGGGTGAAGGGAGATAGATTCAGGAGTGATATGCAGAAATATTTCTTTGCAGAAAGAGTAGTGGATCCATGGAATAGTCTCCCAGTGGAGGTGGTAGAGATGAGGACAGTAACTGAATTCAAAAAAGCATGGGACCAACACAGAGTATCTCTAAAGGTAAAAAGTGGACTGTTGTATTTGTTGTTATGGAAGGACAGACTAGATAGGCCATGTGGTCTTTTTCTGTCATCATGTTTCTATGTTTCTATGATACCCATATGTGAGGACTAAATTCCTACTGTTCCCGGAGATCACCTGTTACAGGTGAGTAACTATGCTTTCTTTACAGAAAGGTGGTACAGTAAGCACATAATTTAGACTACTAGTGGTGGAGGCAAAAGCTCTAGCATAATTCAAGAAAGGATGGGGCATCTAGCACTCTGTTGTGTTCTGCACCAGTCAAGGGACACTAAATAGGGTAAAACCAGAAATTAAGTAAACAGTAGTATTCCGACAAGAAAGAATGATTGACAGGTAGGCAGATTAAATGGTTCTGGAGGTCTTTGTGCCATCATAGTCTACTTTTGTGATAGTGATTTGTAGTTTGAAGCTTGACGTGATGAGAAACATTAAGGGACAATGCATGGAACAAGTGCAGTGAATAATTTAGTAAATGCCTATAGAATAGAAGTTTTCTATTTAAGTCTCTAAGAACCCAAACCAGATTGGTTTTTTAATGGTGTATGTAATGAATATGTACAATATGTATTTAATGCCTTTGCTTTTGATACCAGGTTAATTTGCAGTAATTTAATCTGAAATTCAGACCTCTTTGAGGATCATAAAGACCAATTTTAGTAACTACTAAAATAGCATCTTAGTTGTCAGGGTACAAATCCTGCCCGTGCTCCTTGTGACTTGGGAAAACCACTCCTCACTCCATTGCTTCAGGTAGACTTACAACTAGAGTTACAAATGTGGACAACAACTTGTTGTACAGTAGTTTAGACACCAGTAATATGCATAATTATCTCCAGGAATAAGCAGGAATATAGTCTTCACATATGGGTATCGTCGTTTCCGACGGAGCCCGTGCGGGAACGCTCCCCAGCGTCCAATAGGAAAGCCTTTGGGAGCATCCCACAGCGCACGCGTGCTGCCTTCCCGCCCATCTACCTCTCTCACTTCAGTTCTTCTTTTTCCGCGGAGCCGACAGGACGTGCCTCTGTCACCGCAGAAAAATGTGTTCTTTTTTGTTTTTTTTTGTGATCGCATCTGCCTTCATTCGATGCCTACTGGTACCGCCAGTGTTTCTTTTCTTTCTTTACAAAAAAAAAAAAAACTAACGTTCTGACTGAACTTTTCTCTCAGGGGGCCTTCCCCTTTCGGAGCTAGGTGCCATTTTGGGCACGAAGCCCATTTTTCTTCAGTCATGGAGAAACCAGCTAGTGGTTTCAAGAAATATTCTAAATGTGGCGGTACCATATCCGTCACCGACACCCACGATTGGTGTCTGAAATGTTTAGGTCCTGAACATTATCCATTGGAGTGTCTCTCCTGCAGAAAGATGACCAAGAGGGGCCTGCAGAATAGAGCTGCAAAACTCAGTTCCCTTTTTGCCGCAGATACGATGTCAGTGGCATCGACATCTTCCAGAGCTTCATCTTCCTCCCATGGATCTCAGGTAACTAAACCTTTCAAAGACTGGCCGGTCCTCAAAGGGTAGATCTCCTTCTAAGTACCGAGATGCCACTGGTGTTGCCCCTCGAGGAAAATTCACTGGCAAAACAACCCCGGCGGGAGTCTTCAGTCTCCAAAGCATTAACGGAGATTCAGGATGTTCCAGAGGCCTCCACCTCTGCTGAACTACTAGTGCCATGTTCTAGAGTCGTGGCTGCTTCCACCGGTACCGGCACCCAAGCATCAGCAGGAGCAATGGATAAAAGACTCCTTGCTATTGAACGCAGTCTAAACTTGCTGCTAGATCGTTCAACATGAAAAATATGTTGTAAGCTAGAATATTACTTCAGCACACTTCTAACGGGTCTTCAATCCATTTCCATTCCTGGTTTCTTTCAACTTTCATTTCTATTCTTTTATATAAACATAAAAATCTTTTACTTTATTGAAAAATCTTCTTCTTTTAAAAACTCTCAGTGTCATCAACCCCAGTGCTTAAAACATCAGTATATAAGAATCATAACTTTATTAGAGGACTTCCTTTTAAAATCTTCACCCCTGTGTTCAGTTTTGTATAGCAGATCTCGACGCTCTCATAGGGCGCCTTCACGGCGTTTCAAAAGCTAATCTTTCTTCAGGAGATCTTTACCTTAAAAACAAACAAATTATTTAAACCAAACCCCCTCTATCTATTGTGTTCCCATCCTTATCCTAAAATGCTTAACTATATTCATCAAAACTAACTTACTTTCGCAACGGATGCTGCCCACGTCCCAATATTATTCATTCTTGGAAAAGACGCCGCGCATGCGTGCAGGCTACAGCTTCCCTTATTTAAAGCCCTCTGATATTATCCTATTCAATTAGATACTCATTTCTTATGGAAATGGTATAGAGAACTTATCTTCCCTATTAACTAGTCAGAATAAATGTGAAGCCTGTGGGCAGTGAATCTAGAGACTCGTAACTATTGAACGTTTACTCAATCTTGTCCGACATTATTCGATCCACGTACAGAGTTCAAAAAGAACCCTTCACTTTTGATGAATGTTAGCAAAATGTCTAGGAGATAAAAACCTCTTAATACTAAGGCCAACCAAGACGTATTATTGTGATACCATTACCAACCCACCTGGCAGTTCCCAATTAGGTTTTCAACTACCGTATTCCTATCAATCATTATCAGATACTAAACTAGGAGTTGGTTTACTTCGTGTCAGCCCTTCTTAAACATACAGGTATCAACCACTAGTCAAATTCAAGTCCTCCGGACTTGCATTCATGTCAGACTATTTTAAACACACAATTGCCAATCAATAGTGAGATTTAAGCCCTCCGGGCTAACAGTGTTGATCTTATATATCCACCGTTGTTCTTTAAACAAAAGAGTCTCATCTATTGTGCGGCCGGGCAAAGGAATTTGTACTTGTTCAATTGCTATACAGCGAAGCTGATCAAAAGAGTGCTTGTAAGCCAAACAATGGGCAACCATAGGTGCCTCTAAGCGTTGACATTTTAGACGACTTCTATGCTCACGTATTCGTACCCGCAAAGGGCGAACTGTTTTTCCTATATACATAAGGTCGCAGGGGCAAAAAATACCATATACCACTGCTGGCGATGCACAATTTGTAGAACTGTATAGGGTAAAACTCATATCATGGTGTCGAAATTGTGTCTGTTCCATCATGACCTCACAGACATCACACTCCCCACATTTTTTATGTCCCCCTACCCTGTGTTCACGATTCACCTGAGGAAGTACAGTAGGACTTAAATATTCCTTCAAATTTTTTCCTCTTTTCCACACATATCTAATTTTCTTTTGTCGTAACCCCGGTACAGCTGTTAAGATATTACTGTGTTTTTGACAAATTTTTTGAATATGGTGGCTCATTGAAGAATAGTTTGTAATTAGATTTACATTATTTTCTGCAAATGTAGTTTGGGCTGGTGAACGCATAACTAGCAACCCCGAACGATGATTATACAACGCTCGTTGATATGCTCGTTGTACTATCAATCGGGGATACCCCCGTTGCTCAAAATCCTGTTTTAACTGTCTCGCTTGTTGTTTATAACTTTGAACATCGGAACAATTACGCCTGAACCGCAAAAATTGTGAAAATGGAAGGGAGTCCTTTAGTTTATTTATTTATTTATTTATTTAGACAGTTTTGTATACCGCCTTATCCTTCAATCAAAGCGGTCACAACACAATTGGGGGATACATTTAACACGCGGGGATATGAGACACATACACTAATACTTACAGGGAACATGGGCAATGGAGGGTTAAGTGGCTTGCCCAAGACCACAAGGAGCATCTGTGGGACTAGAAACCCCAGTCCTTCCGGCCCAAGGTTGCTGTCCTCTAGTGGGATTTGAACCTCCGACCTTCCGGCCTGAAGTACCTTGCCCCAACCACTAGGCTACTCCTCCTCCCTAGTTGTCTAGAATGTTTACTATGATAATGTAGGAATGTATTCCTATCAGTGGGCTTTCGAAAGACTGAGGTCTGCCACTGATGTATACCTCGAGTAACATGTACATCGAGGTATGTGATCTCCTGTTAATTATATTCATGAGTGAACTTGATGTTCATATCACATTGATTAAGCCAACCCAAAAATTCCCTCAATTCATCATGCGACCCTTTCCATAAGACGAACACGTCATCAATGTATCTACGCCAGATTATTATGGAATCTTGAAAATGAGATTCACCTAACCATTTTTGTTCGAAGGCATGCATGTAGAAATTTGCAATCGAGGGGGCGCACGTCGCCCCCATAGCCACTCCACTAATCTGCTGGTAAAGCAGGCCCTCAAACAAAAAATAATTATGATATATCGTCAAACGTGCTAACTCTATCAAAAAATCAATCTTAGCTCCAGAAAGATCTCCCCGCTGTATCAATGTGTCGCGAACTACTGTTAGTGCCGATGTTTGCGGTATATTGGTATAGAGAGACGTGACGTCTAAAGTCACTAACCATGTATCTTCATAAGTTGACCATTGTGCTATGTCCCTAAGCATATTTAGAAAATGAGTCGTGTCCCTCAAATAGGTGGGTATTGTGGGGAGAAGAGGGCGCATGAAGGAATCAAGATATATTGAAAGAGGCTCTAAGACACTGCCCCGGGTAGACACTATCGGTCTGCCTGGGGGATTATGCAATCGTTTGTGTATTTTTGGTACTGTATAGAATTTTGCTGTATTAGGGGAAGTTGTATTCAAATAGTGAAACTCTTTCTTCGATATTAGATTATCAATCAGTGCCTGCTGAGTAAGACACTTAATCCTCTGCTGTATGTCTTGAAGAGGATCCTCTTCCAACCTCTTATACACTAGATTATTGTTTAGTTGGCCTAACGCTTCCTCTATATAGTCTGACCTGTCTTGCACCACCACTGCACCCCCTTTATCTGCCCTCTTAATTACAATATCAGGATCAGTACGTAACTCTTTTAAAGCTTGTCGTTCAGACGCTATTAAAGCATTACTAAAAGGTGGAACTGTTTTTTCTAATTGGGAAAGATCCCTCAATACCAGATCTTTAAAAGTTACTAATGCAGGATGCAGTGGTATCGGGGGAGTCCAATTAGAACGAAACGGAATAGGAACTGTGTTAATTGAAATAGATTGTGGCTCATCTACTGTTGTTTCTGATATGTCCAATAATTCAACTGAAATTTCATTTGTATCTTCCAATTGAGAGAAATATTGTTTCAGATGTAACTTTCTCATAAATTTCGCAAAATCCACTCTAAACTGAAAAGCGTCATAATAAGTATTTGGTACAAAAGATAATCCTTTATTAAGTAATTGAATGGCTTGCGGTGCTAATGTTTTCGCTGAGATATTCTCTACCAGCAACGGTATATTCGTCATTTCTTCTGTGGCCCTGATCGTGTCTTGGATGTCGTCGTGTCGTCTTTCTTTTTCTTTGCTGTATCCTTGCCCTGTTCTAAAAAATCCTCTTTAGAGGAGGCACTTGAATCTGTTAATGAAGTTTCGCCAGAGGAATCCCCAAATCTGACTTGTTTCTTGCCTTTTTGTAACTTCCTTTTTGCATTCATCCAGGGGTATACATAACCAATTGAATAATCTGTCCCATCTCGTTTAAGCTTTTTGACTTTTTTTGCCATCGTTTCTTGTTGTACTTGCTGTAGTTGTTTTGAAACATCTTCCATTTTCATCTTATACTCCCCTTCAGTCAACTGTGTTTTTAGATCATCTTGTATTGTTTGTATCTCTACTGCTAAAGTCTCGACTGTTAATTGCAATGATTCTATCATCAAGACCATGAGGTCCAGGGAGCATTTGTTAAGAATCATGTTCCACTTCTCCACAAAGTCAGTTTTCATGTCTGGCATTCTTGGCTCCTTGTATACCCTAAGACCCCGAGGGATCTGTTGACGGGATATGTATTCTATTAATGAAGAACGATGTAATTCCGTTCTTATCTTTCTCTTTTGTAGATTCGTCAGTTGCTCCCATGATGCATTCATTGAATTCTTATTCTGAGTATCCATTAAAGAGAAAGGCGTATGCTCTTTTGATAATTCAGAGATGTGATCTTGGGAAAAACTGAAAATGTTCTTCCATCCACTTTGACCTTCCATATTGTAGAAATACAAGCTATTAGGTCTATTTCATTGAACGTATTGCTAAACTTGCTGCTAGATCGTTCAACATGAAAAATATGTTGTAAGCTAGAATATTATTTCAGCACACTTCTAACGGGTCTTCAATCCATTTCCATTCCTGGTTTCTTTCAACTTTCATTTCTATTCTTTTATATAAACATAAAAATCTTTTACTTTATTGAAAAATCTTCTTCTTTTAAAAACTCTGTGTCATCAACCCCAGTGCTTAAAACATCAGTATATAAGAATCATAACTTTATTAGAGGACTTCCTTTTAAAATCTTCACCCCTGTGTTCAGTTTTGTATAGCAGATCTCGACGCTCTCATAGGGCGCCTTCACGGCGTTTCAAAAGCTAATCTTTCTTCAGGAGATCTTTACCTTAAAAACATAAACAAATTATTTAAACCAAACCCCCTCTATCTATTGTGTTCCCATCCTTATCCTAAAATTCATCAAAACTAACTTACTTTCGCAACGGATGCTGCCCACGTCCCAATATTATTCATTCTTGGAAAAGACGCCGCGCATGCGTGCAGGCTACAGCTTCCCTTATTTAAAGCCCTCTGATATTATCCTATTCAATTAGATACTCATTTCTTATGGAAATGGTATAGAGAACTTATCTTCCCTATTAACTAGTCAGAATAAATGTGAAGCCTGTGGGCAGTGAATTGAACGCAGTCTAGCATCCCTCTCAGCAGCTTCGGTACCGCTAAGACCACTACTGATGGTTCCACAGGTGTCAGTACCAACAGCACCTATTTCCATGGGTATGCTTCCCCCCATGCCAAGCCTCGAGTCTATCTCGGGTATCGGGGGACAGGAACCGAGACACTTCGTTACCGACTTCAAACGGTACCGATACCATGCGTTACAGGAGCACCCAGTACAGAGTGGCTTTGAGTCTTCCGATTCCGATTACTCTACCGGTACTAGAGCGATCCTTCCAGAGGATCCAACTCCTTCTTCTCCTCAAAGCAGAATGTCTCCTCCAGAGGATATGTCCTTCCAGGATTTCATATGTGATTTAGCCAAAGGTCTTGCAATCATGGTGATTCCAGAAAAGGAGCCTAGGGCAGAAGAATTAAGAATTCTACAGTACCCTGTGGCTCCCAAAGAAGCAGCTATGCTTCCCATTCATAAGATCTTACGTTAAGAATGTGGGAAACTCCGTTAATGGTGTCCTCACATTCCCGACACCTCAATACTATGTACCGAGTGCCAAGTTGCCCTGGGTTTCAGAAAACTCAGTTACCACACTATTCAATAATAGTGGAATCGGCCATGCGTAGAATCAAGAGTGCTAAAACACACTCTTCAAATCCTCCAGGCCGTGAATCCAGGACACTCGATGCCTTTGGGCGTCGATGCTTCCAGTCATCCATGTTATCAGCTAGGATCAGCTCCTACATTCTTGACATGGGAATGTTCCTGGAAGAAGTTGCATGGGATTTAGAGCTCATGAGCCCTAGTCTCCCTGAAGAAAAAAGGGCAGATTACCTTACCCTGGTCAAGCACGCCCAGAATGTCTCTAAATTCATGAACCATGCTACCTTTGATTGCTTTGAATTCATTAGCAGAACCTCTGATATTTTCATAGGTGCACGTCGTATTGCCTGGCTTCAGGCATCAGAACAGTGGGTGCAAGATAAGCTGGGAAACATTCCTTGTACAGGAGAAAATCTCTTTGGCAAGGACTGGCAAGACAAAGCTAATCAGCTTGAGTCAGAGAATACTACTTTGAACAGGTTGTCAAAGTCTACAGCCAACCCAGCAAAGAAAAAGTCATTCAAAAATACCTTTTCCAATGATAAAGACGTTTTACCCAGCTTACACCCACCAAGGCCACTGTCCACTTCATGTTCCCCAGAAGGGGCAACAACAGAATAGACAGCAAAGAAAGCCGCAAGCTCAAAGAGCTCAACCGGCCCCACAGACCCAGCCTCCTCAGGGTCTTTGACTTTTACCTAGAGAACTTAGTCATTCTGCCCCTGAAAGGTCCAGAACCCTTAACCATTCCAGGCAGATTATGCCATTTTTCCAAAAGGCGGCAACAAATAACATCAGAAAACTGGACCCTGTCCATTGTGCAGCTGGGGTACAAGCTTCACTTTCTCAATGTGCCCCCACCTACAATGATCAGACTGTTCAATTCTCAAGTCCCTGCCACCGATCTGTTGTGGCAGGAGGTCACAACACTTCTCGCTCAAGGAGCAATAGAAGAAGTACCCATATCCCAACAAGGTACGGCGTTCTACTCCTCCTATTTTCTCATTCCAAAGAAAACAGGGGGACACAGGCCTATACAAGACCTCAGAGAATTAAACAAATATTTGTTCCGAGAGAAGTTCAAAATTATCTCCCTTGGAACACTCCTACCATACCTTCAGAGTCAAGACTGGCTATGTTCTCTAGATCTAAGAGATGCGTACACGCATATTCTCATTCATGCAGATCACAGGAAATTCCTTCGATTCCTGGTCCAGGGAAGATACTTCCAATAGAGAGTTCTTCCTTTTGGACTAGCCTCTGCTCCAAGAGTCTTCACAAAATGCAGTAGTAGCAGCATTTATGAGGACTCTAAGAATATTCGTCTTCCCTTACTTAGACAATTGGCTCATTCGAGCACCAATAGCTCCAGAAGCCAGCTTCGCTCTGTCTCGAGCAATAAAAATTCTTCAGTACTTGGGACTGGTCATAAACCTCCCAAAATCTCATCTCATCCCCTCTGTCTCTCGAGTTCATAGGAGCTCTTCTAGACACATGGCAGTCAAAGGCTTTCCTGCCACAGCCATGCTGTCTATGAATAATGCAACTTGCATCCCAAGCAGCTATGAGGGTTTTCCTCACAGCTCGGGAGATGCTTCAACTTCTGGGGCATAGGGCATCCACTGCCCATGTGGTTCCCTATGCTCGCCTTCACATCTGAACAGCCCAGTGGACCCTATTCTCGAGTGGTCACAAGCCTCGGGTCACCTGTCAGACAAAATCAGAAATACCACACATCTGATTTTGTCCCTACAATGGTGGCAGTCTCTGGAAAACCTCCTCGTAGGCTCTCCTTTCCAGCAGCCTCTATACCAGGCCACCCTGACAACAGAACAGATGCGTCCAAGTTGGGTTGGGGGGTCCACTTGCACGATCTGTCAACCCAGGGTCTCTGGACCCCACAGGAGGTCTCTCTTCACATTAACCTCCTAGAGCTGAGAGCCTTTTTCAGTGCTATTCGAGTTTTTCAGGCCCATCTCAGCAATAAGACAGTTCTGGTCCAAACCGGCAATCAGGTAGCCATGTTCTATGTGAACAAACAGGGCGGAACAGGCTCTCTGTCGCTATGCAACAAAGCTTTGCGCCTATGGGCCCTCGCCAAAGAGTTTCAAATCCACCTGTTTGCGGTATATCTTCCAGGCATTCAAAACTTATGGGCAGACAAACTCAGTCAAATACTGCTGCCGCACGAGTGGTCTCTCCACTCACACCAACTTGCTCGAGTGTTTCAAATCTGGGGAACACCAGATATAGACCTCTTTGCAAGTCCACAGAATGCCAAACTTCCCCGGATCTGTTCCAGAATCCCGGCTCACAACTGTTAGGCAAGGGATGCTTTCCTACTCCACTGGGGTCAGGACTTCCTCTATGCCTTCCCACTCATTCTCCTCATTCCCAAGAATTTATTCAAGCTTCAGAGAGACAGAGGTCGTATGATACTCATAGCTCCACGTTGGCCACGGCAAACATGGTACCCTCTTCTTCTGCGTCTCTCTCAAACCACTCCTTTGGAGTTGGGGAATGCTCCAGATCTTCTGTCTCAAGAGAACGGATCCTTACTGCACCCGAATTCCCAGTCCCTGCATCTCAGGGCCTGGTTACTGAAAGCCTAGAATTTCAGGATATCAACCTTTCTCAGCAGGTAAAGGATATCCTTCTGGCTTCCAGAAAACCTTCCACAAGGCGGTCCTATGCTTTATAAACGGGGGCGCTGGTCGTGAATGGCCACAGTCTTAGCAAAGGCAAAAATATTATTATGACTTGCAAAGGATTGTGGGGAATGTAGTTCACTTATACCAGAATCAGCCGTTCACAAAATGAGTTATGATGCACGAATGTAAGCAAAGAAAAAGTGGATTTTATTCATGGGGTTAATTCTCCCACACAGATTTACTTGGTAACACAAAAAGGACACTTGCTTTCAGTATTGCATTCAGGAAAACAAAACATGAAATAAGGTAACTGAACTTCTTAAGCAAAAATCAAATAAGACCTTGATGGGAAACAAAAGGTCTTTTTGATGGCTCATGCTAATAACTTTCTTAGCATTGCTCCAAAAGCAAAAACAAAACCCAATAGTAACAAAACTGTTCTTTTTCAAGGATAACTTTCTTCTATTTACGCACACAAAAAGAAAAGTTTCCTTTCAGAGCTCACGTGCACTTGTGCCTGGCTCAATTATCACCAATTAGCCAGCTGCAAACCCCTTTGCTGGTTCACTTTCTCTACGTGGCTCAATCCTACCCAAAAGCTTTCTTGCAGACTTTTCTGGGTAGATAAAAGAACAAATTATAGTTCCTTTTGGTGGTTTTTGTATTATTGAGAAAGTATTTTAGCACAGCAGCCTAGACAGAGAGCAATCCATGTATTCATTCTGATCATTTAATATATCTCCTTCTTCCTCAAATATCATGGAATCAGTATCAGGGTCTGGCTCAGAGGAATTCCTTACTTGATCACTCTCAGGATAATATTTATTTCCCTGCTGTCTTCCTGGAGAAGAGCTAGGGCATAGATCAAAGTTCATACCTGAGCTTCCTTTGCTGTTAGGCTTCCTCTCCAGTTATCCTGGCCAGTAAGTAGTCCAGCTTTTATGTCCAGCCTTCCAATCAAGATCCCTGGACACTGGGTCTCTCTTCACATACCTTCTTGCACCGGTCTTTGGACCCCATCCACATGCAGCCGTCTCCTTCAAAGGTGCCGTCTGGGAATTCCTGGCTCTATAACCCCATTCCTCTGGCTTCCTCCAGTCCAATGGAGTATGCTTGCCTCTGAAATGACTCCCAACACACGTACTGCTGTGGGCTCCTTCTTTAGACCTCCAAGGTGTCTTTCTCTTCTTCGTTGCTGCTGCTTCTGTCTCTCCTTGCTCTCTCTGTCCTTGATCTGTCTGTGTGTAGAAAATCTATTACTTTTAACGTGCTTAGAGGGACACTCCACCCTAGCACAGCCCAGCTGTGCTGAATCAAGCCCTGCCCTTGGAGATGAGTGATTGGGGATTACCTCATAGCTCTCCTGATTGAACACACGTTTCCCCACTTCAGCCCTTCTAGAGGCTGTTTGAAACCTGGTGCATTCTGGGACTGGTAGTCTTTTATGAAAACATTGTTTTAGTATTTCTACCAGCAAAGACAGGTTGCTTGTTCAGAGCCAATTCACCTCTTTTATAGCTCCCTCCTGAACTATGATAAGCTTCCTTATCACAGCTTTTAAGTGGAAAAGGTTCTCTATTTGGTGTTCCCAAAAGGGACTTAACCTCCTTTTAGTACCTGTGGCGTCGCTACTAGAATATCTCCTCCAATTATCAACTTCTGGTCTTAAGACCAATTCGATGAGGGTCCATCTTAGTGCTATTGCTGCTTTTCACAAACCTTTCAATGGACAACCTATTTCCACTCATCCACGTATATCAAGGTTTATGAGAGGCCTACTCTTAACAAAACCTCTAATTAAACCACCAGTCTTGTTCTTGGTCAGCTCATGAAACCGCCCTTTGAACCTTTAGCCACTTCAGACCTGAAGTTTCTTTCATGGAAAGCCATTTTCCTAATTGCCATCACTTCTGCAAGACGCATTAGTGAACTACAGGCGTTAGTAGCTGACCCTCCTTATAGAAGGTTTCACCATGATAAAGTAGTCCTCAGTACTCATCCTCACTTTCTGCCAAAGGTGGTTTTGCCTTTTCATTTAAACCAGTCGGTTTATCTTCCTATATTCTTCCCTAGGCCTCATGCCTCCAGTGCAGAATTGAATCTTCACACCTTGGATTGTAAAAGGACCTTAGCCTTTTATCTGCAAAGAACTAAGCCACATAGAAAATCTTCTCAGCTTTTTGTGGCTGTTGAATCTAGTCATTCGGGACTTCCAGTCTCCACGAGAACTCTATCAAGATGGATTGCAGATTGCATATCCTTTACATATGAGAGTAAAGGACTTTCTCTCGAAGGCCATGTCACAGCTCACAATGTGAGAGCAATGGCAGCCTCAACGGCTAATCTTCGTTCTGTGTCTGTTGATGACATCTGCAGATCAGCCACTTGGGCATCGGTACACACCTTCACAGACCACTACTGCTTAGACAAGGACTCCCGTCGGGATGCCTCATTTGGCCAGGCTGTTCCAGCATCTTTTACATACTTAGTACAACTCCTACCCACCGTCCCGGGTTTGGATGCCAGAGATCCATGGGAGGAAGCGTGACCCATCTCACCTGGGTTCGCAGCTTGCTGGGGTCATCCCTCTTCGTCCTAAGACTCAAAAAAATGGTCCAGAAACAGAGTGTTCAAACCACTTTATACAAAAAACACTCTGATGTTAACCAGTTGTAGCTCAATAATCTATAACATGCTAATGCCAAGAAGCCAATAATAAATCTTGTCTGAGACCAGCCCTTTGAAACAAGATTTATTATTGGCTTCTTCGCATTAGCATGTTATAGATTATTGAGTTAACATCAGAGTGGTTTTTTGTATAAAGGGGTCATCCCTCTGGCATCTCTCAGCTGGGGAGTCCCCATTTGTGAAGACTACATTCCTGCTTGTTCCTGGAGATAGTGTAGTTACTCACCTGTAACAGGTGATCTCCGGGAACTGCAGGAATAAGTCTTCACAACCCACCCACCTCCCCTAGGAGTTCTCTCTATCTATCTATCTCTATCTCTTTCTCTTTTTTCTACTTCTCTCCTTTGGTCTTGGCTATAAACTCAACTGAAGTAAGAGAGGTAGATGGGCAGGAAGGCAGCACGCGTGCACTGTGGGATGCTCCCAAGGGCTTTCCTATTGGACGCTGGGGAGCGTTCCTGCACAGGCTCCGTTGGTATCGCCGATACCCATATGTGAAGACTTATTCCTGCTGTTCCCGGAGATCACCTGCTACAGGTGAGTAACTATGCTTTACTGCAGCTCCAATTTTATGCAGTAGGACCAAGGTACCTCGTATGTGTTGATGGCATTCTAGCTCTTAGTTTGAAAGCCCTCTAGGGACAGAGAAATACCTACAGGCCCGAGTGTAACTTTCCTTGCACTACAAATTAAAAGGTATAAGCTAAACCCCAAAAAAGAAAAGGCCTTTCATTTTTCCTTCCTTCCATATCAAATTAATGGCAAGGCAAAACAGGAGCAGATGGCAATTGCCCTGCAGATCAGACAATCTGAACTACAAAAGAAAGTCATTTTGTCGAAAAGAATGTGTTAATATCTTCTTACTTTGGTATGTTGAACTTAATGTCGAGATGACAGTAAAATTTATCAAGAATATAAATGCCAAATTACTGAAGCAGAAAGGGTACATTTCCTAATAGTATTTGCCCACTATTCCCTTTTTGTTCTTTTCATTGGTATCCACAGCAACAGAGTCTGTTAAAGGTGAATGTTTCTTGATGCAGAGATCTGTAAATATCAGGTATTGGTCATATGTTAAAAACAGAATGTAAGGCAGCTTTCAAAATAGTTCCCTAAAATTCCTGAGAAGAACAAACCCCATTTTAGCATTCTATAACATTTCAATATTCAGCTAAGAAATACTAATACAACAGTAGCAATTACAGGAAAGAGAAGCCACAGTCATGTGTGCACAGTTGCACATTGAGGTCTGAAATATTGTGCAGTTATCTCCAGGAAGAAGCAGGAATGTAGTCTACACATATGGGTATCGTCGGTACCGACGGAGCCTGCGCGGAAACGCTCCCCAGCGTCCAATTAGGAAGCTTTTGGGAGCATCCCACAGCGTCTGCGTGCTGCCTTCCCGCCTTTCCCAACTGCCTCCAGTTCTTCGTTTTCCGCGGAGCCAGCAGGTCGTTGTTCCTGTCACCGCAGAAAATTCTTCCTTTTTACTTTCTTTTTTTGTGGTCGCGTCTGCCTTCCTCGACGCTTTACCGGTACCGCCGTTTTTTCTTTCTTTATTTCTGTTCTAAAAAAAAAAAATATATATATATATATTGTTGTTTTCCAATTTTTCCAAGGTGCACGAGCCATTTTGGGCCTTAGGCCCAAAAAACCTTTCCTACAATGGAGAAACCTGCTTCAGGTTTCAAAAAGTGCACCAAGTGTGGCGGTACCATCTCCGTCACCGACACCCATGAATGGTGTCTGAAATGTTTAAGTCCTGACCACTCCATCATGGATTGTATGTCCTGTGCCATGATGTCTAAGAGAGGTCGGCAGAACCGAGCTGCTAAGCTCAGTACCCTGTTTCCCTCTGATGCAGCTTCGGTGGCATTGACATCTTCCAGGGCTTCCTCTTCCTCCCGTGGATCTCAGGTAACTAAACATAAGTCCAGCCGGTCCTCAAAGGGTAGATCTCCCTCTAAGCACTGAGATGCCTCTGGCGTTGCCCTTGAGGATTCTGCACCGGCAAAATTGCCCCGGCGGGAGGCTTTGGCTTCCAAAGCATTATCGGGGCTCCAGGATGTTCTCGAGGCCTCGACATCGGCAGAACTACTGGTGCCATGCTCTGGGGTACGTACCGGCTGTCTTCTCCGGTACCGACATCCAGGCATCGGCAGACCAGAGGTTCCTGGCTATTGAATGCAGTCTCTCGGCTCTCCTTGCAGCATCGACACCCTCGGAACCGCGTCAGACAGTCCAGCCGGCACCGACTCCGGCACCAGTATCGGTGCCGGTACCAATAGCATCGACATCGGTGTCCGCATTACCGGCACCCAGTCACCCGATGCTCTCCGGTACTGATACACCGGTACAAGGGGCAATAGAAGAAGTACTCATTCATCAACAGGGTACAGGGCTTTACTCCTCCTATTTCCTTATCCCAAAGAAAACAGGGGGATACAGACCTATCTTGGACCTCAGAGAATTGAACAAATTCCTGTTCAAAGAGAAATTCAAGATGATTTCTCTAGGAACTCTGCTGCCATACCTTCAGAGTCAGGATTGGCTTTGTTCTCTAGATCTCAAGGATGCGTACACCCATGTTCTCATCCATCCAACTCACAGAAAGGTCCTTCGGTTCCTTTTTCAAGGAAAGCACTACCAATACAGGGTGCTTCCCTTTGACTTGGCCTCAGCTCCAAGAGTGTTCACGAAATGCATGGCTGTGGTAGCAGCATTTCTCCGCACTCTAGGCATATTCGTCTTCCCCTACTTAGACGACTGGCTCATTCGAGCCCCATCAGAGCCAGAGGCCAGAGCTTCTCTATCTTGCACAATGCGTATCCTTCAGTATTTGGGTCTGGTCATAAACATCCCAAAATCAAGTCTAACTCCCACTCAGTCTCTAGAATTCATAGGAGCTTTGCTGGATACCAAAAAGGCAAGGGCCTATCTTCCCCAGGCCCGTTGCCTTCGCATGGTGCAGTTAGCTTCTCAAGCAGTGCTAAAACCTCATCTCACTGCCCGAGAGATGCTACAACTACTAGGCCACATGGCATCCACCGTGCATGTGGTACCATATGCTCGCCTTCACATGAGGGCAGCTCAGTGGACTTTATTCACCCAATGGACCCAGGCATCAGGGTGCCTATCAGACAAAATAGTAAACACAAGTCGCCTTATTTTGTCCCTCCAATGGTGGCAGTCCACTCAGAACCTGTTGCTGGGGTCCCCTTTTCAACAACCCTTACCCCAGGCAACTCTCACAACAGATGCATCACCAATGGGTTGGGGAGCTCATTTACAAGATGTCTCCACCCAAGGCACTTGGACTCCACAGGAGACTCATCTGCATATCAATCTCTTAGAACTCAGAGCAATCTTCCTTGCTCTTCGAGTGTTCCATACCCTGCTCAGCTACAAGACAGTCCTCATTCATATGGACAATCAGGTAGCGATGTTCTATGTGAACAAGCAGGGGGGAACAGGCTCTCTGTTGCTTTGCAACGAAGCTTTACAACTATGGGCCCTCGCCAGAGAGCATCGGATTCATCTCCTGACAGTGTACCTCCCAGGCATACAAAACTCTTGGGCAGACAGACTCAGTCGAGTTCTGCTTCCACACGAATGGTCTCTACATGCAGACCAGGTGGCCAAGATCTTCCAAATTTGGGGACCCCCGGACATAGACCTCTTTGCAAGTCCGTGGAATGCCAAACTTCCCCGGTTCTGTTCCAGAATTCCGGCTCAGGGCTCTCAGGCCAGGGATGCTTTCCTCCTTCACTGGGTTCAAGACTTCCTTTATACCTTTCCACCCATTCCCCTAATTCCCAAAACCCTATTCAAGCTTCAGAGAGACAGAGGGCGTATGATTCTCATAGCTCCACATTGGCCACAGCAAGTGTGGAACCCTCTGCTTCTACATCTCTCTCAAGCTCCCTCCCTGGAGTTAGGATCTGCTCCAGATCTCCTGTCTCAGGAGGATGGAATGTTATGGCATCCCAATCCCCAATCTCTGCACCTCAGAGCTTGGTTGCTGAAGGCCTAGATCTTCAAGATCTTAACCTCCCTCAGCAAGTAAAGGATGTCCTTTATGCTTCCAGGAAGCCTTCCACAAGATGCTTTTATGCTTTCAAGTGGAAAAGGTTTACCATATGGTGTTCGCAGAAGGGTCTTAACCCCCTTGCGATACCTCTGGAATCATTACTGGAGTATCTCCTTCATTTATCCAATGCAGGACTTAAAACTAACTTAGTAAGAGTCCATTTGAGTGCTATTTGCAGCTTCTCTCAAGCCTCTAAATGGACAACCTATCTCCTCCCATCCTCTTATAGCAAGATTTATGAGAGGCCTTCTTCTAACTAAGCCCCCCATTAGGCCACCACCGGTGGCAAGGGACTTAAACCTGGTTCTTGGTCAGCTCATGAAGCCACCTTTCGAACCCTTAGCTACTACCTCATTGAAATTCCTTTCTTGGAAAGTTATCTTTCTCATTGCAATCACATCAGCACGCCACATCAGTGAGTTGCAGGCAGTAGTAGCTGATCCACCTTATACAAGGTTTCATTATGATAAGGTAGTCCTTAGGACTCATCCACACTTTATGCCAAAGGTGGTCTCGCCTTTTCATCTTAATCAAGCAGTCTGCCTGCCTGTGTTCTTTCCAAGACCCCATGCATCAAATGCAGAAAGGAATCTTCATACCTTGGACTGTAAAAGAGCTTTAGCCTTTTACTTGCAAAGAACATAGAAAGTCCTCTCAACTCTTTGTTGCTTTTGATCCTTCTCATTTGGGACTTCCAGTCTTCAAGAGAACACTGCCCAACTGGATTGCACAGTGTATTCTTTTGCCTATCAGAATAAGAACCTTCCTCTGGAGGGCCATGTCACAGCTCACAATGTGAGAGCCATGGCAGCTTCAATGGCTCATCTACACTCTGTGTCTATCGACGACATCTGTCGAGCAGCCACTTGGGCCTCGGTTCATACCTTCACAGCCCATTACTGCTTGGACAAGGACTCCCGCCGGGATGCCTTGTTTGGTCAGGCTGTTCTCCAACACCTGTTCCATACCTAATCAACTGCTTCCCGCCATCCCTGGTTGGATGCCAGAGATCCATGGGGGGAAGTGGAGCCCTTCACAGGGACACACAACTTCAGGGGTCTCTCCCTGGCATCTAAAGCTAGGGAGTCCCCATATGTGATGACTACATTCCTGCTTGTTCCTGGAGATAGCATAGTTACTCACCTGTAACAGGTGATCTCCGGGAACAGCAGGAATTTAGTCTTCACAACCCACCCACCTCCCCTAGGAGTTGTATCTCTCTATCTTTCTCTTTCCCTTTCCCTCTCTCTCTCTTTGTCTCAGCTTTAAACTCAACTGGAGAGAGGCAGTTGGGAAAGGCGGGAAGGCAGCACGCAGGCGCTGTGGGATGCTCCCAAAAGCTTCCTAATTGGACGCCGGGGAGCGTTCCTGCGCAGGCTCCGTCGGTACCGACGATAACCATATGTGAAGACTAAATTCCTGCTGTTCCCGGAGATCACCTGTTACAGGTGAGTAGCTATGCTTTATCCAGGGTAGACAATCTCTTTATATTAACATTCTTAGAGTTTTGTAAGCATTGTGATTCATGTAACAGAATGTTATATGATTATTTAAAAAAATAGGACTTGTTTTCTCTTTTTACTAAAGTACATTTAGAGACATGTTTACTGAACTGTGCTACCAGGTAGCATGGGGTCAGCATGTGCCAAGTGCTCTGCAGTAAATGTTTATCATGTACCAAAATACGTCCACACTAACTGAATAGTATGGGTTGGGGCAGAGCATTCACGTCAAGGTTAGTGTGGGAATTTTTGGTGTGCACTCACCACCAATGTTGCACTTAGCATAGGTGCACTTAATGCCATTCTAGCTACTTGTTGGCATGCCAGGCACACCTCCATTTTTAGCATGTGAGAAGCACCACCCCCACACCCTTTTTTTGGGCAGAACGCACAGTAGGCACCCAAGCTTTAGTAAACATACCCCTTATGGTAGTTGCGTTGCTATATTTTAATGTAACCATTTTGTAAATGATAACATACAGAAGTGTATTTTGATGGTAAATCCAAACCTATTAGAAATATTTCAGTTGTGTATCTGTTGTACAGGATGTGCTTATCTCAGTTTAATGTCAACAAATTTTAGACTCTCCTTTCTTGTGTGCAGTAAATCTATAATAAATATATTTTTTAGGTAATTGAAACTAGAAATGTGGAAGCCCCTTATTTTCTGCCTGAAGTCATTTTCCGAGATAAGTGCAGGTATGTTGCTTAACATTGTTTTTGTAACCAGAATGCATATTTTTTGTTTCTGTCTTTAAAGAGAAGTGTGAACTATCTGCAAAGCATAATATTTTGATAAATCTCTGATACTGCCTTTTACAAAATACTGAGGAACAAAGAAATATTAACAAGAGAATATATTATTCTACCAATAATAAAACAAAGTGCATATCGAAGGATTTTGGGAGAAAATTGATTGATTCTGTGTTGTAGCTGCCATATTTTTCAATCAAAAGAACATTTTTACTTTTCATACTTAAAAGAAATCAAGAGAAGGAATTATATTCCAGAAATAACTGGACTTAGTAAATCACATATATAACCGAGATGGAGGAGAAATCTGTTTTCACAAATCTTTCTGTTATTTAAAATATCTTGTTTCAGAAAATTCAAGATTAATAACATCTGTTAAAAAGCTGTAATTCCTGAATTAGGATTCTGATGAAGGCCCACAGAGTAGGTCTCTGGTTTTCTAGATCCATAATGGATTTTGTAAATAACTTAGAAGAGTTTAAATAAATACCTTCAAATTCTATTGGCAGATAAGGACTGAAATGGTTCATCCAATCTGCCCAGTGAGGTGGTCAGGATCGTAATTGCTGCTTTGTGCAATTTACCACTTCCCTCATGCCTTTTTTGAGACTGATAGATTGTACATATTTGTTGTCAATTCGATGTCAACCCATAGCAACCCTGTGGATAGTTGTCCTAAACTGTATTCGGTCTTCATTCAGATGGCTGTGTTGATAGAGTGGCATCCATAGCTGCTGCTATTGTATCGATCCATCGCATTGCTAGACTTCCTTTTCTGTGTTGCTCTTCAATCTTGCCAAGTATGATGCCTTTTTCTACTGATCTTTTTTTTTGTATGATGTGTCCAAAGTATGAAAGTCAAAATCTTGATCTCCAGGAACAAGCAGGAATCTAGTCATCACATATGGGTATCGTCGGTACCGACGGAGCCTGCGCGGGAACGCTCCCCAGCGTCCAATCAGAAAGCTTTTGGGAGCATCCCACAGTGCCTGCGTGCTGCCTTCCCGCCTTTCCCAACTGCCTCTCTCCAGTTCTTCTTTTTCCGCGGAGCCAGCAGGTCGTGTTCCTGTCACCGCAGAAGAATTTCCTTATTTCTTTATTTCTTTTTGTGGTCGCGTCTGCCTTCCCCGACGCTCTACCGGTACCGCCGGTCTTTCTTTTCTATTTAAAAAAAATAAATTAATTTATCTGTTTTTTCCTTTTCTTCAGGTGCACCCGCCTTTTTGGGCCTTAGGCCCAAAAATTTCCTTAACATGGAAAAACCTGCTTCAGGTTTTAAAAAGTGAACAAAATGTGGCAGTACCATTTCCGTCACCGACACCCATGAATGGTGTTTAAAATGTTTAGGTCCTGACCACTCCATCACAGATTGTGTGTCCTGTGCTATGATGTCTAAAAGAGGTCGACAGAACTGAACTGCTAAGCTCAGTACCCTGTTTCCCTCTGATGCGGCTTCGGTGGCATCGACGTCTTCCAGGGCTGCTTCTTCTTCCCGTGGATCTCAGGTAACTAAACATAAATCCAGCCGGTCCTCGAAGGGTAGATCTCCTTCTAAGCATCGAGATGCTTCTGGCGTTGCCCTCGACGATTCTGCACTGGCAAAATTACCCCGGCGGGAGGCTTCGGCTTCCAAAGCACCATCATCGGGGGTTCCAGGATGTTTCGATGGCTCGGCCTCGACAGATCTCCTGGTGCCATGCTCTGGGGTACCGGCAGTTTCCATCGGTACTGACTTCCAGGCATTGGCAGCGTCTATGGACCAGAGAATTCTGTCCATAGAACGCAGTCTAGCGGCTTTCCTTGTGGCAACGACGCTCTTGGTACCGTGACAAACAACTCCACCGGTACCGGCACTGTCACCGGCACCGGCATCGGTATCGCAACCGGTACCGATAGGATCAACATCGGCATCGATGTCTGCTATGCCAGTACCCTGTCCTCCAATGCCCACCGGTACCGATTCCCAGGTACCGGTTATTCCCGATACCGATTTTGCTCGGTACGGGTATCGGGCTATGCAGGAGCATCCGGACAGACGATACTTCGATTCCTCAGAAGAATCTGAGGACTCTGAAAGTTCTGTCGATGCAGCGATGCTTCTTCCACAGGAGTCCTTCTCCCCTAAACGCAGGATGTCTCCTCCAGAGGACATGTCTTTCCAAGACTTCATCCGAGAGTTGGCTCGGGGCCTGTCTATCACTGTGGCCCCTGAGACAGAGCCAAGGGCCAAGGAGTTGGATATTTTACAATATCCCAAAACTCCTAAGGAGGCAGCTACCCTACCCATTCATGAGATTCTATATGATCTCATGTTGAGGATGTGGGAAACACCTCTTACCACCTCTCCTCATTCCCGTAGGTTAGATACTATATATCGTGTCAACTCCTTGTCCTGGCTTCCATAAAACTCAGCTTCCTCACCACTCTATTGTGGTGGAATCTGCTATGAGAAGGATTCGAAGTGCAAAAAGACATGCCTCTAATCCTTCAGGACGTGAATGCAGAACTCTGGATGCTTTTGGACGTAGTGTCTTTCAAGCTTCCATGCTTGCTGCAAGAATCAGTTCCTATAGTCTCTACATGGGAATGTTCCTAAAGGAGGTTACTGATCATCTACAGACTTTATGTCCTTTCATCTCTGAGGATAAAAGGCAGGAGTTTCTCACTTGGCTCAAACATTCCCAAGATGTCTCTAAATTCTCCAACCATGCAGCCTTCGACTGCTTTGAATGTATAAGCAGAACCTCGGCTATTGCCATAGGTGCACGTAGAATTGCTTGGCTCCAAGCATCTGATTTAGAGCTCTGAGTACAAGATAAATTGGGAAATATCCCTTGTACTGGCGAGAACCTGTTTGGTAAAGATTGGCAAGAAAAAGCCAATGAAATGGATGCTGAAAATTCCACTTTGGATAGACTATCCAAGTCTACTGCTGATCCTGTTAGGAAAAAGTTGTTCAAGAAAACACCTTTTTCTAAAAAGAAAAGATTTTATCCTGCTTATGATCAGCAGGCATCTTCTGCAGGTCAGTTTTCAACCAAACGTCAGCAACCACCCAAACAGAAAAAAGCAAAGGCTGCTAGGCCTCAACCGGCCCAGCAGCCTCAGCCTCCTCAGGGCCTTTGACTGTCAGCTAGAGAACTTAGCCTTTCTGATTCTGGAAGGACTAGAGCCGTCCACCATTCCAGGAATGTTATGCAATTTTGCTCCCAGATGGGGGCAAATAACAGCAGAGCATTGGACACTCTCCATCATAAGAGAGGGGTACAAACTTCATTTTTCAAGCATGCCCCCTCCCACAATAGTGAAGCAGTTCAATTCTCCGACCTCTCTCATCGACCTGTTAGGTCAGGAGGTTACCATCCTTCTTGCCCAAGGAGCAATAGAAGAAGTGCCTCTTCATCAACAAGGCACAGGGTTCTATTCCCCTTATTTTCTTATCCCAAAGAAAACAGGGGGATACACACCTATCTTGGATCTCAGAGAATTGAACAAATTCCTTGTCAAGGAGAAAGTCAAAATGATTTCTCTCGGAGATTTGCTTCCATACCTTCACAATCAGGATTGGCTTTGTTCTCTAGATCTCAAGGATGCGTACATCCATGTTCTCATCCATCCAACCCACAGAAGGTTGCTTCGGTTCCTGTTTCAAGGAAAGCACTACCAATACAGGGTGCTTCCTTTTGGTCTGGCCTCTGCACCAAGGGTGTTCACGAAATGCATGGCTGTGGTAGCAGCATTTCTACGCACTCTAGGAATATTCGTCTTATTTATTTTATTTATTTATTTAACAGCTTTTATATACCGCACTTTTGATATCAGCGCGGTTTACATTTTAACAAATTTTGTACTTAAACATAAAACGAATGTTAAGTTTACAGAGAACAGGGAATAAAAACATGGATAACAGGGATTAACAATTAACAGATATTTTCAATTATTTACAATAGGTTCTTAAATGCTCGAGCTCTAAAGGTAGGGTTTGTGAGGCTTGGTCTAGATCAAGTGGTAAGGTTTCGGGAGCTTATTTGACTAGCCGTGATCAATGGTCTGTGTGGGAGGGGGGTCAGTATATTGTGAGAAGTGTTGTAGGAAGAGATGTGTTTTTATGGATTTTCTGAACTGGGACAGGTCTTTTTGTGATCTAATACTAGGTGGAAGCGTGTTCCAGCATCTAGGGGCGAAGGAAGAGAATGCTCTTAAAGTGGTTGTTTGAGTGAGTTTTTTGCTGTCATTTGGGACTGTTAGCATGTTCTCTGTTACAGAACGTCTAGATCTGGTGTTCTGTGTGTGATGGAGGAGATCAGATAAGGAGGATGATGAGATATGGTGGAATGCTTTGAAGGTCAGGATGAGAGCTTTGTATAAAATCCTGCAAGCTAGTGGGAGCCAGTGGAGGTCAAATAGGATGGGAGTAATATGTTGGCTTTTTGGGGATCCATGAAGAACTCTGGCCGCTGTATTCATGGCCAATTGAAGCGGGTTTAGAGTGCTCTTGGGTAGGCCATGAAGAACGATATTTGCATAGTCAAAATGAGGAGTGACTAATGCCTGGAAGGTTGTGCGGAAGTCAGATGGTTCAAGCATAGGTCTGAGGTGTCGAAGAGTCCTGATTTTGTAGTAAATGGTTTTTACAGTATTTTTTATGTGATCTTTGAATTCAAGTCGCTGGTCAAGTATAACACCCAGATAACGTATTGAGGTTTTGAGTGGTAGATCAGCATCTCGTGTTCTTAGAGTTGGTGGGGGAGAGAAGTCTTTGTTTCTAGTGACAATCAGGACTTCGGGTTTTTTAAAATTGATTCTGAGGTTTTGTGAGAGTAGCCAATCTGATATCGAGTTGAAGCAGGTGATTAGTGTAGTGTAGTCAGGTTTTAATATATTAATTGGAGTGAATAAGAGCACGTCATCTGCGTAGATAAGACATGATATTCCGAAAGAGCGGGAGATGTTGCAGAGAGGTTGCATATAGATGTTAAATAGAAGGGCTGAAAGGGAGGAACCTTGCGGAACTCCTTGCTTCTGATGAAAAGGTTGAGATGTGGTATCACCAGTCCGTACTTGTTGCCAGCGATCTTCTAGGTAAGATCTGCACCAATTCAGTGCCGTTCCTTGAATTCCTTTTTCGTGGAGCCTGGTGAGTAGTTGGTTGTGGTCAACAGAATCAAAAGCTGCTGCTATGTCTAGGAAGATCATAGCGACTCCATTTCTGATATTGTCTGTTGTATTAATGAGTGTGTTCAATAGGGAAGTTAGGAGGGTTTCAACTCCGTGGGCTTCCCTGAAGCCATGTTGGTTTGGATCTAGTGGGGCCTCGGAATCAATGTGTTGTTGAATTTGTCTGAGAACGACTTTTTCTAGGATCTTGGCTAGTAAAGGAATGCTTGAAATTGGGCGATAGGAGTCTTCCTTTTTCGGATCCAGTTTGTTGTTCTTCAGTAGGGGACGGATGGAGGTGTGCTTGAGAGCTGTTGGAAATATCCCGGATCTAAGGGACTGGTCAGCTAAGGCTGATATGTATGGGCTAAGTTCTGTTTTCAGTGATTTGATCCAGAAGGCTGGACATGGATCATTTGGAGCTGTAGTGGCGTTGATGGATGTAATAATTTCTTCAATAGACTTTGGAGTTGGAGATGAGAAATTATTGAGTATGAATTGGACGTTGGAAGGTTGCTTGGTTACATTTGTGGTTGCTTCAGTGATCTTGATTGCCTTGGATTGGATGTAATCAGCATATAGTTGTGGGTGTATATATTCCTGTTGTGGTGAGGGAGGTTCAGTAGTTAGGGATTTTACTATTTGGAAGAGATCTCTTGGTTTGTTGAGGGAACGGCTAAGTAGCTTTGTATGGTATTCTCTTCTCTTTTCCCAGGTTAGCTGGCGATGGGACTTCAAGTTGGCTAGGTAAATGGACTGGTCATGAGGGTTTAGGGAGTGTCTCCATTTCTTCTCTAGTCTCCTCAGTTGTTGTAGGGAGGTTCGTAATTCTGAGGAGAACCATGGTGCGTTCTTTTTCTTGGTGATAGAAGAGTTGGTAGAGGTTTTATCATGTGTAGTGGTAGGTTGCGCTGATAGTCGAAGAGCATTGTTCCAGTTTGATACAGTGTCATCGATGTTGTTAGGTATAGTGGAGAGTTTTGGCATGGTAAGGGAGGTGATTGTGTCCATGTTGAGAGGTTGGAATCGTGCTGGTTTTGGTGGTGGGTAAGCATCAGGTGACTTGTTTGGAAATTCGGTAGATGGAATGATGAATGAGATAAGTTTGTGATCAGACCAGGGGACTGGGGTTGATAGGGGTTCAGGTTGGTTTATCAGATTCGGGTGTGCTGATGGTGCAAATATGAGGTCAAGGAGATTTCCTTGTTTATGAGTAGATGTTTTTACAATTTGATCGTAGTGTAAGTTAATCATGGCGTCAAGGAAGGAGTTGGACACTGAAGGTGGTGTGGAGGCAAGGTTAAAATCTCCAAGGATCCAGTTAGGTTTGTTGATATCCGATGGGTTGATGGCAATATCAATTATGGTTGAGAGATCATCAGCTGGAGCATTTGGGGCTCTGTAGATGATCCCTTACTTGGATGACTGGCTCATTCGAGCTCCAACACAGTCAGAGGCCAAGACTTCTCTATCCTGCACAATGCGTATCCTTCAGTATTTAGGGCTGGTAATAAACATCCCAAAATCCAGTCTAACTCCTACTCAGTCTCTAGAGTTCATAGGAGCCTTGCTGGATACCACAAAGGCAAGGGCCTACCTTCCCCAAGCCCGTTGCCTTCACTTGGTGCAATTAGCTTCTCAAGCAGTCCTAAATCTTTTTTTAACTGCTCGAGAAATGTTTCAGTTACTAGGCCACATGGCATCCACCGTGCATGTGGTACCATATGCTCGCCTTCACATGAGGGCAGCTCAGTGGACTTTATTCACCCAAGGGACCCAGGCATCAGGTTGCCTGTCAGACAAAATAGCAAACACAATTCACCTCATTTTGTCTCTCCAGTGGTGGAAGTCCACTCAAAATCTGTTGCTGGGGTCCCCCTTTCAGCAACCCCTGCCCCAAGCAACTCTTACAACAGATGCTTCTCCAATGGGTTTGGGAGCTCACCTGCAAGACCTCTCCACCCAAGGCACCTGGACTCCACAAGAGAGTTGTCTACATATCAATCTCTTGGAGCTCAGAGCAATCTTCCTTGCTCTGTGAGTGTTCCACACCGTGCTCAGCTACAAGACAGTCCTTATTCATACAGACAATCAGGTAGCCATGTTCTACGTGAACAAGCAGGGGGGAACAGGCTCTCTGTCACTTTGCAACGAAGCTTTGCAACTGTGGGCCCTCGCCAGAGAGCATCAGATTCATCTTCTGGCAGTGTATTTTCCAGGCGTTCAAAACTCTTGAGCAGACAGACTCAGTCGAGTTCTCCTTCCACACGAGTGGTCTCTACATGCAGACCAGGTAGCCAGAATTTTTCAACTTTGGGGAACCCCGGACATAGACCTCTTTGCAAGTCCGTGGAATGCCAAACTTCCCCAGTTCTGTTCCAGAACTCCGGCTCAGGGAGCTCAGGCAAAGGATGCTTTCCTCCTTCACTGGGGTCAAGACTTCCTGTATGCCTTTCCACCCATTCCCCTAATTCCCAAAATCCTGTTCAAGCTTCAGAGAGACAGAGGCCACATGATTCTCATAGCTCCACATTGGCCACGGCATGTGTGGTACCCTCTGCTTCTACATCTCTCTCAAGCTCCCTCCCTGGAGTTAGGGTCTGCTCCAGATCTCCTATCTCAGGTGAACGGAATGTTATGGCATTGCAGTCCCCAGTCTCTGCATCTCAGGGCTTGGTTGCTGAAGGCTTAGATCTTCAAGATATTCATCTTTCTCAGCAAGTGAAAGATGTTCTTTATGCTTCCAGAAAACCTTCCACTAGACGTTCTTATGCTTTCAAGTGGAAGAGGTTTACTATTTGGTGTTCTGGAAAGGGTCTTAACCCCCTTGCCATACCTCTGGAATCTTTGCTGGAGTATCTCCTCCATTTGTCTAATGCAGGCCTTAAAACAAATTTAGTAAGAGTCCATTTGAGTGCTATTGCAGCTTCCCTTAAGCCTCTAAATGGACAACCTATTTCCTCTCATCCTCTTATAGCAAGATTCATGAGAGGCCGCCTCCTAACTAAGCCTCCCATTAGACCACCTCCGGTGGCATGGGACTTGAATCTGGTTCTTGGGCAGCTCATGCAGCCACCTTTTGAACCCTTAGCTACCACCTCCTTAAAATTCCTTTCTTGGAAGGTTATCTTTCTCATTGCAATCACATCAGCACGCCGCATTAGTGAATTGCAAGCACTAGTAGCTAATCCACCTTATATAAGGTTCCATCATGACAAGATAGTCCTTAGGACTCATCCACACTTTATGCCTAAGGTGGTCTCGCCTTTTCATCTCAACCAGGAGGTCTACCTACCTGTCTTTTTTCTAGGACCTCATGCATCGAATGCAGAGAGGAATCTTTATACCCTGGACTGTAAAAGAGCTCTAGCTTTTTACTTACAAAGGACACAGCAACATAGAAAGTCCTCTCAACTCTTTGTTGCTTTTTATCCTTCTCATTTGGGACTTCCAGTCTCCAAGAGAACACTATCTAACTGGATTGCTCAGTGTATTTCTTTCGCCTATCAGAGTAAGAACCTTTCTCTGGAGGGCCATGTCACAGCTCACAGTGTGAGAGCCATGGCAGCCTCAATGGCTCATCTGAACTCTGTGTCTATTGATGACATCTGTCGAGCAGTCACTTGGGCCTCTGTTCATACCTTCACAGCCCATTACTGCTTGGACAAGGACTCCCGCCGGGATGCCTTGTTTGGTCAGGCTGTTCTCAAACACCTGTTCCATACCTAATCAACTCCTACCCACCATCCCTGATAGGATGCCAGAGATCCATGGGGGGAAGTGGAGCCCTTCTCAGGGACACACAACGTCTGGGTTCTCTCCCTGGCACCTAAAGCTAGGGAGTCCCCATATGTGATGACTAGATTCCTGCTTGTTCCTGGAGATAGCATAGTTACTCACCTGTAACAGGTGATCTCCGGGAACAACAGGAATTTAGTTCTCACAACCCACCCACCTCCCCTAGGAGTTGTATCTTTCTATCTATCTCTTTCCTTTCCCTCTCTCTCTCTCTCTCTCTTTGTCTCAGCTTTAAAACTCAACTGGAGAGAGGCAGTTGGGAAAGGCGGGAAGGTAGCACGCAGGCGCTGTGGGATGCTCCCAAAAGCTTTCTGATTGGACGCTGGGGAGCGTTTCCGCGCAGGCTCCGTCGGTACTGACGATACCCATATGTGAGGACTAAATTCCTGCTGTTCCCGGAGATCACCTGTTACAGGTGAGTAACTATGCTTTATTTGAACTTCTAAGGAAAACTTAACTTTGATTACCTCTAGTACTGACTGATTTGTTCTTCAGGCATTCCATGGTATACACAGTATTCTTTGCCAACACCATAATTTGAAGGCATCTATTTTCTTCCTGTATTACTTCTTCACTGTCCAACTTTAGCATCTATATGACATTATTGAAAATACTGTGGCTTGGACAAGTTGAATCTTTGAACGCAGAGATAAACCTCTGCAATTGAAAATCTTATCCAGGTCCTTCGTAACCGTTCTGCCAAGAGCAATGTATCATCTGATTTATTGACTGCTTCTTGTTTCATTATTGATTAATCCAGGTAGGTTAAAGATGTCAGCTATTTCTTTTTCTTCTCCATTAAGGATGAAATTATTGATTTTGCCAGTAGTTAGGATATTTGTCGTCTTCATGTTAAGTTGCAGGCCCATTTTTAAGACTGTTACTTGATCGTGATAAGCAGATGTTTTAAGTAGTCTTCACTTTTGGCCAGTAGCATAGTGTCACCAGCATAACAAAGGTTGTTGATGAGTCTTCCACCAGTCTTCACACTTTGGTTGTCTTCATATAGTCCTACTTATCTGATGATTTCTTCTTCATATAAATTGAACAGGTGGGGGGAATGTATGCAGCCTTGTCATACATCTTTGCTGATTTTAAACCATTCTGTTCCTGATCGTGTCCCCAGTCTAGTCCTGAAACCTCTGGGTTCCCCATCTCATACAGCAGCCTGGAGACTGAGAAACTCCTCTTTTTGTGACATCACTGGTATATCCCTCCTGGATCCGCCTCCTGTCACCAGTTACCTCAGTCTCCAAGCAGCTGGATAGATGGTGGGCCCAGGGCTCCGGGCTCACTGGAGAAACAATTAGGAATAGCAGGGTTAGCTAGGAGGTCTACTAATTTGGATTGAAAAAAAAAAAAGAAGCATAAGGGAAGATTTTCTTTCCGGGGGGGGTCTGTGTCTTTAAGATTTTTTTCAGACCTTGACTCTTGTCCGAGTTTTATTCCCGCTCCTCTCCTCCTCTTCCTTCGGGGCTTGAGCATCTATATGATAGCTATATAAATATGAGCATCTATATGACAGCTATGACAGCTAAATAAATAAATAAATAAATAAATTGAGCAGCTGCATTTAGACAGAGTTGGAGGGATAAGGTATCTTCGTTTGAGAAAGGAGGCACTGTTTCCCCGAGTCGGACCGGCGCCGTGCAGAAGGCTTGCCTGCCAGCGCGTCCGGTCGGCTCCCAACGATCTCACCGGGACGGAGACTTGCTTCCCTGTTGCAGTGCGAACAGTCTTCTCCGGGCCTGCGGCGTTGAGGGGGTCGGCGTCGGGCATTTTAGCCTGCAGGGAACTGCTTAAATTGGTCAAGGATATCAAGTTCCCGCCGACAGAGGTGAGTTCGCATGCTGCAGCTCTTCTAAATTGGCAGCGCGGTTTTGGCGCCAACGCGGCTCCAGGCCTGCACGCGGGTGCCGAGCTCAGTCAGGCCTCAGGGCCCCGAGGATGCAGTCAGCAAGCTCTTCGGGGAATACATACTTCCTCCGGAGCGGTTCTGAGTGCAGGGAACTGCAGGATATTTTTCTTTTCTTTTCTTTTGGGTTTGTAGTCTTGTGCGTTAAAAAAAAAACAAAAAAAAAACAACCCAAGGCTTTGTGTGGGCAGCGATTTTCGCCGTGCTGGGCTGCACCTCGTTCACGTTCCTGCGGGGTGGTATTTGACTCCTCGTAGGGGTGCTACAATGCCCTCCAAGCCCCAGTGTGTTGTCTGTGGGGCCAAGAAAGTCACAGACTCGGGAGTCTGTAAGGCCTGCATGAAGGGACCCTGCTGGCTCAGAGCAGGTGAGGGAGGGTGCTGCTCTGCCAGATTCAGAGCCCTCGGTTTTGCCAGCATCCGTTGGAGCGCAGGAGGAGCCGGTGGCAGGGCCGCCCTCCGCCGCGGACGTTCCCCCTTCCCAGGTGGCTTCGACAAATCAGATAGCTTCCATCTTCTCACAGGATTTTCTCCTGTTGCTGCAGCAATCGGTGCTGGGTAGTACTCCGCAGTTGAGAGGTACAACAGGCGGAGGCCCTATCAAGAGACCCGCTTCCCAAAGCCAGTTGGAGGTCCCCTCTCGCAGAGCCAAGAGGCCTCGGGTTGAAGGGGACTTAGGAGAGCCATCTTTGGCCTCAGAGTGCCCATTTTCGGATGAAGAAGGCCTCAGTTTGGAGGAAGAGGAACTTGAGGAAGGCGAGCTCCCCGAGGAAGGGGACCAAGCCAGAGTAGTGAGAGTGTTCAGAAGGGAAGAGTTGCCGGCCCTCATCGCGGAGACGCTCAAGGTCCTAAATATGCCGGCCCCAGGAGCGACGGAGGAGGAAACTCTGGAGGATCCTTTGCTGCAGGTATTCAGGAAAAGTCAGAAAGTTTTTCCGGTCCATAGGGTGTTCCACGAAATGATACAAGAGGAGTGGAACACCCCTGAGGCTCCGCTAAGAGGTGCACGTATTATGGGTCGCTTGTATCCATTGTCCGAAAAAGACAAGGAAGTATTTAAGCCCCCCAAAGTGGACGCTGCCATCTCGGCAGTCACTAAGAAGACTACAATCCCGGTAGAGGGTAGTGCGGCCCTTAAGGACTCTCAGGACAAAAAGTTGAATGTGCTTTTACGACAAGTCTTCGACGTTAATGCCCTATCACTTCAAGCGGCTATCTGCGGTGCCTGGTTGGCCAGAGCCTGCCTACGCTGGTCCCAGCGGATGTGCACGGGGCAGGATAGTGAAGTGGCAGATGAGGCGTCCCGGTTGGAATCGGGGGCGGCCTATTTGGCGGATATTCAGTATGATCTGATGCGGGGGTTGTCCAAAAGTATGGCTTCTGCAGTTGCGGCTCGACGTTACTTGTGGCTCCGCAATTGGGCGGCAGATGCCTCCTCCAAGGCGCGGTTGAGTAAACTCCCATTTAAAGGACGTCTGCTCTTTGGGGAGGATTTAGAAAAGCTGGTCAAGGATCTCGGAGAATCTAAGGGAGGCAGGTTGCCAGAGGACAAGCCGAAGTCAGGGCGTACAATCCCGGTGGGCAAGGGGCAACCGCGGGAATTTCGCCGGTTCCGGTCCCAAAGATTCAACCCCTTTCAATGCGGTCGCTTTCCCGGTAGGGGTCAAGGTTTCCGTGGGTTTTGGGGAGCATGAAGGGGCTTCGGGGTTTCCTCCGCATCCTCTTTCTCTTCCAAGAAGGCACAATGAGATGAGGGGGGCCCAGGTGCCCTTAGTTCCCGAAGGGGGGCGCTTGCAGGAGTTTTATTCTGCCTGGGCCCAAATCACTTCAGATCAATGGGTTCTGGAAGTTATTCCGGAGGGCTACGCGCTGGAGTTCCAAAGACCAGTGAGAGACTCCTTCGTGCAGTCGCCCGGAAAGTCGGTCACCAAACGCGAGGCCCTGCGGGAGACAGTACAAAGGCTGTTAGCTCTCGGGGCGATTGTGCCGGTTCCCCCGGACCAGTGTGGCAGAGGTCGATACTCCATCTACTTCATCGTGCCCAAGAAGGACGGCGGGGTCCGCCCGATCCTCGATCTCAAGGGAGTGAATTGCTGTCTTCAGGTGACTCATTTTCACATGGAAACCCTGCGCTCGGTGTCCGTAGCGGTGCAGAAGGGGGAGTTTCTTACTTCCTTAGACTTATCGGAAGCGTACCCTCCACATCCCCATACGTCCAGAGCATCACAAATTCCTCCGCTTCGCGGTCCCCTTCGGTCATTTTCAGTTCCGAGCGTTGCCGTTCGGGCTAGCGACGGCCCCAAGAGTCTTCACAAAGGTCATGGTAGTGGTGGCGGCGGCCTTGAGAAAGGAGGGGATCCTAGTGCACCCCTATCTAGACGATTAGTTGATCAGGGCGAAATCTCATGCGGAGAGCGTGGTGGCTACAGCCCGGGTAGTGTCTTTCCTAAAGGGTCTCGGGTGGATAGTCAATGTTTCCAAGAGTCACTTGGTGCCTTCGCAAGATCTGGAATATCTAGGAGCACGCTTCGAGACGCGTGTGGGAAAGGTTTTCCTGATGGATCAGCGGGCGCAGAGCCTGCGACGGCTCGTCCGAAGGTTTCTAGCGTGCAAGGCATCTTCGGCATGACGTTACCTTCAGTTACTGGGGACCATGGGTGCGACTATAGAGACAGTGCCGTGGGCAAGGGCGCACATGAGACTCTTGCAGGGAGCGCTGCTCCGCCGATGGTCGCACCAGCAGGACTCGCTATCCAGGCGGCTACCCTACTCAGTGGAGGTCCGGCAAGCCCTGCCGTGGTGGCTAGTTCCCGAATCGCTGCAGCGGGGGAAGTCGCTGGAGTCTCCAGCCTGGGTGTCTCTGATGACGGACGCCTGACTGCGGGGTTGGGGAGCTCACTGTCAGGGCAAGTTCACTCAAGGTCGATGGAATGCTCAGGAAAAGTTGTGGTCGATCAACAGGTTGGAGTTAAGAGCGGTGACTCTCGCGTTGCAGGAGTTCCGCTCGGTCCTCAGTGGAAAGGCAGTCCACATATTTTCAGACAACGCGACGCGGTAGCATATGTCAACAAGTAGGGGGGAACCACCAGCGTAGCTCTAGAGGAGGAGGCAGGAGTTTTATGCAGCTGGGCGGAAGTGAATCTCCTGGATCTGTCGGCGGCGCACGTGGCCGGGGTAGACAATGTACAGGCCGATTTCCTCAGTCGTGTGAGGGTGGATCCGGGGGAATGGGTCCTGCATCCCGAAGTGTTCCAGATGCTTGTCCGCAGGTGGGGCACGCCGGTCATGGACCTCATGGCGACCTTCGATTCTGCGAAGGCAAATCGATTTTTCAGCAGAAGAAGAGAGAGAATGTCGGAGGGATTAGATACCCTCATTCAGGACTGGCCCGTGGGACAGCTGCTGTATGTGTTTCCACCGTGGGTCCTGATCGGCAGAGTACTTCAACGGATAGAAAAGTTTGGTGAGCAGGTATTTCTGATAGCCCCAGATTGGCCGCGTCGACCCTGGTACGGGGACCTGGTAAGACTGTTAGTGGCAAAACTGTGGAGGCTACCGGTCCAGCCGGATCTGTTGTCTCAGGGACCTCTCTTCATGCCTCATGTGGATCGGTTCTCGCTTACGGCCTGGCTCTTGAGAGGGCGCGGCTGCTGTCCCGGGGATACTCGGGGGCAGTTATTTCTACCCTGTTGAAGGCCAGAAGAAAATCTACGTCATTGGCTTATGTTCGTATATGGAGGGTTTTCGAGGCGTGGTGCGTGGACAGGAGATGCACGGCGTTGAAGGCCTCCATCCCTCAGATATTGGATTTTTTACAGGATGGTTTCGACAAGGGGTTGGCAGCCGCATCTCTGCGAGTTCAGGTAGCAGTGGTGGCTTGTTACAGGGGCAGAGTAGGCGGTCAAGCGATTGGGACTCAGCGGGACGTCAAGCGTTTCTTGAAGGCGGCGTCTCTCCTGCGGCCTCCGTGCAGGCAGATCTTTCCCAGGTGGCATCTCCCGCTCGTGTTAGATGCTCTAGAGCGAGAGCCTTTTGAACCCCTGTCGCGAGCAACCCTCAAGGATCTCACGTTAAAGGTGATTTTTCTAGTGGCGATCTGTTCAGCCCATAGAGTCTCCGAACTGCAAGCGTTGTCCTGTAGGGAGCCCTACCTTTCCTTCTATGCGTCCAAGGTAGTGTTGAGAACAGTGCCCGCTTTTCTACCAAAGGTGTTCTCTCCGTTTTCATGTAAGTCAGGACGTATCCTTGCCGGTGTTTCCTCGGAGTGTTCAAGGGGAGCGTACGAAGAAGCTGCATCGGTTGGACGTTGGTAGAGCGTTAAGGCAGTATCTCAAGCGGACGGAGCCTTTTCGGAGGTCGGACAGGCTATTTGTTCTGTTCGCCGGGCAGAGAAAGGGGGAAGCAGCATCGAAGGCATCCATTGCTAGGTGGATCAGGGAAGCCATTGCTGCGGCGTATATCTTGAAAGGTAAGTCGGTACCGGAAGGGCTGCGAGCGCATTCTACCAGGGCATAGGCCACCTCTTGGGCGGAGCGACGGTTGGTGGCTCCGGAAGAGATTTGCAAAGCGGCGACCTGGTCGTCCTTAAATACCTTTGTAAAGCACTATCGGTTGGATGTGCTGCGAGCGGAGGACACCTGTTTTGGAACGGCTGTGATTCAGGCTGCGCTTCAGGGTCCCTCCCGTGTTTAATGTTTTCACTGCTCTGGTACTAACCCAGAGGTTTCGGGACTAGACTGGGGACACGATCAGGAAGGTAAAATTAGACTGCTAATTGTAGTTCCTGGAGTGGACACAGTCTAGTCCCGTATCCCTCCCTAGGTCTTGCGGTGTTTCAGAGCCTGAAGCGTTCGGGGACGGATCACAGGTAAGACCAGAAGGGGGTTGCAGCACTTCGTTATCAGGACGAGGTGTGGTAGAAGCTAAAATGCATCTGTTTCCTCTGTCTTCTATCTCGAAATACCTTTTCTTTTCTCTTTGGACGAAAGAGTGGTCTGGTCAGTTTTAAAGGTACACGTTAGGTTGGCCTATGGGGTTATAGTTCTAGATAGTTTATACTTGTTCATTTGTTCTTACTTGTGGCTCCGGTGAGTCTGCTTTGTCAATAGGTAACTGGTGACAGGAGGCGAATCCAGGATGGATATACCAGTGATGTCACAAAAAGAGGAGTTTCTCAGTCTCCAGGCTGCTGTATGAGATGGGGAACCCAGAGGTTTCGGGACTAGACTGGGTCCACTCCAGGAACTACAATTAGCAGGTAAGTCTAATTTCACCTTTCTCCTTGTTCCATTCAAACTGTTGTTTCTTGATCAAGTAGTAAAGTATAGGAGGTGAAGAGCAGGACCCAGGGGTGAATGTGTCGTCTGATCTTAAGGTAGCTACACAGATAGAAAAGGCAACAGCAAAAGCCATAAGAATTCTTGAATGTATAGGGAGAGGAATGGACAGCAGTAAGGAGGAGGTGATAGTGCCTCTGTATAAGTCTTTGGTGAGACCTCATTTGGAATATTACGTGCAGCTCTGAAGACCACACCTTAAAAAGTTTATAAAAAGGATGGGGTCTTTGCAGAACATGGCTATCAAAACGGTCAATGGGCTTCGTTATTAGGTATATGGGGAGATATCAGTATGTATACTTTGAAAGAAAGACTTGAAAGGAGAGATATGATTGAGACATTTAAATACCTCCATGGCATAGGAGGGGAGCCTCTTTCAGTTGAAAGAAAACTCTGCAACGAGGGGGCATAGGATGAAGGTTATAGACTCAGGACACTTTGCTGAAATATTTCTTTATGGAAAGAATGATACATATATGGAATACTCAGTGGAGGTAGTAGAGACAAAGACTATATCTAAATTCAAGAAAGCATGGATAAACTCAGAAGATCTCTAAAGGAGAAAAAGGGACTATAAAGTTTAGTGGTTGGTATGGAAGGGTAGACTGGATGTGCCATATGCTCTTCATCTGCCATCATGGTTTTATGTTTCTTTAAAGGTTGCTTAATGAAAACTGTCAGGTGTTCTGGTATACCTATTCTTAATGTGTCTTTATAGTTTTTGAAGGCGTAAACAACAGATGTATGTTTACCCGTTCCACTTCATTATTTTATAGACCTCTATCATAATTCTTCTCAGCTTTGTCTTTTCCAAGTTGAAGAGCCCTAATCTTCACCGTTTAACCTTCCCCCACCATAAAAAAACAGAGGTGATCATTTTACACACATACTGTGAATATTTTTAAGCACTCACAGCTCATTCTCACCAACAGTTGAGCTAACTTCATTCTTCAACATTATGCATATATATTTCAGCCCCTGCACACACAGTATCCCCATTGATGTACACATTCAACAGCATAGCTTCAGATTTTATCCAGTTAATATTGTATCCTGCAAATATGCCGAATTCATCAATGGTGCGCGTCAACACCTCAAAGGAAGACTCTGGCTTATTGAGATAAAGCAGTACATCATCGGTATTGGCCTTTCTAAAATGTGCCTTCATATGTGTACTTCATGACTATCTGAATTCCTCTCCCAAATGCGCCTATACCTGGAACATGCAGAAGTATCCGCTTACTTTTTATAATGCGTAATTGAATGCAAGGGGACTCATTTTATAAGATGCATTCTACACGTATATGCTGCTATATGCGTTCCAAAAATCCTTTATATAATTACCCCCTAACAGTTTTGCCAAGTGCTAAGACAATGATGAAACAAATGTTGAGTAACATATATATAGCAGATATAAGAAGTGATTTGTACATGCATGTTATATTGAAAGTGAAACATGACCGTACCTCAATACAGTAACATTCATAAAGTGTTTTAAACTGGTCTTATATAACAAACTTGATGTGTTTCCTTTAATCTTTTCCTAATTCAGAAGAAACATTCATTTTCTGCTTTCTCAGTCCTCAGATGGCTATACACTTTCACTAGAGTTTTACTAGAAAACACACTGCTGCCTTTGTAAAAGTAAGAGAACTGTTTAAGAACTATCAAGCTTGGAAACTAAAGAGAGAAAAACAGAAAGTGATGATTTATGTAATTGTTCTGGGATGGTTGGTTTTTATTTCCCATTATGCAAGCCTTTCTAAAATGAATGAAATTTATTTTTGTGTTTTTAAGTCTCCCGAAATCTTTGGAAAAGCATGAAAAAGATTTGTTTTTCCTGACCAACAAGATTGCAGAATCATTGGGTGGCAGTGGCTACGGTGTGGACAGACTGTCAGTGCCGTATGTGCCCCAAGTAACAGGTAAGTGATTGATTACCTATGTCTAATGGTAAAAGCTATTCTGAATTAATTTTGTTTATTTTTCACATCTGTACAGAGATTCTAAAATTCCTCCAGCGCTTTGTCATCAGGGACAAAATGCACTTGCAATATACTCTTCCATAACATCCTGCTAGACCATTCCAGACAAGTGAGTTGTGTCTGGTGCACTTCTCTCTTCTCCATCCTGTTACTACATAGGCATTTTGGGCTCCCTTCCTCTTAATACTTCTGCTGTATTCTGTACAATATCCCTCCCCCTCTCTCTCCCCATGCCTTCCTCCTCTTTTCTCCCCCTCCACAGACTTGTATCTCCCTCTTCTCCTCTCCCTTCACATAATCCTTCTCTCCATCCTCCTGTGCCCAGTGCCTCATCTCCTTACTCTCCAGGATCCCTAAGGGATACTTCTGTTGCTTTCCCACACTCTGAGACCCCAAAGATGCTGCTTCTGCTTTATAAGCCATCTGACAAACCTCAAGGCCGACATGACTATCAAGCAAACTAGGCAGCCATCTAGAACACCAGTGGTCTGGGGAGGTGCCCCATTGCCACAGCTGTAACCCCTCTCTGGGACTTGCAGCAGCAATGGTCACAAACAACACACAGCACTTATCTTCAACCCCTGGCACTGCGAGGCTGTTTCCGATCCTCTCCTACCAACTTCCTGTTTTCAGATAGGAAGTCTGCCTCGCAAAGGCGGGCGTCGAGTAGCCTTGCAGCACTGGAGTTTGAAGGTAAGCGCTGCAGGGCTGTTTGTGACCATTGTCGCTGCTGCAGGTCCTTGCCGAGGGGTGGCAGTGGCGGCAATGGAGGTCGGAGAGGGGGAAGGGGAGGGGCAGGAACCGGAGCTGGGGGGATGGGGGGCTTCGCAAGAGATGAGGTTGACATAGGGCGTCTCATCTTGTTGCACCAACCCTGACAAGTCTAGAAGGTGCACTTGTTCAGACAAGTGGCTAAGTATATTTTTGAAAACTTGCATTTGTACATGATATGCAACTTACTGCTTATTGCATACTGCTTTTGTTTTTAAAATATAGCCATGATCTCACCAAAAAACAAAAATTGTATTCTGAAATCTGGAACCCACTGACAGTTTTCTAGAACAATACGAGGTTGTTCTGTAGTAGTAAAAACAAAATAGAGGTTGGTGGTACCTTTTAGACTAACATATTTATTGAAGTATAAGTGGACTCTTGTTCTCAAAAGCTTGTGCTTTAATCAGTTTATTTATTTATTTGAGTATCTAAGTTGTCTTTTCTTAAAATAAAGAGCTCTAGGCAGATGATGGTACAGGGCTTTAGATTTTTCAGGAACTGGGCAACATTCTGGGGAAGAGGGATTTTTTTTCTGGAAGTATGGACTCCTCATTAACCATGGTGGGACCAGGCTGCTGGCACCAACCTTTAAAAAGGAGATAGAGAAGCTTTTAAACTCGATATAAGGGCAGCCTGTTATTAAAATACTGAATGCTACCATGTGGAGGGTAATTTTATAAAGTTGCCCATAGTTAACACATGTTTACACGTGCATAAAATTTATCATTGTGCACCTGTAGTTATCTACCTGTTTATTTCTTAATATGCAGCAGTGTGCACTTGTCTATATTACATTACATCCACCGTTTACTGTAGATGGCCTATCCTTCAGTCTCACAATGTCTGTCTGCAGCTCCATGCAATCTGTTCATGATAAAAACCATTGAGTAATTTTGTGTTATTTGCAAATATGATCACCTCGCTTGTTGCTTACTTTTCCAAATCGTTAAGTAATATATTTAAAAGAATCAGCCCCGGTATAGCTATTTTGAGCACTTTTTCTATTTTCAGAGTGGAGGAGTGGCCTAGTGGTTGGGGCAAGGTACTTCAGGCCGGAAGGTCGGGGGTTCAAATCCCACTAGAGGACAGTAACCTTGGGCCGGAAGGACTGGGGTTTCTAGTCCCACAGGTGCTCCTTGTGGTCTTGGGCAAGCCACTTAACCCTCCATAGCCCATGTTCCCTGTAAAATAGTTATCTCCAAGTTATAATGCCCTGTTCAATGTAATTTCAGTTTGTTCAATGTAAACCGCACTGATGCAGAATAGCGCGGTATATAAGAGAATATAAATAAATAAATAAATAAATATTTGGAAAACGGATCATTTAGTCCTACTCATGTTTACTATCTTTTAACTAGTAAAAAGTCTAGCTAGATGACATGTGAGGTCTTCCACCTTTTGAACCCAGCAGGGCAAGTTAAAGCAATCTTCATGACCATCAGCCACTGAGCTATCTGCATTCCTAGTGATCAAATTGTCAACTACAATGGATGTCCTTAACCTTTCCTTTCTGGGCACATCTGTGGTGTGTGAGGATACTTCATCACTTAGAGGGCAGTTCCCTAGCTACATGATCACTTTTTGCCACAACATGATGCTCTCCCCCTTGATGAACTTTCTTCTCCCAGGCAGCAAAGAGGCTGCCAGACTGGAAGTGGGATCACTCTTCTGTGTCTCTGCAGGTGTTGTCTATATACTTCTCTTTCTAGCTCAGCCTCTCCAAATCTAGCTTCTGAGATCCAGAAGCTCTTTGTACCAAGTGCACCCATATAACCTCTCACCAACCGGGAGAATTATCATACATGCAGCACTGAGAGAAAAAGATTAGACCCATCTCCCTACTGGACTATTGTCTGCATCTTTGTATTATTTAAATTTGCTAACAGATTAGGGTGGTTTAAACTAGTATGAAGTACTTAAGGTTTATGTGGAATAATTTGTTTACCTGTAAAGCATAATCATCTTAAGAAGCTCTTTGAGCTGATAGTCAGGATGTCTCTTTAAGAGGGACATATGTAAAGTTTAGGATGGAACCGATGTAGATGCTTGTAGTGATAGGAAACAAACTACAGGATCTAAACCTCAAACAGGAAAAAGGATTCAGGAAGAGTCTTATCAGCAACCCTGCGGCTGCTGGGTTTGCTGAACCCGTTGAGGTTGTGGTTTCCTGAGCCTGGTTGGTTTTTTCCCCTGCCTGGGAGCATCTGTATGATGGGTAGAAGATGGATAAAACCTCCTCCCATTAAGGGAACAAAGCTTATTAGTAGATTTTCTACAAACTGGGATAGAGGAACGCATAGCCAAGCCTCTGAAAGTAATAGTATCAGTGATTAACTGAGCAGCCTGGAGTAAAGTCTCTTTATTAAAGAGATTCTCTCCAGTGCAAGGAGCATTTCCCAGTCTATCTTGTATGCATTTGTCCAAGTCTGAAGCTTGGAACCAGGCTCTACGTCGTGCCCCTATGGCTATAGCAGAGGTTCTCCTAACAGACTCAAAGGAGTCCAGGGAAGCACGAGTAAGGAACTTAGAAATATTTTGAGCATGATTGACTAGCATAGAAAAATCTGCTCTTTTATTCTCTTGGAGGAAAGGGGTCAAAAGTAGTAGATCTTTTGTGACTTCCTCAAGAGATAATCCCATATAGAAAATATATGAAAGGATTCTTGCTGAAAACATGGATGCCTGGAAAGTTTGATGTCCAAAGGCATCTAAAGTCTTAGCCTCACGACCTGGCGAATAAGAAGAGTGCTTCTTAGTACTCTTAACACGCCTCATTGCTGATTCTACAACAAGAGAATGATGAGGGAGCTGAGGCTTTTGAAAACCTGGAGAAGGGGGCATCTTGTATAGAAGATCAGTTGCCCTGGAAGGTGGGGATACCGTTAAAGGAGTTTCCCACGTTCTAAATAGGAGATCCTGCAAGGTTTGATGCAAAGGAAACATAATGACTTCCTTTGGATTGCAGGGGATTTGTATAGGTCGTGGATCCCCTGGTGCAGGGTCTTGACCAGGTATAGAAATGGCAAGTAACTTGGCCATATCAAGCAGGAAAGCTTGAAAAGAAATCTCCCCAGAGGGGAGTCCTCGAGGAAGAGGAGGAAGAACTAGGTCTGTTGAAGAACTAGCTCTAGCATCCACCGGTTCATTCAGATTCTGTAGAATAGAAGATCTGGAGGGGTGGAGCATCGGATTATCTTTGAAAGATAGTTGTCGGTACTGCTGAAAACCTGTACCGCAACTCGTCGGTAGCAAATCATCCATGCTAGGGATCGATTCCAAACTCGGTATGGAAGGAAGCGAGCCGGCTGAAAGGAGCATGGGAGGTACCGACATCGATGTTGATGTCGATACCAGTATCGGGACCGGTACCGTCGGTGACACCGATATATGAAGATCAGTCTGTGACGGCACTATCGGTACCGAGGTAACTGAATGTGGCAGACCTTGATCATCGGTAGAATGTCTTCGGTACCATCTGAAGTCGGTACCGAGACGAGTCGGTCCCCAGTCATCCAGACTAGAGATCGATTCTAGACGCGGCATCGAAAAAAGCGAGTCTATCGATGCATATCTGGAGGGCACCGACGTGGATACCAGCATCGGTACCGGGGCCGATGTGGGAAGATTGGTCGGTAGCGGCTCTAGCGGCAACGAAGATACCGAGAGCGCTTGACTGCGATCATCGGTGTGGAATGTTTCATCCAGCACCATTGCCGATGCCGGGGTACCGGCACCGCTGAAAGCAGATACCACCACCGGGCAAGGCTCAGGTATGTTCACCGAGGTAAAAACCCCGGGAACAATCTGAAACCCCGTTAATGCTTTGGAGACAGAAGCCTCCCGCCGGGGTTTTAAACCAAGATGTCCTCGGGGGCAAGCTCAAAGGCGTCTCTATGATATACATGAGATCTACCACCCGAGGACTGGCTAGTCTTTACAGACTTTTGTTTGGTTACTTGATCTTGCGAAAAAGATGATGTAGCTGGTACCCTCAGGTCTGAGGGGAACGGCGTATCGAGTTGAGCTCGATGCTGAAAACTTCTTGCAGAAATAGTGGTGCAGGAGGGACACTCCAGCGGATGGTGTTCAGGTCCCAAACATTGAAGGCACCAATTATGGGTGTCTAAAACTAATTTGGTAGCGCCACAGTTAAAACACACTCTAGTGGCTAGCATTTCCATGAGGGAAAGTAGAGAGGCCTAGCAGGCCGAAACCTGTCAGGCACTAAACAGGAAAAAATTTCCCACAAAAGGAAATATTTGTAGAAGAAAAGAAAAAGAAAAAACATCGGCGGTACCGGTGCGTCGAGGGAAGGTAGACGCAACCACAAGAAAAAAACAAAAATAAAGGAAGAATTTTCTGCGGTGACAGGAGGACGTCCTGCCGGCTCCGCGGAAAAACGAAAACTGAGGAGAGGCAGTTGGGAAAGGCGGGAAGGCAGCACGCAGGCGTGTTGGGATGCTTCCAAAAGCGTTCTGATTGGACGCTGGGGAGCGTTCCCGCGCAGACTCCGTCGGTACCGACGTACCCATATGTGAAGACTCATTCCTGCTTGTTCCTGGAGATATCTATTTACAACCAGACTCAACTGGGTATTTTCATAAACAAGTGGGCAAACTTAGCATTACTAATAGACTAATTGTAGTTCCTTTGCAGATCACTGAGAATACAGTTACTCTTGGTCCTCTGAACTACACAGAGGAGTAACAACTGTCAATAAGGTTGCCATGCCTTTACCTTTGACTTTTTCTCCTGTATCAGCATCTCTCATATTACTTCAAAGATTTACTCCACCGTAAGTCTTCTTTTCAACTCTGCCACTCTTACTAAGACATTTGGTCTATAAGAGTGATACCACTTTACTGAGGGTTTTTTCCTTAAGCCCCTAAGTTTTCTTTCAGAGTTGTCTCCCCCGTGCATTCTTAGTTTTCCTGGCAGCTTCTCAGACAATAGCGGAGTCTTACCACTCCTACTTATGTCTGTATTTCCCAATCTTGGGACCTAAGATTTCTACTGCTGCCCTATCAATAGAACTGCAGGGGTTCTTACTGGTTAGACCACTAACTTGCTGACCAAGCAACCAGGGCTTGTTCTCCAATTTCAATGGTTTCTGACCTTACCACTAAGTCCCAGATGGTTTAAGAACCTTTTCTTGCTATTGTTGCAGACACATCACCTTACCTTCTATCCTTAGCCTTCCCCAATCCTTGGGCTTGGCGGAGTAGTTCATGATACCTACTGGCTCTTAAACACCAGTTTTTCTTCTAATTAACCTGCAACATGCTCTCTGCATCTCTACGGAGCAGCTCTACACTATGGGGCCTTGTTAGAGAGCACATGATGTCAGATGGTTAGGAAGGGCTTTACCTAGTCATGCCTGCTGGGTTCTCCCTGCCCTTACCATTTTCATTAAAGGCTTCTTAAATAAAGGACACAGGCCTTTAATTAAGGGAAGACCTAAAGAATTATCCAATTCCCTGGATTGCTTCACATCTCCAGGGGACCCCTTCACCAGGGATGGTTTTTCTTTCAGTATAGACAATCTTTGTTTTGTCTTTTCCTTCCATCCTCAACTCTTCATGGCGTAATCCATGTTGAGCACAAGAATGCACCATACCCTTTTTACCCTCATCAGGGGTAAATATGGTATTTTTATTGCATCTTTTTCTCCAGCTTCCTGCTGGAGTTATGGAAGGATTCAGACTTGCTATCTGCAGATTCAAAACATCCTCTGCATTTTCCAGGTAGGTCTCCATTCCTGATTATTCATGGACTAGAGTTCTTAGAGGACTCTAGACTTCTCTTGCCAGTGAGAGAACTCCCTGGACTTCCTATCCATAACCAGGAAGTACAGATTCTCTAAATATCTTCTCAAGCAGGTACCTCCCTTCTTGTTGTTAGATAAATCTTTCTCTCTCCACATACCCTATGTGCGGACATGGGTATGTATACATATATATATATGTTACATGTATATGGACATCTGTATGTCTGTGCCCATATATATATATATATATATATATATATATATATATATATGAGGGATATATCTGTATTTACCTATCTATCTATATGTATTGCAATATATGATAGTGGATAGATTTATATCTATATACTATTTTGGCCTGTCTGCCTATATATATATATATATATATATATATATACATATATATATTATACATATATATATATTCCCCTACGGACTCGACAGATACTCTCTATCCCTTTCCATGCTGTCCCAGCATACTTAGGGTTCTCCATAATCAACCACTTCCTGTGGTAGTTGAGCGGTTTTTGTACCATGACCTTCAGTTTAGGTACACCTGAAGCCCTCCATATACTTTCCTTTTCAATTAGGAGGGACTTTCTGAATCTTCAGAAAAGGGGAGGCTACAATGCCTCATTACTCCTATCCTACTTTGTTATCGGTTATAGGGATCTTCGAAGCTCCCTTCTCCTATAAGAACTATGTCTCTTTAAAGTCAAAAGAGCTTCAGTTTTATCTAATAGGGACTTCCACGTTTTCCGCAAAGTCCTACCTCATTGAACTACCCCAGTTCCACTGGGATTGTTTCTTCTCACCCGAAGGGTTCTAACCTCAGCCTGTTTTTTGCACAGTTATTTACCTCTCCTTACATTGAGGTACTCCATGGGGATATTCTGTTGGTTCATATTCACAAATCCACATGAACCTCCATATACCCCTTTACAATACCACCAGGTGAGGTCCATATTGGTTTATTGCTCTCAATATTACCATTAAATATCACCTGCACAGAGATTCCTATCTAGGCATCCTGTTTGGTCCAGCTGTTCCACAGCACATCTTTTTAGTTCAACTCCTACCCTCCATCCCTAGGATTCCTGGGGTTTCGGTAAAATAGCATGGCTCTCAGATTCGCAACATGCTGGGACTCCTCCAGGCATCTTAGCTTGGGAGTCCCCATATGTGAAGACTCATTCCTGCTTGTTCCTGGAGATAGCACAGTTACTTACCTGTAACAGGTGATCTCTGGGAACAGCAGGAATAAGTCTTCACAACCCACCCACCTCCCCTAGGAGTTGCATTTCTCTATCTTTATCTTTCCCTTTCTCTCTCTCTCTCTTTGTCTCAGCTTTAAAACTTAACTGAGGAGAGGCAGTTGGGAAAGGCGGGAAGGCAGCACGCAGGCGTGTTGGGATGCTTTCAAAAGCGTTCTGATTGGACACTGGGGAGCGTTCCCGCGCAGACTCCATCGGTACCGACGTACCCATATGTGAAGACTTATTCCTGCTGTTCCCAGAGATCATCTGTTACAGGTAAGTAACTGTGCTTTCCCTACTGCCCTCTTAATTGGGGTAGCAGCTTACAAAGAATGTGACTAGGATGGGCAGGGATGGATATAAAACATGAGCACAACTTTTATAACTAAGCTGCTTTCTAGTTTATAAATATTTATAGAACATATCGCCTTAACTCACAATCTCTCTTCTCCCCAAAACACAGTTTCCCGGAAAGCCCAGTATTCACAAGTGCAGATTATGCACCAGGAGAGGCAGATCCTGCCTCTCTGCACTCCTTTCTTAACTATAGCAGCAGTATCCACCTTAAGCTTCAAGATCAACTAATTGTACTGTATGGGCCTTGAGCGTATTCTTTTTTGTGCTTAACTTCTTTTGAAACATATATCTCCATTGAAATGGATGGTTCCTTATCGTTCCTCCAGTTCAATCCTCCACCTCTGGGTAGTGCACTTCCTCCTGCAGCATTGGAGACTGGGCATGTCAGAATCGTGACATCACTGGATGTAGCCTGCTGATCACTCCCATCAGCCCCAGTGTGTCCAGTCTCCATGCAGCAGGAGGACATAGTGAGCCTAGGTGCTGGGCTCGCTAGAGGAATAGATAAGGAGCACTTGGTAGGGTAGGACAGCCTTAGGTGTTTTTTGAGGTTTATTTTGTCCCTTTCAATTAACTTTATTTTACAGTTGTCTTGAAAAAAACAATATTGGAGGGATTTGAACCAGCTTCAGAGCTTGCTTTCTCTCTCCTTCAGTCGGCTCCGCACCCATAATCTGCTTTCCCCTCCTGGTTGGAACGGATGGGAGGCTAGCAGCGGCAAGGTATCCCTGCCGATCAGATCTTGCTGACCTCGTGGTGTGACGGGGCAAGGCAGCCGAGGCCGGACAGCCCTTTTCGCTATCGCTGCTCACATTCCACGGTGAGCAGCGTCGCAGATTGCAGGGTCTCTTCGCGGGCCGGCGAAGAAGAACAAATTGCCTGAGGGCATTTAGCAGACCTACGGCAGAGCGGGTGATTTTTTTGTTGGGTCGCAGACAGGTGCAAAGGCTCCAATCGGGCTTCAGTGCCAAGCAGGCACGGCGGTTAATTTTTTTTTTCCTTTCGGGCTGCTTTTTCCCGCGCATTTAACCCACGTGAGCAGGCCGCAAGCCAGCTGCAGAGCTGCTACTCGCGCAGCTTTCTAAGGAAGGCAGTTTCTTCGGACGGGAGGCTTAGTTTAAGGTAATTAGTGTAACTTGGTCTGACTTAGTTTATTTTGGTGCAATTCAGCTGAATTTAATTTCCTTTAGCTGTTTTTATTTAATTTGCTTTGATTTCTGCTTGGGTTTTCTCTCTCAGGATTTAAGGGGATTTACATGAAAAAAAGAGGAGAATAAGTTATTTTTTTTCTTGTTGCCAATGCCTTCTCGTCCACAGTGTCTGGTGTGTGACACTCGCAGAGGCGCAGTCTCGGATGCCGGAGTTTGCAGGGGCTGTGCAGCCGTTTCAAACTCTGTGGAGCAGGAGATTCAAGGTAAGGCTGGTGAGGGGCCTCAGAGCCCGCCGCCTATGGTCGAAGGTGAGTCTCCACTGGAACTTCCATCCGCATCCCCTCTGGAAAGCCACCCAGGGTCAGCAATCCAGGGGCTTCAAATGCAGGCGGGGCAGCTCTTGGGGCTTTTCCCCAGACTTTGTACTAATTATGCATCAAGCGTATTGCATGCGGTAGCAGGCAGACCCTTTTGCGCTTGGGGCTGGGGTGCAACTTTCAGCTTCAGAAAAGCCTGGTAGCAGCCTAGGAAGATCACTCAAGAGGGCTCGACCTCTCGAGGATCAGCCCCTCACCTCAGATTGGCCTGAGGCGGACGATACAGAGGGCGAGCCTGAATCAGGTATGGAAGATCTTGAGGAAGGGGAGATTCTGGAGCCTGAGGTTCAGGCCAGAATAGTAAGGGTATTCCGTAAAGAAGAGCTTACGGCCCTCATTATGGAGTCTCTTCAAGCGCTTAACCTTGCTGCAATACAGCCAGTGGAGGAAGAAGGTCTGGAGGACCCTCTCATTCGGGCGGTAAGACAATCACAGGCGGCGTTTCCTGTTCATCGGGTGGTTGACCGGATGATCCAAGACAAATGGGATGTACCAGAAGCGGGGCTGCGGGGCATTAGGGCTACGAATAGGCTGTACCCCTTAGAAGACAAGGAGAAAGAGAAGTTCCGTTCACCTCATATAGACACGGGAGTACAGCTGGCACGAAAAAGACGACTATTCCAGTGGAAAGCAGTGCGGCATTGAAGGACGCACAAGACAGAAAAGTGGACGGCTTGTTGAAGCAAGCCTTTGAGGTCAATGCCCTCTCTCTGCAGGCTTCCATTTGTGGGGCCTGGGTGGCGAGGGATTGCCTCAGGTGGTCACAACGCTTACAGCAGCCTTCTCAGTTGACGCAGGAGAGCTTACTGGATGTGACACGGCTGGAATCAGGTGTGGCATATCTAGCGGATGTCCACTATGACTTGATTAGGGCGTTGGCAAATAGTATGGTTTCCCTGGTAGACGCACGGCGTTCTCTGTGGTTAAGGAATTGAGCAGCAGATGGTTCTTCTAAGTCACAACTTAGCAAGCTTCCTTTTAAAGGAAAGTTGTTGTTTGGTGAAGATCTTGACAAGTTGGTTAAGGATTTGGGAGAGTCCAAAGGCGGAAGGCTGACTGAGGACAGGCCTAAGCAAGTGAGACCTCTGCAGTCTTCGCACAGACAGTTTAGGGACTTCAGGCGCTTTCGTACTTCTAGATTGGGAGGCTTTTAAAGAGGAAGATTTGCCTCCAGAGCGCAAGGCTTTCGAGGTGCAGGTAGAGGATTCTCCGCTTCCTCTTCCGCGGCTGGTAGAAAAACGCAATGAAGCGAGGCAGGCCCGGAAGGAATTCAACCAATAGGAGGGAGGCTTCAGGAATTTCTTCCTGCCTGGGTCCAAATAACCTCCGATCAGTGGGTGTTGGAGGTAATACGCAAGGTTATGCTCTAGAATTTGCTCGACCGATCCTAGACTCATTTGTACTTTCTCCCTGCAGAAGGCAGCAGAGAACGATAGCGGTTCAACAGACGTTGGATCGTCTCTTGCAGTTAGGAGTGGTGGTACCGGACCCTCGAGAGCTCCTCGGCGTCAGTCGTTACGCTGTTTATTTAATACCAAAAAGGGATGGGTCCTTCCATCCTATCCTGCACCTCAAGGGAGTAAATCGTTGCATTTTTGAATGGAGACCTTGCAATCGGTAATAGTGGCGGTCCGGCAAGGAGAGTTCTTGACCTCCCTCGATCTTACCGAGGCGTATCTGCACATTCCTATCAGAGCGGCTCATCAGCAATTCCTAAGGTTTGCTTTTCCGTGGGGGCATTTCCAGTTTCAAGCCCTGCCCTTCAGTTTGGTGATGGCACCGCAAACTTTCACCAAAGTGATGGTGGTAGTGGCGGTGGCGCTGCGAAAGGAAGGGATTCTGGTTCACCCGTACCTTGACGACTGGTTGATTCGGGCAAAATCCAAGGCAGAGAGCGTTCAAGTTACAAGCAAGGTTGTGAAGTTTCTTCAGAGTCTCGGCTGGGTAGGTCAGTGCGGCCAAGAGCCGGTTGGTTCCATCTCGGGTGCTGGAATACTTAGGAGTGCGGTTCGACACCCGATTGGGAGCTGTGTTTCTGCTGGATCAGTGAGCCCAGGTCCTTCAGCAGTTAGTGCGCAAGTTTATAGCAACTCCAGCCCCGTCAGCTTGGAACTATCTTCGAGTGCTGGGAACTATGGCGGCGACCTTGGAGGTAGTACCATGGGCCAGAGCTCACTTGCGTCCATTATAGCAGTTGTTGCTCCGATGTTGGTCGCACCAGACCCATTCTTTGAACAAGCGGCTTCCATGTCCATTGCGAGTCAGGCAGTCCTTGCAGTGGTGGCTTTGCCCGGGATTTCTGTCAGCAGGCATGCCACTAGAGCAACCACAGTGGCTTCCGGTATTAACAAATGCGAGTCTCGCAGGTTGGAGGGCTCATTGCCGGGATCTCTTTGCACAAGGAGTGTGGAACGACCAGGAGGCACACCCGTCTGGAGCTGCGAGCGGTGAGCTTGGCCCTTCAAGCATTCGAAACTGCGGTAAGCAGACAAGCGGTGAGAGTCCTGTCGGACAATTTCACAACAGTGGCTTACCTCATCCAGCAAGGTGGCACGGGAAGAGCGGCCATAGAGGAGGAAGCGGAAGCGCTTTTCTCCTGGGTGGAGTCTCGGCTGCAGGCGATATCGGCGGCTCACATTGCGGGAACGGACAATGTGATGGCAGATTTTTTCAACAGAGTCCGGGTGGATGCCGGAGAATGGGAGCTACATCTGGAGGGGTTTGCTCAGATAGTCCTCAGGTGAGGTGCTCAGATAGTTCTCAGATGGGGTCCTCCGATTATGGACCTCATGGCAACCTTTCAGTCCGCCAAGGCGAGTCACTTTTACAGCAGAAGATGGGAAAGGATGTTGGAAGGGATCGATGCCCTGATGCAGCAGTGGCCATCAGACGATCTTCTCTGTTTTCCCTCCGTGGGCGCTCATAGGCTGGGTGGTTCAGCGCATTGAGGCTCATCGGGGAGCGTGGTGTTAGTGGCGCCGGATTGGCCGAGGCGTCCATGGTATGTCGATCTAGTTCATCTTCTCGACAGGGACCCCTGGCGATTGCCAACAACGGTGGATCTGTTGATTCAGGGACTGCTTCAAATGCCTCAGGTGGATCGGTTCTCGCTTACGGCTTGACTATTGAAAGGGTGAGGTTAAGGAAAAAAGGCTATTCTGGAGCAGTGATTGCGACCTTGCTCCGTGCCAGGAAGAGGTCCATTTCTGTGGTGTATGTACGGATATGGCGTATATTTGAGGACTGGTGCTCTCAGCGGCAGGTCTGTGCTGCCGTGGTGTCCGTTTCTACGGTTTTAAGTTTCCTGCAGGATGGTTTTGATAAGGGCCTGGCGGCCAGCTCCTTAAGGGTCCAGCTAGCAGCTCTTTCTTGCTATAGAGGTAAGGTTCAGGGGTTGTCCCTGGGCTCCCATGTCAATGTGATTCGTTTTCTAAAGGCAGTATCTCGGCTACGGCTTTTGCGCAGGATGATTGTTCCTCCGTGGGATCTCAACCTTGTTCTGGGGGATCTAACGAGGGAATTTTTGAGCCCTTGCACCAAGCATCCATTAAGGATTTAACCTTGAAGATCATGTTTTAATGGCTATTTATTTGGCGCGACGAGTGTTGGAATTGCAGGCCTTATCCTGTCGGGAGCCGTTTTTGTCATTTTCTAAGGAAAAGGTGGTGTTACGTCCAGTACCGTCCTTTTTGCCCAAGGTAGTTTCTCCTTTTCACATGAATCAATCGGTTTCGTTGCCAGTGTTCGGGCCCACGGAGGAGAATGCTTCGGACTGTAGTCTGCGTCGCCTGGATATAAAGAGAGTTCTACGGCAATACTTAAAGGTTTCAGAAACCTTTTACAAGTCTGAGCGCCTATTCATTCTGTTTGGTGGCCCCCGTAAAGGTGAGACGGCAGCCAAAGCTTCAATCTCCAGATGGGTCCGTGAAGCAGTAGCGTCCGCATATATTTTGCAAGGGCGTCAGGTGCCTGTGGGGTTACAGGCTCACTCTACAAGAGCACAAGTGGCTTCTTGGGCGGAGCACAGTCTGATGCCAGTGGAGATTTGCAGAGCGGCCACCTGGTCGTCGCTCCATACCTTCAGTAAGCACTACCGCCTGGATGTTCAGGCGGCAAGCGATGCCAGTTTTGGGTCGACAGTATTGCGATCTGGGTGGACAGGCCCCTCCCAGTGATTACTGCTCTGTTTAATCCCAGAGGTGGAGGACTGAACTGGAGGAACGATATGGAAATAGGAATTAGATTTACCTGCTAATTGTAGTTCCTTGAGGAACTCCAGTTCTGTCCTCACTCCTGCCCGGGGATGAGTAGTTCAGAGGCCAGTTTGAACTGAGGGGCGTTCCTGACACAAAGTGTGTAGATGTTCTGAATAGTCTTTTGTTCTAGCCCTTTCTTTCTCTCTTTCTTTCTTATTCGGTCATGGAGGAAAGAGAACGTGAGAGAAGAGAGTTCCTTTTTAATTAAGGGGAATTTAGCTTAGGAGTTAAGTTATAAGTTGAATGTAGAAGTTGAATTTAGTGCTATGGCTACTTATTTGTTGCTCCTTTGAGTCTGTTTTGTCAATAGTTCACTGCGGCTGATGGGAGTGACCAGCAGGCTACATCCAGTGATGTCACGATTCTGACATGCCCAGTCTCCGGTGCTGCAGGAGGAGGTGCACTACCCAGAGGTGGAGGACTGAACTGGAGTTCCTTAAGGAACTACAATTAGCAGGTAAGTCTAATTCCTATTTATTTACATCTCCAACAGTTCAGTTGCCAACCCGCCTGATCTTATCAAATTACTTGTTCTGCCAACTCCACTGGCTTTCAACAAAAGTGAGGACGCCATCTGGCATTCTTCCATAATAGCGATTCTCAACAGGTTTGTCGTGAAGCACCAGAAAGTGTGTCCGGGCAGTATTTCCAAGGAGGCAGCAACAGCATAATAAAGCCCAGAGACAGGAGATGTTGCCATACAAGCTGTGACATTCCTCTCTAATTTGTTCAAAGCTGTGCCCCTTTCTAGTGATGCAGCAGAATGAGGTCTGCAGAAGTCTCGGGAAGTGAAATCTTGAGAATTGCTGTTCTTGCTGCTGCGACCCTAGGAAGGCGCACACTTTGAACAAAATAAATAAGAATGGCATAGCTTATATGACCAGATGTTGCATTGTTGGAGTTGGGGGGGAGATAGAGCAAATACTGTACTTGAGGGGGGAGAGAGCAGATACTACACTCTTGGGGTGGGGAGGCATGGAATGTGAGAGGGCAAAATCTCCAGGAACAAGCAGGAATAAGTCCTCACATATGGATACGTTGGTACCGACGGAGCCTGCGCGGGAAAGCTCCCCAGCCTTTCAGATGAAAGGCTTTTGGGGCCTCCCACTGCACATGCGCGCTGCCTTCCCGCATTCCTGACCAGCTCTCCTCAGTTTCTCTTTTTCCGCGGAGCCAGCAGGTCGTGTTCCTGTCACCGCTGAAGAAATTGTGAATTTTGTTTGTTTCTTTAGACCGCGTACCTGCCTTCCCCATACCGAAACCGGTACCGCCGGTCTCTCTTTCTTTCTTTAAAAAAAAAAAAAAAAAGACTTTTTTATTTTCTTCAGCACAGCTTGGTAACTTTTGTTAGGCCTTAAGGCCTACACAAATTCTCCTCATGGAGAAGCCAGTCCCTGGTTTTAAAAAGTGTACCAAGTGCAGTGCTGTCATTTCTGTCACAGACACCCATGAATGGTGTCTTAAATGTTTGGGACCTGACCACTCCATACCGGACTGCCCATCCTGCACCCAGATGTCTAAACGTGGTTTGCAGAACCGGGCCAACAAGCTCCATGTGCTGTTTCCTTCAGAAGCATCACAGTCATCCAGGTCTTCCTCTCCGGATGGATCTCGGGTAACCAAAACTTCTGTGGGCAAATCCTCTAAAAGCAAATCTCTTTCTAAAGATCGAGAGGCTCTCAATCTTGAGTTCGAGGATTCTGCCCAGGCCAAAAAACCCCGGCGGGAGGCTCCGGCCTCCAAAGCAATCATGGGGTCACAGGTTGACATCGATGGCACGGCCTCGACTGATCACCTGTTGGACTGCTCTGGGGTACCGGCCCATACCGGTACCGACATCCAGGCAGCAGTGGCGTCTATGGGCAATACTGTCCAGACCATGCAGCAGGCCGTTCTGGCATTCATTAAGGCTGCGACGCCCTCGGTACCGATTCCATCGGTACCGACCCCGGTTCCGGTATCCACACCGGAACCGAGACCATCGACTTCCAAGCGTCGATCGGTTCCGCATGCCGGATTCAGGCTTTCGCCCGGTACCGATCCCATGCCCGATACGCCCGATGTCGATACCGATCGGTATGCGTATCGTGCATTGAAAGCACAGAGAGAATACTCAGATTCTTCTGATGAATTCAATTCCTCTGATGACTCTGCTGAGCTTGCTCTTCCTGAGGAGCCCTCTTCTCCAAAGAGGAGGATGTCTCCTCCAGAGGATTTATCCTTTCAGGATTTCATTGTTGATGTAGCTAAAGCACTTTCTATTGCTACATCTTCTGAAAAAGAACCCAGATCAAAAAAATTGGATATTTTAGGATACTCCAAAGCTCCTAAAGAGGCAGTCACTCTGCCTATCCATGAAATCCTTCAAGAACACTTGATGGATTTGTGGGAGACTCCTTTAACACTGTCTCCCCATTCCCGTAGGTTGGACACCATGTATCGGGTCCCTCCTTCTCCTGGGTTCCAGAAAACTCAGCTGCCTCACCACTCTATTGTGGTGAAGTCTGCCATGAAGAAAATAAAGAGTCCTAAAAGGCATTCTTCTACCCCTCCAGGGCGAGAATGTAAGACCCTGGACTCTTTTGGTAGAAAGATGTTCCAGGCTAGAATGCTTATAGCCAGGATCAATTCTTATAGCCTTTATATGGGCATGTTTCTTGGACAACTTGCCCTGAAGATACAGCATTTTGCCCCCTTTATCCCTGATGATCAAAGGGCGGACTTCTTTTCTATGGTGACACAACTTTCAGAGGTCTCCAAGTTCTCCAACAGGGCAGCCTTTGATTCCTTTGAGGTTGCTGGCAGGGCTTCGGGAATTGCTATTGCAGCCCGACGTCTCGCTTGGCTCCAGGCTTCTGACCTAGAACCCTGGGTTGTAGATGGCCTCAGGAATCTGCCCTGTACAGGTGAGAACTTATTTGGTGAAGACTGGCAAATTAAAGCTGCTCAAATGGATGCAGAAAATGCCACTCTAGATAGACTTTCTAAGTCTACTTCTACCCCTGCCAAAAAGAAGTCTTTTAAAAGGCCTTACTATAAGAAGGCCAGATTTTCCACAAATGCTGGCCAGCAATCTGCTCAGCCTCGCTTTGCTGCTAAGCGTCAGCAATCTAAGCAAGTAAAGTCGAAGCCTGCAGTGTCTGCTACACCCCAGCAGGTTCAACCCCCTCAGGGGTTTTGACTTGCCCATAGAGAACTTGCCGTTTCTGGCTCTAGAACAACCAGAGCCCCTCACCATTCCTGGAAGGCTAGCTCATTTTGCTCCCAGATGGGAACAAATCACATCAGAGCAATGGACCCTCTCTATTATCAGGGAGGGCTACAAACTTCATTTCTCCAGCCTTCCTCCCCATACCATGGTGAGGTAATTCAGTTCTCCCCCATCTCTTCTGACCCTGTTGGGTCAGGAAGTCTCTTCTCTCCTTGCCCAAGGGGCAATAGAGGAGGTGCCTCCTCCACAACAGGGGTTAGGTTTCTACTCCCCTTATTTTCTCATAACAAAGAAGACAGGGGGCTTCAGACCTATCCTAGATCTGAGAGAATTGAACAGGTTTCTATTCAAGGAGAAATTCAAAATGCTCTCTCTGGGCATTCTCCTTCCATACCTTCAGAGTCAGGATTGGCTTTGTTCTCTAGATCTCAAGGATGCGTACACTCATATACTCATGAAAATATCTTTGCTTTCTGTTCCAGGGAAAACATTTCCAGTACATAGTACTACCCTTCGGTCTGGCCTCTGCTCCAAGAGTCTTCACAAAATGCATGGCAGTCGTAGCCGCATTTCTCAGAGGCATGGGAATCTTTGTCTTCCCATATCTGGACGACTGGCTCATCCGAGCTCCATCATATGAGGGCAGCTCAATGGCTTTTGGCCACCCAGTGGTCTCAAGCATCAGGACTGCTCTCAGACCAAATACTCACCTCAAAACGACTGTTTTGGTCTCTCCAGTGGTGGACATCCTCCAAAAATCTGCTGTTGGGGATTCCCTTCCAACCTTCGTTGCCCCAAGCAACCCTCACAACAGATGCCTCCCAAACAGGGTGGGGAGCTCATCTCCAACACCTCTCCACTCAGGGCACCTGGTCTCCTCAGGAGACGACCCTTCACATCAACCTTCTGGAACTGCGAGCAATCTTCCTTGCCCTCACAGTCTTCCACACCCTCCTTGTCAACCTGACTGTCCTAGTCCAGACAGACAATCAGGTAGCCATGTTCTATGTCAACAAACAAGGAGGGACGGGCTCTCTGTCGCTTTGCAACGAAGCTCTCAGATTATGGGCCTTCGCCAGAGAGCATCAAATTCATCTTCTGGCAGTATATCTTCCAGGAGTTCAAAACTCTCGGGCAGACAGACTCAGTCGAGTTCTGCTCCCACATGAATGGTCCCTGCATATGGACCAGATACGCAGAATCTTTCAGGAATGGGGGACCCCGGACATAGACCTCTTTGCAAGTCCGTGGAATGCCAAACTTCCCCGGTTCTGTTCCAGGACTCCGTGTCAGGGAGCTCAGGCCAACGATGCCTTTCTCCTACATTGGGGTCAGGAATTCCTGTACGCTTTTCCACCCATTCCTTTGATTCCCAAGACTCTGTTCAAACTTCAGAGGGATCACGGATCCATGATCCTCATTGCTCCACGCTGGCCACGCCAAGTGTGGTTCCCTCTACTTCTACAGCTCTCCCAGGGCTCCTCCCTGGACCTGGGAGCTGCACCAGACCTTCTGTCTCAGGAGCAGGGGACTTTGTGGCATCCAAACCCCAAGTCCCTACATCTCCAAGCTTGGTTACTGAAGGCTTAAGCCTTTATGAGTTTAATCTTTCCCAACCAGTGAAAGATATCCTTCATGCCTCTAGGAAACCCTCTACTAGGCGTTCCTATGCTTTAAAATGGAAACGTTTTTCCATTTGGTGTGCGCAACAGGGTCTTGACCCTCTAGCACTTCCTTTGAATTCTCTACTGGACTATCTCCTGCATCTTTCCAATGCAGGCCTCAAGACGAATTCAGTACGAGTCCATTTAAGTGCTATTGCAGCATCCTTAAAACCTATAAATGGACAACCTGTCTCCTCTCATCCTCTTATTGCAAGATTCATGAGAGGCCTGACTCTAACTAAGCCTCCCATCCGACCTCCTCCGGTAGCATGGGACTTGAATCTAGTTCTGGGTCAACTTATGAAGCCACCTTTTGAACCGTTGGTATCTACCTCCCTGAAATTTCTTTCCTGGAAGGTTCTTTTCCTTATTGCAGTCACTTCGGCTCGCCGCATCAGTGAACTGCAGGCTTTGGTGGCTAATCCACCTTATACCAGATTTCATCATGATAAGGTGGTCCTTAGGACGAATCCCCACTTTATGCCTAAAGTGGTCTCGCCTTTTCATCTTAATCAAGAAGTATATCTACCTGTTTTTTCCCGGCCCCTCATGCATCCAGTGCAGAGAGGAACCTTCATACTCTTGACTGTAAAAGAGCTCTCGCCTTTTACCTCAACAGGACTCAGCCACATCGAAAGTCTTCCCAACTTTTCGTGGCTTTTGATCCTTCTCATTTGGGACTTCCAGTCACCAAACGTACACTTTCCAATTGGATTGCTCAGTGTATTTCTTTTGCTTACCAGAGTAAGAACATTTCTCTGGAAGGCCATGTCACCGCTCACAATGTGCGAGCCATGGCCACTTCTATGGCTCATCTTCACTCTGTGTCCATAGATCAGATCTGTCGAGCAGCCACTTGGGCCTCGGTTCATACCTTCACAGCCCATTACTGCTTGGACAAGGACTCCCGCCGGGATGCCTTGTTTGGTCAGGCTGTCCTCAAACACCTGTTCCATACTTAAACAACTCCTGCCCACCTTCCCTGGATGGATGCCTGAAATCCATGCGAAGATGGTTTACCCTTGGAGGGGGATCTCCCAGGCATCTTAGCTAGGGAGTCCCCATATGTGAGGACTTATTCCTGCTTGTTCCTGGAGATAGCACAGTTACTTACCTGTAACAGGTGATCTCTGGGAACAGCAGGAATTAGTCCTCACAACCCACCCACCTCCCCTAGGAGTTGTATCTCTATCTATCTATCTTCCTTTCCTCTCTCTCTATTGTCTCAGCTTTAAACTCGAACTGAGGAGAGCTGGTCAGGAAGGCGGGAAGGCAGCGCGCATGTGCAGTGGGAGGCCCCAAAAGCCTTTCATCTGAAAGGCTGGGGAGCTTCCCCGCGCAGGCTCCGTCGGTACCGACGTACCCATATGTGAGGACTAATTCCTGCTGTTCCCATAGATCACCTGTTACAGGTAAGTAACTGTGCTTTCTGTACCATTGGAGGCAGTGGGGAAAGGGGAAAGGGGAGAGGGTGATGCTGTACTGTAGGGGGGTAAGAGTAGTGAGAGAGGGCAGAGGGAGGAATGGAGAAGGCAGATGCTGCACTATTGGATTAGTGTGAAAGGGAGAGAGGAAATGCACTGTGTTATCGGGGAAGGGGAAAGGGAGAGAGCGAGGAGGGAAATTGTGGGTCATACATGCACACATCATCCATCAGATGTGTACCAATGGAAAACGTTTTGAAAACTGCTTTTCTGCAGGCTGTTCCTGAAGCATAGGCCGACCTGTGACAATACCTTCCAGAGTTGCTTGCTTTCTTATGGTTTCAGTAGGAGGAGGTTTTGCGATGAAGATCATGATCCACAAGACTGTCGGGGCTAGATGATGAAGATGGGCAAAGGTCCCCTCCCATAGCAGCTGCAAAGCAGGAAGATTTCCAGTGTTCCACTGTCACTGTGCTAGGGACAGAAACTATGGATCTAGTATAAAGGGAATGAAATTATTCCCACCAAGAACTCTTCTGTTTATTTTTTTTAATTATGTATTTATTCCATTTTCTATTCCACATCATCTAAACAATATCTGTCTCAATACAGAACAATAATATTTAAACTAATAAATAAAATATCTGAACATCATAGTAATATGACCCACATCAGATTTCAGTTAGAAAAGCCATAAGCCTGTTCAGATAATAATTGTTTTTAATTTCCTATGAAACTGCACATATTTGATGTAGGGAGAGTGTTACACAGCAGAGGCCCTCTCACCGAAACATCATTCTATGTGTTGTCAACCTTTCCATCTGAACAGGTGGAACTTGTAAAGCTGTTAGTGTAGTTTAGTTTTTAAAAGTTTGGACAAAGCCATTATTAAGGCGGAATTGGGGAAATCCATTGCTTTTGTCTGGGATAAGCAACATAGAATCTGTCTACCTTTTGGGATCTTGCTAGGTACTTGTCACCTGAATTGGCCACAGTTGGAAACAAGATACTGGGCTTGATGACCTTTAGTCTGACCCTGTATGGCATGTTCTTATGCCTCTACTGCTGTTTGATCAGTATCCTAGCCAAGTAAGTTGTACTACCCTTGTACAAAAACAAATTAAACATACAGCAGATTTTAAAGTATTCCTCTGAACAACTGGGAGCCAGTTTAGACTTTCTAAAATAGGGATAATACGTTGCACCGTGCACCATCAGACATGCCGTGACATGCTGAACCAGATGTACTGCTCCGAGGCTGTGCGAAACCCATAAAAAAGGGCATTACAGTAATCCTATTGCCCAAAATCAGCATTTGCAGTACAGAATGGGAAATCTAAGCAAGAAACACATACCACATTTCCTAAATAATTAAACTAAGAAACAGCTTCACATCCCCTCCTTAGTATGTGTTTTAAATAACAACTTTGAATCTAAAGCACCCCAAAGTTCCACATGACAGCCACAACTGTGATCTCATAGTCCTCGGTCTTAATTGAGCAGACACCCAATGACTGAGCTAAGTGACTTACCCATAAAATCTCAGTCTTCTGTACTTTTGAAACTAAATGGTTCTGAAACATCCGACTGTTGATTAAGGCAAAAAATGCTTTTGACTCTGTGACCTCTGCAACCCTTCCACTGATATAACAACTTGGATTTCATCTGAATAGATAAGACAATCAAACCCATGTGAGTGCAACAAAGAAGTGAACAGAGTAAGAAAAATATTGAGCAAAATAGCAGCTAGCACAGAGCCTTACAGCACATTTGTATTTCAACAGAAGTCCAACAGAAGAGTGGAGAATAACTACAGCCACACAGGTGAAGCATTTGTGAAACTAATTTTATTTATGGTTACATGTTTTATGATCTTTTATCATTTACATAATAACAAAGCATATGATGGCAGATAAAGACCAGTATGGTCCATCTAGCCTGCCCAGCAAGGCGGCAAGAATAGGTACACCTGCCACTCCGTGCAGGTCACTCCTCATGCCTTTCTTAAGGGGTGTACCCACCGCTCCGTGTAGGTCACCCCATTTGTTCAGATATAAGAGATAGTTATGTCTATTTTGATTTGATCCTGTTGCTATAAAGGGATCCACTGTGTTCCATGCCATTTTGAATTCTGTCACTGTATTTGCCCCCAACACTTCCATCGGGAGGGCATTCCAAGCATCCACCACCTTTTCAGTGAAAAAGTATTTCCTGACATTGCCTTTCAGTTTACCCTCTTGCAGCTTCATGTTATGCCCTCTAGTTTTACAGCTTCCCCCTCTTTGGAAGAGGTTTGTTTGTTCATTAATATTCTTTAAGTAGTTAAAGGTCTGAATCATATCTCCCCTGTCCCTTCTTAGTATTTATATTACAATTCTTGACTGAATTTTATGTTATATATAGTTTTTGTCATATCTAGAGATGGTTTTTAATGTTTATATTTTTAATTTGATATATATATATATATTTGTTTATATGTTTTTATACCTTAGACCCCTAACACAGGTTTTCAAGTCAAAACTTGGCCAAGTCAGGTCCTCCTAAATAAAATTAGTTTCACAAAGGCGTCACCTGTGTGGCTGTGGTTATTCTCCGTTCTTCTATTGGACTAATGTTGTATTTTGCGGAGGATCACCTCTTTCCAGTTTGTTTTCTACACTTGTATTTCACACCAGTTCATAGTGTTGCTAGGAAGAAGAAAGGGCCCAGAAGAATATGTATCCTTCCTTTCCCTTTCTTTTTAGTTATTTTGTGAAACCACTGGGTCAAGGTAAAAGCCAAGACTGAGAGATGCCATCCTGCAACTACAATCTTAATTCTGTCCTAAGCTATATTTTCTCTGGTAAAAAAGCGTATTGTAATGTAGTACTTTATCTTACTTCAGTTTCACATATGTATCAGAGGAGAGTACCTTTGCATGTCGTCAATGCAAGTTTTATAGATTTCTTTTCTTTATTTCTCTCATTTATGTTGTTTATGCTTAAATTGTTTGCTTTTTATTTTTATTCTTCCAAATTTAGCTGTATGTCCAGATACAAGTTAAAAGGTAAACCCACATAGCCTTACCTGTGCCTAGCACGTATAGATGGCTAAAGATTCCTCCCAAAATAAATAAATGTGCTTGTAGAAAAACATAGAAATAGAGTATGAACATTATATAGTATGTTTACTGTATGTGGTCTTAAAATGCGTAGTTCCTAGGCAGAGCTGTAGTCCTAGTGTTTTTTATCCATATTCCATTTTGCTTTATAGTATATGGGAATGATTGCTGTAGAAATCTGGAACTCAAAGATCTTCATATTTCTCTCTCTGGCTCATCTATGAAACAGTGATTCACTGTTTCATTTTTCAGCTCCAAAAGGCAGAAAGACAAACACAATAATGACTAGAGAAATGTTCATGTACTGTTTGACATATTTGGTACTTTGTGCCTTTGACCATTGTCTTGCATAATGCAGCTGGTATCTCCAGGAACAAGCAGGAATAAGTCATCACATATGGGTACGTCGGTACCGACGGAGCCCGCGCGGGAAAGCTCCCCAGCTTTTCAGATTAAAAGCTTTTGGGGCCTCCCACTGCACATGCGCGCTGCCTTCCCGCCTTCCTGACCAGCTCTCGTCAGTTTCTTTTTTTCCGCGGAGCCAGCAGGTCGTGTTCCTGTCACCGCTGAAGAAATTGTTAATTTTATTGTTTTCTTTAGACCGCGTACCTGCCTTCCCCATTCTGAAACCGGTACTGCCGGTCTCTCTTTCTTTCTTTAAAAAAAAAAATATATATTTTTCTTTTCTTCAGCACAGCTTGGTACTTTGTTAGGCCTTCAGGCCTACACAAATTCTCCTCATGGAGAAGCCAGTTCCTGCTTTTAAAAAGTGTACCAAGTGCAGTGCTGTCATTCCTGTTACAGACACCCATGAATGGTGTCTTAATTGTTTAGGACCTGACCATTCCATACCGGACTGCCCATCCTGCTCCCAGATGTCGAAACGTGGATTGCAGAACCGGGCCAACAAGTTCCATGTGCTGTTTCCTTCAGAAGCATCACAGTCATCCACTTCCTCTCCGGATGGATCTCAGGTAACCAAAACTCCAGTGGGCAAATCCTCTAAAAGCAAATCTCTTTCTAAAGATCGAGAGGCTCTCAATTCTGAGTTCGAGGATTCTGCCCAGGCCAAAAAACCCCGGCGGGAGGTTCCGGCCTCCAAAGCAATCATGGGGTCACAGGTTGACATCGATGGCGCGGCCTCGACAGATCACCTGTTGTGCTGCTCTGGGGTACCGGCCCATACCGGTACCGACATCCAGGCAGCAGTGGCGTCTATGGGCAATACTGTCCAAGTCATGCAGCAGGCCATTCTGGCTTTTATTAATGCTGCTACGCCCTCGGTACCGGGTCCGGTTCCGGTAATGGCTTCCATACCGGAACCGAGGCCATCGTCTTCCAAACGCAGATCGGTTCCGCATGCCGGATCCGGGCTTTTGCCCGGTACCGATCCCATACCCGGTACGCCCGATGTCGATACCGAACGGTATGCGTATCGTGCGTTGGAAGCACATAGAGGATACTCTGCTTCTTCAGAGGATTTTAACTCCTCTGATGATTCTGATGAGTTCTCCCTTGATCTTCCTGAGGAGCCTTCTTCTCCTAAAAGGAGAATGTCTCCACCAGAGGATTTGTCCTTTCAGGACTTCATCATAGAAATAGCTAAAGGTCTTTCTATTGCTTCATCCTCTGAAAAGGAACCCAGATCAAAGAAACTGGATATTTTAGGATACTCTAAGTCCCCTAAAGAGGCAGTCACCCTGCCTATCCATGAAATCCTTCAAGAACACTTGATGGACTTATGGGAGGCTCCTCTAACATTGTCTCCTTCTTCTCGCAGGTTGGACACCATGTACCGTGTCCCCCCTTCTCCTGGTTTCCAAAAAACCCAGTTGCCTCACCATTCTATTGTGGTGAAGTCTGCAATGAAGAAGATAAAGAATACCAAAAGGCACTCTTCTACTCCTCCAGGGCGAGAATGTAAGACTCTAGACTCTTTTGGCAGGAAAATTTTCCAGGCTACTATGCTTATAGCCAGGATTAATTCCTATAGTCTTTACATGGGCATGTTTCTCAGTGAAATCGCTCTAAAAGTTCGGCATTTTGCCCCCTTCATCCCTGAGGATAAAAGGGAGGAGTTCATTTTCTTAGTGAAACACCTTTTGGATATTTCAAAGTTCTCCAACAGGGCAGCTTTTGATTCCTTTGAGGGTGCTGGTAGGGCTTCGGGCATTGCTATAGCAGCCCGACGTCTTGCTTGGCTCCAGGCTTCTGATCTAGAACCTTGGGTCCTAGATGGCTTACGGAATCTGCCCTGTACAGGTGAGAACTTATTTGGTGAGGAGTGGCAAATTAAGGCCACTCAAATGGACGCAGAAAATGCCACCTTAGATAGACTTTCTAAGTCTACCTCCACTCCTGCCAAAAAGAAGTCTTTTAAGAGGCCTTATTACAAGAAGTCCAGATTTTCCACAAATACTGGCCAACAATCCTCTCAGCCTCGTTTTGCTGCTAAACGTCAGCAACCTAAACAGGCAAGGTCAAAGCCTGCGGCGTCTGCTACGCCTCAGCAGGCTCAACCCCCTCAGGGGTTTTGACTTGCCCCTAGAGAACTTAACTTTTCTGGCTCTAGAACAACCAGAGCCCCTCACCATACCCGGAAGGTTAGCTCACTTTGCTCCCAGATGGGAGCAAATTACATCAGAGCAATGGACCCTCTCTATCATCAGAGAGGGTTACAAACTCCATTTTTCCGACCTTCCTCCTTATACTATGGTGAGGCAGTTCAATTCTCCCCCATCTCTCCTGACCCTCTTGGGTCAGGAAGTCTCCTCCCTCCTTGCCCAAGGGGCAATAGAGGAGGTCCCTCTTCTTCAACAGGGGACGGGATTCTACTCCCCTTATTTTCTAATACCAAAGAAGACAGAGGGCTTCAGACCAATTCTAGATCTGAGAGAATTGAACAAATTTCTTTTCAAGGAGAAATTCAAAATGCTTTCTCTGGGCATTCTCCTTCCATACCTTCAGAGTCAGGATTGGCTTTGTTCTCTAGACCTAAAGGATGCGTATACACACATACTCATCCACCCATCCCACAGAAAATACCTTCGATTTCTGTTTCAGGGACAACATTTCCAGTACAGAGTACTCCCCTTCGGTCTAGCCTCTGCTCCAAGAGTGTTCACCAAATGCATGGCAGTCGTAGCTGCGTTTCTAAGAGGCCTGGGAATTTTCATATTCCCATACCTGGACGACTGGCTCATCCGAGCTCCATCTCAGTCCCAGGCCCAAATTTCCCTGGACCGCACAAGGCGTCTTCTGCAGTATCTGGGACTGGTAGTAAACCTTCCCAAGTCTCAACTAATCCCTACTCAGTCTCTCGAGTTCATAGGGGCCCAGTTAGACACCATCACTGCGAGGGCCTACCTGCCTCAGCTCAGGGCCCAACGCCTGCTGAGTTTAGCCTCCCAAGCTCAGTCCAGCAGTCATTTGACAGCCCGGGAAATGCTGCGACTTCTGGGCCACATGGCCTCCACGGTACATGTGGTGCCCTACGCTCGTCTGCATATGAGAGCAGCTCAATGGACCTTGGCCACCCAGTGGACTCAAGCATCTGGAGCGCTCTCCGACCAAATACTCACCTCAAGCCGTCTGTTTTGGTCCCTCCAATGGTGGACATCCACCAAGAATCTGTTGTTGGGGGCCCCCTTCCAACCTTTGTTGCCCCAAGCAATCCTCACAACAGATGCCTCCCAGACAGGGTGGGGAGCTCATCTTCAGAACCTCTCCACTCAGGGCACTTGGTCTCCACAGGAGACCACCCTTCATATCAACCTCCTGGAACTGCGAGCAATTTACCTTGCCCTCAAGGTCTTCTATACCCTCCTTGTCAACCTGACTGTCCTAGTTCAGACAGACAATCAGGTAGCCGTGTTCTATATAAACAAACAAGGAGGGACAGGCTCTCTGTCGCTTTGCAACGAAGCTCTCAGATTATGGGCCTTCGCCAGAGAGCATCAAATTCACCTTCTTGCAGTGTATCTTCCAGGAGTTCAAAACTCTCGTGCGGACAGACTCAGTCGAGTTTTGCTTCCACACGAATGGTCCCTACATATGGACCAGATACGCAGAATCTTTCAGGAATGGGGGACCCCGGACATAGACCTCTTTGCAAGTCCGTGGAATGCCAAACGTCCCCGGTTCTGTTCCAGAACTCAGTGTCAGGGAGCTCAGGCCCACGATGCCTTCCTCCTGCATTGGGGTCAGGAATTCCTCTATGCCTTTCCACCCATTCCTCTAATATCCAAGACTCTGTTCAAGCTCCAGAGGGATCACGGGACTATGATCCTCATAGCTCCCCGCTGGCCACGCCAGGTGTGGTTCCCTCTACTTCTGCATCTCTCCCAGGGATCCTCCCTGGACCTGGGAGCTGCGCCAGACCTCCTGTCTCAGGAGAAGGGGACTTTGTGGCACCCAAACCCCAAATCCCTACATCTCAGAGCTTGGTTACTGAAGGCCTAAGTCTTCAAGACTTTAATCTTTCTCAGCCTGTGAAAGATATCCTTCATGCCTCTAGGAAACCTTCCACGAGGCGTTCTTATGCTTTCAAATGGAAGCGTTTTTCCATTTGGTGTGCTCAGCAGGGTCTTGACCCTCTAGCACTTCCTTTGAATTCCCTCTTGGACTATCTCCTGCATCTTTCAAATGCAGGCCTTAAGACGAATTCAGTAAGGGTTCATTTGAGTGCTATTGCAGCATCCTTAAAACCTATAAATGGACAACCTGTCTCCTCTCATCCTCTTGTTGCACGTTTCATGAGAGGCCTGACCCTAACTAAACCTCCCATCCGATCTCCCCCGGTAGCATGGGATTTGAACCTAGTTCTAGGTCAGCTTATGAAGCCACCTTTTGAGCCTTTGGACTCTACCTCCTTCAAATTTCTTTCCTGGAAGGTCGTTTTCCTTATTGCAGTCACTTCGGCTCGCCGCATCAGTGAACTGCAGGCTTTAGTGGCTCATCCACCTTATACTAGGTTTCATCATGATAAGGTGGTCCTTAGGACGAATCCCCACTTTATGCCCAAAGTGGTCTCGCCTTTTCATCTTAATCAAGAGGTATATCTACCTGTCTTTTTTCCCGGCTCCTCATGCATCCAGTGCAGAGAGGAACCTTCATACTCTGGATTGTAAAAGAGCTCTTGCCTTTTACCTCAACAGGACTCAACCACATCGAAAGTCTTCCCAACTTTTCGTGGCTTTTGATCCTTCTCATTTGGGACTTCCAGTCACCAAGCGTACACTTTCCAATTGGATCGCTCAGTGTATTTCTTTTGCTTACCAGAGTAAGAACATTTCTCTGGAGGGCCATGTCACAGCTCACAATGTGAGAGCCATGGCCACTTCTATGGCTCATCTTCACTCTGTGTCCATAGATCAGATCTGTCGAGCAGCCACTTGGGCCTCGGTTCATACCTTCACAGCCCATTACTGCTTGGACAAGGACTCCCGCCGGGATGCCTTGTTTGGTCAGGCTGTCCTCAAACACCTGTTCCATACTTAAACAACTCCTGCCCACCTTCCCTGGATGGATGCCTGAGATCCATACGAAGATGGTTTACCCTTGGAGGGCGATCTCCCAGGCATCTTAGCTAGGGAGTCCCCATATGTGATGACTTATTCCTGCTTGTTCCTGGAGATAGCACAGTTACTTACCTGTAACAGGTGATCTCTGGGAACAGCAGGGATTAGTCATCACAACCCAACCACCTCCCCTAGGAGTTGTATCTCTATCTATCTATCTTCCTGTCCTCTCTCTCTATTGTCTCAGCTTTAAACTCGAACTGACGAGAGCTGGTCAGGAAGGCAGGAAGGCAGCGCGCATGTGCAGTGGGAGGCCCCAAAAGCTTTAAATCTGAAAAGCTGGGGAGCTTTCCCGCGCGGGCTCCGTCGGTACCGACGTACCCATATGTGATGACTAATTCCTGCTGTTCCCAGAGATCACCTGTTACAGGTAAGTAACTGTGCTTTCTCTTCATTCTTTATAGGTCCCATCCCAGTTTCTAGCATATAACTAGTCAAAGCGTATGTGCCTGTAAACAGAGTTAAGAAACCAGCTACTTATTCATGGCACTTGTTTAAAACAGTAGTAAATGCCAGTATCCTATAAAATAGTGCAGTAAGAGTTATTAGCATAAGTAGGCCCAGTCCTGAGCAATAGTTCAGTTGTCATTTCTAAGATCTGTTCATCCATGCTGCACAGGTGCAAACACTAACAGTATATTCTCCGGGAACAAGCTGGAAATCAGTCCTCACATATGGGTAATGTCAACACCGACGGATCCCTGCACGGAGCATCTCCCTAGCTACCAAAGAAAGCCTTTGGGAGATGCCATCACGCATGCATGGCCCCCTTCCAGCCCAAGGGTGCCATCTTGCTTAGTCTCCCTTTTTCCACGGAGCCCTACAGACGTTTGTCTCGTCCCCCCCCTTCCCCCCCCCCCCCCGGAAAAAAGTTGATTTTCTCATACTATTTTTGTACCTTTCTGGCTCCCGCCGGTTCCTTTCCCGCCTGAGAACCGCTGCAAACACACTGGACCTCGACAAATGTTTTTGTCTTGATTTTTTCCATCTTTACGCTTTTGCGCCCTTTTTACCCGCTGACCGCCTCGAGGATCTTCGACCTCGCTGGGGATTATTTTTTGCTCCAATGGCCACTGGCTTTAAAAAATGTGATCGGTGCTCCAGAAACATGTCTCTCATCGACCCTCGTGACTGTTGCCTCTGGTGTTTGGGCGCAGACCATGACCCGGAGGAATGCTCCTTGTGCAAGAAAATGTCCGCTAAGGCCATACAGAGCCATCAACTTAAGCAGGACAACATCTTTCACAAGGCAGACTCAACCCCGGTTTCCCTGGTAGCCTCACACCCGAAGGCCCCTCATAGATCCTCAGACTCGTGTGAGGCCCCTCCGTGGGTTCGTTGACATTCCAAGCAGAGGTCACGGAGCGTTCTCATAAGAAGAAGAGGAAGACCTTGAGAGTCTCATCTGGGGAAGCGGACAAGCATGAGAAGTCTCATGCCCGGTTCCTTAGTCCCTGCAGAGCTCCCGAGGAATCGGAACAGGAACGCCCTTGGAAGGTGCCCAGGGCTGAGGTTGTGACCTTTGGCAATGGATCGTGGTCCCCCGAGGCCCGTCCCATCGAGGATCCCCGCTCTTCTTCGACGCCTGACCTGGTCACTCCGGTGTCCATGTCCATAGCTGCGACCCCCGAGTGGGAAGCACATATGTTGGCCTTAGAGCGCAGCATTTCTACATTCCTCGCATCACAGCGGGTGCTTACCCCCGGCCCCGCAGGGACCTCGACATTGAGGACACCTCGGGCCACCGCTGCAATGCTGAAAGCCAGACACCTTGGGCAGATCCTCAGCGAGGGTCTCGTTCTTGCTCCCGATCTTGGGAACGAGATCTTCGCAGGCGAATGCCTCTGACTCCGGCCATGCTCCCACCTCGTAGCACCTGAGACCGGAGTTGCTGGCTCTCCTGCAGCCAGAGGATCTCGAGTCCTCCTCGGACTACTCTGATTGGGAGTCCAACATCGAGATGTCCCCAGAATCTCGGGCCCACCAAGACCTCCCCTTGGACCTGTCTCTCCCGGCTGCCAGGCAGCATTCCCTGACCGAGGATGTCTCCTTCCTCGAGTTTGTCAGGGATATGGCACAAGCTCTCACCCTCATGACTGAGTTGGAGGAAGATCCGCATATGGAGGAATTAGACATCCTCCACTACGAGACACCACCAAAAGAGACCCTGATGGTCCCAGTGCCTCCCATCCTCACCCGGCTCCTCCTCCAGATGTAGGAGACCCAGCCTCAGTCCCCATCGTAAGCCGACAGCTCGATACTATGTATCGGATCCAGTGGGGGCCGGGGTTCTGTAAGGCGCAGCTCCCACATACCTACATGGTGGTTGAGTCAGCTATGCACCACCAGAAGACCCCAAAAATCCATTCCTCAGTGCTTTTGGGCAGGACGTCCCGCACGTTTCATGCCCTGGGGCACAAATGCTTCCAGGGCTCAATGCTGGCTTTCCGCATTCAAACTTACCAGCTCTGCATTGGCATGTTCCTGTGGGACCTGGCCAAGGAGCTCAGCGGCTACACCACTAGCCTCGATGAAGACCATCTCTGACATTTCCAGGCTCTAACGAAGTCTGTCATGGAGTGCTCCAAATACTTCTACCGCACCGCTTACGACTGCTTTGAATCCAGTGCTAGAGTGGCCGCTGCTGGCATCGGTGCTCGGCGTCAGGCCTGGCTGCAATGATCAGATCTCAAGCAATGGGTGTAGGAGAAACTCCTGGACTTTCTGTGCCTCAGTGGACAGCTCTTCAGCAAGTCAATGGGGGATAAGGCCGCCGAGATTTAGACCAAATAGGTTACTCGGACACATCTCTCGAGGAACACCTCCACTCTTCCCTAGGAAGAGGCCACCAGGAAAGAATCCCTCTTTCCTCCGGAAGAATCAACCCTACTGGGGCTCCTCTACCTACCCAGTTGCCCAGACCCTCCATCAAGGTCACCAGGGCAAGGGCACAGGCCAGGGACCACGCAACTCACGGGTCAGAAGACTCAGACACCGGCCCCAGCACAGCCTGGACCAGGGTTTTGATGCCATCAGCATAGCCCCTCTTCCTCTGGAGGACCAGCACCCCACAGGGGGACGCCTGGTCCACTTTGCTTACTGGTGGGCTCACATTACCACCGATGTCTGGGCTCTCCAGGTTGTCCGGGAGGGCTTCCTCTTGTACCTGGAATGGACTCCTCCATCCTTTTTTCCCGGGGAACCTCCTCGGTCTCTCCTACATTGAGCCCTGCTACTGCAAGAACTCGCGGGCCTCCTCAAGGGCGGCACAGTGGAGCCTCTTCCCTTAAGAGGGAAGCTTTTCCACTCCAGGTACTTCCTGGTCCCAAAAAGAACAGGGGGCCTGAGGCCCATTCTGAAACTAAGGAACCTCAATAAGTTCCTGGTGTACAAGAAGTTCAAGATGCTTGCCTTGGAACACTGCTGCCCTACCTCTAGAAGGGAGATTGACTATGCTCCTTGGATTTAAAGGATGCTTACACCCACATCCTTATCCACCCCAGTCACAGAAAATACCTGAGGTTCATGGTCGCAGGCAACCACTATCAGTACAGGGTTCTTCCCTTCGACCTTGCCTCTGCCCTAAGGGTCTTTACCAAGTGTCTGGTGGTGGTGGCGGCCTATCTTCGCCTCCAAAAGACCTGCATCTTCCCCCTACCTCAATGATTGGCTGGTAAAAGGGGACACAGCCTTGGAGGCCGAGCAGGCCACCAGCCGTACCATTCAGCTCTTACAACATCTGGGGTTCGTGATAAACCATCTGAAATCCCAGCTCACCCTGACTCGGGCATCTGGAGTTCATCAGGGCCCACCTCGACACAGTCCAGACCAAGGCTTTCCTCCTTCTCGACAGAGCACATTGACTCGAGACCGGGGTACAGTGACACCGCACAGTGTCGGCCAGGACATTGTTTTGCCTCCTGGGCCACATGTCCTCCACGGTCTGTGTGCTTCCTGATGTACACCTCCACATGTGGAAAGCTCAGTGGTGCCTCCGGTCCCAGTGGTCTCGGGCCACCGGCCGGCTCCGTGACAGAGTCACGGTGTCTCGACAACTGATGGCGTCCCTTACCTTGTAGAAGGACGCTCAGCAACTGTAAGTGGGTGTGTCTTTTGAGCCCCTGACTCCCCCATAGGGTCCTCATGACGGACACCTTCCTGCCGGGCTGGGGCACCCATTGCAGAGAGCTCCGCACTCAGGGGAGTCTGGTCCCCTGAAGAGAGTTAGCAGCAGATCAACCTGCTCGAGCTCAGAGCATTCTTCCTCGCTCTCGGGGCCTTCCGGCACCAGTCTGTGCTCATCCAGACGGGCATCCAGGTGATGATGTTCTATGTCAACAAGCAGTGCGGAACGGGTTTCTACTGCCTCTGCCAGGAGGCCATGACCCTCTGTTCCTTTGCAACCCGCCACAGGATCCTCCTCAAGGTGGTCTACCTACTGGGCCATAACAATGACTTGGCGGACAGGCTGAGCAGGGTCCTCCAACCGACAAGTGGCGCTTGGACCCAGAGATAGCGCTCAGGCTTTTTCGCCTGTGGAGTTCCCCCAACCTGGACCTCTTCGCCAGCCCAACCAATGCTCAGCTGCCCCGGTTCTGCAGCCCCCAGCCCCATCCCTCCTGGGTTGCAGCAGAAGCCTTCCTCTTCTCGTGGTCAAGAGGCCTGCTGTATGCCTTACCCCCCCCCCCATGCCCTTGATAGCCCAGACCCTCCTAAAGGTTCAATGTGACAAGGCATCGATGATCCTCGTGGCCCCGAGGTGGCTCAGAAGCCCTGGTTCCCCTTGCTGCTCCGCCTCTCGATAGAATCCCCAATCCTTCAGGAGTTCTCCAGGACTTTTGACGCAGGAGGAGGGCTTGATCCTCTGTTCCACTTGGGGTCCCTGCCTCTCACAACCTGGCAGCTGAACGGATCACCTTAGCTTCTCTTGACCTCAATGAGGAGCTGGATGATATTCTTCTAGCCTCTTGTAAGGACTCCGTGAGGCGGACTTATGCCTTCAAGTGGCGCCGATTCTCCGTGTGTTGTACGAAGCACTGATTGGACCCATTTTTTTGCCCGGTACCTTCGGTCTTTCAATATCTCCTCCACATCTCATCTGGATTTAAGTCCAACTCCGTCTGGGTGCATCCAAGTACACTCTCCTCCAACCACCACCCAGTTGAGGACAAGACTCTGTCAGTGCAACCCATCGTTACCAGGTTCATATGGGGCTTATTGCTCTCTAATCCCCCTATCTGACCACCCTCAGCAGAGTGAGACCTCAATGTAGCTCTGGTGCAGCTTACTAAGCCCATCTACTCTACCTTTCCTGTAAAGTGGCCTTCTTGGTGGCACTCAACTCTGCACGCAGGGTCAGTGAACTTCAGGCCTTGGTGGCTGAGCCACCCTACACCAAATTCTACAAGAACAGGGTTGTGCTTTGCATTGACCCGAAGTTTCTCCTGAAGGTGGTCTCTGACTTCCACCTGAATCAGGAGATAGTGCTGCCTACATTTTTTCCGCAGCCCCACGCCTACTCAGCATCGGCCGTTCTCCATATCCTGGACTGCAAGCAAGCCCCGTCCTTCTACCTGCAGCAAACTCAGGGCCACCGTAAAGCTTCGCAGCTTTATGTCTCTTTTGACCCCAGCCGCCTGGGGCTGGCTGTCACTAAGCAGACCATATCCATCCGGGTGGTGGACTGCATCACCTTCACTCATAGTCAAGTCACAGCGCACAATGTCCAGGCGATGGTGACCTCGGTTGCCAGTCTCCATTTGGTGCCCATGGCAGACATCTGCCGAGCCACCACTTGGTCCTCCATCCACACTTTTGCAGCCCACTACTGCCTGGAGAGGTAGTCCCGACGGGACAGCTCCTTCGACCAGGCTGTACTCCGCAACCTCTTCGGGGATTACACAACTCCTGCCCTCTGACCCTTCTCGTTCAGGCTACCAGAGCCATGGTCCTCCCTGGACACTGGGGTCCTTCGAGTCTGCCATCAGGATTTGCCTGCGGCTGCCCATGGCAGAGCGGTGCCCCTGTTTTATACCGGTCTTCGGAGCTAGGGAGTCCCATATGCGAGGACTGACTTCCTGCTTGTTCCTGGAGAAAGCGTAGTCACTCACCTGTAACAGATGTTCTCCAGGGACAGCAGAAATCAGTTCTCACATCCCTCCTTCTTCCCTGTGGAGTTGTTGCTCTTTTTGGCCATCTTCTTGGTTGGGCTCTAGCTATGGCACCTGGCTGAGCAAGATGGCACCCTTGGTCGGGAAAGGGACTATGCATGCATGGTGGCATCTCCTAAAGGCTTTCTTTGGAAGCTGGGAGATGCTCCGCACAGGGCTCCGTCGGCATCGATGTCACCCATATGTGAGGACTGATTCCTGCTGTCCCTGAAGAACACCTGTTACAGGTGAGTAACTACACTTTCCTGTCAGCTAGGAATAGGGCTGAGTTTAAAAGGCACTTTGCCGCGATCGCGCAATGAAGCAAAGGTAGACATGCTGTCTTTTCATGGTCGCGGTGAGGTGCAGGCAGAAACATTTTATCTTTTTTTCCTGCCCAGGGGTTCAAACATTGCATGGCTGAAAGGAAACAGCAGGGGACTGTAAGGACTGAGCGACTAAATTGCAAAAAAACCCAAGAAAGATGAAAAAATGCAGTCAGAGTTTTCGTGACTTTGGCCTTTTTTCCGGTAGCACTGGTCCCCTTCCGACCTCCCTTTCGCCACTGCTCCGGCTGTGGGCTAGGGGCCCCTTTTTCTCTCTTTAGTGTTTTTTCTTTCGGGCCCTTTTCACACCTTTTTTTTTCCAACCGCTTGCCTCGAGGGTTTTCGACCTCGCAGGGGCCCTTTTTGCTCCTATGGCCACCGGTTCTAAGAAATGTGACAGATGCTCCAAAAATATGGCGCTCACGGACAACTGTGACTGCTGTCTACAGTGTCTTGGGGCTGACCACAACCCGGAGCTCTGCTCACTTTGTAAGAAAATGTCCACTAAGGCCTTGCTAAGCCACAAGCAGAAGTCCGACGACATTTTCTGCAAGGCAGCCCCGGGATCCTCGCCCTACCGATCCACCGCTTGCAGGTTCTCCCTGCAGTGACCCCGTGCCCCAGGCGTCACTCCAATCAGGATTCGCCCAAAGTGGAACGGCGCAGGAAGAAGAAGACCTCGAAGTCTCTGTCGAGGGCTTCGGATAAGCATGACAAGTAGCGGCCTTGAGAGGTACCTCGTACAAACACAGAGGACTCTGGCGAAGGCGCCCGGTCTCCTGAGAGTTGTCCCGGAGAGGACCCCTCTCCTCCTCCACGCCAGATCAGGTAACCCCAGCATTGGGAGTCCCGTATGCTGGAGCGCAGCGTTTCTGCCTTTCTTGCTGCCCAGCAGGTACTTTTGCCCAGAATGGCTGGCTCGTGCCCCGAGACAGAAGGTCACCCAGCTGGGATACCGAAAACTGCCTTGGACATCCCTGAGAGCTGTGGGCCTCGTGAGGGTCCTCGGCACCGGTTTTGCTCGCCATCCTGATACAGAGGCATTATAATATCATTTGCTTTATTTTCCATTCCTTTTCTTATGATACCTAGCATTCTATTTGCTCTCTTGGCCGCTGCTGCACACTGGGCGAAGGGTTTTAACATGTTATCGACGATGATGCTTATCTTTTTCCTGGGTGGTGGTTCCCAATGTGGAACTTTGCATCGTGTAACCATAGTTTGGGTTGTTCTTTCCTAGGTGCATAACTTTGCACTTGTCCATATTAAATTTCATCTGCCATTTGGATGCCCAGTCTTCCAGTTTACCAATTTTCCACAGTCCTCTTGGGTTTTAACAATTTTAAATAGTTTTGTCTCATCTGCAAATTTGATAACCTCATTCGTTATTCCCTTTTCCAGGTCATTTATGAATATGTCAAAAAGCAGCAGATCCAGCACAGATCCCTGGGGTACTCCACTATTCACCTTTTTCCATTGGGAAAATTGGCCATTTAGCTCTATCCTCTGCTTTCTATCTTTTAACCAGTTCCTGATCCACAATAGTACACTGCTTCCTATCCCATGACTTTTTAGTTTTGCCAAAAGTCTCTGATGAGGGACCTTGTCGAAGGCTTTCTGAAAGTCCAGATACACTATATCAACCGACTCACCTTTGTCTACCTGTTTATTCATACCTTCAAAAAAACACAACAGATTAGTAAGACAAGATCTTCCTTGTCTAAAGCCATGTTGGCTGTCTCCCATTAAGCCATTACTATCTACATGTTGAGTAATTTTGTTCTTTATGATGGTTTCTACCATTTTTCCTGGTACTGGCGTCAGGCTCACGGGTCTTTAGTTTTCCATATCACCCCTGGAACCCTTTTTAAAAACTGGCTTTACATTGTCGATCCTCCAATCTTCAGGTATTACAGATGATTTTAATGATAGTTCACAGATTACTAATAGCAGGTCTGCAATCTCATATTTCAGTTTTTTCAACACCCTTGGATGTATAACATCTTGTCCAGGTGATTTGCTGCTATTCAGTTTATCAAATAGTTGTAATACATCTTCCCAGTGTATCGATATTTATTTAGTTATTTGCTTTTATATACCACCCTCTTTGAAATCAATGCCGTTTACATATAACATGAGCAATCAAACAGGTTACATTGAACTGGAGATAACAAGAACAAAAACAGTGGAACAGTTTACATGGAACAAATTTGTACATAAAAATTTAAAATTTAACTAAAAACAATGGAACAGTAAAATAAAAGTAATATATAGCTTTCTTATCTTAATCAGTGTTAATATGGGAAGATGAATGAGACTTGGAGGCAGGTTGGGCAGTAAAGATAAGGCTTTGTTTAGGGTGGTTGGTTGTAGACTAATTGGAAAAAGTATGTCTTTAATGCCTTCCTAAAGGATGTCAAATCTGGGATGGCTCAGATCGTTGGGGGTAGGGTATTCCAGCAGGTTGGTGCAAATAAGGAGAAGGCACGATTCCTGGTAGATTGGGTACAAGTCCTTATTGCTGAAGTGATGACGAGTGAGTTTACCATGCATGACTTCCTAGTGTTCTGGTCTCCGGGGTCTGTTGTATGAGTTCAACGAGTGATGTCGCAAATATGCTGTTAAGAGAAGGTAAGTAGTAGGGCTTTGTATATCAGGCGACTTGTTATAGGGAGCCAGTGGAGCTGTATCAAGAGGGGCGTGATGTGTTCATATCTGGATGCAGACAGAAGTGTTCGGGCAAGTGTGTTTATGGCCATTTGTAATGGTTGGAGAGCATGCTTTGGGAGGCCATGGAGAATTATGTTGGAGTAGTCCAAGTGAGGAAAGATGAGGGCTTGGCAAACTGTGTGAAAATCTGAGGGTTCAAGGAGAGGTTCGTAGATGTCGGAGGGTTCTGTTTATGTTAAACTGTCTTGGTGATATTTTATATGTGGGCTTCCCAATTCAGATGTTGCTTAGCCATGAGATCCATGTCTTTCAACCTGAGGGAAGTTGGTGGGATGAAAGTATGGTCTTTGGTTATAAATAAGTCCTCTGACTTTCTGCTATTAACCATCAGATTGTGGGAAGCGAGCCAATTTGAGACTGCATTGAAGCACTCTGTGATGGAAGAGTAGTCAGGGTTGTCTGTGGAGAAAGGGGCATAGAGTAAGACGTCGTCGGCATAAATGGGGTAGTAAATTTTGAATGATTGCATGATAGCACAGATGGGCTGTATATATACTTTGAAGAGCAGGGCAGAGAGGGATGAGCCCTGTGGGACTCCTTGCGTCTGCTGAAATGGTCTGGATGACTGCGTTTCTATGCAGACTTGTTGCCAGTAATCAGACACAGGTATGATTTGCAGCAGTTGAGGGCTATGATCCTTATACCTTTTTGATGTAGGCGGGTAAGTAGGAGATTGTGATTGACTGAATTAAAAGCAGAGGCGATGTCCATGAATATTAGGATGAATCATAGAAACATGATGACAGAAAAAGACCACATGGCCTATCTAGTCTGTCCTTCCATAACAACAACTACAACAGTCCACTTTTTACCTTTAGAGATCCTCTGTGTTGGTCCCATGCTTTTTTGAATTCAGTTACTGTCCTCATCTCTACCACCTCCACTGGGAGACTATTCCATGGATCCACTACTCTTTCTGTAAAGAAATATTTCCGCATATCACTCCTGAATCTATCTCCCTTCACCCTCATCCCATGTCCCCTCGTAGCAGAACTTGCTTTCAATTGAAAGAGGCTCTCTCCCTGAACATTTATACCACGGAGGTATTTAAACATCTCAGTGTACATATTAAGATCCTTAAGTCTGTCCTCATATGCTTTATAATGAAGCCCATTAATCATTTTAGTAGCCACCCTCTGCACCGACTCCATCCTGTTCACATCCTTTTGAAGGTGCGGTCTCCAGAATTGCACACAATACTCCAAATGAGGTCGCACCAAAGACTTATACAGAGGCATTATCACCTCCTTTTTTCTGCTAACCATTCCTCTCCATATGCACCCAAGCATCCTTCTAGCTTTTGCCGTCGCCTTTTCTACCTGTTTAGCTACTTTAAGATTATCAGACACAACCACGCCTAGGTCCCGCTCTTCTTTAGTGGACAAAAGTACTTCACCTCCTATACTGTATTGCTCCCTTGGATTGCTGCAGCCCAAATGCATGACCTTAAATTTCTTAACATTAAATCCCAGCTGCCAAATTCTAGACCATTCTTCAAGCTTAGCTAGATCCCTCCTCATGTTATCTACACCTTCCTGGGTGTCTACTCTATTGCAGATTTTGGTATCATCTGCAAAGAGGCAAACCTTACCCGACAGCCCTTCCGCTATATCACTAACAAAGATGTTAAAAAGAATCGGACCAAGGACAGATCCCTGGGGCACACCACTGGTAACATCCTTCTCCTCAGAGTGAGCTCCATTTACTTGTACTCTTTGTCGCCTCCCACCCAACCAATTTCTAACCCAAGCAGTAACTTTAGGGTCCATCCCTAGGGTGCTCAGTTTGTTTATAAGTCGCCTGTGAGGAACAGTGTCAAAGGCTTTACTGAAATCTAAATACACCACATCTAGAGCTCTCCCTCGGTCCGACTCCCTGGTCACCCAGTCAAAGAAATCAATCAGATTTGTCTGACAAGACCTGCCTCTGGTGAATTCATGCTGCCTCGGATCCTGTAATCCGCTGGACTCTAGAAACCTCACTATTTTCCCTTTCAGCAGCGTTTCCAATAATTTACTCAACACCGAAGTTAAACTAACCGGCCTGTAGTTTTCAACCACATCCTTACTTCCGCTTTTGTGTAAAGGCACCACATGAGCCTCTCTCCAGTCCTTTGGCACCATTCCCGACTCCAACGAGGCATTGAAAAGGTCAGTCAGTGGAGCTGCTAGAACGTCCCCAAGTTCCCTCAGTATTCTAGGGTGTATCCCATCCGGTCCCATCGCTTTGTCTACTTTAAGTTGAGCTAGTTTCTCACGAACACAGTCTTCTGAAAATTGTTCAAGATGTCCCTCGCTTCTGTTCTTACTTGTGGGTGTTTTCTGAGGTCCTGCTCCTGGTTCTTCATCTGTGAACACAGAACAAAAATATTTGTTAAGCAATTCCGCTTTATCCTTATCAGCGTCTACATATTCCCCCCCTGCACCCTTGAGTCTGACAATACCACTTCTGCCCTTCCTCTTCTCACTAATATATCTGAAAAATGTCTTATCCCCCCATTTTATTGCATTGGCTATTTCCTCCTCCTTTTGAATCTTTGCCTTCTTGACTACTTTGCTAGCTTCTCTAAGTTTTTCCAAATACAGATGCCTGTCTTCCTCTCTCTGTGATCTCTTGTATTTCATGAAGGCCTCCCTCTTTTTCTTCACTTTTTCAGCTACTTCCTTCAAAAACCATTGCGGTCTCCTGTTCCTTTTGCCTTTATTTACCATTTTAACAAAAAGGTTGGTTGCCCTTAAAATACCCCCTTTCAGTTTTGCCCACTGTTTTTCTACATCCCCCAGCTGTTCCCATCCCACTTACGACTCCCTGAGGTATTGGCCCATCTTCGCAAAGTTAGTCTTCCTAAAGTCTAAGATCCTCACCTTGGAATGGATTCTAACAGCCCTAGTCCTAATACTGAACCACACCATCTGGTGATCACTGGATGCAAAATGATCTCCCACTACAACATCAGAAACACTTTCACCATTGGTAAGCACCAAGTCCAGTATTGCCCCTTCACGTGTGGGGTCTGTTACCAATTGCCTAAATAGTTCTCCCTGTAGAGAATCCAGGATCTCCTTACTTCTAGATGATACTGCAGCAGGAATGTGCCAATCAACATCTGGCATATTGAAATCTCCTATCATTAGCACTTCCCCTTTCCTAGCAATGCTGTGTATGTCTTCAATTAACTCTCTGTCCACCTCTTCCTCTTGTGAGGGAGGTCTGTATATCACACCAATGCAAATAGATTTCTCTTTCCCTCTTTCTAGTTTAACCCACAATGCCTCCTCTCTCCCTTTTAAGCTCTGTAATTCCAAAGCTTTAATAGTAGTTTTTACATATAGTGCCACTCCTCCTCCCCTTCTTAGTGCCACTCCTCCTCCCCTCCTTGTTTCTTCTTGTCTAAGCCTGTGTGGAGTCTGTCCAGGAGAATAGTCAGTAGGGTTTCCACGCCGTGATGCTGTTGTAACCCGTGTGCTGTGGGTCTAGAGGTGCGTAGGAGTCAGTGTGGTCCTGAGTTTGTTGGTGGGTAATCTTTTCAAGTATTTTGGCTAAGTAAGGGAGGCTGGAGATGGGTCTGTAGTAATTGATCTCTGATGGGTCAAGCTTGTTATTCTTTATCAGTGGTCTGATGGAGGCGGTTTTGAGGGGAGGTGGTAGGAAGCCTTCAGACAGTGAGAGGTTAACGATTCTGGCGATGTCTGGGCTGAGGTTTGATCATGCTTGCCGATCGACCTGGGCCAGTTGATGGCTCTATTCTTCGCCCTAGATCTCGGTGGGTCCCTCCGGGTGCCCCGGATCCAACCATTTTGACCTATCAGTCTTTGGTTTTGCATGAACTGTCATCGTGTGAGAGAGGTTTTTCGAGACCTCACTCTAACATTTCTAATAAGCAGCGCCAGGCTATTAAACAATTGGCGACCAACGCAGACTTGGTAATACGGGGCGCTGACAAGGGGGGTGCGGTGGTGCTCCAGTCGTCGTCTGCATATGAACGGGTATTATCATCTCAGCTGCACGATTTGAAATATTACAGGCCCCTATCAGCTGACCCCACAGCCCCTTTACAGATAGTTATTCAATCTTTAGTGAAGGAGGCACATATGAAAGGTTGGGTCACGTCTCGGGAGGCCTCATTTCTTGTTCAGCGTCATCCTGTGATACCAGTAATTTACACCATCCCCAAGGTGCATAAATCCTTATCAGCCCCTCCGGGGCATCCGATTGTCCCATGTCGAGGCTCTGTTCTTGAACCCTTGTCTCAATTTAGTGATGTTTTTCTTCGACAAGAAGCTCGATGTGTTCGGTCATATTTGAGGGATACCACCCACTTTCTCACTATTCTTTCAGCGTTCACAGCACCATCGGATGATCTCATTTTAGTCACTTTGGACGTGGCCGCCTTATACACGAACATTCATCAGGAGGAAGCTTTGCACCTCCTTGAATCTGCTTTCACGACAGCCCCGTCGAGGATACCTAAAACTTTTTTATTGGACATCACTCGATTGGTTTTGACAAAAAATTATTTCTTGTTTCGGGGGCAATTCTACCAACAATGCTATGGGATAGCGATGGGAGCCACTTTAGCTCCTTCGGTAGCCACTTTGTATTTGGCGGCTATGGAGGAACAGTACATTTATCCTGCTGATCAGTTTCGACACGTCAAACTTTGGCTGCGGTTTCTAGATGATATCTTTTTGCTGTGGTCATCGACTGAATAGCGCTTGACGGAGTTTTTGGCTTGGTTGAATACTCTTAAGTCCAACATCCACTTCACGGCTCATGTTAGTCATCAGCAGATTGAATTCCTTGATGTGGTGGTATCAAAAACAGCGGGTACTTTTTCTACCACGCTATTTCGTAAACCAAGCCAAAAGAATAGTTTATTACGCTACCACAGTCATCACCCCGCTGCTTTGCGGTGGGGTCTTCCTTACGGCCAGTTCTTGCGGTTACGTCGCATTTGCTCTTCTCTGCAGGACTACAAATTTCAGGCAAAGGCTCTCCAGTCCCGACTTTTAGCCAGGGGGTATCCATGGAAGGTGGTTCATCAGGCATACCTGAGGGCACGTTTTTCACATCGTGAGTGGTTGATGGATCCTTCGGCCCCCCATCCAGCTTCGGGAGAGGAGGAGGATTTGACGGTCATCACAGGGGTGCTCCCTTTTATGACTGATACAGCCCAGGTGACTCGTCCTTTGAAGAAACATTGGCACATTTTGCAATTACATCCTTGCTTTCAGAAACCTTTACGTTTGGCTTACACTAGAGGGCCCAATCTTCGTGACCGTTTGGTCCATTCTTACCCCTCTTTTCTGTCTCAGTCAGATTCCAGACAGGGCCATTGGGCTTGTCAGAATTGCAAATACTGTTCCACCACTATTGAGGGCACCCAGTGGACCCATGGGGCTACGGGCGAAACCTTTACTTTTTTTGGGAGTTCCACATGTCAGTCTTCTTATGTAGTCTACATGCTAAATTGCCCCTGCGGTCTTTCTTACATCGGCAGGACAATTCGGCCGGTGCGGATACGATTGAGTGAGCATGCTTCTCGCTTGCGCAACAAGACCATCTCCGCACCCATTGTGGCTCATTGTATGGACAAACTTCATTTGTTTTCAGACCTGCGATGGCGGGTAATAGATTTGGTTCCTGCCAATCTGCGGGGGGGCGATCGGGAGCATAGACTTCAATTATGTGAACAACGGTGGATCTTTCATCTGAACACGATAGAACCCTTGGGCCTCAACTTGGAGTGTGACTGGTGGAGTGTGATTTAACTGATTTAAAGCCGTATCGATTATGCCCTGTCATTCATCATTCATCATTCATCTCATTGTCCTCTTCCTCTTATCACATGTTTAGCACAACCAATCAGCTGCCAACTTGCTATGTATAAGTTAACCGTGGATTCCGGTTTAGTTGGAGGCGATTTTTCAGTTCGACCAAGGTGCACTTGATACAGGGCTGTCCATGCCCGAAACATGCATGTCGTGCTGTGCTGGTCCACTGTGAAGTTTCATCGCCTACTCCTTCAGATAAGTGTTTGTTACACTATTTTTCACATCACCGTTCCCTGCTTGATCTTGTTGAATAAAAGGGCCCGTCTGACGCTGAGGAGGGAGTCTCCTTCTCCCCTCTCATGTCGGTTCGGTCCCGACAAAAAAGCATATTCAGACAAGCTCACTGAAAGTTTTGGGAGAATCCTTCATGGTTTTTCAATGACTTTCTGTCTTAATATGATTTTGTATTCACTCGACACATGGGGGTTTGTTTGATTGATCCAAAATGACTACTACTTGGAGCAGCTGGTTCATGAATTGACCAGAGGGGAGTCATTTTGGACTTAGTCCTTAGTAAGAATTCTTCCACAGTATCACCTTTAAATAGCACTACAGTCATGGGTAACATCCCTATCTTCCTCAATAAAGAATGAAGCAAAGAATTCATTCAGTCTCTCTGCTATAGCCTTGTCCCCTTACTGCCCCTTTTACCCCTCTGTCATCTGATGGTCCAACTGACTGTCTCACAGGTTTTTTTCTATAAATGTACTTGAAAAAGTCTTTATTACGTGTTTTTGCTTCCACAGCAAGTTTCTTCTCAAATTCTCTCTTTGCCTGTCTTATTAATGCCTTGCATTTAACTTGCCAGTGCTTGTACTGTTTTCCGTTTTCATCATTTGGCTCTTTTTTTCATTTCCTAAAAGATACTTTTTTGGCAACAGCCTCTCTAACCTCACCTTTAAACCATGCTGGCAGTTTTTTGGACTTCCTTCCACTTTTCTTAAAGTGTGGAATACAGCTGATCTGGGCTTCCAAGACAGTATTTTTAAACAACACCCAAGCTCGATGTAAGTCTTTAACCTTTGTAACTGCTCCTTTTAGTTTTTTCGTAACTATTTTCCTCATTTTATCATAGTCTCCCTTTTGAAAGTTAAAAGGTAGTACTGTGTATTTCCTTACCATCCCTCCTCCATTAATTAAATCAAACGTGATCATGCTATGATCACTATTGCCAAGTGGCCCCAACACCCTTATCGCTTGCACCAGATCTAGTGTTCCACTAAGGACTAAGTCCAAAATGGCCCCTCTGTTCGATTCATGAACCAGCTGCTCCAAGAAGGAGTCATTTATTTCATCTAGAAACTTTATCTCTCTAGCATGTCCTGCCATGACACTGACCCAGTCAATACCAGGGTAATTGAAATCACCCATTATTATTACTGTACTGTAACTTTTGTTAGCTTCCCTAATTTCTTTGAGCATTTCATCATCCATTTGTTCATTCTGGCCAGGCGGTCGATAATACACCCCCACTGCCACCGCCTTCCCCTTTTTACATGGAATTTCAATCCATAGAGATTCTACAGCACATTTTATTTCCTGCAAAACTTTAATCCTTTGTGACTCAATGCCCTCTCTAACATAGAGCGCAACTCCTCCACCAATTTGATCAGCTCTGTCATTACAATATAGGGGTATGTTTACTAAACTGCGGTAATGTTACCCGCGTTAGGTTCCGTGGTAATGGTACAGATGCTCATATAAAGGTGTGGGTGATGCATCATTACGGCAAGCCGTATCAGCTAACGCGCGTTACAAGGCGCCTTAGACTAACACGCTTTACAAGGCGCCTTATAAGTTAGGTGCCTCATAAGATGCTTTGTAAGGCGCCCTATAGGGCTCCGTAGCCTAAGCGCCGTATTAGGCACCCCTGGACAAGGCACCTTAGAAAGCACCCTGGGTTACGGAACCATAGGTTAAGTGGCCTAACAAGGTTACGGTGCCCTAGGTCAGTGTGCCCTAAGGGTTGCAATGTGCTTCAGGATGACATGCATGACCTACAAGGCATAGCGACAGATGTAGTCCTAACACTAGATAGAGCACCGAGGAAAGGCAAATGAACAGGTGAGTGAAGGAGGGAGAGCTGGGAGCTGCTGGACTTGCCATATCTACGGGCATTCCATGTGGCTGTCAGTACTGTTGACAAACATGGAGGGGGCAACTGTACCACAGCACAGGGTGTTGGCAATGTAAAGTACTGGAAAGACAGTGGGTGGCAGACTATTGGAATACGTGTCCCCCAGTGGAGGCGGAGGTGGCAGGATAGTTACAATGATGGGTGGACAGAGGAGTGGTGGTGCCATGCAGATCAGGCACAGGCGAGGCAAGCAAGAAGAGGCGCAATGCAGGAAAGGGTAGCAGTGCAGGACATGGGGTGGCAGCCTGCACAGGCAGACAGGACTCTCTGCACAGCTGACAGACACAGATAGACGGACCGAGGGAATGTTGACAACTGTGGCTAGTGTATTATGGGCTGGCAGCACAGCTCTACAAAAATATGACTGTTACAGGCGTGCAAACTATTTGAGTAGGACAGGCATGAAAGGAGGGAACAATGAGGAATCAACCCATGAACACTGCTGAGAACGGCATTTTCCTAATCAGTAGGCTATGCCTCCATGGTGTATCTCACAGCAATGGCTGAGTACAGAAGGACTGCAGGTCACCGTACAAACTGTCTGCTCTGAGTGCCACGATAGGGTAACTCCACCAGTATCCATGATGCAGGTTCTGTGTTCACCCTGAGGAATAGGATGGGCGCCCAGCACTAGGTCCGCAGTACATGTGTTGCTAGAGTTAGGTCCTGCTGTACATCCCCATCACTACCAGTGTGTGACAGGTGTTCCTTGCAGTGCATCCGAAGGTAATTTGGTGTCCATCTGTATTCCGCAGTCACATGTGGCTCTCTGGGACCAGACACCACCCAGATTATTGCGTACCCAGTGTTAGGGTCTGGCTGACATGGGCACTTGTTATCAGGGCAGAGGGGTTTCTAGACTTGCATGAGGTTTGTGTAGCAGTGTTTACAGGTCAAAGTGGTATACACTATATACCCCAAAGGGCCCACAATCACCCCCTTTTGTAGGTAAGGGACACGTGCCTGAGCCCTGGTGAAGCAACCCCTATCCTGTTGGTATAAGACAACCCTCCAGGGTTGGTGGGCCAGAGCCAAACCTGTGACTGAGGCAGTGCAAGACCAGCAGTAATGCTGGGGTTAGGTCTGGAAAACCTCCACTGCCTCACACCACGGTCTGCCATTCACCAGCAGACGGCATAGTCAGACTGCACCTGCAGCACCCTACAAGGTGTTCCAACCATGCACAGACTAACTGCAGACAGTCCACTAGCCAGTCGATAGTGCATGCTCACAGAGGAACTATGTGCACCAGGCAGGTATCTCAGTGATTGGGCCTCAGCACTGGGAACACACAAGTATCACTGGAAGCAGATAGTGTAGAGCGCTGTGGGAACCTAGACATGCCATGGTCACTGCTTGGTCAGAGTGAGAGTGTCCCCCCCCCAGCATGACATGCTGTGGCCACCCTATCCATGCAGGCGGTGGTTGGGCACTACAGTGTCCCAGCCATTGCCCCACACCCTGTGAAATTAACCTAGGAGAAAAAGTGGAATCACTTGATACAGGGCCCGGAGTTGGTCCGAAACATGCATGTCGTGACGTTTGCTGGTGCTTGTGGATGAAATAACACGGAGGTACAGCTCAATTCATCATCTACCTCCGGTTCCAGCACGGTTTGGAGTATTATTGCCTTTCAGTTAAGTGGGGTGTGTTTTGGTATTGATTACTACCTTCACCCGGTTCTAAGTGTGGGTTTACACTAATTGGTTATGAGGGCTGAGGCTCTCTTGAATAAAAGGGTTCTTCCAACATAGGGAGGTGGTTGTCCTCTCCCCACCTCTCAGGTTGGTTGTTCCCGGCAAAAAAAGAGGAAATTGAAGGATAGTTACCAGGGTGGCTTCTGGTCAGAATTTCAATGACTTAGAAACATAGTAACATAGTATATGACGGCAGATAAAGACCAGCCTGGTCCATCTAGTCTGCCCATCAAGGTGGCAAGAGTAGGTGCACCTGCCGCTCCATGCAGGTCACCCCTCCCCATGCCTTTGTTTAGCCCCATGCCTTTGTTTAGGGGTGTACCCACCGCTCCATGTAGGTCACCCCTATTTGTTGAGATATAAGAGATAGTTAAATTTATTTTGATTTTATCCTGTTGCTATAAAGGGATCCAATGCCATTTTGAATTCTGTCACTGTATTTGCCTCCACCACTTCCATTGGCAGGGAAGAAAGTGAACCATCTGAAAACAGTACCTCCTAACCCAATTTCTCCCAGACAAAAGTAATAAGGAGTGGTCAACCAGATCAAACGCAGTGGTGAGGACAAGGGATATCAAAAGAACTGCATCACCATGATCAAGGATGGAATAGATGTCACTAAAAAGGGCAGTCAGTGTGGTCGCCATGTATTGTCCAACACAGAAACTGGACTGCTTAGGGGGGACAGCATTATAGACTTCAAATTGTCAACCGAGTAAAAACAGTTTTTCAGAACATGAGTTCTGAAAGAAAAGGCAGATTGGAAATGAGTCTTTAATTGAAAGTGTTGAAATGAGGGGGTCTGAGTTTGGGAATGACTGTGAAGATATGAGAGTAAAGCCTGATGTCTGGTAGGGCTTTCTTATCTAGTCAATTTTCAATGTTTCTTTGAAAGTTCTGGAAATTAAAAAAACAAACAAACAAACAAAAAACAGTTTATCACAGAAGTGCTATTAGACCCATAACTACATTTGTGCTATCACAGTATCATGCTAGGAATAAGTTGTATTTTTCTTTTGTGTCAGGGCATCCCAAAATATATTTGTTATTGTAGTGTGAAAGCACATTACTGTATCTATGAAACATTCTTTGATTTTCTTCACTTAGATGAAGACAGGCTTTCCAGAAGGAAAAGCATAGTCGATACAGTGTCTATTCAAGTGGATATTTTGACTGGCAGCAATACAGAGGACAAGGTATGTAACAGATTATGGTAGTCATCTCTTATGCAGGCAGGAAGGCAATCTCTAGTCTTAAGAACATACGAAATATATATATTAGAAAAAAAATTATTTGTTATGTCTTGGTTTTCAGACCTGTTCAACTGTCTCAATTCTTTCAGGTCAATAATGCTGAAGAAATCACCTTTGAAGCGCTGAAGAAAGCCATTGGTGAGATTAATGCTATTGTATGTTATAGATCTCCATAAACATACTTTTCAGTTTCATGTCAGCACTTCCCTATGTAACAATGGGCCCGATTTTCGAAAGCCTTTACACGAGTAACTTCCCTAGTTACCCATGTAAAGGCCTTATCCGGGATTTTTGAAGGGCACCTACACAGGTAGTACCCTTCGAAAATCCAAGATAAGTCCCTAACGCGCCCAGATGGTATGCAGATAGCATCGGAGTGTGTTAAGGCATTCCTGGGCGGAGGAAAGGGCGCAGAGGCTAAGCAGATAGCATCGAAAATCACTGCTACTCGTTTAGCCTCGGCAGCTGCCGGCACATCCAGACGAACCCGGATTTTCACCTTTGCCAGCCTGCCTGCCTAATTGAAAATCAGGCCCAATGTTCCCCAAGCCTGATAAGAGGGTATGCTGCCCCATTACTTCAGAAAAATTCTTATCTTCTTCTCAGGTTTGAGTTTTTTGAAGTTTTCTCCTAGCATGTAAGCTAAGCCAACATTCCTGTAATCGTAAACTAACATGAAGTCATTGAAAATAAGACAATTGGCAAATCTAATTACTTGTTTTATAATTCCGTGTGTTTAAAATGTAGGTAAATCAAGTAATCTTTAATAAGTTTAAATAGTAAACTATAAGATAGGTAGGAAATTTAATGTCCACAGTTACATTTCTGTCACCATTGATTTAACAGATTGGCACCAGTTTTTTAAGATAAACAGAAGATAGAAAAACAAAATGAGCCTGTTCATGTTTGGAAAAGAAAGCTAAAATGATGATTAACTGTTTGTTTTGTATCCTTGTAAGTATCACTGCTGCTTGGGACTGCTTACATCCTGCAAATGTCACAGTGCTTGCCCCTCCCACCTAATCAGGAATCCCACTTAAAGTCCCCCATTTGAGTTTACTGACTGACAACAAAAATATTGAAACACAGAGAGGCACATTTTACAATGGGACATCAAAGTGCAATCTGGGAAGTCAAAACCAGAACGTCTGGAAAAAAAGCAGGCACGTGCAAGTTCAGGCATGATTTCAGAAACAATGATATGTCCGATATGGACGTCTATCATTCATCTATATAGACCTCCCCAGGATAGCATTTCAAAGCCAAGACATCTAATAGTATAATGATTAGAGTACTGGCTCAAGAGCAGGGTGGCCAGGGTTCAAATCCCAGTGTGGGCTGTTGTGATCTAAGGCTAGTCACTTATTTCCTCATCCTCTCTACGCTCTCTTGATGTTTAAAGATTAAAATAAGCACTTTGTGGAATGGCTACGGAGGTATCTCCATGATTTCGACATCCATGTGCATGTCTTCAGATGTCCAGATCACAACTAAATCTTTTAAAATGACCCTCAGAGACCCTGAAACACACAAACCTCATGTTATTTTGGAAGCATACACTTCTCTAACTTGTTTTAGGATACAAAACAATTTTAAGACCTGATAAAATAATTTATTTTTCAAATTTGATATTCTGCATAAAACCAAGACTGTACATTCTCTGAGCCGAGGAAGGGAATGGGCCTCATAGAAATAGATTATTCATATAGAGCTGCTATCATAGGCCTCCAGGCTTACTTAACAGCATTATTGGATCCAAATATGCAAAAAGTGTTTAGAAGTAATGAATGAGAATCCACCAATACACATAGGGAAGGAAGCAACAGACTGCGCAAAACAAGAGAGTTAGATCAGCAAACAAGGAAAACCATGTGGTAAATGCACAAATACTGCTGGAAATATAAAGTGTTACTCCAGGGACCATTTGTTGATCTAAACCAGACACATCAATGGTTAAGCTCTGTATAAAGCTCATGATGTAAATAGCGCACACTAATCATCACACCCACACCCACACATCACTGTACATTTATTCACACCTTGAACCCAAATACAATTCAATTGATTGTTTGCTGTGTAACCGCCTTGATTAAAGGAAAAGGCGGGATAGAAATACCATTAAATAAATAAATAAAGGAAAGGTGAACTGAAACCTAAGGAAGAAAGATAGGTGCAACCCAGGATAGTGGCTTGCAGACTGTCCGTAACAGACGAGATTGTTCACAGCAAGCATGAAAAAACTGGCAAACAGATATATATAGATTCTGTAAGAAAGAGCTAGAAATGGTTATTCATGTCATAGCTGGCTGTGAAGTCCTGATGGCAGATTCTATACAGGAAGGCCCAATAAGGTGGCACATCTCATCCACTGAAAAGGCTTAAAAGCTTATGGCTCTTCAGTTTGGAAAACAGATGGCTGAGGGGGGAGATATGATAGAGGTCTATAAAATAATGAGTGGAATGGAATGAGTAAATATGAATCAGTTGTTTACTCCTTCAAAAAGTAAAAAGGCACAATGAAACTGAAAAGTTGTACATTAAAGAGTAATTAGAGAAAATATTTTTTCATTCAACACTTAATTATACTCTGGAATTCATTAACAAAGGTTGTAGTAGCTATTGGGACCGGATGGGATACATCCCAGGATACTGAAAGAGCTCAGAGGTTCTTGCAGGACCATTAAAGGATGTCTTCAACATATCCTTGGAAACAGGAGAGGTTCCTCAGGACTGGAGAATGGCTAATGTTGTACCTCTACACAAAAGTGGTGACAGGGAAGAAGTGTCAAACTACAGGCCTGTGAGCCTTACCTCGGTGGCGGGAAAAGTAATGGAGGCGCTCCTGAAAGAGCGAATAGTGAACTTTCTCAAAACCAACAGATTGCAAGATCCGAGGCAACATGGTTTTACCGAAGGACGGTCTTGCCAAACAAATCTGATTGAGTTCTTTGACTGGGTGATCAAGGAACTAGATCTGGGGCATGCAATGGATGTCATCTATCTGGATTTCAGCAAAGCCTTTGATACTGTTCCTCATAGGAGGCTTGTCAATAAACTCAGTAGCTTGGGGATGGGTCCCAAGATAGTAAACTGGATTAGAAATTGGTTGACTGATAGACAACAGAAGGTGATGGTACATGGAGCTCACTCGGATGAGAGGAAGGTGATTAGCGGGGTACCCCAGGGTTCGGTCCTGGGCCCGGCACTGTTCAATATATTTGTGAGAGATATTGCTGAAGAACTGAAAGGAAAAGTCTGTCTTTTTACAGATGACACAAAAATTTGCAACAGAGTGGACTCCCTCGAGGGAGTGGTTAACATGAGGAAAGATCTACAAAAGCTGGAAGACTGGTCCAATGCTTGGCAGCTACGATTTAATGTGAAAATGTGCAGTGTCATATACTTGGGTAGCAGAAATCCAAGGGAAATGTACACGATAGGAGGTGAGAGGTTGGTATGCACGGTTCAGGAGAAAGACCTTGGTGTGATTATCTCTGATGATCTCAAGGTGGCAAAACAGTGCGACAAGGCAGTGGCAAAAGCCAGGAGGATGTTGGGCTGCATACAAAGAGGAATTACCAGCAGAAAGGAAGAGGTACTTATGCCACTGTACAAGTCACTGGTGAGGCCTCACTTGGAATACTGTGTTCAGTTTTGGAGACCATATCTTGCAAAAGATGTAAAAAGACTGGAAACTGTTCAGAGAAAGGCGACCAAAATAATTTGGAGCCTGCGTCAGAAGCCTTATGAGAAAAGACTTGAAGACCTAAATATGTACACTTTGGAGGAGAGGAGGGACAAGGGAGATATGATTCAGACCTTTAAATACTTAAAGAGAAATGATGAACAAACAAACCTCTTCCAAAGACGGGGAAGCTGTAAAACTAGAGGGCATAACATGAAGCTGCAAGGTGGTAAATTGAAAGGCAATTGTCAGGAAATATTTCTTCACTGAAAGGGTGGTGGATACTTGGAATGCCCTCCCGATGGAAGTGGTGGAGGCAAACACGGTGATGGAATTCAAAACGGCATGGGGCAAACACAGTGGATCCCTTTACAGCAACAGGATAAAAACAAAATAAATGGTACCATCTAACTTCTGAACCATCTAACGTCTCAACAAATAGGGGTGTCCTACATGGAGTGGTGGGTTCACCCCTAAACAAAGACATGGGGAGGGGTGGCCTGCACAGAGCGACAGGTGCACCTACTCTTGCCATCTTGCTGGGCAGACTAGATGGACCATGCTGGTCTTTATCTGCCATCACTTACTATGTTACTATGGTACTATTAGTGTAAGTGAGTTTATAAAACGTTTGAGCATGTTCCTGGAGGAAAAGTCTATAACCTATTATTAAAGTGAACTGGGAGAAATCTGTTTATCTTTTGGGACCTTACCAGGTACTTGTGACTTAGATTGGCCACTGTTGGAAACAGGATAATACTGGGCTTGATGGGCCTTTGTCTGACCCAGTATGGCAAATTTTATGTTTTTAAACTTTGTAAAAATTACAGCATCACTGGACCACAAAAGCACTGGAAATATGACCATAAGAGAATTATGGAGAATGAAGAGGTTATAATCACCTGGAACATTCCCATTCCGACCAACAAATTGCTGGATACATGGAAAGTGGACATGGTGGTAAAAGAGAAAAACACTGGAATAGCATTGATTATAGAGGTGTCAGTTCCAAGCAATTATTCTGTGAAATCAGATGGAGAGGGAGAAGATCCTCAAATACCTACTAAGAAATGAAGTCAGAGACCAAGAAAATATGGCAGAAAGATAGAGAAGTATTTCCCATATTGATAAGGTTGCCCTAGATGTTGCATCCTATTAACTCCAGAAGGAAACTGCCTCTCTTTGTCATGAAGCAAGTACTATAGTAAGCATTAACAGTAAATTTGAGAGATTGGGATTATGCTCCACATACCCTGGTTTTAGAGTGAGGTTCATTAAATCACAGTATACAAACATACTCAATGAATATAAGAATGCGATCAACAAATCAAAAAGAGATTACCATTCTAAAGTAATAAATACAGCCATCAACCGACCGAGAGAACTATTCGCGATTGTAAAAACTTTGACAAAAACACAAAACACAAAGCCTGAACAATCTACAATAAGTGTACAAACGTTAGCAACACATTTTGCCGAGAAATTAAAGAGAAAACCCATCACCCCAACAACAATACTGCACTCAAATCCAGAAATTAGCAACGAATGGACAACTTTCCACATGGTCGAACAAAAACACCTCCTTAAAATCATAACAATGATCAATACCACAACCTCTCCGCTTGACCCATGCCCAGTGTCATGGATCAAGTCCACAAAAGATGATCTCGCTGAAAACATTCGATACATAGTTAATCAGTCACTGTCGCAAGGCATCATGCCTGATGCTTTAAAACTTACTTCACTTCGCCCTATCATAAAAAACAATAAGCTCGACCCAAAAGACCCAAATTCATACAGGCCTATAGCCAGCATCCCATTCATTGCCAAAATAATAGAAAAAACTATTCAAATACAATTACAAGAGCACATTGATGAGAATAAACCCCTTGACTCACACCAGTTCGGATTCCGCCCCCACCATGGAGTTGAAACCCTCTTAATTACACTGATGGATCTCCTCATCAGAGGTACAGACGACAACAGCCAAGGCTACCTACTCCTCTTTATAGATATTTCTGCCGCATTCGACAACATCAACCACAACACACTGATCAATAGACTAGAAAACCTGGGAATAGGAGGGACAGTCCTCAAATGGTTCAAATCATATATATCACACAGACTAATACGTGTTCAAATAGGCCAAGACACATCTGAAACATTCCCCCAAGGACAAGGAATACCTCAAGGATCAGCCCTTTCCGCCCTCCTCTTCAACCTGTACCTACAACCCATCACAAGCATATTTAAAAAACACAAAATCAATCACTTTATATACGCAGACGACATCATGCTCGCTATCCCCATAGACACTAACTGCCCCACATATGACACCCTGTCCGATTGCATGAGTGAGACCACCTCTTGGTTGGAAACCAACTATCTCAGCATCAGTCTTAAAAAAACGGAAGCAATGTTTGTAACAAGAAAACCTGTTGCTGACGACACCTACCCAACAACAATCACAATAAACAATACAACTATACCAGTTAAAAAGGAAGTAAAGTACTTAGGAGTAATAATAGACCACACACTCACAATGTTACCTCACATAAAACAGACAGTAAGAACCATATTCTATAAACTTAAGACTATACAACACCTAAGACCCCTCCTCGACATACATGATTTTAGATCAGTAGTCAATACACTCATCACCCCCCACTTCAACTATTGCAATAGTCTTCTAATTGGCCTTCCACAAAAAAACACATATCTGTTACAAAGAGCCCAGAACATCTGTGCCAAGGTAATTGCTAAAGCATGCCTAACAGACAATGTAGCCGAATAAAATATAAAATCCTCCTAACAACTTTCAAACTCCTAAACAACATTGCTCCCTCACACCTGTCCACTCTACTCCACAGTCCACCTGAATCAAGAACGCGCAGACAAAATGCAACCCACTCTCTCCACATACAAAAAACCTTCAGAAAATCAAAGAAAACCACAAGCTCCAGAGCTTTCTCATTTGCAGCTCCCACTCTCTGGAACAAACTCCCAGTAACTCTTCGTTCAATAAAAGACCTCCACCAATTCAGGAAAGAACTCAAAACTTACCTCTTCTCTGAGCATTTTGAAGTCTCATACACTCCGAGAGCCACCCCCTAGCAACCACAGAAACACTCCCACAAAAACTCCTGAAAATCACAACTGACTAGCTCAGACAGACCCCCTGCTACTCATACACTTGATCTAAGATGAAAAGGAAATAAATTCCGAAACACACACAAGTTCAATTATAATATGTATAATGTCTATGGCTCTCAGTAACATATTGTATATAGTTTAAAAAACCTATGTAAATAGTTTTGACACAGTTGCATTGTTACCTGTACATAGTTAAAGTACCGTTCTATGTAAAAGTATACAGAAGTATACAAAATTTTTAACTGTTCCCATGTAAACCGCCCTTGATCTCTGGAAGGGGCGGTATAGAAGAAATAGATAAATAAATAAATAAATTACTGTCATGGTATGCACCAACCATGACAGAGACGTTGCACAAATCATTTGGAAACATTACTCCCGAAACAATATTTTTAGCGCAGAAGCCATTACAGACAGCTCCCCAGAAATAGGCAGAGACAATAGCAAACTAATAGACAATGTAACAGGGCAGAAGACTATGGAAAACACAGCTCATGATATATAACCGCAGACCTCGTCTTTCTTTTGAATGGGTTTGGCAGTCAGCCACCAGAATATGTCCCCAAACTGTGCAGTAAGAGTGAGAATATAACTGTTCAGAAAAACCTGGCTTCAGATTACAGAGGCCAAATGAATTATAAAAATAGCCATTTCTTACAAGTTTCATGAGATCAGTCTATCCTGGCCTCCAATATAATATAGGCTGAAGTCTCCCCACAACAGCAAGAGGTAGACCTATTCTGAAAGAAGAATGCAGACAAAAAGCTTCCAAGCCACTGTAAAGACTACTTGGATGCTGCACTAAGAGCACACCAGCCATTGTCCATACTAAATATTTCCAGAAGTACAGAGAAAGGTATGGCATTTTCTAGAGCAGGGAAGGGTCTTTCTGTGAGTCATTTCAGACTGGGAGGAGACTCTTCTAAGAGGGAAAATCCCCCTTAGTATAAAAATCTCTCCCAAAGGCAGAATTATGTCTTTGGCCCCTAGCAATTGTACTATGAGGTTGTAAGGGGCAGGTACCTCTGGTGCTGAACTTGCAAGAAGGAGTATCTGCACCTAGCCATCACAACCAGAGAAGAGAGGACAAACAAACCCAAATTTCTCAGAGGTTTGGCCATCGACCACTAGCGCCATGCTAGGTGAGTGATATAGGAGTCGGACTGCAGAAATAAGCCTGTAAACCCCATTCTTTCCATAACCCCAAATAGGAACTGCCAGTTTACCAAGTCAAAATCTATCTCCAGGAACAAGCAGGAATGTAGTCTTCACATATGGGTACCGTCGGCACCGACGGAGACTGCGTGGGAACGCTCCCCAGCGTCCCAAAAGGAAAGCTTTTGGGAGCATCCCACCACGCATGCGTGCTGCCTTCCCGCCCAACTACCTCTCTCACTTCAGTTCTTCGTTTTCCGCGGAGCCGACAGGACGTGTCCCCTGTCACCGCAGAAGATTTTCTCTTATTTTTATATTTTTTGTGATTGCGTCTGCCTTCCGTCGATGCCTACCGGTACCACCGGTGCTTTTCTTTCTTCTAAAAATATTTCGATTTTAGTACTTTTCTCAGGGATTTTTTTCCCTGCTCTGGTGCTTGGTGCCATTTTGGGCATTAGGCCCTCTTTTCCCTTACCATGGAAAAACCAGCCACTGGTTTTAAAAAATGTTCAAAATGTGGCGGTACAATTTCTATTGCCGACACCCATGACTGGTGTCTTAAATGTTCAGGTCCTGCCCATTGCCCTGCCAGAGTGTCTCTCCTATAGGAAGTTGACTAAAAGAAGTCTTCAGAACCGAGCAAATCAACTCGGTGCCCTTTTTGCTTCAGTCACGATGTCTGTAGCATCAGTGTCTTCCAGGGCTTCTACTTCTTCCCAGGGATCTCAGGTAACAAAACACAAGTCTTCTAAGACTAGCCATTGGCGTTGCTCTCGAGGATACTTCACCGGCAAAGCAGCCCCGGCGGGAGTCTTCGGGCTCCAAAGCTTTATCGGGGCTCCAGGATGTTCCCAAGGCCGAGGCCTCGATGGAACTACTGGTACCATGCTCGGGGGTTGTGGCTGCTACCACCGGTACCGACACCCCAGCATCGGCAGTGGACAAAAGACTCCTCACTATCGAACACAGTCTAGCGACTCTTTTGGCTACTTCGACACCGCTAAGGTCGCTGCAGATGGTTCCACAGGCATTGATACTGATGCCGGAACCGGTACCGGTGCCAGTGCCCTCGGTACCTGCTTCAACAGGCATGCTTCCCCCGATGCCGAGTTTGGAATCTCTCTCCAGCATGGGGGATCAGGTACCGTTACGGTACCGACGCCATCTGCTTCAGGAGAACCCGGTGCTTCCTCCTTTTGAGACTTCCGATTACAATGACTCGGATGATTCCACCGGTACCAGAGCTGAACTTTTAAAAGATTCAACTCTTTCTCCTCAACGCAGAATGTCCCCTCCTGAGAATGTGTCTTTTCATGATTTTGTACGTGATATGTCAAAGGGTCTTGCCATTACAGTAGTACCAGAAAAGGAGCCTAGAGCAGAAGAATTACGAATTCTTCAATATCCTTTGGCTCCAAAGGAGGCAGCTATGCTTCCTATACACCAGATCTTACATGATCTAATGTTAAGAATGTGGGAAGCTCCTTTAACAGTATCTCCACATTCTAGACATCTTGATACTATGTATCAAGTACCACCCTGCCCAGGGTTTCAGAAGACTCAATTACCACATCATTCTATGGTGGTAGAGTCCGCCATGAAGCGAATTAAGAGTGCTAAACGACACTCTTCCAATCCACCAGGTCGTGAGTCTAGAACACTGGATGCCTTTGGTCGTTGATGTTTTCAGTCCTCCATGCTATCAGCAAGAATCAGTTCCTATATATTATACATGGGAATGTTTCTTGAGCATGTTACAAAAGACTTGGAGCTTTTGAACCCTTTTCTTCAAGAGGATAAACGGACAGATCATTTGACTTTGGTCAAACATGCTTAAAATGTCTCTGTTTATGAATCATGCTACCTTTGTATTAGCAGAACCTCTGCTATATCCATAGGAGCACGTCGTATTGCCTGGCTCCAAGCTTCAGACTTGGAGGAATGGGTGCAAGATAAGCTGGGTAACATTCCTTGCACAGGAGAAAATCTTTTTGACAAGGATTGGCAGCTTAAAGCTAATGAAATTGACACTGATAATACAACTTTAGACAGGTTGTCAAAATCTACAGCTAACCCAGCCAAGAAAAAGTTTTTTTAAAAAACTTTTTTCTCTAAGAAGAAGAAATTCTGTCCATCTTCCACCCAGCAAACACATGTTCCCCAGAAGGGGCAACAACAAACTAGACAAAGAAAGACACAAGCTCAGAAGGCTCAGCAGACCCAGCCTCCTCAGGGTCTTTGACTGTTGTCTAGAGAACTTAGCCATTCTTCCTGTTCTAAGCCCAGAACCTTTAAATATTCCAGGCCGTATTTGCCATTTTGCCAAAAGATGGCAACAAATCACTTCAGAAAATTGGACTCTATCTATTGTGAGTCTGGGATACAAGCTCCATTTCCTCAGCTTGCCCCCTTCCACGCTAATAAAACAGTTCAAATCTCAACCACCGGTCTCAGACCTGTTGTGGCAAGAGGTCACCACTCTTCTGGCTCAAGAGGCTATAGAAGAGGTTCCAAAGCCCCAGCAGGGCACAGGATTCTATTCCCCCTATTTTCTCATTCCAAAGACGTCAGGGGGACTAAGGCCAATCCTGGACCTTAGAGAACTGAACAAATATTTAGTCCGAGAGAGGTTCAAGATGATCTCTCTCGGCACTCTTTTTCCATACCTTCATGAGCAAGATTGGCTATGTTCTGTAGATTTAAGGGATGCTTGCATGCATATCCTTATTCATGCAGATCACAGAAAATTCATTTGATTCCTAGTCAGGGGAAGACATAAACTGTTGCCCTAAATCTTGTCTAAGTTTTCGGGTCCTTTTAGTCAAGCGGAGAATTTGTGCGTCAATACGTTTTCTCCTACTACATTTGTAGCTGATTATCTCACCACGAAGTAGTGTCTTGGCTGTCTCCCAATATAAAGTGGGATCCTCCCTGTGAGCTGCATTTGTGCCTATAAAAAGATCACACTTTTCTTGTAGGAAACATAAAAACAGAGGGTCACGATATAAATGCATAGGGAAGCGCCACCTTCTAGCTCCGGTGCCTACCCTCCTCCCCCCGAGAGTCAGCCAGACCGGCACGTGATCTGAGATTGCCATGGCTGCATTCCCCATGCCACATGTCCTGGACAGAGAGGTAGATGGCACCAGCCAGTAGTCCAAGCATGACAGAGTACCATGGGCCCGTGATAGATGGGTAAAGTCAGGCTCCTGCAGGTGGAGAATTCACCACACATCAACTAGATCCAGCACTGCGTATAGCTGTCCAACCCCGTGCCTTGCGCCTACCTGTCTTGCACCACTCGAAGGCGCTCTATGTCTGGATCCAGAGCACAGTTAAAGTCCCCCCCCCCCCCCTACAACAAAGGAATGTCAGGGGTATTCCCCTAGGGCTCTGCCCAATTGAACAAGAAAGATGCAGTCCAGAGTATTGGGCCCATAGATCTTACAAAATGTACAAGAGACTTGGATATTTCCTCGGTTGCTGAAGCCCCAGCTCTTTGCCCTGTGGATCCAGTTGCGTCTGAGGATTTAGTCGCCCCTCCTAATCGGGAGGTGACCCTTATAGACATTTGGACTGCAATTCAAAAAATTGATACTCGTTTGTCTGTAACGGTTTCTTCTCTTTGTAGATTTACTTATGATGTAGTCGGTAAAATGAAAGCTGTTGATCAGCAATTGAATTCTTTAAGTTGACTGCCTCTACTGACTCTCAGTTTCAGACCTGTTGCGATAGTAATGTTGCTCTAGTCAGAGAATCTTCAGTAGTTTCCTATCGTCTTCAACTATTAGAGAATCAGTTTTGGGCACGAAACTTGCGTTTCCTTAATTTTCCTTCTACTCATTTATTTATTTATTTTATTTATTTGCATTCTCTTATATACCGCGCTATTCTGCATCAGTGTGATTTACATTGAACAAACTGAAATTACATTGAACAGGGCATTATAACTTGGAGATAACTATTTTACAGGGAACATGGGCTATGGAGGGTTAAGTGGCTTACCCAAGACCACAAGGAGCACCTGTGGGACTAGAAACCCCAGTCCTTCCGGCCCAAGGTTGCTGTCCTCTAGTGGGATTTGAACCCCTGACCTTCCGGCCTGAAGTACCTTGCCCCAACCATTAGGCCACTCCTCCACTCCACTCCATCTGTTATCTTCAGAAATTTTGTTGAAAAAATATTTTACCAAGGTGTTGCAGTTGGAAGAAACCTTAGAAATTGCCCAGATGTACTCATTTTCTTCTGTTGTTCTGGCGGTGCCGAAAGCAGAGGGGGCTCCCCCCCGATAATTCCGTCGGCCAGAATTTAATGGCTTTTTTGTAAGATTCGTTGGATGTTATCCCCAAGCATTGCACCTTGGTGGTAACGTTTGGGTCTGAGTCTGTTAAGGTAAGGGTGTTGAGAGCCTATTTTAAGCAGAGAGAGGCTCTATTTTGTGGGTATAAGCTTCAAGTGTTCCCAGATGTAGGCCGGACCACTCAGTTGCGGTGGAAGCAGTTTCTTGATCTCAAAGCTAGGGTTGTTGCTTTGGGAGCTTCTTTTTTCCTGAAATTTCCTTATCGCTGTATTATAACGTTTGAGGGGCAAAATTATGTTTATACAGATGTAACTCAGTTACAGAAGTTTTTGTCTGCTAAGGAAATGGATGGGAATAAGTAAGGTGGGATGTTTAATTTTGTGCTCCCTTGTGTGGAGTTAGGATTTTCTAGCTCCTTTTTTCCTGTGATTTATACATTCTTGTTAGTTGATGCTACTCTCCTCTCTTGACGTGGTTTTGAGTTATGTGATTGATTTAGTTCTTGAATTTTTGGAATACTTGTAATTATTTCCTGCTACTTATTGTATTCATGGAAAACTTAAAATAAAAGATTTTAAAAAAATGTATAAGACATATTGCCAATTTTCCCCTTGTTGGTCTTGTGGGTCAACTTCTTGTCGACCTAGCTCAATCCAAATCTTTCCAGAAAAGGATCAATATGCCGGCTCTCCGGGAGCCCGCCGAGGCCCCAGAAGCTTGATCTACTGTCAGGGACGAAGGGTCAGCTGCACTGTGGGTCAGACAATTCCCAAGCAGACACCTTCCTCCGTCCAAAAGGGGAACCACTCAAGGAGGACATATCACTTCCCAATAAAAGAAACATCGCAGAGAGGACTTACACTTCCCAATAAAATCTCACCTTCTGCAGGACTACATGCTCGTACATGGTAATAACTATCTCACAGATTTTTCTTCCAAAAGGATCCTTTTATTATTCCCTAAGAACAAAGAATCATGGAATTAGAGATCTTGCCACCTCTCACAGCAGGCAAACAGGGTCATTCTGTCTTATCTCAGATGCAGATCTCTAAACAAGCCAGAATGTCTGGCCTGCCTGCATGATTCTGTCTTACTTCCTGACTCAACAGCCAGTAAGAAAATGTATGACAGGCCTTCCTGGACATAAGAGATCAGTGTAACAGACATACACAAGACAAATTAGCATGCACACAAAACTCTCAGACACGACAACAGGGATATTGGGGCCATAGGGAACCCAGGGAATCTATGCCCTATACAGCCTTCACTGCGCAGGAGATGAACTCCTCGTGTATCTGGTCCTGTCACATTATCTGCTCTTGCTCAGGACCATTCTTACTAGTCGGGACATTCTTCTCTAATTAGCTAATTCTTGTTCCAGCTGTCTAGGGCCCCCAATTGTGGGATTTGCCATGTTATTCTACTCATGTCTGTACCCCTCTCCGCTGACCACCTTCTGAGGCCCTGGACCTTGTCAGATTAATATTGTTAACTGACCTCTGCCCCCCTCACTCAGTTCTTCACCTGGTTCTCTTGCTTGGTTCTCTCCCACCCCTCATTTCCCAAGAAATATATCTCTTCAACTCCCTGTATTCTGACAGTTATACTGGGGGCCATATGTTGTTCTTTATGCTAAGCTGGCATGTTTATCTCTCATGATAGCCTTTCTACCCTCTCTCAAGGTCCACCATTTACTGATAAGTGTGTTTTCACATCTTTTCCATATGATGTCATATACCTCTGAAAGCTTCACATACGGATCTCAGTACAATTCCAGCATTCAGACATTTTGATGATTTTTTGTGTTGCTATGTTAACCCCTTCTCCTTTGGCTCTCACACTACCCACCAGCGCCGCAGTTTAGCATGTTTCTGCCCATCCATATGAGTTTCCTGCAGCATGGACACATTTGCTTTCATATCTCTCAGATGTTTCAAAACTTTATATCTTTTAATTGGGGAGCCTAGCCCGCAAACATTCCAAGTTACACAGCGGACCTATGAGACACCCTGAATCAATGTTCAGTGGAGTTATCTTCACTGCTATAGTACAACCATATTTTCAGCAGAGTACCCCTCAGCCTAGGAATCCCACTCCACTTTTTAAAACCCCCTCTTACACTCAGTTCCATATCTTTCTTGACCAGTGCCTTCTGAATCATGTCCCATCCCTCTCTAAAACTCCTCACCCCTCCCAAGCACCCCCCTCCTCCCCCCAGACCAAACGGTCTGCGTCTCATCCCCATCATGTAGTGTAGACACTTGATGTCTAGATGTCCCGTCCCCCCCCCCCCCTTTGAACCTCCATTTATCCTAAGACTCGGGTGCTGTGCTTGTGCTCTTAGATCCCCAGCCTGTCCCTGTTGTCTACGGTTCCTAGTTTGGGTGGTCCCAGCAGTCAACCTCATTCATATTCCTACCACAATCTGTATCACTCGTGATACCCATGCCTCATAGATCACTGTCAATCAGTCGTTCAGAACTGTCTAGGCTGCGCTTTTCCCTCCTACCCCAAGTGTCATCCCGCCTATCGCATCCGTCTTCTCACCTACATTCCCCTTATCCACCATTATCCAATGCATGCCCTCATATTCATCCACATGCATTCCCCTGCCTTCATCCCCATGCCTTCTCCCCCCTTCATAACTACCCCTAATTACATTAACCCATTCTATGTTCAACCCCCAGATTTTACAGTTCCACAATATTAGATGAATTGACCACAACAGGGTTAGACCTCAGTACTATCAAGTTTAGGTCTTAAGGGTGCATGCAGGTTCACTTCACCACACCATTCAGCCCGCAAGAAACTTATATTTCCTCTCATAGTATGGGGTGGTGGAACAGTAGTGTGAGTTAAACATGGTCCTTTTGAATTCTTGAATCCCTGAGCATGGGTATTAATGCTCAGTTCCTCCAGTCCATTCATCGGGCTTAATTTCAGCTAGTGTCCCTCCTGGGCTGTGATAGTGTGGACATACGCTGTGGCTGTCTGGACCTTCTCGAACACTCGGGTTACTCCATTGTAAAGGATTCTGAGGCATGCAGGATATTGTAAGATGAACTTAATTTTAGCCTCCGCAAGATGAGCGCAGAGTCCTGAGAAGGCACGGTGCCGCTGGCTCAATGCCTGCGAGTAGTCAGCAAAGACTAAAATTTTCCTGCCGTTGTGAGTCAGTGGGCCCTGACCTCGTACAGAATGGAGTACTTTGTCCTTCTGGAGGTAGTTCGGGAAGCGGTCCAATACCACTCTTGGCCACTAGGACCTAGGCGATGTACCTGCTCTAGAATCAGAGACCAACAATCAGTTCCCATATTAAGATGGAAACGAAGCATGATTTCCAACAACCCCGCAGCTCTGAGTCTGCCACTGTCTGGAATGCTGATGAAGCACAGATTATTTCTGCGGCTTCAGTTCTTGATGTCAACCAACCTTTCAGCCTGCTGCTCCCCTTGCTTCTGGAGAGCCATTAGGTCTGCATTGGCTGCCTGCAGTTCATCCTCTGCTTTTGCGATACACTGCTCTTCCACATGTATGCGACCTTTTATTCCTTCCAAGGACTGGGTAGCCACGTTCATTTTTTAGGTGACCATGTCAAAGTGCTCTGCCATTGTTCTCACGACTGCGGTCGCGACTTTCTCCACTAGTGCCATCGGTTGTGGAGCTGCAGGAGGAGGGTCATCCACCATCTTCGTTCCTGCCGGCGGGGCCCGCTCTCATTCCTTTCAGGTGGATTTCGTCTCCCCGCTAGGGTCGAGCATCCACAAACTTAGACTGCAATGTCGATGGCACCCCCCAGTTAAGACACGGGCTTCAAAGGTGAGAAACAATCACTTATTCAGGGGGATCCAGGGGGTTCTATCCCGGAGAGCAGACAGCATGCGTCCGTCGGCTCTCAACACATCACATGCTCCGTCTCCCTTTGGAGTGTTAAAAACTAGTGCTGTGCATTTTCTTAGCTATCCTCCCTCCATGTATTAAATCAAATGCGATCATATTATGATCACTGTTGCCAGGTGGCACCAACCTCATTGTCTCTTGCACCATATTCTGTGTTCCACTAAGGGCTAGGTCTAAAATGACTTCTCCTCGTGTTTGTTCATGAACCAGATGCTCCATGAAGCAGTCATTTATTTCATCTAGAAACTTATCTCCCTAGCATGTCCTGCTGTGCCACTGGCCCAGTCGATACCAGGATAATTGAAATCACCCATTATTACTGTGTTGCAACTTTGTTAGCTTCTCTAATTTCTTTTAGCATATCATCATCCATTTGTTCATTCTGGCCAGGCAGATGGTAGTACACCCCCCACTGCCATTGCCTTCCCCCTTTTACATGGAATTTCTATCCATAGAGACTTTACCGTGTACTTTTTGTTTTTGCAAAACTTTTATCCTGTTAGATTCAATTCAATGCCCTCTCTAACATAGAGTGCAACCCCTCCGCCAATTTGATCTGCACTGTCATTGTGATATAGTTGTACCCAGCTATCATGGTTGCCCTCCTTCCATGTGATCTCTAAGATACCAATTATATCTAACCTTTCATCCAACTCTCTCATCTTAATTTTTAGACTAATAGCACTTGCATACAGACATTTCAGAGGTTGTATTTTATTTATTTATTTATTTAACAAGTTTTCTATACCACCCCATATATTCAAAGCGGTTTACATATAAAGCAACATGAATGTACATGTAACAAGGGATTACAATTTGGAGAATTATATGGTTAACGAGTTAATATATCCAAGGGAGCCAATATATACATTCGAAACTTTGTTCATATTAACAATCTGGTTATCATTTGACAGGGGTAATTTGTCTACTCTGTACTTAAAGTCCTCTGGGTTACTTTTACCTATCTCCAGGAACAAGCAGGAATGAGTCTTCACATATGGGTATCGTCGGTACCGACGCAGCCTGCGCGGGAACGCTCCCCAGCGTCCAGTAAGAAAGCTTTTGGGAGCATCCCACCGCGCCTGCGCGCTGCCTTCCCGCCTTTCCTAACCGCCTCTCTCTAGTTCTTCTTTTCCGCGGAACCAGCAGGTCGTGTTCCTGTCACCGCAGAAGAAGTTCTTTATTTTTTTCTTTATTTTTCTGTAGTCGCGTCTGCCTTCGACATCAGACCGGTACCACCGGTCTTTTCTTTTCTTTCTTCTTCTTCTTCAAAAAAAAACACCTTTTTTCTTTCAGCTGTGCATTTTCAGTTTGGGCCTTAGGCCTAGATATTTTCTCCTCATGGAGAAGCCCACTTCCGGGTTCAAAAAGTGCACAAAATGTGGCGGTACTATTTCTGTCACCGACACCCATGATTGGTGTCTGAAATGTTTGGGTCCTGACCATTCCATCACGGATTGTGTGTCCTGCACCATGATGTCTAAAAGGGGTCGGCAGAACCAAGCAGCCAAGCTCAGTACCCTGTTTCCCTCTGATGCAGCCTCGGTGGCATCGACGTCTTCCATAAATCTAGCCGGTCCTCGAAGGGTAAATCTCCCTCCAAGCATCGAGATGCCTCCGGGCTTGCCCTCGAGGACTCCGCTTTGGCAAAATTACCCCGGCGGGAAGTTCCGGCTTCCAGAGCATTATCTATGGGGTCACAGGTTGACATCGATGGCACAGCCTCGACCGATCACCTGTTGCCGTGTTCTGGAGTACCGGTGGCCTCCACCGGTACCGACATCCAGACTCTGGTGGCGTCGATGGATCAGAAAATTCTGTCCATACAGCGCACCCTTACGACGTTTATGCTTCGAAGCCTTCGGTACCGCAACAATCTCCGTTGCCAGTACCGACTCTGGCATCGGCACCGTTCCCGGTGCCGGTACCGATTGCATCGACATCAGCTTCGGTGTCGGCTGCAACGGTACCCTGTCCTACTTTGCCCATTGGTACCGAACCGGTACCGCTTACTCCAGATGTCGATCCCACTCGGTACGCGTATCGGGCTTTACAGGAGCATCCAGACAGGAAGACTCTGATGGGTCGGAGGCTTCTGTCGATGTACCGGTACTTCTTCCTCAAGAGTCAGATTCTCCAAAACGAAGAATATCTCCTCCAGAGGATTTGTCTTTTCAAGACTTCATTAGGGAAGTGGCTAGAGGCCTCCCCATCACAGTGGCCTCTGAGTCAGAACCTAGAGCCAAGCAATTAGATATGTTGCATATTCCTAAGGCTCCTAAGGAAACAGCTACCCTACCTATTCATGAGATTCTCTATGATCTCATGTTGGGTATGTGGGAGACTCCTCTCACCACCTCTCCTCATTCTCGCAGGTTAGACACCATGTACCGTGTCCCTCCCTGTCCTGGTTTTCATAAGACTCAGCTTCCTCACCACTCTATTGTGGTTGAGTTTGCTATGAAGAAAATAAAGAGTGCAAAGAGACACTCATCTAACCCTCCAGGACGTGAATGTAGGACTCTAGATGCTTTTGGCCGAAGGATTTTCCAGGCCAATATGCTTGCTGCCAGAATCAACTCCTATAGTCTCTATATGGGGATGTTTCTAAAAGAAGTCACAGATCATCTGCAGACTTTAGCTCCTTTTATTTCAGAAGATAAAAGGCAGGAATTTCTCACTTGGCTCAAACATGCCCAAGATGCTTCCAAATTCTCCAACCGTGCAGCCTTTGACTCTTTTGAGTGTATAAGCAGAGCCACGGCTATTGCCATAGGTGCACGCAGAATTGCTTGGTTACAAGCCTCTGATTTGGAACTCTGGGTCCAAGATGAGTTGGGAAACCTTCCTTGTACAGGTGAAAACCTGTTTGGCAGGGATTGGCAAGCAAAGGCCACTCAGATGGATGCTGAGAACTCTGCGTTGGATCGACTTTCAAAGTCTACCTCTGCCCCTGTTAAGAAAAGATTTTTCAAAAAGACATCTTTTTCTAAAAAGGGAAGATGATATCCTGCTCATAGGCAGACATCTTCTGCAGGTCGTTTTGCTGCAAAGCGTCAGCAACCACCTAAACAGGCCAAGTCAAAGGCTGCCAGGCCTACCACAATCCAGCAGCCTCAACCTCCTCAGGGCCTTTGACTTGCAACTAGAGAACTTAGCCTTTCTAGCTCTGGGAAACTCAGAGCCCCTCATCATTCCAGGAAGGTTGACTTACTTTGCTCCCAGATGGGAGCAAATCACAGCAGAGCAATGGACCCTCTCCATCATAAAGGAAGGGTACAAGCTTCACTTCTTAAACCTTCCTCCCCACACCATGGTGAAACAGTTCAATTCTCCAACATCTCTACTCAACCTTCTAGGTCAGGAGATTGCTACCCTTCTTGCCCAAGGGGCAATAGAAGAAGTACCTCTTCTTCAACAGGGTTCAGGGTTCTACTCCCCTTATTTTCTTATCCCAAAGAAAACAGGGGGTCACAGACCCATATTAGACCTCAGAGAATTGAACAAGTTTCTATTCAAGGAGAAATTCAAAATGATTTCTCAAGGGGCTCTGCTTCCATACCTTCAGAGTCAGGATTGGCTTTGTTCTCTAGATCTCAAGGATGCGTACACCCATGTCCTCATCCATCCTACACACAGAAGGTTCCTTCGGTTCCTTTTTCAAGGAAAGCACTACCAATACAGGGTGCTTCCTTTCGGTCTTTCCTCTGCACCAAGGGTGTTCACAAAATGCATGGCAGTAGTAGCTGCATTTCTCCGCACTCTAGGAATATTCGTATTCCCATATCTGGACGACTGGCTCATTCGAGCCCCATCCCAGTCAGAGGCCCAGAATTGTCTAACCTGCACAATGCGTATCCTTCAGTATTTGGGACTAGTAATAAACATCCCAAAATCCAATCTCACCCCTACTCAGTCCCTGGAGTTCATAGGGGCCTTATTAGATACCACAACTGCAAGGGCCTATCTTCCTCAGGCCCGTTGCCTACATCTGGTGCAGTTAGCCTCCCAGATTCAGTTAAAGTCCCAATTAACTGCTCGAGAGATGTTACAACTATTAGGCCACATGGCATCCACCGTGCATGTGGTTTCATATGCTTGCCTTCATTTGAGGGCAGCTCAATGGACTTTGTCCACCCAATGGACTCAGGCATCAGGTTGCCTGTCAGACAAAATAGCAAACTCCAGTCGTCTATTTTGGTCTCTCCAGTGGTGGAAGTCCTCTCAAAACCTGTTGCTGGGGTCCCCTTTTCAGCAACCGCTACCCCAAGCAACTCACAACAGATGCTTCTCCAAAGGGTTGGGGAGCTCATCTACAAGATCTCTCCACCCAGGGCATCTGGTCTCCACAGGAGACTTCTCTGCATATCAATCTATTGGAACTCAGAGCAATATTCTTAGCCCTCAGAGTGTTCCATTCCCTGCTCAGCTACAGGACAGTCCTTATCCATATGGACAATCAAGTAGCCATTTTCTATGTAAACAAGCAGGGAGGGACTGGCTCTCTGTCGCTTTGCAACGAAGCTTTGCGACTGTGGGCCTTCGCCAGAGAGCATCACATCCATCTTCTGGCAGTATATCTTCCAGGTATTCAAAACTCTTGGGCGGACAGACTCAGTCGAGTTCTGCTTCCACACGAGTGGTCCCTCCACATGGACCAGGTAGCCAGGATTTTTCGAATTTGGGGAACCCCGGACATAGACCTCTTTGCAAGTCCATGGAATGCCCAACTTCCCCGGTTCTGTTCCAGAATTCCGTGTCAGGGAGTTCAGGCCAAGGATGCCTTCCTCCTTCACTGGGGTCAAGACTTCCTTTATGCCTTTCCACCAATTCCCCTAATTCCCAAAACTCTATTCAAGCTTCAGAGAGATCGAGGGACCATGATCCTCACAGCACCACATTGGCCACGCCAAGTCTGGTACCCTCTACTTCTGCATCTCTCTCAAGCTCCTTCCCTGGACTTAGGCTCTGCACCAGACCTTCTGTCCCAGGAAGAGGGAACATTGTGGCACCCAAACTCCCAGTCACTCCATCTCAGGGCTTGGTTGCTGAGGGCCTAGACCTTCAAGATGTTTATCTCTCTCAACAAGTCAGAGATGTTATTCATGCCTCTAGGAAGCCTTCTACTCGACGTTCCTATGCTTTCAAATGGAAAAGATTCACCATTTGGTGTTCAGAGAAGGGTCTAAACCCTCTTGCAATACCTCTGAAATCTCTACTAGAGTATCTCCTGCATCTATCCCATGCAGGCCTGAAAACGAATTCAGTAAGAGTCCATTTGAGTGCTATTGCAGCATCCCTCAAGCCTCTCAATGGACAACCTATCTCCTCTCACCCTCTTATAGCAAGATTCATGAGAGGCCTTCTTTTAACTAAACCTCCCATTAGACCACCTCCAGTGGCGTGGGACTTAAACCTTGTTCTTGGCCAGCTTATGAAGTCACCCTTTGAACCTTTAGCCACCACCTCCTTGAAATTTCTTTCTTGGAAAGTTGTTTTTCTCATTGCAGTCACCTCAGCACGCCGCATCAGTGAGTTGCAAGCTTTGGTGGCTAATCCACCTTATACAAGGTTCCATCATGATAAGGTAGTCCTCAGGACCAATCCACACTTTATGCCTAAAGTGGTCTCGCCTTTTCATCTGAATCAGGAGGTATATTTACCTGTCTTTTTTCCAGGACCTCATGCATCAAATGCAGAGAGGAATCTTCATACCTTGGATTGTAAGAGAGCTCTCGCTTTCTGCTTACAAAGAACACAGCAGCATAGAAAGTCTTCTCAACTTTTTGTTGCTTTTGATCCTTCTCATTTAGGACTTCCAGTCTGTAAGAGAACACTGTCCAGCTGGATTGCTCAGTGTATTTCTTTCGCCTACCAGAGTAAGAACATTTCTCTGGAGGGCCACGTCACAGCTCACAATGTGAGAGCTATGGCAGCCTCAGTGGCTCATCTGAACTCGGTGTCCATCGACCAGATCTGTCGAGCGGCCACCTGGGCCTCGGTTCACACCTTCACAGCCCATTACTGTTTGGACAAGGATTCCCGCCGGGATGCCTCGTTTGGTCAGGCTGTCCTCAAACACCTGTTCCATTCCTAATCAACTCCTACCCACCTACCCTGGTTGGATGCCAGAGATCCATGGGGGGGAGGTGAAGCCCTCTGCAAGGGCACACAACCATGGGGTCTCTCCCTGGCATCTGCAGCTAGGGAGTCCCCATATGTGAAGACTCATTCCTGCTTGTTCCTGGAGATAGCACAATTACTTACCTGTAACAGGTGATCTCTGGGAACAGCAGGAATAAGTCTTCACAACCCACCCACCTCCCCTAGGAGTTGTATCTCTCTATCTATCTTTCCTTTCCTCTCTCTCTCTTTGTCTCAGCTTTAAAACTCGAACTGGAGAGAGGCGGTTAGGAAAGGCGGGAAGGAAGCGCGCAGGCACGGTGGGATGCTCCCAAAAGCTTTCTTACTGGACGCTGGGGAGCACTCCCACGCAGGCTCCGTCGGTACCGACGATACCCATATGTGAAGACTTATTCCTGCTGTTCCCAGAGATCACCTGTTACCGGTAAGTAACTGTGCTTTATTGGAACTTCTCTGTCACAGTGCTCTTACGTCCCTCTTTTGTTAATATCTTTCAAGGATACATCATTCTGAACCATGCGCTCTTCAGTGACTTTCATCTTTCCCCTATTATCTAGTTTAAAAGCTGCTCTATCTTTTTTTTTAAAGGTTCATGCCAGCAGTCTGATTCCACCCTGGTTAAGATGGAGCCCATCCTTTTAGAAAAGTGCCCCCCCCCAAAAAAATGTTGCCCAGTTCCTAGCAAATCCAAAACCCTTGTCCTTGCACCATTGTCTCATTCATGCATTGAGACTCTGGAGCTCTGTCTGCCTTTTGGGCCCTGTGCTTGAAATAGGAAGCATTTCGGAGAATGCTACCCTGGAAGTTCTGGATTTCAACTTCATATCTAAAAGCCTAAATTTAGCTTCCAGAACCTCCCTCCCACACTTTCCTATGTCATTGGTGCCAACGTGTACCTAAACAGCAGGCTGCTCCCCAGCACTATCTAAAACCTTGTCTAGGTGGCATGTGAGGTCCGCTGCCTTCATACCAAGCAGGCATGCTACCAGGCGATACTCATGTTCACCAGCCATCCAACTATCTACAGGCCTAATGATTGAATCGCTAACTATAACAGCCATTATAACCCTTCCCTTGTGAACACAGGGCCCTGCAGAATCCTCTTCAGTGTGAGAGAGTTTTACATCACAAGAACAGGTCCTAGCTACAGGATCACTTCCTGCCACACCAAGGTGATGTTCTCCTTTCAAGTGACCCTTCTCCTCCATGGCAACAGAGAGGCTGCCAGATGGAGGTGGGATTTCACTACTATATCCCGGTTGGTCTTGTCTATATACCTCTCTGTCTGCCTTAGCTCCTCCAAGTCTGATACTCTAGCCTCCAGAGATTGGACTTGTTCCCTGAGAGCAGAGTCCTTGCACCTAGGACACACATAAGACCTCTGACCAGCTGGGAGAAAATCATATATTTCCTGTGCGGATATCCAGTTTAGTCCTCCACAATCGGGTACTGCCCCTCTCACTGCAGCCTGTAGACTGGACCAATCAAATCTTCTGTAGTACATATCCAGCAGGAGCTCCCAGAAGCCCCCCAGTGTGTCCAGTCTCGTTGCAGTGTGTAGACGTAAAAGTGTGTCCTCTGGGCACACTTAGTGACCTTTGCAGGAGCAACACTAGTTAGTTGTTTTTAGGGTTTGTTTTGGGGCATTTCTCTACTATTTTTGTTTTTGGTAGCTAGCTGTGCCTTTAAAAAAGAAAGACAAAAGAAGCCTGTCTCCCTGGAGCTGTGCCACAGGAGACTAGGAGACAGTCAGACCTGCTGGCTGCTGTTGCCTGCCTAGCACATTTTATCAGCCCTGGGTGAGCTTCCCCTAGACAGGACGGGGAATTGCCATACCTATAAGGCAGTGCCTGGTACTGGGAGATTGTGGCTGAATCTTCTGTTCCTGAGCTGGTAGGAGTTTGCATTTCATTTTTTTTTCTTTCTTGTGTGCAATGCTCTGTCTGGGATGCCAGCGTTTCTGTAGGCTCTCCTGAGCCCATTTGGCAGTTTTTATTCAAACTGCTCGTGTGCCCTGTGTTAGAGGGTCGTTTTATTTGTTTTCCATATTATTTGGTGGTTTTTATATTTTCGCGCCGTTTTTTACCGCGGGTGAAAAAGTGCGGCGGCCATTTTGGATTTTAAAAGTGCTTTTCCAGGCATTTTTGATCGCTGTGCACAGGTTCCCCTAGCGTTTTTGGGGTTCCTCTTTCTGGCGATTTTGCTCAGGGCACCCCAGGGGTCCTGGGATATATTTTGTTTCTTGTAAAAAAAAAAAAAAAAAAAGTTAAGTTACTTTTAAATCGGGGCTGCTTTGCATAGGATTGCCCAGGTGGTGTGGGCTTTCCTGTGGCTGTCTTATTCTATTCCCCTGGGCAGAGGTGGCCTTGGAATGGCTTCCAAGCCCCAGTGTGTGATTTGTGGGTCCCGCAGGACGGCAGGGACTGACTCTGGCATCTGCAGGGGCTGTGCTGCAGTGCCCTCTGAGTTAGAGCAATCTGTGAATGTTCAGGAACAGGCTACCCCTGGGGATGCTTCTACTTCCGGGGACAGCGTTCTTTCTCCAAGCATCCCTCAGTCTGGCTCGGTTCCTCCGGCCAGCAGTTCAGTGGCTGCGCTCCAGCAGGCGTCTGTTGCTGCCTCAACTATGGACTTCTCCCCTGATTTTGTACTCCTCATGCATCAGGCATTTCGCCTGAGCAGGTCCGGACAGTTGCCGGCTGTCTGGCCCCCCTCCCTCCCCTCGGGGTCCTTGGGGGCGGCTCAGTGTCCCTCATCGCCCGGGGGGCAAGCGGCTTCGGTTGGGGGGACAAGAGCAGGACGCCCTGGGTCTCCTGGATTCCGAGGCAGAGGGCGATCCTGAGACTGAAGCGGAGGATTTGGAGGATGGGGAGATCCCTGGGCCGGAAGATCAGGCTCGGGTCATTCGAGTGTTCCGTAGGGACGAGCTGGTTCCTCTGGTCACGGAGTCCCTTCAGGCGCTAAAACTTTCGGCGGTGCGGCCCCTGGAGGAGGAGGGTCTTGAGGATCCTCTGATTCAAGCAGTCAGGGATGCCCAGGTGGTTTTTCCCGTCCACCGCGTGGTGGATCAGATGATCCAGGCGGAGTGGGAGCACCCGGAATCCGGTTTGAAGGGGATTCGGACCATGAATCGGCTTTATCCTCTTGCTGACAAGGACAGGGACTTGTTCAGGTCCCCCCGGGTGGATGCTGCGGTCTCCGCAGTGACCAAGAAAACCACCATCCCGGTTGAGGGGGCGGCGGCCCTCAAGGACGGGCAGGATAAGAAGGTTGATAACTTGCTCAAGCAAACCTTCGATACGGATGCCGTGTCATTGCAGGCCTCTATCTGTGGGGCTTGGGTGGCTCGGTCGTGTCTGCGGTGGTCACAGCAACTGCGCTCGAGCCCCGGACTAGACCAGCAGGGTCTGGTGGAGGTGACCCGGCTGGAGTCCGGCTCGGCTTACCTGGCGGATCTGTTTTATGATTTGATCCGCGCGTTGGCTAACAGTATGGCATCCGCGGTAGCAGCGCGCCGGTCCCTCTGGTTGCGCAGCTGGGCGGCGGACAGTTCTTCTAAGGCCCGCCTCAGTAAGCTGCCGTTTAAGGGCAGATTATTATTTGGGGAGGCTCTCGAGAAATTGGTAACGGATCTCGGTGAGTCCAAAGGGGGCCGGCTTCCGGAGGATAAACCAAGGTCCAACCGGTCCACCTCGTCGGCGCGGGGATCCTTTCGGGATCAGCGCAGGTTTCGGCCCTCCCGCCAGTGGTCCTCGCAGCGGGGCCGGTTTGGAGCCCGTAGCCAAGGATTTCGGGCTTTCAGGGGAGCCGGCAGAGGCTTCTCCGCAGCCGGCTCTTCTTCGGGTTCTTCCTTTGGACGCAAGCCACAATGACGCCAGGCAGGCTCTGGAGGGAGGACCGCTTGTCGGCGGTCGCTTGCGCGACTTTCTTTCCTCTTGGGCCCAAATAACGTCGGATCGCTGGGTGCTACAAATTATAGAGGAGGGTTACGCTCTGGAATTTGCGTTCCCACTTCCAGATTCCTTTGTTCTGTCTCCCAGCAGGGGCGAGCAAAAGACGAGGGACATCCGCGTGACCCTGGCTCGATTGTTAGCGCTGGGAGCGGTGGTTCCAGTGCCTCCCTTGGAAAGAGGCGCTGGTCGCTACTCCATCTATTTTGTGGTACCCAAAAAGGGCGACTCTCTGCGTCCGATTTTGGATCTCAAAGGCGTGAATCGCGCGCTCAGAGTGCCGCATTTCCGCATGGAAACCCTGCGGTCAGTCATTGTAGCGGTGCGAAAGGGGGAGTTTTTGACGTCCCTCGATCTTACCGAGGCCTATCTGCACATTCCGATACACCCAGCCCATCAGCGGTTTCTCCGCTTCGCGTTCCCGTGGGGCCACTTTCAGTTCCGGGCCATGCCGTTCGGCTTGGCTACGGCCCCGCGCACTTTCACAAAGGTGATGGTGGTGGTTGCGGCGGCCTTGCGCAAGGAGGGCATTTTGGTCCATCCTTACCTGGACGACTGGTTGATACGAGCAAAATCCGGTCGAGAGTGCCTGCGGGTCACGAGCAGGGTGGTAGCTCTGCTGCGATCCCTCGGCTGGGTGGTGAACGAAAGAAAGAGTTGTCTGCGGCCCTCGCAGGACCTGGAGTATCTGGGGGTGCGCTTCGACACTGCTCGGGGGCTGGTGTGCCTTCCCGAGCGCCGCGTCCTGACGTTGCGGGCTCTTGTCCGACTATTTCGGGGGATGCCCGCTCCGTCGGCGTGGTGGTACCTACGGCTTCTCGGAACGATGGCGGCGACCTTAGAGGTGGTTCCGTGGGCGCGGTTCCACATGCGCCCGCTACAGAGGGCGCTCCTTCGTCGCTGGTCCAACCAGTGCGATTCCTTGCACAAGAGACTGCCCTGCCCGAAGGCAGTGCGGCGGTCGCTTCGGTGGTGGCTCTCCTCCGAGAACCTGACGCGGGGGATTCCCTTGGAGCCTCCTCTGTGGGTCCCCCTCACTACGGATGCGAGCCTAGTCGGCTGGGGAGCACACTGCGAGACCCGCTTCACGCAGGGGGTGTGGTCCTCGCAGGAAGCGTCTTGGTCGATCAACCGCCTCGAGCTTCGGGCGGTCCGACTAGCCCTGATGGCCCTGGAACCTCTGCTCCTGGGCCGGGCGGTCCGAGTCTGGTCGGACAATGCGACCACGGTGGCGTACATCAATCGCCAAGGGGGCACAGGGAGTGTGGCCCTGGAAACAGAAGCGACGGCCTTGTTCAGCTGGGTGCAGACTCGGCTGCCGGCGATCTCGGCGGCGCACATTGCAGGCGCCGACAATGTCCAGGCCGACTTTCTCAGCAGAGTGCGGGTGGACCCCGGAGAGTGGGAGTTAAATCCTCAGGTATATGCGCAGATAGTTCGGCGGTGGGGTCCGCCCATCATGGATCTCATGGCGACCTTCCAGTCGGCCAAGACAAGTCGCTTCTTCAGCAGACGGCAGGAGCGGATGTCCGAAGGACTCGACGCTCTCATTCAGCCGTGGCCGACGTCCGGGATGCTGTACGTTTTCCCCCCGTGGGCCCTGATCGGTCGGGTCGTCCAGCGCATCGAGGGCCATCAGGGCCGGGTGCTGCTGGTGGCTCCGGATTGGCCCCGGAGGCCCTGGTATGCCGACCTCGTTCGGCTTCGAGACGGCGTGCCGTGGCGCCTTCCGGCGCTACCGGATCTTCTTCTTCAGGGCCCCTTGCGGATGCCCCAGGTGGCTCGGTTCTCGCTTACGGTTTGGCCATTGAGAGGGCTCGGCTGAAAAAGAAGGGTTATTCGCCCGCGGTGATTTCCACCTTACTGCGGGCAAGAAAGTCGTCCACTTCTCTTACTTATGTTCGAATTTGGAGAATTTTTGAGGACTGGTGCTCCCGGCGTGGAGTTCGGGCGGCGACGGTCTCGGTGCCCGTCGTGCTCAGCTTTCTGCAGGATGGCTTCGAGAAGGGTCTCGCGGCCAGTTCCCTGAAGGGCCAGTTGGCCGCGCTCTCTTGCTATAGAGGCAAGGTCTTGGGCCGCCTTCTTGGCGCTCATGCGGATGTGCGGCGTTTCTTGACCGCCGTGTTTCATTTGCGGCCTTCCCGCAGAGCGGTGATTCCTCCGTGGGATTTGAATTTAGTTCTGCGGGCCCTGGCTCGGGAACCCTTTGAGCCCTTGCGGAGGGCATCCTTGAAGGATCTCACGTTGAAGACGGTTTTTCTGGTAGCCATTTGCTCGGCACGGCGCATCTCGGATCTACAGGCCTTGTCATGCCGAGAACCTTTCTTGTCTTTTTCTGCGGAGCGGGTTGTGCTCCGTCCGGTTCCCTCCTTCCTGCCAAAGGTGGTGTCTCCTTTTCACCTGAATCAGGCAGTATTTCTACCAGTGATTTCGGCGGCCTCGGTCGAGTCGGTGGACAAGGGGCTTCACCGGCTTGATGTGGGCCGCACGCTGCGTCGGTATTTACAGTCTACCGAGTCATTTCGGAAGACTGATCGGCTTTTTGTGCTCTTTGGGGGTGCACGGAAAGGGGAGGCGGCGGCTAAGGCCTCCATTGCTCGATGGCTTAAAGAAGCGATCGCCTCCGCGTATCTGTTGCAGCGGCGGCCGGTTCCGGAGGGGCTCCGGGCTCATTCTACTAGGGCTCAGGCGGCCTCTTGGGCGGAGCATGGTCTGGTTCCACCAGCGGAGATCTGTAGGGCGGCCACTTGGTCGTCTCTGCATGCTTTCAGCAGGCACTATCGCTTGGATGTGTCAGCGGCTCGGGATTCCTGTTTTGGTTCGGCGGTTTTGCGCGCCGGCCTACAAGGTCCCGCCCGGTCTTAACTGCTCTGTTACATCCCGATTGTGGAGGACTAAACTGGATATCCGCACAGGAAATGGAAATTACACTAACCTGGTAATTGTAGTTCCTGTAGGATCCAGTTTAGTCCTCCTTCCCTCCCGAATATCTGCATGATCTTGCGGCGCGCTATCCCGAGCGGGAGATTCTAAGATAGTTTTGCGTCCCGTTCGGACCTTAGCGGCAGTCGTGCTTATAGCTATGGCTCTTCCCTTTCTTTTGGGGTTCCGTAAGCTCCTTAGTACCTGGGGGGAGCTCTGTGTCAATTTAGGGGCGTCGATTCCGGCGCCGTGCAGTGTTCTGACTTCCTCGTTTGGGGAGGGAGTTGGTTATTCCAGGGGGGGAAGTACAAGGTTTAATGTTAATCTGATAATAATCTGATGTGTTGCTTCGTTCAGTATGCTTTGTTACTAGTACACTGGGGGGCTTCTGGGAGCTCCTGCTGGATATGTACTACAGAAGATTTGATTGGTCCAGTCTACAGGCTGCAGTGAGAGGGGCAGTACCCGATTGTGGAGGACTAAACTGGATCCTACAGGAACTACAATTACCAGGTTAGTGTAATTTCCATTTGACACTCAGTGCAAAAGACTGGATATCCCCCATCTCGCTGTTGAACTGCTGTCTGCATCATGGCTTTAAGGATTTGTTTAGCTAGTTAAGTTGTTTACTTACTGAAAGTTGCTAGGGATATTTGTATCAATACAACTATACCTAATAAGTGTAAGGAACTTTGTTCACCTCAAGATGAAGTTCAGGGTCTTAATTAATTAATCTATTCTTGATTAGGATAACCAATTAAACCTGCAAGTGAATTTGACCACCTCTTTCCCTTTAATAGGTTTAAGAGCCTATAAATCTAAGATTATGCCTGGGGTGGGAGGGAAAGAAACACTACCTGAAAGCTGGCTTGCTACACAGTGCCTAACTGACTTTATAAAGCACAGAACTTTGAAATAGACAAAGAATTCCCTTTGACCCAAGAGTCTGAGAAATTCCAAGCAAGTAAATACAAGTGCAGCTTCCTTCCCTGCAAGAGCAGCTTCATTTGGATCACTTTCAAAAGAGCTATAAGCCGATAGATACATGGGCATCTGGTATAAGAAGGCTACAAGGCTAAACTTTCCCAAAACACAAACTTGGCAAGCATGAGCAAGACCTGAATCATACAACACTGATTATTTAGGCTGAGAACAGGGCAAGCCCTAGGATGGGTGACCAAGACAGGAAGCTATATGTTACAGGTGCTATTTTCCCACCTCCTGCCTTTGATTGATCCTGACTAGCAGAATGAACTAATCAGCAGTCAGAGGTAGGGAAACACTTTCTCCAACTCCTGCAGTGACAAGGGAGTGGAGGGCATAAGGAGGAGAATATAAGAGAGTGTTATGTGGAGGGTGGCGCTAAGAGGAGAAAGCAAGTAAATGAGGGCATGGGAGCCTTTAAGGCTTTTCTGAGAGAGCTCCATTGAATAATGTTGCCCCGCTTATGTTTCTGATTTATCGTACTGTCCACAGAGAATCTAAGTTAAAGTAAGCAAGCTTATAGTCACTTCTACAAGCCAAATTAACTTTTTTTCTTTTCTTTTTTTTCAAAAGATAACACTGGCCTGGAAGAACAGGAAAAAGAAAAGAGACGTCTTGTGATTGAAAAGTTCCAGAAAGCCCCCTTTGAAGAAATTGCTGCACAGTGTGAATCCAAAGTGAGTATTTCTTAAAAATACTTTCGAGAGTTGTATCGGGTTTTACTGAGATATTCCAAAAATGTTGCTTCTATACTTTAAGCTGTTCTTCCTACTTGTTCTGACGTGGACCAGGCTCTCCAAAAAGACCGCTGACCCTTCCCGACAGAAGCCGTCAGGTAAAAAGTTCTTCTACTTCTACATAAATACCTATCTCCAGGAACAAGCAGGAATGTAGTCTTCACATATGGGTATCGGCGGTATCGACGGAGCCCGTGCGGAAATGCTCCCCAGCGTCCAATAGGAACGCTTTTGGGAGCACCCCACAGCGCAAGCCTTCCCACCTCTGTACCTCTCTCACTTCAGTTCTTCGTTTTCCGCGGAGCCGACAGGACGTGTACCCTGTCACTGCAGAAAATTTCCTTTTATTCTTTGTTTTTTTGTGGTCACGTCTGCCTTCATTCGATGCCTACTGGTACCGCCCATCATTCTTCTTTCTTTAAAAAAAAAAAAACAAACAAAGAAAAACTTATATTTTCTTCAGGGGTCTTTCCCCTGTTTCTGGTGCTAGGCGCCATTTTGGGCATTAGGCCCACTTTTCTTCAGGCATGGAGAAACCAGCTAGTGGTTTCAAAAAATGCTCTAAGTGTGGCGGCACCATTTCCGTCACCGACACCCATAATTGGTGTCTAAACTGTTTAGGTCCTGAACATTGTCCAACAGAGTGTCTCTCCTGCACAAGGATGACCAAAAGGGGCCTGCAGAATAGAGTTGCAAAACTCGGTACCCTTTTTGCCACGGATACGATGTCACTTGCATCGACGTCCTCCAGGGCTTCATCTTCTTTCCATGGATTTCAGGTAACTAAACTTAAGTCTTCTAAGACTGGCCGGTCCTCGAAGGGTAAATCTCCTTCAAAGTATCGAGATGCCACTGGCGTTGCCCTCAAGGATAGTTCACTGGCAAAACAGCCACTGCGGGATTCTTCGGGCTCCAAAGCATGGGTCGTAGCCACTTCCACCGGTACAGACACCCAGGCATCGGCAGGAAAGATGGATAAAAGGATCATTGCTATTGAATGCAGTCTAGCGTCCCTCTTAGCAGCTTTGGTACCGCTAAGACCGCTACAGACTGTTCAGCAGGTATTGGTACTGACATCACCTGCTTCAACAGGACTGCTTCCCCCCCATGCCGAGACTTGAGTCGATCTCGGGTATCAGGGATCAGGAACCGAGACATTTCGGTACCGACTTCGAGCGGTACCAATACCATGCATTACAGAAGCACCCAGTACAGAGTGCCTTTGAGTCTTCCGATTCCGATGAGTCCGACGATTCTACCGGTACCAGAGCAAACCTACGAGAGGATTCAACTCCTTCTCCTCAATGCAGGATGTCTCCTCCAGAAGATATGTCCTTCCAGGATTTCATACGTGATTTAGCAAAGGGCCTTGCAATCACTGTGATTCCAAAAAAGGAACCTAGGGCAGAAGAATTAAGAATTCTACAATACCCTATGGTTCCCAAGGAGGCAGCTATGCTTCCCATTAACAAGATCTTACATGATCTGATGTTGAGAATGTGGAAAACTCCTTTAACAATATCTTCACATTCCCGACGCCTTGACACTATGTACCGAGTGCCAAGTTGTCCTGGTTTTCAAAAAACTCAGTTACCACACCATTCAATAGTAGTGGAATCGGCCATGCGAAGAATTAAGAGTGCTAAAACACATCCTTCTAAACCTCCAGGCCGGGAATCCAGGACACTCGATGCCTTTGGACGTCGATGCTTTCAATCCTCCATGCTATCAGCCAGGATCAGTTCCTATATTCTTTATATGGGAATGTTCCTGGAAGAAGTCACAGAAGACTTAGAGCTCATTAGCCCTTGTGTCTCTGAGGAAAAAAGAGCAGACTACCTTATTCTGGCCAAGCACGCCCAGAATGTCTCTAAATTCATGAACTGTGCTACCTTTGTTTGCTTTGAATGTATTAGCAGAACCTCTGCTATATCCATAGGAGCACGTCGTATTGCTTGGCTTCAAGCATCAGACTTAGAACAGTGGGTACAAGAAAAGCTGGGAAACATTCCTTGTACAAGAGAAAATCTCTTTGGCAAGGACTGGCAGGACAAGGCTAATCAGCTTGAATCTGAAAATACTACCTTGAACAGACAAAGTCTACAGCCAACCCAGCAAAGAAGAAAACATTCAAAAAACCCTTTTTCAGCAAGAAAAAGAAGCCTTACCCATCTTACACCCATCAAAGCCACTGTCCACTTCATGTTCCCCAGAAGGGGGAACAACAGAACAGACAACAAAGAAAGCCGCAAGCTCAAAGAGCTCAACCGGCCCAACAGACCCAGCCCACTCAGGGTCTTTGACTTCTACCTAGAGAACTTAGTCATTCTGCCCCTGAAAGGTCCAGAACCCTTAACCATTCCAGGAAGTCTATGCTATTTTGCCAAAAGGTGGCAACAAATAACATCAGAAAACTGGATTCTGTCCATTGTACGACTGGGGTACAAGCTTCATTTTCTCAACTTGCCCCCACCTACAATAATAAAACACTTCAATTCTCAAGCCCCTGCCACCAACCTCTTGTGGCAGGAGGTCACATCACTTCACACTCAAGGAGCAATCGAAGAAGTGCCCATATACCAACAGAGTTCGGGTTTTTACTCCCCCTATTAAGAAGACGAGGACACAGGCCTATCCTAGACCTCAGAGAATTAAACAAATATTTGTTCCGAGAAAAGTTTAAAATGATCTCCCTTGGGACACTCCAAAGTCAGGATTGGCTATGTTCTCTAGATCTAAGAGATGCATATACGCATATTCTCATCCACTCAGATCACAGGAAGTTCCTTCGATTCCTGGTCCAAGGAAGACACTTCCAGTACAGAGTTCTTCCTTTCGGACTGGCCTCTGCTCCAAGAGTCTTCACAAAATGCATGGCAGTGGTAGCAGCATTTATGAGGACTCTGGGAATATTCGTCTTCCCTTACTTGGACGATTGGCTCATGCGAGCATCGACAGCTCCAGAGGCCCGCTTTGCTCTTTCTCGAGCAATGAGCATTCTTCAATACTTGGGACTGGTCATAAACCTCCCAAAATCTCATCTCACCCCCTCTCAATCTCTTGAATTCAGAGGGGCTCATCTAGACACACGGCAGTCAAAGGCTTTCCTGCCACATCCACGCTGTCTAAAGATAATACAACTAGCATCTCAAGCATCTATGAAGGTGTTCCTTACTGCTCGAGAGATGCTTCAACTTCTGAGACATATGGCATCTACTGTCCATGTGGTTCCCTATGCTCTCCGCCACATGCGAGCAGTCCAGTGGACCCTATCTTCTCAATGGTCACAGGCCTCAGGTCAGCTAATGGACAATTCCCAGCAATTCCCCCCTGCCTCTGATCTTCTTCTGCCTGATTTCTCCCTCTACTCGGGCCTCCACCTGGGCTTCCGCTCTTTCTGCCGCCCTTGATCATATAGCCCCTCTTCGTCCCCGTCCCCCCACCCGCCGTCCCTCTCAACCTTGGTACCATCCCGGTCTCTACCTTCTGCGCGCCCAGCTCCGCCGTGCTGAATGCTTATGGCGCAAATCCCCCTGTGCTGACACCCTTTCACGCTTTAAATCAACTCACGCGTATTACCGAATCCAGGTTCATAAAGCCAAACAGACTTATTTCTCTTCCGCCATCTCTTCTGCCCCTAATCAAACACGCCACCTCTATTCAGTCCTTCAGTCTCTTACTTCTCTTCAGTCTGGTACTAGGTCTTCCCCCCTCGCCTCCTTCACCCATTCCCTCCCAGTTGGCAACCTACTTCAGTTCTAAGATAATCAATCTCCGTCAATCTCTCTCCCATTGCCCTCCTCCCATTTCCAGTCCCCCTCCCTGCTCTCCTCCTCCCTCCCCTCAGCTTTCTCACACTTGGCACACATTCCACCCACTTACCTCGCCTGAGGTACTTGCATTACTCTCCTCCTCCAAAAAAACCTCCTGCCCACTTGATCCTATTCCCTCCTCTTGGCTGCTCATTCCTTCGTTCCTCATGCTCTCTCCATCATCAACACCAGCCTTTCCATTGGTATCTTTCCCAAGCCCTGGAAGCATGCTCTGGTCCGTCCCATCCTTAAAAAGCCCTCCCTCGACCCCATGACTCCTGCCAACTACCGTCCTGTTTTCAACCTTCCCTTTCTTTCTAAAATCCTCGAGAAAGCTGTTTTCTCCCAGCTATCCGCCTTCCTGGACTCCACTCACTTCCTTCACCCCCGTCAGTCTGGGTTCCATCCCGGCCATAGTGTTGAGACGGTCCTCCTCGGTTTTTTGAATGAACTTCACACAGCTCATGATCACGGTGACCTGTCGGTGGCGGTCTCTCTCGATCTTTCTGCCGCCTTTGACCTTGTCGATCATTCTCTCCTTCTGGCTCGACTTCGGGAAGCGGGCCTCTGTAGCACCGTCCTCCACTGGTTTCATTCTTTTCTTTCTTCCAGGTCCTACTCCGTTCTTCCTTCATCTCCCTCCTCCTCCCCCTCTGAGCCCGTTCCTCTCCCCTGTGGTGTTCCCCAGGGTTAAGAACATAAGAACATAAGATATGCCATACTGGGTTAGACCAAGGTCCATCAAGCCCAGTATTCTGTTTCCAACAGTGGCCAATCTAGGTCATATGTACCTAGCAGTTTCCCCAAGAGACACAAGTTCCACAATGCTTGTACTGGGTCAAGCATTGATATCTTCGGTCACTTCTTAATAATGGTTTATGGACCTTTCCTCCAGGAACTTGTCCAAACCTTTTTTAAACCCAGCTACACTAACAGCCTTTACTACATCCTCCGGTAACAAATTCCAGAGTTTGATTACACGTTGAGTGAAAAAAATATTTTCTTTTATTAGTCTTAAATAGTTTACCCTGTAGCTTCATTTATTTATTTTATTTATTTATTTACATTCTCTTATATACCGCGCTATTCTGCATCAGTGCGGTTTACATTGAACAAACTGAAATTACATTGAACAGGGTATTATAACTTGGAGATAACTATTTTACAGGGAACATGGGCTATGGAGGGTTAAGTGGCTTGCCCAAGACCACAAGACCACTTTCATTGCATGTCCCCTAGTCTTTCTATATTCTGATAAGGTAAACAATTGATCTACGTTTACCCGTTCCACTCCGTTCATTAATTTATAGACTTCTATCATATCTCCCCTCAGCCGTCTCTTTTCCAGGTTAAAGAGCCCTAACCTTTTTAGCCTTTCTTCATAGGAGTATCCTTCCATCCCCTTTACCATTTTGGTGGCTCTTCTCTGTACTTTTTCTAAAATCGCTATATCCTTTTTAAGATACGGCGACCAGAATTGCACACAATATTCAAGGTGCGGTCTCACCATGGAACGATATAGAGGCATTATAATATCTTTTGTTTTATTTTCCATTCCTTTCCTTATCATACCTAGCATTCTATTTGCTCTCTTGGCCGCCGCTGCACACTGGGCCGAGGGTTTTAACATGGTATCCACAATGACGCCTAAATCTTTGGTTCTTCTTCATCACACTTCTCCTCACTCTCCCGATCTCTCCCCTCTGAACGCCTGCCTCACTGCTGTTGCCAACTGGCTCACTACACATTGTCTTCACTTCATCCTCACTAAAACTCTTGCCCTCTGGTTCTCTCGCGGTGACACTTCTCCCCAGATCGCCCCCTCTTTTTCCGGCTCCCCGGTTCCACTGGTCTCCTCCTTCCGTTATCTGGGAGTTTTCTTTGACTCTCACCTCTCCTTCTGTGATCACATTGCTCACGTATCAAAATCCTCTTTCTATTTCCTCCGACAGATTCGCGCCATCAGGCCTTTTCTCACTGCACAAGCACTCACCACCCTTCTTCTTTCTCTGGTCATGTCTCGTGTCGACTTTTGTAATTCTGTTCTAGCCGGTCTCCCCGCCACTCAACTTCACCACCTTCAGCGCATCCAAAACACCGCTCTCCGTCTCATTTTCCACTCCTCCCCCCGTGACCATGTTACACCTTTACTCATCCACCTCCATTGGCTTCCTGTCAAGTCTCGTATCCATTTCAAAGTTCTGACAATCCTGCATCGTGTCCTCTACTCCCATTCCCCTCAGTATCTCACTGACCTTGTCCATTTTCATACCTCAGCTCGTTCCCTATGGTCTCTCCACCTTAACCGCCTTCATCTCCCTTCACCTGCTCATGCTCACCTTCAGTCCACTCACTCCTCCACTTTCATTTTTCTTGGCCCCGCCCTATGGAACTCTCCCCCCTCCTCAATCCGACTCGAACAGACACATACTACCTTCAAAAACAAACTCAAAACCCATCTCTTTGCCCTTGCTTTTGATCTCCCTGATCCCTCTGTGTAGCCCTTACCCCCCTCTTCCCGCTTCCCCTCTTCTCTCCTCTTGTCCTGTCGATTGGTTCTGCCTGGTTTGCTTTCCTGTTAATATTGTAATTTCCTTTCCCCTTTTCACCATATGATTTCCTTGTTTTTTTGTACCATGTAAACCGCTCTGATATGTATTTGTAGAGCGGTATATTAAGTCAATAAACATAAACATAAGATCAGAAACACCACACATCTGATTTCGTCCCTGCAGTGGTGGCAAGCTCTGGAAAACCACCTTGTAGGCTCTCCTTTCCAGCAGCCTCTATACCAGGCCACCCTAACAACAGATGCGTCGAAGGTGGGTTGGGGGGCCCACTTGCACGATCTGTCCACTCAGGGTCTCTGGACCCCACAGGAGGTTTCCCTTCACATAAACCTCCTAGAGCTAAGAGCCATCTTCAATGCTATTCAAGTCTTTCAGGCCTATCTCAGCAAAAAGACAGTTCTGGTCCAAACCGACAATCAGGTAGCTATGTTCTATGTGAACAAGGAAGGCAGAACAGGCTCTCTGTCGCTATGCAATGAAGCTTTGCGACTATGGGCCCTCGCCAGAGAGTTGCAAATTCACCTGTTTGCGGTATAACTTACGGGCATTCAAAACTTACGGGCAGGCAGACTCAGTCGAATACTGCTGCCATACGAGTGGTCCCTCCACTCATACCAGGTTTCTCGAGTGTTTCAAATCTGGGGAACACCAGATATAGACCTCTTTGCAAGTCCACAGAATGCCAAACTTCCCCGATTCTGTTCCAGAATCCCGGCTCACAACTGTCAGGCAAGAGATGCTTTCCTACTCCACTAGGATCAGGACTTCCTCTATGCCTTCCCACTCATTCCCCTCATTCCCAAAACTTTATTCAAACATCAGTGAGAGAGGTCGTATGATACTCATAGCTCCACGTTGGCCATGACAAACATGGTATCCTCTTCTTCTGCGTCTCTCTCAAACCACTCCCCTGGAATTGGGAATGCTCCAGATCTTCTGTCTCAGGAGGACGGATGCTTACTGTATTCCAATCCCCAGTCCCTACATCTCAGGGCCTGGTTACCTAAAGCCTAGAATTCCAGGATATTGACCTTTCTCAACAAGTAAAGGATATCCTCCTGGCTTCCAGAAAACCTTCCACAAGACGTTCCTATGCTTTTAAGTAGAAAAGGTTCTCTGTCTGGTGTTTACAAAAGGGACTTAACCCCTTTTGGTGCCTGTAGAGTCGCTACTAGAGTATCTCCTCCAATTATCAACTTCTGGTCTGAAGACCAATTCAGTGAGAGTCCATCTTAGTGCTATTGCTGCTTTTCATAAACCTTTCGATGGACAACCTATTTCCTCTCATCCACTTGTATCAAGATTTATGAGAGGTCTACTCTTAACAAAACCTCCTATTAAACCACCACCGGTGGCATGGGATCTGAATCTTGTTCAGCTTATGAAACCGCCCTTTGAACCTTTAGCCACTTCAGACCTAAAGTTTCTTTCATGGAAAGTCATTTTCCTAATTGCCATCACTTCTGCAAGACACATTAGTGAGCTGCAGGCGTTAGTAGCTCACCCTCCCTATACAAGGTTTGTCACCCGCAGCCCCCCCTAGTGACGGCGTAGTTTTCCACAGAAGGGCTAGGGGACACAAGATTGTGGTGATTGGGGTTGGACAGGTGCGAGGGTCAAGGGTGGCAGTCCCTTGTGCCGGCCTCGTAACCAACTTCCCAAAGAGAAACAAGTCCGCACGAGAATGGAGGGAAAATGAAAAGGCTTTATTTCCCCTTTTTGCACAAATGGTTCAAAACAGGATAAACGGATTGGATGGTATCACAACTGAACAAGTCCCTTGCATCAGGTTTAAACCATAAATGAAAAAGATCAAAGTAATGACTGTTAACTTCACAGTAGCTTAAGGCAACATAATATACTGCATTCATTTATTCATTCATAGAGCTAGGGATAAACTCCAGATTCTCTGCTGTGCAGTATGTGCATTCCATCGGCTGGTCAGACTCTTCGCCTGCAGATTCCACTTGCATGAATTCTACCTCTGACAGTTCTGAATCTGACGTCTCCACACAACTATACTCTGGCTTTTTAAAAGCTTGCTGTGCTGTTTTCCAATGTCTGGCAGACAGCTTAGGGCGTCGGTTTCTGGCCACTGGATAAAAGAAAGGCTCCTCTTCAGTTAGAGTTTTAAAAGCCTGTTCATCGCAATGCTTAGCATTTACAGTCCTCTTCTTAGACCAATTGTTTTCAAGCTTTTGCTTATAAGTATCTCGGTTACAAGGAGAAGCTTCCTTCCACTGTCCTTCTCCTATGTTAGGATTATGCAGACAATTACAAATAATAAACGTTTTACCTTTAAGTTTTCTCCTTTCCTTTTCTGAGAAGGCTTGAGGCCTACCCCAGTCGGCTTCTAGCTTGGCATGGTCCAGGTTCTCCAAGGGTATCTCTCCTTCCTTAGTATAGGGAAGAATCTCTCTGTTCCAAGGCTGCAGCTGTTGCCATCGGCCAGATATTCGCTTACAGTTGGTTTCTCTGCCTCTGCCCTTGCCTGGTAGCCCAGCTCCTTCAGCTTTTCTGTGCACACCGGTTCTTTGTGTTCTCCCCCTTGTCTTCAAGGCCAGCACTCTCTTTGCCTCTCAGGCCTGCTTTCTCTCTGCCTGTCGAGTCTGCTCTTTCTTTGGCTTTTGGGTCTCCTTCCTCCCCTGATTCAGACCTGTCTCTGTTTAAATCCAAACTGACTGGGCCTAAGTCCTGCCCATAGAGGCGTGGTTCTTCAGACTCTGTACTGACTCTCATGCTCCCTCTAGGTGGATCCTCAGGACATTGCAGGCTATACCTGTCTTTTCCTGGATTTAAAACTTTTTTTCTCTCTGCAAGAGGGTCCACCGCATCACACATCCCCCTTCTTAAAATATTACGGGCTGGGGAAATCCCTTCTCCGCAGCACGTAATACGAGACATGGTATCGGCGTTACAATGCAGCTTGTGACCATGTGGTGTTTGACTGTTGCTTCCCGGCATCATATTGAGGTGATATCCATGCTCCGTATGAGCCAACAGCGCGGCCCGCTCATGCCAAGGTCGAAGAAGATTGGCGTGATAGACTTGTTCCCGTCCTCTTGTGTCTCGAACGACATAGGAAGTGGTACCCACCGGGTTAACGACCGTATGAGGGCCCTTCCACTGGTACTCAAACTTAGGAGCAGCACCGGGTACTAGAACCACTACCTTCTCTCCGACCTTTAAGTGTCTCGGTTTTGCCCGCCTGTCGTAATACTGTTTCTGTTTTTTCTGACTCTCTTTGAGTTTCTCAGTGGCGAACCTGGAAGTTCGTTCTAGGCGTTTTCTTAAATCCCTCAGGAATAGGGGTATAACTACTTCCTCTTCCACTGGCTCGATCCATTGCTCTCTGAACACATCTAGTATGCCCTAGGCGCCCGTCCATACATGAGCTCATACGGCGATGTACCTAACGAGCTCTGTTTCCTTTCCCTACAGGCATATAGGACGAAGGGTAACATGGTGTCCCACTCTTTCATTTGTCCGTTCAAGGCTCGTCTAAGCATCTGCTTTATACTTTGGTTTTAAACGCTCTACCAATCCATTGCACTGGGGATGGTAGGCTGCCGTCTTCACGTGTCAGATCCCGAATGCATCCCAAACTTGGGCGAGGTATTTTGATAGGAAGTTACTCCCCCTGTCTGTCAAGACTTCTTGCGGGAATCCTACCTCGCAAAATAATTTGACCAACTCGGCTGCAATTGACTTAGCGGAAATATTCCTCAAGGGCACTGCCCAGGGGAATCGAGTGGCTTGGTCAATAATTACCAGGATATATTGGAAGCCGCGCGGAGTCTTGATAAGAGGTCCCACTATGTCCATAGCCAGTCTCCTAATTGGTTCCGAAATTACGGGCATCGGGACTAGTGGCAATCCAGCTGGTCTGTGTGGTGTAACCCTTTGGCAGGATGCGCAGGATTCGTAGAAGCGTGTTGTCTCTCGAAAAAACCCCGGCCAGTAAAACCTAGCTAAAATCTGGTCAAGGGTGCCTTGTGAGCCCTTATGGCCCCCTATTGGATGGTCATGTGCCAGACGCAGAACGGACAATTTAAACTTACTCGGAACCACTAGCTGTTTACGAACCAGTCTGGTTCGCATATCCTTGCTTTCTCGATACAAAATGTCTTCTTCCATGACGAATCTGGGGTACGTCCCACATTCTTCCTGGGCCTGCTCGATCGCCCGGGCCAAAGCAGGGTCCGTTCTTTGCTCCATTTTAAAGGAGGGGAATTTTTCCATCACGTCCGCCGGTACCCAAGGCATACCTTTACCTGCCTCCAACTCAGCTCTTCCTTGGGAGCGACATTTCCTCTCCCTCCTTCGGTCAGCTTTAGGTTTTCGTCCCCTCCTTGATGGGTCTCCTATTAGCTCCTCATGCGAAGGGAGATCTCCTAGGGAAGCATCTTTTGAACAGGAGGGCTTCTCACCATCTTGGGAGTGCGCCCTTGTGGAAACTAGAGCCTTGATCTCCCCTGTATCCTTCTTTACACTATTCGGTTGGGGTATGGGACCTCCCGAAGGATTAGGTTGCATGCAAGTGGAATCTGGCCTTTTTTGAGGCGACAAACCTTCCTTTAAAGTTTTTCTAAATTGTAGCCAATCACGGCCCAGGACCAATTCCTGTGGTAACTTGGGCACTACTGCGATCAGCATTTCCTTTACAATGCCCATACCTTTTACCCACAATTTATTTATTTATTTATTTATTTTATTACAATCTCTTATATACCGCGCTATTTGGCATCAGCGCGGTTTACATTATAACACAACGACCATAACAACATGCTGTTTGGTTTTACATCGAACAGGTGATCAAACTTGGATAACAGGGGTAACTATATACATGAGATATTTACATGGTGAGGAGTAACTTGTATAACAGGGGTCAATTATGATATACATGAGATATTTACATGGTAATGAGTAAAATTATCATAGTGAACGTAGGTAATCTCTTCAGAGGGGATGTCTAGGTGCCATTGGTGGTTGGGTAGTATTGGAGGAAAAGGTGGTATTTGAGTGCCTTCCTGAACTGCGATAGGTCGGCAATAGCCCTAATGTCAGGGGGTAGAGCATTCCAGCATTTAGGTACATAGTAACTGAACGCCCTGTTTGTGGTTGATATGTTGCACTTTGATGATTCCTTTGGTAATACTAGTTGGTTTATGGCTATTGCTCTTCTAGATCTGTTGGGGGGCAACATGTGAATAAGATCTGTGAGTGAAAGGGATGAAATACCTTTGATTGCCTTGAATGCTAGGAGTAGGGTTTTAAAGATGATTCTCCCATGGATAGGTAACCAGTGAAGTTGTTTGAGAATGGGGGTCATGTGGTCGGTTCTGGAGGCTCCGTGTAGGACCCTTGCTGCAGCATTCATGGCCAGCTGTAATGGGGCTAGTGTGGATTGAGGGAGCCCTTGTAAGATGGCGTTTGCAAAGTCGAAGTGAGGCAGGATTAGTGCTTGGTATATGGTCCGGAAGTCATCTGGGTCCAGCAGGGAGCGCAGATGTCTGAGTGTGCGGATTTTGTAGTATACAGCTTTGACAATGTTGTTTATGTGGTGTTTCATATCCAGGCGTTGGTCCAACGTAACTCCAAGGTATCTTATTGTTTCTTTGGTTAGTAAGTCTGCTTCCTTAACACTGACATGGGATGGAGGAGTAAAGTCGGGGTCTCTGGAGATGAAAAGAACCTCCGTCTTTTTATGTTGAATGCGTAGATTCTGTGATTGGAGCCACGCTGAGACAGCATTGAAACAGTCTATTAGTGGTGCTAGGTCCATTTGGGCTGTGGAGAATGGCATGTATAAAAGAATGTCATCTGCATATATCAAACAGCTCACGTTAAATGATCTGATGATGTTGCAGATGGGCTGCATGTAAATATTGAATAGTAGAGAGGACAAGGAGGAGCCTTGAGGTACACCTTGTTTTTGATGGAAGTGTTTTGATTCCTCTGGTCCAGACTTCACGTATTGCCATCTTGCTTCCAGATAGGATTTACACCACCTTAGTGCACTGTTGCAGATGCCCTTCTCTTTCAACCTTCCCAGGAGAATTTCGTGACTCACCGAGTCGAACGCGGCGGCAATGTCCAAGAAGATGAGCACAAAACCTTTATGGATGTTGTCTATGCCTGTGATTATAACGTTGAATAGGCTAGTTAGGAGGGTCTCGACTCCATGATATTCTCTAAACCCATGTTGGCAGTGATCTAGGGGAGCTATGGAATCTATGTGATTTTGAATTTGCCGTTGTACCTCTTTCTCAGTTATCTTGGCTAGGAGAGGAATACTGGCTATTGGCCTATATGAATCGGTCCTTTTGCGGGTCAAGCTTGGGGTTTTTCAATAGTGGCCTAATGGATGTCTGCTTGAGTGTTGCAGGGAAGTATCCTGTTGTGAAGGAGAGGTTCATTAGGTTTGCGATGAATGGACTGAACACACCACGTAGTTCCTTGATCCAAAAGGCTGGGCATGGGTCAGTCTGTGCAGTGGAGGTGTTGAGGGATGCTATGGTATCTTCAACGCAATTAGTGGAAGGAGTAGAGAACTTGTCAAGTAGGGTTAGGCCAGTTGGTTCCTGAAACTGTACTGCTGAATCCTTTTTGGTTTGAATGATCTTGGATTGCAGGTAGTCAGCGTATTCTTGTGGGTGAATCACACTGCGCTGATCGGGAGATGGTTCTTTCGAGAGGGATTTAACCAAGTTGAAGAGGTCACGTGGTTTATTCAATGCTCTCTTTAGGGTGTCAGTGTGGTATTGTTTCATTTTGGTTGTGATTGCTTCACGATGAATTGAGAGGTGAGTTTGGTAGGCGGTCTGATCTTCAATGGAGAGCGTTCGGCGCCATCGGCGCTCGAGTCTACGTAGTTGAGTAAGAGACGATCGTAGCTCAGGAGAGAACCATGGGGCAGAGCTTCTCTTCATTCTTGCTGTGTTGTTGGCTTCCGGGCGTTGTGCGATGGCATTTAAGTTGGAGTTCCAGGATGATATCAGTTCTTCAAGGTCAGGCGTAGTTTTGTTGAGGAGGGATTGGGTCTCAGATATAATGTGTTCCCTGTTAAATGGGCGAAAGCTTCTTGTGGATGCTCGGGATGTGATGTTCTGATTTCGGCTTCTGTGCAGCTGATCATTGTTGGTGGGTATCTGGATAATAATTAATTTGTGGTCTGACCAAGGTACATCAATCACTGATGTTGGTAGGTTACGGTTTTGCTCGATAATTGGCTGAGGAGCAAAAACCATATCCAGTACATTCCCTTTTATATGTGTGGGTTCATTGATGATTTGTTTGAGTGCGAGTTCTTCCATGGCACCAAGGAAGGCATTTGCGTGGTTTTGGGGTAAGGATGGGAGATTGAAATCACCCATTATCCAATTTGGTTTATTGGGACTGAGGGTATTGGCCGCAAGGTCAATAATAGTTGGGAGGTCATCTGGACAAGCTGACGGCGTTCTGTATAACAAGTTGAGAGAGCAATGCTGGTTTGCAATAGAGAGGATGTCTAGACTGCTTGTACTAGAGGAGTCTGTTATATGGAAGTCAAGGTCTGCTTTGGTGATTATAAGCACCCCACCTCCTTTTTTGTCTTCTCTATGTCTTGTGTGTATGGTGAAATTGGGGGGTAGGAGTTGATTGAGGATAACGTTGTCCTCCGATGATAACCAGGTTTCAGTGATCATAAGTATTTCTAGGTCGTAAAGTGAAATTGTGTCTAGTACAACAGGCCATTTTTTGCGAATAGAGCGTGCGTTAATAATGGCACATTTCAGTGGACGGCAGCTCAGAGGTTTTTGCTGGCAGGGTGTATTGGATAGCTGTATTACTACATGGATAAGGTGGGAGCGTCGCGTGTAGGCGTCACTTCTTGGGTGGGAATATGGGGGATCATACCATCTTTTTCCATGGGTATTCAGGACAGGAATGTTGTTGTGGGACGTGTGGAGGGCCTGAGTGGTTCCAAGCCAGTGAGTGAGGAGGTAAAGGCTAAAGAGGGAGGCAAACTGGAGGGCCATTTTGAGAGTAGCAAGTAGTAGTGAGGTGCAGTGTGACAGTAGTATCAATGAGGCACAATGTAGTAGCAGAGCACACTATATTTATGAGGTGCAGTAGGGAAGAGGAGATATTATGCAAAAATATACATTAGGATGGAGCAGTAGGAAGGAATGCAGTAGATGAGGTCTTAGAATATAGGTGACCTATCTACGAAATTGACTACATTCCAATCATATTAAGGAGATACAGAATGATGTGCTGCAATGCTGGGATGATGCATTAACACGTTAATACTGAGATATAAGTGATGGGATAGGATTCCAACAGATTACATTGTATCTTTGATAGGTAAACTAGTATCGCATTGACAAAAGACTGACAATTAGTACCTTTCCCGTGTGAGCTCAGAAGATTATAACAGACTGTTACGTGGTGGGAGGATACCTCACGGTCCACGCCTAAGGGCCACGCCAAAGGGCCCTCTGGCGAGGCCCTCAGGCGCGGGCCCGCCAGGCGCGGGCGCGCCCGATGGCGCGAAGTTTAAACGTCCTGTGCTGTGCCCGGATTGGGCCCGGGATGATCAGGAGGCCCCTCCCGCTGCTGGCGGCTCGATCCCCAGGAAGGGGAGAGCTGCTGGTGGTGGCGGGGGCTGGAGAGAGTCAGCGCCCGATGGCGCGAAGTTTAAACGTCCTGTGCTGTGCCCGGATTGGGCCCGGGATGATCAGGAGGCCCCTCCCGCTGCTGGCGGCTCGATCCCCGGGAAGGGGAGAGCTGCTGGTGGTGGCGCGGGCTCGAGAGAGTCAGCGCCCGCTGGCGCGAAGTTTAAACGTCCTGTGCTGTGCCCGGATTGGGCCCGGGATGATCAGGAGGCCCCTCCCGCTGCTGGCGGCTCGATCCCCGGGAAGGGGAGAGCTGCTGGTGGTGGCGGGGGCTGGAGAGAGTCAGCGCCCGATGGCGGCGCGAAGTTTAAACGTCCTGTGCTGTGCCCGGATTGGGCCCGGGATGATCAGGAGGCCCCTCCCGCTGCTGGCGGCTCGATCCCCGGGAAGGGGAGAGCTGCTGGTGGTGGCGGGGGCTGGAGAGAGTCAGCGCCCGATGGCGCGAAGTTTAAACGTCCTGTGCTGTGCCGGATTGGGCCCGGGATGATCAGGAGGCCCCTCCCGCTGCTGGCGGCTCGATCCCCGGGAAGGGGAGAGCTGCTGGTGGTGGCGGGGGCTGGAGAGAGTCAGCGCCCGATGGCGCGAAGTTTAAACGTCCTGTGCTGTGCCCGGATTTATAAACCGGATAGCGCGTGGCTGCTCCATGCACGCACTTTATCCTTACATATCCATGTGGAGATTCTGGGACCGATAAGCCTTGAGCCTGGATCGTTGACCATAACGTTTTAGAAACCATGGTCTGATCGGCTCCAGAATCCAATAACGCTTGCACACTTATACCCTGTACCTTTACATCAAGCACAAAACCATTACGTATTGCTCGTGGGGATTCTCCCACCAAGGCAGTTCGTGAATAACACTCATACTGTAAATGTCCCCTTTTCCCACATGTGAAACATTTCCTTGAACTCTCTTTTACTAGAGGCTTATCATTTTTCCACCGGCAAAAGGGAGGACGTGAGGGGTTCTCCCCTTTTTGTACCTCCATCCCTATGGCTATTTTTGGGCCGGCCCTAGGCTGGGTCACTGTCTCGGCCTCTAAATACCTCTCCGTGAGAGCTATTGCCTCTATGGTAGTGCAACAGTTATGTAACATTAAGAAATTTTGCACCCTACTTGGTAGGGCGATCATGTATTGTTCAAGAATTATAGCATCCATTAGGGTGCCTATGGACCTTTTCTCGGGCTGTAACCACTTATAGGCTAGGCTACGTAATCTATGGCCTAGTGCTTTGGGTGTTTCGTTAGCCTTAAGAAAGGTAGCCCTAAGCATTTTGTTGTAGGCTAATGGCGTAAGGCCCAAACGATCCCTAATCGCTATTACTACTTCTTCATAGGAATTAGCTAAAGCCGGGGGCATTGACCTATAGGCAGCCAGCGCCTCACCCGTGAGGGACGCTGCTAGCCGTATTGCCCACTGCCCCTCTGGCCACTTAGCTGAATGCGCAATTCGAGCAAACGTATCTAAAAAAATCATCTATATTATCGTCCGGACTTAGCTTGCCAACCACTAAATCAGAGCAGGACCATTGTCCGTGGTCAGGGTCTACCAGTCCGGCCACCGATAGCTTCTCCGTCCTGCTTTTGGCCAGTTCCTCCCGCTGCTGCATGAGCCATTTGTCCATAGTTTCTAGGACTGGGAGTTGTTGCGCCTGCATCGCCCGCAGCGCTTGGTCTTGGCTCTGTTGTGCCACCTCCGCCTGCTTACTGAATTGGTGTGCCATCCAGGCACAGAGTTCTTTAGGCTCCATGGTACCTGATAAAAGAACAAACAAAGAAAGAAACCCAAGTGTGGCTCTTTACAAAACTTTTCCACACCCCTTTTTTTTTTTTTTTTTTGACTTCCCCAAATATCCAACACTGGGTAGGCTTAAGTACGTATTACCTGGTTTTAGTGTTGAATCAGCTTTGGGGAATATATTCTGCTATCCCACGGTCGCTCCACTGCTTCTGGGCTTGCCGCAGGATTTTCAACCTTCAGGATTTTCTTTTAAATCCGGTCCGGATTTCAGGAACTCCACTCCGTGTGTTTTGTTTTTTTTAACTCCAATCCGGCTTTGGTGTTTGCTCTATTCCAGGCTTTTCTTCCAGTCCAGTTTTTGGCAAGACGGTTCGGGTTTTACTCTTTATTTTTTTTTTTCAAAAAGAAAAAAGAAAGATTGTACTTTCCTTTGTACAGTTGCAGGTACAATCCTGTATGCTTATGGATGCCGTAATATCCTGCCATCTACGCCACTTATGTCACCCGCAGCCCCCCCTAGTGGCGGCGTAGTTTTCCACAGAAGAGCTGGGGGACACAAGATTGTGGTGATTGGGGTTGGACAGGTGCGAGGGTCAAGGGTGGCAGTCCCTTGTGCCGGCCTCGTAACCAACTTCCCAAAGAGAAACAAGTCCACACGAGAATGGAGGGAAAATGAAAAGGCTTTATTTCCCCTTTTTGCACAAATGGTTCAAAACAGGATAAACGGATTGGATGGTATCACAACTGAACAAGTCCCTTGCATCAGGTTTAAACCATAAATGAAAAAGATCAAAGTAATGACTGTTAACTTCACAGTAGCTTAAGGCAACATAATATACTGCATTCATTTATTCATTCATAGAGCTAGGGATAAACTCCAGATTCTCTGCTGGACAGTATGTGCATTCCATCGGCTGGTCAGACTCTTCGCCTGCAGATTCCACTTGCATGAATTCTACCTCTGACCGTTCTGAATCTGACGTCTCCACACAACTATACTCTGGCTTTTTAAAAGCTTGCTGTACTGTTTTCCAATGTCTGGCAGACAGCTTAGGGCGTCGGTTTCTGGCCACTGGATAAAACAAAGGCTCCTCTTCAGTTAGAGTTTTAAAAGCCTGTTCATCGCAATGCTTAGCATTTACAGTCCTCTTCTTAGACCAATTGTTTTCAAGCTTTTGCTTATAAGTATCTCGGTTACAAGGAGAAGCTTCCTTCCACTGTCCTTCTCCTATGTTAGGATTATGCAGACAATTACAAGTAATAAACGTTTTACCTTTAAGTTTTCTCCTTTCCTTTTCTTTTTTTTTTTTTTTTATTTAAATTTTTATTAACTTTTGTAACAGTTACATTAGCATGTACTCAACAGCTCCAAGGCATCAAGGATTCAACAAACAACAACATAAGAGACAACCCTTCAACTAACACACAGTCCCTATTACCTGAATCCCATCCCTGACCCCCCCCCCCCACCCAACCCAATCTCCCCCCTTCTCCCCTCCCCCTATGCTCTAGCTCAAGCTATGTAGCGACCAACCGAGAGGGCCCAACAGCGTACCGCCTATGCGGCCCTCTCAATAGGCAGCTTTCACTGATCATTTCTCCTCCTATCTGCCATCCCCCCACCCCCTCTCTATTTCCACCCCTCTTCCCTCAACCACCTCCAAACCCCTGCCCACCGCTTCTCCATTCGCTCCCCTCTCCCTCCCCGCTCCCCGGTCAATTTATACATGGCATAAAGATGCGACACCCTGCGTGCATAGCTCGCCATGGAGGGTAGAGCTGGTCTATTCCAATACCATGCAATTTCACAGCGGGCCGCTGTGACACAATACCAAATAATTTTCCAATCCCCCTCCCATTTTCCATCTGGTCTATGCAGGAGACACATCTCAGGGCCAAGCTCGAGGTTCGCCCCCATCATTTTGTTGATGTTTTCCCCTATACGGTGCCAGTACTCTCTCACTACCGGGCACGTCCACCACATATGCAGCCAGGATCCGCGCTCCCCAAACTTTCGCCAGCAGTCATCCGTTTGCAACACCCCCGCTTTACACAACCGCTCCGGTGTGAGATACCAGCGACTCAGCACCTTAAACCCATTCTCTCGCAGTGTCGTGGCAATGGAGAATCGTGCTATTCCTAGTGCCACTGTCTCCCACTCCTCCACCCCCCAGCTTACCCCTAAATCCTTCTCCCACGCTTCCATGTATTTCAACTTGCCTTCCCCCCCTCGCTGTCAACCCTCTATAAATCCTGGAGAGCATCCCCTGACGTCCCAGGGATCCCAGTCAGGCACCCTCAAACCATTCACCTCCCCCCCATCCCCCTTGCTCCCTTCCCTTTGTACTCACTACCGAGCATAGCTGCCTATACGCGAATCTATCTACCTCCCCCAAACGATAAAGGTCCCGGACCCCCTCAAAGCCTCTACAGTGTCTTCCTACCACAATCTGGGACACCTGGGACAATCCTAACGCCGCCCATTTACGGAGCACTGTGGCTCCCGGTCCCCCGCTCTCCGCACAGCATGCTTGTAGTGACATGGTGGCCGACCATCGTTTGTCGCCCACCAGCCGCTTCCTGTACTGCTGCCACACTTGCAAAGTATGCCCCACAATGGGATTCCTCCCCTTCTCTCCTTTCCCCTCCCATACTATCCGTTCAAGTGCACCCGGCCTGAATTCGGTCATTTCCAGCTGAACCCACTGCTTCTGGGGTTCCCGCAACCACGCATAGACTGCTCTCAATTGTGCTGCCGCATAATATAGTCGGAAATTGGGAACCCCCATCCCTCCTTCCCGTACCGATACTTGCAGCGTCCTTGCCGCCACCCGTGGACGCCTCAACCCCCAGATAAACCGCTCGACCTGCTGTTGGATCTTCCTCAGCACTTTCGGGGGGATCGGGACCGGCAAAGCTTGAAACAGAAAGAGGAACTGGGGGAGAAGCATCATCTTAACCGTCGCTATTCGTCCAAACCACGAGTAATACCCCCTGCTCCAGCCTTGTAACCTCGCCTCTACCTGCCCCACCAATTTTTTGTAATTTAAATCATACAACTCCTCCAAGGTTCTACCGAGGTGAACCCCGAGGTACCGGATCGATGTCTTTGCCCATTTGAATGGGAAATTCTGCTGCCAGTCACGCTGTTCCTCCCCCTCCCCCCCTACACTCAAAATCTCCGATTTCCCCCAATTAATCCGGAAGCCCGCCCTTTCACCATAATCTTGAATCTCTCTCATCACAGCCTGCAGAGATTCGCTGGGATTCGTAAGTGTCAGGAGTATATCGTCTGCAAAGAGGGACGTTCTGCATTCCTGACGTCCCACCCTAACCCCCTTGATATCGGGGCTGTTGCGCAACTTAGCTGCCAACGGCTCTAAGGATAGCACAAAAAGTAGGGGGACAATGGACATCCCTGCCGCGTCCCCCTTTCTAAGGGGAAGAACCCAGAGTACCCCCCATTCACGCGAACACATGCCTTCGGCCTAGCATAAAGAGCCCTTATCCACTGTGTGAACCCAGGTCCAAACCCCTGGGCCTCCAACACCGCGTACGGAAAATCCCAGGACACCTGACCAAAGGCCTTCTCTGCATCCAGTGATACCAACAAGACCCCCACCCCCTGCCTCTGTGTCGACCACATCACATTTAACACTTTGCGGATGTGATCCGCCACTTGCCGGCCTGGTACAAATCCACCTGGTCCTCATGCACCAGTTTACCTAACACTCCATTGAGGCGCACCGCTAGTTCTTTCGCCAGCAGTTTCGCATCTAAGTTCAGCAGCGAGATCGGACGGTAGGACGCACACTCCTGCGGGTCTTTCCCCTCTTTATGGATAAGCGTAATACCTGCCCAACCCATTGATTCAGGCAGGGCCTCCCCCCGCCCCGGTCCATTAAATACCCTGGTCAACGGGTTCAGCAAAAGGCTCCCAAAGCGCTTATAAAACTTTGCCGTCAGACCATCAAGCCCTGGGGCCTTGCCATTTTTTAATCCCCTGATGGCCTGGCTGACTTCGTCAGCTTGTATTTCCCTGTCGAGCCCCTCTTGTGCATCTCCCGTCAGAGTCGGGAGCCCTGCTTCCCTCACATATTCCCGAATGTCCTCTCCCGACCTTGCAGCTCGGGCTGCATACAAATTACTATAAAAGGCCACAAATTCCTCCCTAATTCGTGGGGCCTCTCGCACTACCCCCCCTGTACTCCTAATCTGCGTAATCCTATTCCACTCCCTCCGCTTCTTCAGTTGTCTCGCGAGAAATTTCCCCGCTTTGTTCCCCCCTTCAAAGAACCTCTGTTTTAACAGCTGTAGGCGGAATTGTATCTTTTCCGCTTCAAGAGCATTCACCTGGGCCCGTAGTGCCAGCACCTCTCCCCGTACCTGGCCAGTTCTGTCCTGACCATCTCTTTCCTCCATCTCCCGCAATTGCCGGCGTAACCGGTCCTCCCTCTCCGCCCTCTCTCGCTTTAGACGGGCTCCCCACTTAATGAGAACCCCCCTAATTACAGCCTTGAAGGCATCCCAGACTGTGCCATCCCTCACTTCCCCACCTCCATTTTGGTCAAAGTACTCCGGGATGAGCCTTTCGATCTCCCGCACCACCCTCTCGTCCTCAAGGAGCCCCTCATTCAACTTCCAGAACTGACGGCCCCTATCTTCCCCTTCCACCCGCACCCGTACCACCACCGGGGCATGGTCGGACCAGGTAATGGGTTCCATCTCACCCCCTAGGAGCCGTCCTGTTATCTCCTTCCCTACCCATATGGCATCCAACCGGGAGTAAGTGCCATGTGCTGCAGAGTAAAAGGAAAATTGCCTCCGCCCCGGGTTTAGGGTCCGCCATACATCTATCAGGCCATTCTCCCTCACAAAACTATGGTAGTGTTTCCTATCCGTACCTCTCCCCTCCCTGCGCCCGGTCGTGTCTCTCCCCCCCTCCCATGCCACATTGAAATCCCCACCACAGATTAGGACCCCATCCCCCATTGCCGCCACTTGCTCACTCAATGCGTCCCAAAATTCAGTTTGCGGGCCCGTAGGGGCATACACATTTACCACGCAGAACCACTCCTCACCTATCTTCACCCTCAGCAGGAGATACCTCCCCCCCCTGTCCCGGGACACTACCTGGACCTCCATGGGGCCTGTCTCTCTGATGAACACCCCCACCCCGCCTTTCTTCTTCTCATTAAGATTAGAGGCGAACATACGGTGCTTATACCCCCGGGGTTGCACCAATGCCTCATGTTGTCTCAATAGATGTGTCTCCTGCAACAGCACTATGTCCGCTTTATGTCTTGTTAACTCCTTATATAATTTCTGTCTTTTCATTGGGGAATTTAGACCTTTCACATTTAAAGTGAGAATTTTTAACTCCTTACCTTCCCCCAGGTCCCTACCTCGCCCCCCTAAGTCCCTCCGCCCCCACCTCCCACTTTGACCCCCTCTTCCCCCCCTACCCACCCCCTCCTCCCCCCCCCTCCCCCTCCCGCTGCTCCCTCCCTGCCTCCCTCTCCCCCCCTTGCTGCTCCCTCCCCTCCTCCCTCTCCCCCCCTCGTAACTCTCCTCTGCGGAGATGCGACTTCCAACTCGGTGACCTTCTCTCCCTCCCCACCTACCCACCTCAACCGTCCCCCAGCCCCCCCCCCACTCCCCTGCCTAACCCCCCCCCACTTCCATCTCTCCCCCCTCTACACCCCCTTCTCTCTCCACCCGCCCTGGGCTCTCTCCCTCTCAGCCTGGTCCCCACCTCCTCCCCCCTCCCTCTCCCCTTGGCCCACTACCCCTCTCTCCTTCCCCCCCCCCCCCCCGCCCACAGCCCAACTTATTCAGAAATACCAGTCCTTTAAAGAGGTGCTTCAGCTCAACCAGTCTCTTGTTCTATGGTCCGGCTCTGGTGCGGGTCCTTGGTGGTTCTTGCTAGTCTCCGTCCGCTTGCCCTCTGCCATTTCATCTGTGCTGCTCCTCCGGTCCTGACTTCCGTTCTCGGCGAAGTGGAGGAGCCCCCGGCCTGCTCCGGTAGATGCTCGGCACCGAGCTCCCGCAACGCTCTCCACGCCTCCACACTGGATCTCACCGTCCTCGAACGTCCTTTCACCATAATAAAGAGACCGAAGGGGAAGAGCCACTTGTATCGCAGGTCGGCATGTCTGAGATATGCGGTAACTTCTCTTATCTCCCTCCGTCTTTGTAGCGTACCTTGGGACAGGTCTTGGTACAGCTCCACCGTATGCCCCTCCCAGCGGAAATTTTTCAGTTTGCGGCTAGCACCCAGCAGGAGTTCCTTACTCTTAAAGGAGTGCAGGCATACCACAATGTCTCTTGGCCTATTGTCCCGGATGGGCCCCAGACCCCTGTGCGCCCTTTCTATTTCGAGGCGGGTCTCCTCTGCAGGTCTTCCTGGGCCAGCTGCTACTAGTAGGTCTCGGAAGATCCGCTGGACTACTTCCTCACAGTTCTTATATTGTGGTTCCTCTGGCACCCCTCTCACCCGGAGGTTACATCTGCGCGAACGGTCCTCCAGGTCTTCTGTTTTAGCTTTCAGGGTCTCCTGCGCCCTCTGAAGCTCTTCCCAGCTGCTCTGGACCTGCGTCAGGGTCTCCTCTTGACTCTCCAACTTGGTCTCCACCTCCTCCATACGTCCCCCCAGCTCCAGCAGATCTTGGCGCATGGTCTGCATTACTTCTTTGATTTCATTTTTTAAACCCCACACATCTCCATCTTCAATTCCTCCTTTAACTCAAGGAGCCATTGTTTAATCTGTTCCGCTGCCGACAGGCCCTCCTCTCCTCCTACACTCCCCTCCGGGCTCTGTGGGGTCTCTGTCACAGGTTTCCCTGCTTTTTTCCGCCTCCTTCCCTCCTTTGGTAGTTGCATATGGGGATCGGAACTCGGCCAGCTTTTTTTTTGCCAGAGTCTCTTTTTTATTATTTTTTTCCATTTTGGGCTGAGTAGCCCCTTTCTCCCCGGTCTCCCCGGCTAGTGGATCAGGTAGGGCGGCCACTCACTGCTCTACAGCCTCTGCCGGGTACAATGCTCGTGTCTGGCAGTTCTCTGCCTCTGCTCCCCTTTTTAGTGCAGTTGGGGGGGTGTGAAACTCACCACTGCTGGCTGCTTCTGCACTCTGCTCCTTGTGGGCTGCAACTTAGCATAGGTCCCTGCCTCCAACTTCTCCCAGCCACGTGCTAGGCCTTCCCGGCCCCCTCTGCCTCCGGATGCACCTTTCTGCTGGCCACCCTCTTCTGCAGCCTCGCGGACTGTGAGGATCGGCGGCGCGGTGTCCTCCCGCTGGAACGCTCACTGCCTCTGTTCACCGGCCAGCCTCTTTTGTCCCTGTGGACACTCTCCGAGCAGGGCCTACTCGGCGCAGCCACCGGCCAAGAAGCCCCCTGATGGTCAGGCTATCTCTCCCGTTCGGCTCCCGCCAGATTCGCTACACCCCCGCACCCGCTTGTTTCGCCGCCGCCGCGGCTTGCCGGCACACTCCGCTCACACCGCCGATCCTCGGACCGCTGCTCCGTTGCCCGTGGGGGCTAGAAATGCTTTAATTATTGCGGGTTGGTGGCGGAGCTCCTCCGCTACGCCGCCATTCCAGTAGGTGACGTCACCGGAAGTCCTCCTTTCCTTTTCTGAGAAGGCTTGAGGCCTACCCCAGTCGGCTTCTAGCTTAGCATGGTCCAGGTTCTCCAAGGGTATCTCTCCTTCCTTAGTATAGGGAAGAATCTCTCTGTTCCAAGGCTGCAGCTGTTGCCATCGGCCAGATATTTGCTTACAGTTGGTTTCTCTGCCCTTGCCTGGTAGCCCAGCTCCTTCAGCTTTTCTGTGCACACCAGTTCTTTGTGTTCTCCCCTTGTCTTCAAGGCCAGCACTCTCTTTGCCTCTCAGGCCTGCTTTCTCTCTGCCTGTCGAGTCTGCTCTTTCTTTGGCTTTTGGGTCTCCTTCCTCCCCTGATTCAGACCTGTCTCTGTTTAAATCCAAACTGACTGGGCCTAAGTCCTGCCCATAGAGGCGTGGTTCTTCAGACTCTGTACTGACTCTCGTGCTCCCTCTAGGTGGATCCTCAGGACATTGCAGGCTATACCTGTCTTTTCCTGGATTTAAAACTTTTTTTCTCTCTGCAAGAGGGTCCGCCGCATCACAGGTTCCACCATGATAAAATAGTCCTCAGGACTCATCCTCGCTTTATGCCAAAGGTGGTTTCGCCCTTTCATTTAAACCAGTCGTTTTATCTTCCTATATTCTTCCCTAGGCCTCATGCCTCTAGTGCGGAAAGAAATCTTCACACATTGGATTGTAAAAGAGCCTTAGCCTTTTATCTCAAAAGAACTAAGCCACATAGAAAATCTTCTCAGCTTTTTGTGGCTTTTGACTCTAGTCATTTGGGACTTACAGGTTCCAAAAGAACTCTGTCAAATTGGATTGCGGACTGCATATCCTATACTTATCAGAGTAAAGGACTTTCTCTCGAGGGCCATGTCGCCGCTCACAGTGTGAGAGCAATGGCAGCCTCAACGGCTAACCTTCATTCTGTGTCTGTTGATGACATCTGCAGAGCAGCCACTTGGGCTTCAGTTCACACCTTCACAGCCCACTACTGCTTAGACAAGGACTCCAGTTGGGATGCCTCTTTTGGCCAGGCTGTTCTCCAGCATCTCTTCCATACTTAATACAACTCCTACCCACCATCCACGGGTTGGATGCCAGTGGTCCATAGGAGGAAGCATGACCCATCTCACCTGGGTTCGCAGCTTGCTGGGGTCACCCCTTGGTATCTTTCAGCTGGGGAGTCCCCATATGTGAAGACTACAGTTCCTGATTTTTCCTGGAGATAGCGTAGTTACTCACCTGTAACAGGTGATCTCTGGGAACAGCAGGTATTTAGTCTTCACAACCCACCCACCTCCCCTAGGAGTTGTCTCTGTCTATCTTTTTCTCTACTTATCTCTTTTGGTCTCAGCTATAAACTCAACTGAAGTGAGAGAGGTACAGAGGCGGGAAGGCAGCACGCATGCGCTATGGGGTGCTCCCAAAAGCGTTCCTATTGAACGCTGGGGAGCGTTCCCGCGCGGGCTCCGTCCGTACCGACGATACCCATATTTGAAGACTAAATTCCTGCTCTTCCCAGAGATCACCTGTTACAGGTGAGTAACTACGTTTTATGAAAATGGGTAAAAGGGGTAACATATGGAAAACAGTGTGTATAAATGCCCGTAGCATGGGAAATAAGATCCCTGATGTTGAAACTTTGATGGGAATGGCTTTCTTGGATTTAGTGGCAGTTACAGAAACATGGTTCACAGAAAACCATGACTGGGATGTAACTATACCAGGCTGTACTTTATTTAGAAAGGACAGGGTAGGAAGAAGGGGAAGAGGAGTGGCACTATATGTAAATAATAATATTAAAGCTTTGGAATTACAGAGCTTAAAAGGGAGAGAGGAGGCCCTGTGGGTTAAACTAGAAAGAGGGAAAGAGAAATCTATTTGCATTGGTGTGATATACAGACCTCCCTCACAAGAGGAAGACGTGGACAGAGTTAATTGAAGACATATGCAGTATTTCTAGGAAAGGGGAAGTGCTACTGATAGGGGATTTCAATATGCCAGATGCTGATTGGCACATTCCTGCTGCAGTATCATCTAGAAGTAAGGAGATCCTGGAATCTCCAGGAACAAGCAGGAATGAGTCTTCACATATGGGTACGTCGGTACCGACGGAGCCTGTGCGGGATCGCTCCCCAGCGTCCAAAAAGAAAGCTTTTGGGAGCATCCCACACGCATGCGTGCTGCCTTCCCGCCTAAACACTTCCCTCTCATCAGTTTTTCGTTTTCCGCGGAGCTGGCAGGGCGTATTCCTGTCACCGCAGAAAATTCTTCTTTTTATTCTTACTTTTTTGTGGTCGCGTCTGCCTTCCCTCGACGCCACCAGTACCGTCGGTGTTTTTCTTTTCTTTTTTCTAAATAATTTCTTCTTTTCGACAGAAATTTTTTCCTGTTAGTGTCTGACACTTTCTAGGCCACTAGGCCTCCATTTTTCCGCTATGGAAAAGCCAGCCACTACCCTTAAGAAATGCTCTAAGTTTGGCGGTACAAATATTCTTTTAGACACCCATACTTGGTGTCTAAAATGTTTGGGTCCTGACCATTGCTCACTGGAGTGTCTTTCCTGCTGGAGTTCAAACAGAAGAAATCTTCAGAATCGAGCACAGCTCGATACCTGGTTCACATCGCACTTGATGTCACCAGCTAGAATATCTCCACAGAATCAGCTAACCAAACAAAAGTCTGTAAAGACTAGCCAGTCCTCGAGTGGTAGATCTCCTTTCCAGTATCGAGATTACTCCGGCTTTGCCCTCGAGGACATTTTGACAGTAATGCCCCAGCAGGAGTCTTCGGGCTCCAAAGCATTAACGGGGTTTCAGGTCGTTCCCGGGGTTCTCACCTCGGTGAACATACCTGGGCCATGCTCGGTGGTTGTGGCCGCTTCGAGCGGTACCGACACCCCGGCATTGGCTACGGTGATGGATGAAACACTCCTCACCGATGAACATAGTGTAGTGCTCTCGGTTACTTCGGTACCGTTAGAGTGGCTGCAGACCGTTCCTCCAGTACCGGTATCATCTTCGGTATCGACATCGGCATCGGTGTCGGTACCATCCATGCTTGCTTCGACAGACTCGATTCCTTCTATGCCGAGCCTGGAATCGATCCCTAGCATGGAAGATTCGGTACCAACTCGTCTCGGTACCGACTTCGGGTGGTACCGAAGACATCGGTTTAAGGAAAATCCGATGCTTCATCCTTTAAAGTCTTCCGATACCGATGACTGGGATGAGCCCATTGGTACCAAGGCTGAATCTTCAACAAGTCTAGCCTTTACCCCTTATTTTAGAGGGTCCTCCTCGGGGGAGATTTCTTTTCAAGCTTTTCTGCTTGATATGGCGAGGTTACTTGCCATTTCTATTCCTGGTGAAGAATCCTTACCAGGGGATTCAGAGACCCTGCAATCCCCCTGGTTGCCAAAGGAGCTAATCATGCTTCCTTTGCATCAGATCTTACAGGATCTACTTTTAAAGATGTGGGAAACTCCTTTAACGGCATCACCACATTCTGAGACACTTGAAACTAGGTACAAAGTGCCACCTTCTCCAGGTTTTCAAAAGACTCAACTTCCTCATCATTCTATTGTAGAATCAGCAATGAGGCGTATTAAGAGTGCAAAGAAGCACTCTTCTTATCCACCAGGTCGTGAGTCTAGGACTTTAGATGCCTTTGGACGTCGATGCTTCCAGGCATCTATGCTTTCAGCAAGAATTATCTCATATATTTTCTATATGGGATTATCTCTTGAAGAGGTCACAAAGAACTTAAAATTTTTGAACCCTTTTCTTCAAGAGCATAAAAGAGCAGACTATTTCTTATTAGTCAATCATGCTCAAAATATCTCTAGGCTCCTTAATCGTGCTTCCCTGGACTGTTTTGAGTCTATTAGCAGAACCTCTGCTATAGCCATAGGAGCACGATGCATGGCCTGGCTCCAAGTTTCAGACTTGGACAGATGGGTACAGGAAAGGCTGGGAAATACTCCTTGTACTGGTGAAAATCTCTTCAACAAGGAGGCTTTATTTCAAGCTAATCAGTTAAGCACTGATGCTGTTGCTTTCAGAGGATTGTCAAAACTTTCCTCTATCCCAGCTAATAAAAAATCTCCTAAAAAGCTTTATCTCCCTAGGGGAAAAAAGTTTTATTCATCTTCTACCCATGATGCAGATGTTTCCAAAGACAGGGAACATCAAACCAGGCTAAGAAAATTAAAACCTCAACAGGCTCAGCAAACCCAGCAGTCGCAGGGTTTCTGATATTTTATTCACTTTTCCTGTGTGAGGTTTAGAACCTCTGAACCTACTTCTTTTCAACAGAAGCATCTAAGGTTCGTCTCATCCATGCTGAGATATTAGTCATGCATTGACTCAATTCCTCGACTCTGGGCATGAATCTCTTGCTACAAGAGAAATCCATCCTTTAGCTCCAAGAGCTATTGAGGGCCTTCATACCCTAGAGATAACAGGTTTCTCCTTTTTAAAAAAAAAAAAAAAAGGAGGAGTAACAACTAACAACAAGGTGAGCTATGCCTTCACCTTGACAGTTTCCTATACGAGGATATCTCATACTTTTAACTGCAAGGGGACCCTACCTCTTCAAAGACTTACCAAATTGTAAGTCTTCTCAACTCTGTATTACTTTCTATCCCTCTTAGTCCAGACATTCAGTCTCTAAGAGTACTACTAATCAACTGGAGGGCTTTTTTTCTAAGCCCATAGGATTTTCTTCAATACCTACTCCAGTAAGTAGTTTCCATACAGAGTTTTCTTCCCCTTTGCGGTTCATCTTTTTCTCTGTGTATCTTCGAGCAAACCTTCTCAGATACTTCTTTAAGGCAGCTTATCAGATGGAAATTGAGTATTACCACTCCAAATTATGTCTGTCGGTCCTCTCCAACCTATAGGACCTAACTTTTTTCTGCTGCCTTAATAACAGATAACTCCAAGAGAGGTTCCAGAACCCATTTGGACAATTTATTGTTGCAGGCATCAGGCCTGTCTACTATTCTTAGCCATCTTCAATTCTTTTTGGCTCCAACAGAACAGATTAGGTTGCACACTGGCAGTTAAACAGCCAGATCTAAGCAACCTACAACATGCTCTCTGCAATTATACAAGAAAGCTCTGCAACTATGGGCCTTTGCCAGAGAGCCTCAGAGCTACTCCTAGTAGGTAGCTTCCAGATGGTTAAAAAGGGCTTCAGCTGGTAGACTCTGCCCAGTCATGCTCCTACATGACTGTTTTTTTTTCCTAATCTTACCATCTTCCTTAAAAATTTCCTTTTAAGGAAAAGTAACCAGGGCTTAGACCATGTGAAAGCTTAGAGAATTGCACAATTCCCTGGGTTGTTCCACATCTCACTGGAACTTCTACAACAGGGATGCATTCCTTTCACGGCAGTCGGTCCTTATTCACTACTTTCCTTCTAATTCCCTATACTTCATTGTAGCTTATGATGAACAAAAGAACGCATGATACTCATATTGCCCTCATAGAGAGGCAAACATGGTATCCCCTTATATTGCGTCTTTTTCTCCAGCTACTACTTGAAGTTAGAAGGATCCAGACTTGCTGTGGATCTCCTCTGCACTCCTTCACGTACGTCTCAAGACCAGGTTATTCAGGGGCTAGATCTTTTTTTAAAGAAATCTAGTCCTCTCCTTGTAAGTGAAAAACATAGTACCAGTTTCCATGAAACTTTCTCTATAGTTCTTCCATTTTTAACCAGACAGAGATTCTCCATCAATATTCTCAAGTAGGTCTTAATCCTTCTTGTTATTGGGTCAATCTCTATACAACATCTGACTTTGAAAGATTTGTTTACTGTCCATATTAATGCTGTCCCAGCATATCATAAAACTTAATGGACAACCAATTTCTATGGTAAATTAGGAAATACCTTCTTTACCGTTACCTTTTTGGTTACCTCACATCTGAAGCTCTCCATGTAAAGTCATTATCATAAGTGACATCACTTACGAAAGACTTTACTGATCTTCAAGAAATTGGGGGCCCAACGCCTACTACAAATGTCTTTGTCTTTCATTTGGATAAAGGGGGTCTTAAAGACCTATCCTTTTTTCTGCAAAGGGTATTTCTACCTTTTCATCCAAACCAGTCAGATTTATCTCCACTCTTTCCTAGGGCCTTATTCTGCTCCAAGGACAAGGAGTTCAAACTTTGGACTTTACAGAAGCTTTAGCTATTTTCTCCAAAGTCCAACCTCAGTAAACTTCCCCGTTTTTTCTTCTGGGGTTAGTTCTAAACATTAAGGCTTCTTATCTCTTCCTGTATTGCAAAATTTATTTTTCCTCTACTTCACAGTGAGGAAATTTCTTTGAGGATAATGTACTGGCTCTCAACTACAGACCCATATTAGCCTCAGCAAATACTTTCGCAATACTTTTGAGTAAGATCCACTTTAGAAAATTGGGATTCAATATTTTCTAACAATTATAATCTACACAAGGACTCCCCTCTGGATACCTTGTTTAGTCAAGCTGTTCCACAGCACCCTTTTTTCTTTTCTAGTTCAACTCCTACCCTCCATCCCTTGGATGCCTGAGGTTCTGAGGAATAAGCATGGCCCATCCATTAGATTTGCAACATGCTGGGGCCTCTTCCAGGCATCTTAGCTTGGGAGTCCCCATATGTGAAGACTCATTCCTGCTTGTTCCTGGAGATAGCACAGTTACTTACCTGTAACAGGTGATCTCTGGGAACAGCAGGAATAAGTCTTCACAACCCACCCACCTCCCCTAGGAGTTGCTCGCTCTCTCTCTTTCTAATTTGTCTACTTCCCTCCTTCGGTCTCAGCTACAAACCCAACTGATGAGAGGGAAGTGTTTAGGCTGGAAGGCAGCACGCATGCGTGTGGGATGCTCCCAAAAGCTTTCTTTTTGGACGCTGGGGAGCGTTCCCACGCAGGCTCCGTCGGTACAGATGTACCCATATGTGAAGACTTATTCCTGCTGTTCCCAGAGATCACCTGTTACAGGTAAATAACTGTGCTTTCTCTACAGGGAGAACTATTCAGGCAACTGGTAACAGACCCCACACGTGAAGGGGCCATATTGGACTTGGTGTTTACCAATGGTGAAAGTGTTTCTGATGTTATAGTAGATCATTTTACATCCAGTGATCACCAGATGGTGTGGTTCAGTATTAGGACTAGGGCTATTAGAATCCATTCAAAAGCAAGGGTCTTAGACTTTAGGAAAACTAACTTTGCCAAGATGGGCCAATACCTCAGGGAGTCCTTAGCGGGATGGGAACAGCTGGGGGATGTAAAAAACAGTGGGCAAAACTGAAATCCAATAGGTTGAAGGATCGCATCCGCGTGTCCTTGTCCTATTTTTCGGTTCCCTTGTTGAATGACATTTTGGCTGACCAATGGTAGTAGGACGGATTCCTTTTTTTGATTGGTCACCCGGTGTGAACCGGGGGATAAGTTTTCACTTTTTTCACATGTTTTACTAAAGAACTGTTTGATGATTAAAATGGTCCGCAGTAGTCTGGAGTGGTTTCAAAATTTGTTTTAACCTCCCTCTCTGCGGCCCGACAAAAAGACACATTGATTTCATTAAGGAGTCTTGGGGAGATTTTTTGGTGGGGTATTTATTAATCTCTCCCATTGGGATTTATTCTTTTGTGATAGTTCTATATGTGGCAAGATCATTGGGATTGAGATTGGTAGTCTTCAAGGTGGGACGGATAGAAGAGGATTTGAATTGTATAGGCATGTTGCCTTGAAGGACGGAGAGCTGGGTGATTCTCGAAAGGGATGGACTGAGCTCTTCTTTGGATACTTTAATCCAGCTCACTGGACATGGGTCAAGGGGGATGTGGTTGATGCTATAATGTGGTGATGGTGAATTCTATGTTCGCTGTTGACTGAGGACAGAGAAACATAAATACTGCTGATGATCTTAGTAGATTGGAATGTGAAAATATGCTTCCGCCAAGTCCAGGGATGTGAGAAATTGCCCTGGTCAAACATCTTAAATGACTGTCCTGAGGGTTTCCATCTGGAACCATGGCACTTGAAGACAGCGATTGACTCCTTTGAGTTCCAGGATAGGACGGAAGGAGCCATCCTTCTTCGGAATGACAAGTAAATGGAATAGTGACCAGAATCTCTTTCTGAGGGAGGAACTGGGCATACCATATTGAGCTGAAGAATGTGGTGGAGAGTCAGGTGTACAGTCGCTGCCTTGGAGGTGGAACCACATGGAGAGATGAGGAAGACATTCGTCATGGGTCAGTGAAACTGAGAGCATAACCCTGTGTTACTACCTCAAGTACTCACCAGTCTGATGTTATCTGGGTCCATTTGAGGGAAAAATACCATAAGCATCCGACAACAGCAGGCGCGCCAGAATGGACCTGGAAACAGTCAATGGGAAGATTTGGCGGAACTGGAAACTTGTTGCACAAGGAGAAATTGTTCCAATTGCGATGGATACCCCGAAAGGACTGAGGCTTAGAACCAGCCCTATTCGAAGAACTGGATTTGCCAGACCGGTAGCGACGAACGTCTCTGAAGCAGACTCTATAAGATGAGGATGCGGACAACAACGTGGCAGGTTGACGAAAATTGGATTTGGGTTTATCCTCCGGCAAACATTGAGGCTTGACATCCCCCAAATCCTTCACAAGTTCTTCCAAATCTTTACCAAAAAGGCGGTGGCCCTTGAAAGGAAGTTTGGCGAGATGGGACTTGGAAGCTGCATCCGCATTCCAATGATGAAGCCACAGCCAATGCTGAGCCATGAAGCCACAGCCAATGCTGAGCCACTGTAGCAGCAGATAAACGCAGCAGATCATAAAAAGGCATCTGCAAGAAAGGCAATGACTGACTCTAAACAAGGCAATGCCGGATCATCCGGTAGTGACTGAAGCCATTGGAGCAGAGTGTATGTGCCACGAGACCTCCACAAACAGAGGCCTGCAATGCCAAGGTCAATAATGAGAAAGTGTTTTTTAAGAGGCCCACCACCTTGCGATCCATCTGATCTCAGAGGGAAGTGCTGCACTCTACAGGAATGGTTGTGAGTTTAGTGACTGCAATGCCCAGGGTGTCTACTTTACAGAAACGCAACCACTTGTCAAGATTATCTGAAGACCAAACAAACAAACACACCCCAAGCAACGAGTGGAGCGTACAGACACAGGGAGAATCCCACTCTAAGGAGACCATCTGTTATGTTCCAGGGGAAAGGGAAAAGCCTTAGGTTTCCTGATGCCCACGATGATGGAGCCTGCTTGAGGTTTAGAGGAATCTGAAGGCTGTTGCACTTGAGAGTCTGAGAGGTGCAGAGCCTCCGTAATTTGAGCAATGAGAGCAGGAAGCTCTTCCTTACAGAATAACAGGATATCCTGACCGACTTCTTGAGGCTCCTGGTCATCTTCCAGTGGTGAGAGCTCTCCTCCTTCCCGGCCGGACTCAGAAGTGATAGACTCTTCATCTGAAGGATCGTCACCATCTTCCCTTGGAGGGCGCCAGTCCCCGGGAGGATGTATCCTTAGCTAGATCTAAAGCGGCTCCAGCTAAACTTTGGTGGGCACGCTTTCTAGCCGGTGGATAAGCCACGGTCAGAGTAGCCGAAGACCCTGAGCACCACATATCCCAGGCCTGACAAAATAGTTGCATGCAATGGAGATCAGAGCCATCAGCTGAAGTCTGCATAGGCTGAATAGAGAGTTGTAGAGGGTGAGCAGGATGCTAAGGCAACAAAACCAGAGTAAGGGCATCTTGAGATTTAGCATCACCCTGAGGTAACCCAGAGGGAGATCAAGAGACCTGGAAGGGCTACCAGAACCAGGACCTGCAGACGCAGAAGGACCCTCTTGATCAGAAACATGGAGGAACACAAACCACCTGTCAAAGGTTTACATTTCTTCTGATAGACCAAGCAGCACTGTAGGGAAGAAGGTATTTTCACAACAGGATAAAAGAAAAAGTCACAGAAAGAGCTGGGGAGCCAAAAATCAACAGACTCTGAAGGAAGAATGGCAGCCACGACATAAAAATTATGGCGGTAAAAAGCAAAACAGACCCGGGAAGCAGTCGCCGACAGATCGCATGACGAGAAACAGGAAAAAAGCAACTGCAGAAAACAGAGCAGGCCGAAAAAAAAGAGGTGCGTGCGATCAGAACAATAAGATAGAGCCGAAAAACAGATTGAGACACTCCTTTAAAAAAAGAGCCACAAAAGAAAAAAAAAACTCACTGCTCTCAAAGGAGGAAAAAACAGATGAAGAAGGAAAGGTCCAGAGAAGAAAAAAACTGCCTGACAACTTCCTCAGCAACTGGGTTCGAAGCTCCAAGTTAATCTGCTACAGACTGTCCAACTGCAACCAATTGCCCTGATTACAAAGGCTATGGCAGTGGGCTCCCCAGCCTAAGAAGGAGGTAGTCCGTGATTAGGACCCTCTGGAGGGCGGGGCCTGGAAGGGCATCCCTGGTCAGGTGGTGCTGGGGGGCTTGCCACCAGGCGAGAGAGTAAGCCAGTTGGCAGGTCACTACCATCCTGTCCCGCAACCAGCCTGTGGCCTGGGTCCACTGGGAGTGGAGGCCCCCTTGAGCCGCCCTCAGGTGAAAGCGGGTGTCTGGGGTAACATGAACTGTGAATACCATGTGACCCAAAAGGCGGAGCAGGAAGCGGGTGGGCACAGAGTGTCGGTGCTGCACAGCTGCGGCCAGTGACCTGAGGCAGTCGACCCTGTTACGAGGGAGAAAGGCTTTGGCCTGAACTGTATTCAGCCTTGCCCCTATAGACTCCAGACATTATGTCAGGAGGAGATGGGACTTTCGGTGGTCTATTACGAATCCCAAGTGCTGCAGGATGAGGATAGTGTGCGCCGTTGCGTGTTGCACCTCTGGGGCAGTACGGCCTCTTATGAACCAGTCATCCAGACAGGGGAAGACGAAGGCTCCCTGGAGATGAAGATAGTCTGTGATTACCATCAGGTACTTGGTGAATACCCTTGATGCGGAGGCCAGCCCAAAGATAGCAGCCACCTCCCACCATGAACCTGAGGTATTTCCTGTAGTTGGGATGGATGAGGATGTGAGTATACGCATCCTTTAGGTCCAAGGAGCATAGCCAATCATTTTAGTAGCCACCCTCTGTACTGACTCCATCCTGTTTATATCCTTTTGAAGGTGCAGTCTCCAGAATTTATTTATTTAACAGTATTTCTATACCGCCTTTTCCTACAATCAAAGCGGTCCCACTGCAAACAATCAAAGGAGTGATCATGTGTTTTCATGTAGTGATGCGTTTGCGTGTTTGGTGTGTTTGATGTGTTGTATAATTGATTTAAGTGGAGCTATGTACATTGTGCGCTATTATACATCGTGTGCTATATACATTCTTCTATACAAGGGTCATGGTGTGGGGTAGGTCAATTGTTCTTGCTTTTTAGTAGATCATGTGGCATGTCCGTAGTGTTCAACGAATAACGTTGTCTTTAGCTGTTTGCGAAAGTCTTTGAGGTCTGTGGTTATTCTCAGTTCGTCTGGGAGGCTGTTCCAGATTGCTGGGGCAGCCAGAGAGAGTGCTCGTTCTGTGGTGTCCTTGCGAGTCTTTATGAAGTCTTTTGGGGTGTTTACACGGTTGGAGGTGCCTCTTCTCCTTGGGCGTGTGCTTGTGTCAGGTTGTATGAGGGTATGTAGGCTGTTGGCTGAAGAGTGTTGTTCAGTATTGCACACAATACTCCAAATGAGCACCAAAGACCTATGCAGAGGCACTATCACCTCCTTTTTTCTGCTAGCCATTCCTCTCCGTATGCACCCAAGCATCCTTCTAGCTTTTGCTGTCGCCTTTTCTACCTGTTTAGCGACTTTAAGATCTTCAGAAACAACCACGCCTAGGTCCCGCTCTTCTTTAGTGGACAAAAGTACTTCATCCCCTATACTATATTGCTCCCTTAGATTGCTGCAGCCCAAATGCACGACCTTGCATTTTTTAACATTAAATCCCAGCTGCCAAATTCTAGACCATTCTTCAAGCTTAGCTAGATCCCTCCTCATGTTATCTACACCTTCCTGGGTGTCTACTTTATTGCAGATTTTGGTATCATCTGCAAAGAGGCAAACCTTACCCGACAGCCCTTCTGCTATATCACTAACAAAGATGTTAAAAAGAATCGGACCAAGGACAGATCCCTGGGGCACACAACTGGTAACTTCCTTCTCCTCAGAGTGAGCTCCATTTACCTGTACCCTTTGTCACCTCCCACTCAACCAATTTCTAACCCAAACAGTAACTTTAGGGTCCATCCCTAGGGTGCTCAATTTGTTTATAAGTCGCCTGTGAGGAACGGTGTCAAAGGCTTTACTGAAATCTAAATACACCACATCTAGGGCTTTCCCTCGGTCCAACTCCCTGGTCACCCAGTCAAAGAAATCAATCAGATTTGTGTGACAAGACCTGCCTCTGGTGAATCCATGCTGCCTCGGATCCTGTAATCCGCTGGACTCCAGAAAGGTGAAATTAGGCTTACCTGCTAATTGTTGTTCCTGGAGTGGAACCAGTCTAGTCCCGGAACCTCTGGGTTGCCCATCTCATCTAGCAGCTTGGAGACTGAGAAACTCCCACTTTTGTGACATCACCAGTATATCGCTCCGGTGTCCACCTCCTGTCATCAGTACCCTATTGTATTGAAAATATCGTTCCTCTTTTAAAGTAGGAGATTCTTTAGCACTTTAGGTCTCAGTTTAAAATAACACTGCTGGTTTAAAGGTTTAACCCTTGTAGTAGCAATCGTGTTTTTTCACATCAATGACCTTGTGCCTTTACTTATGAGAATCAATGTGTGATAAACCACGGCGGGAAGACATACAACAGTTGCCCCTACGGCCAGATCTGCATAAGGGTGTCCAGACCTTCTGACATCCTTTCTCTGCGCCTGCTGAAGAAGCGACTGGTCTTTGCGGACTCGAAGGTCGCCATGAGGTCCATGACCGGGGACCCCCACCTGCGAACAATCATCTCGAAGACTTTGGGATGCAGAACCCACTCCCCCGGGTCCACCCGCACTCGGCTGAGAAAATCGGCTTCCACATTTTCCACCCCTGCTACATGTGCCGCCGACAAGTCTGAGAGATTCGTTTCCGCCCAGGCACACAGGGCTGCGGCTTCGGCTTCGAGCGTGATGCTGCTGGTGCCCCCCTGCTTGTTGACATAGGCCACCGCCGTCGCGTTGTCGGACAACACCCGAACTGCCTTTCCGGCGAGCAAGGAGTGAAACGCCTGCATTGCTAGGAACACCGCTCTTAACTCCAGTCGGTTGATCGCCCACGCTCTCTCCTGAGGATTCCAACGCCCCTGCGCAAATCTGCCCTGACAATAAGCTCCCCAGCCCAACAAACTGGCGTCCGTCATTACTGCCACCCAGTCCGGCGCCTCCAAGGATTTCCCCTGCTCCAAGGACTCGGGAAGCAACCACCAGTGCAGAGCTTGACGGGTCTCCTCCGGGCAGACCAGTCTCCGGGACAGAGGATCCAGTTGATGTGACCACCGGCGAAGTAATGCTCGCTGCACCGGCCTCATATGAGCTCGGGCCCATGGCACCATCTCTATCGACGCCGCCATTGTGCCCAACAACTGCAGGTAATGCCATGCTGAGGGAGCCATGTATTGCAGGAATCTCCTCACCAGTTTGCGCAGGTCCTGAGCTCGCTGTGCTGTGAAAAACACTTTCCCAATCTGGGTGTCGAAACGAGCACCTAGATATTCCAGGCTCTGGGAAGGTCGCAAGTGACTCTTCGCCAGATTGACTATCCACCCCAGACTTTCCAAGAACGTTACCACTCTGGCCGTCACCCTCTCGGCCTGGGATTTGGCCCGGATCAGCCAATCGTCTAGATAAGGATGTACGAGGATGCCCTCCTTGCGCAGCACTGCCGCTACTACTACCATGACCTTGGTGAAAACCCTCGGAGCCGTGGCTAGCCCGAAGGGCAACGCTTGGAACTGATAATGACCGAAAGGTACTGCGAACCTGAGAAATTTGCAATGGTCTGGCCTTATGGGACTATGCAGATATGCCTCCGACAGGTCCAGTGACGTAAGATACTCTCCTCGCTGTACGGCCACTATAACGGAGCGCAGCGTTTCCATGTGAAAATGAGACACCCGCAGACAACGGTTGACTCCTTTGATATCCAGGAGCAGGCGCACTCCTCCGTCTTTTTTCGGGACAACGAAGTAGATGGAGTAACGACCGCATCCGGACTGGTCTGAGGGCACGGGGACTATGGCTCTGAGGTCCAGCAATCTTTGTACCGTCTCCCGCAGCGCCGCGCACTTCGCAACTGATCTGCCGGGAGACTGAACAAAGGCGTCCCGCACTGGGCGCAAGAATGACTTCCAGCACCCATTGATCCGAAGTAATTTAGACCCAGGCAGGATAAAACTCCTGCAAACGCCCCCCTTCAGGAAGTAGGGGTGCCTGGGTCCTCCTCACTTCATTGTGACTTTTTGAAGTTATTCGAAGAGGAGGAAGAGGGACCGAAGCCCCTTCCTGCTCCCTGAAACCCTCAAAATCCCTGGTTTCTACTGGGGAAGCACCCCCGCTGGCCCGAAGAGAACCTTTGAGAGCGAAACCAGCAGAAATCTTGCACCTGTCCTCTACCCCAAGGTGCCCCACGGGGCACCTTAGGCTTATCCTCCGGCAGCCTCTCGCCTTTATACTCACCGAGGTCCTTAACCAGTTTCTCCAAATCCTCACCGAAAAGCAGACGACCCTTAAAAGGCAGCTTATTTAACCTAGATTTAGAGGAGTTGTCTGCCGCCCAATTGCGCAGCCACAAATACCAACGCGCTGCTACAGCCGATGCCATACTTTTTGACAGACCCCACATAAGGTCATAATGAAGATCCGCCAGGTAGGCCGTCCCGGATTCCAATCATGCAGCCTCTCCCGCCAATGGACTCGGCTGCCCCTCTATATCGTTCCATGGTGAGACCGCACCTTGAATATTGTGTGCAATTCTGGTCGCCGTATCTTAAAAAGGATATAGCGATTTTAGAAAAGGTACAGAGAAGAGCCACCAAAATAGTAAAGGGGATGGAAGGATACTCCTATGAAGAAAGGCTAAAAAGGTTAGGGCTCTTTAACCTGGAAAAGAGACGGCTGAGGGGAGATATGATAGAAGTCTATAAATTAATGAACGGAGTGGAACGGGTAAACGTAGATCTATTGTTTACCTTATCAGAATATAGAAAGACTAGGGGACATGCAATGAAGCTACAGGGTAAACTATTTAAGACTAATAAAAGAAAATATTTTTTCACTCAACGTGTAATCAAACTCTGGAATTTGTTACCGGAGGATGTAGTAAAGGCTGTTAGTGTAGCTGGGTTTAAAAAAGATTTGGACAAGTTCCTGGAGGAAAGGTCCATAAACCATTATTAAGAAGTGACCGAAGATATCAATGCTTGACCCAGTACAAGCATTGTGGAACTTGTGTCTCTTGGGGAAACCGCTAGGTACATATGACCTAGATTGGCCACTGTTGGAAACAGAATACTGGGCTTGATGGACCTTGGTCTGACCCAGTATGGCATATCTTATGTTCTTATGCTAGGTACGTATGACCTAGATTGGCCACTTTGGAAACAGGATACTGGGCTTGATGGACCTTGGTCTGACCCAGTATGGCATAACTTATGTTCTTATGTTCTTGCACCTGCTGTGCTCACCGGAGGCAGGCCCTAGCCACCCATGCTCCGCAAATAGCCGCTTGCAGCGAAATGGCATTGACATCGAAAACCTGCCTCAACAAGACATCTAACTTCCTGTCCTGTCCATCCTTGAGAGCCGTGCTACTCTCTACCGGTATAGTCGTTTTCTTGGTTACAGCCGAGACGGCCGCGTCCACTTTAGGAGATTTAAAGACCTCCTTATCCTGATCCAGCAACGGGTACAAGCGACCCAGAACTCTGGAACCTTTCAGCGGTGCTTCTGGGACATTCTACTCTTCCTGAATCATCTCCTGAAAAACCCTGTGTACCGGGAATGCCCTTTGAGTCTTTCTGAACACCTGTAACAAAGGATCTTCCAGCGATTCATCTTCTGCGGCCCCTGGGACCGGCATATTGAGCGCCTTAAGTGTCTCCAGAGAGAGCTGGAAGCTCATCTCTCCTGAAGACTCGCACAACCCTGGACTGATCATCTCTCTCTGAAATCTCACCTTCTTCCAGCTCCTCATCAAACGCCAGACTGTGGGCCTCTTCATCCGAAAGGGGGTCCTCTTACGCCCCGGAATGCTCACACAGCTCACCACCTCTGCGGGATTTCTTGCCTCTGCCCGGAGAGCTCTCGCCCCGAGGGGACGCAGGACGCTTTCTTGCTCCACTGATATCCTTAGCAAGCTGCTGCTGCAGCGAATTTCCAAAGACTGCTGTAATAAGGCCACAAACTGCTGCGAAAAAATGGAGGACAGCTCCTTTGGCAATGTCGCCTGAGAGGGGGGGGCGCCTGAACCGGAGGACGGGCCTGCCACCGGCTCATTCTGTGCCAAGTCAGGTACAACGGAGGCCGAGGCGTCTGGTGCTGGCCCTGGGACTCCATCCTGCTGCTCCTGGGCCTGAATTAGCTCCCCAGGTCCCCCTATACAAGCCTTGCAGACCCCGGCGGTAGAGCCCTTCCGAGCCCCACACACCATGCACAGCGGTTTGGAAGGCATTGCCTGTCTGCAAACACTAGCCCGGTCCCTTGCCGGCCTCTCAGCCGGAGACATGCAACCAGACCCCAAACTGAACTGAGGAAACCAACTACACTGTCTTTAAGTTAGACAACAAAACACACACTACAACACAGCGAAACTGCCCCCCTTTTTTTTTTTTTAATATGGAAGCGCCAGCAACATACTTAGCAATCTCCTGGAGCTCCAGAAAAAGTGTTCCTCTTGGGCCTGGAGGCCTGACACGCCGATGCCACGTGGCAAGGCCGACCGTCCAAAAGCACGCCAAATCGCGCTGAGAGGAAAAGGCAGAAGTTATGAGAGCTAAGCTTACCTTTCGCGGTTGTAAGGCGAGTTATGAGGCCCGCAGCAATAACTACGCCTGCCACTGGAACTGGGAGCACTCAGACCCCCGGGCCCGATTTTACACTCCTCCAAATTCAAGCTGCCAGCTCCATGTAGCAGGGAGAGCCTCCAGACGCACTGGCAGGTAAGGGCTTATGCGTGGCGTTGGCTGAACTCCGCTCTCAGCCCCCCCTGAAATCGGGTGCTTCTCTGCTGCATACAGGCACTGCTGTGTCCCGGACAAACGGTTTCCGATCCAGCAGGCCCCTCTCACTACAAAAGCAGCCAGTAAGCGTGAATAGATAGAAGAAAAAAAAGGGGGGGGGGAACGGTAAAGAGGGAGAGCCAAAAATGAAGGAGCTGGACTGGAACAAGATTTAAAGCCACAGCCCTCAAGGCAAAGGGAACTCCTGCAATTACTCTAAACCCCAAAAAGCAAAACTAAGCCATCCTAAATCCTCAATTGTTTCTCAAGTGAGCCCGGACCCCCGGGCTCCTATCTATCCAACTGCTTGGAGACTGAGGTAACTGATGACAGGAGGCGGACACCGGAGAGATATACTGGTGATGTCACAAAAGTGGGAGTTTCTCAGTCTCCAAGCTGCTAGATGAGATGGGCAACCCAGAGGTTCCGGGACTAGACTGGGGACACGATCAGGAACCTCACTATTTTCTCTTTCAGCAGCGTTACCAATAATTTACTCACCACCGAAGTTAAACTAACCGGCCTGTAGTTTTCAACCACATCCTTATTTCTGCTTTTGTATAAAGCAGTGGTTCTCACCCTTTTTTGCACCATGACCTTTTACCATTGGTCAACTTGTGATGACCCCCAATGATAAAATCAAATGCGTCTCTCTTCCTTTACCGTTAACGCATTGTCGCTGTAATTATTTGTTGAATTATTAACATATTATAGGCCTTTGCATTGTTTTTATTTATAAAATTTACTTATTTAAACCACAATAACTAATCCCAATAACAAGTAATAATATTTGATTCCAAAATTATTATGATTTTGTAGTCAAATCACTAATATGAAATAAAGTTATTTTTTCTACCTTTGTTGTCTGACCAATTTATTCTCTGATCATGCTGGTCCTGAGCTGAGGTTTCTGCTTTCCTGTCTTCTCTTAGCTCTCTTTCTGTGGTCTATGGTCCATCTGCCATTTATCTTTTCTTTCGTTTTCTTCACTTCTTTCCATCAGCCTATTTCCAGTCCCAGTAACCCTCCCCAGTATCGGCCCCTTTCCAGTCCTCACTCCTAGTACCTTCCAATGTCAACTTGCATTCCCATGACTGACACTGGTGTCCATTCCCTTCCAGTCCCCCTCCTTCCCCACTGACCAGTCCCTTCTAGTACAAATACCATGGCAGCACCTCGCAGATCCACTCTCTTCTAGTTCCACTCTCCCATCCCCTCGTATCAGCCCATTTGTAGCCTTAGTCCCCAGTTTTCTTCCAGGGTCAGCAGCTCTATCCTCCCCTCCCCACAATCAGCCCATTCCCAGTCAAAGCCCCCCAATCAGCTCACTTCTAGTGCTAATCCCCCCTCAACCCCATTACCAGTGCTAGCCTCCCCTAATCAGCCCAATACCAGTCCTACCCCCCATCAGCTCATTACCAGTCCTAGCCTCCACTAATCAGCTAATTTCCAATCATAGCCCCCCCCCCGATCAGCTAATTTCCAATGCTAGCCTCACATCAGTCCATTACCAGTCCTACCCCACCCCATCAGCCCATTACCAGTCCTAGCCTCCCCTAATCAGCTAATTTCCAGTGCTTGTCCCCCCCCCCTCAACCCCATTACCAGTGCTAGGCTCCCCTAATCAGCCCATTACCAGTCCTACCCCCCCCATCAGCCCATTACCAGTCATATCCCCTCATCAGCCCATTTCCAGTCCTAACCTCACCGATCAGCTCATTTCCAATGCTAGCCCCCCATCAGTCCATTACCAGTCCCAACCCCCCCTTGATCAGTCCATTCCCAGTCCTAGCCTTCCCTAATCAACCCATTACCAGTCCTAGCCCCCCCATCTGCCCATTACCAGTGCTAGCTCCCCCATCTGCCCATTACCAGTGCTAGCTCCCCCATCAGCCCATTATAATCCTAACCCGCACTGTCTCTCGCCTCTATCCAGAATTTATCCCATCTGCCCAGTATGTCCCCATCTCTCCCCTTTGTCCATGCCAGCCCCCTTGTCCATGTCAGCCCCCCTCCCTCCCTCTGTCCATGTCAGCCCCCCTCCCTCCAACCATCCATATCAGCTCCCTCCCTCCTTGTCAGCCCCTCCTCCCTCCATGTCAGCCCCCTCCCTCCATCCATCCATATCAGCCCCCCCTGTCCATGTCAGTCCCCCCATCCATGTCCATGTCGGCCGTGCTGCAGGATCCCTGCCCCCTCATCCCCTCTCCTCATGTCTGCCTCCCTTCTAATGCAGCCGCGGCTCCCTGCCTCTTAGGGAACTGCGGCTGTGCCTGTAAAATCGCTGCGGAGCCTCCCTGTCTCTCGACGGGCTCTGTGCAGCATTGTCCCACCTCCAAAGGAAGTTCCAATGGCTGACCAATGGTAGTAGGACGGATTCCTTTTTTTGATTGGTCACCCGGTGTGAACCGGGGGATAAGTTTTCACTTTTTTCACATGTTTTACTAAAGAACTGTTTGATGATTAAAATGGTCCGCAGTAGTCGGGAGTGGTTTCAAAATTTGTTTTAACCTCCCTCTCTGCGGCCCGACAAAAAGACACATTGATTTCATTAAGGAGTCTCGGGGACATATAGAACTATAGCAAGTCTACCATTTTTGTCCAAGATAATTGAAAAACATCATTCAGCAGCAACTCCAGGATCTCCTTGACAGCTGTGCTCCTCTGGACCCCCAGCAACACGGCTTCAGGACAAACCATGGTGTGGAAACCCTACTAGCCTTGCTGCTTAATAGTCTAATTAAAGGAACTCAGAAGTCAAACCAAGGTTTCGTCTTAATATTTCTAGACATCTCAGCTGCCTTGGACACCATCAATCATAGCATCCTACTGCACAGACTCCAATCCATCAGAATCCAAGACAGTGACCTGAGATGGTTCCACTCATATCTCCAGGAACAAGCAGGAATACGTCATCACATATGGGTACGTCGGTACCGACGGAGCCCGCGCGGGAAAGCTCCCCAGCTTTTCAGATTAAAAGCCTTTGGGGCCTCCCACTGCACATGCGCGCTGCCTTCCCGCCTTCCTGACCAGCTCTCGTCAGTTTCTTTTTTTCCGCGGAGCCAGCAGGTCGTGTTCCTGTCACCGCTGAAGAAATTGTTAATTTTATTGTTTTCTTTAGACCGCGTACCTGCCTTCCCCATTCTGAAACCGGTACTGCCGGTCTCTCTTTCTTTCTTTTAAAAAAAAAAATATATATATATATTTTTCTTTTCTTCAGCACAGCTTGGTACTTTGTTAGGCCTTCAGGCCTACACAATTTCTCCTCATGGAGAAGCCAGTTCCTGGTTTTAAAAAGTGTACCAAGTGCAGTGCTGTCATTCCTCTTACAGACACCCATGAATGGTGTCTTAAATGTTTAGGACCTGACCATTCCATACCGGACTGCCCATCCTGCTCCCAGATGTCGAAACGTGGATTGCAGAACCGGGCCAACAAGTTCCATGTGCTGTTTCCTTCAGAAGCATCACAGTCATCCAGGTCTTCCTCTCCGGATGGATCTCAGGTAACCAAAACTCCAGTGGGCAAATCCTCTAAAAGCAAATCTCTTTCTAAAGATCGAGAGGCTCTCAATTCTGAGTTCGAGGATTCTGCCCAGGCCAAAAAACCCCGGCGGGAGGCTCCGGCCTCCAAAGCAATCATGGGGTCACAGGTTGACATCGATGGCGCGGCCTCGACAGATCACCTGTTGTACTGCTCTGGGGTACCGGCCCATACCGGTACCGACATCCAGGCAGCAGTGGCGTCTATGGGCAATACTGTCCAAGTCATGCAGCAGGCCATTCTGGCTTTTATTAATGCTGCTACGCCCTCGGTACCGCAGCCAGCGGTACCGGGTCCGGTTCCGGTAATGGCTTCCATACCGGAACCGAGGCCATCGTCTTCCAAACGCAGATCGGTTCCGCATGCCGGATCCGGGCATTTGCCCGGTACCGATCCCATACCCGGTACGCCCGATGTCGATACCGAACGGTATGCGTATCGTGCGTTGGAAGCACATAGAGGATACTCTGCTTCTTCAGAGGATTTTAACTCCTCTGATGATTCTGATGAGTTCTCCCTTGATCTTCCTGAGGAGCCTTCTTCTCCTAACAGGAGAATGTCTCCACCAGAGGATTTGTCCTTTCAGGACTTCATCATAGAAATGGCTAAAGGTCTTTCTATTGCTTCATCCTCTGAAAAGGAACCCAGATCAAAGAAACTGGATATTTTAGGATACTCTAAGTCTCCTAAAGAGGCAGTCACCCTGCCTATCCATGAAATCCTTCAAGAACACTTAATGGACTTATGGGAGGCTCCTCTAACATTGTCTCCTTCTTCTCGCAGGTTGGACACCATGTACCGTGTCCCCCCTTCTCCTGGTTTCCAAAAAACCCAGTTGCCTCACCATTCTATTGTGGTGAAGTCTGCAATGAAGAAGATAAAGAGTACCAAAAGGCACTCTTCTACTCCTCCAGGGCGAGAATGTAAGACTCTAGACTCTTTTGGCAGGAAAATTTTCCAGGCTACTATGCTTATAGCCAGGATTAATTCCTATAGTCTTTACATGGGCATGTTTCTCAGTGAAATCGCTCTAAAAGTTCGGCATTTTGCCCCCTTTCTCCCTGAGGATAAGAGGGAGCAGTTCATTTCCTTGGTGAAACACCTTTTGGATATTTCAAAGTTCTCCAACAGGGCAGCTTTTGATTCCTTTGAGGGTGCTGGTAGGGCTTCGGGCATTGCTATAGCAGCCCGACGTCTTGCTTGGCTCCAGGCTTCTGATCTAGAACCTTGGGTCCTAGATGGCTTACGAAATCTGCCCTGTACAGGTGAGAACTTATTTGGTGAGGAGTGGCAAATTAAGGCCACTCAAATGGATGCAGAAAATGCCACCTTAGATAGACTTTCTAAGTCTACCTCCACTCCTGCCAAGAAGAAGTCTTTTAAGAGGCCTTATTACAAGAAGTCCAGATTTTCTACAAATACTGGCCAACAATCCTCTCAGCCTCGTTTTGCTGCTAAACGTCAGCAACCTAAACAGGCAAGGTCAAAGCCTGCGGCGTCTGCTACGCCTCAGCAGGCTCCACCCCCTCAGGGGTTTTGACTTGCCCCTAGAGAACTTAACTTTTCTGGCTCTAGAACAACCAGAGCCCCTCACCATACCCGGAAGGTTAGCTCACTTTGCTCCCAGATGGGAGCAAATTACATCAGAGCAATGGACCCTCTCTATCATCAGAGAGGGTTACAAACTCCATTTTTCCGACCTTCCTCCTTATACTATGGTGAGGCAGTTCAATTCTCCCCCATCTCTCCTGGCCCTCTTGGGTCAGGAAGTCTCCTCCCTCCTTGCCCAGGGGGCAATAGAGGAGGTCCCTCTTCTTCAACAGGGGACGGGATTCTACTCCCCTTATTTTCTAATACCAAAGAAGACAGAGGGCTTCAGACCAATTCTGGATCTGAGAGAATTGAACAAATTTCTTTTCAAGAAGAAATTCAAAATGCTTTCTCTGGGCATTCTCCTTCCATACCTTCAGAGTCAGGATTGGCTTTGTTCTCTAGATCTAAAGGATGCGTATACACACATACTCATCCACCCATCCCACAGAAAATACCTTCGATTTCTGTTTCAGGGAAAACATTTCCAGTACAGAGTACTCCCCTTCGGTCTAGCCTCTGCTCCAAGAGTGTTCACCAAATGCATGGCAGTCGTAGCTGCCTTTCTAAGAGGCCTGGGAATTTTCATATTCCCATACCTGGACGACTGGCTCATCCGAGCTCCCTCTCAGTCCCAGGCCCAAATTTCCCTGGACCGCACAAGGCGTCTTCTGCAGTATCTAGGACTGGTAGTAAACCTTCCCAAGTCTCAACTAATCCCTACTCAGTCTCTCGAGTTCATAGGGGCCCAGTTAGACACCATCACTGCAAGGGCCTACCTGCCTCAGGTCAGGGCCCAACGCCTGCTGAGTTTGGCCTCCCAAGCTCAGTCCAGCAGTCATTTGACAGCCCGGGAAATGCTGCGACTTCTGGGCCACATGGCCTCCACGGTACATGTGGTGCCCTACGCTCGTCTGCATATGAGAGCAGCTCAATGGACCTTGGCCACCCAGTGGACTCAAGCATCTGGAGCGCTCTCCGACCAAATACTTACCTCAAGCCGTCTATTTTGGTCCCTCCAATGGTGGACATCCACCAAGAATCTGTTGTTGGGGGCCCCCTTCCAACCTTTGTTGCCCCAAGCAACCCTCACAACAGATGCCTCCCAGACAGGGTGGGGAGCTCATCTTCAGAACCTCTCCACTCAGGGCACTTGGTCTCCACAGGAGGCCACCCTTCATATCAACCTCCTGGAACTGCGAGCAATTTACCTTGCCCTCAAGGTCTTCTATACCCTCCTTGTCAACCTGACTGTCCTAGTTCAGACAGACAATCAGGTAGCCATGTTCTATATAAACAAACAAGGAGGGACAGGCTCTCTGTCGCTTTGCAACGAAGCTCTCAGAATATGGGCCTTCGCCAGAGAGCATCAAATTCACCTTCTTGCAGTGTATCTTCCAGGAGTTCAAAACTCTCGTGCAGACAGACTCAGTCGAGTTCTGCTTCCACACGAATGGTCCCTACATATGGACCAGATACGCAGAATCTTTCAGGAATGGGGGACCCCGGACATAGACCTCTTTGCAAGTCCGTGGAATGCCAAACTTCCCCGGTTCTGTTCCAGAACTCAGTGTCAGGGAGCTCAGACCCACGATGCCTTCCTCCTGCATTGGGGTCAGGAATTCCTCTATGCCTTTCCACCCATTCCTCTAATATCCAAGACTCTGTTCAAGCTCCAGAGGGATCACGGGACTATGATCCTCATAGCTCCCCGCTGGCCACGCCAGGTGTGGTTCCCTCTACTTCTGCAACTCTCCCAGGGATCCTCCCTGGACCTGGGAGCTGCGCCAGACCTTCTGTCTCAGGAGGAGGGGACTTTGTGGCACCCAAACCCCAAATCCCTACATCTCAGAGCTTGGTTACTGAAGGCCTAAGTCTTCAAGACTTTAATCTTTCTCAACCTGTGACAGATATTCTTCATGCCTCTAGGAAACCTTCCACGAGGCGTTCTTATGCTTTCAAATGGAAACGTTTTTCCATTTGGTGTGCTCAGCAGGGTCTTGACCCTCTAGCACTTCCTTTGAATTCCCTCTTGGACTATCTCCTGCATCTTTCAAATGCAGGCCTTAAGACGAATTCAGTAAGGGTCCATTTGAGTGCTATTGCAGCATCCTTAAAACCTATAAATGGACAACCTGTCTCCTCTCATCCTCTTGTTTCACGTTTCATGAGAGTCCTGACTCTAACTAAACCTCCCATCCGACCTCCTCCGGTAGCATGGGATTTGAACCTAGTTCTAGGTCAGCTTATGAAGCCACCTTTTGAGCCTTTGGACTCTACCTCCTTCAAATTTCTTTCCTGGAAGGTTGTTTTCCTTATTGCAGTCACTTCGGCTCGCCGCATCAGTGAACTGCAGGCTTTAGTGGCTCATCCACCTTATACTAGGTTTCATCATGATAAGGTGGTCCTTAGGACGAATCCCCACTTTATGCCCAAAGTGGTCTCGCCTTTTCATCTTAATCAAGAGGTATATCTACCTGTCTTTTTCCCGGCTCCTCATGCATCCAGTGCAGAGAGGAACCTTCATACTCTGGATTGTAAAAGAGCTCTTGCCTTTTACCTCAACAGGACTCAACCACATCGAAAGTCTTCCCAACTTTTCGTGGCTTTTGATCCTTCTCATTTGGGACTTCCAGTCACCAAGCGTACACTTTCCAATTGGATCGCTCAGTGTATTTCTTTTGCTTACCAGAGTAAGAACATTTCTATGGAGGGCCATGTCACAGCTCACAATGTGAGGGCCATGGCCACTTCTATGGCTCATCTTCACTCTGTGTCCATAGATCAGATCTGTCGAGCAGCCACTTGGGCCTCGGTTCATACCTTCACAGCCCATTACTGCTTGGACAAGGACTCCCGCCGGGATGCCTTGTTTGGTCAGGCTGTCCTCAAACACCTGTTCCATACTTAAACAACTCCTGCCCACCTTCCCTGGATGGATGCCTGAGATCCATGCGAAGATGGTTTACCCTTGGAGGGGGATCTCCCAGGCATCTTAGCTAGGGAGTCCCCATATGTGATGACGTATTCCTGCTTGTTCCTGGAGATAGCACAGTTACTTACCTGTAACAGGTGATCTCTGGGAACAGCAGGAATTAGTCATCACAACCCACCCACCTCCCCTAGGAGTTGTATCTCTATCTATCTTCCTGTCCTCTCTCTCTATTGTCTCAGCTTTAAACTCGAACTGACGAGAGCTGGTCAGGAAGGCGGGAAGGCAGCGCGCATGTGCAGTGGGAGGCCCCAAAGGCTTTTAATCTGAAAAGCTGGGGAGCTTTCCCGCGCGGGCTCCGTCGGTACCGACGTACCCATATGTGATGACTAATTCCTGCTGTTCCCAGAGATCACCTGTTACAGGTAAGTAACTGTGCTATCTCAGTGATCGTCAACAGCGAGTTATAATGGGAGCCAACTCCTCATCTCCCTACCTACAAACTCACAAGGTTTCCCACAAGGCTCTTCCCTTTCAGCCCTGGTATTCAACATCTACCTTCAACCATTATGCTTAATCATTCGCTCACACAACAGCCACTTCCATATCTGTGCAGATGATATAATGATCTACGCACCATTTACCACCAACAATCCAACATATGAAGGAATAAAAAACTTCTTCACAGACATTCTCCCTATGATTACCTAGCAATTCCCTAAAAATAAACTACAGGAAGACCGAAACATTATAACAAAAGATACCAGTTTCCAACCACCGACCTTGATAACCCTTAATGACATAAACATGAATGTGAAACCAAAGGTCAGGTACCCTGGGCATTACTCTTGACCAGCAACTCACCTTTAACCCTCACATAAACAACTTAACAAAACAAATATATCATAAAATCAGAACCCTCCATCTTCTCTGACACCTGTTGGACCTATCCAACTATCTCTCAGCTTTCCAAGCAATTGTAATACCCCACTTTGACTAATGTAATTCAATCTACCAAGGGCTGCCAAAAAACACTCTACTTCCACTAAGCACTGCCTTGCATACAGCAGCATGCACAATTAAAGGGTTGCCAAGGTATGCGCATATAATTCCCATACTCAAACAGCTCCACTGGTTGCCGCTACTCAGCCTCATATGCTAGAAGATCCTACTCCTTTCAAAATGATCCACAATCAGTCTTCTCATTACCTCCAATCACTCCACAGCAATCCCTGCAGGACAAAAAGACAAAACACAATAAACATGTTAAGCATATCATAATAAAAACCAAAAGCACCTGGTACACCTGCAACAGAGCATTCGAACTGTATGCGCCATCCCTCTGGAACTCTCTACCTGGAGCGCTCTAATCGACAAACAAATTGTCCACGTTCAGGAAACTTCTCAAAACTCATCTATTCAATGAATATTTTGGTCCCATTATATAACCCCCCCCCCCCCCACATTCCCCCATAGTACCAAAGAAATAGCAGTCTATAATGTATCTAACCTATCATGTATATAATCTATTGCCCCTATTACTTTTCCCATTCAGGTACACCTCATGTATATAAATTATACTGTTCTATGTATCAACTATTGCATGTAGTAATAAGTCTTGTAAATAAGATCCACAGTTCTATGTAATATCAGTTGTTGTAATGTACAACGCTTTGTCCCAGTGAAAAGCAGTATATAAAAAACAGTCAAAATAAATAAATAAAATAAACATTATCAGTTTCGTGCTCTGCTTTTGGTCTTGCCACAGCTCCTCACACTTTCTCCAAGGTGATGATAGTAGTGGCAGCTTCCTTGTGGCACCAAGGTATTCGGGTTCATCCTTATCTAGACAATTGGCTGTTCAGAGCAATGAGATATGAGGAGGCTATTTCTGCGATCTCTCAGGTCCCCTGCTTTCTGGACTATCTTGGCTGGGTGGTCAGTTATGCCAAAAACAATCTGTGCCCAGTTCATTCTTCGGAATTCCTCGGTGCCTGCTGTGATACAAGAGTGGGTCGCGTCTTCCTCTCACGATAGATGCAAGAAGCTCTGCATTCAGGTCCATGCCTTCTGGCGGCTGGCAGCTCCCACTTCCTGGGAATACCTACAATTGCTCAGCACCATGGCTTCTGCTCTCGACATAGTCCCCTGGGTCCGTGCTCACATGTGTCCGCTTCAGTACTCTCTCCTGTTGCACTGGTTCCCATCCACACAGGACTATCAGATTCATCTACCACTTTCTTCAGTGGTTCGCCACAGTCTTCGCTGGTGGCTTTGTCATAAGATCATAAGATATGTCATACTGGGTCAGACCAAGGTCCATCAAGCCCAGTATCTTGTTTCCAACAGTGGCCAAGCTAGGTCATAAGTACCTAGAAGTTCCCTCAAAAGATATAGGTTCCACAATGCTTGTATTGGGTCAAGCAGTGATATCCTGGGTCCCTTTTAATAAAGGTTTATGGACCTTTCCTCCAGGAAATTGTACAAACTCCTTTTAAACCCAGCTGCACTAACCGCTTTGACTACATCCTCCAGTAACGAATTCCAGAGTTTGATTACGCATTGAGTGAAAAAACTATTTTCTCCTATTAATCTTAAACGAGGACGAGGAGTCACCAGGCACTCGTTGCCACCGTGACGTCCCCTTGGACTCCCCTCCTTCGGAGCCCCGGCATCAGTCCCTACCCGAGGACATGGCGTTTCTCAATTTTGTCAGGGACATGTCCAAGGCTCTAGCATTTCCAACGAAATCAGAGAAGGACCCTCAGACGGAGGAGTTAGAAATCCTCCAATACAAGGCCCTTCTGAGGAAATTGCTTACAGTGCCAATCCCACCCATCCTGGAATGGCTAGTACGCCATATGTGGGAGACATCGGCATTGGTGCCGGTGGTGATCAAGCGGCTCGACTCGATGTATCGTGTCCGCCATGTTCTAGAAGTCACAGCCGCTGCACAACTCCATGGTGGTGGAGTTGGCCCTGTGTCCTCTGAAGAGTCAGAAGACACACTCCTCTGTGCCCCCCAGCAGGGAGGCACGCACCCTGGACGCCCTCAGCAGAAAGTGCTACCAGGGCTCGATGCTCGTCAGCCAGATCTAGATATATCAGCTGTACATGGCCATGTACCTGAGAGACCTGGTGAAGGAACTCACAGGGTTCTCAGCTGGGCTTTCCGAGGAACCCCTGCAGTGGTTCAAGAACCTGAACAAGGTCGTCTGTGAGTGCTCCAAGTTTGTCTTGAGCAGCCTATGATGGCTTTGAGTTGGCAGCTCAAGTAGCAGCGGTGGATATCGATGCCCGACACCAGACTTGGCTACAGTTGTCCAACCTCGATCAATGGGTTCAGGACAAGTTGGTCGATGTCCCATGCCAAGGAGAGAACCTCTTTGGCGAATCCATGACCGACAAGGCTGCTGAGCTGGAGACAAAGTTCATGACGAGGCCAGGCTCTCTAAGAAGACCGCTGCCCCTACCCGATGGAAGGACTCGGGTAAAAAGCTCTTCTACCCGAGGAAAGGGCTGCTTACAGAAACTACCCACCTTTTCAGGCCTCCCCGGCGCCCGACAAGGGCAGCAGGCGAAGGGACATAGGCAAGGCCCTCGTAAGCAGAAGGCTCCCAAACCCCAGGCGTCAGCCCCAGGAACAGTCAGGGGGGAGTTTTTGACTCCTTGGGCATAGCCTCTCCACTCCAAGGAGGTCAGCAGTCCACAGGGGGAGTCTCATTCACTATGCCCTAAGGTGGCTAGCCATCACCACCGACTCTTGGGCACTCCAGGTGGTCAAGGAGGACTACCTCCTCCATCTGGCCCAGACACCTCCCCCTTTCTTCCCGGGAGAGCCCTGCTTCACCGGGACCTTCTACTGATGAAACTAGCAGGTCTTCTCGAGGACAGATTGGTAGAACCAATTCCCCACCATCTCAGGGGCAAGGGGTTCTACTCCAGGTACTTCCTCATACTAAAAAGAACAGGGGGCCTAAGGCCCATCTGCGACCTATGCAATCTGAACAGGTTCCTAGCGAGGGAGAAGTTCAAGATGCTCTCCCTTGGAGCATTGCTGCCTTACCTCCAGCAGGAAGATTGGCTGTGCTCCTTGAATCTGAGGGATGTTTGCACACATATCTTCATTCACCCAAACCACAGGCAGTACCTGAGGTTCATGATGGGGGCAGCCATTTCCAGAACAGGGTGCTGCCCTTCAGCTTGACTTCCAACCCAAGGGTCTTCACCAAGTGCCTGGCAGTCGTGGCCACCTTCCTCTGTCTCCAAGGGGTCTTTGTTTTCCCCTACCTGGACGATTGGCTCATAAAGGGAGGCACGGCCTCAGAAGTGTAGCAGGCAACCGCATGTATCATCTAGATCCTGCAGCTTCTAGGATTCGTAATAAACTACCCCAAGTCCCACCTAAGTCCAACCCAGTGTCTGGAGTTCATAGGGGCAAGATTAGACACCCTCCAGGCAAAGGCCTTCCTTCCAGAGGACCAAGCCGACTGCCTCAGGGCACTGGCCCGAGACATACAGCACCACCACTCGGTGTCCGCTTGGCTGCTGCTATGCCTACTCGGACATATGGCCTCCATGGTCCATGTCACCCTGGATGCCTGCCTCCACATGAGGGGACCGCACAGTGGTGCCTTCAGGACCTGTGGACACAGGCCACAAGCCATCTCCAGGACAGGGTCTTAGTGACCTGGCAGTTGGCGGAATCCCTGACCTGGTGACAAAGCCCCCAGTACCTCGAGGCAGGAATGCTCTTCAAGGTTCCTTGCTCCTTAAGGGTTCTCACAACAGACACCTCCGGGCTGTGGTGGGGAGCCCACTGCGAGGAAATCCGCACCCAAGGCGGCTGATCACAGGACTAAAGCAACCAGCAGATCAACCTCCTAGTATTGTGGGTGATACGCCTAGCCCTTCAAACCTTTTGCCTCCATCTACAGTGCCAGTCAATGTTGGGATACCGCGCCCTCTTCTGCGAGGCAATGGCCCTCTGCGCCTACACAGTCCAGCAGGGCATTCTCTTATGGACAGTATACCTGCCAGGCCAGGACAACTCACTGGCCGACAGATTAAGCATGAGTCGCAGCTGGACCCCAGAGTGGCCAGCTGGCTCTTTCACCTCAGGGGGAACCATGGATAGACCTGTTTGCCAGCCCAGACAACTACCAGTTGCCCCGCTTCTGCTCTCAGCAAGCCTACCCCTTCCGGGTGGCGGCAAATGTGTTTCTCATCTCATAGTCGAAAGGCCTCATGTACACCTTCCCACCCACGCTACTAATTGCCAAAACATTATTCAGGACCCTCTGCGACAAGATCTCGCTGATCCTGATAGCCCCTCGATGGCCCAGGCAGCCATGGTTCCCGCTACTCCTCCGGCTGTCGGCGGAGACTCCCATTCCATTGGGGAGCTCCCCAGGTCTCCTGTCTCAGGAGGGGGGCTCTCTCTTGCACTCCAACCTGGGGTCCCTGGACAGCGTGGCTGCTGAAAGGGTGACCCTAGCCCCTTTCAGCCTCTCTGTAGAAGTGAAGGAGATCCTGATGGCTTCCTGTAAGACTTCTACCAGAGAAGCATATGCCTTCAAGTGGCTCAGATTTTCTCTTTGGTGCGCGGATCATGGGGTTAACTAATTCTCTTGCCCTGTGCAGCTGGTGCTGCAGTACTTCTCCATCTCTCCCACTCTGGGCTCAAATCGAACTCCGTCAGAATGCACCTCAGTGCCTTGCTGGTGTGCCACCACTCGGTGGATGGTAAACCCTCTCGGCCCAGCCACTGGTGACTCGCCTTCATGAAGGGACTCCTTCTGTCAAAACCCCCGGTGCGCCCCCAGCGACCGAGTTGGACCTCAATATGGTACTGGCGCAGGACCGAGGGGGCAAGATGGCAGCAGGCAACTGACCTCTGGCTGCTGCGCTCCAAGTTTGTTCGAGTGAGTATGCTGTTGCCGAATCTCTGCCTCATTTATTATGGGATGGAGAAAAAGGAAGCAGGCTGGTCTCCCCGTTTCTCCACCGCAGGCTTCCTTCTCGACTCAGCGGACCCTTGCACATTGCAGATTTGCAGCAGTGGGGTCTCAAGCAGCGTCCTCAACAGCACGGGTAGGAGATCCTGAATCTGTACTGGGCGCTTCAGGAGTTAGTTTGTCTCCTGACCAGCGGTCTCCTCCAGCTCAACCCGGAAATTATATCTCTCCGGTTGTAGTTTGTGCTCGGGTGCTGCCAGGAGGTCGGGAGAGCACCCCACTACCCGACGATGAGAGGCAAATGGTTCAGCGGCTGGCTCTGGACTTCGGCGGGGAGAGATTGCCTGAGAATTGGTTAGCAGCTTTGTCTGTGTGTGCGGATTCTCTACGGCAGCTGGAGCCTGGAGGTCTGCAAAAGCCAGTAAATTTAGTGCTGGAGAAACCTGCAACTATTACTTTGGATGCACTGTGGGATGCCATATCGGCCCTGAAAACTTCCTTATCTACGGTTGTGGGTTTTGTGAGTTCTGAAATGGCTAGTGTGAAATTGGAAGCGTCTAAAAGCCTTGAATTACAGACTGCCTCTCTGTTTCAAGTTAATGAGGAGATTTCTCGCCTTAAAGAGGAGCATGCTGCTCTGATGAGAGAAAGGACCGTGTTAACACGTGAAACTGAATATCTGGAGAATCTCGCTCGTCGGAACAATCTTCGTCTGCTTAACTTTCCGCGATCCCCCTTATGTCACCAGTGGAGATGATACGTAAATATCTGATGGAAGTGCGTAGAATTCCCATGGAACATCTGCCTCCAATTACGAGGGCACAATATCTGTCTGTGAATATCTTGGAGGCTAAGAGCAGGAATGTTGAGCCCTCTGTGAGTGGACTGGGGGACTTAACAGGATTTCTTGAAAGTTCTTTAGATGTTGTTACAGAAAGGACTACCATGCTTGTAACTCTGGCTTTGGAAGCTGACAGAGCTTTAATTCTTTGATCTTTTTTTTTTTAATATTAATGAGTTGTTTTTGGGAGCAAAAGTTTGTATATTTCCTGACTTATTTCGTGCCACCCAATTAAAGAGGAAGGATTTCCTGGCTCTTCGATCCAGGACCACCTCATTGGGTGCTTCTTTTGTGCTGAAATATCCATCTAGATGTTATGTTTCTTACCAGGGGAATAATTTCCTATTTTTTGATCCAAAACGGCTCTTAGAATTTCTTTGTGTGAGGGAAGAGATTAGGGTCGAGGTGGGGCCCATTACGGCTGACGCTTAAGTCTTGGCTTGCTGAAATGTATATCTTTTTTCCTTATGTGTACCTTAGTTGTGTTCCGGTAAAAGGGTATAATTAGGGTATTGATATTTCCTGTAGCCCCCTCAATGTTTATTGTGGGCTAATTTAGGGATGATTTATTTCTTATTTTGTGAGTTATATGCAAGTATTTTCTTTGTATTTCCCGTACTTTTTTATTTCACTTAAATGTAATTATTTGAGTGTTGTTATAAAATGCCAATAAAGATTAAATAGTAAAAAAAAAAAAAAATGGTACTGGCGCAGCTTATTCGCCCGCCCTTTGAACCCCTGCCACCTGCGATACCTCTCATGGAAGATGGTGTTACTGGTTGCACTCACCTCCGCTCGCAGGGTTAGCGAGCTCCAAGCCTTAGTGGCAGAGGTGCCTTACACCAGGTTCTACAAAAACAGGGTTGTGCGCTGCACACACCCCAAATTCCTTCCAAAGGTGTTATCACCCTTTCACCTTAACCAGGAGGTGTGCCCTCCTTCTTCGCAAGGCCTCATGCCAACAGGGCAGAAACTGTCCTCCACACCTTGGACTGTAAGAGGGCCCTGTCCTTCTACATCCACCGTACTCAAGGCCACCGTAAAACTTCTCAGCTTTTTGTCTCATATGACCCCAGTAGGCTGGGGGAGTCAGTGACCAAATGTATGCCGTCTACGTGGGTGGCAGACTGTATTACCCTCGCCTATGAGCAGGTGGGCTCCCGCTGGAAGGCCGGGTCACAGCACACCATGTCAGGGCCATGGTGGCCTTTGTGGCAAACCTGCACTCTGTTCTGATGGTGGACATCTACCTGGTCTTCAGTCCATACCTTCGCAACTCATTACTGCCTGGAGAGGGAGTCCCAACGGGACAGTGCCTTTGGCCAGGCTGTGCTCTGTAATCTTTCAGTTGGTCTTGAAACTTCTTATAGAACTTAGCTGTTAGGCTTTCCAGGCCAGGTGCCTTACCTACCTTAAGGGATTTAATCGCTTCCCATACTTCCCCTTCACTTATAACCCTATCCGATCTTTCAGCCTCTTCCCTATCTAGGTTTCCCAGAGCACATTCCCACATAAAGCATTCACTTCTGGGTTGAACACGAATGCCCCTTTATTATCTTGAATGCTCACTGTCTGCCTCTTTTGTGCTCTAGCCCTCAGTCTGTTAGCCAGTACACAAATCACCTGGTTTCCACCTGCAAACTGAGCTTGTTGAAGAATATTCAGCTCATGTACTAACTGGCTTGCACACAGTCTACCTAATTCCATTCTCAGGGTGACCATGTCCACTAGCGCCTTTGGATCATGGGTACTCTGATGTCGAGCCTCCATTGACCACAATTGCTCACATAAGGTCAACTCTCGAGCTCTTCTCTCCCTCCTTGCCTGCGCCACCATGCTCAGCAGGTGCCCCCCTAACAACAGCCTTTAAGCCATCCCAGGCTATCCCTAATTGAACTCCCACCCCTTTATTGAAAGAGAGACATTCCCCAATTACTTCCTTCACTCTCTTCAAATTTGTTTCCTCAAATAAGGAGTCATTAAGCCTCCAAAATTTAACCTCATCATCCTCTCTCCCATATCGAAAGTTACCATAACTGGGGCATGGTTGATCCATGTTATAGAACCATGTTCTCCACTTCTTTTACCTTCTGCATCCAGCCTCCACTTACCCAAACCATATCTAGCCGGGTTTGTTTGTTTGTTTGTATTTGATATACCGCCCTTTTTGAAAAAACCAGAGCAGTTTACAATATACAAAAACTTCATAAAGAAAGGCACGAGGCCAGAAGGAGGAAAAGGAAGTTACAATTGTTGATAGAGAGATAGGAGAGAGAAGGAGGGTCGGATAAGACACAGAGGATTGGTTCATACAAAGGGGGAAGGAAAGTCAAAGGCAAGGGAAAAGAGGTGGGTCTTCAGATCACGCTTGAAGGTGAGATGGTGGGACTCTATACGAAGGGAGGTGGGAAGTGAGTTCCAGAGGGCAGGACCTACAAAGAAGAAAGCTGAGGAGCGAGTGGACTGAAGATATGCAAGGGAGGGGGCGGGAAGATGAAGGGACAGAGTTATGCAGATAGGAGTAGAGCTTGTAGCCACGCTGCCCCATATGCCGGCTGCTCCAAACATCTACCAACTCTAATCTGTCCTTCATATGGAACAAGCTCCTTTGTTCTCTCTTTGCCCCCCATGGAAGCCCCCACCCTTGTTATCCACCCTAGGATTCAGTGTTAAGTTGAAGTCTCCCCCCCCCCCCACGATAAGTAGAATGCCCCCAGCTTCTTCGAAATTAGCTAGCAAAGCATCATAAAAGATCACTTGTTTATCATTTGGACTGTATACACTAATCACCATCACCTCGGCCCCATCTGATTTCAGTTGCACCTTCACATACCACCCTCCTTTGTCTCTAAACACTTTGTCCCCCAACAAGATCCCTCCCTTCTTAGGAGCTTCACGCTGTGCAGCCAAGAACACCTTCGGATATTGCTGGGATTGCGACATCTATTCCTGCCCTATCTTTAAATGTTTTCCTGTATACATAATATATCTGCTTTTATTCTTCCCCCTTTATTTTCCAATAGTCTATTCTTAGTCTACATATTCAACTCTTTAACATTTATAGTGGCTACTGTGAACCCCCCTTCTCCCCCCTTATTCCCCTCCCACTCCCCCTCCTTCCTCCTCCCATTCCCCCCCATCCTCACCCCCCTGATCTGCCCTTGTTCCTAGAGGCTCCACCTTGGAGTAGTGCTCACTGTGCGCAACTCCTCAACCCTTCACCCCCTTCCATCCCCCTTAGCCCCTCCCTCACACCTTCCATCCAACTCACCTCACACTTTTTCATCAACCATCTACTCTCGCAGACCCATTCTACAACTCCCCATGCACTCTCTTCTCTCATCCCTCCCCCACTCACCTCCACCTCCTCCCTCCACACTCACTCGTAGTCTACACTTTTAGAAAACTATAAGGAAATGTCCATCAAACTCAGTGTCCCAAATGTCCATTAATCAAGCGGGACTCATTTTCTGCAGCCTCTCCCATCCCTTCTTCTTCTTCTCCATGTCTACCAAAGTCCAGCCTGCTTTTTTCGCTCCAGTCAATTGTTGATATTCTTGTGGTGCCTCATCCTCCACCTGTACCACCGCTTCCCCTAAGGCCTTACACGCTTCTGCTACTGTCCGCATTGTCTATGTGCATCCATCTTTAGTAAATGCAAATTCAAAAAGATATAACCAAAGATATTTCAATTGGGCTTTATGCAGAGCTCAGGTAATATGAGCCATTTCCTTGCGTCTTTGCAGAGTACCTCTAGCTAGGTCAGCATATACTGCAATTTGGTATACCTGCCATTCAGATTTATTCAGTCCCCTCATTTTCGCCACAGTTTTCTCTTTAATGTTGTAGTCTTGCAAGCAGACTATTGGATCTCTTGGGGCATTATTGTGCAACGGGCCCAGCGCCCTATGTGCCCGATCCATCTGGATAGTATCCGGCATCTCCTCCACTCCCTCCCCCTCCCCCCCCTCCCCGGCATAGCGCCTCCAGAAAGACTGCTTCTGCTACCTTTTTACTGTCCTTGAACTCGGGCTTCTCAGGTACCCCTTGTTTGCGCAAATTATTGTGCTAATTCCTGTTCTCCAGATCTTCCAGTTTTAAACTGAGTTTTCCTTCCATGCCTTCATAGCTTGTACTTGCACTGCCTCCTCCTCATAATCCTCTACTATTTGCTCCAAATGATCTTCATGATCGCCCATGTGGCGGCTTAAATCTGCAAGCTCCTCCTTTATTTCAGCGACAGAAGTCCTCAGCTCTGCTTTTACCGCTGACAGTTTGGATTTCAGCTCACTAAACCATCCTTTGAGCTCCAATTGTGTCACTTGAGCTAAGGTAAGCATTGTATGCTCGGTACCTTCCACTCCCTCCTCCCACGTTGTCGCTCTGAGCATCTGGCCTCCCCAGCCTCCATTTTAGTGTCTCTACGGTGCTCTAGGGCCCCCCACTAGCATAAGTAAAGTCCTTAAAGTCTGCCGCTTGCCTCCACATTGCCATTCTGGGCTGCCTTCACTCACCAAAACTTAATTCAGTGCTCCTTGCATTTTTTGCTGCTGATGGAGAAGGGAGCAAGCCATGTTTTCTCAGGATTGGCTCAAGAGCTGAGCTCTAAAGCCTCCATCACACACAGTGACATCACTTCCTTCAATTATTCTTTGCTTAAGAGTTTAACATTTCTGCCTCCATAAGCTTAATTTTATCAAGGATGCCTGCCGTTTGTTGACCCAGCTTTGCTAACGCAGCCAAGGGTTCCCACATACCTTCTAATGAAATCATTTTCATATTAGACAAAGTAGACTTGAAAAGATCCAAACTTATCTGACATTCTGAAGGTTCGTACAGCCACAAAAAAATCTGATAGAAGGGATGTAAGCTGTTCTTCATGCTGTGACCTACAGTTCTTCTCAGGGCTGATGGAAGCAAATTGGGTGCCCTAGGCAAACCTTCAGACTTATGTCTTTCACCCCCTCGACGAGTTTGAAAATCTCAACAATCATAATAATTCCAACATCGCCCTTCCCATAGCAATCCTGTAAAAATGCATAATTGGACAACATACTTCTAAATATGAAACTTTGCTTTGCATTTATGTGTGGACGCACTTTCCCTGCAGGAAAAGAATGTGAATTAGTGTGGCTGTCGGGCTCTCATGTTTTGATATGGCTGCTGCTGCTCTTTGCTGCCCCCTCAGAAGCTGCTGCCCTAGCTGCCTGCCTAGTTTTGCCTAATGATTGAGCTGGCCCTGGCTCTTCTTTCTTCCGTTACTTCAAGCAGAGCTTCGTCTATGCATTGGCGTTCTTCCATTGCAGGGAGCTTCACCCCTCCTGCCCCAAACAGAGTCAGGTTGCTGACACCATCCACCTGCATCAGACTCACCAGAGATTGCATGCTCAGTTGCTTCGAGGGTATCCACGGTTGCAGCCTGTGAGTTGCTTCAAGGTCTGGAGAGCATACAAGCAAATCTTCCCCTGTAAAGCTCCCCAAGGGCCCACCCAGTGCAGAGGTGGGTTGAATGACATGGGAGTCCATCAGTCCCCAGTGATTAACAGCCCAGTGTCTTTCAGGTAATAATCGAGGACTTCCTTTTTTCTCTTCCCCATAAGGCAGATAATAATTTAAAAATTGCTACACTACCGTCATTATGGCACCTCATGACCAGCAAAACCTTTGAGAATGGTAACACATCTGGTGCTTTGCTTGAATGTCTTCTGAAACAAAGGCAGTTGGATGTGATAGCCGGGGTAATGTAGAAAAGTTATGAAGAGAAGAGTGAGAAGAAATGTTTGGAACCTGTTATTTCTGCAAAAGAGATATTGCGAAGTACTGATTAAAAAGGTTTCCAAACTTTTCCACCTGCCATATTCAGTTTTCTTGTTATGAATTTGTAAAATATATTCATTGTGGATATTAACACACAGTAACTGGAAAATCTTAGCAGACCTTAGTAAATAGTGGCCTAAGAGGGTAATTTTATAACAGGTTGCCTGTATGAAGGTCACTCAGGCATCTATTTTTAGCCTGTTTTGTAAAGATACATAGGCACATAGCAGCAGGCATAAATATTAGCAAATAAAATATATACATAAATTATGACGACTCCTGCATTCTGCCTAAACTCTTCCCCTGCACACTCTAATGTCACATACAAATACATGTGTAATTGAAACCCTGTATACTTTAATGTGTGGCTTCATTTTATAAGAGGTCTTTTACGTACATACTGTAAAAAAAAAAAAAACATTATAAAACATCTCTATAATGTTCCAGGTAAGTGGTAATGTTCTAATGTAAAAGAACCTGCTCATTAGCCTATAGGTAAAGCAAGGAACAGCAATACAGAATTAGTTTGCTGTTTCAACTACGCTGGGGCTAAATTCAACATGAAAATGCTCTTACACTCAGTAGGACTGGCCCAAGAATTGGTTCAATGTGTTGTTGTCCTAGGCAAACCTTAAGCCTTATGCCTCCCCTCCCTTTCCTCCCTACTGTCAGAATCTATTGTTTAGCTTTGAATGTCTTGCTCTTTGCCATCACCCGCCTCACACACACACACAAAAATTGAACTGCCACCATAGGCAGCCTCCTGGTTTGCCTAATGGTTGGGCCAGTCCTGGCACTCAGGGGCTCCTCTAGGAAGATATGGAGGAGGAGCTCCAACACGATAAAATGTAAAATGTATGGAAAAGTTTTTACTTGCCATGTTTTCATGAGAAACTATATGGTCTTTATCTGTTGGCATTTTTCTGTCTTCATCATTTTATGAAGAATTCCAACTTTGTTTTATTGTTCTAACATTCATGAACATTGTCTATTTGTGCAGGCAAACATGCTTCATGATAAGCTGGCACAGATTCTGGAGCTTACTATAAGGTATTGTTTTATGATGTTGCTTTTTAACGCTAAAATTGTTGTATTAATAATCTTAAGGTTTAATGTAGCTTGAGTTTTTTCATAAACATAAGTCAGTGTCCATATCTGCTATGTGCACTGAATTGTCTGTATATATATATTCTTTCACTTCTCAACCTGCAATGATTGACATCAGATAATATGACTATATCAATCTCGCATCCAAATACCTTTATCAAATAAAAAGCAAATTCTTCAGAAGTGAAAAAAACACTATAATGGAGAACAATTATATAAAACAAATAATACTGAACAATTTAATTTTACGGTAAGACTTTGGTTTGTCTTATATTACTACTGTACTGTTATACAATTATCTCCTGTTAATTGTAAACTCAGACCTATGTACCCTGTCTGATTCTGTTCCATGTAAACCGCGCTGATGCTGAATAGTGCGGTATAGAAGAAATTGTAAATAAATAAATATACACCAGACTAGCAATATCCAATAATATGGTATATACATTTTTAAATAAATAAACCTAGAAATACTTGTTTTCCTATGACATTCAAGGTTTCCTTATAAAAGCCAAGATCAATCAGCACCAGTAGTTAGACTTAGAATTGACTTTTTCAGGAAAGAGGGGGAGTAGTTAGAATTTGTTAAAATAGTTCTTGAGTGTCAGCATGCAATGTACATTTTAAAATGTATCTGATATCTGACGAGAACCTTTATTAGCTTATAAGCAGCTTTATACACTGCATTTGCTTTCATTTCTCTGTATGTGTTGTTGAATTCCAGTCTGAACAAAAGAAAACCCTAATGCTGTGGCTAGATTAAAGTCGTATCATTTCCTGTCATCACTTTTGTCCTAAAATTTTCCATTTTGTTTTGAAACCAATGTTAACTTCAAAAGCTAATCCTTCAACCCAAAAAAATAAAACCCTTTAAAATATTTCTCTTTTCCAGAAAGCTCCCCTTTATCATGCAAAGCGAAACACAAAAGAGACTTGTGGGGACAAATAAAAGGGCTACAGAAAACTACCTCATAACACAGTTCCACACATTGGCTTTACATAAACATATAACGGCTACTGAAAGTAGGAGACAAAGCCTTTATTGAAAATACACCAAACCTTTCTTTCCCTCAATCCCACTTCCTCTTCATTCTTAAAGAAAACAAGTGGAGCTTTGTGGGAGAGAGAGACTTTAAAAATACTTGCAACTTTCCATCTGATTTTGTTTTTCACACTTTCTTTCACAGACCACCTCCTAGCCCCTCAGGAACAATGGCCTTCACAGCTGGTCATACTCAATACCAGTCTGTTCCAGTCTACGAAATGAAGTTTCCTGATCTCTGTGTATATTAAGTGTGTTGGTGGTTTACAGGACATAATCTAAAGGGGAAGTGTATGAAGGGCATGCTAGTTCAACTGACTTTTTAAATGATTATTTTATTTTTCCTATCTGAATAACTTGGAATAAAATATTTTGCAGCCATGATAATGAACTTGAACCAAGTGTCTGCTGACTGTTCTGTAGCCCAAAACCTAGATACTTTAGATGCATTGTATCATGCTGTTTAAGTTGTCTATTCAGACATTTTATGTTGCACGTATTTTAATTTAAATTGCTCTTTGAATTAGTAACCTAAGATCTTCCTCTGTTGCTTTAATATATCTTGAAGCATTTTGTTTTCCCCAGAAATGTTGGATATGCTCTGATAATCATTACTACAATGCTAGAGGTGAAAAGGAAGTGTCTGGGGGAAGATATCCTAAATTACCCAAGTTATTTTCATGTCTAGAGATCTCCAGACATAGTCTACATGTTTTGTAGTTTGTGCAGTCTTCCTACATTTTATTGTAGAACTAAAGTTGAACCACTTACAACAGCATATATAAACCCGATCATGGTGCATATTTTAATGTTTTCAAACAGGGTGAAGAACATATGATTGCAGTAAAAAAATAATTTAAAAAAGAGAGAATAGATGATGGTAAATCCTACTACATAATGTACATTTTAGAAATATGCATATTATCATTTCCTGCTTAAAACTACTTTTTTTTAAACTTAGAAGAGCCATGGAACAGTGCAATATTTTTTACATCTTGTATATTTGATAAATTCTTGTGGTTTTTGATGTGGGAAGGAAGGATTGGGGGTGGGGGGTACTTGAAAGAAATCTAATATTTGGTGGGCTTCCATAAAATATGGGAAGATGAGCATTTCCATAGAATATGGATATGAAGTTGTAGGGAGGAAGATACAAAAGAAATTAAAAAAAATTAAGTACCAACATGGTGGTAGTCTACCCATAATGGCAAACAGTCACGACAAAATATAAACACACTTGGGACAAACTGAAAGCACAGTGGAAGGCATAGGTGATGGTAATAGGTAGATTAATGAAGGAGGGGCTTGAATGCTCAGTCATATGGAAGTTGAGTGTGTCAAAAAGAGAAAGTGCAGGTACAACTGTATCAGGCCAGGTTATAACCCTAATAACAGCAGTAATAGCTATCATGACTGCTGCTGTTCAACCCCTGGAGACCTGGGGTAATCTGCTCAGAGTGACAGTTAACAACTCTGACGAACACTGATATAGCTACATCAGGCTTTTGGAAAGGCATGGGTAACGTGAGTGGACTGACTAGGGTTAAAACCAAACATCGATATTTTGGAGAAACAACCTCTCAAATTTTGGTAGCCATGCAAATTATTACACAACCTAATGATAAGAAATGGAAGAGAGGCTGAGTTTTCAATTAAGTACGGTAAGAATCTAAGAAGATTACAATGTCCTGACATAGCATACCAGTGGAGGCAGTTGTGATGACCAGCCCTGCAGTGCTTGGGACAGATATAGAAACTATTGATAGAAACTTAATCAGTGATAGGTAAGTCATGGGAAAGCAAGAGGTAAGAGGGGCTGGTTGTATTTTAAGCAGGGAAATTTATATTTCCCTGCTGGAACAGCTGGTCATTATCTTCTATTATTTACTGTGTTATGACTACTTCCTTGGGGTAATTATGCTTCTTAATAAAGCAGCTAAGAAATAAATTCTGCCAACTTAGCTAAATGAAGATCTGATCTATAAGTCTATGTAAAAACAGTTTTTTCCATAGAGGATCGGAATAATACCCTTTTATATGGATGATGTTATCAACAGAGCCCTGCATGGGAACCAGTTCCCAGCAACCTCTGGAAGCTTTTGGAATGGCTTCAATACACTGCATCTATGTTTCTGTCTGCCAACAGTACACAAGATCTTCTCAAACTTCTTTTTTCCACAGAGCTCATTAGATGTCTTGTTTACAATCTTGAAGATTCTTGTGTGCTGGTACCATTGGCATTTTTGCCATAACTTTTACTTTATTCTTTATCTTCCTTTTTCCTCCTACTGCTGCTGCATGTCTTTTTCCACCTGGTAGTTTTTCCTTAGGCAGGTTGTTTTTTTTTGCCTTTTCTAAGTTTTCTTTTTTTTTTGTATCGGCACTATTATAGGCCACATTTCAGGTAATTTTTGTCAACATCAAGTTGTTTGATTCCACTGCTGTTGTTTTTTCAGGCAATAATGTATGACCCAGAAACTCCCCAATGGGTTTAAAAGCTACACCTGATACAACAGAACCATATCCACCATGGACCCTTATAGATGATGACTGCAATACCTAGGACCTGACCATGAACCCTCTCCTTGTGTGTTTTGATCGCAGATGATAGAAGTTGAGAAGAGCAGCGCAAAAGGATTTTTGTTGCATATAAGTCCGGTCCATCAGCAACAGCAGCATCGGTCCCCATAGTCCAGGGAGCTGCACGGGGCATTGAAGATGTATCGACATCAAGGGATCATCAGGCTCACTTGGAGTCAAGCATCAATAGAGTCCATCAAGAACAGACATCCTCCAATTTCCACCCATGGAAGGGGAATGATCCGTTGTCCTTCTCATGGACATTAAGGGACAAAGATGCCAGACACCAGGTGGAGGTCAAGGCACATCAGTGTTGGTGTTCATTGGACTGCAAAGTTAGCATCGAGAAATTGGAGAGGCCGATAATTTTAAAACGGTTTTGACATGAGGACTGCTCATCATTCTTGGTACCAGAAGGGCCGTGCCAGTCTCCAGCCTATCGATACTTCCCAACTGATTCACAGACATTGACCGAATTTTCTGCAGCCTCTCAACCTTTATTGATGACATCCTTCAGGGAGCATCTCCTCAAGAATTTTAAGGAACAGATGGAGGTCTTCTTTGCATGATAGTGAGGCATCTGCTTCACCATCAGGCATTGACATCAGAGCATTGGGACATCTAGCTGATTTGTGAAACTTACCATCTGGCTGCAGAAGATTCACTATTGTCAAGGCCTCAAATGGTCTTGACTCATGTGACTACCTGGCTGGTATCCATCTTGAATGCATCGGAAGACAATCACTCCCCGAGGCATTGACCATCATTGTTGCACCGATGTTCTGTGTGCAGATCTGCACCTCAAGAAAAGCTGAGGTCAGCCTAGGCAGAAACCCAAGACAGAGCTCTTCTGGGACTCTGAGTTCTTCTCAGAGGAGAGGTCTCCAGCCATAACTTCTGATCCCTTGCCTCCTCACAAGAAAAGAAAATCACCTCTGGAGGAGGTCCATCAAGTCCAGTATCCTGTTTTCAACTGCAGCCAATCCTGGTCACAAGTACCTGTCAGGTTCTCAAAAAGGTACACAGATTCCATGTTGCTTATCCCAGGGTAAACAATGGATTTCCCTGGTCCACTTTAATAATTGTTTATGGACTTTTCCTCTGGGAACTTTTCAAAACCTTTTTTAAAACCAGCTACACTAACAGCTTTTACTACATCCTCCAGTAACGAATTCCAGAGTTTGATTACGCATTGAGTGAAAAAAAATATTTTCTCCTATTAATCTTAAATGGGCTATATTATAGCTTCATTGCGTATCCCCTAATCTTTCTACCTTTTGAAGGAGTAAACAACCGATCTAGGTTTATCTGTTCTACTCCATTCATTATTTTATAGACCTCTATCATATCCCCCCTCAGCTGTATTTTTTTCCAAATTGAAGAGCCCTAACCTTTTAAGCCTTTCCTCATGGATCCTTCCATCCCCTATGCAACTGTCCCAACCTTCTTGGAAGCCCCACTGTGGTCAGAGTCCTAGCATATCCCCATGCAGGCTACCCAAATAGCTTCTTGGAAGCCTGATGCAGTCAGGTTATTTTAGGTTGTAAATTCCAGTCTATGCAGGATACCCAGTGCTTCCATACCATCCTAAGTAGATCAGCATATGTCCATGATTAATCCAGCATACAACTCCTCCTCCATTTTATGCCACCAAACTTTGAAATAATCCACTTACCAAACCTAACAAGCCTGCTGTTCAAATATCTTGTCCTCCACGACCCTGTAGACTTAGTGGATGATATGCAGCAGTCACCAACCTGCTAATACTGATCCGCTTTGTTTCTGTGGAGTTGTAGCCTGGTGGGACCAAAAGCTGCCCCATGATTTATAGCATCATTAGGCTGTACTTCCATTCTCTGCCCTCTTTTTTTGTCCTTATCTGCTTTTCCCTTGCTTTTGGTTCTCCCCTCACCATATTGCCCCTAAGTTATCCTTCATTGATTTTATTCGGGAAATGGTTAAGTCCATTCCATTTAAGGTGGAGACCGTAGAGGAATCTAAGGCTTGAAACACTGAAAATCCTTCAGTACCATAATCCCCAAAGGAAGCAGTGATAGTGCCCATTCACAGAATTTTAAAAGGTGTGCAGATGAGAATGTGGGAGACCCCCCCCCCTTTCTGTGCAGCCTATGAACAAGAAGGTTGATTTGATGTACCATGTCCAAAAGACTCCTTGATTTGAAAGGCTCCAGTGGCCGCAATATTCCATGGTAGCCAAATTCATTCTCAGAAGGGCCAAAATATCCAAGTCTCACTCTTTGATGTCCCTGGAGATAGAGGCCCTGACATTTGGATTCTTTGGGAGGATCTTTTATCAGAATGCTATGCTCTCTTTTTGCCTATCAGCTCTTTTTGCCTATCAGCTCATCATGGGCAATATACGGGTGTTTGCTGGCTCTCTCTCAAAAGAAAGCCAAACAACTCCTGGCCCTAGTGAGCAAAAGGAAGGAGTGTGGAAAATAGATAGTTAAATCAACTTAGGATATTTTTGATACAGCATAGAGCACCTCCTCCATGAATATTGGAACCTGCAGACTCTCATGGCTCCAGGCTTCAGACCTACAATATGATGTTCTGGAGAAGACTGCTGTTGTGCCGTGCCATGGAGAGAATCTCTTCAGAAATAAGGTGCAGAAAGCTGCAACTCTTATTAAGCAGCACAGTGACATGCTTAAGGCCCTCTCCAGACCCCCTTCTGACCTGGCCTCCTCAGAGGTTACACAGTGGTGGGACATAGGAGGACCTATTACTCTCAAAGGCATAATTATCCTCCAGCCTCCTACTGAGCCCCAATCGAACAGTGTTCTCACTCTTGAATCCATCCGCAGAGAGCTTAGACGCTCCAACCAGCTCTCCAGCAGAAAGAATGACCAAAAAGATAAAGGGGATGGAAGAATACCCCTACGAGGAAAGGCTTAAAAGATTAATACTCTTCAGCTTGCAAAAGAGATGGCTGAAGGGAGCTGATAGAGGTCTGTAAAATAATGAGTGGAGTGGAATGGGTAGATCAGTTGTTTACTCCAGGAAATAGAAAGTCTAGAGGACACACAATGAAGCTATAATGTAGCACGTTTAAGACTAATTGGAGAACATATTTTCTCACTCAACATGCAGTCAAATTCTGGAATTCATTGCCAGAGGATGTAGTAAAAGCTGTTAGCATTGCTGGGTTTCAAAAAGGTTTGGACAAGTTACTGGAGGAAAAATCTATTATCCATTATTAAAGTGGACTGGGGAAATCCACTGCTTTACTCCTAGGATAAGCACCATAGAATCTGTCTACCCTTTGGTAGCCTGACAGGACTTGTGACCTGACTTGATGACTGCTGATGGACCTTTGCTCTGACCCAGTATGGCATACCTTTTGTTCTTACCTGGGATGGTATTTGACTGGCTCCTAGAGACCATAGCTAACATTCCAGTATCAGTTCCAGACAACATTTTGGTCATGAGGAGGCTACAGTTCTTCACAGACGGGTGGCCTCTAATCACATCTGACAGTTGGGTGTTAAAAATTGTCCAGCTTTGGTACAAATTGCACCTTTTTGAGCTTCCTCCAAATTGCCCAGCAAGAATAACTGTAAACCACTCTCAGCAGTAGAAATTAATCTAACTAGAGCTCTCCATCGTTCTAGAGATCATTGTGGTCAAACCCATTCCACTAGGGCAAGAAGGGCAGGGATTTGGCTCCAGATATTTCTTATTAATGAAAAAGATGGGGGATTCTATCTCATCATATATCTGAGAGAAGCTCAGAATGCTTTTCCTTGGTACCCTGTTCCTATACCTCCAAAAGTAAGACTGGCTATATTCCCCTGGACTTAAAGGATGCATAGACCCACATTCAGGTACATCCCACTCACTAGAGAGGTATCTATGAATTATCAGGAAACACCACTACCAGTAATGTGCCTTTTGGCCTCATGTTGGCTTTTCATGTTTTTACCAGGAAAACATTCTCCTGAAAGAGAGACTAGTGGACTTTCTCAAAACCAATAGGTTGCATGATCCAGCGCAACATAGTTTGAGTTCTTTGACTGGGTGACCAGAGAACTAGATCACAGGCATGTGATGGATGTGATCTACCTAGATTTCAGCAAAGCCTTTGATACTGTTCCTCATAGAAGGCTTATCAATAAACTGAACAGCCTGGGGATGAGTCCCAAGGTGGTGAACTGGATCAGAAATTGGTTGACTGAAGGACTGAATGGAAGTGTCTGTCTTTTTGCAGCTGACACAAAAATTTGCAACACAGTAGACTCCTCTGAGGGAGTGGATAACATGAAGAAAGATTTACAAAAGCTGGAAGAATGGTTTAATGTTTGGCAGTTAAGATTTAATGTGAAGAAGTGCAATGTCTTGCACTTCGGATGCAGAAATCCAAGGGAATTGCATGCGATAGGGGGGAGACAGGTTGGTGTGTACGGACCAGGAGAGGGACCTTAGAGTGATTGTTTCTGAGGATCTCAAGGCGGCAAAACAGCGTGACAAGGTGGTGGCCAAGGCCAAAAGGATGCTGGAGTGCATACAGAGAGGTATTACCAGCAGAAAGGAGGAGGTATTAATGCCATTGTACAAGTCACTGGTGAGGTCTCACTTGGAGTATTGTGTTCACTTTTGGAAACCATATTCACAAAGATATAAAAAGACTTGAAGCGCTTCAGAGGATGGCGACCAAAGTGATTTTGAGCCTGCACCAGAAGATGTATGAGAAGAAACTTGAAGACCTAAATATGTGTGCACTAGAGGAGAGGAGGGACAGGGGAGATACGATACAGACCTTTAAATACTTAAAGGGTATTAATGAACAAACAACCTTTTTCAAAGACTGTGAAGCTATAAAACTAGAGGGCATAACATGAAGCTGCAAGGGGGTAAACTGAAAGGCAACGTCAGAAAATACTTTTTCACTGAAAGGGTAGTGGATGCTTGGAATGTCCTCCCGATGGAAGTGGTGGGGGCAGATACAGTAACAGAATTCAAAATGGCATGGGACAAAAACAGTGGATCCCTTTATAGCAACAAGATAAAATCTAAATAAACTTAAGTATTTCTTATATCTCAACAAATGGGGGTGACCTGCACAGAGCAGTGGGTACACCCCTAAACAAAGGCATAGGGAAGTGTAACCTGCACAGAGCATCTACTCTTGCCACCTTGCTGGGCAGACTAGATGGACCATATTGGTCTATCTCCAGGAACAAGCAGGAATGAGTCTTCACATATGGGTACATCGGTACCGACGGAACCTGCGCGGGAACGCTCCCCAGCGTCCCAAAAAGGAAAGCTTTTGGGAGCATCCCACAGCGCCTGCGCGCTGCCTTCCTGCCTTTCCTAAACGCCTCTCTCCAGTTCTTCTTTTCCGCGGAGCCAGCAGGTCGTGTTCCTGTCACCGCTGGAGAAGTTCTTTATTTTATTTTATTTCTTTGGTCGCGCGTCTGCCTTCTTCGACGTCGGACCAGTACCGCCGGTCTTTTCTTTCTTTTCTAAAAAAAAATATAATTCTTCCGTTCCACTTTAGTGTATATTTTTTGTCTCTTTGGGCTTTAGGCCTAAGGGAAATTTCCTCATGGAAAAGCCCGCCTCTGGGTTTAAAAAATGCACTAAGTGCAGCGGTACCATTTCTGTTACCGACACCCATGACTGGTGTCTTAAATGTTTGGGTCCTGACCATTCCATCACGGATTGTGCGTCCTGTTCCATGATGTCTAAGAGAGGTTTACAGAACCGAGCAGCTAAGCTCAGTACCCTGTTTCCCTCTGATGCAGCTTCGGTGGCATCGATGTCGTCCAGGGCTGCTTCTTCCTCCTATGTATCTCAGGTATCCAAACATAAATCCAGCCGGTCCTCGAAGGGTAGATCTCCCTCTAAGCATCGAGATGCCTCCGGGCTTGCCCTCGAGGATCTTGCACCAGCAAAAGTATCCCGGCGGGAATCTCCGGCTTCCAAAGCTCCTCATATGGGGTCACAGGTTGACATCGATGGCACGGCCTCGACCAATCACCTGTTACAATGTTCTGGGGTACCGGTGGAATCTGCCGGTACCGATGTCCAGACATTGATGGCGTCGATGGATCAGAATATTCTGACCATGCAGCAAGCCATCACGGCATTCATTCGAGCTGCGACGCCGCTGGTACCGCAACAGGCTCCGTTGCCGGTACCGGCTCTGGCACCGATCCCGGTTCCGGTGCCAGTACCTATTGCATCGACATCGGCTTCGGTGTCTACTGCAACGGTACCCTGTCCGATGATGCCCATCGGTACCGAACCAGTACCGATCACTCCCGATGTCGATACCACTCGGTACGCGTATCGGGCTCTACAGGAGCATCCAGACAGGCGATACTTTGATTCCTCCGAAGACTCTGATGCATCGGAGGTTTCTGTCGAAGCATCGGTACTCCTTCCTCAAGAGCCTTCTTCTCCAAAAAGAAGAATGTCTCCTCCAGAGGACTTGTCTTTCCAGGACTTTATAAGAGAAGTGGCCAAGGGGCTCTCTATCTCAGTAGCCCCTGAGTCAGAGCCTAGAGCCAAAACGTTGGATATTTTGCAATATCCCAAGGCTCCTAAAGAGGCAGCCACTTTGCCAGTTCATGAGATCCTTTATGATCACATGTTGGGCATATGGGAGACCCCTCTTACTATCTCTTCCCACTCTCGTAGGCTAGACACCATGTACCGTGTCCCGCCTTGTCCTGGGTTTCATAAGACTCAGCTTCCTCACCACTCTATTGTGGTGGAGTCTGCCATGAAAAAGTTAGAGTGCAAAAAAGCACTCTTCTACCCCTCCAGGGAGAGAATATAGAACCTTAGATGCTTTTGGCAGAAAAATCTTTCAAGCCAGCATGCTTGTTGCTAAAATCAACTCCTATAGTCTCTATATGGGGATGTTTCTAAAAGAAGTTACAGATCATCTGCAAACTTTCCTTCCTTTTCTTCCAGAAGATAAGAGGGAAGAGTTTCTCACTTGGCTTAAGCATGCCCAAGATGTTTCCAAATTTTCCAACCGTGCAGCCTTTGACTCTTTTGAGGGTGCCAGCAGAGCTTCGGCTATTGCTATAGGTGCACGCAGAATTGCTTGGTTACAAGCTTCTGATCTGGAACCTTGGGTCCAAGATGGATTGGGAAATCTTCCTTGTACAGGTGAAAACCTTTTTGGCAAGGATTGGCAGGCAAAGGCTACACAAATGGATGCAGAAAATTCTGCTTTGGATAGGCTTTCAAAGTCTATCTCTAATCCTGTCAAGAAGAGGTTGTTCAAAAAGCCATATTTTCCCAAGAAGGGAAGATATTATCCTGTTTATGGTCAACAGACATCTTCTGCAGGTCGTTTTGCTGCAAAGCGTCAACAACCTAAACAGGCCAAGCCTAAGGCTGCAAGGACTCCTGTAGCCCAACAGCCTCAGCCTCCTCAGGGCCTTTGACTTGCATCTAGAGAACTTAGCCTTTCTGGCTCTAGCAAAACCAGAGCCTCTCACCATTCCAGGAAGGTTAACTTACTTTGCTCCCAAATGGGAACAAATTACAGCAGAGCAATGGACCCTCTCCATCATAAGGGAAGGGTAAAAACTTCATTTCTCAAACCTTCCTCCTCACACCATGGTGAGACAGTTCAGTTCTCAAACATCTCTCCTCGACCTTCTCGGTCAAGAGATTGCTACCCTTCTTGACCAAGGGGCAATAGAAGAAGTTCCCCTTCTTCAACAGGGCTCAGGGTTCTACTCCCCCTACTTTCTTATCCCAAAGAAAACAGGGGGTTACAGACCCATATTAGATCTCAGAGAATTGAACAAGTTTCTATACAAGGAGAAATTCAAAATGATTTCTCTAGGTACTCTCCTTCCATACCTTCAGAGTCAGGATTGGCTTTGTTCTCTAGATCTCAAGGATGCGTATACCCATATACTCATCCATCCAGCACACAGAAGGTTCCTTCGGTTCCTTTATCAAGGGAAGCACTACCAATACAGGGTACTTCCTTTTGGTCTGGCCTCTGCTCCAAGAGTGTTCACAAAATGCATGGCAGTAGTAGCTGCATTCTTACGCACTCTAGGAATATTCGTATTCCCATATCTGGACGACTGGCTCATCCGAGCTCCATCCCAGTCAGAGGCCCAGATTTCCCTAATCTGCACAATGCGTGTTCTGCAGTGTCTGGGACTGGTGATAAACATTCCAAAGTCCCAACTCACCCCTACTCAGTCTCTAGAGTTCATAGGGGCCTTGCTGGTTACCACAACTGCAAGGGCCTATCTTCCCCAGGCCCGTTGCCTACGCTTGGTGCAGTTAGTCTCCCAGATTCAGTTAAAAACCCATTTAACTGCTCGAGAAATGTTACAACTACTAGGCCACATGGCATCCACTGTGCATGTAGTCCCTTATGCTCACCTTCACATGAGAGCAGCTCAATGGACTTTGTCCACCCAATGGACCCAGGCATCACGGGGTCTGTCAGACAAAATAGCAACCTCCAGGCGCCTCTTTTGGTCTCTCCAGTGGTGGAAGTCCACTCAAAATCTGTTGCAGGGGTCCACCTTCCAACAGTTGCTACCCCAAGCAACCCTTACAACAGATGCCTCTCCAAAGGGTTGGGGAGCTCATCTTCACGACCTCTCCACCTAGGGCATTTGGTCCCCACAGGAGACCTCTCTACATATCAACATCTTAGAGCTCAGAGCAATCTTCTTGGCTCTCAGAGTCTTCCATACCCTGCTCAGCTACAAGACAGTCCTCATTCACACGGACAACCAAGTAGCCATGTTCTATGTGAACAAGCAGGGAGGGACTGGCTCTCTGTCGCTTTGCAACGAAGCTCTGAGATTGTGGGCCTTCGCCAGAGAGCATCAAATTCATCTTCTGGCAGTATAACCTTCCAGGAGTTCAAAACTCTTGGGCAGACAGACTCAGTCGAGTTCTGCTTCCACACGAGTGGTCCCTTCATATGGACCAAATAGTCAGAATCTTTCGAATTTGGGGAACCCCGGACATAGACCTCTTTGCAAGTCCGTGGAATGCCAAACTTCCCCGATTCTGTTCCAGAATTCCGTGTCAGGGAGTTCAGGCCAGGGATGCCTTCCTCCTTCATTGGGGTCAAGACTTCCTGTACGCCTTTCCACCCATTCCCCTAATTCCCAAGACCCTGTTCAAGCTTCAGAGAGACCGAGGGACTATGATCCTCATAGCTCCACGATGGCCACGCCAAGTGTGGTTCCCTCTACTTCTGCATCTCTCTCAGGCTCCCTCCCTGGATTTGGGATCTGCTCCAGATCTCCTGTCTCAGGAGGGGGGAACGTTGTGGTACCCAAACCCCCAATCTCTCCACCTCAGGGCTTTGTTGCTGAAGGCTTAGACCTTCAAGATTGGCATCTGTCTCAGCAAGTGAGGGATGTCCTTCATGCTTCCAGAAAGCCTTCCACAAGGCGTTCCTATGCTTTTAAATGGAAAAGGTTTACCATTTGATGTGCTGAGAGGGGTCTTAACCCTCTAGCAATACCTTTGAATTCTTTACTAGAGTATCTCCTGCATCTTTCCCATGCAGGCCTCAAAACGAATTCAGTACGGGTCCATTTGAGTGCTATTGCAGCATCTCTCAAGCCTCTCAATGGACAACCTATCTCCTCTCATCCTCTTATTGCAAGATTCATGAGAGGCCTTCTTTTAACTAAACCTCCCATTAGACCACCTCCAGTGGCATGGGACTTGAATCTGGTTCTTGGTCAGCTCATGAAGCCTCCATTTGAACCCTTAGCCACTACCTCCTTGAAATTTCTTTCCTGGAAAGTTATCTTTCTTATTGCAGTCACCTCAGCTCGCCGCATCAGTGAGCTGCAGGCCTTAGTGGCTAATCCACCTTATACAAGGTTCCATCATGATAAGGTAGTCCTTAGGACCAATCCACACTTTATGCCTAAAGTGGTCTCACCTTTTCATCTTAACCAAGAGGTGTACTTACCTGTCTTCTTTCCAGGTCCTCATGCATCAAGTGCAGAGAGGAATCTTCATACCCTGGATTGTAAGAGGGCTCTTGCCTTTTACTTACAAAGGACACAGCAACATAGAAAGTCTTCTCAGCTCTTTGTTGCTTTTGATCCCTCTCATTTGGGACTTCCAGGCTCTAAGAGAACACTGTCCAATTGGAGTGCTCAGTGTATTTCTTTCGCCTATGAGAGCAAGAACCTTTCTCTGGAGGGCCATGTCACAGCTCACAATGTGAGGGCCATGGCAACCTCTATGGCTCATCTAAATTCTGTGTCCATCGACCAGATCTGTCGAGCGGCCACCTGGGCCTCGGTTCATACCTTCACAGCCCATTACTGCTTGGACAAGGACTCCCGCCGGGATGCCTTGTTTGGTCAGGCTGTTCTCAAACACCTGTTCCATACTTGATCAACTCCTGCCCTCCATCCCTGGTTGGATGCCTGAGATCCATGGGAGGAGGTAGAGCCCTTTACAGGGTCTCACAACCTTGGGGATCTGCCAGGCATCTCTAGCTGGGGAGTCCCCATATGTGAAGACTCATTCCTGCTTGTTCCTGGAGATAGCACAGTTACTTACCTGTAACAGGTGATCTCTGGGAACAGCAGGAATAAGTCTTCACAACCCACCCACCACCTCCCCTAGGAGTTGTATCTTTCTATCTATCTTTCCTTTCCTCTCTCTCTCTTTGTCTCAGCTTTAAAACTCGAACTGGAGAGAGGCGGTTAGGAAAGGCGGGAAGGCAGCGCGCAGGCGCTGTGGGATGCTCCCAAAAGCTTTCCTTTTTGGGACGCTGGGGAGCATTCCCGCGCAGGCTCCGTCGGTACCAACGTACCCATATGTGAAGACCCATTCCTGCTGTTCCCAGAGATCACCTCTTACAGGTAAGTTAACTGTGCTTTATCTGCTGTCATATACTATGTTACCAAATGTCTTGCTGCTAGCAGTCTCAGCCTGGCCACGCAAGCTGGAGTTGTGCGGAGGTCACAGGTGTCTTTATTAATTGATCTCCAACGCGTTTCGGCAAACGCCTTCCTCAGGGGGTATGCAACTTAAAAGATAAACATAATAAATAAATAATTAAACATAAAAATGATAATAAATAAACCATAATAAGGTTGGATAAGGTATAAAGACAGAATGTAAAACAATAAAAACAGTGATCAACTAATAAAATAAAGTTGTAATATATCATAAAAGTAATAATAATAATAAATGATAAAAGCAATAAAACTTAATGAATAACAACACCCAAATAATGCTCTTTAAAAATTTTTAAGAACAATAAGAAGAAATAAAAACACACAATAAAAACTATCTGTCAATAGGACCTAATGATATAAAACAGAACAAATAAATAAAACACAGGGCAGAGGGTAGCTCAGAGAACAATAGTAGCGTGAATATCATTATTTAATCATATTCCCTTCAATGAATATCAGAGCAAGATGGCACATGTACATATGATTGGATATGGTTTGCCCATCCTCCTTTCCAAGTTCATTCTTTCTTTTCTACTCATCACTCCAATTATATTTTTTTAAAAGAATATAATGCTGCCCCTCCTCTCTAATATGGTAGTTATGGATTTTAGTCTCCATTAGTCGTTAGCACAGAGATAACTGCAAGATTATGTTGAACAAGCTTTTAGTTTTAATAGCTCCCTTTAGATGTTGCTCCCACTTCATTACGTAGTAATGAACTCATGAGAATAATGTTTTTACCTTTCCATTGCTTTTGGCATACAGAGTTACAATTGCACATTAGCATTCTTGCACAAGATTTTCACAGAGTACACATGTGAGTATCTCTATAGAATAATAAAGTACTGCATTCACACTATCTCATTTGGATTCTCTTCCTCCTCTCTCTCATATTCACACTACTATTGTTCTCTGAGCTACCCTCTGCCCTGCGTTTTGTTTTATTTATTTGTTCTGTTTTATATCATTAGGTCCTATTGACAGATAGTTTTTATTGTGTGTTGTTATTGTTTCTTATTCTTTAAAAATTTTTAAAGAGCATTATTTGGGTGTTATGCATTAAGTATTGCTTTTATCATTTATTATTATTACTTTTATGATATATTACAACTTTATTTTATTAATTGATCACTGTTTTTATTGTTTTACATTCTGTCTTTATACCTTATCCAACCTTATTATTATTTAGTTATTGTTCCCATTTTTATGTTTAATTATTTATTTATTATCTGTTTATCTTTTAAATTGCATATCCCCTGAGGAAGGCGTTTTCTGAAACACGTTGGGGATAAATTAATAAAGACACCTGTGACCTCCGCACGCCTCTCACTTTTTTGTGTTTGGTTCTCCCTTCTGCGAGAGCTTAGGCTCTTTTTTTGTCTTTCCACGCAAGCTGGAGTTACTAGGGCTCGTAATAAATCACCCCAAATGCAAATTGAGCCGATCATGTCAATTGGAATTCATAGGAGCGATGGTAGACATAATTCAGGTGAAAACCTTCCTTCCACAAGACAGGCTCATCAAGCTGGTTGCAATCATGGAAGATGTACAAAAGAGCTAGCAGATATCAGTAAGAACTATGTTGAGGATGTTGGGCCACATGGCCTCAATGGTACACATAAAACCCTTGGCACACTTCAGAATGAGACGCGCTCATTATATATTGAGTGCATAGTGTTCCCCAGCCACTCAAAGGCTCCATGACATTGTATCTGGCATGTTCCACTCTGGGATTCCCTGTCTTAGTGGACAGTTCAGTTCAATCTGGTCAAAGGAATTTCCTTCCAAATTTCAGGGTCCAGGAAACTCTCCATCAGATAAATTTCCTGAAACTGAAAGTAGTCTCAATGGCTATGAAGGCTTTCAGAGATTGGTTGGCCATCCAAATTATATTGATAGACATCAACAAGTAGCCATGTATTACATCAAGAATGAACAGGATCTTACCTTTTGGGTTGGGAAACAGTCATGAATGACTCTCAGGGCCACTTATCTGGCAGGAGAAGACAATATCCTGGAGAAGAAACTGAGTTGCAGGCTCCTACCATACAAGTCGACTTGGACACAGAAGTGACTGTCCAGCTTTTTCAGGAGTGGAGCACCCCCTCGATAGATCTATCTACCACTCCCCAGAACAGGCAAGCACCTTAGTTCTGTTCCAGATGCCTCTTCCTCGATTGGAGGGGATCTTCTGTATGAGTATCCCCTGATACTTCTCATAGCGAGAAATCTTCTGAAACTCAGAGGACTGAGATACTTTGAGTCTCATAGCACCTTACTGGCCAAGACAGTTACGGTTTTCATTTCTTCTGGAGCTCTCGGTCAGGAATCCTTATGCTTGGCAATTCACCAACGCTAATCAAGCAAGATTAAAGAGCATTGTTGTTTCCCAGCATCATGTTCCTAGCCCTCACAGACTGGATGTTGAGGCTGACTCTGTTCTCTCTGGATCTGCCAATTAGCATTGATGATGTCCTTTTGGCATCTAGAAGAGATTCAATTAGGAGGTTATAAAATTTCAGATAGAAGAGATTTACCATCTGGTGTGATGGAAAGACCTTAAATCCTTTATCCTGTCCCACACAAAAACTGCTTGAATATCTTCTACATCTATTAGAGCTTAACCTTAGTGCAATTGGTGCCTACCACCACTATGTAGAGGACCCATTTCTTTACAGCCTTTAGTTGTTCACCTCATGCAAGGCTTCTCACAAAGTCTCCCCTTAAACTTCCTAAAGTGGTTTGGGATCTTAACATGGTCTTACCTCAGCTGATGAAGGCTCCCTTCAAGCCACTAAATACCTGTGGACTGAAGTACCTGACCTGAAAAGTCTTGTTTTTAGTGGCGGCAACTTCAGCACGCATAGTTAGCAAGCTCCAGGTTGTAATAACTGATCTACCATATACCAAGTTTGACCATAATAGGATGAGTACACAAGACCACCCTAAGTTCCTTCCCTAGGTGGTGTCATAATTACAGCTTAGTCAGTAGTCCTGCCAACCTTTTTCCCAAGGCCTCACACTTACATTGGACTGTAAGAGAGCTGTGGCCTTCTATTTGGAGTGGGCTAAACCCCTTAGAACATCCACCCATTTAGTTTCTTTAGACCCGAACAAGATGGAAACTGTCATCAATAGATGTACTCTAACTGGTTAGTGGATTTCCTCTCTTTTGCTCATACGCAGGTGGGTTTGACTCTTGTGGGTCATGTCATGGCTTACAATGTCAGAGCAGTTAATGCTTCAGTAGCCCACTTGGAGGAGATTTATAGGGCTACGACATGGATTTCTATCTACTCATTCAAATCTCACCACTGTTTGGAAGGAGACTTCCCAATACAACAGTAGATTCAGTCACTCAGTTCTCTGGAATTTGTTCGGGGAATAGAATCCAGCTCCACCTCCCTAGACCTTATTCTTTCTGTTCAGGCAGCCTCTTAGCAAAAGAAATGCAAAAGCATGGGCGTAGTTTGGGGGGATGAGGGGAGCATTGCCCACCAAATGAGTTGCCCCAGTGGCCGTGTCCCTTTGCTCATGGGGATCCGATATCCTGCAGGCAGAAGAGAAGGGGATCTTTTCTGCCTGCGGGGAATGGGATCCCCATGGGCAGACGGCTTGCCTCTGGACCGCAATCACAGCCTCCCCCTTCTCTTCTGCCCACAGGGATCCCATTCCTTGCAGGCAGAAGAGAAAGGGGATGGCTGCAATCGTGGCAGATCGGATCCCAAAGAGAAGGGAGAGGCTGTGATCGCAGTCCAGAGGCAAGGTGTCTCCCTGGGGCAGTTGGATCCCTCGTGGGCAGAAGAGAAGAAAGATCCTCTAATATCTGCCCATAGGAGATCGGATCCTGGCGGGCAGATGACAACAGGGAAATCGCAGCCTGCAGCTGCAAAGGTGCTTGGGGGGAGAGGAAGTGAGATATAAGCACAGACAATTTAAAGGGACAGTGGCCTATTTACAAAAGGAGGACGGGGGATGGAAGAAGTAGGGGTTGTTAGTGAAGGGGACAGAGACATAAGAATAACAGAGGAGGGAAACCAGCAAGTGAGGGGTTGGAAGGGGAGGGAAGAGTGCATGGTGTTGCCCAAAGGTGCATTCCTCTCCCTCTAGAACACACAAGCACCCTGTCCCTACCCCATACCATACACGCACATACACAGGCACCACACTTCCGCACAACATATATGCACATACATAAAGGCACCCTACCTCCACATGTCAGACACACACAGGCGCACCACACAGAGAGCCTCCCCAGCTCTGCAGCACACACACACATGCACCGCAGCCCCACACTTCACTCCCACAAAGGCACCCACCGCCACATCACATGCATTGACACACCACCATTGCACCACACACACATACAGGCACTTAGTATCTGAAGCTATAACTGTTGTTATCTGTATTGTTGTCTAACAATGCCAAATGGAATAGGAAATTTGGCGCTTGTCTTGTGAGACGAGAACATGAGACTAACGCAAGAGACAATGGGAAGGCCGAGGAGGTCACAAGCACTGGCTTCTAAGATGTCCACTGCAATATTTATGGTGCTGTTCTCTTTTTTAGTAGGCTCCCTATTGTTTTAATTTTAAAAGCTGGTGTCATTATGATATGGTAGATTTGCATTATAGGTCTTCAGTGACTTTTGTAGGGTTTTGTGCTAGTTTGCAATCTGCCTGGTACTGGAAAGGCTGTTAATGAGATGACACTGGAATCCGATTTTTCTTTTTCTTGTATGTTGGGTTCTTTGGTGAAATGTCCTAGTGCTGCTCTGCACTTACTGTTGGAGGAAGGGTTTTGTTGGATGAGGAATAGATGTTCAAAAAGAAAAAAAGAGACCCATAGCATAGTTTCTAACACCACAAAATTAGTTATAATTTATTTTTATGTTAGAAACTGCACTGTGGGTCTCTTTTTCTTTTTGTCCCTTGGTGTGAGAGCATCTTACATCTCTGTTTTTTGGAAAATATATTTATCTCCAGGAACAAGCAGGAATGTAGTCTTCACATATCAGTATCGTCGGTATCGACGGAGCCTGCGTGGGAAAGCTACCAGCGTCCAGTAGGAAAGCTTTTGGGAGCATCCCACAGCGCCTGCATGCTGCCTTCCGCCTTTCCAACTGTCCCTCTTCAGTTCTTCATTTTCCGCAGAGCCGACAGGTCCCCCATACCCTGTCACCGCAGAAAAATTTCTTCTTTAATCTTTGTTTTTTGTGGTCGTGTCTGCCTTCCCTCAATGCTATACCGGTACCGCCAGTTCATTCTTCTTTCTTTCTTCTTGAAAAAAACAAAACAAAACTATAGTTTCTGAGCTATTTTACTTCAGAAACTTTTTTCCTTGGTGCTAGGCGCTATTTTGGGCACTAGGCCCAATTTTTCCTAAAAATGGAAAAACCAACATCTGGTTTTAAAAAATGTTCTAAGTGTGGCGGTACCATCTCCGTCACCGACACCCATGATTGGTGTCTCAAATGTTTAGGCCCTTGAGGGATTTTCACCGGCAAAACTGCCCCAGCGGGAGACTTTGGCTTCCAAAGCATCAACAGGGCTCCAGGATGTTCTCGAGGCCTCAACCTCAGCAGAACTACTGGCGCCATGCTCTGGGGTTCAGGCCGCTTCTACCGGTACCGACACCCAAGCATCGGCAGCATTGATAGACCAGAGATTTTTTGCTATCGAACGCAGTCTAGCGGCTCTTCTCACGGCTTCTGTACCGTTGAAACCATTTCAGACACCTCAACCGATACCGGTACCGACGACATCCACGTCGATGGGTATGTTCCCATACCGAGTCATGTGTCTGTCTCCGGCATCGACAGATCGGTACCGGAGCAACCCAATATCGACTTTGATCGATACCGGTACCGTACGCTGTACGATCACCGTGATCAGAGGTATTTTGAATCCTCTGAGTCTGATGACTCTGAAGACTCTGCCGATACAAGAGTACTTCTCTCAGAGGATTCCTCTTCTCCTCAGCGCAGAATGTCTCCGCCAGAGGATATGTCCTTTCAGGATTTTATCCGTGATTTGGCCAGAGGCCTTTCCATCACAGTAGCTCCTGAAAAAGAGCCTAGGGCAAAGGAGTTGGAGATTCTCCAATACCCTAAGGCTCCCAAAGAGGCAGCTACTCTGCCTATTCATGAGATCTTAAATGATCTTATGCTAAGAATGTGGGAAACACCTCTAACCACATCTCCTCATTTTCGGAGACTCGATACTATGTATCGAGTTCCACCTTGTCTTGGCTTTCAAAAACCTCAATTACCACACCATTCAATGGTAGTAGAATCATCCATGCGTAGGATGAAAAGTGCAAAGAGACATGCATCCAATCCTCCAGGTCGTGAATGCAGGACTCTCGATGCCTTTGGGCGTCGATGCTTCCAAGCTCTCAGCTAGGATCAGTTCCTATATCTTGTATATGGGAATCTTCCTTAAAGAGGTCACAGGAGACTTGGAGCTTATGAGCCCCCTTCTTCCTGATGACAAAAGACAGGACTATCTTACTCTTGTCAAACATGCCCAGGATGTTTCCAAGTTTGTAAATCGTGCAGCCTTTGACTGTTTTGAGTGCATAAGCAGAACTTCTGCTATTGCCATTGGTGTACGTCGGATTGCCTGGCTTCAGGCATCCGACTTGGAAATTTGGGTACAGGACAAATTAGGAAACATTCCTTGCACAGGAGAAAATCTCTTTGGCAAGAATTGGCAGGAGAAGGCTAATGAGATAGATGCAGACAATATCACTTTGGATAGATTGTCCAAATCTACAGCCGATCCTGCAAGGAAAAGATCCTCTAAAAAAAACTATTTTTCAATAAGAAAAAGAAGTTTTATCCTTCCTATACCCAACAGGGACACCGTCCAGGTCAGCCTGCCCAAAAGGGACAACAGCAGCAACCTAGACAACAAAAGAAGCCAAAAGCGGTAAAACCTCAGCCAGCTCAGCAGGCTCAGCCTCCTCAGGGGCTTTGACTCCACTCTAGAGAACTTTGCCTTCCTGCCCCTGAAGGGTCCAGAACCCTTGGACATCTCAGGCAGGTTATGTCGTTTTGCCCACAGATGGTACCAAATAACAGCAGAAAATTGGACTCTGTCCATTGTATGAGAGGGGTACAAGCTTCATTTTCACAGCATGCCCCCTCCTACAATGGTAAGACAGTTCAATTCTCAGACCTCTCTCGACAGTCTCTTAGGTCAAGAAGTCACAACTTCTTGCACAAGGAGTAATAGAGGAAGTGCCCATCCCGCAACAGGGTAAAGGGTTCTACTCCCCCTATTTTCTTATTCCAATGAAAACAGGAGGATACAGACCCATTTTAGACCTCAGAGAATTGAACAAATATCTGTTCCGAGAGAAGTTCAAAATGGTCTCTTTAGGAACTCTGCTGCCATACCTTCAAAGTCACGACTGGCTTTGTTCTCTAGTTCTCAAGGATGCGTATACTCATATTCTCATCCATCCAAATCACAGAAGATTCCTCTGATTCCTGTTTCAGGGAAAGCAATTCCAGTACAGGGTTCTTCCCTTTGGCCTGGCTTTTGCACCAAGAGTATTCACAAAATGCATGGCTGTGGTAGCTGCATTTCTCCGCACTCTGGGAATATTCGTCTTCCCCTACTTAGACGAGTGGCTCATTCGAGCCCCTACAGTGCCAGAAGCCAGCTCTGCTTTGTTTCGCACAATGTGAATCCTTCAGTATTTGGGACTAGTCATAAACCTCCCAAAATCCAATTTTGATCCCACTCAATCCTTAGAGTTCATAGGAGCTCTTCGGGATACCAGACAAACAAAGGCTTTCCTTCCGCAGCCCCGCTGTCTTCACATAATACAACTAGCTTCCCAAGCAGTGCTCAAACCTTATCTCACTGCTCGAGAAATGCTATAACTGCTGGGCCATATTGCATCCACCGTGCATGTAGGTTCCTTATGCTCGCCCCCACATGCGTGCAGCCCAGTGGACTTTATCCAATCAGTGGACACAGGCCTCAGTTTGCCTGTTGGACAAAATAACAAACTCAGACCGTCTTATTTTGTCCCTCCAATGGTGGCAATCGCTCAAAAATCTTCTTGTGGGGTCTCCTTTCCAGAAACCCCTATTCCAAGCCACACTAGCAACAGATGCATCTCATTTGGGATGGAGAGCCCATCTGCACGATCTCTCTACCCAGGGTACCTGGACTCCACAGGAGGCCTGTCTTCACATCCACCTCCTGGAACTCGGAGCAATCTCCCTTGCTCTTCGAGTATTTCACGCCCAGCTCAGATACAAGACAGTCCTAGTTCAAACGGACCATTAGGTAGCCATGTTCTTTGTGAACAAGCAAGGTGGAACAGGCTCTCTGTCGCTATGCAACGAAGCTTTGCGACTATGGGCCCTCACCAGAGAGCATCAGATTCATCTCCTTGCGGTGTATCTTCCAGGCATTCAAAACTCTTGGGCAGACAAACTCAGTCGAGTTCTGCTACCACACGAATGGTCTCTCCATGCAGACCAGCTTGCCCAAATATTTCAGATTTGGGGAACCCCGGACATAGACCTCTTTGCAAGTCCGCTGAATGCCAAACTTCCCCGGTTCTGTTCCAGAATCCTGGCTCGACATTGTCAGGCAAGGGATGCCTTCCTCCTTCACTGGGGTCAGGACTTCCTATATGCCTTCCCACCCATTCCCCTTATCCCCAAAACACTATTCAAGTTTCAGAGAGACAGAGATCATATGATTCTCATAGCTCCATGTGGGCCACGGCAAACGTGGTACCCTCTGCTTCTACATCTCTCTCAAGCTCCACCTCTGGAGTTGGGATCTGCTCCATATCTTCTCTCCCAAGAGAATGGGATGCTGTGGCATCCCAATCCCCAGTCTCTGCATCTCAGGGCCTGGTTGCTGAAGGCTTAGAGCTTCAGGATCTCAACCTTTCACAACAGGTAAAGGATATCCTTTATGCTTCTAGGAAACTCTCCACAAGACGCTCATACGCCTTTAAGTGGAAGAGGTTTACTCATATGGTGCTCGCAGAAGAGTCTTAACCCTCTTGCAATACCTCTAGAATCGATACTGGAGTATCTCCTTCATTTGCCAAATGCGGGTCTTAAGACAAATTCAATAACAGTCCATCTTAGTGCTATTGCAGCTTCTTACAAGCCTCTAAGTGGACAACCTATTTCCTCTCATAGCGAGATTTATGAGAGGTCTTCTTATAACAAAGCCTCCCATTAAGCATGTGACTTGAATCTGGTGTTCGGGCAGCTCATGAAACCGCCCTTTGAACCATTAGCCACTACACCTCTGAAATTCCTTTCCTGGAAAGTCATCTTCCTCATTGCAATCACATCAGCACGTCACATCAGTGAATTGCAAGCATTAATGGCTGATCCTCCTTACACAAGGTTCCACCATGATAAGGTAGTTCTTAGGACTCATCCACACTTTATGCCAAAGGTGGTTTCGCCTTTCCATTTAAACCAAGCGGTTTACCTTCCTGTATTCTTTCCGAGGCCTCATGCCTCCAGTGCAGAAAGGAACCTTCATACTTTGGACTGTAAAAGAGTGTTAGCCTTTTACTTGCAGAGGACACAGCAACATCGAAAATCTTCTCAACTCTTTGTTGCTTTTGATCCTAGTCATTTGGGACTTCCAGTGTCCAAAATAACTCTATCTAACTGGATTGCACAATGCATATCCTTTGCCTATAAGAGTAAGAACCTTCCTCTTGAAGGCCATGTCACAGCTCACAGTGTGAGGGCCATGGCAGCCTCAATGGCTCATCTTCACTCTGTGTCTATCGACGACATCTGTTGAGCAGCTACTTGGGCTTCGGTACATACCTTCACGGCCCACTTACTGCTTAGACAAGGACTCCCACCGGGATGCCTTGTTTGGTCAGGCTGTTCTTCAACACCTTTTTCAGACTTAGTCAATTCCTACCCACCATCCCTGGTTGGATGCCAAAGATTCTTGGGGGGAAGCATAGCCCTTTCCCAAGGGCTGAGAACTTCCTGGGGCCATCTCCCTGGCATCTGCAACTAGGGAGTCCCGATATGTGAAGACTACATTCCTGCTTGTTCCTGGAGATAGCGTAGTTACTCACCTGTAACAGGTGATCTCCGGGAACAGCAGGAATTTAGTCTTCACAACCCGCCCACCTCCCCTAGGAGTTGTATATCTCTCTCTCTCTCTCTCTCTTTCTCTCTCTTTGGTCTCAGCTATAAACTCAACTGGAGAGGGACAGTTGGAAAGACGGGAAGGCAGCACGCAGGCGCTGTGGGATGCTCCCAAAAGCTTTGCTATTGGACGCTGGGGAGCGTTCCCGCACAGGCTCCGTCGGTACCAATGATACCCATATGTGAAGACTAAATTCCTGCTGTTCCCGGAGATCACATGTTACAGGTGAGTAACTACGCTTTACAGGTGTCAGTATATTTTTAATCTTAGAGTGCCAGGCTAAATAATTAAACAGCTACAATTTTTGCTGCATTTTAACCCTGGAATTACCGAGATTTTTTGCACACACTGAATACCGTTGGGGTCATAAATGATCCCACGACGTATTTTAATTGTTAACCATGAAAAATTTAAACTAAACAGACAAAATATTATTCTGAATTAATTATTTATTATATGAAGGTTAAATGTTTTGAAATTTAATGCTTTATCATAAAATTACATGAAGAAGAGTTGCCATGAAAGCAGTTTTTGCATGCACTTGATGAACACAGTAAAGTACTACAATCATTTGCATGAGACACAGACAATTTCTGAATGTTCTTTGCAAACATTGCGCTTGCAGGAGGTGCAAACTATGTTGCCTTTCTTGTTTTTTTCTCTGGAACAGCAGTGACACCTTGCCCTTTTCTTTGGTATCCCGACATTGCAAACAGCATCAGTGGCTTCTTCAATGCTGGAAGAAGTCTTGCTGCAATTACTCTGAAGCAGCTGCTTTCCTAATTTCAAGAGGAATAGACAACGTCTGTGCTTTGACTTGGACTGCCATTCTGGATTTAGTGACATCCAAACAATGAAGGCGTTCAAAGCACTGATGTCCAACATGTTGTAGAAGATTGTCACTGGCCAGTGTCTTGTCATTCGTTTTGTGGTATACGTGTGCAACATTTCATCTGCCATATCTACTCCACCTTTACTAGAATTATAGTCCAAGATCATGCGTGGTTTTTGTCTGGACATGTGTTATCTACTTCTTGATCATGCAAACTGCTCAGAAGAACAACCACTTTTCCTTTCTTCGGGCAATAGGAAACCAGAGTGGCATCATCGTGAAAGGCCCTCTCGGCCCTTTGCTGTTACAAATTCTGGAGGTAATTCTTTTCTGTTCTTTCAAATTGTCCCCAAAAGTGTCATTTGTTTTTCTAGCAATTTCCATGACAGGGATAAACTGCAGAAGAAATTGTCAACCGTAACATTTCTGCCAGATCGCGTCATTCCTTCAGTGAGTTGCAGCACAACCCTTCTGTTCCCTGTTTTGTCCGAGTTCCCTTCCTGTATATACTTGAAGACGCAGAACATATGACGTTGCACTGTCACACAACATCCATAGCTTTATGCCGTATTTCCCAGGTTTGCTGGGAATATATTGTCTGAATGGAACACGGCCACGAAATGTAAGCAGTTGCTCATCCACGGTAACATTTTCACCAGGAACAAAGGCGTCACTTAGAGTTGTTTCACAGGTATCAAAAACGTGTCTGATTGGAGCAAGCTTATCCACGCCTCGTTCACGTCTGTTGGTTGCATCATCAAATCTGAGAGCACAAGAAATTTTCTGAAAACGGTTACGGGCCATATTTTTGCCGAAAACAGAACGACCATCTTCAAGGTTCCACAACTGAACTATGGATTCATTTCATGACTTGTACACGCCTGAGAGGATCAGAAGTCCAAGAAAACGTTGAAATTCTCCGTCTGTCAAATCTTTCCAGGTGTCGTCATAAATGTGTCTTCCTTGTTTGCTTGTCCACATCATGATTTCTTGCAATAAGTTCTTCCTCATGAACAAGTGGAATGCTGCGAGATGGCCATCAATATTTCGTACAGCATACCTTGTAAGACCTTGTTATACGGGCATGACATTAGCTCTGGCTTATCTTCCAGCAGCTTGCTTTATAGGTTTCCTGTTCCATGATGTGACATCCTTAGATACATAGGCTTCAATGGCAACATTTGTGCTTATAGCTGATGACCTCTTAGCTCCTCTATGACCACAACTAAGATTCCTCACAGATGATACTGACACCGAGGACTCCTGCCTTCTTTCCCATCCAGCACAGCTTCGACCTGTAACTTGACTCTTTGCTGCAGGCGATGTTACCGGCTCAGCATCAGTCTCACATTCACTTGGTGACCAACTGCTGTCGCCATCTGAATCATGACTGTCATCATCAGATTCATCGCCCAAACTTGGCTGATATGCTTCTTCGCTTGCTGAATATGCTGCTTTATCAGACGACTCAGAACCGTCACTGTCAGCATCTCGTAGCAATATTTCTCTTACTTGGGCAGCTGAATACTTTCGTTTTGACATCATAAACAATAACCTAAAATAAATAAACAACGATAAAGTTGAAAAAACGCAAAGCAGTTTTACTATAGGTGTGCAATAATTGTGATGAATGAGCTGAAAGCCTTTAGATTTCATCGTAAATAATGAGAGAACGTATGATATCAATTACAGAAAATGTACAATTTTCATAAAATAAGAGTACAAAAAATAAATGATACATAATTAATGATAAATACCTTTGTCAGATCAAAAAATTCACAAAACTGCAAATTGTATCACGATCCAAACCGGATGTAAGCAACTGGGGTCAAAAATGACCCCACTGGTACTCTGTGCTGGAATTCATCACTAGCGTCACCTAGCGGATGAAAATTATTCCTCTCATGGCGCAATATAAAGAGAATATTGACATGTGAAAAGTCATAAAAAGATTGCATTCTTGAACAACTAGTTTCCGAGATACGCGTTGTAAAACTTGCAGTGGGGTCACTTTTGACCCCATCGGTACTCCCAGGGTTAATCATATAGCCTGGAAATATGTTTCTTCCCTTTTCTGGGGGAAAGCCACTGAATGAGAGCCTCTGCTCCTTCTTTGAGTATCTTGTGGGGGGGGGGAGCCAGCTCATCCCTCACCTGTTTGATATACTGGCTTCCTAGCCATCTAGTATTTTTTTAAGAGCCTTAATGAATGTGCAAATGATATGCATATATGCAAATATCCACCACTCTTTGCCCCCCCATGAAGCTATCAAAGTACATCCATGTGCAAAAGAACAAAAAGAAATAACTGTTGCCACCAAAAACAATATTGCTTGCCACCAAAAACAATATTGCTTAAGTGTCAGCTAGTTGCAAAACTACTTATTAACCCTTTTTTTCCTTTTCAGGCAGCTTAGCTAGGAATTCCCTAACATGAGGACATTATCCTGCTTGTCCATGGAGAAAACAGTCTCTTACTTTTGTAACAGGTGTTCTCCATGGACAGCAAGATAAGGCCTCACAACCCTCCCATCTCCCCTTGAAGTTCAATTCTACATCAGCTACTTCAGAAACTGACGAGATCTTACATGGCAGTGGCAGGTGGGAACAGGAGCACAAGCACAGCTAACCCATTCCAGAAGCTACGGGGAACTGGTTCCCATACAGGGTTCTGCCAGTGACATCACCCATACATGAACACTTACCCTGTTGTCCATGGAGAAAACTTGCTACAGGTAAGTAACTTTGTTTTGCCCCGGAAATCTTTTAAAATTACCCGCTCATAGAGTAATTCCGTAAGGGCTGCATGTGTTGTCGGACGCATGTATGGCACCTTTCTGTAAAGTAAAGTGCCCACAATAACTTACATCAACCCTAGACTTGGGGCTCACTATCTGCCACACAGGCCATAGGAATAAAATGGGCCATGCAGCAGATAGCTCAAGCCCTTGGTGTAAATGCCCACAACACCATATATAAGAAACATGCTTAAGTTATAGTATTCTTTGACTTGCATGTGCAAATTTGCATTCTGCTTATTTCTCATACCTCTGCTCAACCACTCCAAAATTGCATGCCATCACCTTGATATGTGTATTTACAGAATAGCGAGAGTCCAACACCAAGCACAGATCCACGTGCAAAGAACCACCCAATAAAAACGTGGAATGCAAATGAAAGGACACACCAAATTTTATTAAATAATATCACTCCAGCCAATGGCCCAACACAGGCCGTGTTTCAGAAAAGCCTTCTTTAGGGGCGTGTAGGCTAAAAGGATGAAGTATAATACACATAAACAATAAAATAATAAAGATAAAATCTAATTATTATAACAGAAATGGACATTAAGGACAAACATATTGAAAGCATAGATAATTAAAAAATTAAAATGAATGCCAAATTAAAATTATAAATTGCATATACGGCTAAAAAAAGGGGAGGAGCTATAAAACTTACACATAAAAATAGATAACATTTTAAACCAATCATTCAAAACATACAAAATGAACAATAAAATAGTAAAAAAATACTCTTTAGAACATTATAAATATGACTAGGGCACATAAAATAAATAAATAAACATTAATAAAAGTAAAAAATCATGAATAATAATTATTAAAACATCATTAAATAAAATACAAACAATTATAAGAGAATATATATTGTCACCCGTGAAGGTCCCCAGAGGTTAAAAGTGTGGGTATTTCATCGGGGCGTTCTCTTAAGTAGCAAGGGGAATGGTACAAAAGGCGTTGCAATGCCCTCTGGGAGTTGTAGTCCCACAAGCTAACGAAAGAATCAAGTTGTAGTCGAGTAGCAAGGCTTAAGACAGGACTTTTTATTTCCCCTTCCCAGGCGGATTTTCAAAGCAATGGATATAAGAACAAAATGACCATACGGCTGGTACAAAATAAAAGGAACAACCGGAACAAAAATACTGCTTATTGTCAGCTTAACAGTGGAACAGAAAAAGGTAGTTTAAACAGTCCTTTTCACTCAAGGTAAGTTTCCTCACTTCCTTTCCTTAGCAAAACTTCCAGAAACCTCTTCAGCATAAAGAAGTGATTTCATCAGACAAATGTACAATCCATACAATTCTCAGAAGCAGGCTCCTCATATAAATCACATTGCATTTCTTCACACACCTCTTCTGAATAAAGTCCTTTTGGATTGCAACTCACGTTATTCTTAAACAGTCTCTCTGTACGGCTAAGAGTGTTCCCCTCCTCCTCATAGCTAGAGTAGAATGGGAAATTACCACATTCTCTGGAGTTTCTATTTTGAGAGCCACATAACTCTTGGTAAGTGCAGGGAAATTCTTCACTTTCTATGTCTCTTCTATTAGAAACAATAAGCCTACCTTTACACACTCTCTGCTCGGAGTTTCTCGGTACAGCAGAGCCCTGCCAAGACGAAAGCGTTTTACTGCTTTTCTCTCTCTGTTTTCCCTTGGGCCTGAAACTCCCTTCAGGGTAGAAGCTCTCTCCCTCCTTGTACCTGTTACTTGGTAGGTTGGCTTTCCTAAGCATGGGTCCAGGAATATCTCCTCTGCCCTCTTCCTGGCAAAGTTCACTGGGCTTTTGCTTAGCTGTGCCCTGCTCTCTGAAACAGTTCCTCTGAGTTTCTTCAGCTGCTCTGGTTCTACCGGGTTTCCAAGTTCCTCCCGTCCTCCAGTTCCCAGCTGTTCTCTCCCAATTGCCAACGGTGCTGTATTTCCCTCGTGGTCTCTCCTGTGGTCTCTCCCGTGGTCTCTCCTCACTAATCTCTGGTAAGTGAATTTTATCTGCGTGTGACTTGGTGTTTGCTTGGGCTCCGCCCCCTCCCAGCTGCCCCTCATTATCTAATGAGCTGTGAGCTAGCTTGCTATTTGGGCGTGCTCTCACACCTTGTGATGTCGTTTGTGTATGTTGCCTATAGCAACTCTGGGCCATGTGCTGCACTGAGCTGTCAGTGTCAGATCTGTTTTGCTCAGCTTTACCTATCTCCATAGGCTCTGACTGATATACCCCATGACAATATACATATAAAACGTATATAAATCATTTTTACTTAAACCACATAAAGTACCCAATAGTCATAATTATTTAAGAAGGAAGAAGTTAAAAACCAAGAAGTGCATACCTGCGTTTGTAGGAACAATCACCTATATGAATAAACAATAAGTAAATAAAACAAAATATTCCTTTTACAAAATTTAAAAAAACATAAGAAAAAGTAAAACCAACGAGAGGGATGAGGAGAAAATGTTTTTGTACTGCCCCGGTGCAAAGGGGCAGGTGAGAGGGCGAACCCTACAGACATATAATACCAAATCTGACAGAATATGTCCCATAGAAATTTTGTTAAAAAGTAAGGATCTTTAAACTCAAATATACTCCAAATTAAATAAATATATCTATAGGTATTACTTAATATAATATCTAACCAAAAAGCCCTAGGGCACTATTAAATACAGGGGTGAATCACTCCCATAAAAATGACTATAAATATCTCTATATAACTAAGTAAGTATAATTAAACTAACTGATCAATGATTTATGTTCCTAAAAAATTTTTTGGAGATGAATGGAGAAGCAATAGAACCACAAAGATTACCTGATGGAGCGTCAAATACGAGACATTTTTTTACTATTTTATTGTTCATTTTGTATGTTTTGAATGATTGGTTTAAAATGTTATCTATTTTTATATGTAAGTTTTTATAGCTCCTCCCCTTTTTTTAGCAGTATATGCAATTTGTAATTTTAATTTGGCATTCATTTTAATTTTTTAATTATCTATGCTTTTAATATGTTTGTCCTTAATGTCCATTTCTGTTATAATAATTAGATTTTATCTTTATTATTTTATTGTTTATGTGTATTATACTTCATCCTTTTAGCCTACACGCCCCTGAAGAAGGCTTTTCCGAAACATGGCCTGTGTTGGGCCATTGGCTGGAGTGATATTATTTAATAAAATTTGGTGTGTCCTTTCATTTGCATTCCACGTTTTTATTGGGTGGTTCTTTACAGAATAGCGTCCACCTACACTCCGCATGTAAAATAGGCGACTTATGCATATTGATAGCCTGCAGATGTCCATGGCTTGTTATAGAATTACCCTCTCGGTGTACATCTTTGCACTAGTACTAAAGATTTGCCTGGGGAAGGAGCTTTCCTTAAGCAATCAGATTTAAGTTTTACAAAGTGTTTCTTTAACAGATATTTGTCAGTAAATAATATGAACTTTATTTTCTCATTTTTCCATCCACATGGGAACCTATGAGAAGTTTTTGATAGTGCTAGAATTCTTTATTATTTTGAGGGAATAAAATTACCTAGTACTTAATCATTTTCTTTCTGCTCTGCCGCATCCTGGAAAAACCTGATGCAAATATGTTGCTGTTGATCTACTTAAACATGTATGTTAATTGGTGAAATTAAGTCTGATCCTTTTTGGAAAACGTGTATTTAGATCTTATGTACCCCCCACAATTAAGTAGTAGTTGGTAGTAATTAAAAAGCTGTTTGTATCCTTCACAAAACTATGTGTATCTTCAAGATAATGTGAAATCAGTGGGGCCAGCTTACTCGGAAGCAAGCTCTGTAGCTGACATCTTTAGGCATCTGTCTCATGACAGCAACATGAGCATGAAAATGTAAATCTCTGTGATCTAATTTGTAACTCTGCTGTGGAAAGTAAGCAGAGATTAATTCTAGTGCTGCTGAGCTTTTAACTTACTTTATAAAGAAATGTATTTAAGACTGTGAGGGCTAGCACTCTATCCCAATGGTACCTACCTGCTTGCTGTTTGAGTTTAAAGCAAGCACCTACCTAGCTCCAAAACGGATTAAGATGGTAGCCATGAAGGATGTGAAAGTTTCTCACGAAAGGAGCACATGAAAGAATCTGTTTTATCATGAAAAGACGCCATGAGAATGAACTGCATCTTAATAGATTTTTAAAACCATTGCGTAATTTGGGTGTGTTAATAGCCACATTGCCTTTGGGGTTATTTTTATTGTTGTGAGGGGTGAGGTGTAATGCTTGATGAAAGCCTTTTGAAAAAGTAGAACTTCTTTAAAAATTTAAGTTAAACCAGTGATTCTCAAATAGGGTCACATCAGAAGTAGATGGGGGTCACAGAAACACAGCCATTTCTCCTTCTCTCTGGACTTTCACTCTGACCTATGCCAAGTAGTAGCATTCACCAGTCAGCATGTGGCCTTTGAGCCCTTGCCCCCCTCCTGGGTAAGCTTCCTGTTAGATTGAGGACTGCACACTGACACAAAGGACCTTGTGCTGACTGCTGCTGCCTTCCTGCTTTCAGATGAGTGGAGGGAGGGGGAGGAGGCTGGAGACCTGCTGTTTTGCTTTGATCATCATCTGGGGTCACATGAATTTTCAGTTGTTAAAATGGGGTCATAAAGGATTACAATTTGAAAAGCACTGAGTCAAACCCTATGACTTAAAGTACAACCAAAAGGAATCAAGTAGCTTGAACTTGGCACATGCCTATTTTTTTACTTTCTTTTGTTTCTGAAAAATATTTATTTGTTTGACATTTGCCATCAAAGGTCTTAGCACACATGAAACATTTCCTGTTTACAGCATATTTATTTTTGATAACGCTTCTGCTGCAGTGTTGTTTAATGAGGAGTTAGTTATATTCCTACATTATCCAAATATAGTACCATGTGTCTGCTACTGAGGTGGGGAAGACACTTGCTTTGGCAAAAGTTAGCTGAGATCTGTATATTTTAGAATTAAGATTCCACATCACTAAAATCTTGCTTGCCTGAAAGCTAGTTTCTAATTAGACACCTGAATGTGCTATAGTAAAAGTAGAATTTCAATGTCAAAACAAATAAAGAATGTACATTTATTTGCACTCATGGTATACACAGTCTAGCTTATAGTCCTATTTCTTTCTGTATAATTAAATACTGATGCATGTATTGCAGATAGAAGAAATCACAAACACAACGTTTATCAAAATATGCTTGTTTTTCTTTCTGTGTAATTACCGAAATGTTAGTTTTGGTTTAGAGAAATGTATCATGGGTATAGTTTTAATGTTCACTGGCATTTTATATGCTGTGCTGCTGTTTGTACTTGAGAAAAAGAATGAAGCTTAGAGTACAAAGTGTGCATACCTTAGTGATATAGATCAGCTTCAGTATTGTCTGACTGTGCTTCAGTGTTAAGATGGCCTTTGTCTTCTGACTGTTCCTTTGTTATTGTTTTATTATTATTGGTGTGTGTTGTGAAGACTAGGATGCACTGATGACAGTTCATTTAAAGTGGATGAGAGAATTTGTAATAACAGAGAGTTTCCAGGTTTGTCTCTTTACATTTTATCAATGGTTTGTGTAGTATCTGTTTACAATATGCTATTGAAACCAATTTTATCACATTTAAGAACACACTGTGCAATCAAAATTTAAGCAATAAAATAAACCAAAATGTTGAATCTACACGATGTGTTTGCTTGTGTTTTTATAGTACTAAAGGTGTCTACAGTTCTGTACTGTAGCATTTACAATATTGTTATAGCATTAAAAGAAAGATTTAACTTGATTCCATTGGGGATCTATTTTTAAGATATATACCTGAATGCCATACTGGGGGGAGGGGCTTAACAAGAACAGGATATTACCAACAGACCAACAAGAATGAAAGTGAAGGAATGGTGTCTGATATGTGTGCGATGCTAGGATCACAAGGTTTCGTGTAGACATGTACCTCTCATTTCTTTCTCTATAACATCTGTAAAATTTGTCCCTTCCGTTCTGAACATACTACTAAGACCTTTATGCACTCTCTAGTCACTTCCTGTCTTGGCTATTGTAACTTGCTCCTCGCTGGTCTCCCTCTGAATTATCTCTCTCCCCTTCAAAACTCAGCTGTATGGCTTATCTTCCGCCAGTGTCGCTATACTCATGTAACCCCTCTTAAGTTACTTCTCTGGCTCCCTGTCTGTTTCCACATCCATTTCAAACATCTCCTACTGACCTACAAATGCATTCACTCTGCGGGCTTCTTATTATCTTTCCTCTCTTATCTCACTCTACTCTGCTCCTCTGGCAGATCCTTTTTATCTGTGCCCTTCTTTGTCACTGCCAACTCCAGACTCGGTCCATTTCACCTTGCTGCTTCATATGTCTGGAACAAACTACCTGAGTCAGTACATGGGGCTCCTTCTCTAGCTCTATTCAAATCCAGGCTGAAAACCCACCTCTGAGGCTACTATTTGATCCTGATGCTCCTCGCTCTCTTGTTCACCACTTATGTGTATCTTGCCATACCCTAGTCTCCAGTTTTGTGATATTCTTCATTTTTATTACATTGTAAGCTCTGATGAGCAGGGACTGTCTCTTACATCTATATGTACAGTTCTGCATATGCCTTCTAGCGCTATACAAATGATAAGTAGCACTAGTAGTACTAGTTCATATAGAGGTTCAGAATATAGTAAAGTAATATAATTGATGAACTAAATAGGTTCTGAGAATGGCTTCTGAAGGAAGGATTCTCATATGGCCTCACAAACTGAGGGAAGGTACAGGTTTTGAGTGAGAGACAAAGAGAGTAAATAGATTGAAGGCAAAACAGTATATAATCAGTAAGCAATGAGAAAGGAGGCTTTAGCAGAGTAAAAAAATAATAAGGGTAAAGATGTATTCTCCAGGACCAAGCAGGAAGTCAGTCCTCACATATGGGTGACAACGACGTCGATGGAGCCCTTGCGGAGCATTTCCCCAGCTTTCCATGAAAGCCTTTGGGAATGCAGGCACGCATGCGCGGTTCACTTCCCGCCTAAAGGTGCCATCTTGCTCAGTCTCTCTTTTTCCGTGAAGCCCACCGGACGTGTGTCCTAGTCCTCCCGGAAAATGGTTAGATTTTTTGGCGATCCTTCACTATTTTTTTTCTCCGGTTCGACGCCGGCTCCCCTCCCGCCAGGTTCGGTACACCGGTATCGAGCCCGATCTTCTTTTTTCGGTTTTTTCCCTTCATGGCTGGCGTTCGCGCCCTTTTTTTCTTTTTCCCTGGAGGGCCGGTCCTTTGACCTCGCGGGGACTCTTTTTTTCCCCGATGGCTTCCAGTGGGTTTAAAAAGTGTGATCGGTGCAAGAAGCTGATGTCTCTCACCGACACACACGACTGCTGCCTTCGGTGCCTCGGTCCTGACCACGATCCTAAGACGTGTGGACCATGTGGAAAAATGTCTTCCAAGGCACTGCGAAGTCGTCAGCACCAAAAGGAAAGGCTTTTTTCTAACTCGGCCTCCGGTCGGGCCTGGACCTCGTCTGAGGCCTCGACATCTCGGGAATCGGATCCCGAGCACCGTCGGGGCTCCTCAGACAGGGGCTCCCCCGACCGGGAACGAAAGAGGAAGAAGCGGCTCGCGAGGGCGTCGTCGGAAGAGGTCCCTGGCTCCTCGAGAGCTAGGTCTCAGACCCCCGACTGTCGCCCCGGGTCCGTGGAACAGGAGAAGCCTTCCAAAGTACCTCGAGTGGAGCCGGAGTCTGCTGGACACGTAAGTCCTGTAGTCCTCGTGGACTCTCCTCCCAGAGAGCCGACGTTGGGCCCGGCGCCGTCAGGGCCCGAGTCGGGGGCTGCTGAGTCTCCTGAGCTGGGTCTCAGGCTGACAGCCTTGGAGAGCAGAACATCAGCGGGCACTGATGGCCAGCCTGTCTGGCGCATCTGCCCCGACCACCGGGACATCGACATTGAAGTCGACCCTGGAGACCGAGCCGATACTCGAGACCATAAAGGCTCGAGGTCGACCTCGGTCGCGGTCTTCCTCGACCTCCCGTTCAGGACCAAGGGCGTCGATGCCGGTGCCTTCGGCGTCGGGGCGGGTGCTCACAGGCCCCGTGCGGTCGGACCCCGATTCCTCATCGGACGAGTCCGTCTGGGAGACGGAGGACGAGGAGTCCCCCGACACCTTCCGGACTCGGTGCGTCCCGTCGGACTCACCGCAATCTGAACCCCAGAGTAGATCCCCCCCCCGGAGGATACCCGGTTCTCGGAGTTCGTCCGGGATATGGCCACCGCGTTGGCTATCCCTGCGGACCCCGAGGAGGAGCCTCGAGCCAAGGAGCTTGAGGCCCTACAGTATGACTCTCCTCCGAAGGAGGCCTTTACTGTTCTGGTTCCTCCGATGCTGGAACGGCTCCTCTTCCAGATGTGGGAGGCACCGGCCTCGGCGCCGGTTCTAAGCAAGCGGATCGATTCGATCTATCGACTCCGGAAGAGTCCTGGCTTTCAAAGGTGCAGCTACCACACCATTCCATGGTGGTGGAATCGACCATGCATCGCCTGAAAAGTCAGAAGATGCACTCCGCGGTGCCCCCTGGCAGGGAGGCCCGGAACCTCGATGGTTTTGGTAGAAAGTGCTTCCAGGGCTCGATGCTTACTTGCCGTGTCCAGTCTTACCAGCTGTACATGGGCATGTACTTGCGAGACCTGGCCAAGGAGCTGGCCGGGTTCTCTGCTGGTCTCTCCGGGGAACCCTTGCAGAGGTTCAAGTCCTGGTCCTCGAGGATCCGGGAATGCTCCAAGTTTATGTCCCGCGCTGCCTACGATGGCTTCGAGGCTTCGGCCCGTGTTGCGGCAGCCGGCATCGCGGCTCGACGCCATGCATGGCTGCAGTCATCGGACCTCGAGCCATGGGTTCAGGACAAGTTGGTCGATGTCCCTTGCCGAGGTGAGAACCTTTTTGGCAAGCCCATGACTGAGAAGGCCGCACAGCTCGAGACCGAGCACCTCACAAGGATAAGGCTGTCTAGGAAGACTTCTGCCCCTTCTCATAAAAAGAAGGGCTCGGGTAAAAAGCCCTTTTGCCCGAGGAAGGGCACTGCCTACAAACAGTACCCACAGTACTGAGGGGCAGGGTAATGGGCTCCGTAGGCAGAGGACCCCCAAGCCTCCGGCCCCTGCTCCCACTCAGCAGGGTGGGGATTTTTGACTCCTTAGGCATAGCCTCTCCGTCCCTGCTCTCCCAACCCTGCACAGGAGGTCGCCTCGCCCTGTTTGCCCACCAGTGGCCACTCATCACTGGAGACAGTTGGGTGTTAAGCATAGTCCACAAGGGCTATCTACTACACTTCCAACAACTGCCTCCTCCATACTTTCCAGGGGAGCCTCCAAGGCCTCCCCTGCAGACAGATCTTCTCCTTCAGGAGCTCCAAGGTCTGTTGGTGGACAGGGCGGTGGAGCCTGTGCCTCCCCACTTCCAAGGTCAAGGGTTCTACTCCAGGTATTTCCTGGTACCCAAAAGAACCGGTGGCCTTCGACCTATTCTAGACCTCAGAAACCTCAACAAGTTCCTGGAGAAGGAAAAGTTCAAGATGCTTACTCTTGGAACACTTCTGCCCTACCTCCAGCAGGGAGATTGGCTATGCTCATTAGATCTAAAGGATGCGTACACTCACATCCTCATTCATCCAGACCTCAGAAAGTACCTCAGGTTCATTGTGGGAGGAAACCATTACCAGTACAGAGTACTGCCTTTTGGCCTCACCTCTGCTCCCAGGGTCTTTACCAAATGCCTGGCAGTGGTGGCAGCCTACCTGAGAAATCAGGGAGTCTTTGTCTTCCCCTATCTGGACGACTGGCTCATAAGAGGTCAGACGTGCCAGGAGGCCCGACAGGCCACCCTCAGAACTATTGCTCTTCTTCAAAGATTGGGGTTTGTAATAAACTTCGCAAAGTCCACTTTGCTCCCCTCCCAGAACTTGGAGTTCATAGGGGCGAGGTTGGACTCTGCTGGCAAAGGCATTCTTGCCAGAAGACAGAACCCAAAGACTGATAAACTTAGCAAACCAGTTTCTCAGCAGGTCACTAGTCTCCGCCAGACTCTGCCTGAGGCTTCTAGGCCACATGGCTTCGACAGTACATGTGACCCCCAATGCCAGGCTCTATATGAGGCCTGCACAGTGGTGCCTTCGGACTCGGTGGTCACAGGCCACAGGCAGCCTCCGAGACAGGATAAGGGTGTCCATACAATTTCTAAACTCCCTCAGCTGGTGGCTGCACCCACCCAATCTGCTGCAAGGGGTACCCTTTCAGATGCCTGGGTTCACAGTGGTGTTGACCACGGATGCCTCCCTGCAGGGCTGGGGAGCTCATTGTCTAGGCAAGTGCACCCAGGGCCTGTGGTCTCCCTGGGAAGCCCCACAGCAAATCAATCTACTGGAACTCAGGGCTATTCGGTTAGCCCTCAAGACTTTCTCTCCAACCCTGGCTCATCAGTCTGTCCTAGTTCAGATAGACAACCAGGTAGCCATGTTTTATGTGAACAAGCAGGGCGGAACTGGGTCCAGGCTCCTTTGTCAGGAAGCACAGGACCTTTGCTTGTTTGCTCTCAGGCACAACATGCTCCTCAAGGCTGTGTATCTACCTGGCCAGGAAAACTACCTGGCCGACAAGTTGAGCAGGATTCTGCAGCCCCACGAGTGGCAGCTCCATCCTTTGGTGGTTCAGAAGATTTTTCTGAAATGGGGACTTCCATCCATAGATCTGTTTGCCAGTCCTCTGAACAAACAGCTGCCAAAGTTCTTCTCCAGGCAACCGCATCCTCTGCGGATAGCAGCAGATGCTTTTCTGATTCCCTGATCTCAGAGCCTCCTGTATGCGTTTCCTCCCACGCCCTTGGTGGCCCAAACCCTGTTCAAGATTCTTCAGGACAAGGCCTCTATCCTGCTGGTGGCTCCCAGGTGGCCGAGACAGCCTTGGTTTCCACTTCTGCTTCAGCTGGCAGTAGATCCCCCACTGCCTCTGGGGTTGCAACCCGACCATCTTTCTCAGGATCAGGGTTCCCTTCTGCACCCCAATCTCAAAGCTCTCAATTTGATGGCCTGGAGGTTGCAAGGGTAGTTTTGGCTCCCTGGGGCCTACCTCCTGAAGTTGAGGAGGTTGTCCTAGCCTCTAGGAAACAGTCCAATAGGAAAACCTATGCTCTCAAATGGAAAAGGTTTTCTGTGTGGTGTCAGCTACGAACAGAGGATCCTTTCTCCTGTACTGTACCAGTAGTGCTTCAGTATTTACTGCACTTATCAAATCAGGGACTTAAGTCCACTTCTGTTCGGGTCCACCTCTCAGCTCTAGTAGCTCAGCACTCACTGGTGGAAGGACATTCTCTGTCGGTTCACCCCTTGGTGTCCCGGTTTCTCAGAGGCTTGCTTTTGCTCAAGCCTCCAATCCGTCGTCCTGCTCCTGAGTGGGAGTTGAATGTGGTCTTGCAGCAACTGACTCGCCCACCTTTTGAGCCGATGGCTACTTGCCCTCTACGCTTCCTGTCCTGGAAGACACTCTTCTTGATAGCCCTAACCTCGGCCAGGCGAGTGAGTGAGCTTCAGGCCCTGGTCTGTGACAGGCCTTACACCCGCTTCTATAGGAACAGGGTAGTCCTTAGGACTCATCCAAAGTTCCTCCCAACAGTTGTCTCCTTCTTCCACCTTAACCAAGAGGTGGTTCTTCCAACATTCTTCCCTAGGCCCCATGCAAGCCAGGCTGAAGCAGTTCTGCCTACCCTGGACTGTAGGAGGGCCTTATCCTTCTACCTTGACCGTACGCAGGGACATAGAAGAGCTACTCAGCTCTTCATATCTTTTGACCCTGATAATTTGGGGTTGGCTGTGTTCAAACGTATCTTGTCCACCTGGGTAGCTGACTTTATTATCTGGGCTTACAGGGCGGCTGACCTTCCTTTGCAGGGTCGGGTCACGGCCCATCGTGTCAGGGCAATGGCTGCCTCAGTGGCTCACTTCCGCTCTGTACCATTGGTGGACATCTGCAGGGCTGCAACTTGGTCCTCAAGCCAGACTTTTGCGGCCCATTACTGTCAGGAGAGGGAGTCCCGTAGGGACAGTGCTTTTGGCCAGGCAGTACTCCGGAATCTCTTTGAGGTTTAGGCAACTCCTGCCCTCTGTTGGGCTACCGGTGGAGGTTCTGTCAGTGAAAAGCCTTTCTTTGATGCTGGGACTAGAGGGAGTTCTCTTGTTCAGCCTGGGTTCCTTGGTAGCCCAGAGCTAGGGAGTCACCCATATGTGAGGACTGACTTCCTGCTTGGTACTGGAGAAAGAGTAGTTACTCGCCTGTAACAGGTGTTCTCCAGGAGCAGCAGGAATCAGTCCTCACAACCCTCCCTCCTCCCCTGGGAGTTGCAGTTGTATATAGTTTATTTTTACATTTTTGTGTGCTGTTTTTAGCTATGTCATTTGACTGAGCAAGATGGCACCTTTAGGAGGGAAGAGAACCGCGCATGCGTGCCTGCATTCCCAAAGACTTTCATGGAAAGCTGGGGAAATGCTCCGCAAGGGCTCCATCGACGTCGATGTCACCCATATATGAGGACTGATTCCTGCTGCTTCTGGAGAACACCTGTTACAAGTGAGTAACTACTCTGTTCAGGATGAGAAATATCATGAGGGAAACAGACAGAGTGAAGTTCATTGTAGTTATGTACAACAGGTCTTCCAGGTCAACCATGTTAGCCCTAGTTCCTTACATCATAATGGAAAGAGGGAGGGAACATGCACCCCGAGACCTTGAGAGTCTGGCCTTTAAGGGTTTCATCTACTGAAGTATTTTAAAATCAGCATATAATGTACATTGCCAAATTTTTTTACCTGACAGTTTTTCTGCTCCTTTGGGCTTCCAGCTCAGTGGGAAACAGGGTTTAATCTGGCACCATGAGCCTTCATTCACAGCTATCCAGGGATTTATAGTGACATTCATTGTCTGGGAGCCCTGCTTTAGGGGTTGCACAATGATGATGATGACTCATCTCCAGGTACACGGCTGCATCCCTAGTAGAATATGTGAGCTTGACATTAAACTCAGGTTCTTCTTTAAAGTGGTGTGCATTGCTACCACTAGGTAATTGGGTCAGTTATGTTTACTGGTTTTAATGCCCATTTTATAATACTTTCATCTGAGTAAGACCAAAGGTCCATCACGCCCAGTATTAGGTTGCAACCGTAGCCGATCCAGGTCACAGATACCTGTCAGCCTCCCAGAAGGTAGTCAGATTCCATGATGCATATCCCAGGGATAAGCAGGGATTTTCTGAGTCTGCTTTCATAATGGTTTATGGACTTTTCCTCCAGGAACTTGTCCAAACCTCTTTTAAATCCTGCTACACTAACAGCTTTTACTACATCCTCTGGCAACGAATTCCAGAGTTTGATTAGGCTTTGTGTAAAAAAATATTTCCCCCATTTAGTCTTAAATTTACTGCATTGTACCTTAATTGTGTGTCCCCTAGTCTTTCTACTCCTTGAAGGAGTATCAACCAATCTATGCTTACCCTTTCCACCAAACTCATCATTTTATATACCTCTATCATATCTCCCCTCAGCCATCTCTTTTCCAAGCTTAAGAGCCCTAACCTTTATACCTTCCCTCATAGGGATATCCTTCCATCCTCTTTACTATTTTGGTCTTCTCTGTACTTTTTCTAATTCCACCATATTGTTTTTAAGATATGGCAACCAGAATTGCACACAAATTCAAGGTACCATCACATCATGAAGCGATACAGAGGCATTATAATATCCTTGGTTTTATTCTCCATTCCTTTCCTTATGATTCTAGCTTTCTATGTACTTCCTTGGCAGCCAGTAAACACTAGGGAGAGGGTTTCAATGTATTATCCAGTATGATGATCAGATCCTTTTCCTAGCTGATGATTCCTAATGTGGGACCTTGCATCATATATCCATAGCTCTCCAGGAACAAGTAAGAAGTCAGTCCTCACATGTGGGTGACGTCAGCGCCGATGGAGCCCACACAGAGCAGTTCCCCAGCTTGCAAAGAAAGCCTTTGGACATGCTACCACGCATATGTGGTCCTCTTCCCGCCCAAAGGTGCCATCCTGCTCAGTCTCCTTTTTTCCACAGAGCCCAATGGACATCTGTCCTGTTTCCCTGGAAAAAATCCTTACTATATCCTTAAAAGTTAGCTTTTCCCAGTTTGTATACCGGTTCCTCTTCCCACCTCAAGCCGGCGCTGGACCCAGCACTGTTCTCATTTCTTTTCCCTTTTTTTGATCAAGGCTTACCTCGACCTGCATTTGCGCCTTTTTTCGCCCAGGGGTCATCAACACCAGCTGGGTGTTTCACACCATGTCTCCTGGTGGGTTGAAAAAATGTGACTGCTGCAGTCAAACCATGTCAGTAACAACACCCATGACTGCTGCCTGGGACCAGACCATGACAGCACCTCCTGTGACCTGTGCCAGGTCATGATGCCTAAGACCAATAAAAAGAGGTCGGAGTTGCAGAAGAAACTGTTCCCAAGGTCTGACAGCACCAGCTTCCCTGATGTCAAACTCCAAGCCCAGCACTTCCCGTGAGGCCCGAGCATCCTTGCAGTATGACAGCAGTGGCTCTTTTGAGAAGACCCCAGGAGATAGAAGAAAAAGTCTTTGAAATCCGTCAAGATTCCACTGGAGAAAGCCGGTAAAACCGCTCAGAGGGATTCGGGCAGCTCCAAGAAGTGCCCTATCAAGATCCTCAAAAAGGATTCCTTGGCCAGCGGAGACAGTGCAAGGTTCCTTGAGACCATAGTCCATGTCGAGGATGCACTCGCAAGAGTGCCGGTGTCAGGCCCGAGATACTTAGTGCCTGCGCCGAAAGCTGTGGAGCCTTCTGGCTTGGAAACTAGAATAGTGGCCTTGTAGCAGAACATCAGTGCTCTCCTGGCCCTGCAAAAGGCAAAAATGGCTGGTTCGTCTGCATCATCTGCCCTGACGACCAGCCCCCTGACTGCGGGGAGAGTCCCTAGTCATCGAACCAAGCTCCAAGCGCCACCGGCCTCGGGTAAGCCCTCTGCACCAGTCGAGGTCCCGGTCCCATTCCTTGGGAATCCGATCCTCCCCAGCCAGTTTCTGCAACTCGGACGACAGGTGCCCCTTGGCACTGGCCTCGATTCTGACTTGGAGACCAACGACGAGACATCCCTGGAAACCAGACTGCACCGAGACATCCCCTCAGACCTGTCTGCCCCAGCGCCATTCCCCGGAAGACATGGCCTTACATCACTTTGTCAAGGATATGGTCAGAGCCCTCTTGGCACAAACCGAGGTGGAGGAAGGAGGATTCACGTACCGAGGAACTGGAGATTCTCCAGTACGAGTCTCCACCCAAGGAAACTCTCATGGTGCTAGTGCAGCCAATCCTTGAGCGGCTCCTGTTGAGAATGTAGGAGACACCGGCATCTGTACTGGTGGTCAGCCGGCACCTTGACACCATGTACCACATCAGGAAAGGGCTGGGGTTCCACAAACCCCAACTCCCAGATAACTCCATTGTTGTTGAGTCAACCATGCAAAAACTTTAAGAGCCAGAAGACCCATTCTTCTGTTCCCCCTGATAGGGATACTAGAGTCCTCAATGCCCTTGGGCAAAAGTGCTACCAGGGCTCGATGCTGGGGTGCCAGATCCTGGCCTATGAGTTATACATATTTATTTTTATTTATTTATTTGCAGTGCATGGTATACCGCCCGTGCCGAAGCGTCAGGGCAGTGTACAATAAAATAGGCTACTAGCAAGAAGCAGAAAATGAAAAGGAACACCATTGGTTTTTTTTGTTGTTTTGTTTTGTTTTTATTTATGAAATTTTCAAAGTTAAACCAAGAAAGTTACAAACTATTCTTGTCAGAAATAAAGCAGAAACACAAGAAAAAAAAATACAAGATACATTAAAGAGGCAATTTTACACATTATACAAAGTGTCTGCTCACCCTAGCCCACAAATTGGGGGAAGAAACTATTAACTGTTTTAACAAAAAGAAATACCATTAAACGGTAAACAAGTAACCCAATTGAAAAATTCAAATGAGCTCAGGTGGATCCTCAATTGGGGCCTCAGAACGTCTAGCACTAATGAAAGCAATCAGTTGTGGGGGATCATAAAAAATATAAGAAACAGAATGGTATTTTACCAAACATTTACATGGATGCTTCAAAAAGAAAAGCCCCCCCAACTGAACAACTCCAGGATGCAAAAGAAGAAATTCCCTTCGGCGTTTCTGGGTTTCTTTCGCTAAGTCTGGATACATATGAATCATCAAACCCTTAAACAATAAATTACGTTTCCTAAAGAAAAGCTTTAGTAACCATTCCCTGTCAGAATACAATGCGAAGGTGACTAACAATGTGGAGGGAACTGGGGTCTCTGAGTCCCTCCCAGCCCTCCTCGACCTCTACACCGGTTTCTTCAGGTCCCATCGATTCCTTTGTGGTTCGTGCTGCCCCAGACCCGATTAAGGGGGACGAACGCCGAGCCGCAACCTTGTCGGAGTTGGGTGACTCGGCGGGAGCTTCGGCTACATCTATCTCCCCCTTGAGTCCGGCTCCGAAAGTCTCCCAACAGCTCTTACCTGAGGATTTCCTGAAGCTGGATCTCCCTTTGCCTAAGGGAGACGTAACCGGCTAGAGAGGGTCAGGCGTGGTGGAGTTCCAACAGCGGGAGAGTGTGGCCATTGAGCAGCATAGCCCAGTTTCGGGCTCAGAGCCGTTGAGGGTGGACAGCGCAGGTCGAGTGCAGCCTGTGCTGACTGGAGGCCGAACGCCAGCGCATATGGACAATTTTGTGACTTCTGCGTCTCTGGGTATGTTCTCTCTGCAGCGTCCTGAAAACTTTAGAAACTATTTGGCAGGCGATATTATCGCTGGGAGAAGCTTTGGTGCCAAAACTTTCAGCGTTGGAAGGGAAGGTGGCGAATTCAGCTGTATTGGTGGAGGAGTTGGAACAACGGGTGGGGGAAGTTCATTCTGAGGAGGTGGAGAACCGGAGAAGAATTTCCGAATTAGTAGATCAATCTGAGGCGTTCAGAAGAAACCTTTCGTCAGTACAAGTGAAATTGGAACATTTAGAGAACGCCTCTAGAGCTAATAATTTAAGAATGATCAATTTCCCCAGGTTATCTACTGTTTCTCCTAGAGATATGTTTCGGCAGTATTTAGTAGAGGTGTTGGGTGTCTCCTCGGAATTGATACCACCTTTGGTAAAAGTTTATTATTTGCCTAAAGCTAAGTTACTACCAAACTTGTCTCGGGAACAGGGGAATGCACTAAATGTTTCTGAATTATTAGGAACACCATTGTTTTAATAGGAAAGTGACAGAAAAGGAGAGGGAGAGATAAAGCGGGGAAAGAACATACAGAGACAACGAGACGACTGTCCAGAGAGAATGGCAGTTCTAGACAGGGGGAAAGGGGGCACGTTGGCCTAGGCGGCATTTCATGGGGGAGCTCTGACTGAGGGTGAGACATGGTGATCCGACGGGAGGGGAAGGTCAAAGGCCTGACAGAAAAGGTAAGTCATAGGCATGTACCTCAAGGCTCTAACCTAGGAGTTGTCCGGGTTTTCAGCAGGGCTTACCAGGAAACCCCTCCAACTGTTCCAATCCCTGGCCTCCTGGATCAAGGACTGCTCTAAGTTCCTTTCCCAGGTGACCTATGATGGCTTTGAGTCAGCAGTTGGGGTAGCAGTGGCTGGCATCAGCGCCCGGAGCCAAGCCTGGCTGCAGTCTTCTGACCTCGAGCAATAGGTCCAAGACAAGCTGCTCAACGAGCCCTGTACCAGGGAGAACCTGTTTGGCAAGCCTATGGCCGACAAGGCGGCCGAGATAGAGGCCAATGTGGTGACTCGACAGAGGCTCTCCAAAATGACCTCATCCTTCTCCCATAAGAAAATGAGGAAAAAGGGGCCCTTTCATCAGAGTCACCACTACCACTTCTCAGGTTAGCAACAGGGTTTTCATCCTAAAAGACAAAGCTATGAAGCCCAGAAGCCAAAGGCACAGAAGCTTCATGCCCCAGCTCCCGCCCAGTCTGGGGGGAGTTTTTGACTCCCAGGGCAAGACCTCCTCTCTCCCAGGAGACTTTCACCAGCCATAGGTGGGCCGGTGTCACCTCAGACCAGTGGGTACTGCAGTTGATAAGGGATGGATACCTCCTCCACCTACAGCAGGTACCTCCCAGATTCTTTCTGGGAGAGCTGGTGTGATCTCTTTTTCACCAGACCCTTCTGTTCTTAGATCTTGAGGTCTTCTCAGAGACAGCACAGTAGAGCCTGTACCTAAACATGTATGGGGAAAAGGCTTCTACTCCAAATACTTCCTTGTCCCAAAGAGAACTGGGGGCTTCAAGCCCATACTAGACCTGAGAAACTTAAACAAGTTTCTGGTGAAGGAGAAGTTCAAGATGCTCTCTCTTGGAACACTGCTGCCTTACTTCCACCAGGGAGATTGGCTGTGCTCCTTGGACCTAAAGGATGCGTACACGCACATCCTGATCTACCCCTCCCACAGGCAGTACCTGTGGTTTGTGGTGGGAGGAGGGCACTACCAGTACAAGGTTCTACCCTTCGGCTTGACCTCCTCGCCAATGGTCTTTACCAAATGCCTGGCGGTAGTAGCTGCCTACCTGCGCCTACAAGGGGGCTTTCATCTTCCTCTACCTGGATGACTGGCGATATGGCCTCAGAGGTCAGTCAGGCTGCAGCACCTGGAGTTTGTCATCAACTAACCCAAATCCATCTCTCTCAAGTCCAAAGTCTGAAGTTCATAAGTGCCCAGTTGGACACGTTACATGTCAAGGCCGTCCTCCCAAAAAAAGGGCAGAATGCCTCAGGCAACTGGCAGGAGAGGTACAACACCGCCGGTCAGTGCTGGCTCCTCTCCTCCTCCGCCTACTAGGCCATATGGCCTCGACGGTCCACATCATGTCTTCATCCCGCTTACACAGGTGGACAGCCCAGTGGTGCCTACGCTCTCAGTGGACTCAGGCTACGGGACAGGGTCAGGGTTACCTCCAACTGGTGGAGTCCCTCAACTGGTGGCAAAATCTGTGCCACCTCCAAGCAAGAATGCCCTTCCAGGCACCCACGCCGCAGAGGACCCTGACCGTAGACGCCTCCCTCCTTGGTTGGGGGGCACATTGTGGAGACTGCCACACACAGGGCAGCTGGTCTCAGGAGAGTCGCTCCTATAGATCAATCTCCTGAAGCTCAGGGCAATCTTCTTGGCCCTATGAGTGTTCCATTCACCGCCTGCACCACCGGCCTGTACTGATCTAGATGGACAACCAGGTCGCCATGTTTTACATCAACAAACGGGGGGCACGGGTTTGTACTCCCTCTGCCAGGAGGCGGTGGCCCTCCTCTCCGCAGCATGCAACAACATGCTTCTGCAAGCTTGTACCTCCCGGGCCAGGACATCTGCCTAGTGGACTGGCTGAGCAGAGTCCTTCGCCCACACGAGTAGCACTTAAACCCCAGAGTAACAAAGCAGTTCTTCCACTTCTTTGGCAGGTCTGTGATGGACTTATTCGCCTCTCTGGACAACACGCAGCTACTCTGCTTCTGCTCCCGTCAGCCGTACCCAGAGAGAGTAGCGGCAGATGCCTTCCTGATCTCATGGTCCGAGGGCCTACTCTATGCATTCCCACCGACCCACTCCCTCCCCCCCCCCCCCTGGTCACCAGGACCCTCTTCCAGGTTCAGAGTGAAAAGACATCAGTTACACTGATTGCCCCCAGGCAACCTTGGTTCCCTCTGCTGCTTTCCATGTCGGTGGCACTCCCAGTTTGTCTGGGTCAAGCCCCGGACCTCCTGTCTCAGGAGGAGGACTCTCTCCTGCACCCCAATCTGGGATCGCTAACGCTAACAGCATGGCTTCTGAAAGGGTAGTGTTGGCCCCTTTCAACCTTCCAGGAGAAATCGAGGAGATCCTACTGGCCTCCCAAAAACCCTCCACCAGATGTTCTTATGCCTTTAAGTGTAGAAGGTTCTCTGCCTGTTGTGTGGAAAAGGATGAGAATCCCTTCTCCTGCCAGGACCAACTAGTACTGCAGTACCTACTGCACTTGTCACATATCGGGTTGAAATCTAACTCGGTGAGGGTACATCTGAGCTCCATAGCTGGTCTCCAGGTTCCTCTGGGGCCTCCTGTTATCCAAGCCCCCTCTTCGCCTTCCAACGGCAGAGTGGGACCTCAACATGGTGCTCTCTCAACTCACCAAACCATTATTTGAGCCCCTGGCCACTTGCCATCTGCAGTACCTGTCATGGAAAGTGACTTTTCTGGTGGCCCTCATGTCTGCTTGAAGAGTGAGTGAAGTCCAGGTCCTGGTGGCAGATCCACCATATACAGGGTTCTATAAGAACAGGGTAGTGCTCTCCACACACCCCAAATTCCTCCCAAAGGTGGTGTCTCCTTTCCACCTCAACCAAGAGGTGGTCCTCCCCACCTTCTTTCTGCGGCCTCACACCGGCACTAGATTGCAAATGGGCCCTGTCCTATTTACAGCAGACTCATGCCCACCGAAAAAGCTCATCAGCTTTTCGTGTCTTATGACCCCAGCAGACTGGGATTTCCCATGACTAACTGAACTCTGTCTACTTGAGTGGCAGACTGTATTGCCCTCGCCTGTGAGCGAGCTGACCTGTCCCTCGAGCACTGGATCACAGCGCATCATGTGAGGGCAATGGCCGCATCGGTGGCCAACCTCTGCTCAGTGCCTGTGATGGAAATCTGCAATGCCGTCACATGGTCTTCAGTTCATACGTTCTCAGCTCACTCCTGCCTGGAGAGTGAGTCCTTCAGGGACAATGTCTTTGGCCAGGGAGTACTCTGTAATATTTGTTGGGGTGTAGGCAACTCCTGCTCTCCGACCCTTCTGTGTTCAGGCTACTGGAATGATAGTGTTGCTGGATGCTAGGGTCTTGCAGAGTCTATCAGTGGGGACTCACCCTCTGAAACTCATAGCTACCTGATTGGTCGCCTTTAGTGCTGTCGTGGTTCGGTCCACGGCAGCCTGGAGCTAGGGAGTCCCATATGTGAGGACTGACTTTGTGCTTGTTCCTGGAGAAAGCGTAGTTACTCACCTGTAACAGGTGTTCTCCGTGGATAGCAGGAATCAGTCCTCACAACTCCCCTCCTCCCCTGGGAGTTGCCTCCCTAACTTGTTTTAGTTTTTACTGCTGTCCTAGCTATGTCATCTGACTGAGCAAGATGGCACCCTTGGGCGGGAAGGGGACCTCGCACGTATGGTAGCATGTCCCAAAGGCTTTCTTTGAAAGCTGGGGAAATGCGCTGCATGGGCTATGTCAGTACTGACATCACCCATATGTGAGGACTGATTGCTGCTGTCCCTAAAGAACATCTGTTACAGGTGAGTAACTATGCTTTTGCGTTGTCCTTCCCTAACTGTAGTTTGTGTGGTTTAAGGACAGACTAGATAGGCCATGTGGTCTTTTTCTGTCGTCATATTTCTATGTTTCTATAATTCATGTCCAGCCCGCAGACACGTATAAATTGCAAATGGTCCCCGTTTAAACATAATTCTGCATCCGCAGGTTTAGATGTGCACGTAGGTTGGAATCGGGGAGGCAGACGTGTCTGGCGCAGCAAGGACAAAGCGCTATTCAACTGGCCTCTTATGCATCTGGTGCACGGCCTGCGCAGGCACAGGCCATGCGATATAATGGAGAAACACGTCCCCCGTCAATATTATGGGGCATGGGTAAACATTTTGGATGTCCCCGCACCCACCATATTCTGAAAAGTTGCACGTTTCAGATCCTGCCCATCTCTGTAATATATCCGCGGGTTCCATGCCTCTTCAGTAAAAATGTGCATCTCCTAAGCTGCTCTTCATACGGACAGTAATTTGCTGATGCAAATTAGACATATATACCTATGAGAAATGACTGCTGCTGCAACCTAGACCTTGTACCAGTCCTCTTCATGCCCTGAAAAGTGCTAGGTAATCTGAGTGCACCCTAATATGGTATAAGAAAATGTAAATATAAACATCTGTGTCAGGACATACCTTGCATTAAATGGTAGTTGGTATTATAAAACAGCCTCAGTGAGGGATGGAGTTAAGATGGCACCAGCTAGAGTCTGATGAACAAACGATTTCTGCTTATGGAGAAGAAGTGGAAAGCGAAGGGGGTTTCGTTGCCCTCTCAGATCCCTCTAATCTCCATGCCTTTGCCTGTTTCGGTCTCTGGGCCGCTTGATAATTATTTCTGTCTGCTCCAGCAACCGACAACTTTTGGGGGAGGTAAGACCGGCTGTGGGTTCACTGAAGCCAGAGGGTTCAGTGACTGCTTCAGGTGTATCGTTTCTGTCCCCCAACTCATGTTGAGTCTCCAAGGCAGCTTGAGTTGGAGCAGGAGGAGAGAGTCTTCTTTGCTATGAAATTGGATTGGCTTTGCTCCAGTATGTCCTGAAATATTTATGCTTGAAACTATTTGGGTGACTATTGTTTCTTTGGGTGAAGCGTTGATGCCACAGATGACTGCTTTAACTACTAAAGCTTTCAATAATTCCAGCGTGATAGAGAACACTAACATTCAAGCTGCCTCTATTCATACTTCTTTATCGGAGACTCAAGTTAAATGCAATGCTTTAGGAAGGTCAAGCTGAAGCTACTGTTAAGAACTCTATTGCTGTGCAAGTCAAATTAAAGCACCTTGAAAATTTATCCTGAGCTGCTAATCTTAGATTGTTTAATTTTCCTCAGGCTCCTATGATATCTGCACGATACATGTTTAAGTCCTATCTTACGGAGGTACTCTTGGTTCCTCCAGAATCCCATCCATTGACAGTAAGGTTGTATAATTATTTGCCCTCTGGGAGGAAGATACCTTCATCTCAAGTAATTGGGACACGGCATCCACTTGCTTTAAACATTTTTGAGTTTTTTAAATCATCTCGTGAAGAAGCTGTTACTTCATCTAATTTATGGGTGACTTTCATGCTGGTTTCTACTACTACTGCTATTAATCATTTATATAGTGCTACTAAGCATACAGCGCTGTACAGACACAAATAAAAGACTGTCCCTGTTCATCAGAGCTTACAATCTAATCAAGACAAACAGTAAGGAATTGACAAAGAATGGTTACTAAAGTTGTTCTATAGGAAAAAGAATAAGCTCTTTCGTGGATTATCTGTCTAAATTTATCCAGAATTAGCCAAAGAAACACAAAAATGTCGACGAGAGTTTCTGCTCCTTCAGCCTGGGTTTCAACAGCTGTTAGTGTGCTTTTTTCTTAAACATCCTTGTAAATTTTGATCGAGGATCGAGTTATTTCTTATGTTTTTTATGAACCCTCCCAGCTGTTGGCCTTCGTGAATGCTCACCATCTGGAAGCCTCTGTAGATTCTCCTGAGGTTCCATGAGAGATTATGTATCTCCAGGAACAAGCAGGAATGTAGTCTTCACATATGGGTATCGGTGGTACCGACGGAGCCTGCGCGGGAACGCTCCCCAGCGTCCAATAGGAACGCTTTTAGGAGCATCCTTCAGCACATGCATGCTGCCTTCCCGCCTTTCCAACTGTCCCTCTTCAGTTCTTCGTTTTCCGCGGAGCACACAGGATCTATTCCCTGTCACCGCAGAAAATTCCGTCTTTAAATTTCTTTTCTTGTGGTCGCGTTTGCCTACCGCACGATGCCTACCGGTACCGCCGGTTCTTTTCTTTTCTTTTCATACAAAAAAAAAAAGACTTAGCTTTTAGACTGTTTCTTTTCAGAAACTTTTCTCTTTGGTGCTAGGCGCCATTTTGGGCACTAGGCCCCATATTCGTAAATCATGGAAAAACCAACTAGTGGTTTTAAAAAATGTACTAAGTGTGGCGGTACCATTTCCGTCACTGACACCCATGACTGGTGTCTGAAATGTTTAGGACCTGAACAGTCTCCAACTGAATGTCTCTCCTGCATGGGGATGACTAAAAGAGGAAGACAGAACCGGGCTGCAAAGCTCGGTACCCTCTTTTCTTCAGATGCCAGATCCATTGCATTGACATCGTCAAGGGCCTCTTCTTCCTCCCATGGATCTCAGGTAACTAAACATAAAAGCCGGTCCTCAAAGGGTAGCTCTCCTGCTAAGCATCGAGAGGCCATTGGCATTGCCCTTGAGGGAACCACACTGGCAAAACAGCCCTGGCGGGAGGCTTCGGCTTCCAAAGCATCGATGGGGCTTCAGGATGTTCTTGACGCCTCAACCTCGCAAGAACTACCTGTGCCATGCTCAGGAGTTCCGGCCGTCCTTACCGGTACCGACACCCAGGCATCGGCAGCGTCGATAGACCAGAGATTCCTCGCTATCGAGCACAGCATCGCAGCTCTTCATTCAGCTACGGTACCGGTGGTCCCACGGGCACCAGTGCCGACATCGGCGCCGGTACCGACACCAATGCAGACACCGATGATACTGGTACCGACGGTACCGGCACCGGTGGGAACTCTTCCCATGCCATCTCTGGTTGGAATTGACAAAGCGGTACCGGGTCAGCTCGGTACCGACTTCGATCGGTACCGGGATCGTGCTTTGCAAGAGCATCGGGGTCAGGAATACTCCGATTCCGAAGACTCTGACAATTCTGCTGGCACTAGAGGGTTTTTCCTAGAAGATCCCTCTTTTCTCCAACGTGGAATGTCACCTCCAGAGGACATGTCATTTCAGGATTTCATCTGTGATATGGCCAAAGGTCTTTCAATCACAGTAGCTCCTGAAGACGAACCCAGAGCAATGGAATTGGAAATTTTCCAATATCCTAAGGCTCCAAAGGAGGCAGCCACTCTGCCTATCCATGAAATTCTGCATAGCTTGATGCTCAGAATGTGGGAGACTTCTCTGACTACTTCTTCTCACTATAGGAGACTTGATATCATGTATCGAGTGTCCTGGATTTCAGAAAACTCAGCTGCCACGCCATTCAATGGTAGTGGAATCAGCCATGCGTAGGATGAAAAGTGCAAAGAGGCATGCATCCAATCCACCAGGTCGTGAATGCAGGACTCTGGATGCTTTTGGATGCAGGACTTTTCAAGCTTCTATGCTTTCAGCTAGGATCAGTTCATATATCCTATATATGGGAATGTTCCTCAAGGAAGTCACAGGAGACTTGGAACTTATGAGCCCATTTCTCCCAGATGATAAGAGACAAGATTTTCTTGCTCTAGTTCAGCATGCTCAGGATGTCTCCAAGTTTGTCAATCGTGCAGCCTTTGACTGCTTCGAAGGCATTAGCAGAACCTCTGCTATTGCCATTGGCGCACGACGGATTGCCTGGCTACAGGCATCAGACTTGGGTACAGGACAAGTTAGGTAACATTCCTTGCACGGGGGAGAATCTCTTTGGCAAGAACTGGCTAACGAGTTAGATGCTGACAATTCTACCTTAGATAGATTGTCAAATCTACAGCCACTCCAGCCAAAAGGAAGCCTTATAAAAAAAATCCTCTTTTAGCAAAAAGAGGAAGTTTTATCCCTCCTATACCCAGCAGAGTCAAACTCCAGATCAGATTGCCCAAAAGGGACAAACTAGACAGCAAAAGAAGCCAAAAGGCCCGAGAGCCCAACCAGCTCTCCGGGTTCAGCCCCCTCAAGAGCTTTGACTCCTTCCTAGAGAGCTTTACCTTCCTGCCTCTGAGGGGTCCCCAACCCCCCAATATTCCGGCCAGGTTATGCCACTTTGTCAACAGATGGCATCAGATAACAGCAGAAGATTGGACTTTGTCCATTGTAGGAGAGGGGTACAAGCTTCATTTTCACAGCATGCCCCTCCTACAATTCTAAAGCAATTCAATTCACAAACCTATGCAGACAATCTGCTAGATCACGAGGTCTCCACACTTCTTGCCCAAGGGGCAATAGAGGAAGTACCCATTCTTCAACAGGGTGCAGGGTTCTACTCCCCCTATTTTCTTATTCCAAAGAAAACGGAGACACAGACCCATTCTAGACCTCAGAGAATTGAACAAATATCTGTTTCGAGAGAAATGCAAAATGATTTCTCTAGGAACTCTTCTGCCATACCTTCAAAGCCAGGATTGGCTTTGCTCTTTAGACTTAAAGGATGCATACACTCACATTCTCATCCATCCAGATCACAGGAAATTTTTACGTTTCCTTTTCAGGGGAAGACATTTCCAGAACAGGGTTCTTCCTTTTGGTCTGGCTTCAGCACCAAGGGTATTCATGACATGCATGGCAGTAGTAGCTGCATTTCTACGAACCCTGGGGATTTTCGTCTTCCCTTACTTAGACGACTGGCTCATTCGAGCCCCTACAGTTGCAAAGGCCAGCACTGCACTGTCCCATACAATGCAAATCCTCCAATACTTGGGATTGGTAATAAACTTCCCAAAATCTCAACTAGTTCCTTCCCAATGTCTAGAATTCATAGGAGCCTGTCTGGATACCAGACAGGCAAGGGCTTTCCTTCCACAAGCCCGGTGTCTTTGCATAATGCAACTAGCTTCTCAAGCAGCAGGCAAATCCTCCCTCACTGCTCGGGAGCTACTGCAGTTACTGGGACATATGGCATCCACAGTTCATGTAGTCCCATATGCTCGCCTCCACATGCGAGCAGCCCAGTGGACCCTCTCCACACAGTGGACACAGGCCACGGGTCATTTGTCTGACAAAATAACAGTCTCTCAATGACTAATTTTGTCCCTCCAATGGTGGCAATCACTAAAAAATTTGACAGTGGAGTCTCCCGTCCATCAACCCCTTTTTCAGGCCACCCTAACAACAGATGCATCACAGGTGGGTTGGGGAGCACACCTGAATCATCTCTCTACCCAGGGCACCTGGACTCCACAGGAGGTAGGTTTACACATAATCCACCTGGAATTAAGAGCAATCTATCTAGCTCTTCGAGTGTTCCATGCCCACCTCAGCTACAAGACAGTCCTAGTCCAGATGGACAATCAACAAATAGGGGGGAACAGGCTCTCTGTTGTTATGCAATGAAGCTTTACGACTGTGGGCCCTCACCAGAGAGCATCAAATTCACCTTCTAGTGGTATATCTTCCAGGCATTCAAACCTTTGGGCAGACAAACTCAGTCGAGTACTGCGGCCTCACGAGTGGTCCCTCCACCTAGACCAGGTGGCAAAGACTTTTCATCTCTGGGGCACTCCAGACATAGACCTCTGTGCAAGTCCACTGAATGCCAAACTTCCCCGGTTCTGATCCAGGATTCCGGCTCACAACTGTCAGGCAAAGGATGCTTTCCTCCTTCACTGGGGTCAGGACTTCCTTTATGCCTTCCCACCCATTCCCCTCATCCCCAAAACACTCTTCAAGCTTCAGAGAGACAGGGGTCGCATGATTCTCATAGCACCACGATGGCCACTCCAAACGTGGTATTCCCTGCTTCTACATCTCTCTCAAGCGGCACCTCTGGAGTTAGGGCACGCTCCAGATCTCCTTTCCCAGGAGAACGGGACACTATTTTATGATTGTAAACCACCCAGATGCCCATGGTGTTGGGTGTTATAACAAATTTTAAATAAACATAAACTATGGCACCCGGATCCCCAGTCCCTGCACCTCACGGCCTGGTTGCTGAAGACTTAGACCTCCAAGATTTCAACCTGTCCCAGCAGGTAAAAGATATCCTTCAGGCTTCTAGGAAACTTTCCACAAGAAGATCTTATACCTTCAAGTGGAAACGTTTTACTATATGGTGCTCCAGGAAGGGATTAAACCCCCTGGTATTACCCTTAGAATCGATACTAGAGTATCTCCTTCACTTATCGAATTCTGGTTTAAAGACCAATTCGGTAAGAGTCCATCTTAGTGCAATTGCAGCTTCTTATAAGCCTCTAAATGGACAACCAATTTCCTCTCATCCACTCCTATCAAGATTTATGAGAGGCCTTTTATTAACTAAACCTCACATCAAGCCACCACCGGTGGCATGGGATCTAAATCTAGTTCTCGGGCAGCTCATGAAGCCGCCTTTTGAACCTTTGGCCACTACAGCCCTTAAGTTTTTGACCTGGAAGGTCATCTTCCTAATTGCAATCACCTCTGCCCATCGCATTAGTGAATTGCAAGCTTTAGTGGCTGATCCTCCTTATACTAGGTTTCATCATGATAAGGTTGTTCTTCGAACTCACCCACACTTTATGCCAAAGGTGGTTTCGCCTTTTCATTTAAATCAATCAATTTATCTTCCTGTATTTTTTCCGCGGCCTCACGCCTCTAATGCAGAAAGAAACCTTCATACTTTGGATTGTAAAAGGGCCTTAGCCTTTTACATACAAAGAACACAGCAACATAGAAAGTCCTCACAACGTTTTATAGCTTTTGACCCTAGTCATTTGGGACTTCCAGTCTCCAAAAGAACTTTATCTAAATGGATTGCCCAATGCATATCCTTTGCTTATGAGAGTAAGGATCTTCCTCTTCAGGACCATGTCACAGCTCATAATGTGAGAGCCATGGCAGCTTCTATGGCTAATCTCCACTCTGTGTCTATCGATGACATTTGTCGAGCAGCCACCTGGGCTTCGGTACACACCTTCACAGCCCACTACTGCCTGGATAAAGCCTCCCGTCGGGATGCCTTCTTTGGCCAGGCTGTTCTTCAAAATCTCTTCCAGACCTAATTCAACTCCTACCCACCAATCCTGGAATGCCAGAGATCCATGGGAGGAAGGATGCCTACCTTGCTAGGGTATATTTATTTATTTATTTATATATCTTTTCTATACCGCCACTTCCAGAGATCAGTGGCGGTTTACAGGTAACAAACATTAATAATAGAGCACTATTATTTTACATAGAACAGATTTAGAACAAAGAACATTCAACTATTAAGTGTAACTTAAAATACAATGAGATAACAGGAGGGGTAGGAACATTTGAACTGGGTATGAATTAGATAAGACAGCAGGCTACATTTATTCAAAGAAAGGTTCACCACCGCAATAGCAATAACCACACTTATCTGTCTCAATGAAGACCGTTGTTAATATATCACTCCCCAAACAAATGTTGCTCTCAAATGTCCTCGTTTCATCACGACGTGCACGTTTCGGGTATCCAACTCTGTATCAAGTGCTCTCCGGTCATGCAAAACTGGCAACAATGTAGAAAACACCGTCACTGCGGCTAGGGTCAAGAATTCATTAAGGCTGAATGGAAGCGTTTAAATGTGGGAACCAACCAATAGAAATAGGGAACGCCCACCATCCAGGGAATTCCTAGTCGTATTGGTGCAAACAATTATGACAACGTCCAATACGTCAGAAAACACTAAGCCAATCGATCTCACGATTAAGACCATTCGGTTCAACAGTGTCCAAAGAGAATATCCATTTCTGCTCAAGCCATTGGAGATGTTTCTCACGATCACCCCCATGGGGGTTCAATGGTACATGATCGATGATTGTCCAGTGGAGATCCTCAAAAGCATGCTGACATGTCAAACAGTGAGCCACCACCGGAGCTGTATCCACCTTCTGCCATAAACGTGAAGCATGCTCAGTGAGCCTCTTCTTAATGGGACGAATAGTTATGCCCACATATACCATGTTACAAGGGCATTGCAGCAGATACACCACGTATGAGGACTCACAAGAGGTATCCCAACGACGTTTATAGATCCAAGACGACTTCGGGTGGAGCCGAAACGTGCACGTCATGGTGAAACGAGGACATTTGAGAGCAACATTTGTTTGGGGAGTGATATATTAACAATGGTCTTCATTGAAACAGATACGTGTGGTTATTGCTATTGCGGTGGTGAACCTTTCTTTGAATAAATGTAGCCTGCTGTCTGATGTGGGTTGTGTCTCAATGACAACTCTCCTACAGCTTGCTCCGACAAAAAAAGTGGCTTTTAAGCAGAGGGTAATTTTCTTGTGAACCTGTGTACCTTGCTAGGGTGGCACCTTCCTGGGGCTATCTCCCTGGCATCTTCAGCTAGGGAGTCCCCATATGTGAAGACTACATTTCTGCTTGTTCCTGGAGATAGTGTAGTTACTCACCTGTAACAGGTGATCTCCAGGAACAGCAGGAATTTAGTCTTCACAACCCACCCATCTCCCCTAGGAGTTGTCTCTCTCTCTCTCTCTCTCTTTGTCTCTTTCCTCTCTCCCTCTATCCTTTCACTCAGCTACAAACTTAACTGAAGAGGGACAATTGGAAAGGTGGGAAGGCAGCACGCATGTGCTGAGGGATGCTCTCAAAAGCGTCCCTATTGGACGCTGGGGAGCGTTCCCGCACAGGCTCCGTCGGTACCCATGATACCCATATGTGAAGACTAAATTCCTGCTGTTCCCGGAGATCAACTGTTACAGGTGAGTAACTACGCTTTAATGTTGGTTGTGAACTCAGCTTTTTCTTGTATTTTGGGTTAGTTTGATTTCTATATTCTCTACCCCCTGTATTGTGGGCTTGGGTCAGCAACAACATATTTTTGTTTGCAATTTCTTTAATGTTTTAATTTTTAAATATTTCTTTTTGCTCCTTTTTTGTACAAGGTAATTCTTGGATTTTGTTATTGTATAATTGCATAAATAAAATATTTTTAAAAAATGGCCTCCCCCCCCTCCTTTTCCTTCATCTCCCCCTCCCCTAAGTTTGTATATGTTTTATTTTGAGTTTTTTTCTGGTTTTTATTTGCCACATTTTGTATTTATCATCATTTTTATTACATTCATCATGGATATTGAATTTATAGTCAATGATTACATTTATTATATGTTCTGTTTTATTTTACTGGTTTTTATTTGTCATATTTTGTTTTAGGGGGTACATTGCAAACTCCTTATTACGTCCACTATGGATATCCTTTTTAGCAATCTTGACTTCTATTCATATGTCTTTCATTTTCACTGACATTAGTAGTTTGGCATGTCATCCATTCAATGACCACATATGCACATAACACCTTTGATACTGCTCTCTGCTGGTCGATCTCTCTTTTAAACACACTGTTCAATGGGTTCCACTGTACCAACTGCTTTTTAACATATTCTTGAATGACCTGGAAATGACAATAATGAGAGGTGAATAGATTTACAGATTCAGAGTTAAGACACAGGATTGTGAAAAATTGCAAGAGGACCTTGATAAATTGGAAGACTGGGCGTTCAAATGACAGATAAAATTTAATTTGGACAAGTGCAAAGTTATGCACCTAGGAAAGAACAACACAAACTACAGTTACATGATGCAAGGATCCATATTAGGAGCCTCCACCCAGGAAAAAGATGTGTCATCGTAGATAATATGTTGAAACCCTCTGCCCAGTGTGCAGCAGCAGCCAAGAAAGAAAATAGAATACTAGGAATCATAAGGAAAGGAATGGAGAATAAAACAAAGGATATTATTCACACCGTGAATATTGTGTGCAATTCTGGTCTCCATATCTTAAAAAGAATATAGTGGAATTAGAAAAGGTGCAGAGAAGCACCACCAAAATGCTAAAGGGAATGGAAGGATACCCCTATGAAGAAAGGTTTAAAAGGTGAGGGCTTTTCAACTTGGAAAAAAAGACGGCTGAGGGGAGATATGAATGGAATGGAACAGGTAATCATAGATTGGTTGTTTATGCCATCAAAAAGTAGAAAGACTCTATAGGGGACATGCAATGAAGCTACAATGTAACCCATTTAAGACTAATAAGAGAAAATATTTTTTCACTCAATGCAAAATCAAACTCTGGAATTCATTACCGGAGGATACAGTAAAAGCTTTTAGTTTAGCTGGGTTTAAAAATGATTTGATCAAGTTACTGGAGGAAAGATCCATAAACCGTTATTAAAGTGGACTGGGGGAATCCACTGCTTACCCATGGGACACGCAGCATGGTATCTTTCTATCTTTTGGGAACGTAACAGATATTTGAGATCTGAATCAACAACTGTAGGAAACAGGATACTGGGCTTGATGAACTCTTGGTCTGACTCATTATGGCATATCTTATGTTCTTAAATTCAACTGGGTTGAAGATGTGGTTGTAAGCAATGAGGCCATCATCATGATGGCTCTTTGTCCATGCATTTTCTTCACCTTTGAACATAGTAAAGAAGACCCTACATCCCCATCCACCTCCTTTCCATGACCAGGGAAAAGGCAGAGAGAGAACAGTTTACTGCTGCTTTTTCAATCCTTGCCTGAATGGCAGCTTTGCTCCCTTATAATTTGACCCATATGTATTGTGTAATATATTGGTCAAACCAGAGACAGCAAACTTCGGCTGCTGTCCTCTTTCTGATGCTTTTCTAACCCTGGAGAAAAAGTGGATGGGGGGGGGGGGGCGGCTAAGATGAATGTCCCTTACCTTGGCAAATTAAGGGAGTCAGACTTGCATCTAATTGAGTATGTGATGGGTGTTTGCTAGCTTTGTCACTAGTTATCTGCAAGAGCACCAACTGAGTTGGATCTCCCTACAAGTTAATCACAGCACCAAAGATGATATTAAATTTGTTTGGTGGTCCAAGTAAATTTTATGAATTGTAGCAGATTCTACATTAGTGAGAAATGAGCTCATTTACATGGTATTGCCTATTTAAGTTAGCGGCCTTATAAAAAAAATAATGCAATTGCATTATTTTTAGCATGGTTGCCTTTCAGATGCAGATGTGCATTGAGGCACTCTTAAAGGCGGTCAAGAAAAATGTATAATAAATAAATTAACTAGCAAGTTAAACACATTTTAGCAAGTCTTAATATGTATGAATGCTGCGGCACACTTTAGTAACACAGACCCCTAAGTGATGGTGGTATGCAATGACTCCCTCAGAGAGGCTGTCACAACAAGCATTAATCTAGTTTAACCAGTAGACGTAACTTACTGTATGTGAACATTAGTGCCCCAATTGTATCAAGTTAATATTTGAGGGCTATTGGTAGCACTTCTACTTCAGCTTGTCAAAGATGTGTTTTCTATTAAAAACAAAAAAGACAGTAAATGCTAAAAGTGGAACAAAAGTAGAAATCATCATGAAAACAAAGGTTGGCCTTCCTCCCTTCTCTATTTTTGTGGATAATACTATACTGCTCCCTATTTCCTCAGCTCACAATCTTGGCATCATCTTTGACTCTCTCTGCACACATCCACAGATAGCTAAAACCAGTCACTTCTTTCTCTACAACATCAGCAAAAATTGTCCCTTCCTATCTGAACACACTGCTAAGACTCTTATCCACTATCTAGTCATCTCTCGTCTTTACTATTGTAACCTGTTCCTCACTGGTCTCCCTCTGAATCATCTCTCTCCCCTTCAATATATTCAAATCTCAGCTGCAAGGTTTATCTTCCACCAGTGTTTCTATGCTCACGTTACCCCTCTTCTCAAGTCACTTCACTGGCTCCCTATTGGTTTCTGCATGGATGAACTGTGTGAACAGAAAAAAACGCATTCCCATGGCAGTGAAATTAGACACACCTATGATCAATTGTCAGTACTCACATGACTTAAATCAACCAATGAATGATGGCTCTAATTTTTAAAATGGCCAAATTCACTCCCTGTTCCATTTTCCCAATTGTGACGACAAGAAAGGTGCCTGAGACAATCAGAAAAGGCATTATCATCAAACTTCAAAGGGGTACAAGGCGATCTCCAAAGATTTTGCGATTCCTGTGTCTACAGTTCTCAATGTTATTAAAATGTTTTCTACTCATGGAACTGTCAACAACCTCCCAGAATGTGATGGGAAGAGGAAAATTAATTCAAGAAGTCTTCAAAGGTTAGTGTGAACTGTAGGAAAAACACCACGTACAACATCCAAAGAGCTTAAGTCTGATCTGGAGCAATCTGGAGTGGTGGTTTCAACCTGCACCATATACCACACACTAAACAAAGAAGGATTTCATGGGTGAAGGCCAAGGAAGACCCCACTGCTCAAAGACAGAAATAAAAAGGGACGCTTGCTCTTTGCCCAAACCCACTGTGAGAAAACACAATCCTCCTGCTTTATCTGTGGACAGATGAAACCAAATGAGCTCCTTGGCAATGCAGACCAGCGATACGTTTACAGGCAAAAAATGAAGCTTATAAGGAAAAAAAACACTATTCCTACAGTTAAATATGGTGGAGGTTCCATAATGTTGTGGGGCTGTTTTGTTGCCTCAGGAACTGGAGGCCAGGAACATATTAAAGGAATCGTGAAGTCAGGGGATTATCAAGGTATTTTGGAGTGAAATTTGCTACCTAGTGTCAGAAAGCTAGCTCTAGGTTGAAGGTCATGGGTCCTCCAGCAGGACAATGACCCAAAACATTCAACCAAAAGTACAAAACAATGGTTAAAAAGGAAAAAATGGACTGTTTTAAACTAGCCAGCAACGAGTTCTGATCTCAGTCCTATTGAGAACCTTTGGAAAGAGCTGAAATCTGCCATTGGTAAAAGGAATCCTGGAAACATTCATGAGCTGGAACAAATCGCAGTTGAAGAATGGGAAAAACTATCAGCAGACAGATGTACGAAACTTGTAGATGGATACAAGAAACATTTGGAGGCTATCATCACTGCCAAGGTTTGTGCAACCAAATAGTAGTGAAGGGTGCCATTAATCCTGTCCAGGTCATATTTTGTCTTTTTTTTTCTCAGAAATTACTATGTCTAAATTGCACAGATAACTTTTTTGAACATTCTTTTAAAATATTATGATGGCATACAGTCGGAATATTTCCAATAATTCCTGAAGATATTGTACACAACATACCTAAAATGCAAGTATGCCAATAATGTTGACCACAACTATATAAGAATAGGTTAGGGTTATCTGCAGTAGCATCCAGAGATTAAGGGCAATGGCTACTAAGCTGCAGTAAAATACCACATTATATTGTGGTGAAATTTACCAATCTAGTCACTTACCTGCAGTACCTCAGTATCATTGATTAGTAAGTTCTATAGTAATTTCATTTTGATTGATGTGACTTGCTCTTTTGAAGAGGCCAGAGGCAGAATCAATTAACCCTTTAATAGCCCTTATCACAACCTGTTTCCCCCTCCCCCCAACAATACCACCTTAGATTTTTCCTTGTGGCTAGTGGGTGGGTAGCAGCAGTCCCCAGTCTCTCCTGTCCCATTAGCTCCAACGTTTCAAAAAAAAAAAAATGCTACTTGACCCTTTGCATTAATACCATGAAATTACCACTAGGGGTCAGACTGTCAGATAAAGGCGCATGCTTTTGTCAGTCTAACTCCTACGGTAGTGATAGCAAAGATGTAAGAGTTGATACTAATAAGGTTGAAACGAAATCATAAGTTGTTAGTACTCTTGGCAAAGTTATTTGCAAAACTGTGCAAAGGCTGAAGCTAAAGGATCTGGAATTTAGGAAAGCAAAACTTTGAATACATCATTTTCTATTCATGCCAATAAAAAAGGATAATGTGGCATTGTTGGCCAAATGGTATGGGCATCACAGGTACTGGAACCAAGTGTTAAGTCATACACACAGTAATTTTATAAGGCAATACCTACTATAAGAATGAAAGTAGGCACCTAACAGTGGCTATTTATTATTTTATCATTTTCATATGTAATGTGGCCTCTTATAAAATAGTGACCATTGTAAAAATACATGCATAACTTTGATGGCATGAACTTCGACTGTAGACCTGCACATGGGTGCAGTTTGGGGTCAGCATGAGTGGCGTTCATACTTATAAGCATACGTAGACTATAAAATCTACACATCTTCATTCAAGGCATATTTTCTGCCACTTATGCTAGAAAAATAGCTGCTTTATAAAATGGCACCTAAAAACCCTCTTTAACTAGGCGCTGGTGCCTCCTTATAAACTTACCCCCAAGCTGTATAAAAAATAACCAATAGCTTTTAAAGAAACCATGGTGATGAAAGAAGTGGCACAGTCGTCAAGTCAGCCGGAAATAGATTGCCAGTTCTTCCTAGGCAATGGAGGGTTAAGTAACTTGTCTATGGCCACAAGGAGTGCTAGTGGGAATCAACCCCTGGTCTTTTGGTCACCAGGCCAATGCTGTAACTACTGGGCTGCCATGCCACATTTTGTTGGTTAGGGAAATAGTGCAAAATGCTATCCTACTACTGTAGATATGTTTATTAGAGTATATTTAATGAATCAAATGTTGTACAGCTTTCCTAGGCTAGTTGCAACATCAATTGTCATGTCAAACATATTTGAGATTTGTACAGTAATCTTGTACTTTGGTAATAAAATGCAGTGTATCTGTTTGTTACTGACAGCACTGGTCAACATTGAAATGGTTGCTGAGTTTAAAAGGCCCTAATTTGTAGTATTTTGGTGAGCTGAACACGAATATAACATTAAAAAAATTTTATTGGCTCTCGTTTTGAAGATATTGCATGTAGTTCATTTTTGATGTTTCACCATGTAAATTTATCCAGTAGGACATTAACAACATCCCAAATAAGCCTTGAATGATGTAATATTGCATTACATTGCATAATACCAGCATGCACACATCATCCAGAGTTGATTGCATCATTTTCTGATGCAATACAATACTACTGCCAGACGGCTGCTGAAGCCTTTGACGTCAGCAGTGTACTATACGCAGTCGGAAAGGTTGAGCATTTAAAATATTTCAGACTGTGTGCGAGACAGTTTAAGCTACTGTTACATATAACTTTTATTAATCATATAATTTTAGCCATTTAGGTACAATACAGAACAGTAATGCCGTGAAAGTGCATTAATACCATTGACAATTTCTGCTACATTTGTGGGGAAGTGACATTTGCCAACCAGAAGAAAAGTATCACTTCTCAACTGAAGAAGGCATATCATCTTTACTTCGGATGCAAGATTGGTGACCAAGACAAGCCTTGGGCCCCGCATATATGCTGCGCTACATGTACAGCGATTTAACGGTTTTATAAATCACCTGTTGAGTTCGGCGTTTTTTCAAGGGCGCGTAAATTTATGGAACCCGCTTGATACAGGGCCCTTTTGGGCTCGAAACATGCATGTCGCTGTCTGAAACTTTGCTGCCCTTTTTGCTGAACGAATTTGGTTTTCCTTCAGATAAGTGTTTTTCACTACTATTAATCTTTTGTTTCTTAATTTAAAAAGATAAAAAGGCTTCTGCCGACATAGAGAGGGGAGCTTTTCCTCTCCCCGTCTCGGGTCGGCGGATCCCGACAGAAAAAATGCTAATTTGAAAAATGTTGTTTTCTTTATAAACGGATTCATGGGTGGTATATCATGTTTTGACTTTTATCTTTTGAATTATTGTGTGTCATCACATTTTTGGAGGTTTTTTCTTCATTCATCAGCGCTACATGTACAACACAGCTTTCACAATGGTTGAATTGCAAAAGACCATCAATGCCATTTGCAGTCTCCATGGTGTGGAGAGAGCCAAGCAACCACATAAATGACTGTTACTTCTGCTTGGTTCCTCCTCTTTCCAGCAGAATAACGAAGCAAAAGAAGTTGAGCATAGTCTACCCAAACATTCCGTCTGCATTGAGACCAGTTCCACATGGTGAGGGACTTCCTATTCCAGAACCTCCATCAGAATATTCTCTTGATTCATCTGATGAGGACAAGGGTGAGCCGACCTATTCTTCTCCTGGTCCGTCAGCATGCAGTGACCCAGATTTTCACTGGGATGCATTATCAACTCCACACAGAATAACACAGGAAGAACTAAATGACCTGGTTCGTGATTTGGACTTATCCAAGAACAAGGAAGAATTGCTAGGATCAAGGCTCCAACAATGGAATCTTCTAGAAGAAGATGTCAACATTACTTCATATCGAAAGCGCCACCAGCAGTTGGAGCCTTTCTTCAGAAAGGAAAGAAATCTGGTATTCTGTTCCGATATTGAAAGCCTCATGAATGCCTTAAAAATCACTCATGACCCACAAGACTGGAGACTATATAGACTCTTCAAAACTGAGTCTGAAGGCTGTGCTTTTGAACAATGGAAAACGTCTTCCATCTAGTCCAGTAGCACATGCCGTCCACATGAAAGAGACATATGATAACTTAGAGCATCCATTAACTATAACAAGTACAGCTGGCACCTCTGTGGTGACTTTAAGGTAGTTGCCCTTTTAATGGGACTGCAGCAGGGATATATAAAATACATGTGTTTCTTATGTGAGTGGGATAGCCAAGCAAGGGATTGGCACTACTTGCGGAAGGAATGGAATCGCAGTTGGAGAGAAGAATATCCAGCACCTAGCTCTGGTTGAGGCTCACAAAATCCTGCTACCACCCCTTCACATCAAACTAGGTTTGATGAAAAACTTTGTGAAAGCCATGGACCGCATTTCGCCAGCTTTCCGATACCTGCATGAAAAATTCCGACTCAGCGAAGCAAAGATTAAAGAGGGAGTTTTTGTGGGTCCTCAGATTCGAGAGCTCTTCAAAGATGACCGGTTCAACAACTTGCTGCAGGGTGATGCGAAACAAGCATGGAATGCTTTTCGCCTAATGTCAACAAACTTTCTCGGGAATGTTAGGGCAGAAAACTACAAGGAACTAGTAGAAGACATGCTAATGCAGTATCAGAAACTTTGCTGCAATATGTCTCTAAAGATCCATTTCCTTGATTCCCATCTCAGTTTCTTTCCTGACAGCTGTGGTATGGTTGGTGATGAACAGGGCAAATGTTTTCACCAGGATATCGCAACGATGGAGCAAAGATACCAGGGAAAATGGTCCATTACAATGCTGGCTGACTACTGCTGGACACTCCCCAGAGAAGCTTCTGAACAGCTGTACAAGAGACAGGTGAAAAAATCTAAGAAGTAGTCTATGACTTGTTTTTTTACAGGTATTAACCGGAGGCCTATTATATTTACTATTGACATGCATTTCGTGATGTAAACATTAATTCTTGTAGATTACAAAAAAACTAGAGCCAACTTTGCAATTTCACTGTCATATTCATATACAGCATATAAAAATTGATAAGAAATGGCTATTTTTATTTCAGTAACATGACTTTTGTAAACTTTGTTGACCAGTGGCAGTTAATAACTTGAAAGCAGAGCCCTTCTGGGTAAAGACAATTTATGAGAGAAATGCCAGATGAATCAAATAACTCTGATTCCACATGTTCTGGATCATGCTCATGCCTTTATTGGTGTGATGATGCCCATTGTGTGTTGGCCTTTATATCTGCACATTTTAGATGGCAGCCACATTACCACACTAATTATTTAATTTCTTTGGAATCTGCATTGTTTATCACCATGCCCCAAATTTAGCACAGATGTTTGGAAAAACTAAAGACATGTAAAACATATGAATGGTCAGAAGAATCCTTTTGGTGTTTTGTATTAAATGAAACACTGTCAAAATAGAGACCAGTGAAGCTCTAACCTTGGGGCAAGATGGCGGCTGAGTGAAGCCCGTGTCAGCATGCTCTGATCAACACCACTTCTGAGTTCCACATGGCGCTTACTGGCCCATTCATATGGGCTGGAGGAAGTGCAAGCAGGCTTACCTACCTTGAGTAATGCTGGGATGAGCGGTGTGGTGCAGAGGATGCTGGAGACCTGTGGGTTTGCTTTGGCGGGTGTTAGAGTGGCATCTTCGGCAGGATGGCCAGAAGAAGTCCCGGCTGAGCTGAGCATATCAGGGGTGTGGCTATTCTCTGAGTCACTGATCCCCCTGCTGAGACACAGAAGCTTTGTGGCAAATGCTGGTGTGCTTCCCCTGAGTTGGGCTGTGAGTATGCCTGTACCACTCTTATCCCTCCGGTGAGATGTTTAGATGGTGGGAGCTACTCACACAAACTCATCTTCAGCCCAAACGGGAAATGCAGCCCGCGTACAGCGCCCAACCCTCCTGTAAAGGGCTGGCTGAAAGGAGCACTTTTTAAGACCTCTATGTGCCAGGGAGTAGCTGGAAATCCCACCATGGACAGTTTTGGTCATACATGTGCATTTATTTAACTAATTTTATATACCACAAATCTAAGAATCTAAGCGGTTTACATGGAACAAAAATTAAAAGAAAGGAAAAAACAAAACAAAAATTACAGTAAAGGCATATATGAAATAGGGAATTCATTTGTAGATTTTTGACCCTCACTAACCATGCCAAAACCCCACCTCCAACATACCTCCTTGCAATTTCTACATATTATGGACATCCGCATGTAAATTTAGCTCTTTCTAAGACTACTGTTTACATGTGGATGCTATTTCCACATGCAAATACTGGAATGTCCATATAGAAATTGCAAAAAAGGCTTCTAAAATAACCCCAGTGACACTAGGGGCATATATGTGTTAGTATACATTTGGTTCATTAGTGTGCCTTAAAAATTCTAGTGTGTACTAAATTGATTTGACATGCAGTAATCAATTCAGTATGCTTTAATTCATTGAATAGTGCATGTCAAATCAATTTAGTACATAGTAAAAATAACCTGAAATGCTCAAAAATTGGGAAGTATTTGTGAAACAAAAACTAACCTCTTGTTTCTTTCTTGCACACATCTCTAATAGCCACCTATGTGTTGTTTTTAAATACTATCACAAAGGCAGCTGAAATTTCAGCTAAAATGTGGCCACATGCATTGACACCCACTTGAGGAATGGTGTAAATGTATGCGGTGGAAGTATTCATGTAATTAAATATTTTATAACCTACACTCCTCCCACAAACATGCTTATCCTCAGCCTATGTAAAAGTCTGGCCTTTTGGTCATCTTGTGGGGTAATTTTATGAGAGGCCTTTTATGTGCATGTAACAGCATTTACATCCAAAAAATCCTTTATAAGATAATCCGTTTAGAGTTTTGATTTGTGCATGTATTGCGTATTAACAGAGAAACTCTGAGGGCCTGATAGTCAAAGGCATTTACATGATATGAAGGTCTACATACTGTGTAAATACCGCTAAGTGGGATATTCAGTGGCAGTAACATGGTTAGCACCACTGAATATCGGTGGGTATCACCGCTACATATGTTCTATGCTAACTGGTTGGCTTCAGGGCGTGCTGTGGGGCATTCTAGGCCGGCACCAGGCAGCGGCAATATTGAGTCATTGCCCAGCTAGCGACATGCAGCAAAAGTCAGGCAGTGCAGGAACGAGAACAGTAAGTTCACAGCTGCTGCTGTTGGGGACCCTTTTCTGCCCGGGCCTCCCCGTGCAAGAGCTGCTTGGGCAGAATTTACGTCACTGGCTTCAGGCAATCCAGGCAACCTGAATATTCAATGTCGGAGCCTGGATATTGCCCTGGCATTGAATATCTGGGTTTAAAGTTCAGCTGAATATTGGACCCCAAGTTTATAAATTCTCAGCCAATAAATTTACATTTTTTATCCTGAGCTAACATGGTGGAATGAGTAGTGAAGAGCTGTGGAGCACTGCCCCCACCAAACTGCTATAGGGTTTAAAAAGGAGGCGCAGGGTGGAGAAATGCTTTCTAACAAGGATTAGTGCTTTAAAATTAGGCATCCAGACCAATAAGTTTTGTTCTGTAGCCCCAGAATCCACCATTCAAAAAGGAGGTTTACCAGAAGTCTTGCTATATAAGTAGAAAAAAAAATAAAAGGTTAAAGAAAAGTCATATCTGATTTTCCAAAGTTGACAATTCTGTGCTGGAACCTTTACCACGCCAGTCCATGGCGCCTGGAGAAGCGAGTAAATACAGTATCCTCTGCTACGCCCTCTCTCTTCTAGCTGCCTTGTACAGGGGATGGACAACATAAAAACATAAGACATGTCATATTGGGTCTGACAAAGGTCCATCAAGCCCAGTATCCTGTTTCCAACAGTGGCCAATCCAGGTACTAATACCAGGTATGATTCTATGTTAGTTACCCTCAGGGATAAGTTGTAGCTTTCCCCAGATTTTCCCTACATAATTCTATTCACTGTTTCTCCATTTTTGAACCCAGCAACATTAACTACTTTTACATATCCACTGGCAATGAGTCTCAAAGCTTAACTGTGCATGGAGTAAAAGATGTTTTCTCTCCATGTTGCTGGTATGCACTTTGAGGGTAATTTTAGAAAGTCATTTTATCATATAGGTGGCACTTTAAACATGTTAATGGCCTCTTATAAAATACTGACTTGCCTAAAAGTATGCACGCACTTTGCTGGTAGGCATCAACAGGGGTGCAGTCCGAGCAGAGAGCAGATGGAGCTTGCAATTACTAGCGTTGATCATAAATTACCTCCATTTATCCGCATACTTAACACATGTTGATTTACACAACCATCTTTAAAGTGTGATCCCTGCCACTTATCCTAATATTTTATAAAGTCAAATAAGCAGCAGCTTACCTTCTTTTCCTAAATGGCCTATTATAAAATTATTCTCTTTAGGTTCATGGAATGTCTCGTAAAATGTCCCCCTGCAACCATGAATTATAGCAATCAAAGTACCTCAATGGCATCACTATAAGTAGAGTTAAACAATGAGAAAAACCTCCTGTTTAATCACTATGAACTAATTGTTTTTACCGTAGAAAGAAAGTGGGACAAAACTCTTTATTACATTTTGCTTAATGTCTCTTATTACATATTTTATTCTGAAGTTATTTTTTTCCTAGCTAATTTTCCTTTACACATATGTTCCCTTTTCACTATACAGTAAGCTGATATGTCATTGGAATGAAAACATCCTATGATGCCAAGCTATTATTTTCTAACCTACAGGATAGGAATACAATATGGGATGGACTATGGACTCTTCCAGTTACTTTTCAAGTGAATGAGATCGTGGTTGTCGCCTTCGCTGTAGTGCTGACGCAGGGTTGATCAGCAGGTGTGCATCTGAGGCTCTCTCATTATCATCCAAGGGGGCTGGTTCTTCACTACTCTCTTCAGAGCTAGAGCTCTCAGTGCCTACAGCAGTGGATCCTAAGGGGCTTGGCATCCCCCGGAGTCTGCACAGGGCTTTTTCTGCTTGGCAATGCTGCCGGCTCTGTGAGCGAATAGTCTCATTGAAGGGGGCCACAGCCATGCATTCTGCAGCTGCCTTATCACACGAACACAGCAACCTCTGGCACAGAGTCACACCCAGACCTACGGAAGAAGATTTACACAACACTAAATTTAAGAAAACCCCAAAAACCTATAGTTCTAAGCTGATTAAATCTGAGCGATAACTGTTGTAAAGATTCACTCAGTGTGATTAAGGATCGCCAAATTTCAGGATTGGCTTATTTTTACCTACAGGTTAGATGGAAGGGGAGGTGGACTGGGGGCTGTTGGGGGTTGTAGGAGAGGGAGAAAGAAAAAGTATGGGGGAAGGGGGGGAACGAGTGGAAGGGAGGGTTGAAAGTTGAGAATTTGAGTGCCTATGAAGGAAGGAGCCAAAATGCCTGCATGCCAAGAGGAATGCACTATACACACACACCTAGCTCCTCACCACCCTCCTCCCCCTAGACACACACAGCCCCTAACCCACCCTCTCTATCCTCTCACACGCACACAAAGAAACAGCTCCTCCCCACACCACATCTTCTGCTGCACGCTCACACACACACACACCTCCTGCACACATGCGCACCCAGCCCCTTACTCCACCCCCACCCTCTCATACATGTACACACACATCAGAGGATATAGGTGGGTGGTTGAGGGGCTTTGTGTTTGTATATGTGTGTGCATTCTGTGGGGGTGTAGGACTGTGTATATGAATGACAGAATGGGGTGAGGAGCTGTGTGTTGTGTGTGCACTGATATGGGTTGGGAGTTGGGGTGGAGAGAGTTTCTGTGTGTATATGTATGCATGAGAGAGTCGGGGGTGCTCCTGGATGAGGGGCTCTGTGTGTGTATGCATCAGAGGGGTGGGATGAGGGACTGTGGGTATATGCATGTGAGAGGTTAGAGGGTGGGTTGAGAGTCTGTGTGTGTTACTGTGCGTGCATGCGTGGGGGAGCGAGGACTTGGGTGGGTGTGTATGATTATGTTCCCCCTCACCCAATCTTCCATTCTGGGCCCACAACTCCCCTACCTCTCTCACATACTTGCACACACACACCCTCAGCCCACCCCCACCATGGGTGTACACACACACACATACTCTCCCCCCACTTCCCCAGCAGTGCACACACACACACACACACACACACATTCCCACACTCAGCCCCTCACCCCACCGTCTATCCTCTCATACATGCATGCACACATACATGCTTTTACCCCACCCCTCACCTTCTCAAACACTTGGACACACACAGTCTCTCAATCCAACCCACCCCACCCCACATTCTTTGATGCACTCACCTACCCAGCCCCTTATCTCACCCCACCTATATCCTTTCATACATTCATACACACACACCTACACCCAGTCCCAGCCCCTCTTCCCTCCCCTCCTACCCACAAGTGTACACCCACTCCAACATGTATGCACACACACACCCATTCCCCAGCCCATATATGCATCCACACCCACACTGAAAACCGAGACACATATACACACATAATCCTCACCCCACACCCCATGCACACATAGCCGTTCACCCCACCCTCAACCTCTCATGCATGTGCACACAGAAGCACTCACCTCACCACATCCCTCCCCATGCTCTCTCACACATTCATGCCCATGCACAGTCCCCCACCCCATCCCACCTCTCATGCATACATACACTCACGCAGGCACACACACATAAATACCTCAGCCCATCATTCCCGCCCATGCATGTACATGCACCCACCTCCACACACAGTAAATAAAGACAAATATACACCCAATCGACTCACAAAGGAGCTTCGTACAGAAGCCGCTTCCTCTGCTTAGTAAACATACCCCATAGTTTCTTCTGCAAAGAAATACTCCTTACTTTGTGTGTCTACCCATTTTCAGCCTCATCTCATGACCTATTCTTTGCAAAACTACTTTCTATTGAAAAATGCTTACTATTCACACAAAATCAGGACTCAGGAATTTCCAGCAGAAGGATATATGGTGAAGAAGATGTTTTGATCGTACATTAAAATTACATTAGTCATAGGCCCTATATATTTTGGAAAAATTTAATAAACTCTACTCATATTTTGCTCACAAATTAAATTCAGGTACATAGTGTCCTCAGAGGGCTTACAATCTAAGTTTGTACCTTAGGCAATGGAGAGTTAAGTGACTTGATTACCTAACTCTGAGGCTGGGTTTAGCTATGGTTAAGCATTTTACAACAGGATCTCAGGAAAGGTCTAGAGGTTTGTTCCTGTTCCCTTGGGCTTCCAGCTCAGCTGAAATCAACCCTTATTGGGCTACAATGCCTTCAGCCTTCATCTATAACTCTATGTTATCTTCTATGTGACAATTCTTGGCCAAGAGCAACAGACCATGGCTCCTTCAAGAACCAGATACTTATGCACCTGATTCTGACTAGAAAGTGTCACATTTGTACAATGGCTGACAGTCCCTTCCCCTGCATGGGGCTCTAAAAGCTGTTTCTGTAGCATTCATGGCTAATCTAGGAAGCAGAAGCCTGGCACAGGAATTCTGCACAGAATCGCATAACACTAGCAATAATCCACTAGGCTGGATGTGAAGGAGAATTTTATAACAAGGGCGCTTAAAAAATGTGGGAGAGTATGTGGCAATAGGCTGAAAGCCGAGGAAGCAAGAGTTCAATTCCAGGGTCTGCTATTGACGTCTTTGCCAGTTTATTTACCCTCGCCCCAGGTACCCATTCAGCAGTGCTATTAAAAAACGCATTCTTATTATACCATGCATATAAGTACGTGTGTTAATGTGCTTATAGGTGCGTGTACAACACTGTGAATTTAGAAAACCTTTCCATATACAAAATTTTATATGTTGAAAGATTGTTCTAAAATTACCTCCTTAATTTTCTAAAATGACAGGGCTCTTGTTTTGATCTTGCTGGAATTTGGCACGTTATGATTAAATTGCCTTGATTTGAATAGATTTTAAAATTTTGTTATGTCACACCAGTTGTGGGTCTGACACCACCATATTAGAATGGTTACACGGCACTTACACAGGCATAGAACTACTTTACATAGGTAAAAGTGCATCCATGTGATGCAACGATTGTGGAAAAGCTGCTGTTTACACTTTTAACATAACATACATATTAAATGACGGCAGATAAAGCACAGTTACTTACCTGTAACAGGTGATCTCTGGGAACAGCAGGAATAAGTCTTCACATATGGGTACGTCGGTACCGACGGAGCCTGCGCGGGAACGCTCCCCAACTTCCCAAAAAGGAAAGCTTTTGGGAGCATCCCACAGCGCCTGCGCGCTGCCTTCCCACCTTTCCTAACCGCCTCTCCCCAGTTCGAGTTTTAAAGCTGAGACAAAGAGAGAGAGGAAAGGAAAGATAGATAGAGAGATACAGCTCCTAGGGGAGGTGGGTGGGTTGTGAAGACTTATTCCTGCTGTTCCCAGAGATCACCTGTTACAGGTAAGTAACTGTGCTATCTCCAGGAACAAGCAGGAATGAGTCTTCACATATGGGTACTCCCTAGCTAGAGATGCCTGGGAGATTCCCAAGGTTATGAGACCCTGAGAAGGGCTCTACCTCCTCTTATGGATCTCAGGCATCCATCCAGGGAAGGAGGGCAGGAGTTGATTAAGAATGGAACAGGTGGTTGAGAACAGCCTGACCAAACAAGGCATCCCGGCGGGAGTCCTTGTCCAAACAGTAATGGGCTGTGAAGGTATGAACCGAGGCCCAGGTGGCCGCTCGACAGATCTGGTCGATGGACACAGAATTTAGATGAGCCATAGAGGTGGCCATGGCCCTCACATTATGACCTGTGACATGGCCCTCCAGAGAAAGGTTCTTACTCTGGTAGGCGAAAGAAATACACTGAGCAATCCAATTGGACAGTGTCCTCTTAGAGACTGGAAGTCCCAAATGAGAGGGATCAAAGGCAACAAAGAGTTGAGAAGACTGTCTATGTTGCTGTGTCCTTTGTAAGTAAAAGGCAAGAGCTCTCTTAAAATCCAGGGTATGAAGATTCCTCTCTGCACTTGATGCATGAGGACCTGGAAAAAAGACAGGTAAATACACCTCTTGATTAAGATGAAAAGGTGAGACCACTTTAGGCATAAAGTGTGGATTGGTCCTAAGGACTACCTTATCATGATGGAACCTTGTACAAGGTGGATTAGCCACTAAGGCCTGCAGTTCACTGATGCGGTGAGCTGAGGTGACTGCAATGAGGAAAATAACCTTCCAGGAAAGAAATTTCAAGGAGGTGGTGGCTAAGGGTTCAAAAGGTGGCTTCATAAGCTGACCAAGAACCAGATTTAAGTCCCATGCCACCGGAGGAGGCCTAATGGGAGGTTTAGTTAAAGTTAGGCCTCTCATGAATCTTGCAATAAGAGGATGAGAGGAAATAGGCTGTCCATTGATAGGCTTAAGGGATGCTGCAATAGCACTCAAATGGACCCTTACTGAATTCGTCTTAAGGCCTGCATTGGAGAGATGCAGGAGATATTCCAATAGAGAATTCAAAGGTAGTGCTAGAGGGTCAAGACCCTTTTCAGTACACCAAATGGAAAACCTTTTCCATTTAAAAGCATAGGAACGTCTAGTAGAAGGTTTTCTGGAAGCATGGAGGATATCCTTCACCTGCTGGGAAAGATTCCAACCTTGAAGGTCTAGGCCTTCAGCAACCAAGCTCTGAGGTGAAGGGACTTGGGGTTTGGGTACCACAAAGTCCCCTCCTCCTGGGACAGAAGGTCTGGAGCAGCTCCCAAGTCTAGGGAGGGAGCTTGAGAGAGATGCAGAAGTAGAGGGTACCACACTTGGCGTGGCCAGCGTGGAGCTATGAGGATCATAGATCCTTGATCCCTCTGGAGCTTGAACAGAGTCTTGGGAATTAAGGGAATGGGTGGAAAGGCATACAGGAAGTCTTGACCCCAGTGAAGGAGGAAGGCATCCTTGGCCTGAACTCCCTGACATGGAATTCTGGAACAGAACCGGGGAAGTTTGGCATTCCACGGACTTGGAAAGAGGTCTATGTCCGGGGTTCCCCACTCTTGAAAGATTCTGAGTACCTGGTCCATGTGCAGGGACCATTCGTGTGGAAGCAGAACTCGACTGAGTCTGTCTGCCCAAGAGTTTTGGATTCCTGGAAGGTATACGGCCAGGAGATGGATTTGATGCTCTCTGGCGAAGGCCCACAATCTTAAAGCTTCGTTGCAAAGCGACAGAGAGCCAGTTCCTCCTTGCTTGTTTATGTAAAACATGGCTACCTGATTGTCCGTATGAATGAGGACTGTCTTGTAGCAGAGCAGGGTATGGAAGACCTTGAGAGCTAGAAAAACTGCTCGGAGCTCCAAGTGGTTGATATGTAGAGAGGTATCCTGTGGAGACCAAGTGCCCTGAGTGAAGAGGTCTTGCAGATGAGCTCCCCAACCTGTTTGGGAGGCATCTGTTGTGAGGGTTGCCTGGGGCAACAACTGTTGGAAGGTGGACCCCAGCAACAGATTTTGGGTGGACTTCCACCACTGGAGAGACCAAAAGAGGTGCCTGGAGGTTTCTATTTTGTCTGACAGAGCCCCTGATGCTTGAGTCCACTGGGTGGACAAAGTCCATTGAGCTGCTCTCATGTGAAGGCGAGCATAGGGGACCACATGCACTGTAGATGCCATGTGGCCTAGCAGTTGTAGCATCTCCCGGGCAGTTAAATGGCTCTTTGACTGAATCTGGGAGGCTAACTGCACTAGGCGTAGGCAACGGGCCTGAGGAAGATAGGCCCTTGCAGTGGTAGTATCTAGCCAGGCCCCTATGAACTCTAGGGACTGAGTAGGGGTGAGCTGGGACTTTGGGAGGTTTACCACAAGTCCCAGATACTGCAGAATGCGCCTTGTGCAGTCCAGGGAAGTCTGGGCCTCTGACTGAGATGGAGCTCGGATGAGCCAGTCGTCCAGGTATGGGAATACAAATATTCCCAGAGTGCGTAGAAATGCAGCTACTACTGCCATGCATTTGGTGAACACTCTTGGAGCAGAGGCCAGACCGAAAGGAAGCACCCTGTATTGGTAATGCTTTCCTTGGAAAAGAAAACGGAGGAACCTTCTGTGAGATGGATGGATGAGGACATGTGTGTATGCATCCTTGAGATCTAGAGAACAAAGCCAATCCTGACTCTGAAGGTATGGAAGGAGAGTGCCCAGAGAAAGCATCTTGAATTTCTCCTTGCATAGAAATTTGTTCAATTCTCTGAGATCTAATATGGGTCTGTAGCCCCCTGTTTTCTTTGGGCTCAGAAAGTAGGGGGAGTAAAACCCTGACCCCTGTTGAAGAAGAGGTACTTCTTCTATTGCCCCTTGGGCAAGAAGGGTAGCCACCTCCTGACCTAGAAGGTCGAGGAGAGATATTGGAGAATTGAAATGTCTCACCATGGTGTGAGGAGGAAGGTTTGAGAAATGAAGTTTGTAGCCCTCTCTTATGATGGAGAGGGTCCACTGCTCTGCTGTAATTTGCTCCCATCTGGGAGCAAAATGAGCTAACCTTCCTGGAATGGTGAGAGGCTCTGGCTGTTTCAGAGCCAGAAAGGCTAAGTTCTCTAGCATCAAGTCAAAAACCCTGAGGAGGCTGGGTCTGCTGAGTTGCAGCAGCCCCTGTAGGCTTAGGTCTGGCCTGTTTAGGTTGTTGACGCTTAGCAGCAAAACGACCTGTAGATGATTGTTGGCCAGAAACAGGATGGAATCTGCCTTTCTTGAAAAAAGACTTCTTGAAAGTTTTTTTCTTGGCAGGAATGGAGGTTGACTTGAAAGTCTATCCAAAGCAGAATTTTCTGCATCCATTTGAGTGGCTTTTATTTGCCAATCTTTGCCAAACAGGTTTTCACCTGTACAGGGAAGATTTCCCAAGCCATCCTGGACCCAAGATTCTAGATCAAAAGCCTGGAGCCAAGCAATTCTGCGAGCAGCTATGGCAATGGCCGAAGCTCTGCTGGCACCCTCAAAGGAGTCAAAAGCTGCACGGTTGGAAAACTTTGAAATATCTTGAGTATGCTTAAGCCAAATAAGAAATTCTTCCCTTTTATCCTCTGGAAGAAAAGGGAGGAAAGTGTGCAGCTTATCTGCAACTTCTTTCAGAAACATACCCATATAAAGACTATAGGAGTTGATTCTGTCGATGAGCTTACTGGCTTGGAATTTTTTCCTACCAAAAGCATCCAAGATCCTGCATTCTCTTCCTGGAGGAGCAGAGGAGTGCATTTTTGCACTCTTTATCTTTTTCATAGCTGACTCCACCACAATAGAATGGTGAGAAAGCTGTGTTTTATGAAACCCAGGACAAGGAGGGACACGGTACATAGTGTCCAATCTACGAGAATGAGGAGAGATAGTGAGAGGAGTCTCCCATAAGTCAATCATGTGATCATAAAGAATCTCATGAATTGGCAAGGTGACTGCCTCCTTAGGAGCCTTAGAATAACCTAAAATATCCAATTTTTTAGCTCTAGGCTCTAATTCAGAGGATACTGAAATAGAGAGCCCTTTAGCCACTTCTCTTATGAAGTCTTGAAAGGACAAGTCTTCTGGAGGAGACATTCTTCTTTTTGGAGAAGAAGGCTCTTCAGGAAGGGCTATGGATACTTCAGCAGAAGCCTCCGATGCATCAGAATCTTCGGAGGAATCAAAGTATCGACTGTCAGGGTGCTCTTTCAAAGTTCGATACGCATACCGAGCCATATCGACATCGGGCGTCATCGGTACCGATGGGCATCCCTAGGCAGGGAACCGCTGCAGACGACACCATGGCCGATGTCGATGCAGCCGGTACCGGTACCGGCGTTGGTGCCGATACCGACAACGGAGTTTGTTGTGGTATCAGCGGCGTCGCAGCTTGAATGAAGGCCGTGATAGCCTGCTGCATGGATAGAACATTCTGATCCATCGACGCCATGAATGCCTGGAATTCGGTACCGGAAGGTTGTGCCGGTACCCCAGAGCATTCTAACAGGTGATCGGTCGAGGTTGTGCCATCGATGTCAACCTGTAACCCCATAGGTGGAGCTTTGGAAGCCGGAGCTTCCCGCCGGGGTAATTTTGCCGGTGCAGGATCCTCGAGGGCAAGCCCGGAGGCATCTCGATGCTTGGAAGGAGATCTACCCTTCAAGGACTGGCTGGATTTATGTTTGGTTACCTGAGATCCATGGGAGGAAGAAGAAGCCCTGGAAGACGTCGATGCCACTGAAGCTGCATCAGAGGGAAAACAGCACATGGAGCTTGGCTGCTCGGTTCTGTAAACCTCGTTTAGACATCAAGGAGCAGGACGAACAATCCAAAATGGAGTGGTCAGGACCCAAACATTTGAGACACCATTCATGGGTGTCGGTAACAGAAATAGTACCGCTGCACTTAGTGCATTTTTTAAACCCGGAGGCTGGTTTTTCCATGAGGAAAATTTTTCGTGAGGCCTAAGGCCCAAAAGAGGAAAAACACACTAAGTGAGGGAAAAATATGTTGTTTTGTTTTTTTTTCTAGAAGAAAAGAAAGAAAGACCGGCGGTACCGGTCCGACGTCGGGGAAGGCAGACGCGCGACCAAAGAAATAAAATAAAACAAAGAACTTCTTCAGCGGTGACAGGAACACGACCTGCTGGCTCCGCGGAAAAGAAGAACTGGGGAGAGGCGGTTAGGAAAGGCGGGAAGGCAGCACGCAGGCGCTATGGGATGCTCCCAAAAGCTTTCCTTTTTGGGAAGCTGGGGAGCGTTCCCGCGCAGGCTCCATCGGTACCGACGTACCCATATGTGAAGACTCATTCCTGCTTGTTCCTGGAGATAGACCAGTATGGTCCATCTAGTCTGCCCAGGAAGGCAGTAAGAGTAGGTAAATCTGCCGCTCCGTGCAGGTCACCCCTCCCCATGCCTTTGTTTAGGCGTGTACCTACCGCTCCATGTAGGTCACCCCTATTTGTTGAGATATAACATAGTAACACAGTAACATTATTTCTCCAGGAACAAGCAGGAGGTCAGTCCTCACATATGGGTGACATCGGCGCCGATGGAGCCCTCGTGCGGAGCAATTCCCAAGCTTTCAAAGAAAGCCTTTGGGATTGCCACACGCATGCACGGTCCCCTTCCCACCCACGGTCCCCTTCCCACTCAAACCTTCTCAGAGCAAGGGAGTGCAAGGTATTTCCTTTGGGGGGGTTTGGATGTTAATGCTCAGCCCCCGATGTAGCATACTATTATGAAACATTTATCTTTTCATTCAGTTGTAAAGTTAGGGTTTTCTGTGGTGCTCAAAGCTGTACCTGGCCACCTGTTCAGATTAATTCAATCAAGTTGTTTGAATTTGAAAAGCATTATTATAACCAATAATTTCAAAGAATCTATTGGAAAATATGATGCAAATATGACTTCATTTATCAGGTTGAAACTGGTGCTGTCATGTGCACCCTGTTTTCAGAAATGAACTTACATTTTGGTTTGTGATCTATGCAGGTGACCTCTGACCTTGAGTTCTTCTCTGGCAGGCAGCCAACTTTTCTTAGCCGCTCCATGCAGCACTGGTGGGAGAAACAGCACCTAAAATAAAGAGCAAAAGACCTGATGCTCGAAAGGGGTTTTCCCATTTTGTGTAAATTCATGTATTTCATGTTGTCTTTGTGATATGCACTTTTGCTATAAAAACTGAATTGAAAGACTGAGGTTTTCCACTTCTTTGTATGACAGGAAGATCAACCCAGGCCTGTCCTAAGCTAGAAAATGTGGCCTGTGCAACTTCTGAACTTGGCGTCTTCCTCCCCCCCCCCCCCCCACCCCCCATCCATGTGCAGGAGCACACTCTTTTTTTGCGCTTCCTGGAAGCCCAGTAATGATAGCAAGTACCCTTTCCATACTTGTGTCCTGTGCGGCTGCACCGCATACACAGCCCTTGGTAGTGTCCTGGATCAGTCCATCAAAAATTAGGTACTCTGCCCCCTTCTAGTCCATGTTGGGACTGGGCCTAGGATTGCCAACCTTTTGAAAGAGAAAAACCTGCCACCTGTGGCTAGCTATGCTCCGCCCATGCCCACCCCCTGCTTCTGCCCTTTCCCTGCCCTCTGCCCCACCCACAACAAATAACAGCAGAGAGGGCAATGTGTAGGCTTTATCGAGGAGGTGAGAGTACAAGCATATACCCTTAGTGTGTCCTGAATCCCCCCAAGCCCAAAATCCCCACTCTGTGTTCCTATTCCCCCATGTCCAGTATCGCGCCCCTGTGTAATCTCTGCCCCCACCATGTCCAACATCCCCTGTATCCCTCTTCCCCCTATCCGGCACCTCCCCTTGTGTATCTCTGCCCCCACCATGTCTGGCATCACTCCTCTGCATCCCTATTTCCCATATCAAAGCATATGTCCTCAGTGTGTCCCTAATCTCCCCCCCCCCCCACCATGTCCAGCAAAAGAAAAAGCAAGAGCCCAGTGCGCAGGGGCGGCCCAAGGGCGGTGCGGGGCCATGTGCGGAGACTCGGTGTGGGGCCTCATTTGCATAAGTGGCCTTATTTGCATAAATATTTGCATAATGCTAGCATACACTAACTTTTAGTAAACATGTCTCTTAATGAGTGTATGGATAAAGACAGACTAAAAGATTTCTACATTACTATAATCCAGTGCCAACCGCCAGGCACATTAGGAACTACTACAAACACTGCCCATTTAGAACCCATAGCAAACCCGCCGTATCCTAACAGCACTACCAGGACTCACAAAGCACCATACCCTACCTATCAAAAGGCAACACTGCAAATATTAAACCAATACATTTCAGAGAACAACAATACATGACCTACTGGGGAAAGCGAACAAGTGGCAAAGTCAAATAGGAATTACATAAACAGAATACCTCAGCTCAGTTACACATGCAGAACATAGACCATCACCAAACAACGAATCACAATTTAGAAACAGGAAGGCAATAATTAAACTGGGAACCCCAAAAGCCAAACTTGGAATGTACAACAACACTGTAGAAATTAAACTATAAATTAATTTCCTCTTGTACCAAACAAAGCGCAGACGTTAATGATGCACATTTCCCAGAGCTGACATATTCCAGTTAATAAATTCAAAATAAAGAGATATCTTTCTACCTTTTGTGCATTTTTTTTTCAGTTGCAATTGCTCCAGCCACTTTCTTCTGGTTTCTTCATGTTTTCTGCTAACTCTCCATCATCTGCTGTCCATTTGTCCTTTCTTCTCTCTTCTAGGTTTTTTTTCCATTCTCTCTCTCTACATCTGCTTTAACATACTAATCTTTCTCCTTTTGCTCTTTCCTCATTCCTATTTCAACCACTCAAATTTTACCCCTCATAAGAACATAAGATATGCCATACTGGGTCAGACCAAGGTCCATCAAGCCCAGTATTCTGTTTCCAACAGTGGCCAATCTAGGTCATACGTACCCTCCATCCTCAATCCCCACATACTCTCCCAATACCCGGCCAATTGTAGATTTTTTATCCCTCCCACACAAAATATTTTTCCCCTCTCCATTTTACTCTCCCAGCCCCATCCCATTCTAATCCTCCCCCAACATCAGCTCCCTTCTAGTTCCAGCCTCACCCAGCATCCATTCCCTTCTAGTCCCTGCATCAGCCCATTTCCAGTCCTAGCCCCCCATCAGCCCATTTCCAGTCCTAGCAACCCCCCAACCCAATACCAGTCCTAGCCCCCCCATCAACCCACTTCCAGTCCTAACCCCATCAACCCATTTCCAGTCAGCCCCCCATAGCCCATTGCCAGTCCTAACCCCCCCATCAGCCCACAGCCCATTACCAGTCCTAACCCCATCAGCCCACCTCAAGTCCTAACCCCTCCCCATCAGCCCATTTCCTGTCCTAGCCCCCCATAGCCCATTATCAGTCCTAACACCCCCATAGCCCATTACCAGACAGCCCCCATCAGCCAACAGCCCATTACCAGTCTTAACCCCCCCATAGCCCATTACCAGTTCTAACCCCATCAGCCCACCTCAAGTCCTAACCCCTCCCCATCAGCCCATTTCCTGTCCTAGCCCCCCCATAGCCCATTATCAGTCCTAACCCCCCCATAGCCCATTACCAGTCCTAACCCCCCATCAGCCCACAGCCCATTACCAGTCCTAACCCCCTCAGCCCCCCTCCAGTGTTAACCCCCCCATCAGCCCATTTCGTCCTAAACCCCATCACCCAATTTTCAGTTTAAGCCCCCCATATCCCATTACCAGTCCTAACCTCCCCATCAGCCCACTCCCAGTCCTAATCCCACCAGCCCATTTCCAATCCTAATCCCCATCACCCAATATTTAGTTTAAGCCCCCCATAGCCCATTAGCAGTCCTAAAACCCCCCATCAACCCACTTCCAGTTCTAATCCCATCAGCCCATATAAAGACTTAGCTCCCCCATAGCCCATCACCACTCCTAACCCCCCAGCCCCCCCATAGCCCATCACCACTCCTAACCCCCCCCAGCCCCCCATAGCCCATCACCACTCCTAACCGCCCCAGCCCCCCATAGCCCATCACCACTCCTAACCCCCCCAGCCTCCCCATAGCCCATCACCACTCCTAACCCCCATAGCCCATCACCACTCCTAACCCCCCCAGCCCATCAGCACTCCTAACCCCCCCAGCCCCCCATAGCCCCCCATAGCCCCCCATAGCCCATCATCAGCACTTCTAACCCCCCCCGCCCTCCACAGCCCCCCATAGCCCATCACCACTCCTACCCCCCCCCGCCCATCAGCACTCCTAACCCCCCCCCCCCAGCCCAGCCCAGCCCAGCCCAGCCCAGCCAAGAATTGTTTTTTAAAAAGCTGTCTTCTCCCGTTGCCGGGGCCGCCGCAGCAGAATCGAGTGTGCCGCGGGGCCCCCCCTGCCCAGCAGAGCCTGCCCTCCCCTGTATCCGCTCTCTCGTACAGCTTCCTGCAGTCTCACGCGCCGGCTTTCAGAGCGCGAAGGGACTAGTTTCCCTTTCGCGGCTCTGTTAAGTCCGCGGGGGCTGATGGGAACTTCCCATCAGCCCCCGCGGGCTTAACAGAGCAGCGAGGGAGAAACTCTCCCCTCGCGCTCTGAAAGTCGGCGCGTGAGACTGCAGGCAGCTGTATGAGAGACCGGATACAGGGGAGGGCAGGCTCTGCTGGGCAGGGGGGGCCCCGCAGCACACTCGATTCTGCTGCGGCGGCCCCGGCAGCGGGAGAAGACAGCTTTTTTTTTTTTTTTTAAATTTGACTTTAGGATCAGAATGTTTTTTGCGCGGGGCCCCCTGAAACGCGGGGCCCTGTGCAAAAAACATTCTCGCTCAATGGACGGGCCGGCCCTGCCAGTGCGCGACCTACATTTAGACCATGCATTGCACATGCTGAGATGGCTTTGCAACATCAGACATTAGATGGGATGGGACGATGCAGAGCCGTCTCAGTGCACACATGATCTAAACATAGGCCCCATGCTGTGGTCTTGCATTAAGTTGCAGACCTGAGAAGCCCCAAAAAGGGTTTGTGGCAGTGGTGGCATCTGGGTGGAACAGAATGGCAATTGAGCATGGGAGCGATCGGCAGTCAGCAGAAAAACTGTCCTGCCAGGTGCAGGCCTCCTGTTTGTAAAAGCAGCCAGGCTGACACAAAAATCGGTCAGTTGGCAGCCCTAACTGGGCCTGGATTTCAAGTTTAAACATAGGATCCTGATTTTATTGAGTGCAGGTTGCAGCTCATGTACCCATCAAAGTGTTGCTTAAACCTGCACCTTAGGCCTGGGAACTCATATCAGCAATCTGCAACTGATTCTACTAGAGTCTACCTGTCTGATCTCCTATAGAAAATGCCGTTGATACTGAAAGGCTAGATTAGAGAGAGACAGAGAGAAAGGAAAGACATGGGCCTATTTGGAGGTAGGCCTGGATTTAGACATAAGACAACATAGACAACTTCCTAGGGCACCAAATACCCAGGCCAGACAGGAGCCTGATCCCTCTTACTTTAGGACCACAGCATTTCCTGCTTGAAAGGGGTGCTACTATGACATAAAGGCCTTCCTCTGCCTCTCTTTGGGCTATCTGACACCCCTCCAACACCCATTCTCTGGGATTTGCTGTTTGGTATTGTCTATAGCTGCCAAAATCTTAAATCCGGCCCTGTTTAGAGGATAAAGACAACTTTGAGGTAACATATTGTGGTAGGCTATGGCCTGTAAACTAGGCCTAGACCCCAACCCCCACCTGAGACTAGTGCTGAGAAGAACCAGAGTCTGAGAAACTGCTTTAGACTGCTTTAAACTGCTTTTGAAAAGTTTGTATAATTCCTTTATTAATTCCTCTATGCTGTTGATAGATATGTTCCTGCATTCTCTAAGCTAGAAATGGCCTTGAAGTAGAAATGTATCAATGTCTAAAACCATGCCTTTGTTAGAATAGCCTGAGAAGGGGGAACAGGGAGCTAGGCCCAGAGAGGGTCCCCGATAGGGTTACCAACTTTTTCACAGAGAAAAACCCGACACTTATGGCTTGCCATACTCCACCCATTCTCCGCCCCTGGTCCACCCCTGCCCCACCCCCAGTCCCACCCCTGCCCCACCCCAGTCCCACCCACCCTGCACTGCAGCCCCACCCACAAAAATTACCGAGCATAAGTGTTGGCTAACTCCCTTGGTCAGATAATAATTAAACTGGGAACCCCAAAAGCCAAACATGAAATGTACAACACTGGAGAAATAAAACCATAAAGTAATTTCCTCTTGCACTAAACAAAAACGCAAAGATGTTAGCAATACACACTTCCCAGACCAGACATATTCCAGTTAATAAATTCAAAATAAAAAGTATTTTTCTACCTTCTGTCTGGCCTTTTATTTTTCAGTTGCAATTGCTCCAGTCACTTTCTTCTGGTTTCTTCGTGTCTTCTGCGAGCTATCCATTTGTCCTTTCCTTTCTTTTAGATGTTTTTCCATTCTCTCTCTATTTCTGCTTTAACATACTGATTGTTTCCCTTTTGCTCTTTCCCCCAATTCTTTCCTTATTCCTTTATCATCCACTCAAATTTCACCCTTCCATTCTCAATCCCCTCTTACTCTCCCAATACCCGGCCCATCATAGACTTTTCTTCCACACAAAATATCTATCTTTTCCCCTCTCCATTCTCATTCTCATTCCCCATCCCCTTCTAGTCCTTCCCCAAAATCAAATCCCTTATAGTTCTAGACCCATCCAGTATCCACTCCCTTCTAGTCCCATTTTCCGATGCCCCCACATCAGCCCATTTCCAGTCCTAGCCCCATATATGCTCTTTTCCAGTTCCATTCCAGCCCCCCCATCAGCCAATTTCCACTCCAAGCTCCCCCATCAGCCAATTTCCAATCCTAGCCCCCTCGTCAGCCCATTTCCAGTCCTATTCCAGCTCTTCATCAGCCCATTTGCAGTGCTAACCCTCCCATCACAGACCATTTCCAGGCCTAGCCCCCCCACTATCAAAGCCCATTTTGCAGTTCTAGTCCCCCCCACCATCACAGCCCATTTCCAGTCCAAGTCCCCCCCAACCATCACAGCCCATCTGCAGTCCTAGCCCCCCTAATCACAGCCTATTTCCAGTCCAAGTTCACCCTCCCCCCACCATAGCCCAATTCCAGTCCAGGCCCCCCCCCCATAGCCCATTTCCAGTCCAGGTACACCCCCCACCCCATAGCCCAATTCCAGTCTAGGTCCCCCCCATAGTCCATTTCCAGTCCAGGTCCCCCCCCCATAGTCCATTTCCAGTCCAAGTACACCCCCCCCCATAGCTCAATTCCAGTCCAGCCCCCCCCCCTAGCCTATTTCCAGTCCAGGTCCCCCCATAGCCCATTTCCAGTCCAGGTACACGCCATCACAGCCCACCCAGTCGTTGGCCTCCCCCCCATCAAAGCCCATTTGTAGTCCTAGCCTCCCCCCCCATCACAGCCCATCCAGTCCTTGGCCTCTCCCCACCCCCCTCCGGCCTCCCCCGGCCGGCCCCGTGGCTGTTTGAGGTGCTTCAGAGGGAGCTGGGGAAGCCCACGCGAGGCCCCGGCTCCGGCTCCGGCTCCGGCTCCGGCTCCCTCTGTACAACCGCCAGCATGAAGATCCTTTTCCTTCACGCTAGCGGTTGTTTCTGTGAAGCCACGAATGCTGGGAAAGGTTAAAGAAATGTGTAACCTAAATCAAAAAACTGACGTGTGTAAATCTGCAAATGTCGGAAATATAGCCTTGAGACAGTGTGCTATCTCTTGTAGCTAATGTTCCATTTTACTCAAAATATTGAGCTCATATAAGAGCTTACGATAAATAAGGTTTAGCACCACTTAAAAGTGTCACCAATAATATAATGTCATAAAACCACTGTAAAGTTTTGAGACCAAGGGCCAAAGCAATTCACTGTTAACAGGATACTTAACTGAAGCCTCTCCACCATACGGCCAAAGTCCCGTTGTTTCAAAGTCCGCAAAGAGCCCCAATTCACTTCCTTTGGAAATTATTCAAGGGTTAAAAGTTGTAGAAAAGTTTCTTCAAAGTAGTAAATCAGCACATTTAAGTAGCCAAATAGCAGACACAGTACTGCGTTTCGGGCGAGTCAATGTCTTTCGCCCCGTTTCAACGCTCACCAGCTACATCCACTCCCTTCATTCTTGCTGATTCAAGAGTAAGACGCCAGCGCATGCTCAATAGCGGACTTTGAAACAACGGGACTTTGGCCGTATGGTGGAGAGGCTTCAGTTAAGTATCCTGTTAACAGTGAATTGCTTTGACCCTTGGTCTCAAAACCTTACAGTGGTTTTATGACATTATATTATTGGTGACACTTTTAAGTGGTGTTAAACCTTATTTATCGTAAGCTCTTATATGAGCCCAATATTTTGAGTAAAATGGAACATTAGCTACTGTGGTAGGCTATGGCCTAGGAATATGGTAGGCTATGGCCTAGTATGGTTTACTATTGTGAAAGGCCTATAAGTGAGGCCTGAGTCCCAACCCCCACTTGTGAATACTGTAGCTATAAGAATCGAAACTTAACTCAGTTTAACTGAACATAGCTAAGCAGAAACGAAACTTGGAAAATAGAAGAAAAACAAGTTTAATTGGTACTGATAAGGTGTGCTATGCTTCTATGGAATTAATTAACTCTGCAGAGAGCAAGGTCACAGTGCCTCTGCTTCCCATATGTTTTAACAAGCTCAGCGACCTTGGAGGAGAGAAGTAACAAGTTGGAGACACTGACCATTGTAATTGGGACTAGAAGGGGGGCAACCAGGTGCTGGGCCCAGACCAGAGTCCCTATTGGGTAGCCATATCAGTACCGGGACCAATAGATGGGTGAGAGGGGTACTGGGACCAATGAAAAGTTTCTCTATACCTAGAATGGAGAAGAACGCTATAAAAGCTGTTGTTTTGCTAGAAACCATTGCTCAGCCATTTTGAATTTGATTATTGCTGGAGCCATGTGCACATTAAACTGGCTTGGATCCTTGAAACGACTCCTGGCTTTATTTATTGCATGCTTATCTGCTGCTACACTACAAGAGATAGCACGCTGTCTCAAGGCTATATTTCCGACATTTGCAGATTTACACACGTCAGTTTTTTGACTTAGGTTACACATTTCTCTATTTTTCAACAATTGTATAGTGGGGAGAAATTTTAGTTAGGTGGTTATTTTGGGAAAGGTTAAAGGGCATTGCCTTTAACCTTTCCCAGCAATCGCGGCTTCACAGAAACAGCCGCTAGCGTGAAGGAAAAAGATCTTCACGCTGGCGATTGTACAGAGGGAGGCGGGGCCTCGCAAAGGCTTCCCTGGCTCCCTCCCCCGCGGACTTCGGGAGTCAGGAGAAAAGCCGTTTTTTTGCTCTGGCCGCTCCTGATCTTGCGGCCAGAGCAAAAAACCGGCTTTTCCATGGCCGGTTTTACATCTCTGCCGGCAGCCGGCCTGGCCATGGAAAAACCGGCCGGTTGACAACCCTATTCCAGCCACCTCCTCCCCACCTTTCAGCTCTCTTCCAGCCCTCACTTTCCACCTGTCAGTCCCTTTTGCCACCTCTTTCCCCTTGCAGCCGCCGCTCCTGCTTCTTACAGGGCAGCGGCTGCAATAAAGTTAAGATAAAAATAAATTTAAACCTGTTTGGAGCCTTATCCCCCCCCCCCCCATTACAGCTTCATTTTCCCTCCCCAGTGCAGCTTCACCCCCCTAGTACAGCTTCACCTCCCCCCCCCCAGTGCAGCTTAACCCCCTCCTCAGTGCAGCTTAACCCCCCTGTTCAGCTTAACCTCCCCAGTGCAGCTTAAACCCCTGCCATGCAGCTTAACCCCCCCCATGGAGCTTAACCACCCCATGCAGCTCAAAACCCCCATGCAGCTTAACACCCCCCTCTGTGCAACCTACCCTCCCCATACAGTTTAACACCCCCCTGTGAAGCTTAAATCCCCCCCATTCATTTTAACCCCCCCATGGAACTTAACCCCACACCCCATGGAACTTAACCTCACCATGGAGCTTAAACCCCTCCCCGTACTGCTTAAACCCCCACCCCGTGCTGCTTAAACTCCCCACCCCTGTGCAGCTTAACTACCCCCCCCCCCCCGTGCAGCCGCTGCTCCTGCTTCTTACTGAGCAGCGGCTGCAATAAAGTTAATTTAAAAGTAAGGAAACCTGTGAGAAACCCTCCGCTCCTATGAAACTCCTTCTGCAGGGTCTCTGGCTGAAAAGGAAGTGACATCAGAGGGGCGGGCACTGCAGAAGGAGTTTCTTAGGGCTGGAAGGCCCCTCACAGGTTTCCTTACTTTTAAATTAACTTTATTGCAGCCGCTGCTCTGTAAGAAGCAGAAGCAGTGGCTGCAAGGGGGCCAGGACTGTGATCGCAATCGCAATCGCAAAGCCGGTTTTCTGCTCTGGCCGCTCCGATCTCGCGGCCAGAGCAAAAAAACAGCTTTTCAATGGCCGGTTTCAGTTCTCTGCCGGCAGCCGGCCCGGCCACAGGAAAACCGGCCAGGCCAGCTGAAAAACGGACGGTTGGCAACCCTAGTCCCCGATTGGACAGGTGCAAGGGGCATTGGGACCAATAGAAAGTTTGCCTGTACCAAACTGTAAAAAATGTATATATGGAATTTGCTCCTGTACTCCATTGCTCAGTCCTTTTTGGATGCTCTCCTGTCTGAGCCTCTGCACAATAAATTGGCTTGGAACCTGCAATTGACTCCTGGTTTTATTCATTGTGTGCAATTCGCTGCTACATATTCCTGGTGTGTTGGCCGGGAATGTGCGAGTAGTGGATGGTATTCAAGTGAATATACCACGTATTACCGCCTCAAGGTTTGGCCCGGTTGGGACCGTGTGTGTCCGACTGCAGGGGAAGCCTCAGGTGCCACCGGTCCTCTTGTATCGGAGAGGGTTCCGCCTTGCCTCGGTGGATTACTGGGTCCGGCCGGCCAACACCTCCAAACCTGAGGGGAGTCCAGGATTCAACCCAAGAACTGGTTTTGTATCGGGTACCGGATCCGGTGAGTAGAAATTTCTTTGTTCTTCAGTTATTTAGTTTGGATACGTCTTGCATGAGTATGCGCGAGACTGAATTGGTATGGGAATAAGGTACCGAGAGCCTGATCACCTCTCAAGGCACGTCCGAGTAAGCCTTGCATGAGTATGCACGAGGCCCAAACTACTGCCCTTGGTTAATCAGCAGTCTGAGTACGTCTTGCATGAGTATGCGCAAGACCGGCTGCTGTTGGTTAGTAAGATAGGCCTGGGAATTTGGGAAAACGTTGCTAGCATGTTTGGTTGTGTGTGTGAATGAGAGGTCTTGAAACACAGACCAAGTGAGAGCGGACTCCTGAGTAGCGCAGTTCCTGGCCGGGCGACCGTGCCCAGGTCGTGAAAAGGAGGAAGCGTTCAGTGTTTGTCTATTTGTTTCCAGGAGTGTATGGACCCCTTACCTGCAGCCCAACCACCTGCCCCTACTGTCTGTTGTTGTGTAAGTCATTATGGGAGGGTCAGAGTCCACGCAAACTCCGCTGAAATGTATGATCAAGAATTTCAATAAGGGATTTGACGGAGACTATGGAGTAAAGATGTCTCCGTTCCTATTAGGAATACTCTGTGACAGGGAGTGGCCGGTGCTGGTCGCCGCATGGCCCCCTGGTGGTACTTTTGATGTTAGAATTATATCCCTAGTGCATCAGATTGTGCGTAAGAAACACCCTGACCAGTTCCCCTATATAGATTCCTGGTTAAATATTTGTGAAAAAGAGCCCTCCTGGATGAAGCGCTGCCACGAGGAACAATGTAGGATAATGGTAGCGACCACAAGGGGGGCCCGGAAGTCTGGAGAAGAGAAGCTGCCCATATATTATGCCCCGGAATCTCCAGATGTTCTGACCCATTCGCCCCAGTTCCTCTATAGGCCAATCCCTTCAGCTCCGTTACCACCCCAGGCAGAGCCTGGCGCAGGAGGACCCCCTCCCGCCGACTTGCCCCTAGTCCACCAACCACCTCTGCAACAGAAGGAGGCGTACCCCCTCCTGCCCACGAGCCCCAGCTCCGCTCGGAGTCTCCCGGAAGGGCCACAGTCCACCGATGACACTACAAGCATGGATTCATTTGCTAGTTCGGGGTCACTTACTGCCAAAGACCAAAGAAGGGGAGCTGAATTCCAACAAGCCAGACTACATTATGCCCTCAGAAGTACAACGGCAAGTCAGAGGGATGGTCACGTCATGCCATTACGCCAGGTCCTGGGGCTGCCTATCCTTAATGAACAGGACCAGGTTGTGGTGGGGCCAACCAGTCTCGTTTATCTGCCCTTCTCCACCACTGATTTATTGAACTGGAAGACGCATTATGCATCCTACACTGAAAAGCCCCAAGAATTGACAGAATTAATGTCCAGTATTAGGCAAACCCATCAGCCTACCTGGTCTGATTGCCGCCAGCTCCTGTCTACCCTCTTCACTACTGAAGAACGAGCACAGATTGTGCAAGCATCCACCCGATGGTTAGAAGAAAATCCCGTGGGAGAGACAGGCCTAGATCCCCGGCAAGCGGCCGCTGCAGATTTTCCAAATAATGATCCCAAGTGGGATCCAAACAGTGCAACCGGGGCGACGGCCCTCACTCGGTTCCGCCAGGCCTTACTACAAGGCCTGAAGAGAGGAGGCCAGAAGGCCATGAATATCGGAAAGGTAGCGGAAGTCATCCAGCATCCAGATGAGAGCCCAGCAGCCTTTTATGAGCGCTTATCTGAAGCTTACAGACTTTATACCTCATATGAACCAGCAGCCCAGGAAAATTTGCGCATGGTGAATGCAGCCTTTGTGAGTCAGTCTCAGGGAGACATAAAACGGAAACTGCAGAAGTTGGAAAGATTTGTGGGCATGAATGCAGCCCAGCTAATGGAAGTTGCTCAGAAGGTGTTTGTGAATCGTGATCAAGAGCGTCAGAAAGAAAGTGAACGTAAAATGAAGAAGAAAGCTGATTTTCTTGCTGCAGCTTTAGTTGAACGATGTGGAGGAAGTTTCTCTAACCGAAGGACTCGAGGACGTGGAAGGGGCCGAGGAGATGGTCAGTCCCCATTGGGCATAAATCAGTACGCCCACTGTAGAGAAGAAGGACATTGGAGGAATGAATGCCCGAACTTTGGCTCCACCTCCTGGAAGGGAGGAGGGAGCATGCGGAGAGCAGGGGGAAGATTCCAGCATCGGGGAGGAATGAACCGCACACATTTCCAACAGGGAGAAGCAGCTGTAGAGGGAGTGGCAGCCGAAGAGGGCTACAGCATGGATGAAGACTAGGCCAGACCGGGCTCCAAGTTTCCTCTGGGTCCCCAGGAGCCTATGGTCAGTCTGAAGATTGGGGACCAATATATGGACTTTATGGTGGATACGGGGGCTGAACATTCAGTAGTAGCAAAACCAGTGGCCCCCCTGTCTTCTCGATCCATCACCATTGTCGGAGCAACTGGAGCTAGGGCCACAAAGCCTTTCTTGCAGAACTGCACTTGCGAACTAGGGGGACGGAAGATAACGCACCAGTTCCTGTACATGCCCAAATGCCCAATTCCCCTTTTGGGCCGAGATATGCTTGCTAAGCTCCAGGTGCAGATATCCTTTGTTGAAGGAGGAAAAATGGAAATGACTGTGAACTCGAAATCTGCAGGCCTGATGGTGCTGACTGTCCCCCGGGAAGAAGAATGGCTGTTCTATAGTGCATCTCCGACCAAGGCAGCCAGTCCCCGTATGCCCATCAGAATCTCAGCTCCGCCCAAGGTGTGGGCGGAGGATAATCCTCCAGGCCTAGCAAAGAATATAGCCCCTGTGCTTGTCACCCTCAAACCAGGAGTGGAACCAGTGCACGTGAGACGCCGCGACCGGCGATTGAAGGGATTCACGGTCATTTAATGAAATTACTGAAGTACGGACTTCTCAGAGAGTGCCAATCGCCCTGGAATACCCCCCTCCTCCCAGTCAAGAAGCCAGGGACAGGTGACTACCGCCCAGTGCAGGACCTGAGATGAATAAATAATGCAGTTGAAACCATACATCCAGTCGTACCGAACCCTTATACTCTCCTGGGACTGATCCCCGCTGAGGCTACTCACTTCACCGCCTTGGATTTGAAGGATGCCTTTTTCTGCATACATTTAGCACCAACCAGTCAACTCCTGTTTGCGTTTGAATGGGAAGACCCTACCACAGGAAGGCGAGGCCAACTCACCTGGACTCGATTACCCCAAGGATTCAAGAACTCGCCTACTCTCTTCAGTGCTGCCCTCAATCAGGATCTTTCAAATTATCCTGTGATTCCAGGGAAGAGAGTTCTTCTTCAGTATGTGGATGACCTACTAGTAGCCACTGACTCCAAAATCGAATGGAGGAGTGGTCTTGTGGTTAGGACAAGGTACTTCAGGCTGGAGGGACAGCAATCTCAGGCCGGAGGGACTGGGATTTCTAGTCCTGTAGGCACTCCTTGTGGTCTTGGGCAAGCCACCTAACCCTCCATTGCCCATGTTCCCTGTAAGTATTAGTGTATGTGTCTCATATCCCCTCGTGTTACATGTATCCCCCAATTGTCCACTTTGACCCGGTGAAAAGCGGGATATAAATACAGCTAAATAAATAAAATAAATAAATAAATAAATGCATGCACCAGTGATCTTTTGCACCTCCTGAACGAAGCCGGATACAAGGTCTCAAGAGCCAAGGCGCAGTTGTGCCAAACTGAGGTAAAATATCTGGGATTCCATCTGTCCAAAGGGATCCGGAGATTGGGACCAGAGCGAAAGGAAGCAGTGTGCCGCATCCCTACCCCCACCACCAGAAAGCAGGTGAGGGCCTTCCTGGGAGCTTCAGGCTATTGTCGGATATGGATACCCAATTTTGCGCTGTTGGCAAAGCCATTGTACCAGGCCACGAAAGGAATGGAGCGATCTCCCCTGGAATGGGGCCCAGAACAGGATACGGCATTCCGATCGTTGAAAGCAGCCTTGATGTCATCACCAGCCTTAGGCCTGCCAGATATACAGAAACCATTTTGCCTCTGTCATTGAGTCAAGTGGAAATGCTTTGGGAGTATTGACTCAATCCCTCAGATCTTGGCAGCAACCTGTGGCTTACCTATCAAAACAACTGGATACCATCGCAAAAGGATGGCCACCCTGCCTGAGAGTCGTTGCAGCTACAGCCCTCTTGGCGGGTGAGGCCGACAAGCTCACTCTGGGTCAGACTCTCCAAGTTACAGTACCACACGCCGTCCTAACCCTCATGGAGCACAAAGGAAATTACTGGTTCACGAATTCACGGATGCTGAAATACCAGAGTATGTTATGTGAGAACCCCCGGTTGAAATTGATCGTCAGTCAAGCCTTGAACCCTCCTACGCTGTTACCAACTGGTCCATGTCCACCCGATCATGATTGCTTGGACGTTATGGACACTGTATTCTCCAGTTGCCCTGATCTAACTGATGTCCCATTAAATGACCTTGAACGAACTTTCTTCGTGGATGGAAGTAGTCTTGTCATCAATGGACGACGATGTGCTGGTTATGCAGTGGTGACCCTGGACATGGTGATAGAATCCTCAGCTTTGGCCCCAGGGACTTCAGCACAGAAAGCTGAACTGATAGCCCTCACCAGGGCACTGATAATAGGGACAGGGCTCTGTTTAAATGTGTACACAGATTCTAAGTATGCCTTCACAACATTGAATGCGCATGGAGCCCTGTACAAAGAACGAGGGTTAATAACCTCAGGAGGCAAGTCCATCAAGTACGGCCCTGAGATATTGACATTGCTAGATGCAGTATGGGCTCCCAAACAAGTTGCAGTAATGCACTGCTGAGGTCACCAGGTAGGGGAAGGAGAGGTTTCACGGGGAAACAGATTTGCTGACACTGCGGCTCGAGAAGCAGCCACCACAGGGCAAATTCCTGCCTTTAGCACTACAGTCCAGGCAGCCATATTCCCAGTACCCCTCAGTGCATGGACTCCCTGATACACTTCCAAAGAGTTAGACTATTATTGCCAAAAAGAAGGGGGAGTGTTCTCAGAGACTGGATGGATAGTGCTACCACCGCCAGCAGGTGGTCTTCCTCCTGGCCCAACTGTGATACCTGAAACATTGGGTCCTGCCTTTGTCCAAGCTTTCCACCAAGCCACACATTATGGGAAGACTGCAATGGAGAAAGCTTTCAAACCTCATTTTTGTATCTCGCTATTAGAACCCCTGACAGCCTCAGTAGCCCGTAGATGTTTAACCTGTGCAAAGAACAATGCCCGGCAGGGTCCTAACCTACCCCCAAGAGTTCAGTCAGTAGGAGTCACCCCCATGGGAAATATCCAGGTGGACTTTGCAGAAATGCCATGAGTAAATGGATACCATTACCAGGGAGGTTACCAAAATTCTGCTCCATGAGATCATTCCCCGGTTTGGAATATCATTAGTTATTTTATTTATTTATTTACATTCTCTTATATACCGCGCTATTCTGCATCAGTGCGGTTTACATAGAACAAACTGAAATTACATTGAACAGGGCATTATAACTTGGAGATAACTATTTTACAGGGAACATGGGCTATGGAGGGTTAAGTGGCTTGCCCAAGACCACAAGGAGCACCTGTGGGACTAGTTATAGGGTCAGACAATGGGCCCTCATTTGTATCTCAAGTAACTCAGCAGTTGGTCCAGGCCCTACAGGTGCAGTGGAAGTTACACACAGCTTACAGACCCCAAAGTTCAGGAAAAGTGGAGCGAATGAATCGGACCCTAAAGTCCCAGCTGTCCAAACTCTGTCAGGAAGCTCACCTGAAGTGGCCCCAAGCTCTCCCTATAGCCCTCCTCAGGATACGATCAGCCCCCACCAAGTCATTAGGAGTTTCCCCTTTTGAGGTCTTATATGGGCGACCTCCGCCTATTGTCCAAGGGATAAAAGGGGATATGAGTCAAATTAGGTCCGAAATCACCAGACAAGAACTAGTGGCTCTAGGTTCTGTTTTGCAGAGTCTACATACATGGGTACAAGATCAGCTGCCCATCAACCTGACCGAACCACTGCATCCCTATAAGCCTGGAGCTTCGGTGTGGATCAAGGAGTGGAGAAAGACACCGCTAGCACCTCACTGGAAATGACCATATGTCGTCATATTGTCGACCCCTACAGCGGTCAAAGTTGCGGAATTAGAACCTTGGATCCATCACAGTCGAGTAAAGCCGGCGGCGACTACCGAACTTCATCCCTGGACTTCAATCACCCAATCCAGCATCACCATTGCGACTCACACTGCGACGACAACCACTGCTGTGAGAATCTACAGCCCTACTCCTGCCACCACCCAGAAGCTGGCAGGTCTACGTACGGCAGAAGCTTGAGGAATCTGCAACCCTACTCCTGTCACCAACCGGAGGCTGACAGGTCTACGTACGGTGGAAGCTGTGGAAACAGAAGACGTCAGTAAGGACTTTGCAATTTCTAGACGAATTCATTGAGACATTGTAATCATGTTGCCTCTATATGCTTATATTGTACTTGCGGTAGCCCTGGGGCCCCTTGAATTGACTTTTGCCTTACCTCCCTGTGCGGCCTGCATAACCACTACCCGAGTCGGGACAAAGATTACCCAAACATTTCTCTATCACTCCTTCTACACCTGTACTGGTGTGACTAGCCGATGTGTATATAATGGTACGGAATTAAGTATCTGTACTAAAGGAAAGGTGAGAACTTGTTTTAACCCGCGGCAAAACCCCTCATATCATGTTCTAGAGTTGCAATGGAACAATGAGGATGGGGCCCTCCTAAATGCTACACGACAGCTCGCAGATCCCACCAGACCAGCCCCTCTTTACCTTGATGCTTGTGAAGCCATCAACAGAAATGGCTACTATAGCTGTGGATCTGTTGACCAGAGCACAGTTATTACTATGATGATAAATACATGTGCCCCAAAGGAGCATACAAGTGGGGAATATGCACCGGGACACATACCTCGAATTATGTCAAAGCCTCTGAAGATGACTACTTTTGTCCCAAGTGGGAGTGTGTATACTATGCCACCTGGTCTGACGGGCCTCAGGGGCAAGATGGGGATCATCGCAGAGCTACTTTAGAGAGACTGCCATTGCTGACACCCCTCAAGTGCCTGAAAGGTACTTGTAACCCCTTAAAGCTCCATGTGCTTGACCCAAGCCACTGGAGGCTAGGATATAGATTTGGCTTACATATAGCGGGTAGGGGAATAGACCCTGGAACCTATGTATACATACAGCTTAACACCAAGACCCGCATTTCCTCACCTTATCAAATTCACCACACCTTCTACGAAGCCATGCAGATGGAGATAGAGCTTCCCCAGACTACGCAGAATTTATTTATTGAACTCGCTGGAGCTGTAGCTTCTAGTCTCCACATTTCTAATTGTTACTTCTGTGGAGGAACTAAGATGGGAGACCAATGGCCCTGGGAGGCAAGAGAATTGAACTACTCAGTCCCATATAACCAGACTGCCCTGAACAAAACTGCTAGTGAATGGGTATTGGCCAACACCATTGTCGGCCATCTTTGTTTTGTCTGCACGGGACCACAATTCATCATACAGGTGGGACAATTGGTCTGTCTGAGCCAACGGATTTATAATGCCACCACAAAGAAGACATCCTGGTGGTCGGGTGTTAATGCTACTGAACCCTCCAACCCTTTAATCACTTTCCCTCATCTTGCTAAGACATGGACTGACCTCACCTCCTCCAATACTTGGGAAGCCCCTCCTGGACTTTATTGGATTTGTGGCTCTCGAGCATATGTACGACTCCCTAATAACTGGGGAGGGGCATGTGTCTTAGGAACAATGCGACCTTCTTTCTTTCTTATTCCCATCTCTCAAGGGGAACAATTAGGCTTCCCCATCTACAATGGTCGGCAGAAGCGAAGCACTCTCAAGATAGGTAAGTGGGATAAGTGGGATGGTGATGAGTGGCCCCCTGAGCGAATTATCTCATATTATGGCCCAGCTACTTGGACGCAAGATGGGACCTGGGGATACCGCACTCCTGTTTATATGCTAAATCGTATTATACGCTTACAAGCTGTTGTGAAAATTATAACTAATGAAACCAGTAAAGCACTAACTCTTTTAGCCAAGCAAAGTACCCAAATGCGTACAGCTATTTACTAGAACAGCTTAGCGCTTGATTATTTATTAGCATCTGAGGGTGGTGTGTGTGGAAAGTTTAACCTAACTAACTGTTTGCAAATTGATGATCAAGGTCAGGTTGTTGAAGAAATAGCTGACAGTATGCGTAGGCAAGCATATGTACCAGTTCAGACTTGGAATGGACTGGACCTTAGTGGATGGTCTGGAACACTATTTTAAGGCCTGGGAGGATTGAAGACTATTATGTTTGCAGTATTAATCATAGTAGCTATGTGTTTACTCCTTCCATGTTTTCTGCCTCTTTGCTTCCGTATGTTCACCTCAATCATTGACAGTACAGTTGAACGTAAGACTGCGGCTTGGGTACTAGCCATGTGGAAGTATCAAGCCCACGAAGAAGTATCAGTTTAGCGAAAGTTTGATAGGTGATTATTTTCTCACCCTCTCTTAGTCGGGTTGAGAATAATAAAAGGGGGGAATGTGGTAGGCTATGGCCTGTAAACTAGGCCTAGACCCCAACCCCCACCTGAGACTAGTGCTGAGAAGAACCAGAGTTTGAGAAACTGCTTTAGACTGCTTTAAACTGCTTTTGAAAAGTTTGTATAATTCCTTTATTTATTCCTCTGTGGCAGGTGCAGGCCTGTGACCCACAGTGTCCGAACATAAGCAGGCCAGCATGGCTAGCTTGACCTGTAAATGAGGCCTGTGGAGAGGCATATAGGATTGCACATCCCCCAATATGCTGCTATTGTAAGATAGAACTCAGTAGAAGTATTGAATTAGCTTAGGTAAGCAGAACTGTAGTATTGAAAGATGGAAAAATACAGAAAAACATGTTTAAAAGTTACTGATAAGAAAAAGTACATCTGCAAAGAAATAATTGGGAGTGCTGACAGATGAGTTGCAGAGCCCAGCTCCTCTGCACGTACAAATTGGTTCTATAACCTTGAAAGTGTGAAAGTAACAAGTTGATGAACTGACCATTGTAATTGGGACTAGAAGGGGGGTATGCAGGTGTCATGCCCACTGGAGGGATATAACTGGATAAACTTATCAGTACCGGGACCAATAGAAGAGGTACGGGAGGTACGGGAGATTACCGGGACCAATGAAATGTTTTTCTATACCTAGAATGGAACAGAAGTCTATAAAAGTTGTTGTAATGCTTGAAAACTTTGCTCAGCCATTTTGAAATTGATTGGTTCGAGACTTGTGCACAAATAAATGATTTGGACCTTCTGAACAGACTCCTGGTATCATTGGTTTGTCTGCGCTTTGCTGCTACATATTCCTTGGTGCGTTGGCCGGGAAGTTGTGGAATCAAAGTGTATATAGGGCAATATACCACGACTTTCCGCCTCTATAGGCTTGGTCCTGCCGGGATCGCGCCCTTCCGACGAGGGCTGCTCCCTGGCGCCACCGGTCCCTTGTATCGGAGGGAGCTGGTCGGACCTCGGCGGGTGACGAGCCCGGCTGGAGTCAACGCCTCGAACCCGAGTGAGGGGAGTCCGAGGTCCAACTCATGCGCCTGCTTGGGAAGTTTGAGGACCGGATCCGGTGAGTATAGTTTTGATTTTGGGTCTAGACAGAAATAGAAAGCGCAGTACTGCCATTGGAACTTGGAACTTTGGAATTTGTAATCTCGAGATATTGGGAATTGGTAAGAGAGCATGATCACCTCTCAAGGAAGAGCCGAGTAGCCTGGCATGGGAATTCGCTGGGTGAAACCCTCATCCTTTTTGTAATTGGGAAATTGGAAAAGACTAGTCAGAATAGATAGAAACGAATGCATTCTGGGATACGTTGCTAGCATGATTGTGTGAACAAAGTGTGAATGAGAGGTCTGGCAGCACGGACCAAGTGAAGGCGGACCCCTGAGTAGCGCATTTCCTGACCGGGCGACCGCGTTCAGGTCGCGAAAAGGGGGAAGCGATTGTCGTCTTGTCTTGTTATTTGTATTCCCTATACGTTTCCAGGACCGTGTGGACCCCTTACCCACGGTCCGCCCTCCTTTTCCCTTTTGTCTGTTGTTGCGCGCACACATCGAAATGGGAGGGGCGGGGTCTACTAGAAACACTCCATTAGAATGTATGATCGCACATTTTAAAGAGGGATATTCAGGAGATTATGGTATTAAAATGACAGCAGCCCGTTTGCAGATTTTGTGTACTAGGGAGTGGCCCGATCTAGACCCCATCTGGCCCCGAGAGGGAACGTTCAAAGTAGAGATTATTCAGTCAATACACCGTAGAGTGCGGATAGCGCACCCCGACCAGTACCCCTATATAGATTCCTGGTTAAGTATTTGTGAAGATCCGCCCCCCTGGGCGCAGCGCTGTTATGAGGAACAGTGCAGAATAATGTTAGCTAAAGCAGATTCTAGACAGAAGACGGAACAGCCTAGAATAAAAGAGCAGGATAAGAAAGCCAGAAAGAAGCCCATCCTGGCAGGTCCTGATTCCCCAGAAATAATTCTCAGGCAGCCCCGAACCCCAGGTCCAGTAAGAGTAGCCCGGCGTCCTGCCCCAGAACCCCAGAGACGGCCAGAGCCGAGGCGGGACCCAACCCCTGATCCCCCTCCTGGAGAAGAGAAAGAGGAAGAATTAGCGGGAAAAGAAGAGGAGGACCTAAAAAGCGAGTCAGAAGTGGAGACTGAAGAAGGAGAAAGAGAGAATCCCCCAGATGAGGAAAGTGTACAAATAATTGAGAAAGTCAGCACTAGCACTAGCATGCCAGTGACAGAGAAACCCAAAGCAAAACCTGTTGAGAAAAAGAAAGTGACTCCTGCAAAGGCAACGACAATAACCCTTAGATCCCAAAAGACACCCATAGCAGCTAAACTGTTTCCCTTACGGCAAGTCCCGGGAGTGCCCGTAAAGAATGATAATGATGAAGTGGTAGCGGGACCCCTAACTTATGTGTATATCCCTTTCTCTACAACTGATTTATTAAATTGGAGGTCGCATTATGCCTCCTATACTAGCAAGCCCCAGGAGCTGACAGAATTAGTAACTAGTATTATGGAAACTCACCAACCCACTTGGCCAGATTGCCGTCAGCTCCTGACCACCCTATTCACTACAGAAGAACGAGCAAGAATTAGAAAAGCAGCTATTGAATGGATGGCAGAAAACCCTGCAGCTCCGGCACAGGGGCAGAATATAATAGACCGTAGGGAAGCAGCTCAGAGAGAATTCCCGAATGAAGACCCCCAATGGGATCCAAATACAGATGAAGGATCCACAGCCCTAGCCCGTTTTCGCCAAGGCTTTTTACAAGGCCTGAGAAGGGGGGGCCAGAAAGCTATGAACCTTTCCAAAGTTACAGGAGTTATCCAAGGGATAGATGAGAGCCCAGCAGATTTTTATGAAAGATTAACTGAAGCATACAGAATGTATACTCCCTATGATCCCGAGGCACCAGGAAGTTTATGTATGGTGAATTCTGCTTTTGTAAACCAGTCTCAACCAGACATTAGACGCAAATTACAGAAGTTAGAAGGGTTTGCGGGCATGAATGCAACACAGTTATTGGAAGTCGCTCATAAAGTGTATGTGAATCGTGATACTGAAAGACAGAGAGAATGTGATAGAAAGATGAAGAAGAAAGCTGATTTTTTGGCTGCGGCCATAGTGGAACAGAAAAGGGGAGGTGTCCCTAGTCGAAGGAGCAGAGGAAGAGGGCGGGGTCAAGGCGGAGGCCGGACCCAGAGACTAGGCGTGAACCAATGCGCCTATTGCAGAGAGGAAGGACATTGGAGAGATATGTGCCCGCAACTCGAAGACGCCCAGCATGATGACGACAGCAGCCATCAGTGGCGAGAAGAAAGACAAAGCTATCCCCGAAGCCGAGGAGGAGCCAATCGAGAACAATTCCAGCGAGAGAGAGGAGGAACCATTCAAGCATTGGCCACACCAGCCCATGATGAGAATGACGTGGATTAGGACAGACCGGGCTCCAAGTTTGCTTTAGGTCTCCAGGAGCCTATGGTCGGAATACAAATAGGAGACCAAATTATGGACTTTATGGTTGATACTGGAGCACAACATTCAGTAATAGACAAAAAGATAGCCCCATTCACTACAAAAGCAGTCACCATTATAGGAGCAACTGGTGCCAAAGCCACAAAGTCTTTCCTTCAAAACCGAATATGCAGTCTGGGAGGACAGCAAGTAACTCATCAATTCCTTTACATGCCCGAATGTCCAGTGCCACTACTGGGACGAGATATGTTAGCCAAGCTTCAAGCACAAATATCTTTCTCTGAACAAGGAGAAATGCAAATGACAGTAAATTCCCAAACCAAACCAGCAGGAGTGATGCTGCTGACAGTTCCCCGAGAAGAAGAATGGAGATACTACATTGATGATTCGATCCAAGATACCTATTTTGAACAAACTTTGAAAAGTATTGATGCACCACCTGGAGTATGGGCAGAAGGCAGCCCCCCAGGCCTAGCCAAACATATAGCTCCAGTGATTGTAACCCTTAAGCCTAGTGCTACACCAGTGCACGTCAAACAGTACCCTCTCCCAAGAGCCGCAATTGAAGGCATCCATCGCCACCTACAAAGATTGCTTGAGTATGGCCTACTAAAAGTATGCCAATCCCCATGGAACACTCCACTTTTGCCAGTAAAGAAGCCTGGGACAGATGATTATCGCCCAGTGCAAGATTTGAGAAGAGTAAATGATGCAGCTGAGACCATACATCCAGTCGTACCCAATCCTTACACCCTCCTAGGACTGATACCTGCTGAAGCTACCCATTTCACTGTACTGGATTTAAAAGACGCATTCTTTTGCATAAGATTAGCCCCTGTAAGCCAAATATTGTTTGCATTCGAATGGCAAGACCCCATCTCTGGAAGAGGGGGCCAACTTACCTGGACAAGATTACCCCAAGGATTCAAGAATTCGCCTACCATCTTTAGTGCCGCACTGAATCAAGACCTTTCAAGCTATCCAGTAGCCCCGGGGAAAAGAGTGCTTCTCCAATACGTGGATGATCTGTTGATAGCTGCCGTATCAGAAAGTGAATGTATATTAGCCACCAAAGATCTCTTGCAGTTACTAGAGGAAGCTGGATACAAAGTTTCCAGAGCCAAAGCACAGCTATGCCAAAAAGAAGTGAAATACTTGGGTTTTCGTATCACCCAAGGAAGCAGAAGATTAGGCAGAGAGAAAGAAAAGAAGCAGTATGTAGAATTCCAACTCCAACAACCAGAAAGCAAGTCAGAGCCTTTCTGGGAGCGGCAGGATATTGCCGAATTTGGATACCCAACTTTGCCCAAATTGCCAAACCACTGTATGAAGCCACAAAAGGAGAAGAGAAGTCACCACTGGAGTGGGGACTTGAGCAGGACACAGCCTTCCAGAAGTTAAAAGAAGAATTGATGTCATCACCAGCACTTGGACTACCAGATGTCCACAAACCTTTTCACTTGTTTGTACATGAAGCACAGGGAAATGCCCTAGGCATGTTGACTCAGAAATTGGGAAATTGGGAACGACCTGTAGCCTACCTATCAAAACAATTGGACCCTGTGGCCAAAGGATGGCCACCTTGCTTGAGAGCAGTTGCAGCTACAGCACTACTAGTGAGTGAAGCAGACAAACTCACACTAGGACAGAACATACGAGTCACTGTGCCACATGCAGTCCTTGCCCTTATGGAACAAAAAGCAAATTATTGGCTCACCAATTCCCGAATGTTGAAGTACCAGAGCATGTTATGTGAAAACCCACAGATACAACTTGAAGTGAGCCATGCCCTGAATCCAGCCACCTTGATACCCATCAGTGAAGAACTCCCAGAACATGACTGTATCGAAGTCATGGAGACTGTGTTCTCCAGCCGACCCGACTTGACAGATGTGCCCATAGACAATCCTGACCAAACCTATTATGTTGATGGGAGCAGTCTCATCCTTGATGGACGACGCTGTGCCGGATATGCAGTCGTCACTCAACATGAAGTAGTTGAATCATCAGCCCTAGCCTCAGGCACATCAGCCCAGAAAGCCGAATTGATAGCACTCACCAGAGCATTGTTGTTAGGAGAAAAACTTATACTGAATGTATATACAGATTCCAAATATGCCTTCACTACCCTGCATGCCCATGGAGCTCTCTATAAAGAAAGAGGACTCATCACATCCGGAGGAAAATCAGTCAAATATGGTCCCGAAATATTGATGTTACTTGATGCCGTTTGGGCCCCAACACGTGTAGCTGTCATGCATTGCAGAGGACATCAAGCAGGAAAAGGAGAAGTTGCCCGAGGAAATAGATTTGCCGATGCCTCAGCACGACAAGCAGCTATGACAGGACAAATTGCCCCACAAGCTATGCCAATGCAAGCAGCGTTGTTTCCAGTACCTTTGAATCTATGGACCCCACGATATACCACCAAAGAATTGGACTACTATTGTGACAAAGAAAATGGAGTATTGAAAGACGGATGGATTGAGCTGCCACCAGAAGAGGGCAGTCAACCTCCAGGACGAATAGTAATTCCTGAACTGTTAGGACCATCCTTTGTCAAAGCTTTCCACGAAGCCACCCACTATGGGAAGAGTGCTATGGAAAAAGCACTCAGACCACATTTCTACATCCCTCTGATGACAACCATATCAGCTTCAGTAGCACGACAATGTCAAACTTGTGCCAAGAATAATGCCAAGCAAGGCCTTATTACAGCACCCCGAGTTCAGTCAAGAGGTGTGACCCCCATGCACAACCTCCAAGTTGATTTTACCGAAATGCCAAAAGCCAATGGATATCATTATCTACTAGTATTAGTTTGTACTTTTCTCTGGGTGGGTAGAAGCTTTCCCAACCAGAACTGAGAAAGCCCGAGAAGTTACCAAAGTCTTAATGAGAGAGATTGTCCCCAGATTCGGAATTCCAGCAGTAATAGGGTCAGATAATGGACCCTTATTTGTCTCCCAAGTTACTCAGCAGTTAGCAAAAGCTTTGAAGATACAATGGAAACTCCACACTGCATACAGACCCCAGAGTTCAGGGAAAGTTGAGCGAATGAATCGTACCTTGAAAGCCCAAATGTCTAAGCTTTGTCAGGAGACACAATTGAAGTGGCCCCAAGTGCTCCCCATAGCTTTATTCAGAATACGCTCAGCTCCTGTAAAGTCAACAGGATTTTCCCCTTTTGAAGTTTTGTATGGTAAACCCCCACCAATAGTGCAGGGAATCAAAGGAAGTCTAGACCAAATTGGTTCAGAAATAACCAGACAAGAACTTCTAGCTCTTAGTTTTGTTCTGCAGACTCTCCATACGTGGATCCAAGACCAGTTGCCTATCAACTTGACGGAACCCTTGCATCCCTACCAGCCTGGTACCTCGGTGTGGATCAAAGATTGGAAGAAGACACCGTTGGAACCCCATTGGAAGGGACCGTACACCGTCATCCTGTCTACCCCAACTGCAGTAAAGGTAGCCGAGATCGACGCCTGGATCCACCACAGCAGAGTCAAGCCCGCCGCCGATCCTGAACCAGAGCAGTGGACAGCAGAACAGCACCCTGATGTACCCTTGCGAGTTACTCTGAGACGGCAACCAGCAGCATAGACACTTCATCACAAGTGCTTTGCAGTAGCCAAGTCTTTCGAAGAGGATTGCTGTTTTCCATGCAGCAACAGTTTTGTTTCAACGAACCCAATTTGTGTGTGATTTGACACACTACTTTGAGACTACACTGACTAAGCCAGACTCCACAAGCCAACTGAATTGCTAAGTTGGTCAATGTGTACTGGACAACTTGAGGATCTTCAATCAACACTCAGCACCCGTTAAATTGCTTCATTAGCAAACGGGACGAAGAATAATAGATCGTCGTGATCAAGATCAGCAAGCTGAGGATTCAGAAGAACTCCAATCAACATCGACATGCATCTTTACTTTTGCTTTACTTTGGTTGCCTTCTTTGGAGGTTTTGAACAGACTTATGCTTTACCTCCATGCACTGCCTGCATTACTTCTACTAGAATTGGACTGAAAGTAACTCAGACTTTGCTTTATCATTCTTACTATACCTGCGAGGGAACAGTAACTCGGTGTATCTATAACACCACTGAACTAAATGTTTGCACTCATGGGAAAATTAAGACATGTTATAATCCGCATCAGAATCCATCCTATTACACGATGGAAATAAGATGGAAGGATGCAGATGGACCTATATTAGCTGCAACGCCACCACTTAAGGACATTACTAAACCTGCTGTTTTGAATTTTGATGCATGCAATGCTATTAATAGAGATAGTTATTCCACCTGTGGTACATGGGAGAAAGCGTATCGAAATGACCATAAGTATATGTGTCCAGAAGGTGCCACAGGATGGAGAAAGTGTACAGGTAAAAAGGAACCAGGCTATAGTACTGCCCCAGCAGCAGACTACTATTGCCCGTATTGGGGATGTGTTTTTTATGCTACCTGGAACACTGGCATAACTGATGAGAAAATAGATAAACGAATGGCTACTTTAACCAAGCCAACCACAAATGATAAATGTCAGAAAGATGCTTGTAACCCCTTACACTTACGTATACACAATCCCCATGCATGGAAACAGGGATATAAGTTTGGTTTACGTATTGCTGGAGGAGCAATAGATCCAGGGACCATTGTGTATATCAGATTGAATACCCAAGCCCACAAGTCATCTAAATATCATATTCATAATACTTTTTATGAAGCCATGCATGTAAATAAGTTTGAGATCCCTTACCCCTCACAGAATTTATTTTTAGAATTAGCCGGAGCAGTAGTATCTAGTCTTAAGATCACAGATTGTTATTTCTGTGGCGGAACCCAAATGGGAGATCAGTGGCCATGGGAAGCCCAAGAATTGAATTATTCCATGATTTACAATCAGACTGAATTACACAAGACTACCAGTGAATGGGTGTTAGCGCACTCAATCGTTGGACGTCTTTGCTATGCCAGAACTGGACCCCAGTTCACCCAAAAGTAGGACAGCTGGTCTGTCTTAGCCAAAAGTACTATAATGCCACAACCAAGCAGATAGCATGGTGGTCAGGAATTGGACATCCTGAACCTCCTAACCCATTAGCCAGATTTCCTGAACTTGCAGGTCTATGGACTAACCTTGCTGAAATCCAAGCCTGGCAGGCCCCACCTGGCCTATATTGGATCTGTGGAAACCGAGCGTATGCACAACTCCCACCACACTGGGGAGGAGCATGTGTCTTAGGAACCATCAGACCTTCTTTCTTCCTGTTAAACACTGAGCATGGAGAACAATTAGGATACCCAGTATACACTACCCACCGACACAAAAGAGCACTAAGACAGAAGAGAGAGGCCTTACAGATAGGCAAGTGGGAGAAATGGCAAGGTGATGATTGGCCACCAGAAAGAATCATTGAATATTATGGACCCGCCACTTGGAATGATGATGGTATGTATGGTTATCGTACCCCAATTTATATGATTAATCGTATCATTCGCTTACAAGCAGTAGTTGAAATAATAACCAATGAAACTAGTCATGCTCTCACGCTCTTAGCTAGACAAAGTACTCAGATGCGCACTGCGATATATCAGAACCGCTTAGCACTTGATTATTTGTTAGCAGCTGAAGGAGGAGTATGTGGTAAACTGAACTTAACCAATTGCTGTTTGAAAATAGATGATAAAGGTCAAGTAGTTGAAGAAATTGCTAAAGATATGCAAAGACATGCTTATGTGCCAGTACAGACGTGGCACTCATTGAAATTTCCTAATTGGTTTGCTAACCTCTTTTCATGGGTGGGAGGATTTAAGACTTTCATCGTATTGGTACTAATCCTTGTTGCTGTTATCTTCTTATTACCATGTTTAATCCCATGTTGTATGCGTTCCATTCATAACACTATTGATAGTACGGTAGAGCGGAAGACCGCAACAAAAATCATGGCTTTATATACAGCCAGTCCTGGTAGAAATCCTTTAGCCAGGATGTGATCTTCAGAAAGTGATTTAATTCTCACACCTTATTAAGTAATAGGGTGAGATTAATCAAAGGGGGGAATGTGGCAGGTGCAGGCCTGTGACCCACAGTGTCCGAACATAAGCAGGCCAGCATGGCTAGCTTGACCTGTAAATGAGGCCTGTGGAGAGGCATATAGGATTGCACATCCCCCAATATGCTGCTATTGTAAGATAGAACTCAGTAGAAGTATTGAATTAGCTTAGGTAAGCAGAACTGTAGTATTGAAAGATGGAAAAATACAGAAAACATGTTTAAAAGTTACTGATAAGAAAAAGTACATCTGCAAAGAAATAATTGGGAGTGCTGACAGATGAGTTGCAGAGCCCAGCTCCTCTGCACGTACAAATTGGTTCTATAACCTTGAAAGTGTGAAAGTAACAAGTTGATGAACTGACCATTGTAATTGGGACTAGAAGGGGGGTATGCAGGTGTCATGCCCACTGGAGGGATATAACTGGATAAACTTATCAGTACCGGGACCAATAGAAGAGGTACGGGAGGTACGGGAGATTACCGGGACCAATGAAATGTTTTTCTATACCTAGAATGGAACAGAAGTCTATAAAAGTTGTTGTAATGCTTGAAAACTTTGCTCAGCCATTTTGAAATTGATTGGTTCGAGACTTGTGCACAAATAAATGATTTGGACCTTCTGAACAGACTCCTGGTATCATTGGTTTGTCTGCGCTTTGCTGCTACACCTCTATGCTGATGATAGATATGTTCCTGCATTCTCTAAGCTAGAAATGGCCTTGAAGTAGAAATGTATCAATGTCTAAGACTATGCCTTTGTTAGAATAGCCTGAGAAGGGGGAACAGGGAGCTAGGCCCAGAGAGGGTCCCCGATTGGACAGGTGCAAGGGGCGTTGGGACAAATAGAAAGTTTGCCTGTACCAAACTGTAAAAAATGTATATAAGGAATTTGCTCCTGTACTCCATTGCTCAGTCCTTTTTGGATGCTCTCCTGTCTGAGCCTGTGCACTAGGGCCGGCCCGTCCATTGAGCAAGAATGTTTTTTGCACAGGGCCCCGCGTTTCAGGGGGCCCCGCGCAAAAAACATCTTGCATCAGCCCAGCTAGGTTAAAAAAATACAAACCAGCTGCTGCTGCCGCTGCCGTCGTAGCAGCGGCAGAATCAAGCATCCCGCGGGGCCCCCCCTGCCCTGCAGAGTCCTCCATGCAGCCTCAGTGTTGGCTGTCAGAGCCGCGCGAAGAGAGAGAGCTTCTCCTCTCGTGGCTCTGTTAATCCCGCCGCGGGGCTGATGGGATTTCCCATCAGCTCCGTGGCGGGATTAACAGAGCCGCGAGAAAGGGAAACTCTCCCTTTGCGCGGCTCTGAAAAGCCCGTGCTGAGGCCGCATGGAGGACGCTGCAGAGTAGGAGGGGCCCGCGGGATGCTCGATTCTGCTGCTGCCACGGCGGCAGCGGCAGCAGCCGTTTTTTTATTTTTTTTAACCTAGCTGAGCTGATGGGGGGGAGGGGGGTAGGACTGGGAATGGGCGATGGGGGGGGGGGGGGGGGCTAAGAATGGAAGTGGCCTGATGGGGGGAGGGAGTTAGGACAGGTAATGGGCTATGGGGGGGGGGGGCTAATACTGGAAGTTGGCTGATGGGGGGGTTAGGACAAGTAATGGGATATGGGGGGACTAAGACTACAAGTGGGATGATGGGGGGTTAGGACTGGTAATGGGCTATGGGGGGGCTAAGACTGGAAGTGGCTTGATGGGGGGAGGGGGTTAGGACTGGTAATGGGCTATGGGGGGGCTAAGACTGAAAGTGGGCTGATGGGGGGAGAGGGGGTTAGGACAGGTAATGGGCTATGGGGGGCTAAGACTGGAAGTGGGCTGATGGGGGGGTAAGGACAGGTAATGGGTTATGGGGGCCTATGGGGGGCTAAGACTACAAGTGGGCTGATGGGGGGGGGTTAGGACAGGTAATGGGCTATGGGGGGGCTAAGACTGGAAGTGGGATGATGGGGGGGTAAGAACAGGTAATTGGCTATGGGGGGACCTATGGGGGGGCAAAGACTAAAAGTGGGCTGATGGGGGGGTTAGGACTGGTAATGGGCTATGGGGGGGCTAAGACTGGAAGTGGGCTGATGGGGAGGGTTAAGACAGGTAATGGGCTATGGGGGCCTATGGGGGGGGGGCTAAGACTACAAGTGGGCTGATGGGGGGAGTTAGGATTTGTAATGGGGTGATGGGGGGCTAAGACTGAAAATAGGGTGATGGGGGTTAGGACTGGAAGTGGGCTGATGGGGGGCTTAGGACTGCTAATAGGCTATGGGGGAGCTAGGACTGGTAATGGGCTGGGGGGGGGGGGTTGCCAGGACTGGAAATGGGCTGAGGTGAAGGGGGCTTGAACTGCAAATAGCTGATGGGGAGGGGTGATTGGAATGGAAATGGGCTGTGAGGGGAGGGAATTAGGACTGGAAATGGGCTGAGTGGGGGGGGGGCTAGGACAGGAAATGGGCTGATGGAGGGGCTAGGATAGGACTGGAAATGGGCTGTTGGGGGGTGCTAAGATTGGAAATGGGCTGTGATGGGGGCTTGAATTGAAATGGACTGATGGAGGGGCTAGAACTGGAAGTAGGCTCATGGGGGGCTTGGATTGGAAAAGGGCTGTGTGGAGGGGAGCTAGGATTTGACATGGGCTGATGGTGGGGCTAGGAAAGGACTAGAAATGAGCTGATGGGGGAGCTGGGATTGGAAATTAGCTGATGGAGGGACTTGGATAGGACTGGAAATGGATGGGGAGCTAGGACTGGAAATGGGCTGATGGTGGGGCTAGAATAGGATTGGAAATGGGCTGATGGGGGGCTAGGACTGGAAATGGGCTGATGCAGGGACTAGAAGGGAGCGGATGCTGGATGGGGCTGGAACTAGAAGGGAGCTGATGGGGGAGGATTAGAATGGGATGGAGCTGGGATAGTGAAATGGAGAGGGAAAAATATTTTGTGTGGGAGGGAAGACAAATCTACAATTGGCTGGATATTGGGAGAGTAAGTGGGGATTGAGGATGGAGGGGTAAAATTTGAGTGGATGAAATAGGAATGAGGAAAGAGCAAAAGGAGAAAGATTAGTATGTTAAAGCAGATGTAGAGAGAGAATGGAAAAAAACTAGAAGAGAGAAGAAAGGACAAATGGACAGCAGACAATGGAGAGTTAGCAAAAGACACAAAGAAACCAGAAGAAAGTGGCTGGAGCAATTGCCACTGAAAAAAATGCACAAAAGGTAGAAAAATATATCTTTATTTTGAATTTTTTAACTGGAATATGTCAGCTTTTGGAAATGTGCATCATTAACGTCTGCGCTTTGTTTAGTACAAGAGGAAATTAATTTCTGGTTTTATTTCTACAGTGTTGTACATTCCAAGTTTGGCTTTTGGGGTTCTCTGTTTAATTATTGTCTTCCTGTTTCTAAATTATGATTCCTTGTTTGGTGATGGTCTATGTTCTGCATGTGTAACTGAGCTGAGGTATTCTGTTTATATAAATCCTATTTGACATTGCCTCTTGTTCTCTTTCCCCAGTAGGTCATATATTGTTATTCTCTGAAATGTATTGGTTTAATATTTGCAGTGTTGCCTTTTGATAGGTAGGGTATGGTGCTTTGTGAGTTCTGGTAGTGCTGTTAGGATACGGCGGGTTTGCTATGGGTTCTAAATGGGCAGTGTTTGTAGTAGTTCCTAATGTGCCTGGCGGTTGGTACTGGATTATAGTAATGTAGAAATCTTTTAGTCTTTCTTTATCCATATACTCATTAAGAGGCATGTTTTCTAAAAGTTAGTGTATGATAACATTATCCAAATATTTATGCAAATGAGGCACCTTATGCAAATGAAGCCCCGCACCCCCCTTGGGCTGCCCCTGCTGTGCACAATAAATTGGCTTGGAACCTGCAATTGACTCCTGGTTTTATTCATTGCATGCAATTCGCTGCTACAATATCAGAAAGCAAAAAATGCAGAGGCCAGTATACGGTGGTCAAAATATTGGCGGGATATTCGCTGGCAGTATCTGAATAGGAGCTGCAGCTGAATATCTGGGCTCTACAGCACTAACCGGGTAAATGCTGACACGTACCCGGTTAGCATGATTTGCAGCCAGCCCTTGCCCAGACTGCAACTGTGCTTTCTGAAATAAGATTACACAACACCATTATGGTTGCCAACTTTTTGAAAGAGAAAAACCACACCATCTGTAGCTAGCCATGCTCCACTCATGCCCCGGTCACAAAAAATAACTGCAGAAAGAGCAACAGTGCAGGCTTTAGCATTTGCAGGCTATATCGAGGAGAGGAGGGGTACAAGAGGTTGAACTCTTCAGTCACAGTCCCCTTCTCAGGCCTCTCCAATACACCTATGCTCTCCCATATGGCATTAAATCCAAAAATATATATTCTGCATTCATCAAACCCTGCCCCCAGCCCTTTTCCCAACAATCTATCAATCTGTGCAGGGCAGAGTTAGAACCTTCCCCATAAAACTTACCATATGAGAAAAAAATCCCTCTCAATACCAAGTGTATTATGAATTAATCAGGGCTAGAACCAGAGTTGAGCACCCTAAGTGTTGGCATCCTAAGCAAATCTTAACACGTATATCCCCTAGGGTTGCCAAGTTTTCTACAAACCTTAACTGGACACTCACCAGCAAGCAGGAGGTGTTAATCCCCTCTGAGCTTGAGGAAGGGGAAGGGTATAGCATAGTATTTTAGTGATTAAATAGCATTGTATTATCCTGGACATTAACTAATAATCATTTCTGAAACATCCTTTTTCTTTTCCTTTCCACAGAGGCACTTATTGCTTATCTAATTTGGACTCATACAGGTGCCACCTAAGATTTTAATAATTAAACCCAACCATGATAAATTCCACTTCATCCAAGAACAATCCTATAAAAAAATAGCAGAAGAGAGTGTTACTGAGATCATATTAGCCTTATAAAGTGCTGCAACAACACAGATAAACACACCAAAAGTCAAGGGGATCTTAGATGATCGGTGATATGCCGCTTCTCTAAGGACTCTCAACGACTCTGTGCCATGTGGTGATGGAGCACTTTTTCCGTTTTCACATCCACTATCCCTTTTTATGAAGGACTATAAAGTAATAAAAACACTCCCCAAAGAATATTAAAAAATATTGTAACTATACATTAAGGACCATCCAAAATATTGAAAGGACATGAGCACTAATCAACCCCCATCTAGTCCCCTATCACCCTCTCTCTCTCCCCCTCCCCCCTCCAGTCCCCTATCATACTCTCTCCTCCATCAGTAACCAATCCCTCCTCAGTCACTTCTCAACACACATTCTCTCTCCCTCCCCCCTATCCAGTCTCCTATCATACTCTCTCTCCTCCATCAGTAACCCATCCCTCCTCAGCCACTTCCCAACACACATTCTCTCATTCCCCCTCCTCTCCATCCAGTTCCCTATTACGCACTATATCTCCTCAGTCAGTAACCTATACCTCCTCAGTAACTTCCCAGCACACAGTCTCTCCCTCTCCCCCTCCCCCCATCCAGTCCCCTATCATACTCTCTCTCCTCAGTCAGTAACCTATCAGGGGCGGCCCAAGGGGGGTCCGAGGCCATGTGCGGAGATTCATTGTGGATCTTCATTTGCCTAAATATTTGCATAATGTTAATGTATGCTAACCTTTATTAAACATGCCTCTTAATGAGTGTCTGGATAAAGAATGACTACCAGATTTCTACATTACTATACTCCAGTGTCAACTGCCAGGCACATTAGGGAGTACTACAAACACTGCCCATTTAGAACCCATAGCAAACCCGCCGTATCATAACAGCACTACCAGGACTCACAAAGCATCAAACCCTACCTATCAAAGGCAGCATAGACCATCACCAAACAAAGGAGAAGGGATCACAGTTTAGAAAGACAATAATTAAACTGGGAACCCCAAAAGCCAAACTTGGAATGTACAAGAACATTGGAGAAATAAAACTATAAATTAATTTCCTCTTGTCCTAAACAAAACACAGATATTAACAATGCACATTTTCCAAAGCTGACATATTCCAGTTAATAAATTCAAAGGAAAGTATTTTTCTACCTTTTGTTGTTTGTGCATTTTATTTTTCAGTTGCAATTGCTCCAGTCACTTTCTTCTGGTTTCTTCGTATCTTTGGCTAACTCTCCATTTTCTGCTGTCCATTTGTCCTTTCTTCTCTCTTCTACTTCTTTTCCATTTCTCTCTCTGCATCTGCTTTAACCTACTGATCTTTCCCTTTTGCTCTTTCCTCCATTTCTTTCTTTATTCCTTTTTCATCCACTCAAATTTCACCCTTCCATCCTCAATCCTCACTTACTCTCCCAATACCCAGCCAGTCGTAGATTTTTCTTCCCTCCCACACAAAATATCTTTTCCCCTCTCCATCCTCACTCCTACAGCCCCATCCCCTTCTAGCCCTCCCTCATTAGCTCCCTTCTAGTTCCAGCCCCGCCCAGCATCCGCTCCCTTCTAGTCCCATTCTCCCATCCCACTGCATCAGTCCCCCTCCCATCCCCCTGCATCAGTCCATTATCAGTCCTAGCACTCCCCATTTCCAGTTCTACCCTAGCCCCCCCATCAGCCCATTTCCATTACAAGCTCCCCCCATCAGCCATTTCCAGTCCTATCCTAGCCCCCATCAGCCCATTTCCAGTCCAAGCCCCATATCAGCCCATTTCCAGTCTTATCCTTGCCCACCATCAGCGCATTTCCATTCCTAGCCCCCTATCAGTCATTTCCAGTCCTATCCTAGCCCCCAACCCCACCCCGAAGGGCCCCACGCCTGTCTGAGCGGTTTACAAGGGAGCCGAGGATGCCAGAGGCCCCGGCTCACCTCTGCACAGTGCTGGAGTGAAGAGCAGCATGCTCCTTCACTCCCGCTGTGGTCATGTGAAGCCCACTGAGGGTCGGGAAAGGTGAAAGCTCATTTCCTGTTTCCTGGCACTAATTGGGCTTCACGTGAACACAGCGTGAGTGAAGGAACACACTGTTCTTCACTCCAGCATTGTGCAGAGGTGAGCCAATGCCTCTTGTGTCCTTGGCTCCCTCTGATGCTGGCCCTAAAAACCCAGCGGAATGAAGTTTGCATGGGGCCCCCTGAAGTACGGGGCCCTGTGCAAACAACATTCTCGCTCAATGGATAGGCTGGCCCTGTGACCTATGCCTCCTCAGCTACTTCTCAACACACATTCTCTCTCCCCCCCTACTCCAGTCCCCTATCATACTTCCTCAGTCACTTCCTAACACATATACTCTCCTTCTCCATCCAGGTATCTGCCTTCAAGTTGATTTCATACTACAGATCTTGTCTTTGTTGATATTATCGAGCTTTTCCATCATTGTCTTCCACAGATGTAGTCAATTTTATTATGTACAATACTTTGGGCGAAGTCCACGTGTACAGTCGCTGCTTGTGTTGCTGGAAGAAGGTGTTTGAGATGAATAGATCATTGGTCTTGCAGGATTCTATCAGTCTTCCTCCAGCTTCATTTCTTTTGCCAAGTCCTTATTTTCCTACCACTTTGCCTTCTTTGTTGCCAACCTTTGCGTTCCAGTCACCCATGACTATCAGGATATCCTGTTTGCATGTTCTGTCAATTTCAGCTTGTATTTGTTCATAGAACTAATCAATATCTTCCTCTTCTGCAGCTGTTGTTGAGGCATATACCTGAATTATACTGTAGTTGTGTTGATGGGCTTTCCTCATAGACAAGGAAGGGATGGTTAAAAACAGTAGCATAGCCACAATTAAGTTTTTGGAGGGACCCAAGTTTAATATGTGAATCTGTATCTTTATTTTTATTGAGTATTTAATATTCCGCCTTTCATTAACAAAACAGTTTACAATAAAATGAATGTAATAAGAAAGGAACACCATTATTTAAAGAAAAGGGTCAAAGTGGAGAATATAGATTAAACAACAGGGACAGGCAGATACGTCTCCGCCAATGCCCATACCTCCCTCAGTTCATTCCAAAAGCGGAACGGAGAATGTGCATCATGAGATTAATATGGAATGTTTTATATGAAGTCTCAGTTCGTACATGTGAAGGAAGAAGGCATACAGGGAACTTACCAATGCTAAACAATACACATACACTAATGGAAACAATTCAATTGCATTTAAAGATGTCTCAATATATCTTAAACATACACAAGTCTGCTATGAAGACAATGATCTCAACACACATCACACCCTGCAAAATATGCTACAAACATGTCCTGCAAAAAGACTCTCAAAACCTTACCATGCCATAACATTAACTCCCAAAGCTCAAACAGCAATAACCTTATCTGTGAAAAAGTAACACCACATCTGTTATACTCAGCCCTAAAAACACCAATACACCATCCAACTGAACAAGCGGGACTGTAACTGATCTCTACAAAGAAATTACACACTAACAGAATACCATACCTCAGTTATAAGTGCAAAACACTGACCCTCAGCAAACATGGAACAACGGACCACAAATCAGTAATAAAGATATGAGGGCAAAAAACTGAACTGGAAACCCCAAGAAGTTAGACTCTATATGTTGTGTTGTTGTTGTTGTTAAGTGCCGTCGAGTCGGAGTCGACTCATGGCAACCCTCTGGATAGCTATCCTAAATTGTGTTTGGTCTTCAGTCAGGCGGCTCATTGTTGACAGACTGGTACCCGTAGCTGCTGTTATTGTATTGATCCATCTCATTGCTGGCCTTCCTCTTTTGCGTTGACCTTCAATCTTGCCAAGCATGATGTCTTTCTCTAATGATCTATCTCTTCGCATGATGTGTCTAAAGCATAGGTGTCAAACTCTGGCCCGCGGGCCAAATTTGGCCCGTAGTGTAATTATATTTGGCCCGCGAGGCTATACCAAATGACTACTAGAGCTAGCCCGCCGGTATTATACAGCGCATTCATTCATCGCTAATACTACAAATCCCATAATGCCTTGCTGTTGTTTTGGCGCGTCAATCAGGACAGGTCCCAGAAACGCCCTCTCCTGTGTGACAGAAGTCATAGCGATCTCAAGCTACAACTGTCACTGTGGAACCCCTTCCCAAAAATGGCAAAAAGAAAGGCAGACAACAGGAACTTTCTGGACAGGTGGGAGACAGAATATTTGTTTACATATGTAAAAGACAGACCTGTTTGTCTGATTTGTGGAGTCAACGTGGCTATAACTAAGGAGTATAACATTCGACGACACTATGAAACAAAACACCATGACAAGTACAAGGACCTGGACATGACTCAAAGGAGCCAGAAAGTGGAGGAGATGACAAGAAGTTTGGTTTCACAACAGAATATGTTCAAAAAAGCCACATCACAAAGTGAGGCTGCTGTAAAGGCTAGTTATATTGTGGCAGCAGAGATCGCAAAATCAGCCCGGCCCTTTAATGAGGGAGAGTTTGTGAAAAAGTGCATGTTGAAAGTTTGTGACATCGTGTGCCCAGAGAAAAAGCAAGCCTTTTCAAACGTGAGCCTGAGCAGAAACACAGTAGCTGATCGCACATGTGATCTTGCCACCAATCTGTATGACCAGCTTTTGGAAAAGGGAAAAGATTTTGTTGCATTCTCCCTTGCTGTGGATGAGAGCAGCGACGCATCTGATACTGCTCAGCTGTCAGTCTTCATCCGTGGAGTGGACTCAAATATGTGTGTTACGGAGGAGCTATTGGGATTCAAATCAATGCATGGCACAACCACAGGAAAGGAAAATTTTGAGGAGGTTTCCAAATGCGTAACTGAAATAAAGCTGCCGTGGGATAAACTCGTGGGATTAACGACAGATGGTGCGCCAGCGATGTGCGGTAAAACAAGTGGACTGGTGGGCAGGGTCCGGGAGAAGATGCAGGAAGAGAACTGTGCAGGTGAACTAACTGTTTATCACTGCATCATACATCAGGAATCATTGTGTGGCAAAGCCCTAAAGATGGAACATGTTATGACCACAGTAACACAAGTAGTTAACTTTATAAGAGCCAAAGGTCTGAATCACCGCCAGTTTAAGTCTTTTCTGGAGGAGTGTGGTTCGGAATACGCAGACGTGCCGTATCACACAGAGGTGAGATGGTTAAGCCGAGGAAAAGTACTGAATAGATGTTTTGAGCTGCATGAGGAAATATGTCAGTTTCTGGAAAGCAAAGGGAAGGACACAGCAGAGCTTCGGGAGAAAAGGTTTCTGTGTGAGCTGGCCTTTCTGTGTGACATCTCGAGCCATCTCGATGCGCTGAACCTGCAGCTTCAGGGGCGGGGGCGCATCCTCACAGACATGTACGCTGCAGTGAGGGCTTTTAAAACTAAACTGTGCCTGTGGGAGAATCAGATGCTGCAAGGAAACCTTGGCCATTTTCCCTGCTGCCAAACCATGAAAACGCAGTTCTTTACCAACTTGTTCCCATGCGCACAGTTTGCTGAAAAACTCAGTGTACTCGGCGCTGAGTTTAGCCGGCGATTTGCCGACTTTGATGTCCAGAAATGTAGGTTTGAACTGCTCAGTAATCCCTTTGCAGTTAATGTGGAAAACGCACCAACCAACCTCCAAATGGAGCTAATTGAACTCCAGTGTAATGACACGCTGAAGTCAAAGTATGATGCTGTGGGCGCCGCCCAGTTTCCACAGTTCATCCCTGACACAATGCCTCAGCTCCGCACCCAAGCTGCTCAGATGCTCTCCATGTTCGGCAGCACTTATCTATGTGAGCAACTTTTCTCCTCGATGAAGATGACCAAAACATCTCACAGGAGACGTCTGACTGATGAACACCTTCGCTCGATACTGAGGATTTCCTCAGCTCAAAGCCTGAGCCCAGACATTGATGAACTATCATCCAAGAAGAGATGCCAGGTATCTGGCTTGGGCACATCAGATTAGATCAGTGTGCAGCAAACTGAGCAATAATTAATGTTTTCTTTATGCACTTTTTCTTGCTACTCCAAGACATGGGCTTGAATGGTTGATTAATTTTATTATTGTTATTTTATTTTAAAAATTATTATTTATTATTATTTAAATCTTATTTAATAAATGAATGTCATTGATGTTTTTTTTTATTTGAAATTGGTTTTTGCATATCTGAACTATTAAGTTATAAATTGTATAGTAATAAGTGTTGCTTCATATTCAATGTTAAAGCAAATCTTGTTTGGGTCCATATTAAAAGGTTCATTTGTTCAATGCTGGCCCGCGACTTTGTTCAAGTTTTACATTTTGGCCCACTGTGTATTTGAGTTTGACACCCCTGGTCTAAAGTATGAAAGTCGAAGTCTTGTCATCTGAGCTTCTAAAGAAAGCGTAGGTTTGATCTCCTCTAGTACCGACTGGTTTGTTCTTCGGGCAGTCCATGGTATACACAGTATTCGCCGCCAGCACCATAATTCAAATGCATCAATTTTCTTCCTGTCTATCCTTTTCACCGTCCAGCTTTCACATCCATATGATGTTCTTGAAAATACCATGGCTTGAACAAGTTGAATCTTTGTATGGAGAGAGACATCTCTGCTCTTGAGAATCTTATCTAAGTCTTTCATAGCCATTCTGCCAAGAGCAATGCGTCGTCTGATTTCTTGACTGCTTGTTGCTTCTTTATTGATAGTTGATCCAGGTAGGTTAAAGTTGTTCATGATTTCAATTTCTTCTCCTTCAACGATGAACCTGTTGATTATGCCAGTTGTCATGATCTTTGTCTTCTTTACATTAAGGTGCAGGCCCATTTTGAGACTATGTTCTTTGATTGTGAGAAGCAAATGTTTCAGATCATCTTCACTTTTAGCCAGTAATGTGGTATCATCAGCATAGCAAAGGTTGTTGATGAGTCTTCCACCAATCTTCACACCTCTGTTGTCTTCATACAATCCTGCTTCTCTGATGATTTGTTCTGCATATAAATTAAACAGGTAAGGGGAAAGTATGCAGCCTTGTCTTACACCTTTGCTTATTTTAAACCATTCTGTTTCTCCTTGTTCCGTTTGAACTGTTGCTTCTTGATCAATGTACAGACTGTGCAAGAGAACGATCAGGTGTTCTGGTATACCCATGCTTCTTAATGTGGCCCAGAGTTTCTCATGGTTTACACTGTCAAAAGCCTTGCTATAGTCGATAAAGCACAAATAGATATCCTTTTGGTATTATTTAGTCTTTTCAAGGATCCAACTTACATCCACAATGATGTATCTTGTTCCTCGCCCTTTCCTGAACCCTGCTTGCACTTCAGGTAGTTCTTGTTGCAGGTATGGTTGTAGTCTCTTTTGAATAATCTTCAGTAGAATCTTGCTAGCATGTGGGATCAGAGCAACTGTGCAATACTTTCCACAGTCAGTTGGATCACCTTTCTTTAGTACTGGTATAAACACAGTTTTCCAGTCAGTTGGCCATGATATTGTCTTCCATATTTCTTGGCAGAGCCTTGTAAGTTTGGTAATAGCTGCATCAGATTGCTGTAATACTTCTATGGGAATGCTATCAATTCCTGATGCTTTGTTCTTTGATAAGGCTTTCAATGCTGCTTCAACTTCTTCTTTCATCACCAATGGTTCCCGATCATAAGGTACAGGTTGAAACGGCTGTTGGTCCACTTGATCTTTATCATATAAAAACTCTGTATAGTCCTTCCACCTGTTCTTGATCTTCTCAGCATCATTCAACATAGAACCTTGAGCATCTTGTAACATTCCAATTCGAGGCTGGAACTTTTTCTTTAACTCTCATAGCTTTAGGAAAGACGATCTTGTTCTTCCTCTAATAGTTTCTGCTTCTATTTCCTTGCATGCGTCATTGTAGTACTTTTCCTTGTCCTGCCTCGCTGCACGTTGGAAATCTCTGTTGAGTTCTGCGATTGTCTTTCTTTCTCCTCTGGCTTTAGCTTCTCTGCGTTTCTGGGCAATTTTCAGAGTTTCTTTCGTCATCCAATTTGGCCGTTTTTTCTCTTTCACCTTTTGTAGAGACTTCTCGCTTTCTTCCAACACAACCTTCTTGATGTCATTCCATAACTCTTCTGGAGCTCTGTCATTTGTATCTAAAGCAGCAAACTGATTTTGCTGGCAGTTTTTAAATTCCAGTGGTATATTCTCAAGGTCATATTTTGTTGCATTCATGAGTGGTTTGCTCTTTTTCAACTTTAGCTTGAGTTTGCATACTTATAGTTGATGATCTGTACCACAGTCAGCTCCAGGATTTGTCTTTGTTGATGTTACAGAGCTTTTCCATCGCTGACTTCCACAGATGTAGTCAATTTGATTTTTATACAATCCATTGGGTGAAGTCCATGTGTACAGTCGCCGCTTGTGTTGCTGGAAGAAGGTGTTTGAGATGAATAGATCGTTGGTCTTGCAGAATTCTATCAGTCTTTCTCCAGCTTCATTTCTGTTGCCAAGTCCATATTTTCCAACTACTTTGCCTTCTTCTTTGTTGCCAACTTTTACGTTCCAGTCACCCATGACTATCAGGATATCCTATTTGCATGTTCTGTCAATTTCAGTTTGTACTTGTTCATAGAAATCTTCAATTTCATTCTCTTCTGCAGCTGTTGTTGGGGCATATACTTGAATTATAGTTGTGTTGATAGGCATTCCTCGTAGACGAATAGAGATTTAGCGTTCGCTGACTGCATTGTATTTCATTATGGTTCTTGCAAGTTTCTTTTTTATTATAAATGCAACACCATTTCTTCTTTGTCTTTCATTTCCAGCATAGTAGACCATGTGATCATCTAATGCAAAGTGTCCAATGCTAGTCCATTTCAGTTCGTTGACACCCAACAGATCAAGTTGTACACGTTCCATTTCATTCTTGACCACCTCCAACGTCCCTTGGTTCATGCTTCGTATGTTCCATGTTTCAATGTGTAAGACATCTTTACAGCTTCTGACTCTCATTTCTTGCGCAGCTACATCAGCAGTCAGACATCCCGAGGGCTTTGATCCAACCACATCATAAATGCTGCTTTACTCTGAAAAGTCTTCAGCTCTTCCCCAGTAGCTAGTTGAGTGCCTTCCGACCTGGGGGTCTTATCTTCCAGCACTATAGCACAATTTGTTTTGTTATAACTATCCATTTGGTTTTCATGGCAAGATACAGAAGTAGATTGCCGGGCCTTTCTTCTGTGCAGTTTAAGTTTGGTGTTGTTGCCGTTGTCACAGAAATGTGATCCTCTGCCGTCAACACTATCCCATTCTTCTGCTGCCCAGATGGGTGGTTTGTCTTGGTCTGGCACCTCAGCTGAGACCTGTCCATCTTGGGAGACCCTGCCAGTAGTTAAAATACCGATAATTTAGCTTTCAGCATCACTGATGCACACAAGCCCTCACAGCATGGCAAACTGCAAATATGTTGTGTACCACTGGAGAAACAGAAAAGAGAAACGCATTTCTGTTTGTATTAAGCAAAATACAAAGACATCCAAGATGCACATTTTCTAAAGCTCCAAAAAATAGAAAAAACTGCTATTAAATACACACGTCCTCAACACTGTAGAGAAAATGGGAGGAAAAAGACCTCAGTACAAAGAAAGGGCTTTATGAGACTGGCCCACTAATATTATGCCCACTTGCTCAGGCCCCTTTCAATACCATTGCAGGTCATAAAAAAACCCCTCCCAATATATTTTTCCTATATTGGAAAATCTTTTAAAACACTTATCCTTTCACTTATGTTGTCTCTAGTCATAAAATCTTCAAGAAATCCTGACGCCCAGAGCAATGTTCCCTCTAATTTTCTGTAGGCTGTGTGCGCATAAAATATCAGCTGTGTGCAGCTTTTGAAGGAAGGTTAAATTTTTGTGCGCCACATAACGACACTCGGAATTATATACTTTAAAATTTGACTACACGTCAGAATACAGTATGTACACCACATTGATTTTAATCAAATTAAATGAAAATAGACGATTACTAAATGAAGCGGGAAACTTCTAGTAATTACAATCATAACTTAACTTTTAAGATGTCTGTGTTTTCTATCAGAATCAGAGCCGTAATTTTTGTGCGCTCTGTTGTAAAGTATGTGCGCTCGCTTGGCGAGGTGTGTGCGCGCGCACACGCGCACAGCTTAGAGGGAACAGTGGCCCAGAGTCACTTACACCAACGCTGACAACTTTTCGCCTGACACTGCTTCAGGGAGTGATCAGGGGATTTATGCTATAGAGACATACAATTTATCATCAAGACCATGTAAACTCATCAAATCCCCTATGTCATTTAACTTAAATCTCTTATTCTTACATAGTAACATAGTATATGATGGTAGATAAAGACCAGTATGGTCTATCTAGTCTGCCCAGTAAGATGTCTAGAGTGGTTGTAACTACAGCTCCGTGCAGGTCACCGTCCTCTATGCCTGTGTTTAGGGTTGTACCTGCGGATCCGTGCAGGTCAGCCTCCTCTATTAAAAGATATTTAAGTTTGCTTTGATTTCATCCTTTTGCTATAAAGGAATCAATCCATACATCCCATGCATCCACCATCCTTTCAGCGAAAAAGTGTTTCCTGATGTTGCTTTTAAGTTTACTGCCTTGCAGCTTCATTGTATGCCCTCTAGTCTTCGAAAAATGTTTATTTGTTCATTGATACCATTTAGTCGGGAGGGGGTGGGGGGTTTCAGGGGGGCCTTTAGGTCACCAGATCTATTTTCTTTTTAAGGGAGGTGGGGGGGGGGGGGTGGTTCTGGTCTGTGACAGTATTTTGATGGCATTGAGGGCTTTTCCCAATGCTGCAATTGCCCCGATGCCATCAAAATACAAAATGCAAATTAGCCACATGGCCTATAGTGGCCGGTTCAGCGAACTCAGGAAATCTTAGGAACGGGTTCGTGAGAACCGGCTGAATCCAACCACTGCCTTTAATATTTAAACATCTGTATCATATCTCCCCTGTCTCTCTTCTCCTCTAGGGTATACATATTTAGTTCTTCAAATCTCTTCTCATACATCTTCTGGTGCAGGCTCGGAATCATTTTGGTTGCCTTTCTCTGAACCGTTTCAAGTCTTCTTATGTCCTTTGTGAGATTTGATCTCCAAAACTGAACACAATACTCCATGTGAGGCCTCACCAATGACTAGTACAGGGGCATTAGTACCTCCTCATTTCTGTTGGTTATTCCTCTCTGTATGCAACTTAGCATCCTTCTGGCTTTGGCTGCTGCCTTGTTGCATTGTTTCACCACCTTGAGATTCTCAGACACTAGCACTGCAAGGTCCCTCTCCTGGTCCATGCACACCAACCTCTCTCCCCCTATTGCATACATTTCCTTTGGATTTCTACATCCCAAGTGCATGACTCTGCACTTCTTTGCACTAAATCGTAACTGCCAAGCATTAGACCATTCTTCCAGTGTTTTTAGATCTTTCCTCATGTTGTCCACTCCATCAGAAGTGTCCACTCCGTTGCAAATTTTTGTGTCATCTGCAAAAAGGCAGACTTTTCCATTCAGTTCTTCCACAATGTCACTTACAAATACATTGAACAGTATTGGTCCCAGGGCTGATCCCTGAGACACACCACTACACACCTTCCTTTCTTCTGAGTGAGTTCCATTTATTGCTACCTTCTGTCACCTGTCAGTCAACCAATTTCTGATCCTGTTCACCACATTGGGACCTATCCCCAGGCTGCTCAGTTTATTGGTAAGCCTCCTATGAGGAACAGTATCAAAGGCTTTGTTGAAATCAAGGTGTATCACAACCATCACATGCCCTTGATCTAGTTCTCTGGTGACCCAATCAAAGTACTCAATCAAATTTGTTTGGCATGATCTTCCCTTGGTAAATCCATGTTACTTCGGATCATGCAATCCATTGGTTTCCAGAAAGCCCACTATTCTTTCTTTCAAGAGCATCTCCATTACTTTTCCCATCACAGAGGTAAAGCTTATTGGCCTATAGTTTATCAGCTCTTCCCTATTACCACTTTTGTGAAGTGGTACCACATCGTCCCTTCTCCAGTCCTGCAGAACCTCTCCCGTCTCCAAGGATCTATTAAAAACATCCTTTATTGGCCCTGCTAGAACCTCTCTGAGCTCTTTCAGTAACCTGGGATGTACCCCATGGCCTTGTCCACTTTCAGTTTTGCAAGCTGTTTGAACACATCATCTTCTGTGTATGGTGTGGTATTTACTCCATTCCCATCTGTATATTTCTCACTCCTATGTGGTCCTTCTCCGTGAAGTATTTGTTTAGCATTTTCGTTCTTTCAATGTCACCTTCTACAAATCCGTCCTCAGCACTTTTTGAGTTTCGCAATTCCACCTTTGATATTCTTCTCCCGAATATAAGTGAAAAAGGTTTTGTCTCTATGCTTCACATCTATAGCCATCTTTTCTTCCACCTTTCTTTTGCTATCCTTATTTCTCTATTTGTCTCTTTTAGCTTAATCCTGTATTCTTTTCTGTGTTCCTCTTTTTGAGATCTTATGAATTTTGTGAAAGCTGTATTTTTGCCTTTATTTGTGCAGTCACTTATTTGGAGAACCATATAGGTTTCCTTTTTGTCTTGTTTTTATTTACTTTCCTTACATATATATCCGTTACTCCTTTTATTGCCTCTATTAATTTAGCCCACTGCAATTCCACTCCCCTTATCTCCTCCCATCCTGCCAACTTCTCCCTCAGGTACTTTCTCATTTTACTGATGTCAGTATTTTTGAAGTCCCGAACTTTGAGTTTGCTGTGATTGGACTCTGCTTTGGCTTTTACCTCAAACCACACCATGTAATAATCACTGCTGCTCAAATGGGCACCCACCTGGACATTCAACATGCTATCTCCATTGGTGAGTACTACAACCAGCATCAAACTTTCCCTGGTCAATTCCATCAACAGTTGTCTGAGCAATGCTTCTTGGAAGGCATCCACAATCTTTTTTACTTATTTCCAGATTTTCAAAAGGAATACTCCACACCACATCTGGTAGATTAAAGACACCCAATATGATCTCTTCTCCCTTCATAGCTACCTTTGCAATATCAATGATCAAGGGGCTTGTTTACAAAGCCGCGGTAGTGGTTCGTGATTGTAAACAAGCCTCCAAGTCTTTCCATTTCCTCAGTTTGAGTTGGAGGCCCGTAGACCACACCAGTGTGATGATAGTGCCATTTCCTATTTCTAACACAATCCACAGCACTTCCTTTTTTCCCTACATCCCCTGCATTTCAGCAGCTTTAATATTGTTTTTGACATATAGGGCTACTGCTCCTTTTCTGCCTTCTCTATATTTTCTAAATAATTTATAGGCAGCTATGGCTATATCGCATTCATGTGACCCATTAAACCATGTTTCTGTAATGGCAACAATATCCAAATCCATTTTCACAATCAGGGCTTCCAGATCAGGAACTTTGTTGGCTAGACTTCAAGCATTTGTGCTCACTGTTAAATATGAATCACACATAATTAAACAAATTCCTATCCCTAGTCTCAAAGCAATTCCCACCAAAAAGAGGAATGCCACTATGCTGCTTCAACCCCGTAGGGACTACATTCATTCTTCAAATTAATGTTGGCACACTACAAAAGCTACACACTATGAACAACATAATACTGTCAGCCCCATAGTTACCACGCCAACTGATCTTAGAATTCCTAGGGGGAAGCCATGTTGCAAATTAATTATAATCAAACAAAAACCACCCCATATCCTCTGAGATCAGAAACCATATATCAAAAACTACAGGATCCAAAGGAAGACAATAAGAATCCAAAATTATATTTGTCGGGTGCACCGTCACAGGAGAGGGAGATGGGTTTCCCTCCCCCCCGCTTCAGTGAACCCTTTTTAATAAACTCCTCTTAAGCGAAAGTCAAAAGATAGCCTTGTATGCGACGTGACACATTTCGGGTCAGAACACAAACCTTGCTTCAGGTAGTACAGGACTAGTCAGTGATGAGGACTGCAAAGGTCATGTCAATGGATGTATGGATTCAAAAGTCTTTGTGTAAGAAACAATGGCGTCTGACATCAAAAGGTAGAAATAGCCAATAAGGGAGCAGTAACTAGGAGCCTCCCACTGAACAGGGAACTCCAAAGATGATTAGAAAATGTCAGAGCAAGCTGGGCCAATCCTGCTCCAAGTTGATTCCATTTGGAAAAACAGTATCAACTTTAAAGATCCACGATTGTTCACAATGTTGTAGCTTTTTAACCCAATCACCTCCCTGAGGGTCCATCAGAATATGGTCAATGATATGTTAAAATAGTTGATCAAAAACGTGGCCTTTTTCCAGATCATGATCCACCATCAGTGCCAATGTAGCGGCCATGTGCAAACGAGAGACGTGCTCACTGAGACGGGTCTTGCATGATCTAATTGTTCTGCCTATGTAATAAAGGTTACACGGGCAGACTATCAAATACACCACAAAAGTGGAACTGCAAGAGGTTCTCCAGTGGAAGCATAACAGCAAACCCTTGTGAGAATCCTGCCAGCGATTGCCTTGTAAGGTGGTCTTACAATATTTACATTTGCCACAAGGGAAATGACCTAGATCGGGGTGCACTGTGGGCACCTGATCCGTTGGAGTGGCTGCATGCACTAGTCTGTCACGAAGATTAGTACCTCATCAGTAAGCCACCATCAGGGGTCGTTGGAAGCAAGTATGCAAACAGAGCATCGGCCAATATTTGTGTAATAAACAGCAAATATGTATGGTAGTATCCCCACTATTTGGGCATCCTTGGAAGATCATGGATCAGGACCATCCAAAAGCCACTCTCTGTGGGTGTATAATGCTCGATGATAAGCTTGAAGCACAAGCTGATGTGGATAACCCCTAGATCAAAGGCGCCCCATCAAATCGTATGCATGTTTCTTAAACTCAGATGTAGTAGAACAGAGGTGGCATACACGCAAAAACTGGCCATAAGAAAGGCCATTATTTAAAGATGTAGGATGATAACTGTTGTATCGAAGAAGAGAATTTCGTTGCACTGGCTTACGGTACAAGGTGGTATGAAATCCCTCAGAAGTAAGAATGACAGTAATATCCAAGAATTGGATTGATGTGCATTCAATTTGTGCTGTAAATTTCAAATTGGTCTTAAGTGAGTTGAACCAGTTCAAAAACATTGACAAAGAGGCGAAGGAATCAGTCCAAATGAAAAAAATGTCATCCAAAAACCGACACCAAAATGGAATAAATTTAAACCAATCTGAAGTGTATTCATACTCTTCTTCAAATTGTGCCATGTAGATTGTGAACATAAGATATGCCATATTGGGTCAGACCAAGGTCCATCAAGCCCAGTATCCTGTTTCCAACAGTGGCCAGTCTAGGTCACAATTACCTAGCAGTTTCCCTAAAGCTGTATCATCATCTTAGGAACAACACAATTACATTACACTTTGTGAAGTAACCTTTCTTTCAAGGCAATGGAGGGTTAAGAGACTTGCCCAAGGTTGCAAGGAGTGCTAAGGGGAACTGAACCCTGGTCTCTTGGTTACCAAGCCAGTACTCTAACCATTAGGCTAATCATCCACTTGTGGCTAGTGATGGGGGCCACCGTGGCTCCCATAGCAATGCCAAAGTGTTGTAAATAGAATTTACCGTCATAGAGAAAATAATTCTTAGTAAGGACTAGTTGCAATAAGTCCAACAGAATTGTAAAACTTCAGCTTGATCAATGTTTGAATAAAGTGCTTGAACGTCCAATGTAACCGGATATGTATATGTAGATACTTGGATGCATGCAGTTAACTGAACCAAAAAATGAGAAGTATCGCAAATATATGATTTAACTGCTGTTGCCGCCGGTTGGAGAAATTGATCACAAAATTTGGTTAGGGGTTCTAATACGGAGACCCTACATGATACTATCAGTCTGCCTGGGGTGGGTGTCAACGATTTATGAATCTTTGGTACTGTATAAATTACAGGAATTTTAGTAAACTCTAAATCCTTTCAACTCGAGATCCAACACATTGCAGTATGAGAAACTAAAACTGTGTGCTGCTGAATGGTTTTAATGTTACTATGTCTTTAAAAGGTTGGTGTTGGATTTTAGAGTGTTTTGGTTGTAGGTGATGATAAATGAGGGAGTTTGCTAATTGGCTCGATTGGTTATTGGATCAAGGGAATGGTAGCCATTTTGTATGTGGGTATGGATTGGCTGGTATTTGCCAGCTATATATGTGTACACACAGTGTTTGTCTGATGGTTAACATCAGTTGAGACTGCAGTAGAGGAGTGGAGTGGAGTGAGACTGGAGTGGAGGAGTGGCCTAGTGGTTGGGGCAAGATACTTCAGGCTGGAAGGTCAGGGGTTCAAATCCCACTAGAGGACAGCAACCTTGGGCTGGAAGGACTGGGGTTTCTAGTCCCACAGGTGCTCCTTGTGGTCTTGGGCAAGCCACTTAACCCTCCATACCCATGTTCCCTGTAAAATAGTTATCTCCAAGTTATAATGCCCTGTTCAATGTAATTTCAATTTGTTCAATGTAAACTGCACTGATGCAGAATAGCGCAGTATATAAGAGAATGTAAATAAAATAAATAAATAAGTAGGTGGGTGAAAGGCTTCTTTTGTGATAAGTGCTTTTTTTTCTTTTTTCCTTAGTTTGGTATGTATACAGCCTTGAGGAGGGGTGTTGGGTGCTTTGAGTAGTAGTAGTAGTACATCAGGCTGTCTTGGTGTGACTGGGCCCTTGTTCGGTTTTTTTTGTTTCAGACTGGCATTTGATGTTCAGTCGGTGTGTGAGGCTATTCTTAAGTATATTCTGCTCCCCACCCCCCCCCGATGGAGCTAAAGCGAAACGCTATATAGGCATCTACAGTGGCATTGGGGTGAAGGAAAAGATAAGAACTGGCTGATTACCAACACAAGTTGATAAATAGCTGATGCCTTGGTGTAATGAAGCATGAAATGACATGTTAATGCTGCACTACTGATGGGTAAGGTCTGCTTGAGTGAAGTGGTTTTTTTTAAATTGGTTAGAAAATTAATGATAAAATCTTTGATAACAGTATTGATGTAAAGATGCTTGATGGGTGGTGGGGTTTTTTGAGGATTGATGATGTTCCTGAGCTTGTCCTAAGGCTACTGTTACAGACCTGGACTTGAATGCTCATTGGTTCTGAGATCCTTTTTTCTCCCCAAGGATGTTGATGTTAATGTAGAGCAGCTACCAATATTTTTTCCTAGAATGACGTTTATTATTTGGCTGTATCTTTCCAGTGGCATCACTTCAAACATAAACGCCGCACATGCTCTTTTTAAAACCTCAAATCTCTATCATTACACTACCAAAACCTCCATGATGGTCCTGATGCCCATCACATACTTTCAACACAAGTTAGGCACTACAATGGGCTCTCAAAACCAAGCCTATCAACCTACATAAGCAGACAGATATATCCACTATAGGATTCAACTGAAACTTCCTAGAACTCTTAACACACATTCCACTCTATGGTATTATCTAACCCCTTTGGATGAACTGTTTGTAATTTGAAAATCCACTGTTGTTCCGTACGGATCAATGCTCCGTTCCTATCCCCTCCCATAATATTCCGGGGGATGTGGTCAATACAGAAACATTTCAGTTCCTCAATACCATGTTGATGTGCCAGACAATGTTGAACTATACATGCCTCCTCAGCCAGACAATTTAGTTGGCTCTTATTTCTGTTCTGTGTTCCTTCAGTTGCCATGTGGTTTTACCCACATAAAGTTTCTCACACCATGAAAGCACAGTACCAGACACACCCACCATCTTCAAACAGTAAAGCAAAATATTATGATCAAGTATAGCAAAAGCTGCAGCCACATCCAATAAAACCAAAAAGAAATGGGACCCATTATCAAAACCTCAGAAGATGACATCAGAACATGCCACCAACAGAAACTCGGTGCTATGACTAGCCTGAAAACCGAACTGAAGAGTTCAAAATCTGATTAGCAGATAAAAAAGCATCCAATTGCAACAACACTAATTTCTCCAGACTCTTTGCCACAAACAACAAAGATGAAATAGGATGAAAATTCATCAGATCACTTGGATCAAACTACAGTTTTTTTTAACAATGGGAATATACTTGCCTTCTTCAATAACTCAGGAACAACACCGTCACAGAAGGGATCATTCAGTATTGAGGTCATGCAAGCTGTCAAATCAAGCTTCAAAGACTTCAGAACCAACATAGAGCAAGGGTTAAGTGGACTTGAAGAACAGTTCAAAGAATCAATAGCCTGTAATACATCCCCTTCAAGCACCTAAGAACATAAGAACATAGCATATGCCATACTGGGTCAGACCAAGGTCCATCAAGCCCAGTATCCTGTTTCCAACAGTAACCAATCTAAGTCATACGTACCTAGCAGTTTCCTCAAAAGACACAGATTCCACAATGCTTGTACTGGGTCAAGCATTGATATCCTGGGTCCCTTCTTAATAATGGTTTCCTTCAGGAACTTGTCCAAACCTTTTTTAAACTCAGCTACACTAACAGCCTTTACTACATCCTCCGGTAACAAATTCCAGAGTTTGATTACACGTTGAGTGAAAAAATATTTTCTTTTATTAGTCTTAAATAGTTTACCCTGTAGCTTTATTGCATGTCCCCTAGTCTTTCTATATTCTGATAACGTAAACAATCAATCTATGTTTACCCGTTCCACTCCGTTCATTAATTTATAGACTTCTATCATATCTCCCCTCAGCCGTCTATTTTCCAGGTTAAAGAGCCGTAACCTTTTTAGCCTTTCTTCATAGGAGTATCCTTCCATCCCTTTACCATTTTGTTGGCTCTTCTCTGAACCTTTTCTAATAACGCTATATCCTTTTTAAGATACGGCGACCAGAATTGCACACAATATTCAAGGTGCGGTCTCACCATGGAACGATATAGAGGCATTATAATATCTTTTGTTTTATTTTCCATTTCTTTCCTTATGATACCTAGCATTCTATTTGCTCTCTTGGCCGCCACTGCACACTGGGTTGAGGGTTTTAACATGTTATCCACAATGACGCCTAAATTTTTTTCCTGGGTGGTGGTTCCTAATGTGGAACCTTGCATCATGTAGCCATAGTTTGGGTTGTCCTTCCCTAGGTGCATAACTTTGCACTTGACCATATTAAATTTCATCTGCCATTTTGATGCCCAGTCTTCAAATTTATCAAGATCCTCTCGCAATTTTCTACAATCCTCTTGGGTTTTAACAACTTTAAATAGTTTTGTGTCATCTGCAAATTTGATAACCTCACTCGTTATTCCCCTTTCCAGGTCATTTATGAATACGTCAAAAAGCAGCGGACCCAGCACAGATCCCTGGGGTACACCACTATTCACCTTTCTCCATTGGGAAAATTGGCCATTTAGCCCTATACTCTGCTTTCTATAAACCTCCTTAAACAATGCCCAATACTCTATAAAGCATAGTTACTCACCTGTAACAGGTGATCTCCGGGAACAGCAGGAATTAAGTCTTCACATATGGGTATTGTCGGTACTGACGGAGCCTGTGCGGGAAGGCTCCCCAGTTGAATTTAAAGTTGAGCCAAGGAGAGAGACAGAGAGAGAGATATAGAGAGAGAGATACAACTCCTAGGGGAGGAGGGTGGGTTGTGAAGACTTAATTCCTGCTGTTCCCGAAGATCACCTGTTACAGGTGAGTAACTACGCTATCTCCAGGAACAAGCAGGAATGTAGTCTTCACATATGGGGACTCCCCAGCTGAAAGATGCCAGAGGAATGACCCCAGCGAGCTGTGAAACCAGTCCTAAATATTGGAGAATTGTCATGCACAAGAGACAGCTCGTTCTATTTCTGGAGCTGTTGGTGCTCTGATGAGCCAGTCGTCTAAGTAGGGGAAGAAGAATATCCCCAGAGTTCCCAGGAATGCTGCTACTACAGCCATGCATTTTGTGAAGACTCTTGGGGCAGAGGCCAGCCCGAATGGAAGGACTCTGTATTAGAAGTGGTTTCCTTGAAAAAGAAATCGAAGGTACTTCCTGTGATTTACATGGATGAGGATATGCGTGTATGCATCTCTTAGATCTAGAGAACATAACCAATCCTGATTCTGAAGGTATGGTAAAAGTGTTCCGAGGGAGATCATCTTGAACTTTTCTCGGAACAGATATTTGTTCAATTCTCTGAGGTCCAGGATAGGTCTGTATCCCCCTGTCTTCTTTGGGATAAGAAAATAGGGGGAGTAGAACCCCATCCCCCATTGGGATATGGGTACCACTTCTATTGCTCCTTGAGCAAGAAGTGAGGAGACCTCCTGACACAGAATGTCGGTGACAGGGCCTTGAGAATTGAATTGTTTTATGACTGTAGGCGGGGGCATACTGAGAAAGTGAAGTTTGTACCCCTGTCCTACAATGGACAGAGTCCAGTTTTCTGAAGTTATTTGTTGCCATCTTTTGGCAAAATGGCATAATCTGCCCGGAATGGTCAAGGGCTCAGGACTCTTCAGAGTTAAAATGGTTAAGTTCTCTAGGTAGAAGTCAAAGCCCCTGTGGAGGGTGTACTTGCTGAGCCAGTTTAGCTCTTTGAGCTTGCGGCTTTCTTTGTTGTCTAGATTGCTGCCCTTTCTGGGGAGCATGAACTGGACAGTGAATTGGGTGGGAATAAGAATGGTAAGATTTTTTCTTCATGTTAAAGAAAAATTTCTTGCCTGTCTTTTTCTTTGATGTGTTGGCTGTAGACTTTGATAGTCTATTCAAGGTGGTATTGTCAGATTCAATACAGTAACGTCACCTACAGTCTAATATAGATATCATGACAAAACCTCCGCTATAAGACACTTATAAGTTTAGCTTGTACAATATGAAAATCTGATGTAAACAGTTACCCCAAGTTATCCAAGTTCTTTTTCCTGTTACCTGTAAACACTGTTTCATTATATGCAACGTGTATGCTTTATGTTGTATGTAAACCGCACTGATGTTGAATAGCGCGGTATAAAAGAAACGTAAATAAATAAAATAAATTTAAAAAATTTGATTAGCCTTGCTCTGCCAATCCTTCCCAAATAAGTTTTCACCTGTGCATGGAATGTTTCCTAACTTCTCCTGCACCCACTCCTCTAAATCTGATGCTTGGAGCCAGGCAATGCGCCGTGCTCCAATGGCAAGAGCAGAGGTCCTGCTAATAGCTTCAAAGCAGTCAAAAGCTGCACGGTTCACAAATTTGGAGACATTTTGAGCATGCTTGAGCAGAGTGAGGTACTGAACCCGTTTATCTTCAGGAAGAAGAGGGCTCATGAGTTCCAGATCTGCTGTAACCTCCTCTAGAAACATTCCCATGTAAAGGGAATATGAGCTAATCCTAGCTGCTAGCATGGAGGATTGAAAGCATTGATGCCCAAAGGCATCGAGTGTCCTCGATTCACGGCCTGGCAGGTTGGAAGAATGTGTTTTAGCACTCTTTATTCTCTGCATGGCTGATTCCACTACCATGGAATGGTGTGGTAACTGAGTCTTCTGAAAACCTGGAGAAGGCGGGACTCGGTACATAGTATCGAGGCATTGAGAATGCGGTGACACCGTTAAGGGACTTTCCCACATTCTGAACATAAGATCTTGAAGGATCTGCTGTATGGGCAGCATCGCTGCCTCTTTGGGAGCCATAGGATATTGCAGAATTCTTAGTTCTTCTGCCCTAGGTTCCTTCTCAGGAGTAACCGTGATTGAAAGCCCCTTAGCTACATCATGTATAAAATCCTGAAAAGACATGTCTTCTGGAGAAGACATTCTGCACTCAGGAGAAGGAGATGGATCCTTCAACAGCACTGCTCTTGTATCGGTAGAGTCATCGGAATCAGAAGACTCATCGGAGCTTTGCATTGACTGATGCTGCATCGATCGATGCTGGTACCGATGAATATTGGTACCGTGGCATTTCGGTTCCAGCCCCTCGATGCCGGAGAAACTCTCAAGGCTCGGCATGGGAGGAAGCCATCCCACCTGAGTGGGTGCCACTGGAGCCGGTACCGGTGTCGGTACTGAGCTCATTTGAACCATCTGTAGCGGTCTTAGCGGTACCAAGGCAGCTACGAGGGATGCTAGACTGTGTTCAATAGCGAGGATGCCTGGTCAGTACTGGTGGAAGCAGCTACGACCCCAGAACATGGCAGCAGACGTTCTGCAGAGGTGGAGGCCTCTGGAACATTCTGAGACCCTGTTTGTGCTTTGGAGACCGAAGACTCCCGCCGGGGCAATTTTGCCGGTGTACTTTCCTCGAGGGTAGTGCCAGTGGCATCTCGATGCTTTACAGGAGATTTACCCTTCAAGGACCAGCTAGTCTTTACAGACTTTTGTTTAGTTACCTGAGATCCATGAGAGGAAGATGAAGCCCTGGAGGACGTTGATGCAACTGACATCGTGTCAGCAGTGAAAAGGGAACCGGCCTTTGCAGCTCTGTTCTGCAGGCCCCTTTTGGTCATCTTTCTACAGGAGAGACACTCCGCTGGACAATGTTCAGGACCAAAACATTTGAGACACCATTCGTGGGTGTCAGTGACAGAAATAGTACCGCCACAGTTTGAACATTTTTTAAAACCACTAGTTGACTTCTCCATGTTTGGAGATTTTTGGGCCTAGTGCCCAAAATGGCGCCTTACCCCAGGAGGGGTGAGGCACCGAAGAAAAGAAAGAAAAGCTTCCTTTTTTTTTTTTGAAGAAAAATAAGAAAGAGAGAACCGGCGGTACCGGTAGGCGTTGAATAAAGGCAGACGCGACCACAAAAAAACAAGAAAGAAGATAAAGTTTTCTGCGGTGACAGGAAAGACGTCCTGTCGGCTCCCACGAAAAATGAAGAACTGAAGTAAAAGAGGCAGTAAGACGGGAAGACAGCACGCATGCGCTGTGGGATGCTCCCAAAGGCTTTCCTTTGGACACTGGGGAGCGTTCCTGCGCAGGCTCCGTCGGTACCGACGATACCCATATGTGAAGACTACATTCCTGCTTGTTCCTGGAGATCATCTATTTCCACAGCTCCTCCATCCAAATAGGAAAACGGTGGCAGCTGAGAATACAAATCAGTTAATTTATTCTGAAAAACATCACTAAACTCCATAGCAGAAAGCGGGGAAAATGTAACTACATGGTCACCTTTCAAGAAAGTCGAAACCCCCTCAAAGAGAGCTTTTGGCCAGTTAGAAGCCTAATGAATTTGCCTTGAAAAGTACAGCCTTTTAGTATCCAACACCTTTGCCTGATAAACTTCCAAACAATCATTATAATCAGACAACGTAATAGCAGATGGAACTTTCTGCCAATTGCGCTCGGCAAGACACAATGAACATTTCAACCCCCACAACTCCTCTGTAAACCAAGGGACAGGTGTGTAAGGAATCAACCAGTCTGTAAGATAAGCGGGAGGGCCTGTGTGTAGAGCATGGTGTGTGACATGAGAAGCTTGAATCTGATTATAAATATGATTGGCAGCCAGTGTTGGTTTCCTAATAGAGAAGCAATGGGGTTGTTCTGTGAGATTTTAATAGCAACTTAACAGCAGTATTATGGATTAATTGTAACTGTTTTAAGGAGTGATTGTAAGGCTGCTATAAAGAACATTGCAATAGTCTTTTCGACTAAGCACCAGTGCATTAGCAATCAGTTGCAGAATGTCAGGCTCCAAAAGTGTTCTGATAAAAAGAAATTTTCTGAAGAGTATAAAAAGCTTTATACATTCAATTTGGGCCCAACCGTGTAAATGGCACTAACACGGTTATCCATGGGTACTGCCGCTATATGTCCCAATGCTAATGGGTTATCATCAGGGCATTCCGGAGGTGGTACCTGGGTATAACCAGTTAGCGATGATATTCAGCCACTGTCCGGTTATACCTCGGCGGTGAAAGTAAGGTGCGGCAAAGGTTGGCCTAACCTTTGCCGCTGCGGCTAACTGGGCAGTGGCTGAATATCGTTGCTGCCTGGTTAGCTTCCTGCTTCCGCAGCTGACCCGGATATTCAATGCTGGTGGTCAGATGTGGCCCTGGCATTGAATATTTGGGTTTTGTGTTCTCTGATGATGGTTAGCCGTTGTAATCGCGCTAGCTGCCACCACTGAATATTGGGCCCTTTGAGTCCAGCTGAATGCCTAAAACAGTGACCGAATCTTGAATGGGATTGAGACTCTCATGAAACAAGGAGAGTGTGTTGGAGAGGGTAGTTTTCTAGTTATCCAGGCTAAAAACTCACTTCTTTGAGACTGCTTTTGGATCCTGATCCCCCTTAGTCTCCTGTCTACCTCCTATATGTTTACTTACCATTCCCTTGGATATATCCTAGTCCTCAGTTGTGCTGTCTGTCTTGATTGTTGTGTTGACTATATTGTAAGCTCTTATGAGCAGGGACTGTCTCTTACATGTCTTTGTACAGGGCTGTGTATGCCTTGTAGCGCTATACAAATGATAAGTAGTAGTTGCAGTCATCATTTTCCAGATGGCTTCAAATTTGGAAGAGTTTATTTTACGCTATTGCAATGTGCAGTGTGCAACAGTGTTCAGACAGTCATTGAGAGATCCTAGGTTAGGAATAAGGAAACTAGTGGATACCACAAGCTGGATGCTGTTAGCACTGAGGTACGGACTGATCCCAAAGGACTGAATGTGGGTAGCTAATGGGACCATGAAAGTATCAAACAAAATTTTGTACTGGTGGTTTCATCTATTTATTTTGCATGTGAATTGTTTATGGCATTGGATGGTCATGACCAGTTTTGGAGGATATAAATATTTTAAAATAAATATAAGAGTACATAAAAACTGGAGCCAAATTGGGGAAACTCCACAATGAACCGCACATGGTTGAGAAGCAGTAACGGCCAAACTCTGAACTGTATGATGATCATGGCTAGGAATGTCATAATCTGTACCTGTCCAATGTGTCTGCAGGATAGCCTTTCCCCTCTTGCCCGCAGTAGCAGCCGTAAGATTCAAACTCCTGTGGACATCGCCTAGTTAGACAGAAAAGCATTTCCCCCAGCTGTGGCAGCTCTCTCTTGACAATTCCATTTTCCCTTCGTTGCAAAAATGTGAATCTATCACAGGCTGTAAAACAATAACAGAGAATACCGACATGTAATTTAGATGCATGCTTCTCTTTACTATTTTTTTTTATATTGTAAACTGTAATCATAACCTGGTATTGGATTTGGTGTCAGTCAAGAGGTCTTTTTTCTTTGAAGCAGCACAAGGATTGTCTAAAGGTGGCATTTTGAGTGAACACTTGGGACATGTTTACTAAAGTGCGGTAAGCTATTTTGCAGCTACCACACGACAAAATGTTGTGCAGCAAAGCCTGTACGGTATCTGCAGGGGGTTCACTGCACTGTCCCATGATCCCTGCATTGGAGGCTAGCACGGGTAGTCTTGTGCAGTTTGCAGATTCAGGGGTCACGGGATGAAGGCCAGGAGCAGGAGGAGCACTAAGCAAGTAGTTGCTCTGTCCTCTCTATTTGAGGCTGCAAAAGCACGATCTCCCCCATGCCTCCCCCCCCCTCCCACTAGCAAAAGGATGCCGGTACCATAGATCTTCTGATCTGAGGCATCGGCACAAGTGAAGGGCATCTCCCCTTTTGGAAACACTCCCCCCCCCGGACAGCACCCTACCAAATGGGATGCTGTTGGGGCAGTGGTGGGGGGGGGGGGGCTCTTCAGGTTACCGAAGCACCACACCCACGAAAAGCTCCCAGCTAGCCAACCAAGTCCCCCCTCCTGGTCTCACCACATTAGCTAGTATCCCAATTAGCTAGTCAGAATTTTCCATTGGGCTTCCCTAAGCCCCACAGCCTCCAATCCCCCAGGCCTTACCAAAAATGCTTCATAGTGGTCAGGGAGCAGGAACAATCCTCTCTGCTCCTGCCTCTGTCACCAACACCAGATATTTATTTATTTATTTTATTTATTTGTACATTCTTTTATACCGCTTCTTCAAGAGATCAGATGCAGTATACAGGTAACGTAACAAAAATAATAATGGAACTATTATTATTTTTACAATGAACATTTTTAGAACAATTTAACTAATATACATAGAACAGTAGAAGCAACTGGCAAGTTGATGCCCATCTTATGTAACTGATAGAAACAATTAATATCAATATAATGATATAATGGCGCCAGCCTCATGGTGCTGCCCCTTAGTGAGAAGACCTCAACGTTTTCATGCTAAGGAGCAGCACCACAAGACTGGCACCATTTTAGCTAGTGATGACACCGGGGCAGGATCAGGGAGGATCGCTTTTGTTTCTTGGCCACTACACAACCATGGAGCACTTTAGTAAGGGGGGTTTGAGAGAAGGTCCAGACTGGCTAGCTGGGATACTAGCTAATGTGGTGGGATGTGGAGCGGGGACCCAGTTAGCTAGCAGGAAAATTTTCAAGAGTGGGGGTCAACAACATCCATTATTGATAGTGTGCTGTGCCAGAGGAAGTTCTGGAAAGAGGGTGGTAGCCTTCAATGGCGCTGATGCCCCAGATCATAAGATCCGAGGCACCACCACCCTTTTTCTAGTGGGGGGGGGGCAGAGGGGTTAGATCAAACTTTTATTGCTGCTGCTGCTACCAATTGGCAGCAGCCACAAAGTGAACCCATAGATCAATTACAGATAACGCCACCTCTTCAGTGGCGATTTAGGCAGCCTCATGTGACAATTTTTTGTGTGATGGCTGCCTTGTCTCGCCACTCCTTTTCCCACCCTGATCCAGCCTTCTCTGTCCACTACCACGTGAAATGCAGTGCAATAGCTGCTTTTCCACTATGTTAGCTCTCACTGCAGCATGATCTTTCCCATGTTCTTAGTTCCGTGATGACAGTAACGCCCCTTAGTAAACATCCCCCCTGGATTATATCCCTGGTTATGGACTCAAGGCTCATCTTCAAAATCATCTTTGTATAACTGTTATGCTGATTCAAAGCAAACAAAAAAAAAGCTACTCTAATCTTCACGTAATCCATTTATTTCCAGCTTGGCAGAGAGAATACTATATTATCTTTATCTTAAAAAGGAATTCATGACTCAATGATACAAGGTAATATTTTATGCTGCTAGGTGAGAGAATCTCAATGACTGAAAGTACATTGGGGGGGGGTGTATTTAGAAGCCTTATTCACAATTTATATGTGTAAAAGCAGCACTTAAACGTGCAAATACCATTTTATAGAGGGCTGAATTTACACATGGATGTCCTTACCATGTAGAAATGGCAAACAGCATGTCTGGACTCTGATTAGAGGGTGGCCTGGGTGGGTCTAAAATCTATCCGTGTATTCACCATTTCATATAGGGAATGCAAGAGTGTGACCTAAATTCTCCATATCAGGATTCACACTTGCTCCCTGGCACATTATGGTTTTTAAAACGTGCTCATTTCAGTCAGCCCTTTCCAAGGAGGGATTAAGGGCACTATCCCTTTTAATTCCCCATTGTTTATTTCCCTCCCCAAATTCCAATTAAGTAAAGATGGCGGCCTCTGTAGTTAACTGGTTGCATTTGTATATGTAAGTTTGCAAAATGCCCATTTAGACGTGCGAGTTACTGAGTTGCGCCTGTTGATTTTTCCCCACATGTAGATTTGTAAAATAGCTCCTCTGGCTCCATGTATCAGCAGATACACCTGTACACTTTTAGAAAAGGCTCCAGACTGCTTCATGGAGCAGCTGGTTCAGGAACAGACACAAGGAGGAGATAATTTGGACCTAGTCCTTAGTGGGATGCAGGATCTGGTGCAAGAGGCAATGGTGTTTGGGCCATTGGCAATAGTGATCATAACATGATCAAATTTGATTTAATAAATGGAGGGAGAATAGCAAGGAAATCTAATGCATTAGCATTAACTTTCAAAGGGGGGCTATGATACACTGAGGAAAATGGTAAGGGCAAAACTAAAAGCCCTCATATTAGGACATTGGTCATCAGTAACTGCCAGATGTGAGTGGAGGAGTAGCCTAGTGGTTAGAGCAACTGCCTCGTACCCAGAAGATCAAGGGCTCGATTCCCGCTGGCACTCCTTGTGACTTTGGGCAAGTCACTTTACCCTCCATTGCCTTGGAAGAAAAGGCTGGCAATCTACTTCCAGTGATACATTGCCAAGAAAACCCAGAGGTAGCTGGGTTGCTATGAGTCAACAATGACTTGATGGCACACAAAAAAAAAACCTGCCAGATGCTTAGTGCATTTGGGTGATCTTTAAAGCTTTCAGGTTGTTAGTGGAAAATGAACTGTTTTCCCATTATACAAAATATGTGATTAATCAAGACTAACAAAATAATCAGACAGGTATTTCAACTTTGCCTTCATTTTCCTTGATGAGCAAGATCTTAACAAGGAATAGAGCGCTGTCATACAGAGTCATTACATAAAAATTATGATGTGTTATTTATTCAAAAAGTCTGAAAAGCTTATTTATTTCATCAATTTTATAGACTAATTGTAGCAACACTATAGATGCTGTTTGGAATGTTGTTCTAATCCTGGTTTTAATGATTGTTTCTTAGTGTGCATTATTTTGTATAATGTCAAGAGGAATTTTATTATGGTTGTGTTATTATAAACCACACAGATGCTAATGTGGTTTGTTATTATTGTTATATGCTATCAAGTTGGTGTTGACTCAGGGCGACTCTCTGGATAGTTCTCCTAAACTGTGTTTGATCTTCAGTCAAATGACTCACTGTTGATATAATGGCATCCATAGCTGCTGTTATTGCATTGATCCATCTCATTGCTGGCCTTCCTCTTTTGTGTTGACCTTCAACCTTGCCAAGCATGATGTCTTTCTCTAAAGATTCTCTTCTCATGATGTGTCCAAAGTATGTTTATGGTTTATTTAAAACATAATTTACCAACCTTCAGATGCCAGTTTACAATTAAAATACCCATAAAAAGATGGAAAATAAATCCATAAAATGGTCAAAAGCTAATAGACACCTGCATACATTACAGAGGATAGGCGTGAAGAGGCTATTCAGAGGTTATATCGCAGTGTTAAAGATGGTGTCAAGGGGAAGTGCAGTAGAAAATTCACTAGCTGTGGTTGATGAATTGATGTGCTTCTCTTAGGGGGTGAGAACATAGTTCTCTCCCCACGTCTTGCTGGGTATCTTCACCTGGTGACCCCATTGTACAAAATCTATACTGAATCCCAGCAAGGCAACACTATAATTGAAGTATGTATTTTTCTTTTTTGTTCCTACCATACTGGCCACATGACACCCAGGATTAAAAGGTGCCCATTTCTGAGAATGCTACCCTGGAAGTTCTGGATTTCAACTTCCTACCTAAAAGCCTAAATTTGGCTTCCAGAACCTCTCTCCCATACTTACCTATGTCATTGATACCAACATGAACCAAGAGAGCAGACTCCTCCCCAGCATTATTTAAAACCTTGTATAGATGGCACGTGAGGTCTGCTACCTTTGCACCAGGCAGGCCTTTTATCAGGTGATCCTCACATCCACCAGCCATCCAGTTATCTACAAGCCTAATGATTGACTAACCAACTATAACGGCTGTCCTAACCCTTCTAGGGCACATGGCCCTGGCGAAACCTCCTCGGTGCGAGAGGGTTTTACATCTCCTGGTAGACAGGTCCTGGCTACAGGATCACTTTCTGCCACTCTAGGGTTATGATCTCCTGTCACTTGACCTCTCTCCTCCATGGCAGCAGGGAGGCTGCCAGACCAGAGGTGGACTTTGTACTACATCCCTGTGGTTCTCTTCTATATACTTCTCTGTCTTCCTTATGTCCTCCAAATCTGCTACTCTAGCCTCCAAAGATCAGACTCATTCCCTGAGAGCAATGAGCTCCTTGCACCTAGTGCACACATAAGACCCCTCACCAACTGGGAGAAAATCATATATGTGACAATGTAAAAGACTGGATAGCCCCCATCTTGCTGCTGGACTGCTGTCTGAATCTTAGTTTTCAGGTTTTGCTTAGCTATTTAAGTTATTTACTTACTTAAGTTTCCTGGGGATACTTGTACTAATACAACTATATCTAATACGTTTAATGGACTTTGTTCACCTAAAATTAATTAATTTCAGGTCCTTAATTAATCTATCCCTAATGAGGATAACCAGCTGAACCTGAAAGTGAATTTGATCACCTCCATCTCTTTAATAAGTTTAAGAGCTTATATAGCTAAGATTATGCCTGGGGTGGGTGGGGGTCAGGGTAAGTGGGAGGGAAAGAAGATTTAATAAATGCTGGTTTGCTACACAGTGGCCTTACCTGTGCTTCTAAGGTAATGTCTTAACACTTTCCTGGGTGATTCAGATAGCCCTTGGTTTGATAGAGGGGGCCTTTCAAATTGCCCCTTTGATTTGTCATTTGACATTAACACCTATTTAAGACAGCTTCACAGTTCTTTTGCCTCCTAACTGGAAGGTCTCTTTGTAAAGGTCTCTAGAGACAAATGTATTTCTTTCTACTCAAAGACTATTTACTCTATTTTACTCTCTATACTAAGCTATACTCTGATTTGATTTAAATGAAAAGCTCTCTGATGGTACTAAGACCTGACTGACTCAAAAAAAACGCTGAATTCTAAAATACACAGATTTATCAGCTTTAACCCAAAGAATTACCTTTTCCTTAAGATTTAGAGTATTTCCAATAAGATAAATACTTACAAGTGAAGATCGTTTTCCAGCTGTAGCAGCCTCTTTCGGTAGTCCTTCAAGGAATCGAATGATGCATGATCCCTTGAGCAGCCCCAACATGAAGTCAACTCATCCTCCATGCCTTTGGAGGGGCCACACCAAACTCCAAAGGTCCATGGTCAGCCTGACTCCTGAAGCGATTATGATGACATTGATTGAGACTGCTGGTGCTCCCATGATTTGTTCATGGCAGCCCTCAAGGAACACTTCGCTAAGAGAATGGAAGAGAACCTCTTGATGATGCTTTCTCTGTGGAAACTGGTAGCTTTGGTTTTGAAGTAGCAGCATCTAGCTGTGCCTGCCTGCGGGAGACAGGTCAACATCAGGACCTCGAAGGGCCTCAACATTGACTGGTGCTTGGCTGATATCAGTATTTATTTATTTATTTAATATATTTTCTATACCGCGCTCTTTATAATCAGTGCGGTTTACAGGCAAACAATAACCTGTACAGTGCAGTAGAAACCTGTACTGTACTTACAATGAACAAGTGGTGTAACATGGGACTAACGTGGGTAACTATATACAGGCCGAGCACTCAGGTCGCATATATGGTATTGACCAGAGTTGCTTATCAATTATTTACATGCATGGATAGCTATATACATGTTTCTATTTACAGGTTGTGCAGTTGTGCTAGTGGCATTGCCTTAGTGTGACATGGGTGTGCAAGGGGCGTTGTCCTGGTGGTTGGGTATGTCTGGTTGTGGTTTATCACTAGACTGGGAGTAGTGTAGGAAGAAGAGATGGTGTTTCAGTGCCTTCCTAAACTGGGTAAGGTCCGTAATGGACCGGATGGTGGTTGGGAGGGCATTCTAGCTTGTGGATGCATAGAACACAAAGGCTCTGTTCCTTGTTTCTTGCAAGCATTTTGTGATTGCATTTGGGATTACCAGCATGTTGGCAGCAAATGACTTTCTGGATCTGTTGGGGGGAGTAGGGAGGACGAGGTCCGTGAGGAAGGCGGAGGAGCAATTGTTGATGGCTTTGAAGGTTAGCAATAGTATTTTGAAGGAGAGTCGGCAGTGGACAGGCAGCCAGTGGAGGTGCTTCAAGATTGGGGTTATGTGATCCCTCCTTGAGACTCCTTATAGTATTCTGGCGGCGTTCATTGCAAGCTGAAGTGGGATCAGCGTGTTCTTCGGGAGTCCATGTAGAATTGAGTTGGCGTAGTCGAAGTGGGGGATTATGAGCGCTTGATAAATTGTCCTGAAGTCGTCCGGCTCCAGCAGGGGTCGTAGATGCCGAATTGTCCGTATTTTGTGGTAGACTGCCTTGACAATATTATTTATGTGGGCTTTCATGTCAAGTTGTCGGTCTAATGTGACCCCTAGATAGCGGACAGTGGGCTTGCTTAGGAGCTTGGTGCCTCTTACTTTTAATGAGGTGGGAGATGTAAATGTTTGGTTCCTGGTCATGAATAGTGCGTCCGTTTTGTTGAAGCTTATTCTGAGGTTTTGGGTGTGGAGCCTGTCAGTGACAGCATCAAAGCAGATTGTTAGTGGTGAGAAGTCTGGTTGGTCGATTGAGAACGGCATGTAGAGCAGTACATCGTCGGCGTATACCAGGCAGGCGACGTTGAAGGAGCAGATGAGTGAGCAAATGGGATGCATGTATATATTGAACAGCAGGGCTGAGAGTGAGGATCCCTGTGGTACGTCCTGTTTTTGTTGGAAAGGTTCAGAGGTCATGGAGCCGGTTCGTACATGTTGCCATCTGTCTGTCAGGTATGACTTACACCAATTTAGGGCTGCATCATGGATTCCCTTTTCCTTGATGCGACCCATGAGCAGATCATGATTGACAGAGTCAAATGCTGTGGCAATATCTATGAAAATTAGGGAAAATCCTTGTCTGATGTTGTCCATTTCAGTGATTAGGGTGCTGAAGAGGGTGGTCAGGAGAGTCTTGACGCCATGTGATTCTCTGATTCCATGCTGACATGGGTCGAGAGGAGCGATGGTCTCGATGTGGTGTTGGATTTGGTGTTGGACAACATTTTCAATTATTTTGGCCAGTAGTGGAATGCTTGAGATTGGTCTGTATGATTCCACCTTCTGGGGGTCTAGCTTGTGGTTCTTTAGAAGTGACCTGATGGATGTTTGTTTCAGGCTTCATGGGAATGTCCCTGTTGAGAAGGAAAGGTCCATGAGCCTGGACAGAAATGGGCTGAATTCCATGTGCAGTGATTTTATCCAGAATGCTGGGCAAGGGTCGTTTGGCGCTGTGGTGGTGTTGATGGCGGTGATGATGTCCTCGGTGCCTTTCTCAGATGGGGTTGAGAAGGCGGTCAGTGATGTTGGATGGTGTGACTCGTGTAATGGAGTGGGGTTTGTGGTCAAGTTGGTCTGGCTTGTTTTGGATTGTAGGTAGTCTGCAAATTCCTGTGGTTGTATCATGCTTGGTTGGGTGGGGGAAGGTTCGTTTGTTAGGGTCTTTACTAGGTTAAATAGGTTGTGTGGTTTGTTTAAGGAGCGCTGCAGGAGTTCTGCATGATATTGCCTCATTTTCTCCATGACTGCTTTGCGGTGTCTTTTTAGGTGAGAGGTGTATGCTCCCTGGTCATCAGTGGAGTGTGAGCGATGCCACGCCTTTCAAGCTTTCTTAGGCAGAGGAGTGATGTTCGTAGCTCAGGGGAGTACCATGGAGCAGTCTTTCTTTTCCTTGGTGGTTTATTTGGAGCTGGTAAGTGAGCGATGGATCCCAGGCTATTGTTCCAGGTGGAGATCATTTCCTCAAGGCTATGGGCTCACAGGTTGAGGAGTGGCAGGGTTTTGCTAAGGATCTCTTCTTTGTCGAAGGGTCGGAAACGTCCTGTTGGTTCTGTGGAGGCCTCAGCTAAAGTACAGGAGCTTTTGTGATCAGTATGGAGTGCATCAGGGATGAAATGTTTCCTGAAGCATTGGAGGCCTTTGATGTGCTAACACTACCAGAGAACATTAGATACCCATGCGATACAGAAGTTGGCCCAGACATACATTCAGGCATCCATGGGGTACCTCTCTGAATCTGAGTTTAAGCACTCTTGGATAATCAGCTATGATTCTGAATACTTGTCAGGGGAGAGGTCTCCAAAATTCCTGTCAGACTCCTCTCCACCTTATGAGTGACACAAGCCTCCCCATGAGTTTGTCAGGACAATAGCTTATGCCATTCTTTTTAAGATGGACATGGCGGAGAATCCTAAGGCCAAAGAATTGGGAATTCTCCAATATCTGTATCCCCTCAAGGAAGCAGTGACAAATCTCATGAGCCACATCCTTCAGAGATTACAGATGAGAATGTGGGAGACTTCCCTCTCTGCCTCCTGTATAGAGTTCAAAAGGCTCCAAGATTCAAGAAGATCCAGCTTTCACAATACTCTATGGTCAAAAAATCTGCTCTCAAAAGTCACACACTTTGGTATCCCTGAGGAGAGAGACTAGGATTCTGGATTTTTTTGGGAGAAAATTTTGCCAGAGCCGCATGCTCACCTCCTGTGTGGTGTCCTACCAGCTCTTCATGGGCATTCACTTATGCAATATCAAGCACAGCCTAGAGGAGTTTGTGGAGCTTCTCCTTCCAGAGATCTTGTGATTCCTCTCCCTAGTGGGACAAGGGAAGGAGTGTGGAAAATACATGGTTCAAGTTGCTGATATTGTCGATACAGCATTGAGAGCCTCCACAATAAGTATCGACAACCAGACACTCTCATGGCTCTGAGCCTCAGACTTACAGCCTAATGTGCAGGAGCAAATTATTTTTTATTTGATGGTCAGTTTTATTTGCAAACTTGTGGAATTGCTATGGGTGCCACAGCGGCCCCTTCAATAGTTACGCTTTATTTATCAGATGTGGAGAAGCGACACATCTATCCCTCCAAGGGGTTTCGCTTTGTCTCCTTATGGTTATGATTTTTAGATGATATATTCTTTCTATGGACCTCAACGGCTGATCAGTTGCAGACTTTCATTTCTTGGTTAAACGCCATCAAGGCCAACATTACGTTCACTGCACACATTCACTATCATAGGATTGATTTTTTGGATGTTACTGTATGCAAACATTCAGGCACTTTTGCTTACTAAGTTGTTTAGAAAACCAACTCAGCATAATAGCTTGCTGAGATTTCACAGTCACCATCCAGCTCCTCTGCGGCGGGGGCTTCCTTTTGAACAATTTTTGAGACTTTGTCAGATATGTTCCACATTGGAAGATTTTTATCATCAAGCACAACAATTGCATAATCGTTTATTATGCAGAGGTTACCCTGCACAGGTCATAAAACAGGCTTATACACGTGCCAGATTTTTTCATTGTGAATAGCTGTTGGTGGGACCTAATTCTTCCGGTCCAGATCAGTCATCTGACAAATTGGTGGGCATTTTACCTTTCATGGAGCATACCTCAAAGGTTGTTCACTTATTGAGGAGGCATTGGTCAGTACACCATCTTCATCCTTGCTTCACTAAACAATTAACTTTTGCTTACACCCGTGGCCTTAACCTATGAGATTTTTTGGTTAAATCAACTTTAATATCGGACCGTCCAGACAGCAGTATAATTGGTCCACTTGGACATTTTGCCTGCGGGTCTTGCCTCCATTGTCACACTACAATGGAGGGTGACACATGGCATCATCCCGTTTCGGGTCGGACTTACAAATTCTCTTGGCAAAGTTCCTGTCTCACCTGTTTTGTGGTTTACCTTTTGATATGCCCTTGTGATCTGCTGTATGTTGGATGCACCACTCGCCCGATTAAATTTCGGCTCAGTGAATGTGCGTCTCGTATCAGGATGTCCACTGCATCCGCCCCCATTGTCGATCACAGTTTGAAGTATGGCCATACATTTGCTGATTTTCAGTGGAGGATGATTGACCATGTCCCCAGGGCCGGCCCGTCCATTGAGCAAGAATGTTTTTTGCACAGGTCCCCGCGTTTCAGGGGGCCCCGCGCAAAGAACATTCTGCTTTTTTTTTTAAATTACATTTAAAAAAAAAACCTGTCTCTGGCTGCTGCCGCGTCCGTCACAGCAGCGGCAGAATGGAGTGTCCCGCGGGGCCCCTTCTCCTCGTTGAGCCCTCTGCAAGGGCTTTCAGATTCGCGAAGGGAGAGTGCTCCCTCGCGTCTCTGTAAAGCCCGCAGGGGCTAATGGGAAATTTCCCATCTGCCCCTTTAGATGCGAGGGGCTGATGGGAAATTTCCCATTAGCCCCTGCGGGCTTTACAGAGACGCGAGGGAGCACTCTCCCTTCGCGAATCTGAAAGCCCTTGCAGAGGGCTCAACAAGGAGAGGGGGCCCCGCGGGACACTCCATTCTGCCGCTGCTGCGACGGACGCGGCAGCGGCAGCAGCTAGAGCCAGGTTTTTTTTTTTAATTTGCCGGAAGGGAAGGGAAGGGGAGGGGGGGTTAAGACTGGTAATGGGCTGGGGGGGCTGATGGAGGCTGTCTGGAAATGGGGTGATGGGGGGTTAGGACTGGAAATGTGCTGGGGGGGTTAGGATTGGAAATGTGCTGGGGGGGTTAGGACTGGAAATGTGCTGGGGGGGGGTTAGGACTGGAAATGTGCTGGGGGGGGGGTTAGGACTGGAAATGGGCTAGGGGGGTTAAGACTGGTAATGGGCTGGGGGTTGATGGAGGCTGACTGGAAATGGGGTGATGGGGGGTTAGGACTGGAAATGGGCTGATGGGGTTAAGACTGGTAATGGGCTGGGGGTTGATGGAGGCTGACTGGAAATGGGGTGATGGGGGGTTAGGACTGGAAATGTGCTGGGGGGGGTGGTTAGGACTGGAAATGTGCTGGGGGGGTTAGGACTGGAAATGGGCTAGGTGGGGTTAGGACTGGAAATAGGCTAGGGGGGGGGGGTAGGACTGCTAATGGGCTGGGGCTGATGGAGGCTGACTGGAAATGGGGTGAGGGGGGGGTTAGGACTGGAAATGGGCTAGGGGGGGTTAGGACTGGAAATGGGCTGGGGGGGTTAAGACTGCTAATGGGCTGGGGCTGATGGAGGCTGACTGGAAATGGGGTGGGGGGGGTTAGGACTGGAAATGGGCTGGGGGGGGTTTAGGACTGGAAATGGGCTGGGGGGGTTAAGAATGGTAATGGGATGGGGGTTGTTGGAGGCTGAAAGGAAATGGGATTATGGGTGGTTAGGACTGGAAATGGGCTGGGGGGGGGTGGTTAAGACTGGTAATGGGCTGTGGGCTGATGGGGGCTGTCTGGAAATAGGGTGATGGGGGGTTAGGATTGCTAATGGGCTATGGGGGGTTAGGACTGCTAATGGGCTATGGGGGCGCTAGGACAGGAAATGGGCTGATGGGGAGGGGTTAGGACTTGAGGTGGGCTGATGTGGTTAGGACTGGTAATGGGCTGTGGGCTGATGGGGGGGTTAGGACTGGCAATGGGCTATGGGGGCTGACTGGAAATGGGCTGATGGGGTTAAGACTGGAAGTGGATTGATGGGGGGCTAGGACTGGTAATGGGTTGGGGGATTGCTATGACTGGAAATGGACTGAGTGGACGGGGAGGCTTGAACTGCAAATAGCTGATGGGGAGGGAGCTTGGAATGGAAATGGGCTGTGAGGGAAGGGAGCTAGGACTGAAAATGGGCTGATGGAGAAGCTAGGATAGGACTGGAAATGGGCTGTTGGGGGGGAGCTAAGATTGGAAATGGGCTGTGGTGGGGGCTTGAATTGAAATGGACTCATGGAGGGGCTAGAACTGGAAGTAGGCTCCTGGGGGGGCTTGGACTGGAATTGGGCTGAGTGGAGGGGAGCTAGGATTTGACCTGGGCTGATGGTGGGGCTAGGAAATGACTAGAAATGGGCTGCTGGGGGGCTAGGATTGGAAATGAGCTGATGAAGGGACTCAGACTGAAAATGGATGGGGGAGCTAGGACTGGAAATGGGTTGATGGGTGGCTAGGACTGGAAATGGGCTGATGCAGGGACTAGAAGGGAATGGATGCTGGGTGAGACTGGAACTAGAAGGGAGCTGATGTTGGGGGAGGATTAGAATGGGATGGGGCTGGGAGAGTAAAATGGAGAGGGGAAAAATATTTTGTGTGGGAGGGATGAAAAATCTACAATTGGCCGGGTATTGGGAGAGTAAGTGGGGATTGAGGATGGAGGGGTAAAATTTGTGTGGATGAAATAAGAATGAGGAAAGAGCAAAAGGAGAAAGATTAGTATGTTAAAGCAGATGTAGAGAGAGGATGGAAAGAAAACTAGAAGAGAGAAGAAAGGACAAATGGACAGCAGACGATGGAGAGTTAGCAGAAAACATGAAGAAACCAGAAGAAAGTGGCTGGAGCAATTGCAACTGAAAAAAATGCACAAAAGGTAGAAAGATATCTCTTTATTTTGAATTTATTAACTGGAATATGAAAGCTCTGGGAAATGTGCATCATTAACGTCTGCGCTTTGTTTGGTACAAGAGGAAATTGATTTATAGTTTTATTTCTACAGTGTTGTTGTACATTCCAAGTTTGGCTTTTGGGGTTCCCAGTTTAATTATTGCCTTCCTGTTTCTAAATTGTGATTCCTTGTTTGGTGATGGTCTATGTTCTGCATGTGTAACTGAGCTGAGGTATTCTGTTTATGTAATTCCTATTTGACATTGCCATTTGTTCTCTTTCCCCAGTATTCTCTGAAATGTACTGGTTTAATATTTGCAGTGTTTCCTTTTGATAGGTAGGGTCTGGTGCTTTGTGAGTCCTGGTAATGCTGTCAGGATACAGCGGGTTTGCTATGGGTTCTAAATGGGCAGCGTTTGTAGTAGTTCCTAATGTGCCTGGCGGTTGGCACTGGATTATAGTAATGTAGAAATCTTTTAGTCTTTCTTTATCCATACACTCATTAAGAGACATGTTTACTAAAAGTTAGTGTATGGTAACATTATGCAAATATTTATGCAAATAAGGCCACTTATGCAAATGAGGCCCCGCACCGAGTCTCCGCACATGGCCCCGCACCCCCCTTGGGCCGCCCCTGCATGTCCCTTTGAACCAACGGGAGGTGGGGGGGAGAGATCGTATTTATAAGTTACAGTGGCTTGAACAAAGATGGATTTTCAATTTAAATTCTGTTTCCCCCGGTGGACTTAATTTGGAACAGGACTGGTAGAGTCTGATCTGAGCAACTTTGGTTATGAATGGCTGGATCAGGGTTGCCCCATTCCTTGGGAATTCCCCTTTTCCCTCATTGGCCCATTTGGACGGTTGATGTCATCTAATCAGCCAATCAGAACACATGCAGGCACTTCAAAGAGTTCTGACATTTCCTGCTGGCAGCTTTGTTTTGGTGCTGGAAATCCTCAACAGCTCCTTGGACACACTTGAGGCAGGCCTGGAGTCGGCCTGAAACATGCATGTTTGTGAGATTTGAGACTTCTGAAGGATTATTTTCACACTATTGCTGTGGGATTTGAGACTTCTGAAGGATTATTTTCACGCTATTGCTGCAAACAGAATGCACATTGGATTGCACTTTCAGATAAGTTAATTAATACTAAATAATGCTTAATAATAAAAGGGCATTACGATCATTCGAGAGGAGCGGTTTCAACTCCCTTCCTGATTGTTGGGCCTGACGATAGTTAATATAAATGTATTGGATGATCCCCTTTGTTTGGAGTTATTTTCAGATCATTCCGGTTTCGGAGGTTGCTTTAGTTTGATCAGTATGGGATGAGCAAACGTAAATGCTTGTATGGGATGTCTGAGAGGATCAGCCAAATGCATAGGAAATCATGAATGTGAACAATGACAAGCATATCGCCTGCTGAGGATTGTAAGCAGCCACTCACTGGTCACTGCACAGAGCACCTTTACAATCAGGTTCTGTCAAACTGTCAATGATCAAAACTAAGACAACTGTATGCTACATCCCCTAATGAATCAACACAGGCTGTGCTCATGGAATGAAGACTGTTGTCCTGGCTCAACAGGGTGATTCCTTATCTCTGTCAAGTGTCATGCTGTAACATCCATGTACCAGCTTCCTCTGCTAGCACAGTTGCAATGCAACTGCCTCATATATCCAAGGTTGGGAATTCAAGACTCAACGATGCCAAGCAGGGCTAGCCCACCCATTAGTGAGACCATATGTCTGGGTAGGTCTGCAGGGTCAGTCATGACTCCAAGAAAAAGGTTTGTCAAGTGCCAGCATTTCCCACATTGTGACTGGATCAATACTGTTGCATGTAGGTCCCCTAATGCATCCTACTTCTATATTCAGCAAAGCTACAGTGGCTGACCCATAGCGCCTCAATTGTAACCGTGTACATTTTGTATGTATATGTTTGTTGTACATGTATATTAAACCAAACAGCAGAGTGCCTATACTCCCTCATCCGAAAGTCAACTGACACCAGAGATAGAAGACAACAACATCAAAACCTCCACACCATACCAATTCATAAAACAAAAAGCTCCCAAGCTACCTGCCATAGGTCCTTTTCAATCTGCGGGCCTTCACTATGGAACACACTCCCAGCTAGTTTAAGAGCAATAGAAGACATATCTGACTTCTGAAAAAAACTAAAAAACTACCTTTTCACAGAATACTTTGTTCAGACACCTAATTTCCCAACCAAGCAACCACATAGAGACTTTAAGTCACTAAAATGTAACGCATTAACTGTTGTAATTAACCTAATTGTCTCACTAACCCCATCCCTTGCTATTCTAACCTCTAGTTAACCATGTAATGTTCCATTGTTGATTGTTAAGAGACTCCCTTGTTCTATGAAAACTCACCTCTTTGCTGCCACTTTCGGATCTTGACTCACCTGATCTCCTTTGTGTTTCCTTACCATTCCCCCTAGATATATCCCTGTCTACAACTACTGTGTTGTCTGTCTTGATTAGATTGTAAGCTCTGATGAGCAGGGACTGTCTTACATGTCTGTGCAGCACTGCGTAGTCTTGTATCACTACACAAATGCTCAATAGTAGTAGTAGTAGTTGTTTTCCCTCATTTGCTGATCTTATTCTTTGACATGTTTTTTCTCTCGTTTTGCACATTCTGTTGCTTCTTTCCCTGTGTGTGCTTGTGGATTCTCACTCATTCCTTCTAGTCGTCGGAACACTTGTCCACATTGGATGATGGAGACAGATTCTGGACGTTTATTTTCATATTTCAGCACTTTTTGCTTATTTGGATCTGATGATGCTGTTAAGAAGGCCTGGAGGCCTGAGAGTAGCCCTATATGTATAATCAATCTCAGTGAGGCCTAGTCGTCCTTCAGTTCTTGGAATGTACTGTCTTGGCATACACCGATTCTTGTAGATTACTTCATGGGCATTGAGGAGTTTTCTTGTTCGCACATCCAGTTTTTCAAGATCTTTAAGAGGCCAGTCTACAATCCCAAAGCTGTATAGAATATAGGGATTACTAGCTGATTGATGGCTTGCATCTTATTCCGTGATGTTAAAGGACTTTTCAATAATGATTTTAATCTTCTATAGTATTCTTTACTGATCTTTTATCTCAGTAATTTCTGCTTGAGCGTTGTTCCTCCTCTCCGAGTTTCTATGTATGATCTGTAGTAATCTGGCTTGTTCAGTTTTCCAAATAGGTGTAAGGATGTTTATGGTGCTGCTCTTTTCTGGGTAGGCTACTCATTGTGTTAATTTTAGAGGATGGTGCCATGATGATATGGTAGTTTTGTATTATAGGTCTTCAGTGACTTTCGTAAGGTTTTATGTTAGCTCACAATCTGCCAGGTACTGGAGAAGCTGTTAATGAGGCAACAGTGGAATCATATTTTTTTTATATTGTATGTTGGGTTCTATGGTGATATGTCCTAGTTCTGTTCTGCACCTATTGTTGGAGGAGGGGTTTCGTTGGATGCAAAATAGATGTTCACAAAGAAAAAGAGAGAGCCATAGCACAGTTTCTAATGCCAAAATAAAATTAGCTATAATTTATTTTGGTGTTAGAAACTGTGCTGTGGCTCTTTTTCTTTTTGTCCCTTGATGTGTGAGCACCTTATATCTCCTCTGTTTTTTGCAGAATATATATTTACAGGTGTCAGTATTTTTTTAACCTTAGAGTGCCAGGCTAAATAATTAAACAGCTATAATTTTGGCTGCTGTTAAATCATATAGCCCGGGAATATGTTCCTTTCCTTCTTTTTTTTTGCAACGCCACTGAATGAGCATATTCCTCTACTCGTTCTTTGAGTATCTTGGGGGTGCCAGCTCATCCATCCAGTATTTTTTTTAAGATAACCATAATGAATATGCAAATGAATATTTATGAAGCACATGTTTATAAGAGCCATTTTATATACTATGTATGCTACGTATGTGTGAAAACTACTTTATAAAATCACCCCCAATGTTTTGCTGGAGGAGTAGAGGAGTAGCCTAGTGGTTAGAACACTGGCTAGGTAAACAGAAGACGAGCGTTCAATTCCCACTAGCACTCCTTGTGACCCTAATGCAAGTCACTTAACCCTCTATTGCCTTGGAAGAAAGGTCTGGCAATCTACTTCTGGTCACACTGCCGAGAAAATCCAGGAGCTGCTGGATCACCAGGAATCTGGATTGACTTGAAGGCACTAAAAAATCAGTTTTGCTGGTACCTCTTTTATGCATGTTCACCCTCAAGTAATTTTATAGGCACCTCTTTGAGTGTGTAAAATGCTGTTCTCTGAGAGCTTAAAATCTAGCTTTGTGCCTGAAACAATGGAAGGTTAAGTGTCTTGCTCAAGATCACAAGGAGTGCCAGTAGGATTTGAAGACTGTTTTCCCTTGCTACTCTAGCCATTAGGATACTTCTCTACTCCTATACAATGGCGACTTGCACCTCAACAGAAAAGAAAGAGTCATAAACAACTGGCATTAGAGGGGTCAGATGGTTTCTATCTACCACTAGCAATGTCTCGAAGGTGGGCATAATGGTGCTGCCAAGCCCAGCAGCTCTGTTTTCCTAAGATTTAGTTTTAGTTCAAATTTGTTTTATTGACAAAGGATAACAACACTCCTGACTTGTGGACACTCTTATACGTCTGAGAGAACTAAACATTATACAGAATCAACTTTTTCATTTTATCACTATGTAGCCAGCCAGCATCATCTCAATTAATTCTTCCAATCCCAAAGGCATCGATGAGAGAGGATAACCCTTCCCCCCCCCCTCAGATAAATTGCAAGGATCCAAAGAGCCATACCAATCCCATCTCTATCAGAAAGGCTAAAGGAAGGGCCAGTCAACCCAAAGATAAATAAATCAATGTAATTTTAATTAATTTTGTCCTCTCCATAGGTCGGGAAAAAAATGGTGTTTTGGCCAAAGGAATATGATTTAAGGGCGATATTTCTAATTATTGGCCTCAATGACAGGAAAAAGATGTTAAAGATCAGAGAATTGTGAGAAGCTTCATATGAAACCATCCATGATTTAGAGGAGTGCAAATGAAAGAAGACCCTTTGAGAGCTGCCCAGTAAGGAAAGAGACAAACCACAAAGCCAAGTATTATGGCGATCTTGAGCAGTACATTTGAGAGACTGAGATCATACTCCACATACCCTGGCTTAGCAGTGAGGTTCATAACTGTTGTGGTATGAGCAAACTAAACTATTTGGAGAAATTTCCCCCAAGAGAAACCATAGTCATCTATATCTCCTGAGTTTTACAATCCCATCTCTACCCTTTTCCTTTCACTGACATACCTGGTATAGACCCTTGCTTTACCATCTCAGCAATTTTAATCTCCAAATTTCCTAACCTTTTCAGCACCAAATTTGATCTAGAAAGATCAGGAATTCTGTCTCCTTGCCATCAGTGAGCAACCTTAATTCAGCAAGTACAGCAGTTAAGATGGTTTCTGTGCTGAAACCTCGGTGTTACCTTTCCTGAACTCAATCAAATGAACCACTGCACTCTGAGCTGAGAGGTGAAAGTGCAGCCCTTCAATTTTGTGATAAAGGGCTGGTTTGAAAAGGACCCATAGCTTTCATGATGCAGTTTTCTCTTTAATCAAAGAATGGCTAATTTTAAAGTACTGGGGCATTGTCCAGAATTGATGTAGGAATGAATGATGTCTTTAACCCAATTCAAGAGTTCATTACTTATGTTTTTAAATAACCGACTGGGCAGTGGACAGGCTCATAGGAACCTTTGCCAAATTTGGCTACCATCACTTGAACTTCTACAGCAGAAAAAAAGGATCTTTTAAGGTAACTATTTGCTATCCGAAACAAGCTCCTTTCAGCTAAACAAATAATATTGGTGATGAATAATTTTTTGGCTACAGTAAGAGGCTTTCTAGAGGTTTTAACTTTGATGACCAGTGGATAGCATCTTCCTGCGTTAAATAGGTAAAATGCGTAAGCAGTGTTAAGTGGCATATTTCCTACCGATGCAACATGATAGACATTGTACGTGCAGTCAGACATGGGCAGTTTAAATATTGGAACGTGCATGGTTTTCTGTTTAGGTTTAGTAGCTTTAGATGGGGTGCTGTGGTTGTCATGGTGAAAACTCCTTTCTATAAATAGCAAAGTGCCAAGGAACATATGTCAGTGAGTACATCGCAGCTGGCTTGGATATTTCTGCTCTTTTCTAAAGCTGCCTGCTACAACAGGAAGAGCTCTAAAGACCATTATATGCAAGCACTATATGGTTTATATTTTGTCTGTTTTCATTGGAGTATGGGGTAGAGTGGGCTTATTCCTTAATGCCGTACTACATAGTATATTGTGGGATCCTGTTGTAGTAAAATACTGATATACATGAAAAGGCAAATTGCAAATTAATGCAAGAAACTATTATGTTTAGAATATTCCATTAGTAGTGAAGAAAGATTTGAAAAAGTCCCTATCACAACACATACATATATTCATACTTCTGTTTTTCCTATCGATGCTCCTTCCAACCTTGGGCAAGTCACTGCTGTTGGTACAACCTAAATTGTAAGCCCTGTGGGGCAGAGACCTACATATGGGAGTTTATAGCAAGAGGATGGAAACAAGGTATAAAGCATTTCCACTAAACACAAAACTTAATCACTGTCGCTTCATAAAAGGCATGGGGGTGGGGGCTGAGGACCTTCATGGCGCAGCAGGTATAACCCTAAAAAACAAAGGAGGTGGTAACCTGCATGGAGTTTCAGGTACAGCCCTAACCATCTTCCCGGGCAGACTAAATGGGCCATGCTGGTCTTTATATGCTGTCATTTACTATACGCTATTACTATGAGTGTAGTTCACTTTGAGCTTGGGTTTGGAAGGGTGAATAATTAAATCCAAATCCTTTGAGAACACATTTACAGATGGCTAGTTTTGTTTTGAAGATGGCATGATCATGGAAATGTAACACAGAACCAGATGGGTGTCTGTTCGTTGGTAGATATTTCCCTGTCCCCAGAGTGCTTACAGTCTAAGAGTTATGCTTACTAAATGGTGGTAAGGGAGCAAGTGTGCCATTTACGTGTGGTAATGGCACACATATCCCCTTAACACTGCAAAAATGCTGAGTTTCCATGCGTAAAAGGCTCCTGCAGCGTAAAGGGAACAGGGAGGCTGAGAGCGGGCATGAAAGGGCAGAGAGTGGGTGGAGAGTGGGTGGTAACACCTTGTGTTCCATTACCACCTCTTGTGCAACACCCCTTATAGCCCCTTTACACCTGTAACCATAAAGCCATGTGCAACCTCGCGGAGAGATGTTTGCAGAGGGGAGAGAGCCTATTTAAACGTGAGGGGGCAGTCGATGAGTGGTTGGAATCTTTAACTGTTCAGGTTCAGAAATGTGAATCCCGGTATGCCTCTCTACAGATGACGAGTGTGTTTTCAGTTAGTTTGCTTATTCATCGTAGGTTGGAGTCTTTAGAAAATTCTCTTAAATGAAAATATAAATTTTCTTAATTTCCCTGTTACTCATTTGTTATCATCTGAGATATTGCTTCGTAAATATATAAAGGAAGTTTTAGAACTTCCAAATGCAAATACCATAGCTTTCTCTAAAATGTTTTCTTTCCTCTAGAAGGGTATTTGATGAGTCTGCTTGGGAGTATGATATATTGCAACCTCAATCTTAGGAGAGGAGTGGCTCAGTGGTTGGGACAGGCTCCCTCAGGCTAGTGGGCCAGGGGTTCAATTCCCACATAGGGACAAATAGCCTCAGACTAGAGGGACCGGGGTCTCTAGTCCCATGGCCACTCCTTGTGGCCTTGGGCAAGCCACTTAACCCTCCATTGTCTCAAGTACACTTAGATTGTGAGCCCTTTGGGGACAAGGAATAAAAAGTGCCTGTTAGCATGCATCTGTAAACCACTTTGACCTGGTGAAAAGCAGTACATAAGCACAGCTAGATAATTGTACCCAATTCCGTGAGGACTCTCAGGACACCATTCTAACTAGGGCTACATTGGTGGCTTCATTTGTATCTGAATTGGATAACATTTTGGCATTTAGAAGTTGTACTTTAGCACTTTTTTGTGGTGCTAAAGTACAACTATTCCAGGATGTTTCTAGGGCAGCGCAGGTGCCTAGGCGGGCTTTTTTGTCCCTTAGGCCAAGGGTGTTGGCCTTTGGGGCGTCTTTTTTCTCAGGTTTCCCTGTAAGTGTGTGATAACACTTCAGGGTGTGAAGTTTTTTTTTCTTGATTCCTTACCACTCGAGACCTTTCTGTCTGAAAGAGAGAAAGCTGGGTGAGTCATGAGGGATTATTGGGCAGCTGAATAAATTTGGCTCTGAGTTTGTAGAGTTTCTCTTTTCGTTTTCATTTTTCATTTATCTTTTGTAATCCTCCCCTAGATGAGGGCTGCAATTGTTTGTTTATGGATTGCCTTTATGAGATTATTTTCTTATTGTATTTTCTGTTTATTTCTTCTTACTTGCTTATGTCAAGTATGTTTAAAATGAAATAAAAAAACAAAAGCAATAAAGAATTGTTTTAATTGGTTCAATCTTACACATTCTCTTTTACTTACACATGAGTTATGCTTATATAATTGACCTTTATGTTTGCTTGCTAGGGGGGTCATTTTAGAAGCCCTATTTCTGATTTGGATGTCTGAAAACAACCATTCAGATGCCTCAATCGCATCCAGGTCCCATGAGACATTTTAGAAGGCCTAGAGTTTACATGTAGGGTGCGATCATTTCTGTGTCGCACAGGGACATGCCGAAGTGGTCCAAAAAAGATACACGTATTTTAGACTGGCACTGTACGTCTCAAATCACCATTGGAGACGTACATGGCTATACCTGCTCCAGGGCAGAAACAGGACTCTGGAAAATGCTCATTTTGGCAAACTTACAACTATAAAAGAGAAGAGGGGAATGCCCCTCACTTTCCCAATATTTTTTGCTCCTCCCAAAAAAACATGGCAGTGAGTAAAAAAGGCATTTGTCCTAGCTCCTGCGGTGCTGCAGGTCCCCTTTTTCAAGACGGCAGACCGTGGCGTGTATGTGGTGAGAGATACGAGGGTGTGTTCTGAAATAGAATTGAGGGACATCTATGTTCTAGGAATGGCAGACATCCATAACTGATGCATTACTCTGCAAATACCAGTTTCCCTATTATTTTGCGACATGTGTATCTTTCAGGGTGGGGAATGGCCAATTTTACAAGGCACTTAAATATGCCTACCTTCTTTGCTGCCCCTCCCCACACTGATTTTCAAATGTTTTGACTTGGATGTCCCTGATTTCACTTACAAATTCTTTGTAAAATGTGCCTTTAAATGTATGCCACTGATTTTCAATATCTCTTCATCTGAATCGTGTTAGTCAGCAAAACTGAAATTCTTCTGTGTATTTGTTGTCCGTACCCATTTGAGATCCAAGGTGCACCCACACAAGGCACTTTGAAGGAAAGATGGGGCTTGAGTTATGAGACATTTTGGACACTATCTAACTGCCCCTTTCAGAAGAGAACCCCCCTTTTTTCCATGTCTCCATCTGGGTTAGTGCTGGGGGACGAATATGGTATTTCTTCTGCCAATTACCTATCTCCTTTGGTGAATATTCTCCTTTACTTGAGGGGGTGCAGCACTTGAAACCATTCCAATTTAAGAAGCAGCAGCAATAAGTTCCTCTCTTCTCAGTCCTCTGAATTTCAACCTCACATTAGTGGAAATAGCCGTCCTCTCCACCCACCTACTAAGCTTTTGTGAGTGTAGCCCTGTGGTTCTCAACCCAGTCCTCTGGGACCCCCAGGCCAGTCAGATTTTCAGGATATCCACAATGAGTATGCATGAGATAGATCTGCATGCATTGCTTCCATTGCATGCAGATCTATCTCATGCATATTCATTGTAGATGCCCTGAAAACCCAACTGGACTAGGAGTCCCAGAGGACTAGGTTGAGAACCACTTGTATAGCCAATCACAGTGAACCATGCCAAGTGAAATTTCAGACTGATCCAGAATTAAATCAGTTTAGAAAATCAAACTGAGCCAAGTTGACATGATTAAAGCCGGAACATATGCTGTGTGCTCATGTACACTTAGTGCCTACCTTTGCCTGTTGTTATTGCTGGAACTCTTTCAGTGGGGAGTAGTCCAATGGAAGGCAGTGCGCTCATTCCTTCCCCTGTGAAAATCATAATAATTTATATCTATATGCTCTCAAATATGCAATCTCCTTTCTCACATAAAGGTAGATGACTGGATTTTAAACAGAAACAAGACAAAAACAATTGTCCTCAGTGGTGTGAAGGCTGCAACACTTATTCAGCATATTGAAAAATACTGTGAAAATTAATGTTTTCCGAAAATGTCTATGGATATTTCTTGCATTTTTATAAAGTGCACAGGGTCACATATTGCATTATTGCAGCAGATTATGCACACTGCTGATATTTAAGAATGCTTTTACAAGGGTCAGACTTGCCCTGACCATAGTACGAGCCGTGTTTTATGCTGCACTAAGCTCAGGTTTGAGTCTGTCAGTCAATAGGACCAGCTCACATGAGTGGAAATAGCTGGAGTAAGCGTGCTATGGTGGGAAATCGCTTGAATACAGGGAGAGAGGAAAAATAGCTATCATTGCTGTGACATTCAAGTCCAAATGAGCAGTTTACTGACACATCCATGTCCAGTGTTTTGTGAGTTCTAACCTGCCCAAAACACGCCCCTCTTGGCAACGGTAGGCTGTGCATCTGCATGTGGGAATAGCGTTTTTTTAAAAAATAGCTATTTACACATGTAAAAGTCGCCCAAGCCTTCCATTATCTTGTATATTTCTATTTCTAAATCTATTCTTGTAATTTTGGAACCCCTTTAATTTGGATTTGAATTACAACTGTAAACTTGTAGGGGCCCTTTTACTAAAGTGTGCTATCGCTTTGCACCTAATTTGCCAATAATGGCCAAGATCATGGCACGTTGAGTGCAAAGCCACCGTTTTACCTGCTGGGGGCATGGAACGCCTTTCCCTGATAGGTAACATGTGGCATCACATGGTAACACAGAGCAACTATTACTGTGGGTGCACATAGCCTCACTTATTGAGATGGAGGTAATTGCACCTGTGCTAATTGCAAGATGCACGATTAGCAAGCAGTATATACCTGCACGCTGATGGCATGACACTCACCATGTCCACTCTTTGCCCCTAACCCGCTGTTGCATGCTAAGAGTCAACCTGGGCTGCAGCACACAATTAGTATGTACCAAAACCCACACTAACCATGTGGTGCACTTTAGGAAAAGGACCTCTTAATCTTCATTTATTTATTTAATCAATTTACATCCCGCTTTATTGATTTAGTTAAAAGTGGGTTATAAATAGCATAATGTTTACAATTTGTTCAGATTTACTTTAATATAGAAATTAAAGTCTAGAACTGAGTGCTTATGGGTTACTATAACTATGTGGGCCTTCTGCCAGGCAGTGTAATAACACAGACAAACGTATGGTCATGGCAGGGCAATTTTCAAAAGCTGCCATGTAGGTATATAGAGACACGTTTGCTACAGGTTAACGCGCATTATGTATCACTGTGCCCTTAGAAATAAAAGGGCTGTGAAGGCTTAATGGACTTAACAAGCGCTAATTTGATCAACTTGCATTAAAATCTTTAATAAATATGCCCCTTAGTCAATCACGGGGACAGGGTCAAGTCAGGGGAAGCAACGACCCATATTGTTTTGCATTTTCATAACTACACATGTTATTGTCGATTGGAAGAATATGTGCACAGAAAACATTTCTTCTGAGGTCTCATTTTCCCTTTGAAAACTGGTACAAAGCTCACAGGTAAAACCACCCATGGACTTTGCTCCTCTGTGAGGAGGTTTGAAAACTGCTCCACATGTGTTTTATATGTGTTAACAGTGACCTTAGTTGGATAGTGAATATTGTTGACTCGTTCATATCATTGCTATTAGCCACAGATTCCTCATTTATGCTTGGGTATCTAAATTTAATTTCTTAATAATGCTCATCAGTTAATATTCTGATAAGAATGAAGAAGAAATTAGACCTTACCTGCTAATTGTCTTTCCTTGAGTTCTCTCCGGGCCAGTCCAGGAAACTGTAGGGTTGTCAACCTTCTCCAGCAGCTGAAGACTGAAAGATCAAAGTCTTGCTGACAAGCTACCCAGCCCCCCCTTGTGTGAGAGGCTCAGTCTACTATTGTCAAAGCAGTCTATTCAACTACGAACTCTAACTTTCTCCAACTACCATAAAAAAACAGCAAGTAACAGACAATGGAATATTCCCCCTGTACGTACTTACCCTCTTGTCTTATCTGCCTTTTTTTTTTATTTTATAAACTTCTAGCTTGGCCGGTACTGCCACACTCACCCCCCACCACCAGGGAGCCCCACAGCCAGCACCTCACCTAAAAACACATTTGGACAGAAGACCACACAGACGAATTCTTAATCTTCACGTCCGCATACCATTCTTGCCGAAAACCGCTATCGCTTGAGAAAAAACACTGCCCGGTAATCCGCAATGACGTGGGTGGGCCCTGGTCTGGTCCGGAGAGAACTCAAGGAAAGACAATTAGCAGGTAAGGTCTAATTTCTTCTTCCTCCTCATCTCTCCGGGCCAGTCCAGGAAACTGTAGGGAAGTACCAGAGCAGTATCTAATCTCGGGAGGGACCCGCTAGGCCCGTGACTATGGCTGCAGCCCCTACATTTGCGTCTCCCCTTGCTTGCACATCCAACCTATAATGCTTCGCAAACGTGTGGGGAGACGACCACGTAACCGCTCAACATATATCCACAGGTGGAACCAAGGCCAACTTGGCCCAAGAAGCAGCCTGGCCCCACATAGAATGTGCTTGGAGACCCTCAGGAGCCAACTTACCAGCCGCCTGATACGCCGCTCCTATTGCCTGTTTTACCCATCGAGCAATGGAAGCTTTAGAAGCCACCTGTCCTTTACGAGCTCCCCCAAATAGAACAAACAATCTTTCCATCTGCCTAACAGACGCCGTTTTCTTAAGGTACTGATGGAGCACTCTCCCAAGATCCAACTTCCGCAAGGAACTATCCATTCTAGAGCCCTCCCGGCCCCTAAAAGTCGGAAGTGAAATTGACTGGTTCAAATGAAACCCAGACACTACCTTCGGTAAGAAAGATGGAACTGGCCGTAAAACCACCTTCTCCTCTGAAAACTAAATGTATGGCTCCTTACACGAAAGCGCCTGCAGATCCGAGATCCGCCTTGCCGAACCCAAGGCTACTAAGAAAGCCGACTTCCAGGAAAACTCTCTGAGCGGTACCACCCCTGCTGGCTCAAAGGGTGCCCTTGTCAATGCTTCCAAAACCAAATTCAAATCCCAAGTCAGCACCACTGCACGCACCGGCGGCCGTACATTCTTAACCGCTCTTAGGAACCGCAGAACATCCGGATGAAACAACAAGAGGCCCCCTTGCATCTTGCCTCAGAAACATGCCAACACCGCTAATTAAACTTTTAGAGTACTGAAGGCTAGACCCTTATCCAAACCTTCCTGCAGGAATAACAAAATATCTGACAGCGTTGCTGAAAACGGATGCACCCTACGCCCGTCACACCACCTTTCAAATATGCGCCACACACGCACCTAAGCTAAGGACGTAGACTTTCTCCTGGACTTCAACAATGTGGTTACCACCACCGCGGAATAGCCTTTATGCCGCAGGCATTCCCTTTCAAGAGTCACGCTGTAAGCGAGAAGCAATCCACTTGTGGCATAAGAACTGGACCCTGGCACAACAGGTTGTTCCGGATGGGCAACCTCCAAGGACGGTCCACCAGAAGCCGTACTAGATCTGCATACCATGGATGCCTCGGCCAATCTGGAGCTATGAGAATCACATTGCCGTTGTGACACTCTGTCCTCCGGATGACTCTCCTGATCATCGGCCACGGAGGAAACACATAGAGCAGCCTACCTGTCGGCCAAGGCTGCGCCAGACCATCAAGTCCTTCCGACATGTGCTCCCTGCATCTGCTGAAGAATTGTGGCGCTTTGGCATTGTGGAGAGTGGCCATTATGTCCATGACCAGCTGTCCCCATCGCTCTGTGATGTCGTGAAAGACTGCCGCGTTCAATTCCCACTCTCCTGGATCTAAAACATGCCGACTGAGGTAGTCGGCTTTCACATTGTCTCGTCCGGCTACATGCGTTGCTGATAGCGCTAACAGGTGGTTCTCTGCCCAGAGCATTAACATCTGACTCTCCTCCAACAAGCCTGCACTGCCCGTACCTCCTTGTCGATTTATATATGACACTGTTATGGCATTGTCGGAGAACACACGCACTGCCCTCCCTTCCACCAGCTCACAGAACTCTTGAAGAGCCAAACATACTGCTCTCATTTCCAAACGGTTGATTGACCAACCACCCTCTTCCACTGTCCATCAGCCCTGTGCTACCTGCGTCATACAATGCGCTCCCCAGCCGCCAAGACTGACATCCATAGTCACCAGAATCCAATCTGGCTGCTCCAGAGGCATCCCTGCTCGAAAATGAAAGACCTCCAGCCACTACTGTAGGCTGTCTCTGACTGCCTCTGAGGTCACCAACTTCCGATTCAGTGGGTGATGCTGCGGCGACCATCTGGAGAGCAACGTCTGTTGCAGAGGACGCATATGCACCCTGGCCCACGGCACCAAGTCCAATGCCGCCGCCATGGAACCCAGTAGCTGCAAGTAACGCCACACCATCGGTGCCTTTATGCGTAAAAACGCTGCCACCTGTTTCACCAGCTTCTGTACTCTGTCCTCTGGCAAAAACACCGACCTTATCGCCAAGTTGAACACCGCTCCGAGATAGACTAGCCGCTGCACTGGAACCAGTTGACTTTTCGCCTGGTTGACCACCCAATCAAGCTATTCCAGGAAGCCCATTACACGAGCTGTTGCGGCAAGCGATTCCGGAACCGAACCTGCCTGGGTCAGCCAATCGTCCAAGTAGGGATGCACCAGGATGCCTTCTTGGCGCAGCACTGCTGCCACAACCACCATCACCTTCGTGAATGTGCGAGGCGCTGTCGCTAACCCAAAAGGCAGCGCTCGAAATTGAAAATGCCCTATGGGCACTGCAAATCATAAAAACATTTGATGCTCCGGTCTGATGGGAATATGCAGATAAGCTTCCGTCAGATCTATGGACGAGAGCACCTTGCCCGGCTTGACGGACCGAATAACCGATCGAAGCATCTCCATGCGAAAATGGGGCACTCTCAAACAGCGGTTCGCATTTTTGAGATCCAGAATAGGCCAAAAGGACCCTTCCTTCTTGGGAACCACAAAATAAATTGAGTATCGACCTAATCCGCACTGGTCTTCCGGCACCGGAACCACCGCTTGAAGAGTCAGCCAATGTCTTAACGTATCGCCCATCGTGGTTCGCTTTGCCTGCGTTCCACATGCAGACACCACGAAGGCCTCCGCTAACGGCCGAGCAAACTCCAGTGCATAACCGTCGCGGACAATCTCCAGTACCCACTGATCTGCCATTATGGTGGCACAGACGGAGTGGAAACTCTGCAAGCGTCCTCCCACCGGAACCTCCGCCTGGGCCAACCTCGTCTCATTGCGGTTTCTTTGTGGAGTTCTGCTTGGGACTGAAATAGCCCCTGCTGAACCCTCGAGCCCCCCGAAAGGGCTGCCCCCTGGACACAAAGCGACACCTCTGATAAGGAGCAAACCTCGAACCTCTAAACCTGCGAAAGTCTCTACCCTGCACTTTCTGCAGAGCCCCAGGTTTCTGGCCCTTTGGACGGTCTTCTGGCAACCGACCCCCTTTGGAGTCCCCCAGATCCTTCACAATTTTCTCCAAGGCTTCCCCAAACAGCAGCTTGCCCTTATATGGGAGTTTATTAAGACGCGCTTTTGAAGCCGCATCCGCCGCCCAACTTCTCAGCCAGAGAAATCATCTTGCAGCTATCACTGATGCCATGGATTTCGCCGAGATCCGTACTAAATCATAAAAGGCATCCGCGAGGTACGCTGCCGCCGACTCAAGCTTTGCCCCCTTCAGGGAAGATCCGTCCTCCCAATTGGAATTAGAATCCCCCTGGAGCCAACGAATGGAAGCCCTGGACACATACGCTCCACAGATAGAGGCCTGGAGTGACAGAGCACTGGTATCAAACGCCTACATAAGAAGTGATTCCAACTTTCTATCTTGCAGATCCTTAAGCGCCACTCCGCCCTCTACCAGTATCGTTGTTTTCTTTGTAACCGCAGACACCAAGGCATCCACCTTAGGCATGCGTAGCAACTCTCGTTCTTCCTGCGGTACAGGGTACAACCTACCAATGGCCCGACAGCCCCTCAACGTGGCCTCAGGACACTCCCATTCGGACTCTACCATTTGCTTAATCACCCTATGGACCGGAAAATACCGCTGCTCCACCTTAAATCCTTGAAGCAGCAGGTCCTCCAGTGGTTCTTCCTGCACTGGCGGTAGAGCAATATTTAACGCCGCTAGCGACTGACCAATGAGAGCCCCCAGCTCTTCCTTCCTAGAAAGCCTAAATATATTGGGGTCCTCCCCTGGCGCAATCTCACCTTCCTCTAACTCCTCCATCCAGTGCTCTTGTCTGGATTGTGAGAGAATTTCTCCCTCCTCCGCCAAGCGGGACTCCAAGACCTGCTGACTGCAGCCATCGGCCGCAGTCTCCCCCACCAAGGCCCTTCCAGAAGAACCCTCCCCAGGATCTATGGGTGAACCATCCCCTTTCTATACCCCAAAGAGGTCAGGAAAAGAGCCCTTGGTATGCCCCTGCTCTATCTTTAGACAATAAGCCTTATGTAAAGATAGTATAAAATCCGGTGAAAAAACTGATTCCAGACCCCCCCCCCTGTACCCCCAGCAGAGGTCCCTGGGGTCCAAACACCACTGGAGTATGCTTCTTTGACTTTGCCCTTTTCTTTTCAGGCTTTTCTGGCAGCACGGGAAAAACGGCTGCCCTTTCTAATATGGCCACAGTTCCTGCCTTTTCTCCGGAGCTGAAATGGCTGCCCAGAGGCTCTAGCGCCTTTTCTCTGCCCTCCATGCTCTCCTCAAGCAATGAGCCACACTACCGCCTGCCTAAAAGCCACTGAACGGCACAACCTCACCGAAGACAGCCACCGACGACTTTTGACCGCGCGCACACTGCCTGCCCCTGCAGCCTGCGCCCCACACAGCCTCTGACAGACGCGGATCTCTTCCATGGCCAACACAGACGCGCGCCCAATACCTGCAGTTTCGGATTCTCACTCCCCGAACCACTCTTCACACTGCCAGTGATAGAGTGAGATCGGGTCCTGCACAGAGAAGGGGCTGGACTCTGGGGCTCCCAGTTCCCCCCTTCTGATCTCCGGGACCGGAGCCGCACACCGAGGCAGGCTCTGCCTCTGCTGCCCTTCAAGTCTGTGATGCAGCTGCCGCGCTCCAATCCCTTCCTTTTTTTTTTTTTTCCAAGCTGTCAATTGCTGCGTTTTAAAGCAATCGGACCCTGCTAGAGCCCTTCAGCCACAACAGGAAGGTATTTATTTTAACTTTTGAACATCCTTTAACGTTTCCTCATCACCTCACCGGGAGCCTGTCAGGCTAGGTCCTATCCAGCTGCTGAGGACTGAAAGACTGAGCCTCTCACACAAGGAGGGGCTGGGTAGCTTGTCAGCAAGACTTTGATCTTTCAGTCCTCAGCTGCTGGAGAAGGTTGACAAACCTACAGTTTCCTGGACTGGCCCGGAGAGACGAGGAGGAATTAAGGCTGGGTTTATTTTAATGTTTCTGTAAAGATTATTTTAAGGCCTTTGCTAACTTAAAAAAAAATCCAAGCAGTTATATCACTAAAATGGTCCTCTATCTGTTCAAGGCTGAGGATTCCGTGGAGGACCAGGGGGATTTGAGCAAAGTGTCTTGGAAATTGTGCAGAGGTGACACTGAACAGTCAACTCGAAGTGTACATGTTGCAGTTTCTGGGGGGAACTAGAGTCTGTGGTCAATGGCTGAAGGACTATCAATACAACATTTGGGTTAGAAAGAAGGGGTGGATAAGCCAGTAATTGTGCATCAAAGTTCATGGCTTTGCAGTCCTAGCAGGGGGCCGATTCTGATAAAGCTGGAAGCCCAAAGGATCAGGAGGGAATTATCAGGCTCTCTCTTAAAACAATCCTTCTGTGGAACTAACAAGGTACTCTTTTCATCAGCTAATAAGTAGTGAAAGTCAGCAGGCATTCTCTGCCAGTAGAAGTCTGCTGAATCTTGCTGCTAATGTGACAGCTTAAAAAAATGTTTATGATTTTTTAAAGTGAATTTTAAATTCTGTTTTGACAGATTTGTTTTTTTTGTGAGCAGGCTCAGCCATGCAATAACTGATCTTTGTTTGATGTAGTTGCTTTACATATCCTTCAGGGTTGGCATATGCACATCAAAAAATGTTTGGATTTTTTTGGATCATTTTCAGATTTATTTCTATGATTTTTTTACATTATTTTTGTTTATTTCACTCATTTGTTTCAATAAAAGATTTTTAACTCATGTTAAATTTTTTTAGCACATACTAGTCAAGTTAACATGTTAATTTGTAGGTCAAGGCACATGAAATCAATTTAGTGCACACTACATTTTTTAAGGCGTGCTATCAAACTGAATGCACACTAATGAATGTGCATCCCTATTGTGGGACAGCAGACTTACTATATAGGCAATTGTAAGTGTTTGAGCCTAGCAACAAAGTCTATAGTGCTTAAATAATTCCGAGGTTCGAATCACACCAGTCTGCTTGGAATCCGAGCACTCTTTGCTAAAGAGTGATATCTGGCAGTGTGTGTGTTAAAGGCATGCTGGGACGCACATTGCTAGGTAGCAAAGGCTATGACAATTAGTGCTGGATGATTCCCATGCTAACAGCGCAACCAGCATTAGGGGCAGTGTAGGCAGGGTAGGGGAGGAGAGTGACTGTAATGAGCTCAATGCAATTTGCACTGTATTAATACCGCGAGCTACAGTAACTGCATTGTTGAGGGTTCACCTAACGCCACTTTGATCGGTGGCATTAGGTGCATCTGTGCTAATGCAGCACATACTACGGGACTGGGCTTCACGTTAACCGCCAGGGAAATGCTTTCCACGCCCCTAACAGTTAATGTGGGGGTGCTGCACATAACGCGCCATGGTTTTGGCACTAACTGTGCATTAGGTGCAACACCTTAGCACCCGTTAAAGACCCATTTATTTTAGACTGTAATACTTCTGAAATGCTTTATATAGTCACCTTATTATAATTTCTGTATGACTGAAATATCAATACGGTAATTGCTAAACTTACAATTTTCTGTGGGTGTTGAATTTGTGTTGATGGGTCTTCCAAGAGTGACTGTGAATACAGAATAATAAAACAAAAGGATTAGTTTGAAGTAGATTCTGTTTTCAACATTGACTAAAGTCTATTTAATTACTATTCTTTTCTGTATTGACAGGAATGTTTCATAAAATGCAAAGCATAAAATCAAAACACATGCCCTCTAGTTTATTTATTTATAAAAATGTATGTCTTTTATGTTTATACTTTTCTACTTCTTCATATAGATAAACTTTCCAATATGGTGAACAATGTCAGCAGGGTGATCACCTCAGTTTGTGGAAACTTCAGAACTTCCACTCCCTGGATATATGGTTGTTGGCAATGTCTCTGTACCATGAACCATATGGAGAAGCCATCTTTAAATATCAGTAAGGTAACCAGAAACCTCCTTTCCAGGGACCACCCCTTATTTGGGACCAATGTCCCTGGCAACTTCCTGTAACTGACTTTGTTTGGGTTTAAAGCAAGGCCAGAAGCACAGGTCTTCTCTCCTTTCTTCTCTGCTTGATTCCGTAATGTCAAATCACCAGAACAACATTCTGTTTTTTCCCAAGCCATTTGGCACAGGATAGGAGTTCATAATTCCTCCTAGAAATGCAGCATGCTTACAGAAAACACATGATTGGGTACAATATTTGCTTTGGTGGAATGCCCTATGAAGGGAGCTGAGATTATTTGCAAATATCAGACTGTTTGTGAAAGTAAGCTTGTCTGTACAGAGCGGTGTACACAACCAGACTGTCTAAACCTGAGAAAGAGTTAATTCTGTTCAGAACTTTGCTTAGAAATAAACTTCATATAGTTGCTTACTAAGTAGGTGAAGAGGTACAAGTCCTGTAAATAAGAAAAGGGGCAGGCTGTCCTCTAGCCTCGCAGTCTCAGGGTTATTAGATACCAAGCAGTCAGCAGTAAACAGTTATGTCTTGGAATACATGTATGTCTCCTCATACTGACCTATGCTGATTAGAAATTGACCTATGATGTGATAAATACGTAATATCTGACGTGGAATAATAAAGTGAAATTATGCTGTATCCTCCAAAAGAGCCTTATAAATAAAGTAAACCATAGCTGATAGTTAGAGTAAACAAAGAGAACTTGGTTCTATTTGTTTCTCTCCGCAAAGTTTTGGTGTATCTATATAGAAGTGTGTGGTATTTTATTGCTGTCTTTGGATTCCTTTCGTATTGCTTTGAATGTAGTTTTCTGTGACTCCAAGAGCCTTGCAGGTTGCTGGTGAGGGGGGGGGGGGGGGCTAACGGAAGCAAGGTTTTTATTGCTTAAGCCAATGGTGAATTATAGAAACATAGAAACATGATGGCAGAAAAAGACAACATAGCCTATCTAGTCTGCCCTTCCATATCAACTACAAAAGCCCCCCTTTTTCCTTTAGAGATCTTCTGTGTTTGCCCCATGCTTTCTTGAATTCAGATAGTATCCTCGTCTCTACTACCTCCACTGGGAAATTGCTTCAAAGGGGGTCTGAGGATCGTTTGAAGCAATTTTTTTCTTGGATCAACACCTTGTCTGAGGATTTGAAATTTACACCAAAGTATGATAGTGATTCCATTGCGTTCTTGGATTTGAAACTCACTAAATGTGGGGATATGATTAATACCACGCTATTTAGAAAGCCAGTTCAACGTAATACACTCCTTCATTACAGTAGCCATCATCCAGTGTCGCTATGCCGGGGCTTACCAGTAGGCCAATTTATTCGCTTGCGACGACTCTGTTCTACGGTTGGGGAGTTTCGCCGACAAGCAGTGGATTTAAAGGAGCGATTATTGGCTCGGGGTTACCCTGCTCCTGTTATCAATAAAGCCTACTCTAGGGCTAGTCATATTCACCCTGAATGGTGGGATCCATCAATGGATGTTGAGCGGAGTGGGTTGCGACTTCCGGAGCATGACTGCTTTGTTGGGGTATTGCCATTCATGCCCCATGCCCCTGCGGTAGTGTCAATTTTGAAGAAGCATTGGCACATTCTGTCTTTACATCAAAATTTTAATAGACCACTCATGTTGGCATTCAAAAGGGGTCGCACGGTGGCCGATTGGGTGGTTCACAATGTTTGTGAACCCCCATTAGTTTCAACTATTGGACATTTTCAATGCCATCATTGTGAGTTTTGTTCTACGACATTGGAAGGGGCTTATTGGGAAAATCCTTTAACGCATAAAAAGATCTATAGCAGTTTTGCCACCACCTGTCGCACCACTTTTGTTTGTCTATGTTTTAATTTGTCCCTGTAACAAGTTCTACATTGGGAAGACCATCCGTAGTATGAAGCAGCGTTTGCAGGAACATCGTTCCAGGATTAATACACAGGTTTTGATGGCACCTGTGGTTCAGCATTGCCAGGCTTTTCAACATACTTTCCAGGACTTACGTTGGCGGGTCATTGACCATGTCCCGGATAAGCTTCGGGGTGGCGACCGGGGCGCCCGAATTCTCTATAGAGAACAATTTTGGATTTACCATCTCAATTCAATAGCACCATATGGGTTAAATGCTTCTGTGGATTGGGGGCTATTACTTTAAATTTTGGGTTCTCCTCCTCCTGTAGGGACTGTGATCGTGATTGGCCCTTGTTTTGATGATGTCATCATTATGAGCCCTTTAAACACGAGCTGTGTTGGGCGGATTCTTCACATTGCAAACAGAATTTGAAGAAGGGCTGTGAGGATCGGGAGCCCGAAACACAACATTGGGTTATTATGATATATATTTTCTGGATGAGTTGCAATTTTGAAGAAGAATATATGACGTCGAGTAGCCTCTACATGACTTGATGAAATACGCTGTTGGATGACCGAAGGATAAGTTGGTGTCGTCCGCTAACAGCTAAGTGTACCAAGTTTGACTTGAGGCTTTTCACCTTTTTGAATAGAGTTGAGTTGAGGCCAGTTTGTACCCTATGATGATTTTGGTATCTTTTTAGGGTTTGTGGGGGTCGTGCTCCCCTTTTATATAAATAGAAAAAAAGGAACATTATTGCTACAAGAGGGTATTTACCTTCACGGCAATAGTTCTGACAAAAATTAGTGGGTATAACACATTCTTTTGGTTTGGCATTTAGAACCCATAGCAAACCCACCATATCGTAACAGCACTACCAGGACTCACAAAGCACCAGACCCTACCTATCAAAAGGCAACACTGCAAATATTAAACCAATACATTTCAGAGAATAACAGTACATGACCTACTGGGGAAAGAGAACAAGTGGCAATGTCAAATAGGAATTACATAAACAGAATACCTCAGTTTAGTTACACATACAGAACATAGACCATCACCAAACAAGGAATCACAATTTAGAAACAGGAAGACAATAATTAAACTGGGAACCCCAAAAGCCAAACTTAGAATGTACAACACTGTAGAAATAAAACTATAAATTAATTTCCTCTTGTACTAAACAAAGCACAGACGTTAATGATGCACATTTCCCAGAGCTGACATATTCCAGTTAATAAATTCAAAATAAAGAGATATCTTTCTACCTTTTGTGCATTTTTTTTCATGCAATTGCTCCAGCCACTTTCTTCTGGTTTCTTTGCATCTTCTGCTAACTCTCCATCATCTGCTGTCCATTTGTCCGTTCTTCTCTCTTCTAGTTGTTTTCCATTCTCTCTCTACATCTGCTTTAACATACTAATCTTTCTCCTTTTGCTCTTTCCTCATTCCTATTTCATCCACTCAAATTTTACCCCTCCATCCTCAATCCCCACTTAATCTCCCAATACCCGGCCAATTGTAGATTTTTCTTCCCTCCCACACAAAATTATTTTTCCCCTCTTCATTTCACTTTCTCAGCCCCATCCCATTCTAATCCTCCCCCAACATCAGCTCCCTTCTAGTTCCAGCCCCACCCAGCATCCGCTCCCTTCTAGTCCCCACATCAGCCCATTTCCGGTCCTAGCCTCCCATCAGCCCATTTCCAGTCCTAGCTCCCCCATCCATTTCCAGTCCTATCCGAGTCCCTCCATCAGCTCAGTTCCAATCCCAGCCCCCCATCAGCCCATATCTAGTCCTTTTCTAGCCCCACCATCAGCCCATGTAAAATCCTAGCTTGCCTCCACTCAGCCCATTTCCAATCCAAGCCCATGAGCCTACTTCCAGTTCTAGTCCTTGCATGAGTCCATTTCAATCCAAGCCCCCACCACAGCCAATTTCCAATCTTAGCTCCCCCAACAGCCCATTTCCAGTCCTATCCTAGCCCCTCCATCAGCCAATTTCCTATCCTAGCTCCCCCCCTCAGCCCATTTCCAGTCCTTGCTCCCTCCCCTCACAGCCCATTTCCATTCCAAGCCCCCTCCCCATCAGCTATTTGCAGTTCAAGCCCCCCTTCCACTCAGCCCATTTCCATTCCAAGCCCCCTCCCCATCAGCTATTTGCAGTTAATGTCCCCCCTTCCACTCAGCTCATTTCCATTCCAAGCCCCCATCCCCATCACCTATTTGCAGTTCAAGCCTCCCCTTCCACTCAGCCCATTTCCAGTCCTAGCAACCCCCCCAACCCATTACCAGTCCTAGCCCCCCCATAGCCCATTACCAGTCCTAAACCCCCCATCCAGCCCACTTCCAGTCCTAACCCCCACAACACTCCATTTTCAGTCTTAGCCCCCCATAGCCCATTACTTGTCCTAACCCGCCATCAGCCCACTTCCAGTCCTAACCCAATCAGCCCATTTCCAGTCTTAGCCCCCCATAGCCCATTACCAGTTCTAGCCCCCCATTAGCCCACTTCCAGTCCTAACCCCCCATCACCCCATTTTCAGTCCTAGCCCCCCCCATATCCCATTAGCAGTCCTAACCCCCCATCAGCCCACTTCCAGTTCTAACCCCCCATCACCCCATTTTCAGTCTTAGCCCCCCCATAGCCCATTACCAGTCCTAACCCCCTTCCCCCCCATCAGCCCAGGAAAAATTTAAAATAAAAAAAAAGCTGGCTGCTGTTGCTGCAGCTGCCGCCATTGCAATGGCAGAATCGAGTGTCCTGCAGCCCCCTCCTGCCCGGCAGAGTCCTTCCTCCCTGCATCAGTCCCTCTCCGCGCTGGCTTTCAGAGCTGTGAAGGGAGAGTTTCTCCCTCGTGGCTCTGTTAAGCCCGCCGGCGCTGATGGGAAACAGGCATTTCCTGCTTCCCATCAGCCCTGGATGGCTTAACAGAGCCTCGAAAGGGAAACTCTCCCTTCGCGGTTCTGAAAGCCGGCGCCGAAGGGACTGATGCAGGGAGGGAGGGCTCTGCCGGGCAGGGGGGGGGGGCCGCAGGACACTCGATTCTGCCGCTGCCACGGCGGCAGCAGCAGCAGCCAGCTTTTTTTTTTTTTTTAATTTACTTTTAATGCATAATGTTGTTTGCACGGGGCCCCCTGAAACGCTGGGCCCTGTTCAAAAAACATTCTCGCTCAATGGACGGGCCGGCCGTGCCTTGAAGCATGAAGAAGAGCTGAGAGGATGCAGGGCTTGAAACACAGCGTTGTGTTGTGTGTTTTTCCCTACTACATTCATAGCAGCGTATATCGCATTATTTTAGAGTGTATCTTTCAACAGTGTCCTCTTTGAGAAATTCAATGTATGGAGCCTTATGAGGTGTGAAACAATAGACTGCCAAGTGACTCTAGCTGGGATGACACTTGGAACCATACATGGAGAATGGAGGTTTGCAATATTATTAAGTTTTCTGCTCACGGAACTGTCAAGAACCTTCCAGGACGTGGTAGGAAGAGGAAACTTAATCCAAGAAGTCTTTGAAGGTTAGTGCGAACTGTTGGAAAAACACCATGTACAATATCCAAAGAGCTTAAGACTGACCTGAAGTGGTGGTTTCAACCTGCACCATATGCCATACACTAAACAAAAAAGGGCTTCATGGGCGAAGGCCAAGGAGGACCCCCCTGCTCAAAGACAGACATAAAAAGGCACACCTGAACTTTGTCCAAGCTCACCTTGAGAAACCACAATCCTTCTGAGAAAATGTTCTGTGGACAGATGAAACCAGATTTGAGCTCTTTGGCAGTGCAGACAAGCGATATATTTATAGGCTAAGAAATGAAGCTTATAAGGAAAAACACCCGTACTACAGTTAAATATGGTAGAGGTTTGATTATGTTCTGTGGCTGTTTTGCTGCCTCAGGAAATGGAAGCCTGGAATGTATTAAAGGAATAATTATGTCAGGACTACCAAGGTATTTTGGAGTGAAATGTGCTGCCTAGTGTCAGAGAGTTAGGTCTGGGTAGAAGGTCATGGGTCCTCCAGCAGTACTATGACCGAAAACATACATTCATAAGTACAAAAGAATGATTAAAAAGGAACAAATGGACTGTTTTAAACTGGCCAGCTATGAGTCCTGATCGCAATCTAATCGAGAATCTTTGGAAAGAGCTGAAATCTGCCATTGGTAAAAGGAATCGAGGAAACATTCATGAGCTGGAACAAATCACAATTGAAGAGTAGGAGAAACTACCAGCAGACAGATGTAAGAACCTTATAGATGGCTACAAGAAACATTTGGAGGCTGTCATCACTGCCAAGGATTATATAACCAAATATTAGTGAAGGGTGCCATTGGTCCTATCCAGGTCATATTTTGTTTTTTTTTCTCAGAAATTACTATGTCTAAGTTGCACAGACATCATTATTTTGCTGTATACCTTTGAATATACTATTAAAATATTATCATGACATACAAGTTGGAATATTTTCAATTATTTCTCAAGATATTGTACACAACATACCTAAAATACAAGGGTGTCAATAATGTTGAGCACATCTGTATTACAGTCTATGAAGCCCTATGTACGTAGAGGGAGGGAAGGGATAGAAGGACCTCTAGGGAATTGCATTTATCTCTCAGCTGAGGATAAGTAAAGGGGATCTCTGCTGGAGTTCCCTCTGCCTAAGGAGAGAAGTGCTGCCTATTGGAATTGACTGCTATGGTGTGAGATCATGAGGCACTTAGGAGTGTAGGACTAGTGCCATGCAGCCTGCTCAGAATCAAAAGTCTGAGCCAAATAAAACGGATTCTTGCTACAGATGCCTCTGACATTTTCATGGATTCCAAAGATCTCCTGACATCTTCCAGCTATTTCCAAGTGTTTACAGAAGACTATTGTTTCCTGCCTTGCCTATGCATAAGGGAACCTGCTTCCTATGCCTTTCTTAGTCACATAAGAACATAAGATATGCCATACTGAATCAGACCAAGGGTCCATCAAGCCAAGTATCTTGTTTCCAACAGTGGCCAATCCAGGTCACAAGTACCTGACAGGTTCCCAAATGGTATAGAAACATAGAAACACAATGCTAGAAAAAGACCATATGGCCTATCTAGTCTGCCCAGCCATATCAACTACAATGGTCCCTTTTTTATTTAGAGACCTTCTGTGTTTGTTCCATGAATTCAGATACTGTCCTCATCTCTATTATCTCCACTGGGAGACTATTCCATGCATCTACCACTCTTTCCATAAACAGATTACATTCTGCTTGTCCAATGGGTAAGCGGTGGATTTTCCCAGTCCTCTCTAGTAATGGTTTATGGACTCTTCCTCCATGAACTTGTCTAAATCTTTTTTAAATCCAGCTGCGCTAATAGCTTTTACTACATCTTCTGGTAACAAATTCCAGAGTTTGATTACACGTTGAGTAGGTATATACACACTCAAGTGACTTGCACATATTGTACATATTTTAGGCTTCCATATGCATGCTCATGAATGTACACTCCTTTCGGGAAGGGTTCAGGGTTTAACCTAATCACCTGAAGATTTTCTCATTGCTTCTATCACAGCAGTTGTAGTAATCTGCCTGTCAGTTGGGAGAGTGGACCCTTTTGTTGAAAGAAAGGCAAGTTTTAAGGGGCAGGGGCAATTACCAGGGACTCAGCATTACAAAGGGCGAGTGATGCCTCTAAGGAAGAGCTTCAGGTATTTGGCATGGGAAGAGCCCATTCCTTAGTTTCTGCCCTGGGTCCTAGTGTGCCTAACTCCAGTCCTGGTTGGAAAACATTGCCTAGGTATGCTACCCCAGGACATTTATCATCAATTTTTAGACATGTGGAAGAGTGTACTGTTTCAAATTGCTATCAAGATCTTGAAGTCAGGGAAAACCATGAGGCATCTTACATTTGATTTGAATTATTGTTGTCATAGGGTGTAAGGGCTCAGTCACCTTGAGGACATTTATTGACTACTTAAATAAGAATTTCCCTCCAGGTCTGTGATTATTTTTATTTATTTATTTAAGAGGATTCATATACTGCTTTTTCCTGAAATCAAAGCGGTTTTCACAACAACCAATCAAAGTAAAATGTCAAGGTGTGTATGTATGCAGTGTTAACATGGGGGAGTGTGTGGTGGCACTGATTTAGAGGTGAGCTATATACAGAGTGCGCTATGTAGAGGGGGATATATACAGGGATAGAAGGGGGAGTGGGGGACAGGGGTTTGTTATGGAGCCCAAGGGGCTATTGGGCAGTCTAAGTGATGTCTCTGTAGTGCTCGATGAACAGCGTAGTTTTGAGCTGTTTCCTGAAGTCCTTGATGTCCATCGTTGAACGTAGGTCGTCCGGAAGGGAGTTCCAGAGAGCGGGTGCGGCCAGGGAGAGTGCTCTTCTTGAGGTGTCTTGTCGTGCTTTGGTGAATGCTTTGGGCGTATTGATGGAGTCTGTGCCTCTCCTCCTTGGTCGGGTGCTTGTGTCGGGTCTTATGAGTGGCTGTAGGCTGATTACTGATGTTTTGTGTTTGATTTTAAAGATGTTTAGATGTGGTGATACTATTAGCTCATATTGGCCAAATGTATTTAATTTTATTTATAATGCATTTATGAAATGCTACTACTGCCAAGGCTTGTAATGATTTACATTGGGAAAAAACACAAAAGAAAATAAATTCAATAATTCCAGCTATAACCAGGTAGCAGAAGAGAATTTATTTCTCTTCTGCTACCTGAAAAAGAGATTTTGTTAGAAGATCATGTATTCAGCTTTAAGCATAGATGGCACATTGTCTGCATATGTCTGCCACAAAATAATTGTTATTAAGTTAAATCCTAGCAAATACATTGTAGTGTCTTGATTTGCATGCTGAGCTTGACCTAGTAACTATCATAGGTCCACTAGAAGGACCTTGAAGCTGTGACTCCCCAATATGGGATGAATCCTAGAAAGCTCATCTCGGGATTCTTGGGAGTTACTAAGCTACAAATCTAGTTTGGTCATTATAAGGATGGTCCTAGGAGGGTTCTAGGAGGTCCTAGGAATGTTCTAGGAGGAGTCCTGGCCATGCACAGAACTACTCCTAGAACCTTGCACTCATAGGTCCCTAAATCTTTCCACTAGGCCACAATTTCTTTCCCACTCCCCTTCTGTTGCTGTGAAAGCTAGCTTTGTAGAATTATCTGCCCCCACAGACCCAGTGAGCTGATGACCCAAGGTGGGCATCAAACTGGGACACAGCACTTGTCACTGACCTGCTGAGCCTACCCCAAGTGCTGAATTATAAGGTTTAATTTTAGCAGCTATTCATAAATGCAAACAATGAGTTATGTTAGGCATGGTTTTGCTCCATTAAAATAACTCACTTTACAACAATTTCTATATTAATACACTAGACCTGTAAATAGTTGGCCACTTCCTTCACCCTCGAGGCCAAGTATGTTTAGTTCAAGCTAAGATTGTTTATTGTATTATATATTCTGTTTCTGTTCATCGTAAACTACCCAGAGCAATACCCCTTGTTCTATGTAAACCGCCTTGATTATGTGATAAGGTGGTATAAAAGAACAAATTAATTAATTAATATTGATTTCAAATAATGAGTCTTATGTATTAAAGTACAAAGTGAGATTGCAAAACTCTATATCATGTAAAAAATAGCACAAAATGTTTGAAAACACACCAAAACATGAAATTTCTGGCATTTGTGCTATTTTTTCACACAGCGTGGACTTTTTTGAATTCACTTTGCAAGAGTGCATTTTGTAGAAGAAATGTTTTAAAATTTTGCCTTAATGAGCTGCTGAGATGGAAGTATATGTACAGTAGCTCATTAATGCCACAAACAGTGAAAAAAAGCACATAAAGTCTTAGCAGGCACATTTCATAAAAACATGTTTCTACACCGCTGTGCACCTGCTTGGAAGGGTCTGCGGTGCCAGGTTCTGTGAAAGACTGCTAACATGAACTTATACAACATAGGACTGTTTAAGGAAAATACACCACAGGGTTCTGACCCCTGAAGAAGGCTCTGCCGAAACATGGCTCGTGTAGGGTCTAGTGTTGTTGGTATTTCCATTTCTTGACCAGCTGGTCTCAATGCATTTGTCTTTGAGTATTTCGCTTCTTTGTGTGCTCTTGGACGTTGATGAGTATCCTTGTGCTTTTGTTGGTTTGGAGAGGCTAATTGTTGGCTAGAATGTTTGAACTATGGATTGTTTAGCTGATGCAAGCGGTCTGTTTACTACACAATTTTCTCCTTTTGTCTCTATGGAGAAAATGCTTAGCAAACGGGGCCCTAAGAAAGAGAGCAGGGGCAGAAGGAGAAGGAAATAAATGTATGGGTCAGAGAATGCAGAAGAAATGTGAGTCCTTGATTTTCTGGGACTCTAGAGAGCAGGGACACCTGACTAAACAAAAATTAAGGAAGAGCAGGACTAGCAAGAGCTTCGAGAATCTGCAAAGAAAAACGTAGTTGGATAAACAGGCTCCTCAGAAAACCAGAATACAGCCTGTCCATTCTGAGGCTTTGAAGTAAAGCTTCTGCCTTCAGATTCAAGGTAATCCTTATAAATTCTATTTCATTCTTTTAAGAGGAAGGGACTCCAGGTTTTACTGGATTTTGGGAAATGAAGGGCCCAGCTGGACTTCCTATACTATGACCCAGGAGTTCAGGAAGAACCTCTGTCATAGAGTAATTGATTTATTTTATTTCAAGGAATAGTTTAAGAGAAAGAAATTTAATCTAACTATATGGTTGCATTATTGAGCAAGGTATATCTCCATTGAATAATCCAAGGTTGTTGTCTCTTCATGATGTTTTAAGAAATTATTGAAATGTATTGTTATTTTGTGAATTAGTGCAAAACTGATTTATTTTCTTCTAATATTCTAACCCAGACTCTATCTGGCCAGGGTACTTTAGGCCTTTCACCCCCTTTCAGCTTTTATTTAGATTGTACAGTAAATACGAAACATCATAACATAGTAACATAGTAAATGACGGCAGATAAAGACCAGTATGGTCCATCTAGTCTGCCCAGCGAGGTGATAAGAGTAGATGCATCCGCCACTCTGTGCAGGTCACCCCTCCTCATACCTTTGTTTAGGGATGTACCCACCGCTCCATGTAGATCACCCCTATTTGCCGAGATATAAAAGATAGTTAAGTTCATTTTGATTTTATCCTGTTGCTATAAAGGGATCTTCTGTGTCTGTCCCATGTCATTTTGAATTCTGTCACTGTATTTGCCCCCACCACTTTCATCGGGAGGGCATTCCAAGCATCCACCACCCTTTCAGTGAAAAACTATTTCCTGATGTTGCCTTTAAGTTTACCTCCTTGCAGGTTCTTGTTATGCCCTCTAGTTTTACAGCTTCCCCGTCTTTGGAAGAGGTTTGTTTGTCCATTAATACTCTTTAAGTATTTAAAGGTCTCAATTATATCTCCCTTGTCCCTCCTCTCCTCCAGAGTGTACCTATTTAGGTCTTCAAGTCTCTTCTCATAAGCCTTCTGATGCAGGCTCCAAATCATTTTGGTTGCCTTCCTCTGAACCACTTCCAGCCTTATATCTTTTGCTAGATACAGTCTCCAAAACTGAATACAATATTCCAAGTGAGGCCTCACCAATGACTCGTACAGTGGCATTAATACCTCTTCCTATCTGCTGGTAATTCCTCTCTGTATGCAACATTATTCTTATATTTTTGTAAATAGTCACATATAATCTTCTGCACAAAAATTATGTTCCATTTTAAGTTGGTAACCTGTTGGTAATTTTGATGTACCCTGTCTTTCTTGTGATGGTACATTGTATGTATTAAGGGTAGGCAATCTAGCTTTATCCCTAGTGAAAAAAGCTTGCTGTGGAAGCAAAAACGCATAATAAAGACTTTTTCAAGTACATTTGTAGCAAAAAAACAGTAAGAGAGTCAGTTGGACCATTAGATGAGAGAGGGGTAAAAGTGGCATTAAGAGGGGACAAGGCCATAGCGGAGAGACTGAATGAATTCTTTGCTTTGGTCTTTACTGAGGAAGATGTAGGGATGTTACCCATGACTAAAGTAGTATTTAAAGGTGATACTGCAGAAGAACTGAAAGAAATATCGATATACCAGGAAGATGTATTACAACTATTTGAAAAACAGTACGAGTAGCAAATCACCTGGACCGCATGGTATACATCCAAGGGTGTTGAAAGAACTGAAATATGAGATTGCAGACCTATTAGTAATCTGTGAACTATCATTAAATCATCTGTAATACCTGAAGATTGGAGAATGGCCAATGTAACACCAATTTTTAAAGAGGGTTTCAGGGGTGATCCTGGAAACTACAGACCGGTGAGCCTGATGTCAGTACCGGGAAAAATGGTAGAACCATCATAAAGAACAAAATTACTGAACAAATAGATAGTCATGGCTTGATGCGCGGCGTTTTTTTGGTGATCCCGAGATAGAACCAGTGGAGGTCGCCGAGAAAATAAAATAAAATAAAACGTGGGCAGCAACAAATTAAAGAAACTAAGGAGATACGAAGTCCCCTGAGGAACCCATTAAGGAGAAAAGCAAGGGCGCCTAGGAATATGGCGTTTATTGAATGAACAAAATTGAAGCATTATTACTGTGAAGTATTCATTCAAGAAGAAGACCAAAATAGCTTTGTGGCTTAATGGGAGACAGCCAACATAGCTTTAGAAAGGAAGATCTTGTCTTACTAATCTTTTATGTTTTTCTGAAGGTGTGAATAAACATGTAGACAAAGGTGAGTTGGTTGATATAGTGTATCTGGACTTTCAGAAAGCCTTTGACAAGGTCCCTCATCAGAGACTTTTGGCAAAACTAAAACGTCATGGGATAGGAGGCAGTGTACTATTGTGGATCAGGAACTGGTTAAAAGATAGAAAGCAGAGGGTAGGATTAAATGGACAATTTTCCCAATGAAGAAAGGTGAATAGTGGAGTAACCCAGGGATCTGTACTGGATCCGCTGCTTTTTAACATATTTATAAATGACCTGGAAATGGGAATAACGAGTGAGGTTATCAAATTTGCAGATGACACAAAACTATTTAAAGTTGTTAAAACCCGTGAGGATTGTGGAAAATTGCAAGAGGATCTTGATAAATTGGAAGACTGGGCATCTAAATGGCAGATAAAATTGAATGTGGACAAGTGCAAAGTTATGCACCTAGGAAAGAACAATCCAAACTATGGTTACATGATGCAAGGCTCCACATTAGGAACCACCACTCAGGAAAAAGATTTAGGCGTCATCGTGGATAACATGTTAAAACCCTCTGCCCAGTGTGCAGCGGTAGCCAAGACAGCAAATAGAATGCTAGGTATCATAAGGAAAGGAATGGAAAATAAAACAAAGGATATTATAATGCCTCTGTATCGTTCCATGTTGCGACCGTACCTTGAATATTGTGTGCAATTCTGATCGCCGTATCTTAAAAAGGATATAGCATTATTAGAAAAGGTACAGAGAAGAGCCACCAAAATGGTAAAGGGGATGGAAAGATACTCCTATGAAGAAAGGCTAAAAAGGTTAGGGCTCTTTAACCTGGAAAAGAGACGGCTGAAGGGAGATATAATAGAGGTCTATAAATTAATGAATGGAGTGGAACGGGTAAACGTAGATCGATTGTTTATGCCATCAATAAATAGAAAGACTAGAGGGCATGCAATGAAGCTACAGGGTAACCTATTTAAGACTAAAAAGAAAAAAATATTTTTTCACTCAACGTGTAATCAAACTCTGGAATTTGTTACCAGAGGATGTAGTAAAAGCTCTTAGTGTAGCTGGGTTTAAAAAAGGTTTGGACAAGTTCCTGGAGGAAAGGTCCATAAACTATTATTAAAAGGGACCCAGGATATCACTGCTTGACCCAATACAAGCATTGTGGAACCTTTGTCTTTTGGAGAAACTGCTAGGTACTTGTGACCTAGATTGGTCACTGTTGGAAACAGGATACTGGTCTTGATGGATCTTGCTATCAGTATGGCATATCTTATGTTCTTATCTCTTATCTGACACAAGTCCTGAACCCTAATTCCATGCCCTGGGTTTTTTTCCAATAAAGCTCCAGGAGTCTGAAGGTAAAGAGGGTGGGGGGCCTGCCTTTGTAATATCCCAGTGTATTCAAGGTGGACAGGTGACTTCCTGTTTACATTAAAAAAAATCCTTCACATAGTGATGACAGGATTTAAAGAGCCCTCATTGTCCAAACCAGTAGCCTCTGGACCCCTGTGAGGTCTATAAACCCTAGTGATCTAGTGGCCTTGCAAATGCTCCCTCTGCCCTGATACAGGACATAGATATTAAAAATACCCCCAGAAGGCTCACTTCCTTAAGGCCTCATTCTAGTTCCCAAGTAAAAAAATAATTGAGGGTACAGTGAACCTTCCTGGGACCCTCGCTCACCTTTGGGTCCAGAGGGTTCTGGGGACAAGTGCAATTTCCTCTTATTTCTGCCTTGATGGCACTATCATTGTACTGTAAATGCTGTCACCTAACCCCTAGAATTAGTGTCCTGCTACTATGCTGAGGATCAGACTACCAAATAAGGGAACATCTCCATATTTGTTAGTCTGCCCTCTAGTGGAAGTACTCGGAAACTATCACTAGAGGCCAGGCAGTGCCATTTTCAAGGATGGCCCCATTGTGCATCAGACGTTAGGCTTAGTTGAAGTCGAGGGATAGAAATGGATATTCGAAGGTGGGGATCACCACACCCTCAATTTTTTTTAGTTGAGAAAGGTTGTGGGGCCTATAGTAGATGATCGTTCTAGGGATAATTTTTACCATTTGTGTCTCAAATTGGGCTAGAGGCATCGCTAGAATACCAGGGATGGGTGACCTCTCTGTGGGACTGAGAGACCTCCAATTTGGGCCAGGAGAGCCATTTAAATATTCCATTTTGGCATGCATAGGGGCCTTCTTTTAAAGATGTTTTGTGTGTTGCCACAGTTGGAAAGCTAAAACCCTCAGTTTATTATGTATAACATTAATTGGTGGGGGAAGGAGTGAGAAAAGCTTCAGACATTACTATTAGACTCTCGGGTGTTGGTTGCAAAGATTTGAAATTTTAAGGATTAATCTCTGTTCCTATCATAAAAGCATTTGAATTAACTTTACTATTAATTTATGCATAATAAGAGAATAAAAATTGCACAGGTTTAAGAAAATAATACATACCTCCAAATCTGGGAGTTCTTGCCACTTCTTTGCCAGGCTCACTAGAAGTAACTTTATAAACATTGACAAAATTAAGACACAATCAGAATATGAAAAGCAATGTTCCAAAATGGATTTGAACGTTGTAGTGTCTATTATTCTTTCCAACCCAAGACAAGTTGCAAACATTCATAAGGGCCCAAAACTGTATTACCAGTGAGGGGCTTAATATACATGCTCCTTAGCCTCTTATAACTGCTTAGTCTATGGTGCAACACAAAACGAGCCCTAGGCAAGTTCGGGCATGTTGCCCGAATATGGCCTTACTCCACAATAGACCCTGCGCCCATGGCTATGAGGCACTGGCTCAGGTGGACAAATGTAAGAGCGCTGTCAGAAGCCCGGATCACCCATTTACAGCCACGGGAACATTTTCCTTTGCTCCCACAGCTGTGCTATGCTGCGGCTGCCCTTCTCAAAGCATATCTGAAAGCAAAACACTGGTGCTTCCTGTCTCGTGAAAGAGACAGGAAGCACCCATCTTTCACTTTTACAAAAGTAACAGTAAAGGATAGAATTTGCCCAGGATACCCAGGGGCCACAGCGCCGAGGGAAGGAAATCTGTGTTGGAGAAGTAAACATGGCAGTGCACATGTTGGGGTTCACTGGAGTTGTTGGCCAGCTTCTGCCTGAGCCAGGCTTGCTGTTGCTGCAGCTTCTGCTCCTGTTCTTCCTGTGTTGGCTCCGCAGTCCTCACCAGAGTCAACAGTAGTGCACTTGCACCCTTGCTGCACTATCATTTTGAGTAAAGCTTCAAGGGACCAAACCTGGTACAGAATTAACAGCACTGTGTCCTTCTCAGTGCACACAGGCAGTAAGTAACCCCCTCCCCCCTGGCACGAGATCCGCTCCTTGGTCACTTGGGTCTTCAAAAAGGGTCCAGAGCATATCATGCTGTCTAGGCATATTTTGTATGTTCCTTAGAGTACTGTACACATGTTTAACTTAAATTTTGGCTTTAATGAATGACACTGCAAAATTAAGATTGATCCATTGAAATGTATTATAGCCTCCAGTATTCTCTAGGACCATTCACGTTATTAGACTGGTATAGTGTAGGATTAAATATGTAGCTTTATGACAAGAAATAGATGAGTGTGAACTGACCAGGAGCATTCAAGATATGGCCCTACTGGTAGGGTAAAGGAGGGCATCATTATAGAGTATGTCTACTAAGCGCCGGCAAGGGTGCAAAGGTGCCGTTAGCGGGCATTATTAGGGTCCACTAGTGGTTAATGTGGCAGAAAGCACAGATAACGCCGGCTTAGAGGCCGGTAGCCTCTTACTGGGCAGTAATGTACAAAGGAGTGGAGAAGGGGCACTAACTGCGCAGAGTGTTGGTGGAGACAGCATGCATTCCCTTAATACTGGTTGCTATTAGCCTGTGTGACAGGCACAGCTGCCGGGATCCTTGATGCCTGCTCAGAGCATTGCAGGGGAAGAACTGTTTTTGGACATTAAACAGTACAAAGGAAGCATACTGAGATGTATGCAGTGTGCACCTTCTAGACCCTAGCCCTGAAATGAATGATAGTTGTGGCCCATTGGCAGTCACATATGCATTATGTTGTTGGTACCAAAGTGCCAAAGGTGGTGCTGTATTAGTGATTCTGCAGGGCCAGCCAATCCTCTAGACAGATTAGGCAGCTGCCTAGGGATCACGTCCCCAATGGCCAGTGTTACTGTGCTGTGAGAGCGGCAGCACACACATATGCCGCTGCTGTCACAATGGAGTTGGGCCACTGCCACTATGCAGCCATGTTAGCATCGTGTGGCGTGAGGGTAGTGGTGGCAGTGGCTTCTGCCTGGTGCACAAGAAACCTTTTTCCCAGCCCTGCATGTCAGGTTCAATGCTCCTGTGTCTACTGTCAGGGGCATGCCAAGCAGGTAAAGCAGAGCTCATACTGTGTGTGCTGTTGTTTGACTACAGGGCTTTTGCTGAGTACACACGTGTTCTGGCACACGCTGACTGTGCATTGGGACACGCTTTGGCAGCTAGTGTGGGCTGCTGTCAGTTAGCGCAGGGTGGGGCACAGTGTAAGCACGGTGGGATATGCACAGTGGCATGTAGTTCTCACCATGCATGAATTGCCTTAGCACAGGATCACCTACCAGCAGTTCAGTTGGTGGTGTTGTAACTGAACTGCTGGTAGGTGATCCTGTGCTAAGGCAGTTCATGCATGGTGAGAACTACATGCCACTGTGCATATCCCACCGTGCTTACACTGTGCCCCACCCTGCGCTAACTGACAGCAGCCCACACTAGCTGCCAAAGCATGTCCCAATGCACAGTCAACGTGTGCCAGAACACGTGTGTACTCAGCAAAAGCCCTGTAGTCAAACAACCCCTATGGCAATGCTCATAAAAATGCTAATGGTGCAAGTCCATTGCATGGGAGTGCAGCAGGGTCTCAGGCACAGCAAGCCCCCCCATAGGTGGTGCTTGATAATGTGCAGGGTCAGTGGTCAGTAGAGTGGTCATGCTTGTGTCCTTGTAGAATGGAATCGTTAGCCACTGAGGTGGGTGGCAGCGATAGCAGCTGGGAGATTGGCAGCAGCTGGGGGGGCGGCAGGAGTGGAGGAGGTGGTAAGGCTAGCCCTGCATATGAGAATCAGCCATCTTCCCTGGCTATTCCTAGGACCAAGTGCTCACCCTCTATTGGCCTAGTTTGTGGGCTACAAGCAAAATGTATGAGCATCTGAGGCCTCACCTGGACCATCTGACTGCCCCATTACATGCCATACCAGGGCTCGGCAAGCACCTGAGAGCTCTAGCTAACTTTGCCCCTCATTTCCTCCAAACATCATTGGCTGCAATAGGTGGAATGGGCCACACCCAGTTTCCAGATGCCCCCATCAGGTACTGTCAGGGCCGAGCCAAGGGTTTCTACTACCCTTAGCAGCTCCTTCCTATGCCATCCCCCACCATCACTGCCTTGAGGCTTGTCGTAGCATGGGAGGATTCCCCATGCTGTCCCCCTCCCAGAATCCATTGTCTCACTTGGGGGAGGAGGACAGCATGGCAATTCCTCCCTTCCGTGCGGTAGCGAGACTTAAGTCAGCAGCACATGTGCTCATGGCATACCACTCCTGCCCCCTTCTGATGGGGGGCAGGAGTGGCATGCCATGACTACCTGCATGTGCACTGCTGCTTTAAGACCACCCATGGCACTGAAGCGGCAGCTGTGCCATGCTTGCAGAGAAGGAGGGATTGGCCAGCATGCTACCCACCAGGGTCTGCGGACCTAGGCGCCTGCCTAGTTTGTCTAGTGGATGGCCTGCCCTGGGTACTATGGGCCATGAGCAGCTGCATTGCAACTAAGGCATTCCTAACAGGGGCTATACATTTCAAGCAAAGGTAAGTGTTTGTGTCTTTTTAAATTACAGCTGTCTGCCTGGGAGCTCTTAAAAGGGTTTTGGTACATTTCTAAAACAAAGTTACATTATTTTTGGTGCTTTAGTTTAAAAGGAGAAATATTTTCTTTAGCGGGATAGGTTTTAAAACTCTACTTTAGTATCTTTCTCAGCTCTTTGAAGCTACTGACACCTAATCAGGAGTTAGTTCCCTCCCTACCCGCTCCAACTCCCACCCACCCCTAGTGAGCAGTCTTGCTTTATAGGGCACCCCCCCCAATTAACTACACACAGGGACTTGGAACAGCACATTTTGAACATACTTAAAGGGATTTAACTGCTTTTTCTCTGAAAGGACATCTAGGAAACCGGCTGGTACTTTGGTAGATCTCTCTCTTTTGTTTTAACAGATATCTAAGCTCCACGAACTGAGCAATGGCTGGGAAAAATCGTATCACTAAAGCTGTTACCCCCATTACAACTTCTGCCTCTGTCCAGACAAAGGTCCCAATGCCAGTTGAAGGACCGGTTCCGTGTGCAGGGTGCCTGCATGCTGAAGCTCTCAGGAAACAAGTGGAGGAACTCAGAGAGGAGGTGGTGAGGTAGAGGAACATTCAAGACAGTGAGAAGTACATTGATGAAATGCTTTTTGCAACATTCAAGCTCTCCAGCAGAAGAGAAGATGGGTGACTACAGAATGACGAAGGTTGGACACAAGTCACCAGGGCCTGCAGAATCACCAATCCAGCTTCTCCAGCCCTTGAACTGAAAAATCATTATGCAGCCCTGGAAGTGGAGGAGGTGAAAGCATCCCTGGAAAGGGAAGAACCAGAGCTCAAGTACTCCAAAGTTGCAGAATCAGTGACCACAAGGCAGCAAAGGGTAGTGGTGGTTGGTGACTCTTCTGAGGGGTACCGAGGTGTCCATCTGCTGACCAGATTTGATGTCCAGAGAGGTATGCTGTCTGCCAGGTGTCAAAATCCGAAATGTTATGGAGTTTGCCGAGACTCATCAAGCCCACTGACTGTTACCCAATGTTGCTAATCCATGTTGGCACAAATGATACTGCCAGGTATCCCTCTGAGCATATCAAAAGTGACTTCATGGCTCTGGGACAGAGGGTGAAGCAGAAAGGTATACAGGTGATGTATCAATCCTTCCTGTTGAGGGTAAAGGCCAAGGTAGAAAAGCTCACATCCTGGAGATGAATGCATGGCTGCGTAGATGGTGTCATTGAGAGCGTTTTGGTTTCCTGGACTATAGGATGCTGTTCCAAAGGTTGCAGAGCAGAGATGGTGTCCATCTGTCCAAGAAAGGTTGACGTGTCTTCAGTAGCAGACTGGTTAATCTACTGAAGAGGGCTTTAAACTAGGTTCATTAGGGATGGGAGAAGAAAGCCCACAGGTAAGTGAAAGCCTCCATGTAAGTGAAACATTAAATACCTTTATGGAAATGGGTAAAAGGGGCAACATATGGAAAGCGGTATGTATAAATGCCCGTAGCATGGGAAATAAGATCCCAGATGTTGAAGCTTTAATGGGAGTGGCTGACTTAGATTTAGTGGTAGTAACAGAAACATGGTTCACAGAAAACCATGACTGGGAAGTAACTATACCAGGCAATATTTTATTCAGAAAGGACAGGGTAGGAAGAAGGGGAGGAGGAGTGGCCTAGTGGTTGGGGCAAGTCACCATAGGCCAGAAGATCAGGGGTTCAAATCCCACTAGAGGACAGCAACCTTGGGCCAGAAGGACTGGGGCTTCTAGTCCCACAGGTACCCCTTGTGGTCTTGGGCAAGCTACTTAACCCTCCATTGCCCATGTTCCATTTAAAATAGGTATCTCCAAGTTCTAATGCCTTGTTCAATATAATTTCAGTTTGCTCAATATAAACCACCTTGATATCATGAAAAGCAGTATATGAAAAAATAACATTAAAGCTTTGAAAATACAGAGCTTAAAAAGGAGAGAGGAGGCACTGTGGGTTAAGCAAGAAAGAGAAATCTATTTGCATTGGCATGGTATACAGATCTCCCTCACAAGAGGAAGAGGTGGATGGAGAGTTAATTGAAGACATATACAGCATTGCTAGGAATGGGGAAGTGCTTCTGATAGGAGAATTCAATATGCCAGATATTGATTGGCACATTCCTGCTGCAGTATCATCTAGAAGTTGGGAGTTCCTGGATTCTCTACAGGGAGAACTATTCAGGAAATTGGTAACAGACCCCACATGTGAAGGGGCAATACTGGACTTGGTGCTTACCAATGGTGAAGGCGCTTTTGATGTTATAATGGGAGATGATTTTGCATCCAGTGATCACCAAATGGTGTGGTTCAGTATTCAAACTAGGGCTGATAGAATCCATTCAAAAGCAAGGGTCTTAGACTTTATGAAAACAACTTTGCCAAGATGGGCCAATACTCAGGGAGTCATTAGCAGGAGGGGAACAGCTGGAGGATGTAGAAAAACAGTGGGCAAAACTGAAAGGGGATGTTTTAAGGGCAACCAACAATAACAGGAAAAGGAAACCGCTATGGTTTTCGAAAGAAATAGCTGAAAAGGTGAAGAAAAAGAGGGAGGCCTTCATGAAATACAAGAGATCACAGAGAGAGGAAGAAAGGCATCTATATTTGGAAAAACTTAGAGAAGCTAGCAAAGTAGTCAGGAAAGCAAAGATTCAAAAAGAGGAGGAAATAGCCAATGCAATAAAATGGGGGAGATAAGACATTTTTCAAATATGTTATTGAGAAGAGGACGGGCAAAAGTGGTATTGTCGGACACAAGGGTGAAGGGGAGGAATATGTAGAAGCTGATGAGAATAAAGTGGAATTGCTTAACAAATATTTCTGTTCTGTGTTCACATATGAAGAACTAGGAGCAGAACCTCAGAAAACACCCACAAACAGGAACAGAAGCGAGGGGCATCTTGAAGAATTTGCAGAAGACTGTGTTTGTGAGAAACTAGCTAAACCTAAAGTAGACAAAGCAATGGGATACACCCTAGAATACTGAGGGAACTTGAGGAAGTTCTAGCAACTCCACTGACTGACCTTTTCAATGCCTTGTTGGAGTTGGGAGTGGTGCCAAAGGACTGGAGAGAAGCTCATGTGGTCCCTTTACACAAAAGTGGAAGTAAGGATGTGGTTGAAAACTACAGGCCAGTTAGTTTAACTTCAGTGGTGAGTAAATTATTGGAAACGCCGCTGAAAGAGAAAATAGTGAGGTTTCTGGAGTCCTGCGGATTATAGGATCCGAGACAGAATGGATTCACCAGGGGCAGGTCTTGTCAGACAAATCTGATTGAGTTCTTTGACTGGGTGACCAGGGAGTTGGACCAAGGGAGAGCCCTAGATGTGATGTATTTAGATTTTAGTAAAGCCTTTGACACTGTTCCTCACAAACTGTTCCTTATAAACAAACTGAGCACCCCAGGGATGGACCCTAAAATTACTGCTTGGGTTAGAATTGATTGAGTGGGAGGTGACAGAGGGTACAGGCAAATGGAGCTCACTCTTTGTTAGCGGAAGGGCTGTCGGGTAAGGTTAGCCTCTTTGCGGATGATACCAAAATCTGCAATAGAGTAGACACCCAGGAAGGTGTAGATAACATTAGGAGGGATCTAGCTAAGCTGGAAGAATGGTCTAGAATTTGTCAGCTGGGATTTAATGTTAAAAAATGCAAGGTCATGCATTTGGGCTTCAGCAATCCAAGGTAACAATATAGTATAGCGGGTGAAGTACTTTTGTCCACCAAAGAAGAGGGGGACCTCGGTGTGGTTGTGTCTGATGATCTTAAAGAAGCTAAACAGGTAGAAAAGGTGACAGCAAAAGCTAGAAGGATGTTTGGATGCATACGGAGAGGAATGGCTAGAGTAAAAAAGGAGGTGATAATGCCTCTGTATAAGTCTTTGGTGCGACCTCATTTGGAGTATTGTGTACAATTCTGGAGAATGCACCTTTAAAAGGATGAAGGGGGATAGGTTCAGGAGTGATATGCGGAAATATTTCTTTACGGAAAGAGTGGTTGACCCGTGGAATAGTCTCCCAGTGGAGGTGGTAGAGATGAGGACAGTATCTGAATTCAAAAAAGCATGGGACAAACACAGAGGATCTCTAAAGGAAAAAAGGGGACTGTTGTAGTTGTTGATATGGAAGGACAGACTAGATAGGCCATGTGATCTTTTTCTGTCATCATTTTTCTATGTTTCTATGACCTTGCATTTCTTAATGAGAGACAACTGTGCATGACCCTTAATCTGCAGTGTGAGATAATGTGCGGGCAAGTACATGGCGCCTATATGCAGTACACATGTGGCACCTATAACACCCAGGGACTGGGAAATGGTGTTTGCCAACTGCAGTTGCCTTCATGCCCAGAATGTGCACTTGGTGTGTCCTGGCTGCATCATCATCCTCAAAGTGTTGGCCAGGTTGGCTGTGTCCTCCCATGACCCATGCATCCTTTATCTTTATTTGGAAATTTGATATACCGCTTAGCCAAAGCAACAAGCGGTGAACAATAAAAAAAAAAAAAAAGGCTACTCAAAAACAGAAAAGAATGCCAATAAATGATAGGAAAGAGGAGGTAAGCAGGATAGGAGGAAGAGAATGGTAGAATAAGGGTCAAAGGGAAGAGTCAGAGGGCAATAGCAGGAGGGTCAAAGACCAGGTGGAAAAGGTGAGTCTTTAAAGCAATTTTGAACCTAGTGTAGGAAGGCTTAGCATGGAGGGAAAGAGGCAGGGAATTTCACAGGGAGGGACCAAGGAAGAAGAAAGCAGAGGAACGAGTACACTCTAGATGGGCTTGGGTTGGGGAGGGAGGACCAGGCGGAAATTGTGAATAGAGCAGAGGAGGCAGTGGGGGTTGTGATAATGGAGGAGATTGGCCAGATACTGAATGAATTACACGATGAACAAACATGAGTATTTTGAACTGAATCTGAAATTGTACAGGTAACCAATGGAGGCCAGCCAGGAGAGGAGAAACACGGTTATAACAGAATGAAAAGGTGAGAAGACGAGCGGCTGAATTCTGAAGGACTTGAAGACTGTGAAGTTGGTATTGCGGGAGCCCAGCAAAGGAAATTTTGCAATAATCTAGTCTGGAAATAACAAAAGAGAGAAGGAGGTTAGCCAGTGAGGTGGGGGACAGAAAGTGGTGGACTGCGCAGACTTGCCGAAGATGGTAAAACGCCTGACGGAAAACTGAGGAGATGTGGTCGGAGAATGAGAGGTCAAAGTCAAGTGTAACACCGAGGTATTTGAAGGAGGACACCACAGGAATAGGGGTGGAGGCGCAAGAAGGGGTCAACGGAGGGGGAGGTGCCCCAAAAGTGATCCAGGTGACAGAGGACTTAGAGGGGTTTAAGTGCAGGAAATTAGAGGACATGCAGTCGTGAATAAGCATCAGGCAGGCATCAGGTGGGGCAATGTCAGAGAAGGATGAACTGGTACGATACACAAGGATAATGTCGTCCGTGTAATGGTACGCGGAATTACTAGACTGTTGAACTAGGAGTGCAAGTGGGGCCAGGAAAATGTTGACGAGAAGAGGGGACAAAACAGAGCCCTTAGGGACACCACAGGACAGAAGGAAAGGAGAAGAAGTGGAGGCCGAGGACAGGCCAGAGAAAGTGCGACCAGTGAGAAAAGAGCGAAGCCATCTCCAAGGGGTGCCAAAGATGCTGAGGTCAGAAAGACGTTGAAGAAGAGTGCGGTGATTGATGAGGTCAAAAGCAGCAGAGAGATCCAAGGAAACGAGAAGTGTGACATCACCTTGGTTGTGAGTAACATGCAACACGTTCAGCAGTGAAAGGAGGATGGATTTGGTACTGTGGCCTGAATGAAAGCCGGCTGACGGGGGTGGAGAGCGTTGGTAGAATCCAGATGAGAGGAAAGCTGAGAAAACACAAAATGCTCAAGGAGCTTGGGAAGAAAAGGAAGATTTGAAACAGGGCACCAATTAGCTAGGACGGCAGGGTCTAGGGATGGCCTTTTGAGAAGGGGGCGGACCAGTGTGTGCTTCCAGGGAGAAGGAAAATGACCGGTGGAAAGACTAGAATTGAACATAGTGAGTAATGGCAAAAGGGCAAGGGAGGGTTCAGGGAGCCATTTGGATGGGATGGGATCCAGTGGACAACTGGTCTTCCGAGCAGCTGAGATGGCTAGCAGTGACTGGCTGAAAGGACGTCCAGGTGTGAGCAAAGGGGGGTAGAGGGGTAAGGGGGGACAAAGAGAAGGGAAGGCAGGGGAGAAAGAGGTGCAGGACAGGATGGAAAACCAGAGCAGAGGGAGAGGACCTTTTTAGAAAAGAAACTAGCCAGACTGGTGGGTGAAGGACACAGGGTAGGGGCAGGAGAAGAGGCAGTGGAGGAAGCAGTCAAAGACCAAAAGACAGAGTACGGTTGTCTGGAGGAATTAGAGGACTGGAGAATCAGGTTGGAAAAGTAGTCCTGCTTCACGGAGTGCAACAGCGAGCGGTATTCTCGGTGGCTTTGGTGATAGATGTGCAGATTCAGAGGAGAGGGTGAGAGCACCAACGACGCATGGCGCAACGAAGATGCGAGTGATGTATACGCAGTTCTGGCAAAAAAGAGGGGTGACAGGAGGGCTGGCATGATACTGAGGCAGGAAGGGGAGGGGCCACACGGTCCAAAGCTGCAGACAGTGTGCTATTCCAGGTGTGCACCTGGGAATCAGGAGAGAGGAGGGAAAAGTCAGCCGGAAGGATTTGGTTGGCCAAGAGGAAAGCAGCAGCGAGATGCGCCAGCGGGACTGGAGGGGGGCAGGGACAGCTGGGGAGGGACGGGTGGGGGAGGGAAGCTGAAGGGTAAAGAAAACACAGAAGTGGTCGGTCCAGGGTAGACTGAAAGAGGAAGGGGATAAAGGAAGAATAGGGGAAGAAGCAGGGGTAATAAGAAGGTCAAAGGTATATCCGGCAGTGTGTAGGGAAGGGGATATGCTGCAGGAGGAACGAGTCATCCAAGAGTGAGGAGAAAGCCCTATCTTTAGACCAAAGGGGGGGGGGGGGGATGAAGGTGAAGGTTAAAGTCCCCTAAAAGCCAGACACTGGGGAAAGACAAGGAAACCTCTGAGATAATCTGTTCTAAATGGCAGTGTCACAGCAATTCGACAGGGGAGGGTTGGATCAGGATGCCCCTGCATGTACTTATTGAGTGGATATGTGCATGTGTAGGGGGGGGGGGGAAATATGCCAGTGAAGCATGGAGATTAGGCAATATGATAATACCCCATGTCATAGAAACATAGAAACATGATGACAGAAAAAGACCACATGGCCTATCTAGTCTGTCCTTCCATATCAACAACTACAACAGTCAGAGGAAAATTACCCACACTGCTCTCTCCTTTGCCAAATGATTACCAAGGCCTGTGTGTGAACCAGTGACGCTTTCAGGAGTAAGCACTCAGTTGTGTCACACATCCAGTCAAGCCACATGGGAGTCTAAACTACTTAGTGTGATCTGCCAATTATGAGCTAATTCCAAGACTGGTCCACAAGCATACACCTGGAAATGGTTACATTGATCACTCTACTAGGTCACCCATGGTCTTCAATGTGTGTGTTCATGTATCATGCCCTGCCCCTCTGGCAGAACAGATCCCATGTGTAAAACGTGAACATCAGTTGAACAAGTAGCATATTAATGCAGTTCCACATACAAACCTAACAAGATGTCCCTCTCCCACACCTGCCTAACATACCTTGTCAGACAAGTATGGCACAGAGCCTGCAACGAGCTACACAGACATAGGCATACCCTAGCTCTTGTCTTCATGCATCCTGACAATGTCCACACATATACACATAGAGTGAGGCACCCACACTCCTACATGGCTGCTCTGTGGTCACATGGTCAGTGTGTGAGAAAGAAGGATCACCAGCTTGTGAATCAAGAATGATATTTCCTGGTGTATTAACTTTATCCTATATTTCCATAGTTGTATCTGCAGTTGCAACCCTCTTTATCTTGTCCAGCGTGAGTCCTCACACTCTCCAGAAACACTGCGAAGCTGCACCAACACTGACTGGATGGCAGAGGGCACTAATAGCACCCAAAAACAGAACTGATATTAACAACGTCCAAGGATAAGAGGAAGCATTGGATCTCCATCGCTTCACCTTCCCTCCATAACACCTGCCTCTGCTAAGCCTTCACACTGTCCAGGCCCTTGGATAATCAAAAGCTGCAGCAACATTGACTATAGACCCACACGGGCACGTACAGAGCAGATGTTAACAATGTCCAAGCATTAAAGGAGGCCTAAGGCCAAGTAAGAATGCCAACTTATACCTCTTTTTGGACAGTGGGGTCATGTCTGTGTGTGTATGTGTGTGTGTCCAGAGGACTGTGAGCTACAGCAATTCACTGTGTGTGCATGTGATGCCCAGGCTTTATGGATGTGTACACAGCATGCTGCATGATCAGCTATTCTGTAACTCTACATACTGAATGAGACATCATTTATGGGTAGAAGGTTAGTTTTCAGTAAGTAGTTGCAACCTGTGGGAGTCACTGGACGACTAGCTGTGCCTGCACACATGTTGTTCCTAAAGCTGTGAGCCTCAAATACATTCCACATTTCACTATCCTGAAGTCTGATCCCCACAGCCTGCCACTCCACTTACCTTCAAACTTGACACTGCTGTACAGTTCCTATATCGCCTACTGGTTTGACTGGAGTGAGCTTGGAGGACACCGTCTCACCAGAGAGAGCTCCATCACATGTGTGTGTGCAGCAACCCTCACCTCTGACTGAGCCTCCAGGCCTCAGGACATACCTGCTTTCACAGGTGAAAGGCTTGATTAATGGCAACTGCCATAATAGCTATATCCACGGCAACACTGTCAACCCCTTGGTGCAGCTGCAGCCTATTGGGATCTAGGCTCATGTGGAGGTCTGGCCTCTGTGAATGTCCAATTTAGTCACATAGTTGGTGAGACAGGAAATATTCTGTGATGCAGCTGCATGCAGTTTGTTCTTGTGCTAAACTGCAATCACAGAGTGCAATCTGGGGGTCTCTTTGCTCCATGCGCAGTATGCACATACAGGCATGTCCATCTCATGCACATAATAAACATCATCTCAACACTGTCTAGTTATTATTGACCACAGCATTCATCAGTACATTACGTATTACTCAGAGATGACATGCATTTGTTTGCCTGTTTGCGACTGTGGGACACTGACCTCTGAATGGGGCATGCACAATTCCAGCAGGAAGAATTTGCCACAGGATGTCATGTTGGTCTCTGCATCACCTGCTATAATGTGGGAAGGCAGTGCCTGGAGGTGAATGTTGGGCTGGGGATGGGGGTGGGAGGAACAGTCCCATATATGTTTTGAATGTGCCCCTGGCAGGTGGCATTGCCAACCAGAGGCTATGTTCAGATGCACAGAAGCTATGAGGGCCTACTCACTCTCTGCATGTTTGACATCAGAGGCCCTGCATGACATCCTCACCTACTCCTGAATGACACCTGCATGACACCCACAAGGCTCTGCACTTTCTGCACTCCTGTTTAACATATCTTCAACCCATATGTTCCATTTTTAAGAAGCACAATATAAGATATCACATATACGCCGATGATATCATGTTGTACTCCTCATTCGACATCGCGAATCCCAATTATGACAATCTAGCAGCTTGCCTAACCGAAGCTGAAAACTGGCTCCATTGAAATAATATGTCTTATCAATTTCAATAAGACAGAAGGTCTTGTTCACTTCAAGAAACCCTGACTTCAACCCCCCTCCGGTAATCAGTCTGCAAAACATCACATTACCAGTTAAACAGGAGGCGAAATACTTAGGAGTCATCCTTGATAAGACCCTCAACTTGACTGCCCACATAAAACAGACAGCTAGAACAATCTTCTTTAAATTAAGGACCATTCAACAACTCAGACCTCTCTTTGATATAGATTACTTCAGAACCATAGTCCAAGCATTAATCACACCTCATTTCAATTTTTGTAATAGCATACTTCAAGGCACAACTAAAAAAAGCTTAAACATACTCCAAATGGCCCAAAATGTCACCGCGCGTATAATAGTGAAAGCCAGACTATCCGATCACATTACTCCCATATTGTGCTCCCTCCATTGGCTGCCGGTCACCAACAGGATAAAATATAAATCGATACTAACAATATTTAAACTAATCAACAATATATCACCTTCTCATCTCTCAACTTTAACCCAAACACCCCCTAAAAATAGAACTAGAAGACGGAAGAACCTTAATACTCTTTTGGTCCCCACATCGATTTGAAAAACTAAACAAATAGCAAGTACCAGTGAGTTTTCATTTGTTGCACCTGCATAATGGAATGCCCTCCCAGAAAGCCCGAGAGAAATGAAAGAGCTCCAAGTATTCCGAAAGGAATTAAAAACATATCTGTTCATCCAGCATTTCCATAACCCTAATTTCACCCCTGATCAAGTCCCCCTGACCAACTTGACCCCTGCACCACATAACCTTTGCTACACACCAAACCAACCATAATGCCACTCTTACCCTCTAATGTGTCATTTATCTTACCATCACTGAAACGTCTGCGCCCACAATAACAATTGGAAGATTTATGATTGTAAATAGTTCTCTGGTTAAATGATGTTCTTTGTATTATGTTTTGTTCCATTGTAAACCGGCCCTGATCTCTGGAAGGGGCGGTATAGAAAAGCTTCCAAATAAATAAATACTCTCCATGAGCACTGAATGTGACAGCCACAGAGATGTTGTTAGAGTACAAAGAAGCTGGGGATGACAGCCTATGTCTAGTCAATAACTGTACAAACATCTAATCCCATGTCCAATCTGCCATGCTTCCACTTGCTTTGGGTGGAGTGGGAGAACTGCATCCAAAGGGTGGGAGAGCACATGTGCTGCACTGGCCATTTTCGCGGTGTCCATGGCCAAGGACATGACATAATATGGGAGTACAAGCATGGCACAATGTTCAATGCTCACTGCCTTGTAGGGGGACACAGTATTCGGGTAGGTGAAAAACATAGGTTACTGTGGGCCGACATGCACGCGTAGCCTGTCTCAGGCCCACTTTTCGGTGCTCTTTGCATTGCATTAGCTGTCCCCAAGTTCAAACTAAAAGGGTACACAAATGAAGAGCAGAGGATTCTAGGTATTGTTAAAAACAGAGCAGTTTCCATTAGTCTCTGCACTGCATGGCGCTTCTAACACTTTTATGACAGTCTAGAATGGCGAAGCTGCAATATTGTTTCCTGCATTACTGTCATAGATACCGTTTATAAAGACTACAACAGGTTCAAATACCCCTGACAAAGGCCCACTGCCGAAACACGGTCCGTGTAGGGTTGAACCAATTGAGACACCAATAAAGGTTTGGTTTCTAAAATTTGCTTTCGATGGTTTGTTCCAGCTCGCTCCTTACTAGATTTCAACCTGTTATGTTTCCAGGTACTCTGGAGTGGAGGGGGTGGAGGTGGGCTATGCCTGAAGTGTGGGAGAGCGCATGTGCTGCACTGGTCATTTTCTCAGTGTCCACGGTCAGGGACATGACAAAATATGGGAGTACAAGTATGGCACTATATTCAATGATCACTGTCAAAAGCTGTGTAGGGGGACACAGTCTTCTGGTATTTATTTATTTATTTATTTTACTGTATTTATATCCCACTTTTCACTGGGTCAAAGCGGTCAATTGGGAGATACATTTAACACGAGGGGATATGAGACACATACGCTAATACATACAGGGAACATGGGCAATGGAGGGTTAAGTGGCTCGCCCAAGACCACAAGGAGTGCCTATAGGACTAGAAATCCCAATCCCTCCTGCCTGAGATTGCTGTCCCCAGGTGGGACTTGAACCCCCGGCCCTCCGGCCTGAAGTACCTTGTCCTAACCACTAGGCCACTCCTCCCTCTGGTATGTGACAGACATAGGCCATTGTGAGCCAACATGCACTTGCAGCCTGTCTCTGAGCCATTTTTCAGTGCTCTTTGCATTACATTAGCTGTCTCCAAGTTCAAACTAAAACGGTACACAAATGAAGAGCAGAGGATTCTAGGTATTGTCAAAGGAGAAATTTCACTTACCGTTAATTTCCTTTCCTGGAATACTGCTAGACCAGTCCAGACAAGCGGGTTATGTCCCCCTGCCAGCAGATGTTGGCGATAGAGAAAAAAACACTCCAGAGCTGTGATTGGTTGGGCTCTGGGTGACATAGGAGTGCCCCTAGAGGACCTAGTCAGTATTCCTTTGACAAGCACCAACATAAGGATAAAACCTGACTAACCAACTCAACTATGTACAGATAACAACCAATTCAATTAAAACCCTCAACTCGAACTATGAAAGGTGGAGAAGGATCAAACATCATTCTTTGGAGAAAGAACCTGAATCCACTGTTGTGGACTTTCTCCGGAATATGTAATTGGTCGCGTCTGAAATAAGAAGAAGGTCAGCTCCTCTGCACCAGCAGTCGTGACACTGACAATGGAGTGGGTTCTGGACTGGTCTAGCTGTATTCCAGGAAAGGAAATTAGCGGTAAGTGAAATTTCTCCTTCCAGTTCATACTGCTAGAACAGTCCAGACAAGCGGGAAGTACCCAAGCTAATGAACCCCAGGGTGGGCAGAGAGAGCCACTGACAGCACACTAGTCCCAAAACAACTGTCTTCACGTGCCTGGACAAAAGTAGACAAGGAAGACCAGGTTGCCGCTCGACAAATATCAAGAGGGACTACGTGCGATTGCTCGGCCCAAGACGTGGCTTGAGCTCGAATAGAATGTGCGCGAAGACCGGCAGGCACTGGCTTGCCTTGCAGAATATAGGCTGATTCGATGGTACAGCGTATCCATCTGGCGATAGTAGATTTTGAAGCTGCCATACTTCGGTGTGGTCCCACAAAAAGCACAAAAAGATGGTCGGTCTTGCGAAAAGAATTGGTGACTTTGAGATAGCGAAGGAGAATCCTTTTGAGATCAACCGCCCGGAGATTCTTGGAATGTCTGGAACATTGTTCCTTTGAAAAGGCAGGCAACAAAAGAGGCTGATTGACATGAAAAGGAGTAATCACCTTAGGCAAGAATGAGGGAACAGTGCAAAGGGACACTCCCTCTGCGGAGAATGACAAGTACGGATCCCTGCAAGAGAGGGCCTGCAGTTCCGAAATGCGACGAGCCGAAGTTATTGACACTAAGAAAACCGTCTTAAGTGTCAAATCCGTTAAGGAAACTTCCTTTAGAGGCTCAAAGGGCGGAGACATCAAGGCCCATAGTACCAAGACAAGGTCCCAAGAAGGGACAAGCGGATGGACCGGAGGGCGTAGAAGCTTGACTCCTTTAAGAAAACGCGACACATTGGAGTGGGATGCAAGAGAACGACCGCAAATTGGTCCTCTATAACACGTCAGCGCTGAAATCTGTACTTGTAGAGTGCCAAGAGCTAAGCCTTTGTCGAGGCCCTCCTGAAGAAAGGCAAGAATGTCTGGAATTTCTGTACTCAAAGGAGAAAGATGATGTTGAGTACACCAGGACTCAAACACTCGCCACACCCTAGCATATGCTAATGACGTAGACAAATGGTGAGCGTTGAGGAGAGTCAATACTACCTTGGAAGAGTAACCCTTATAGGCTAATCTCCGGCATTCAAGAGCCAAGCCGTAAGCAAGTAGGGAGTTGGATCTTCCATTGAGATAGGTCCTTGCCTGAGAAGTCCGAAGGGAGTTTGTAGTCGCAGAGGAGGGACTCGAGATAGTCTTATGAGATCAGCATACCACAGTCTTCGGGGCCAGTCTGGGGCCACTAAGATTACTGTACCTTGGTGTTTCCTGATCCTTTGCAGGACTCTTCTGATCATTGGCCAAGGTGGGAATACATAGAGCAACTGGTGTTTCGGCCATGGCTGTGCCAAGGCATCTATGCCTTGAGATCTGTGTTCCCTTCAGTGACTAAAGAAGATTGGAACTTTCGCATTCATGGCTGACGCCATGAGATCTACTTTCGGCTGTCCCCACTTCTGAACTATCGCCTGGAACGTTTGTGGGGCCAGTTCCCATTCGCCGGGATCGAGAGTGTGTTGGCTTAGAAAATCCGCCTTCATGTTGCTGGTCCCCGCTATATGCTGGGCTGAGAGAGCTTGAAGGTTCCTTTCTGCCCAAGGGAAGAGAAGGGACATCTCCTTCGATACCCCTGGGCACTTGGTGCCACCCTGGTGGTTGAGGTAGGATACTGCAGTGGCATTGTCGCATAGGATCCGAACCGCTTGACTCTGTAGGAACCACTGAAACTTCAGTAAGGCGAATTGAGCTGCTCTCACTTCGAGTCTGTTGATCGTCCATCGTGCCGCGCACGTCGTCCAAGTTCCTTGCACTGAGTGAGTGCGACAATGCGCACCCCATCCGGACAGACTGGTGTCGGTTGTCAGCAAGATCCAGCATGGGTTTTCCAACGGTACTTCCTTGAGGAGATTGTGAGATGCAAGCCACCACTGTAGACTGTGGCGGACCCGCAGTTGTAACGGAAGACGGGTCTGGTAGTCTTCTGTCACTGGGGAGCATCTGGAAAGTAGAGCGCCCTGTAGACAGCGCATGTGAGCCTTTGCCCAAGGCACGAGCTCAATGGTGGTGGCCATGGATCCCAGGACTTGGAGGTAATCCCATGTCCAGGGGGCTCTTTGGGCTAAAAAACTTCGGAGCTGAGAAGCCAGCTTTAGGAAACGGGCTTGAGTCAGGAATACATGGCCTTGACAGGTATCGAAGCAGGCTCCGAGAAATTCAATCTCTTGAGACAGATGGAGGCAACTTTTGGTGCGGTTGATCACCTAACCGAGCTGTTGTAGGAAGGCTACTACTGTGGAACACTTTTGCGAGACTCTGGAAGGAAATCCGCGTGAATGAGCCAATCATCCAAGTATGGGTGTACTCTGATTCCCTGATTGCGTAAGGCTGCCGCCACACCCACCATCACCTTTGAGAAGGTTTGAGGCGCCGAGGCTAGGCCAAAGGGCATTGCCCGAAACTAAAAATGTTGGCCGAGGACTGAAAAACGCAGGAAGCGCTGGTGGTCTTCTCGAATGGGAATATGAAAATAAGCTTCTGCGAGACCCAAGGATGCTAGAAACTCTCCCCAGCGTACTGAATGAATGACTGACCGCAGGGCCTCCATCCGGAAGTGATGAACTCGAAGGCTGCGATTTACGCCTTTGAGGTCCAAAATTGGATGAAAAGAGCCATCTTTCTTGGGCACCACAAAATAGATGGAATACCGGCCTAGTCCCCTTTCTAACTGAGGGACTGGACAAATGGCATTTAAGGAGAGGAGCCTCTAAACAGTAGTTTGAATGGCCACTCGTTTTTCCGCCGAGCATCCTGGAGAGACCAGGAAGACATCGTGAATGAGTCGGCAACATTCAAGAGAATAGCCGTGAGAAACTATATCGAGGGCCCATTGATCTGAAGTTATGAGTGCCCACTGTCGAGAAAAAAGGGCCAACCGTCTGCCTACAGGCAGAAGGATCTCGAGTGGGCGGACCGTCCTGTCAGCGGGAAGAACGGGAGGCTCCAGGGAACTACCCTGGGCCAGCGTACGAGTCCGTTCCTTTGCGGGCTCCTCGAAAGGACTGAGGCCTCTGTCCAAAATGATGGGCAGAAGCAGAAGAAGCCCCTGGCTTAAAGGTGCGGTATCTTCGTGAGTCCTGAGATTTAGAAAATCTTCGAAAGCTGTGGGATCGAGATCCACGACGAGAGGATGCCTTTGGCCTGTCCTCAGGTAAACGTTGCGGCTTCACCTCTCCCAGATCTTTCACCAATTTATCCAGATCCTCGCCAAAAAGGAGTCTCCCTTTAAAAGGCAACTTAGAAAGACGGGTCTTAGAGGCAACATCTGCTGCCCATTGATGCAACCATAGCCATCTTCTAGCCACTGTCACCGCCACCACGGAACGAGCTGACAGTCGTAGAAGATCATAAAAGGCATCTGCCAGGAATGCAGTGACTGATTCGAGATGCGCCAAGTCTGGTTCATCTGTAAGCTGCTGAATCCAGCGGAGGGAGGCCCGAGCCGCCAAACCTCCACAAACTGCAGCTTGTAGGGAAAGAGTTGAGGATGAAAAAGCTGTCTTAAGTAGGCTCTAGACCTTACGGTCTTGTTGGTCTCGGAGTCCCGCTCCACCCTCAACTGGAATAGTTGTATGCTTAGTGACCCCAGTCACCAAAGCATCCACTTACGGGTATGTCAGCCAACGGTCGAGGTCAGTGGGAGACCAAGGATACAACTGACCAATATGGTGTGCAGTGCAGAAAGCAGAATCTGGAGAGTCCCATTCCAGAGATACCATTTGCTGTAATTCCGCTGGAAAGGAAAAGGCTTTGGAAGGTTTACGAATACCTTGCAAAATAGGATCTGGCTGCAACAGAGCCTGGGAACCCGGTGGATCAGGCGTATCGGCGAGGGGTAGCGACTCTACCACCTGTGCAATCAAGGCCGGCAACTCCTCTTTCCGAAAGAGTCGGATATCTTGAGAGTCCTCCTGAGCTGTGACTGAAGAATCTGAGGGGGAATATTCCCCATCTTCCCGTTCAGATGAATCAGTACTCACCTCCGAAGATTTATGGTCCTCATGGGCATCAGAAACGTCCCACAAGCCCCATGAAATGTCTCTGGAAGACCACATAGGCTTAAGGTCTGCAGATTTATGAGACCGCTTGCGAGATCCCATAATATCCTTGTTCAGTACAGAACTGGGTAAGGAGGGTATCCCAGAGGACTCCGAGTGCCACAGGTTCCATGCCTGGCAAAAAAGTGCTAGGAACTGTCCGTCAGCCGAAGCTGAAGAGACTTCAACAGGTTGTGGAAGCAAGATTTATTTATTTAACAAGCATTTCTATACCGCTCTTTCCCATGGTTCAAGTGCGGTTTACAGAGAACAATAGTTATAAGGTATGGAGGGGTTCATACCTAGTCATTTTACATATAACAATAGTAACTTTTGCAGGTAACAGTATAACTAAATGCATACAAAACAATTAACCATATTACAATTCTTACAATACAGATTACATTCCAAAGGAAAAGTTTGGGATGTGAACCAACTATTTACATTATTATATTATTACATTATTAGGGTGCATAAAGTTCAACATGTGCAAGGTATAATTGTCAGGGATAATTTTAGTCTGCATATATGGTATAACACGTTGTAGTATAAAATGTTAACCTGTGTCTCTTTGCTTGTCTTGTATATTTTGTGTAGTATAGTGTAAGGTAAATAGATGAGTTTTTAGTTTTTTACGAATTTCCTTTAAGTCTGTCAACAGGCGTATGTCGTCTGGTAGTTCATTCCAGAGAATAGGGGCTGAGTGAGAGAACGCCCTATTATTGGTGTGTTATTTGGCTTTAGTATATTCTCTTGGTATTGCTATTTTGTTTGTGTTTCTACTCCTTTGTGTACGTTTTGGTGTTTCTATGTTGATTAGTTTGTTAAGGGTAGATGGTGCGAGATTGATGACTAATTTGAAGGTAGTCACAAGTATCTTATATTTTATTCCATTGTGGATTGGTAGCCAATGTAATTTAGCTAAAATAGGTGTTATATGTTCGATAGTTCTTACTTTCAATATAATTCTTGCTGCTACATTTTGCATTAATTGAATCTTTTTAAGGTTTTGTTTCATAATACCTTGGAGTATAATGTTTGCAAAATCAAAGTGGGGTGTTATGATTGCTTGGACTATGGTTATGAAGTCTTGTAAATGAATCAGCGGTTGTATTTGTTTCAAAGTCTTGAGTTTAAGGTGTGTGATTTTTGTTAGGTTTTTTATGTGTGAGTCCATAGTAAGTTTATTGTCTAATATCACACCTAGATATTTTACTTCATTCTTTGTTTTAATCTCATGTTTATTTAGAATGATGGAGCTTGGTGGTGTGTAGGTTTGATTCCTAGTGACATATAGAACATCAGTTTTTGCAAAGTTGATGTGTAGGTTATGTGAGTTGAGCCATATTGTAATTTCATTAAAACATTCAGTTATTAGTTGTAGTGGTGGGTTTGGGATCCTGAATGGGAGGTAAAACATTATATCATCGGCGTATATATGGTAGTGGACGCCAAGACGTTTAAAAATGTTGCAGAGTGGTTGTAGGTAAATTTTGAACAACAGTGCAGAGAGAGCAGATCCTTGTGGAAGACCTTGTTCTTGCTTAAATGTGTCTGAGGTTTGGTTGAAAATTCTTACTGTTTGAGTCCTATTTGATAGATAAGATTTAAACCAATTATATACTGTGGAGGTGAGTCCAATTTGTTGGAGTCTATGTAGTATCATTGTGTGATTGACACTGTCAAATGCCGCAGAGATGTCTAGAAAAATTAATATGAATGCTTGTTTGGTGTCGTCTATTCCTCGTATTAGTGTGTCAAATAGGATTGTTAGCAACGTTTCTACTCCGTGAAATGGGCGAAATCCATATTGGTGTTCTTCGAGGGGGGTCGATGTGTCAACAAATTCTTGCATTTGTGTTTGAATTACTTTTTCAATTAGTTTAGCCATAAAGGGAATACTTGATATGGGTCGGTAAGAGTTTGGAGACGATTTGTCAAGGGAGCTGTTTTTAAGGATCGGTTGTATTTGAACATGTTTAAGAGATGGTGGTAAATAGCCTTTTTCTAATGATAGATTAACCATTGGTAGAATGAATGGTGCTAGTGTTGGAAGTGTCTTTTTTATCCAGTCTTACTGGGCATGGGTCTAGATCAATGTTCCCTCTAAGCTGTGTGCGTGTGCGCGCGCACACACCTTGCCAAGCGAGCGCACATATTTTACAACAGAGCGCACAAAAATTACGGTTCTGATTCTGATAGAAAACAACACCGACGTCTTAAAATTTAAAAGTTGTTGTGTATTTACGGTTTTCACAAGTTCTACAATATTTTCTAGTGCAATCAATGTGGTGTACATACTGTATTCTGACATGTAGTCAAGTTTTATGTATAATCATTTTTATTATTCACACCAAGAATATACAAACATACTAGCAGGCTGTCCAACCCATACAAAAGGGGGCAACTGGCAGACAACCGAAGGCTACAGTAGCACACTATGTCTCATAGTGACCGCCCCTCAGTAAAAGAAACATCCTCCCAAAGCAGAATTCCAAAGCAAAGTCACAGGGTAGGATTTTACGCAACATGATAGGGAGAAAAGAAAAAAAAAAAAAAAAAAAGAAACACACTGCAATAAAATTTGTCAAAAGGACCTACCAATCAGCCCGGATAACCGGCGAAGAGAAATGCAGCCATATCGAACACTGAGAATACGAAACAACCCCTTCCCAGGCCCACCTCACCCCTATCCCCTCCCCCCGTTCCCTAAGACCCTCCCTTAAACCCCCCCCCACTACTCCCCCCCTATACCCTCCCTTTCAGAACAAACAGAATGATATATATGGCTGGATAGGGGGCCTCCCCCAAATCTATCTCACCACCCCCCCCCAGCGACACCAAGTACAGGTGTCCCAACAAGGAGTTACGCACCTGCCCCCCTACGGAGGGCCAGCGATGGTCAACAAAGGGTCCCAAATGGTTTGAAAACGTGACCAGGGCTTCTGCCCAAGAAGGCGAGCCGTTCTGGATTCCATCAGCATCAGTTCCTGCAGTTGGTGTTCCCATGCCCCAACTACAGGTCCCCCCTCTCCGAGCCAGTGCCGCAAAATACATTGTTTAGCTACTAAGAATCCTCTCTCATAAAACTGCCTCTGGGCTTTGGTTCCCGCAATTTCTGGATATTCTAAATGAAACAAACACCATTCCGGACGAAGCTCTATCAGGACGGTCGTCCAGAGTCGCAGCTTTATCCCTATTGTCTCCCAAAAAGAGTGGATAATGGGGCAAGACCAGAACCGGTGGAACAAGGTTCCCACCTCACGTTTGCAGAGACCACACACATCCGCCGATACTATGCCCATCTTCCACGCCCTTACTTCCGAGACATAGGCTCTCCATAACAGCTTAAACTGCATTTCCCGATGCCGTACCGCCTCCGAAAGTTCCCGGACTTTGGAAAAAGCCTGTCCTAACATTTCCTCAGTGATACTCTCCACGCCATCTTTCCGCCATCTTCCCGCCAAGGAAGATAGAGAGTGCCGCGTCGCAGGAGAAGCCAAGGCCTCTCGTAGCTCACGGGCAGAGGTACTCTCCTGAAGCCTCTCCATCAAAAGCCACTGACTCTGACCTCGCAGCACAGGCCGACCCTTGCTGAACAAACTAGCTACGTAATGGCGGACCTGCAGGTAGAAATAGAACGACGTACGCGGCAAAGTATACCGGCAGCCTAAGCGACAGAACGAGTCCAAATGCTCCGAGTCCTCCAATCGCAGCTGCCCAAGATATTCCACCCCGGCCTGTAACCACCGCTTAGCCACCCCTCCTTCCTGTCCCGGCACAAAACCACGATTACCAAGCAACGGCAGACAGTCCGTGACAGCCCAGTGCATATCTCGGGACCGGCACAAGAAGCTCCACGCCTTCCGCAAAGTCTGTAAATAACTTGACTCTTTCCAAAAAGGGGTTAACCGTACCTTTCCACAATGTAACAGGTAAATTCGATGCCAAGGCTCTGAGAATTGATCCACCAGTGATACAGGTAGCCTATCCTCATTGCCCACAACTAAATCACTCAATCTCCGCGCTATATAACATAAATTATAAGTCCGCAACGAAGTCCATCCCACTCCACCCTCGTCTACGGGACGCATGAGCGCCGCCAAAGCTATCCGCGGCCTCCGGGCTTTCCACAAGAATCTACCCAACTGCTTATGAAGCTCCATTAGATCACGCCTAATCAACCAAAGGGGCAGTTGGCGCAGAAGATATATCCAATGTGGCCACTCTACCATGCGCACCAATGCTATACGCCCCATGAGAGAAATCGGGAGATCCCGCCATTTCTGCAAGCGTGCTATAGTCGAGTCTAGGAGAGGGCGAACATTTACCTCATAGAGGCTCCGCGGGTGGTCGGGAATAGAGATACCCAAATACCGAATGTTCCCCTTTGCCCATGTCAATGGAAAGACCCCCTTCCACTTCGCTCGAGACTGATTAGCCACATCCAACACCATCGATTTCGAACAATTAATGCGGAGCCCGGAAAACTCCCCAAATCTCTCGATGATACGAAGGGCCTCCGGCAAAGAGCCCGTCGGACGCGTGAGACAGAGCAGGAGATCATCTGCAAACGCGCTTACCTTGATACCTCCTCTGCGCCACTCAATACCCGCCACCTGGGGGGACCGGATCAAGGAGAGCAAAAGCGGTTCTAATTGCAAGACATACAACAAAGGGGAAAGGGGGCACCCCTGCCGCGTCCCCCTCTGCAACAGAAATGGCTCAGAGTAAATCCCCCCATTATCGACTACCGCCATAGGGGCAACGTACAGCGCCTGGAGCCAGTGTAGAAACTTACCCCTGAAGCCAAAACTCTCCAAAGAGGCGAACATGTATCTCCAAGATACTCTGTCGAAGGCCTTCTCTGAATCTAAGCTAGCCAAAACCACTGGTTCCTGCACCAGCAGACACTTCTCGATACCCAAAAGCACCTTAGTGATGTTCACGCAGGCATCTCGCCCCCGGACAAAGCCCGCCTGATGCGCACCCACCAGAGCCGGGAGAAAGAGCTGAAGACGAGTCGCCAGCACCGAGGCAAATAGTTTCAAATCAACATTAATGAGCGATATCTTCCAGGTCTTTGCCCTGTTTTGGTAACACAGTTATGCTAGCTGTCCGCATATCTCTAGGAAAGCTTCCAAGCTCCACCACCTCCTCATACACTGCTGCCAGCGTGGGCACTACCGACGAATCCAAGAGCTTGTAGGCTTCATAAGTGAACCCATCAGGGCCCGGTGCCTTATGTGGTGCCCCTGCCCGTATCACCTTTTGCAGCTCCTCTCCCCCGATAGGGTGATTCAGAATCGCCCGTTGTTCGTCCGAGAGTTGAGGAAGGGAGATCTGCTGCAGAAAGCGTTCTATCTCCGCCTCGCTGCCATCCTCCTGCGCATAAAGCTTCTCATAAAAGGCGCGGGAAAAACCTGAACCACCTTGTCCACTCGCGAGTGACGCCCTCCTTCAGCGTCTCGAATCACCGTCACCCCCCTCGACCCACCTTTATCCCGCACTAAGCGCGCCAGCAATTTCCCTGACCGATCCCCAAACCGGAAAAACTGATGACGATAATACTGTTGTGAGTGAAGAGCTCGCTCCTGCAGCAAGGCGTTCAATTGATTCTGGATATCAATATAGTCTGGGACCCCTCTCAGAGTCTGAACCGCTTGCGTCTTAGCTTCTCTAAGGGCCCGCGTCAACCGAAGAATGTCTCCATTCACTCTACGTTTCTCTGCCGCCACATAGGCTATAATATGGCCCGTAGTACTGCCTTGCCAGCCTCCCAAAAAAGCGCTGCCGAACTGACCGACCCCTCATTTAAGCGCACATAATCCGCCCACTGCCGACGCACGTACTCGCAGAACCCTGGTTTCTTCCACAAATATCCGGGAAAAGTCCACCTGTGCCCTTGCGAACGGTCCCCCCGCCACACCATAGTAACCATAGCATGGTCTGAAATTATAATAGGAGCTATTTCCACTCTCGAGACTTTCCCAAACCAGTGTTGAGACACCAGAATATAGTCAATTCTAGACCACGTTAGATGGGCTCTCGACAAGTGTGTGTAGTCTCTGCACCCCGGATGCAACACTCTCCAGGAGTCCACCAAATCTCCCATCTCACATAAATAACCCACACCCCGAGAACTCCAGCCTTTTCCAGGATGAGGCTGGGATTTATCTAGAGAGGGATCATGGGGGCAGTTGAAATCTCCGGCTAAAACTATCGGAATTTTTGGGGCTCTGAGAACCTTCTCTAATATAGCTTTGAAGAAACCATGCTCATAAGTGTTGGGAGCATAGATATTCCCAAGATATAATTCTTCCCCCTGGATTTTGGCATGCAGAAATAAATACCTACCCTTAGGGTCCACCTGCAATCCCAGGACCTCACAGGACAGATGTTTATGGATCAGCACGGCTACCCCCTGTCTCCGCGAACCCGAGGATGCTGAAAACACCTCCCCCACCCAGTCCCGTTTAAGCTTAGCATGTTCTTTGGCAGTTAAGTGGGTTTCCTGCAGTAGGACTACCTGGGCTTTTCGACGTTTAAGGGCCTGAAGAAGTTTAGTGCGCTTAACAGGAGTCCTTATCGCCCCCACATTCCAAGTAATAATATTCAATTCAGGGGTCATGGGACCGTCAGGCAATATGACTCATATTGCAGAACATCCAGTACTAAGGCACGGGGCAGCCCAGCCTCCACCCCGCACCCAACAGCAGCAGACCCACCATCTGACCAGAGGCAACCCTTAAGCCAGCCCATACCTACTTGGGAACCTCGCACACTATCCCCCTTCCAGCTTTGAAAACCCCAGTCCCCCTCCCACCCACCCCCTCCCCACCCCCCCCTTCCATCCCCCATCCCTCCCCACAACATATCAGAAAGAAATAATACAAAAGAAGAAGAGAAGAAAAAAAAAACCCCTTTAAAAGAAAACTTATCAAAGCCCTCAGTTACCTACACTGAGGTCTAGGCCTATAGTGATGCTGCCATGCAGCCGTGGCGCCTTGACACCCCCCCGTCCCCCGTCTCTCGCCCCCCCTTAATAAAGAGGAAGGAAAGAAGGGGAAAATAGAAAAAGAAAATGGTCCGCCCCGAGACCGGGGAACCCGCGGTACAGCCACCCCCATCATTAAAGCAAACATGTTCATAGCCAACCATTAATACAGGAACATATAACTTAACGCTGAAGTGAACGGTGAGCTAACATACAAGGAAGCATTGTCAGAAAAGGAATCATTGTCCTGGGTTTGTGTCCAATGTCTCATCAGATGATGACCCCTCACCCAGAGAGGTCCGCCTCAAACAGCGCGCCGCGGATCTCTAAAGGCCTACAGAAAGAAGAGACCTCATATCAGGCGTCCACAATCGGCTCCTTCATCCTTGCCAGGAATTGTTGCGCTGGACCCACCTGTTCAAAAATATGGGTCTGTCCCTGAACAGTAACTCGCAGCGTAGCAGGAAAAGCCAAGGTAAATCTCGCTCGACGTCGAAACAAATCTGCGCAGATCGGCGCAAACTCCTTCCTCTTAGCTGCTACCGCCGCCGAATAGTCCTGGAATAGCAAGACCTTGCGATTCTCCAGCATTAGCTTGTCCATTTTGCGGTATGCTTGCAGGAGCTGAGTTTTATGCTGGAAATTAAGGACCCGCAGAATCACAACCCGAGGCCGATCATCCGACTCTCTGCGGGGTCCGAGACGATGGGCCCTCTCAATTTTAAACCGCCCACTCAGTTCGGATAGGCCCACAGCCTCTGGTAACCATTTTTCCAGGAAGGACAGGAGTTCCCGCTCTGGCTTCTCTTCTCCCAGCCCCACGATCCGCAGATTATTTCGCCGCGATCTATTCTCTAAATCGTCTATCTTCTCTTGTAGCGCCTGCAGTAGCTGTTTATGGGCTGTAAGTGTTCGGTCTCTGCTTCCCTTGCCCTCCTCCATGCTTGTGACATGATGCTCCAACTCCTCAACTCGTTTGCCAACATCTGATAACGCCGCCTCCATGCCGTCCAGCTTTTGCATAAGGGTGTCAAATTTGGGGTCTAAAAGTCTGACCACCTCCTTTGCCAATTCCGCCGGAGCCGAATCCGTGCTCTCCGCTCCCGGCGAGGACGGCTGTATCGTGGTGGCAGTCGAAGGCCCCGCTCTAGGTGGCCTCTCCCGATCCTTCTTCGACGTTAACGGCATCGGACCAACACGGTAAGGTTCTCCGCGGGTTGCCGCAGTCCCAGAGGCACTCCTAAAGCCCGGGGGGAAGCAGTTGGTCAAATTAGCAGAGTAATTTTGCAGATTATTGCCAAGGCTGCGACGGAGCGAGCGGGAGCACGTCCACCCTCACTCACGCATCACGTCGTATCACTGTAGTCAAGTTTTAAAGTATATAACTCTGAGAGTCGTTATGTGGCGCACAAAAATTTAACCTTCCTTCAAAAGCTGCACAGCTGATATTTTATGCGCACACAACCTACAGAAAATTAGAGGGAACATTGGTCTAGATAGGAAGTTGTTGTGTTGATGTTAGAAATTATGGATTTGAGTGTGTTCTTTGATATTGGGTTGAATTCAGACCAGGTATCTGTCTTGCTTGAATTTGTTCCAAGATGTGTTGTTGGAGGTGTCATTTGGGGTTTTGTTTTGTTCATGTAGTAATTTGCTAGAGTTTGCGGGGGAATATCAATGGTAATTTCATTTGAATTGTATGTTTTATTTGTTAGATTTTGTACTATACTGAACAATTCTCTTGGTCTATTAATAGATTTAGCTAATAGGTTGGAGTGGTAAGTTCTCTTAGCGCTATCCGTTGTCTCCTTATATACTTTGAGTATGTTTATATATTTTTCGTAGTTTATTAGTGATTTTGTCCGTCTCCATTTTTGTTCTTCTTTTCTTAGTTTTCTTTTCAATTGTTTAAGTGCACTATTAAACCATGGGTTGTCTTTGTGTTTGGATTTATTGTCTTTACCATTAGGGTGTAATGAGGTTAATTTTCGTTCAGCAGCATTAGAGATTGTATTGTTCCAAGTGTTGATTGATTCTTCAAGATTTGTTGGTGTGAGTGGTAAATGTGGGATTATTTGATCTAGAAATTCTTCTTCATTGAACTTTTTGAATCTATTAATTAGAGAATTTTGTGGTTTTTTTGTATGGTTGTTATCAGTGATGGTAATACTAAATTTTAGGAGGTGGTGGTTTGACCATGGAACCGGTATCAGTTTAAGTAATTCAGGATCGAATAGGCTATGAAGGGAGTTTGGTAGAAAGACAAGGTCTAATGTATTTCCTTTGCTATGTGTTTTTTTTATCTGTTATTTGGTGAAAGTCCATTTTGGTTATAGTATCTAGGAATTGAGTTGCAAAAGCATTGGATATTGAGGGGAGGTTAAAGTCTCCCATTAGTATTACTGGGTTTGTGTCTTTGGAGGAGCTTAGTAATTCAATTAAAGTGTCTGTGTTGTCTAGATTTTGTTCTGGTGGTCTATATACTAGGCATAGCCTTATGTTTTTAATTTTTAATATGAGAGAGTCCATATGATCAATGTTGCAGGAGAATAATAGTTTTGCGTTGAGAGCTTTTTTTATTATTATGAGTACACCTCCACCTCTTTTATGGGTTCTGTAGGTATAGAAGATCTCATATTCTCCTGTTTTTAATTAGTTGATGTAAACTGAATCAGTGTCTGTGAGCCAGGTTTCTGTTACCCAAACTATGTCCGGTTTATGATCATTGAGAATATCTGTAAAAATTGGAAGTTTATTTCTCATTGATCTTGCATTGATTAGTTGACATGAAAGGGTAGTATGTTTCAATGAAAGGGGTTGTTGTCTCGTATTGAGGTCTGGAGTTAAATTTATGTTCACTAGTCTAGTGTGTCTGTATTTATGATTGGGTCCTGTTTTTTGAATTGGTATAGTGCAGTGATGGCTAACCTTTTTGAGCCCGAGTGCCCAAACTGCCGCACAAAACCAAAGAATTTCCTCAAAGTGCCAGCACGTCAATTTGCATAAATATTTGCATAATGCTAACATACACTAACTTTTAGTAAACATGTCTCTTAATGAGTGTATGGATAAAGACAGACTAAAAGATTTCTACATTACTATAATCCAGTGCCAACCGCCAGGCACATTAGGAACTACTACAAACACTGCCCATTTAGAACCAATAGCAAACCCGCCGCATCCTAACAGCACTACCAGGACTCACAAAGCACCACACCATACCTATCAAAAGGCAACACTGCAAATATTAAACCAATACATTTCAGACAATAACAATACATGACCTACTGGGGAAAGAGAACAAGTGGCAATGTCAAAAAGGAATTACATAAACAGAATACCTCAGCTCAGTTACACAGTTGCAATTGCTCCAGCCACTTTCTTCTGGTTTCTTCATGTTTTCTGCTAACTCTCCATCATCTGCTGTCCATTTGTCCTTTCTTCTCTCTTCTAGTTTTTTTTTCCATTCTCTCTCTCTACATCCGCTTTAACATACTAATCTTTCTCCTTTTGCTCTTTCCTCATTCCTATTTCATCCACTCAAATTTTACCCCTCCATCCTCAATCCCCACTTACTCTCCCAATACCCGGCCAATTGTAGATTTTTTATCCCTCCCACACAATATATTTTTCCCCTCTCCATTTTACTCTCCCAGCCCCATCCCATTCTAATCCTCCCCAACATCAGCTCCCTTCTAGTTCCAGCCTCACCCAGCATCCATTCCCTTCTAGTCCCTGCATCAGCCCATTTCCAGTCCTAGCCCCCCATCAGCCCATTTCCAGTCCTAGCAACCCCCCAACCCAATACCAGTCCTAGCCCCCCCATCAACCCACTTCCAGTCCTAAACCCCCATCACCCCATTTTCAGTTTAAGCCCCCCTATAACCCATTACCAGTCCTAACCCCCATCACCCCATTTCCAGACAGCCCCCATCAGCCCACAGCCCATTAGCAGTCCTACCCCCCCAGCCCATTAGCAGTCCTACCCCCCTGCCCATTAGCAGTCCTACCCCCCCCTGCCCATTAGCAGTCCTAACCCCCCCCCCTAGCCCATTAGCAGTCCTAACCCCCCCCTAGCCCATTAGCAGTCCTACCCCCCCCCCCCCCTCTGGCAAATTTTTTTAAAAAAAAAGCAGGCTCTGGCTGCTGCCGCGGCAGATTGCAATGTCCCGCGGGGCCCCCTCCGCCCGCTAAGCCCCTCTGCAAGGGCTTTCAGATTCGCGAGGAAGAGCATCTCCCTCGCGTCTCTGTTAAGCCCGCAGGGGCTAATGGGAAATTTCCCATCAGTCCCTCGCGTCTAAAGGGGCTGATGGGAAATTTCCCATTAGCCCCTGCGGGCTTAACAGAGACGCGAGGGAGACGCTCTCCCTCGCGAATCTGAAAGCTCTTGCAGAGGGGCTTAGCGGGCGGAGGGGGCCCCGCGGGACGCTGCATTCTGCCCTTGCCGCGTCCGCGGCAGCAGTCAGAGCCAGCTTTTTCTTTTTTTGCGGACCTTCCCGCGTGCCAGCTGCAAGGCCTTCGCGTGCCACAGCTGGCACGCGTGCCATAGGTTCGCCATCGCTGGTATAGTGTGTTCATTGCGTATTGTTCTTTGTATTATGGGGATTGGTCTGTCTTGTTTGTTTTTTAGGCTATTTGATGGGAGATGGGAGCAGATTGGGAACCCTCAGCAGGCGGACTGGGTTGCAGCACTTCCAGTGAAGGAGGTGACAAGGCGCTGATATCCGCAGCCAGCAGCACATTGGAGAGTGAAGAAGAGGACTCACCTGGATGCATTATACACAAAGAGCACAAGCGATTAACTAAATCTTTCTGCTTCTTGTTACAGACAATACATCTGTGCAGAGAAGCAGGCATGGTAGAGATGTAATTTTTTTTTCAAGAACCTCAATGTGGTTGAGGGATAGAAATCAACTTAAAAACTCTCCCCTAGAAACGTTTCTGGAAGGCTCAAGCGATTCTCTGGTGAGTATTGCACAGAAAATGACTGCCCAGAGCTGCTCCCGCCAAAAAGACTGAAGAAAAATGCGATCCCGTGTTTTCAAAATGGCCACCGCAACTTTTAAAATGAAAAATAAAGAAAACCTGTGTGTAAAAAATTTCAAAAACGCGGCAAAATTGGTTGGGGAGAGGCAAGGAGTGCTGCCAGCAACTTAAAAATTCAAACTCTGCCGGACCCCGAATCGCCAAAAAAGGAGGTGAGAAGGAAAACTGTCAGTTACTCACTGTGCCGGTACAGAGGAGCTGAGTTCCCACAGAGGAGAAGAGAAACTTTCAAAGTCAGAGTAAGGTAATTACAGCGACTGAAAGATAGTGAAATGAGAGTTTGATCCCTCTCCAGTCGCTTAGACCTTCGTGGCAGGGGCTGGAAGGTGTTTCTGGGGAAGGATGGGGATAAGGGGAGCTGCACTGACATTGAAATCAGGAGCTCAAACCCTGCTGTATTTCTGATTACAGAAAATACAGCTGCCAAGGAGGGAAGCCTGGGAAACCCAAAGAAACACCTCTTGTGTGCTCTGAGTGCATCCAGGAAATAAAAATGAAGAAAAAGAAAATAATTAGACAAAGTGGTCTAAGACCTTCATCTGCTAGAGACAGAGAAAATACTGACAAAGTCCTCTAGGGGCACTCCTATGTCACCCAGAGCCCAACCAATCACAGCTCTGGAGTGTTTTTTTCTCTGTCTCCAACATCTGCTGGCAGGGGACATAACCCGCTTGTCTGGACTGGTCTAGCAGTATGAACTAGAAAACAAAGCAGTTTGCACAGGATGTACATGAGTCAGAGGTGAGCTAAATGGCTGAGTCATCTTAACATGGTTCTGGCACGAGCATGGCCTGAGTGCACACATCTGTTCATGCTGAGAGGCCACTTTCACTCCCTACACTGTACCGCAACCTTGGATTTTTGCAGCCCAAATGCATGACACTGCATTGTTTAGCATTAAATCTCAACTGCCAAATTCTAGACCATTCTTCAAGCTTAGCTAGATCCCTCCTCATCTTATCTACTCCTTCCTGGATATCTATTCTATTGCAGATTTTGGTATCATCCACAAAGAGGCAAACCTTAACCGACAGCCCTTCCACTAAACCACTAACAAAGATGTTAAAAAGAATTGGACCTAGGACAGATCCCTGGGGCACACCACTGGTAAACACCTTCTTCTCAGAGTGAGTTCCATTTACATGTACCCTTTGTTGCCTCCCACTCAACCAATTTCTTACCCAATCAGTAACTTTAGGGTCCATTCCTAGGGTGCTCAGTTTGTTTATAAGTTGCCTGTGCGGAACGGTGTCAAAGGCTTTACTGAAATCTAAGTACATCACATCTAAGGCTCTCCCTCCGTCCAACTCCCTGGTCACCCAGTCAAAGAAATCAATCAGATTTGTCTGACAAGATCTACCTCTGGTGAATCCATGCTGCCTCCGATCCTGTAATCCATTGGACTTTTCTCTTTCAGCATCATTTCCAATAATTTATTCACCACAGAGGTTAGACTAACTGGCCTGTAGTTTTCAACCACATCCTTACTTTTGCTTTTGTGTAAAGGGAAGTAAGGATGCCTCTCTCCAGTCCTCTGGGACCACTCCCGACTCCAAAGAGACACTGAAAAGGTCAGTCAGTGGAGCTGCTAGAATGTTTCCAAGTTCCTTCAGTATTCTTGGATATCTGCTACTGGAGAAACTCCTAAACAAAGGCATGGGGAGGGGTGACCTGCACAGAGCGGCAAGTGCACCTACTCTTGTCGCCTTGCTGTGCAGACTAGATGGCAGGGCCGGATTTACCTTGAGTGAGGCCCTACGCCAACAAAAATTGTGGGCCCCCAGCAGGGGCGGCCCAAGGGGGGTGCGGGGCCTCATTTGCATAAGAGGCCTCATTTGCATAAATATTTGCATAATGTCACCATATACTAACTTTTAGTAAACGTGCCTCTTAATGAGTGTATGGATAAAGAAAGACTAAAAGATTTCTACATTACTATAATCTAGTGCCAACTGCCAGACACATTAGGAACTACTACAAACACTGCCCATTTAGAACCCATAGCAAACCCGCCGTATCCTAACAGCACTACCAGGACTCACAAAGCACCATACTCTTCCAATCAAAAGGCAACACTGCAAATATTAAACCAATACACTTCAGAGAACAACAATACATGACCTACTGGGGAAAGAGAACAAGTGGCAATGTCAAATAGGAATTATATAAACAGAACACCTCAGCTCAGTTACACATGCAGAACATAGACCATCACCAAACAAGTAATCACAATTTAGAAACAGGAAGACAATAATTAAACTGGGAATCCCAAAAGCCAAACTTGGAATGTACAACACTGTAGAAATAAAACTATACATTAATTTGCTCTTGTACTAAACAAAGCACAGACGTTAATGATGCACATTTACCAGAGCTGACATATTCCAATTAATAAATTCAAAATAGATATTTTTCTACCTTTTGTGCATTTTTTTCAGCTGCAATTGCTCCAGCCACTTTCTTCTGGTTTCTTCGTGTCTTCTGCTAACTCTCCATCGTCTGCTGTCCATTTGTCCTTTCTTCTCTCTTCTAGTTTTTTTCCATTCTCTCTCTACATCTGCTTTAACATACTAATCTTTCTCCTTTTGCTCTTTCCTCATTCCTATTTCATCCATTCAAATTTTACCCCTCCATCCTCAATCCCCACTTTATCCCTCCCACACAAAATATTTTTCCCTTCTCCATTTTACTCTTCCAGCCCCATCCCATTCTAATCCTCCCCCAACATCAGCTCCCTTCTAGTTCCAGCCTCACCCAGCATCCATTCCCTTCTAGTCCCTGCATCAGCCCATTTCCAGTCCTAGCCACCCATCAGCCCATTTCCAGTCCTAGCAACCCCCCAACCCAATACCAGTCCTAGCCCCCCCATCAACCCACTTACAGTCCTAACCCCCCATCACCCCATTTTCAGTTTAAGCCCCCCCCTATAACCCATTACCAGTCCTAACCCCCCCATCAGCCCACTTCCAGTCCTAACCCCATCAACCCATTTCCAGTCAGCCCCCCACAGCCCATTGCCAGTCCTAACCCCATAAGCCCACCTCAAGTCCTAACCCCTCCCCATCAGCCCATTTCCTGTCCTAGCCCCCCCATAGCCCATTATCAGTCCTAACCCCCCCCATAGCCCATTACCAGTCCTAACCCCCATCAGCCCACAGCCCATTACCAGTCCTAACCCCATCAGCCCACCGCCAGTGTTAGCCCGCCCCATCAGCCCATTTATAGTCCTAGCCCCCCCATAGCCCATTACCAATCCTAACCCCATCAGCCCACCTCCAGTCTTAACCCCCCAGCCCATTTCCAGTCCTAGCCCCCCCATAGCCCATTACCACACTGCCCCCATCAGCCCACAGCCCATTACCAGTCTTAACCCCCCCCCATAGCCCATTACCAGTTCTAAAACCCCCCCAACAGCCCACAGCCCATTACCAGTCCTAACCCCATCAGCCCACCTCCAGTCTTAACCCCCCAGCCCATTTCCAGTCCTAGCCCCCCCATTGCCCATTACCAGACAGCCCCCATCAGCCCACAGCCCATTACCAGTCTTAACCCCCCCCATAGCCCATTACCAGTCTTAACCCCCCCATAGCCCATTACCAGTTCTAAAACCCCCCCAACAGCCCACAGCCCATTACCAGTCCTAACCCCATCAGCCCACCTCCAGTCTTAACCCCCTCAGCCCATTTCCAGTCCTAGCCCCCCCAAAGCCCATGACGAGACAGCCCCCCTCAGCCCACAGCCCATAGCCCATTACCATTTCTACGCCCCCCCACAAGCCCACAGCCCATTACCAGTCCTAACCCCATCAGCCCACCTCCAGCCTTAACCCCCCCAGCCCATTTCCAGTCCCAGCCCCCCCCCAATTACCAGTCCTACCCCCCCCCCATTGGCCTAAAGTAACATTTAATTTTAAAAAAAACTCTGGCTGCTACCGCGACAGCATGGACCGACCCACGGGGCCCCCTCTGCCCGGCTGAATCGTCCGTCCGTCCGTCCCTCCCTCCCTCCGTGCCGGCTTTGAGAGGCGCGAAGAGAGAGTGTCTCCCTCGCGTCTCTGTTAAGCCCGCAGGGGCTGATGGGAATTCTCCCTTCGCGCCTCTCAAAGCCGGCACGGAGGGAGGGACGGACGATTCAGCCGGGCAGAGGGGGCCCCGCGGGTCGGCCCATGCTGCCGCGGCAGCAGAGGGGGCCCCGCAGGAACAGTCCATGCTGCCGCGGCGGCTATTTTTCTGGGCCCTTGTCAGCTGTGGGCCCTACGCCACGGCGTAGGTGGCGTATAGGTAAATCCGGCCCTGCTAGATGGACCATACTGGTCTTTATCTGCCATCATATGCTATGTTACTATGTTTGTGCCCTTCTCTTCCACTGCCAACTCCAATTCCATTTGTTCCATCTTACTCACCATATGCCTGGACTAGACTACCTGAGTCTGTATACCATGCTCCCTCCCTGGTCAAATCCAGGCTAAAAACCCACTCTTTGAGTCTGCCTTTGCGACCTGACTCCTTTATTCTCCTGTTTACCGCCCTTGTGTGTTACAACCATTTCCTGTTTTTTGTGTTTGTCTTGAATAGTTTGTAAGCTCTATTTATTTGGGACTGTCTCTTATGTGTTTATGTACAGCACTGTGTATGCCTTGTAGCTCTATAGAAATGTCAAGTAGTAGTAGTAGGGGTGCCAAGGGGAAGACATCCGGGCTGGGGCAGACAGCAGCGCAGGACAGAGCCTTCTCCCTCATAAGAGAGCTCTAGGGAGGAGGAAAGGGAAGGAGTGTGCCATGCAGAGAGAGGAGCCAAAGGGATCCAAGTGCTGCTGTAGGCATTGCTTTCCTCTGCCTGGGAGAGGGGTGACCAACTGCTTTTTCAGTTAAATCTGTGGCTTCTGCAGTATAAGGCTTAGGGGATGGATGTGCCTTTTATGCCAAAAAAGACAGTTCAATGTTGTTATGAGGTATTTGCTTTCTTTAGTGTTTTCAGTTGTTTTTAAGATTAGGCTTTATGGCTGTAGCAGGAAATCAACTTTAAGGCAGCTACCTAGATGGGGGAGAGAGTGTTTACTGGGGACTGAATGGAGAGGGAGTGTATGCTGGGAAATAGCTGGGGAGGCATAGGTTACTGTATGAAGAGAAAGTGTGATGGGGGTCTGGATGGGGAGGGAGAAAGTGTGCAGGGGATTGTATGGGAGTTAAGTAAAGACGTGGGATTTCCTAAATGCAACTGTTGGAATCTGTCAGTTTTTATAATTAACCTGTGCTATCCTTATATGCATCTCTTTCTATTTATCTTGTGCTGCACTGTATGTAGATTCTGACTTCTTGGGGCTTCAGTTTAATTTTTGTCTACATATTGGTAGATTCGCTCTATAGGTCCTGTGCTGTGGTTCTTGCTTTTTCTTTTTGTTTCTCTGTGGAGACAACTGTAGGGTGTAGGTGGGGGGATACTGGAATATGGGATAGTCTTTAAGATTTGCAGTTTTTATGTCCTTGATGCTGCCGGTCTTAAAGTATTTTGCCAGTTCAAATTCAAGGAAATCTTCACTGTTGCTGATGTCTGGCTTTTCCAGCTCTGGCACCTACTAATCCATCCTGCACACCATGATCTTGAATTGACAGCTACCAGAATTTTTTTTTCTCATTTTATATCTTCTGTCCTCAGCATTAACCTGACCACATAAGTTCAATATTTATTTATTTATTTAAACGTATTTCTATACCGCCTTATCCTGCAATCAAGGCAGTCTGAACATGCAAATAGTTATGCAAACGAGGCCCCAGAGTTAATCTCTGCACATGGCCCCACGTCACATGTGAGCAACGTGTCAGATAAAAGTTACTTACATCCAGTTGTGAAAGTTTGCAGACCTTGATTTTTGGGATTATCAGAAGTCACTTAAAAAAAACAACAGAAAGAGCAGTAAATTCTCACTCAGAGCATATATTTCCACAGCAAGGGTTAATCTTAATTACATACGAAGACAACATGATTCCTCTTTGACTATTATTCACTGCAAGTGAATGCTCATTACTTGTTTGGAAGTTTTCATGCCAAGAACTGAATCCTATTCATAAAATTTAGCAGAATGCAACTTCTTTGCTATAAAGAAACTGAATCCTGCAAAAAATCATGAGGCCATAGACGTTTTGGTAAAAGGGCATATTCTCTTCTTGGACAAAACTGAGACACTAGACAATTTGCTTAGGAGGTGTCATTTCCATGTTATTAACTATCTAAAAGCGCAATGGGTACTGGTGAGTCAATTTGTTATTTAGCTGTGTTCATATATCGTTTTTCAACAAGTTATACATTCAACGATTCCTTAACTTATTTACAATACAACAGGGAGGAATAAGGAAAAGGGAGACATTGATTTATGTACATTATACACAATATAAGCTGACATTCATGTTGAAGTTATTTCTTTACATAGCGGGTGGAACTTTCCAGTCGAATTATGAGGTTTACTCTGTGGTGCCAAAGGGTTCTGTGAATATATGTGTCTTTAGTTGTTTCTGGAAGGCTTGGAGATCTGTGGTGTTGCTAATGTTGGTTGGGAGTGAGTTCCATAAGAAGGGGGCATATAGATCAAAGGTATGTGCTCAGGCTTGGCTGTTCTGTTTCGTCCTTGCATAGGGGATAGTTAGCATATTGTTTGCAGTCTGCCTTGTAATTTTGGCTGATTCTGATTGTTGGAGGAGAGCATTCAGGTGGGACGTCTTTTGTTGGTGGATGGCTTTGTGAATTAAGAGTAGTGCTTTATATTTGATGCAGCTTTTCAGGGGAAGAAGGAGAAGTTGTTTCAGGATAGGCGTGATGTGGTTGGACTTCGCTACTTTTTAAATAATTTCTGTGGTTTTGTGGATGACAATGTGAAGGGGGAGGAGGGAAGAACGGGGGAGCCCCTGATATATAGCATTACAGTAGTCAAGATGGGGTAGAGTCATGGTTTGTATCATTGTGCGAAAATCGTGGGGCTTAGGAGGGCGCAGAGATGTTGAAAGGTTCTGGCTTTAAGGTATATTGCTTTTGTAGTTTTTGTTATTTGTTGTTTGAGAGAGAGGGTTTGGTCGAGGATGATGCCTAGATATATTATTTGCGATTGTACTTTTAACTGAGTTGTGTCCAGTATGAGACAGGTTGGTGATGTGAAAGCTTGGTCTTTGGTTATGTATAGTGCTTCCGTCTTCTTGTATTTTATGGTGAGGTTGTTCTCTTGGAGCCATCTGGAGACATTGTTAAGGCATTGCAGGAGGCGGGGATTGGTAAGGTGTTTGGTGGTTATTGGTCCATATAGCATAATATCATCCACGTAAATGTGGAAGTTGATGTTGTGTGCTTTTATTATTGGACAGAGTGGTTGTAGGTAAATATTGAAAAGCAGCACTGACAGTGTGGAGCTTTGGGGCATTCCTTGTGTGTGGCATTAAGTGGCTGAGGTGCAGGATCCTGTTCGTATTTCTTGGTTTCTGTTTGTCAAGTATGATTGTAACCATATCAGTACTGTTTCTTGTATACCAGTAGCTTGCAGATGGTGGAGGAGGATGTTGTGGGAGACTGGGTTGAATGCAGCGGAGAGCTCGAGAAAGACTAGTAAGTATCCATTTTGTCTGTTTTGTATTCCTTTTATCAGCATGCTCAAGAGGGAGACCATGAGGGTTTTGACTCCATGGAATGGTCAGGAACCATGCTGTTTGGGGTCAAGGAAGTTGATTCTGTCAAGGTGGTCTTGTAGTTGTTGCTGTACTCTCTTCTCAATAATATTTGTGGCGAATGGGAGGCTTGCGATGGGTCAGTAGGAAGCAGGGTCCAAGGGGTCTAGGTCAGGTTTTTTGAGGGTTGAGCGGATGGTGGATGTCTTGAGGCAGGCGGGTATCAGGCCTTATTGTAGAGATGCTTGGGTGTGGTTGGTGAGTTTTGGGCTTATGTCCTGTTTGGCTACCTTGATCCAGCTGATGGGGCATGGATCAAGGGGGGAGGTGGTGTTGTTGAGTTTTGTGATGATGGTTTCAATCTTCTCTTTGCTGACAGTTTCAAATATGGACCAAGGGTTGGGGGGGGGGGGGGATATTTTGGTGGGTTGGGATGGGCGGAATATTGGGGTTTGGGTGTAGTTGCTTGTAGTGGGTAGCAAGTTGTTGGGGGCTGCTGTTTGTGAGCCAGAGGTTGTGGGTGTCTTGGTTAGTTGCTTGACTAGGTCAAATAGTTTGTGTGGGTGGTTGATGGCTGCATTGAGTAGTTTGGTGTGGTAGTTCCTTCTTGTGTCATCAATTGCTGTGCAGTAGTTGTTTAGTCTTTCCATGTAGCTCATCCTATCGATGTCAAGTTTGGTTTTTCTCCATCATCTCTCTAATCTCCATAGGTGTGTTTTGAGCCTCCGTAAGATGGGGGTATACCAATGTATTTTTGGATGTTATTCTTTTTTGCAGGAGTTGTGGATTGCCGTGCCATGCTGGACTCCTGGTGACTCAGCAGCCTCTGGGTTTTCTTAGCAAGGTGTGACCAGAAGTAGATTGCCAGACCTTTCTTCTGAGGCAATGGAGGGTAAAATGACTTGCCCAAGGCCTCAAGGATTGCTAGAGGGAACCAAACAAATGAGGAGAGGAAGAGTAGCCTAGTGGTTAGAGCAGTGGCCGGGTGACAAAGACATCAGTGTTTGAGTACCACTGACACTTCCTGTGAGCTTCGGCAAGTCAATTTACACTCTACTGCCTTGGAAGAAAAGACCTGGCAATCTACTTCCAGTTACACCTTGTCAAGAACACCCAGGAGCTGCTGGTTTGCCAGGAGTCAACACTGACTTGATGGCACAAAAAGAAAAAAAAAGTAAATGCACCTGCTGATAATTGTGAGGTTAAGGCTGATGGTCTGAGGATACTATCTGACTTAGCAGTGCTCTTGGAGACAGAAGATCAAGCTATTCCTGCTACTTTGGTGGTCTCACTGATTTTGGACTCTGATCGTGATTTCCTCTTAAAGTTTTTCTTTAGAAAAGGGGAAGAGTTATTTTATGGTGTGATGGTCAAGATGTTCTCTGATGTTTCCAAATTTACATAGCAGAGGAGACGTAGATTTATTTTGTTACGTCTGGGGTAGTACAAATTGGTACATTGTTTTTATTAAATTTTCTTTGTGAATGTGTTATAAAATATTTTAATGCTAAGGGTGAACCATCCCAAAGAGTGGGATTTACCACCCTGGAGAATGAAACCGAAGTCCAAAGAGTGACATTTTTTCAGAAGATACATCCAGGGTATAAATCTAGATAGACTTAAATGTAGTATTGCTTTACAAATGCAAAAGGAAGTAGAAATGAAGGGGATGGGGGGGGGGGGATGGAAGCATGAATGACACCGCAGCGCTGGAGGTGATGGCAATTCTGGCACTGTGATGCCATTTTAAAAGTACTGCCGCCGCTGCATGTCTCAAAACAGAGCAGCAGCGGCGGCAATGGGTGCTCTCAGACTACTGGCGCTCTAAGCGATTGCCTAGTTTGCCATTGCTAACACCAGCCTTGGAAGTTCCAGTGCTTAAGATAAGGGGCTCAATGAGTGTGAGAGTGAGAAATCCTTCAATTGAGTGTGACACACTCCTAATGAGTGAGACTTAGCATCTCTGAAAGTATGTGTTCAATGGCACAGTTCCTCATTCAGCCGGTCCCTGCCAAGACACAGTGTTCTCCTGTTTATTCCACAGATATTACACTTGGATAATTTGAATATTATACATGTTCTGCTAGTATAATGCTTTTGGGGATTCTCATATATTTCCTGAATTTGAGCTTGCTCTGCCTTCAGTTAAGAGGACATTTTGGGGTATGTTTACTAAACCGTCTTAATGTGCGCTCTGTGACGTTATTGCGCGATAAGGTACCTTATCGCACGATAATGGTGCTTCTTCAGGCGCACAGGTACCTTATTGCGCGATAACGCGCGCAGCGGCGCAAACGAGCGCTGAAGGCAGGGAAAAGCTCCGGGAGGGCGAAGGAAGGCTCCCCAGGGGCGGAGAGAAGGGGTCAATGGGTGGAGAGTGGGAGGGGAGAGGCTCCCCGCACACTAACGCTGTGAAATCCGAGGCTCATAACTAACGCCAGTGAAACCCTGATGTTGGAGCCGATTTAAAGGGAAAAGAAACCATTTCCGTCAGCAATGTACAGCAGAACCAGGGAAACCTACAAAAAGTGATAAGTGTGATACATGTGAACGGAACAAAAGGGCAAATAAACATTGAAAATGAACAGAAGAAAATGTAAAAAAAACATAACCAAGCTGGGCAATAGTGATATCAATGGGAAACATAAAAAAACACTCCCAAGAAAGCTCCAAAAAAAAGAAATTAATTTTGGAAGGGTCTATGCTCCGTCCCCATACAAGGTGAATGAGCTCACAGTGAAATTGCGCTGAGCAGGGATTCCGACTCCATTGGCCAGGTTTCCTATGGCGTGCACATGTTCCACAACAGTAGGGCGGGCATGTCGGAATGGGCAACTGGACAGATGCTGGAAAAGGGGACACAGAGGGCTGCAGGCGGCACATGCTGCGGTGCAGCTGGGCCACAGTGCGGACTAGGGTGATGCCTAGCTGGCCCATAGGAATGCTGAAACAGTAGAGCAGCCAGACAGCAACGGCTGAGGGCTTAGCATGGGCATGAGTGTGCTCCCCACAGTGTCACAGGGGATAGTACCCAGCAGGTACCCCCAAGGGCACGGAACATTGGCATGTGGTGCTGGGGGAAGTGTGGACAGCTATGCAGGCACCCCTACCCCAGAACCTGCACCATAGGCAGCTGCCTACCTGCACACTGGATGACCTGAGACTGCACACCACCAGCTCCACCAGCAGAAGGGCATGTCAGCATTGGTGCGGAGGGGTACTGGTGGTGGAGGGGGCAGTGGCTGCTGCCCACAGCAGACCGTGGCCTAGCCCTGTTCAGGTGGGTGCCGTGCACTGCAACAGACAGGCTCTGTCTGACAAACAGCCATGGTATCTCCAGGGACTGCAATGTCTCTGTGGCCACAGTGTGGTGCAGTACACACAGACAGTGTATTCAGGAGCAGAAGATCACAGGTTCAAGTCCCAGCTGTGGCTCCTGCCAAACCAGCCCCCATATTTTACCCACTACTAAACTGTGGTAGTAAAGACGAACCTTTATTGCAGAGAACATAAGCATGCGTCAAACACCTATATTTTACCCTACAGAGCACAGACACCATAAACATGCGCATTACCTAGAGCAGAGTCCCCCAAATGCAGTCCTGGAGGGCCACAAATCATTCAGGTTTTATGCTGTTTCTAATAAAGATGCGTGTACTGCATTTCCATGCGCCGCCCCCATGGTATGCAGATGTATCTCATGCATATTCATTAGGGACAGCATGAAAACATGAACAGTGTTTGGCCCACCAGGACTGGAGTTGGGAACCTCTGCCCTAGAGCAGCGGCCAACAGGAGCAGTAACACCCGCACCCACAGGCTCCATTATCCAAAGCCTCATGGAGAGGCAGGATATCGGGCCTTGCATGCATCTCCCAGTACAAGCACTTGCATACCTTAGCAATGCCACCCTAAACCTGGGAATATGGTACAGTGACGCTCGCGCCCCTACCAGGCGGCTGCCTAGTAGGGACGGCTGGCCATCTGATATCCCTTTCTAGGATTTTTGTGTAGTTGTGTCCGAAAGGAAGAGCCAAGTGGTTATTAAAGCGCACAGGAAATTTTATTCGGTTTCCAGGCTGGTAAGTGGTGAACATAAAATTTCTTCAAGCATAACTTTTTTTCTAGACAAAAGAAAATACAGGATACTTCTCCAGAAATCAAAATGTCCAAAACATTGTAACTTGGAATAAACTCACAGCAGTTTCTGTTCCTCACTGCAATTGCTTAACATTATAAAACAAAAGCATTTGTAAAACTCTTCACACAGTGAATGGGTTATCAGCTTCAAGCCTGCTGTTGCCACACACACACCAACAGTTTCAGCTGTTTGGGCCTTCACTGAGCTCCTGCAGTTTCAGGTTCTTAGGAGAGATTCTTAACCCCTTTTCCTTCAGGCTTACTCCTCTCTTTCAGCTTCTGAAACTGTCTTTAAATTGCAACAGCCTCTTTTTATATTCCACTGTGTCTAGCTCACATTACTAGTGTATCTTAGTGCACAGCTCACATTCCATCTCAGAGACCTCAGACTCAATAACACTTTCCTCAGGGCCTACCTCCATGCTCTCAATTGAGCTACAGCTGGGTGCTTTCTGAAAGTGCTCTGGTGTCTTTTCCTTCAGAGTCTTCACAAGATTAAACAGTCTCTCCCACTGCCTGGCCTTGCCTTCTCCAGGCCGGTCTCTTGGGGGTCTCTCCTGTTTAACCTCCCTGGTGAGATATTTCTTGCTGTGCTGAGCCTTCAGGGGTATGCTAGTCTCCTCTGAGTCAGAGCAAGAACTGTCCTGCTGGCAATGCTTGTTCCCTGCGTACCTTTCTTGGCTGCCTTTATATTGGTTCCTCCTTTTGCTGCTCTCCTTGGCTGCAAAGGTTCTCCTCAGCTTGGCCCCAGATCTTTCCTGTCTGTGCCTCCTGGGAACTGGACTCGAACCTGGGCTAGGCCTTGAACTGCAGCTGCCACTTGTGCTTGCTCTTGCACTCCTCCTGGACCTTCTTCTCAAAGCCCCTTCCAAACTCAAACTGGCTCTCTTGTGTTTGTTTTCCCTCGGTTAACTGCTGAGCAGGGCAACTCCCTTCCTAGCTCCTCCCACTTGGACCTCCTACTCCTATGCAGGGTTGTCCTGTGGTCTGGGATTGGTTTATCCTTAGCTCTGCCCCCTAGGTTCCTTTCAGGGCTTCTAGTATGGAGTATGTGATTTTGTGCGCCCATCCCCCGCAAAGAAGAAAAATCCTTCTTTTTTTCAGTTTTCCCTTGCTGGGCTGCACCCTCCTTACCACAGTACACATATATCAAAAGGTTGCTATGATTACTGGCAGATAGCAATTCCTAAGTTAAGCACAATCTGCTCATTGAGCTGTATCATACCAATTTCTCTGATGTCTGTGGAGTGTGTTTCAGGTCTGGTGTCTGACAGTGTTCACCACCCCGGGGAGTGACCCCAACAGTATTGCGTACCATAGCCATGTCTGCGCTGTGCCCAGGACTGGTGAGGTGGCCAGGGCTGCCAAAAGCCTCTATATTTGCACAATGCTGGCATAGGTGTGGGAGTGTGTGTCTGTCCATCCAGTGTGTGGTGGTTGCCAACACCTTACTCAGCCCACACTGTTTGCACTGTGTCCAGTGTTAGCTTGCCTATGTGCATAATGAGGAGCAATGTACTGTGGGTATAGCCCGGACAGGGTGGCCTGGGCAGGATGCATCTGCACAGGGCATAGGGCAATGGCTGGGACATTGTAGTGGCCGGCCACCACCTGCACGGACAGGGTGGCCACAGCATATCCTGCTGGGAGGTCACTCTCACCCTGACTGAGCAGTGACCATGGCATGGCTAGGTTCCCCCATAGTGCTATATAGTATTTCTCTCAAGTGATATGTATGGGTTCCCTTTTTTGGTGCCCAATCACGGACCTATCTGCTTGGTGGGTGTGCTGACATCCCAGTTTTGGGTGCACACATTTCCTCCAGTAATATGCACTATGGGCTAGCTAGCAGACTGCAGTTAGTATGTGTATGGCTGGAACACCTTGCAGGGTACAGCAGCTGGAGATTCACTGTGCTCGTTGCTGGAGAATGTCAGACAGTGGTGGGGGTGGGGGGGCAACTGAGCATTTCCAGGCTTCCTGTCTGTCTGCTATCGCCTTATGGATGCATACAGAACTGCATCGACTGCCCTCTAGGTTGTCTGTCCCCCAGCTGGACTGAGGTTGATGGTCCCCTCTACCACCACCATTGCAGTGATGTAGAATGTGGATCTGTTGGTGGGAGATCCTGAGCTCCAGAGGGCAGTTTGGGTGGTTCTACATAATCCGCCTATGGGTCCAAACAGCCCCCCCCCCCGGGTCACATAAATCATGTGGCCATGGAACCCACACAGGATATGCATTATTCTGGGTGCATCATAGTCCTCAAGGGCTAAACATGACTGGGAAATACAGATGGACACAGGTGTATTCCAAAGTGTATCTGCAAGACCTACCTATCACACAATGGCACTGATGGGGACCCGCAGCATAGCCTATCTCAGCTAAGCCAGGTGCTGTGGACATGGTGCTGGGCGGCCCACCTCACCCTCAGGGTGAGCACAGGACCCGCACAATGTGACGGTCAGTAGCTACTCTGTGCCAGTAACACACACGGTCAGTACTCCCTACCAGGCTGAGGTGCTGTGGGGGTGCATACCCCATCCTGTGGTTATCTGTAGACTGCTGATTTGCATGTGCAGTGCATCATGGGTATGTGTGGTTTAACCCTATCCTGGTAACCACAGCAGACAGTTTGTGTGGTGGGCTGCAGTCCTACTGTAGCCAGCCAGGAGCTAGCTAGTAGCTATGGAGATGTAGCCCACTGGTTACTTCACTGCCTGTGGAGCCAGAGGTCATGGATTTGATCCCACAGTGGGGTTATTTGATAGGACTGTATGAGGCATTTTCTTTCTTAATTTAAATTAGTGCTGCCAGCAAAAACACCCTCAGTGCTGTAGCCTGAAGGTGCCTCAAAAGCACTCTATAAAGCACCCTATAAGGTGCCCTATAGGGAACATTATAAGGTGCCGTGGTGGACAGTGCACCTTATAATGTGTCCTCAGGAGTGCCCCATAGGGCGCATGATGCGGCACCTTGGGTTATGGCACTGTGAGGGTATGTTTGCTGGCAGCACAAATCAAAATAAAACCCAACTGTCTCACAAACCACTGCTGATATTAAAGGGTAATGTCTCAGGCAGTTATATGCAATAGCCACACTGGGGGATTGAACCCATGACCCCTGTACTATCAGTCAGTGTATTAACCATTGCACTACACCGCTGTTCCTGTTTGTATGTCAGCGCACCTACTTAAGATTTCCATGCGTTAACATGCACAGTGCTGCCATCAAAAACAGTGCTGTAACCTTGCGGTGCCTCATAGGGCACCCTATAAAGCGCCTTATAAGGTGCCCTATAGGCAACATTCTAGGGTGCCTGGGCGGACAGTGCACTTTATACTATGCCCTCTGGAGTGCCTTATAGGGCGTCTTATGCTACGGCACTTTGAGGGTGTGTTTGCTGGCAGCACAGATTTAAATTAAACTGGAAAATGCCTCAGACAGCGCTGGGTAAAAGTATTATTATTCATCAGGCCCACTCTGGAATTGAACTCACGACTCCTGTACCATCAGTCAGTGCAATAACCATTGTACTACACCTCTGTTGGCTATGTTTGCAGGTCAACGCGCCTACTTAAGATTAACACGCGGTGACGCACGCTGCTCCCTTTCTCGGGTGCTCATGTGCGCAGCGCACATTAGTGTGCGATAACGCGCGCTTGCTATCTTTAGACCGGAACGCCCACTCCTTTTATGGCATCCTGCACACTAACGCCGGGCGCACGTTAAGACGGTTTAGTAAACATGCCCCTTTGACACAGCATTGTGTTAATATATTTTTTACATGTGAATGCTTTAGTATCTTTTTTTTTAATCTATGATGCTCTCATTTTCTGTACAAGAGGATTCTTGGGAATATATTGGAAAATCTCAATAAAGATACGATTAAAATAAAACAAATCAATGCTACGGATTGCGAATTGATAAGCATGATTCATGGAAAGGCCACAGTTTAAAATGTGGATTTGGAGTGTATGGCTTACTGTACTCATGACTTACTTTTCCTGGTGGAGGTTGTCAGTCCTTCTCTTGGAGTAACTGCCAAAACAAAGTTGCTATATTGTTAACATTCGAGCAAGTGCAACATAATCTCAGTCTAGCATGCAGCAGACTTTATCCTAGTAGATTTATGCAGTTCTTGCAAGATTTTTTTAAAATTACAGCTTCAAAGTTCAGTAGTCCGTTACTGTGATGGAGCGAGTGCCATATCTCCCTTATGGCAAGATATTTTTCTGTACTCATTAAAAAATCATTACTCTCAGATTTACTGCCTTCGTTGGACCGTGTTGAAACTTTGCAAGGTTTCCTTTGCTGAGATAGTCCACAGGGTACTCATTTTGCACTGTTTCCAAGCTCCCCCAGTTTAAAGATTTTTATAATATACAAATGTATTTGCATAAGTCATTTCTCATTAAGATAATTGGATGCAAAATGTTTTTTTTTACACTGATGCGGCAAGCTGTATTTTCCTTGGTGAAGAAGAGCGCATGTCATTCATACTAATTGCCTTAATCAATCTTTTAATTCTGGATCCTGTAAACTGTCTAGCTAAAATCCCTTCTGCCCATTACTCTTCTACAAAAAAATAAAATCCTCTCATACCATGCTTCATCAGTCTTTCATTCTTAACATTCAAGACACAGTTAAATTGACTTCATTTCTCGATTAAGTACTTTAACAGAGAGTGGACCCAAACCTTTTCTGTTTCTTCTTCAAACAACGGTTCCCAAACCTTGAAATCAGTGCATTATAGGCAAAGGTGAATCCTTTCAAGTATGGACTGGATTTCTAGGTATTGACAGATCTCTAGAGATTTGCTGTGTTCCACAGGAAAAAAAGAAACCTCCAGGTGGATTTTTTGTGGATCTTGGGTAGATATATAGATTTTTTTGAACCTTATACCAGGCTGAATTCTGCCTAATATGTGTTTGAATCAAAATTGTGTACACCATAGAATAAGTGCTGGAAGCTGTTGAAAATGATTTCCTCTTTCAGGAGAGCAAAACAGAAAGTGAATGATGAGTAAATAATGGAAGTCTAGAAGCAAAGAAATCCTCATGAGAGAACAGCCTGGGAAATAAAAAGAGAAGTGAAAGATATGCTTGCCAACCAAGTACTTATTATAGAGAGAGATTCTTACGGCAGTGTTTTCAATCCTCCTGGTCAAGGACAAAGGCTAGGCAGAGAAACTTGATGAGAGCATTTCAGCTTCCTGGACCATGGGATGATATTCCAAGGGCTGCTGGCTGGTGTCCACCTATCAGAAAAGGGGTGAAACATCTTCCTAAACAAACTGGCTAACCTACTGACGAAGGCTTTAAACTAGGATTGACTGAGATCAGTAGACAAAGCCCACAGGTAAGTAAAAATCCTCAGATAAGTACAATATTAAACACTTGTATATAAATAAAAAGAGGGCAACATATGGAAAAAATTGTAGGCTAATGTATTTGATATGGGAAATAATGGTCTGGATCTAGAGGCTGTAATGGAAGAGGCTAATTTGTATTTAGTGGTGGCAGGGCCGGCCCAAGGGCTTCTGCTGCCCTATGCAGCAGTCCCGACTGGGCCGTCTCCCCCATGCACCAAGCTGCCCCCCCCCCCCATGCTGAGCCATGCTACTGCTGATTCCGGTGTCAGGTTGAGGGAGGACAGGGCTTGGCTCTGGGTCAAGTCATGTGTTTCGGCACACATGGCCTGCCGCTTCTGACCCCCCTCTGACATAACTTCAGCAGCGGGGGGTGGCAGCACGGCACGGCTCAGCAAAGGGGGGAAGGTGGACTCAGCTTGGTGGGTGGGAGGGGGCGGCAGGCTATGTATGAGGAAGCACATGGCCTGCCGCCCGCAGAGATCTGCCACCCTAGGCATCTGCCTAGCCCACCTAGTGGACGGATGGCCCTGTGTGGTGGTCAAGGAAACATGGTTCATGGCGAAAGATGTATTATGCCAGCTATAATCTGATCAGGACAGACAGGGTAAGTAAAAAGTGAGGAGGAGTGATGCTATATATAAAAAGTAATATTTAACCAATAAAACTGCAGGGCTTACTAGGGAAGGAAGCACTGTTAATGAACCTAGAAAGAGAGACTAGAAAATTGCTATGAAAGGGGGAAAGCTATAGTTAGGCATTTTCAATTTGCTGGATGTTGATTGGGAAATTCCAGCTGTGGTGTCTTCTAGAACTAGGGAAACCCTGAAATATCTTCGGAATGAACTGTTCCACCAACTGCTAATGGAACGGATGCAGAAGGAGACCATACTGGTGCTTATGAATAGGGAGGGTGTTTCAGATGGGCATCATCAGTGATCATCTGCAATCCAGTGATCACCAGATGGTGTAGTTCAGTATTAGGGTACAGGTAGTGATAGTTCATTCAAAGGTGAGGTCCAAGACTTCAACAAACTAATTTTGTTTACAGGGGGAGTACTTCAAGAAGTTAGTTGGATGGCAAAATTTTGGGGCAGTAGAAAACCAGTTGGCATCCTAAAAGCAGATTTTGTAAGAGGAACCATCCAAGGCAACAAATCTCTGTTAGGACAGTAAATAAAAGTAAGAAGTAAAAGAGACTGCTATGGTTTTCAAAAGAAAGAGTTGAAAAGGCAAAAAAAAAAAAGGTTAGCATTTATAAACTACCAAAGGTCATAGAAAGATAAAGACAATCAACAATATTTGATAAAGCTAAGAGAAGCTGGGAAAGTAGACAGGAGAGCAAAAATGTAAATAGAAATAAAAATAGCTAACAGAGTGAGGAACTAGCTTAACTAAAGCTAGACAAAGCAATGGGGCCAGGTGGGATATGTACAAGGGTACTGAAGGAACTTAAAGAAATTCTGGCAGCTTCAGTTTGATTTTTCAACTCATCTTTAGAGTTGGGAATGGTTTCAAAAGATAGGAGATGGGCAGATGTAGTTTCTTTTCACAAAAGTAAAGTAAGGTGGAGGTTGGGAACTACAGACCATTTAATCTGACCAGTTCATTAAGTAAATTAATGAACTTGCTTTTAAAACAGAGGATAGTGCAAGTTCTGGAATCCAATAGATGAAGAATCCAAGACAGCATTGTTTTACTAGAGGTAGATCTTGTCAAATGAATTTGAGAAATTTCTTTGACTTGGATAACAGAGAATTGGATCAGGGAGAATGCAAAATGTGATATACTTGGATTTCTGCAGTTTTTGAGATGTTTCCACATAGGTAACTTATAAATAAACTGAGCGCCCTTGATATGGGTCAAAAGGTGACTGACTGGGTTAGAAACTGGTTAAGTGAAAGGTGACAAAGGATAGTGTTAAATGGAGTTTATTCTTAGAAAAGAGGCATTACTAATGCTGTGATGCAGGGATTGGTCTTTGGTCTGGTGCTTTTGAACATTTTTGAGAGAGATATTGCAGTAGTTCTATTGGAAAAGGTTTGCTTCTTTGCTGATGAGGCCAAAATCTGCAATAGTTTAGATACTCTGAAAGATGTGGATAACATGAGAAGGGATCTGGTGAAGCTTAAGGAATATCCTAGAGTTTGGCAGCTAAGATTTAATGCTAAAAAGCCCAAGCATCTAGGCTGCAAAAACCCAAGTAAGTAGTACAGTATAGGGGATGAAGTTCTTCTGCACATGAAAGAAGAATGGTGGAATAGAAGAAATATGATAGAGACATTTAAATATCTCTAAGGTATTGGGTGCCACAGACTTGATTAAGAAGAATTTCCAAGCACTCAGATAAATTGCCCATACATGTTGCTTCTTATGAATTCCAAAAGGAGGCTCTTTTTGGTACAATGCAAGTACTACACCGAGAGATTAACGGTAAATTTGAGATCATACTCCACGTACCCTGGCCTAGAAGTGAGGTTCATGACTGTCATAGTATGCATAAAACTAACTCATTTGGAGAAACTGCTCTGATATAAACGCCCAGGAGGCGGCTTCTTTCAATGGAAAGGAAGCTCTGGAATGAGGATCACTGCATGAGGGCGAAAGAGAGTACACTCAGATATAATCTAAGCAAATACTTTTTTACAGATATGGTAGTAAATGCATGTAATAGTCTCCCAGTAGAGAGGGGGAGATGAGGACAATACCTGACTTCAAGAAAGCATGGGAGAAGCACAGAGGATCATTAAGAGAGAGGAATGGATTGTAAAGTTGAGCAGTTGGTGTGGATAGGCAGAATGACTATTTTGTGTGGTCTTATCTGCTGTCATCTTCCATTTCAAAAAACTATTACTTAAAGGCATGAACTGCAGTAGAAGGATGTGGATGTAGTAAGATCGCAACAGCTGCTTATCTCTAATCTAATATTGAATTTTCTGGCTTTAACTTGCAGCTTTTCATAGTACCTCAAATTGAGTTACATTCAGGTATATTAAGGAAGTTATTTTAAAAGCCTTAGTTGTGATTTTTATGTCTGAAAATATGTATTCAGACCTCCCTGGAGCCATTTTACAAATGGCTTTTAAAGACATCTCTGGTGTGGAGACAGCCAAATAGGCAGGGGGAGTGGTGGAGGCATGTCTGGAGCAATGCAATGGACTTAGACGTTCCCACTTGATTTCAGAAATATCGAGGACGTCTGTGAACCTGTCCAAATTTTGATTTGCTCCAGGCAGGAATAGGGATTGGGAAAGTGCTTGTTTTGACCATAAAACATCCAGAGAGAGAAGAGAAGATAGTATTCCACCATCCCCAGTTCTCTACACAATCACAATGAAAGCATCAGAGATTTTGAACCATGACTTCCCTATTCCTAGCTCACTATTCTAACTATTAGGCTATTCCTAGATGTCTCCAGTCTTAAAACATAATTCTAGGGATGTCTTATGTAGATGACCCGCAGATGCCCCTATCGGGTACGTCTATGTTTGTGAAATCATGCCAGAACATGGACATGTCCACTTTTTTTCAGACGTTCTTGCTTGGACATCCAAGATTGCACTTGGACATTATTTCTAAAATTTGCCTTCAAGTATTTCCCTGTCCCTGGAGGGTTTAAAATCTATGTTCATACCTAAAGCAATGAAGGATTAAGTGGCCTTCCCTAAAATAACAAGGAACATTAGTGGAAGTTGAACCCGACTTCACTAGGTCACAGTCCACTGCTCTGACCATTAAAATTACTCCTAATCTAATTTCATCGAATCTAATCTAGATGCCATAAAAATGCAGCTCCACAAAATAGAATCACACACTCAAAAACTATTCGAGGAAAAAACTTTAAAACAAAAATCCAACAATGAAATTAACTCCAAACAGGTACATCCACTGGAGTTTCTTCGGGGCATAGCCAAAACACCAACATTGAAGAAACAAAGCCATTTGCTGGGGATTCACTTCATCTGGTGCAATGAAATCCAAAATGCTGGTCAACTTGTCTGCTTTGAGTGCTGATTGCGGTGACCGGCATTTTGGATTTCATTGCATCAGATGAAGTAAATCCCCAGCAAGTGACTTTGTTTCTTCAATGTTGGGGTTTTGGCTATGCCCTGAAGAAATTCCGGTAGGAGTGAAACGCTGATGGCACCAAGTTTTGCATCGGTGGTGTTATAGCCTGTTTGAAGACATACTACGTTATTATGAATATATACTATGTTGCAATTAGAATTGGAAGTGATTTCAAGTTCATACATTGCCACTTGAATAGGTGCTACAGCTTGATTTAAGTGGATATACCTGTTTGGAATTAATTTCATCATTGGATTTTTGTTTTAAAGTTTTTTTTCTTGAATGTTTTTGGAGTGTGTGCTTCTATTTTGTGGATTTTGTACAGTGACTCTTTATAATTGGGTTTTTCTTTAATGAAAGTTCAGCTGGCATTACTAACCTGCAATTACCCTAGGACTCCAGCAACACAACAAACCAGGTAACCTTTGTAGATTGTATTACAACTGTAAATTCAGCTGCAAGTGAGTGCCAGAGACTGGCCAGTTTTGCTTCTGTTCTTAATAATGTCCTCAACCTGAACAGGATCTATAGGATACTCTGGTTTCTTGAAAATGAGGGATTAAAGCTTGGCTTCCAACCTGTAATGTCACTAAGGGGTATGTTTACTAAACAGCGCTAACGTCGCAGTGGTGATGTTATCACGCGATATGTAATGTTATCGCATGATACAATCTCGTGATAACATTACGTTTCGCGCGATAACATCTCCAGCAGTGTTAAGGCACACAGAGGGTGGAGTAAGTGTCTTCAGAGGGTGGAGAGAAGGGGTCATTGGGCGGGGAGTGGGTGGGGAGAGGCTTCAGGTACACTAACGCTGGGATTTTAAGACCAGAACATTACCGTGCTTGAAAACCTGGCGTTAGAGGCACAATTGCAGGACAGAGAAACCATTTCAGTCAGCAATGTACAGCAAAGGCAAGGAGACCAAGAAAAGTGATAGTAGTGCTACATGTGCAGCAACAGCATAGTGCCCAAGTATGAAAGGGCACTATGGTGAGGCTGCAAATGGGGTACAGAGGGCTGCAGGCGGGACATGCAGTGGGGCAGTTGGGGCACAGGATGGACTAGGCAGATGCCTAGGTGGCACATAGGAATGCAGAAACTGCAAATCAGCAAGCCAGCAACTGACCAACATCAAACATGCCCATGAGTGTGTGTGCCACAGTGTCCCAGGGGACAGTACCCAGCAGGTACCCCAAAGGGCACATAACATTGACAGGTGGTGCCAGGGGGAAGTGCAGATGTCTATGTAGGTACCCCTACCCCAGATCCCATACCATAGGCAGCCGTCTACAGGCACACTGGATGGCCTGGGACTGCACACCTCCAGCACCGCTGGCATAAGGGAATGTCAGCATGGTGGGGGAGGGGTGCTGCTGGTGGAGGGGGCAGTGGCAGCTGCCCACAGCAGACCAAGGCCAAGTCCTGTTTAGGTGGGTGGTGTGCAGTGCAACAGACAAGGTCTGTCTGAAGAACAGTCATGGTATCCCCAGGAAATGACCTGCCTCTGTAGCAACAGTTTGGTGTAGTACACACAGCCAGTGTGTTCAGGCGCAGAAGGTCACAGGTTCAAACCCAGCTGTGGCTTCTGCAGACCTTGTCCCTATATTTTACCCTACAGAACACATACACCATAAACATGTGCACACCCTAGAGCAGCGGCCAACAGGGGCAAAAACACCCACACCCACAGGCCCCACTATCCATATCCTCATGGAGAGTCAGGCTTTTGGGCCCTGCATGGAGCAGCAGCTACCACTACTACCACCTACATACCTTAGCAATGCCGTCATAAGCATAGAAACATGCTCCATATATCTCAAAAGGTTGATATGATGAATGTGAGATAACAGACCCTACATTAAACACAAATTGTTAAAAGAGATTCATCATAGCAACCTTTCTGATATATGTGGAGTGTTTTTCCTTTCTGTTTGTTTTCTGACAGTGTTTACCACCCCGGAGAGTGACCATAACAGTATTGAGTACCTTAGCAATGCCTGCACTGTGCCCAGGACTGGTGTGGTGGCCAGGGCTGCCAACCACCTCTATATTTGCACAATGCTGAAATAGGTGAGGAAGTGTGTGTATGTCTATCCAGTGTTTTGTGGCTGCCTACACCTTACAGAGCCCACAATGCGTACACTGTTTCCAGCGTTAGCCTGCCAATGTGCATAATGAGGAGCAAGGTATTGTGGGTATTTATTTATTTTATTTATTTATTTATTATTATTAACATTTCTTATATACCGCACTATTCAACATCAGCGCGGTTTACATGGAACAGAAACATCCGACAAGTTGCATAAGTCTGGTCATTACAATTAACAGGATATGGAACTTGGATAACAGGGTAAACTATATACATAAGAAGTGTAGCGAGAAAAGGATACTGTTTGGTGTTTTACATTGTTGGGGACACATGTTGCGAGGGCTTGCCTGGTTGACTACTACTATTGCTGAAGTTCTCGCTATTCAAGTGGGACTGAGGTTCGGTGTTGTCAGTGAGATATTTGATGAAGAGGAAATGTTTAAGGGCCTTCCTGAACTGGCTCAAGTTGGGGATTGCCCTGATATGTGCCGGTAAGGTATTCCATAGTCTTGGGGCACAGAGTCGGAAAGCTCTGTTAGCTGTTGTTTTGGTGCATCTTGTCATTTCTTTTGGGATTGTTAGCATGTTTGACTCTGCGGTTCTTCTTGGTCTGTTAGGTCCAAGTGGTTGGATGAGTTCAGATAGGGAGGAGGAGGAGAGCCCCTTGCCAGCTTTGAAGGTCATCAGCAAGGTCTTAAAACTGATCCTGGCTTGAATGGGGAGCCAGTGTAACTGTTTTCAGGAGGGGTGTTACATGGTCTCTCCTGGATGCCCCAAAGAGTACCCGCGCTGCACTGTTCATAGCAAGTTGCAGGGGGTTCAAGGTGGATTGGGGGAGCCCTTGTAGTATGGAGTTTGCATAATCGAAATGGGGAATGATCAGGGCTTGGTAAATGGTGTGGAAATCATCTGGATTGAGTAACGGGCGTAGGTGTCTGAGGGATCTGATCTTGAAATAGATCGCTCTTACGGTACTGGCAATGTGTTTCTTCATGTCGAGGTTTTGATCCAGCGTCACTCCAAAGTAACATATAGCGGGTTTCGCTTGTTGTTCGGCATCATTTACCTTCACACAGTTGGGTGGTATGAAGCTTAGATTCCTCGAGATGAAGAGAACCTCCGTCTTCCTGTGTTGAATTCGCAGATTTTGTGAGAGTAGCCACTCCGATATGGTGTTGAAGCAGTTAGTCAGAGGGGCGAGGTCTAGTTTATCCAATGATACTGGCATGTATAACAGAACATCGTTGGCATATATCATACAACTGACATTGAAGGTTCTAATGATGTTGCAGATGGGTTGGATGTATATATTAAACATCAAGGATGATAGGGAGGATCCTTGTGGCACTCCTTGACCTTGTTGAAATGGTTCCGATGTAGCCCCGTCTGCTCGAACATGCTGCCATCTTCCGGGCAGGTAGGATCTGCACCATTCGAGCGCCGTTCCACTGATACCTTTCTCTCTTAGCCGGCAAAGAAGAATCTCATGGCATACTGAGTCGAAAGCTGATGCTATATCTAAAAAACTGAGTGCGAATCCATGTCAGATGTTGTCAACGCCAGAAATTATATTGTTGAAAAGGGCTGTGAGTAGTGTTTCCACTCCGTGTGACTCTCTGAATCCATGTTGGGATGGATCTAGTGGGGCAGCAGAGTCAATATGATCCTGTAATTGCCTATGCACTACTTTTTCAATGATTTTTGCCAGCATAGGTATACTAGATATGGGCCTGTAAGACTCTACCTTTTGGGGGTCTAACTTGGTGTTTTTTAAAAGAGGTCTGACAGAGGTCTGCTTGAGAGTAGAGGGGAAAGACCCAGTGTTAAAGGATCGGTTTATGATGTTGGCTATAATTGGAGAGAGGTCACATCGCAGATCTTTTATCCAGAACGCCGGACAAGGATCTGTGTGTGCGGTGGTAGTGTTTAGGGCTAAGATGGTATCTTCGATAAGTTTCTTTGATGGTGTAGAGAAGGATGTTAGCGATGCTGGGTACTCTTGATCGTCGGGGGGGTCCGGTATTACTATTTTGTCGGTCTTGCACATTTTGGATTGCATGTAGACTGCAAAGTCCTGCGGGTGGATATCGCCATGGTGCTCAGGGGTTGGTTCTTTAGCAAGAGTTTTGACTAGGTTAAACAGGTCATGCGGTTTATTTAATGACCGTCTCAGGGTGTCTGTATGATATTGTCTCATCTTGTCTGTGATGGCTTTGCGGTGTGCAGCCAGGTGTTGGATGTATGCTGCTTGGTCACTGCTGGTGTGTGACTTCCTCCAGTGCTTCTCAAGCCTCCGTAGAAGGGTTAGTGATGCCCTCAGGTCGGCTGTGAACCATGGGGCTGATGCTCTTTTCTTCGGGGACTTGTTTGTTGGAGTACTGGTATGGCCCAGAGAGTATGGTCTGGGCAGGGTGCATCTGCACAGGGCATAGGGCAATGGCTGGGATATTGTAATGCCCAACCACCACCTGCATGGACAGGGTGTCCACAGCATTTTATGCTGGGAGGTCAGTCTCACCCCGACTGAGTAGTGACCATGGCATGTCTAGGTTCCCACATAGTGCTATATGGTGTTTCTCTCAAGTGATATCTATGGGTTTCCTTTTCTGGGGCCCAATCACTGACATATTTGCTTGGTGTGTATTCTTATATCCCACTTTTGGGTGCACACAGTTCTTTCAGGAATGTGCACTATGTACTAGCTAGCATGTGTATGGCTAGAACACCTTGCAGAGTGCAGCGGGTGAAGACTGAATGTGCTCTCTGCTGGTGAATGTCAGATTGTGTTGAGGGGCAGCTGAGCTTTTCCAGGCCTAGTGCCTGTCTGCCAGTGCCCTATGTTATAGCTACAGATCTGCATTGACACCCTCACAGTGCTGTAACCTACGGTGCCCTATAGGGCACATTATAAGGTGCTGTATAGGGCGCCTTATGAGGCACCTTAGGTTATGGCACTGTGAGGGTGTTTTTGCTGGCAGCACTGATTTAAATTAAAAGGAAATCCCTCAGACAGCCTTATTAAATAGCACCACTGCAGGATCAAACTCATGACCTTTGTCTCCACAATCATTGTAGTAACCAGTGGGCTACATCTCTATAGCTGCTAGCAAAGCGCTGGCATGGACTTAAGGTTAATGCGAGCCAAGGCGCCCTCTATCACATGATACAGATTCATTGCTACTTTGCCGCTGGAACGCCCACTACCTTATATGGCATTCCTCACATTAACGCTGCAACTAGCACCGGTAACATTAGGATGGTTTAGTAAACATACCCCTAAGGGGTATGTTTACTAAACCGTCTTAACATTGCAGCGGTGGTATTATCGCGAGATAAGTGACATTATCGCGCGATAACGTCACTTATCGCGTGATAATGTGGCGGCCAGGGCTACCACAAACCTCTATATTTGAACAATGCTGGCATAGGTATGGGAGTGTGTGTCTGTCTATCCAGTGTGTTGTGGCTGCCTACACCTTACTGAGCCCACATTCCTTGCACTGTTTCCAGTGTTAGCCTGCCAATGTGCATAATGAGGAGCAAGGTACTGTGGGTATGGCCTGGACAGGGTGGCATGGGCAGGATGCATTTGCACAGGGTATAGTGCAATGGCTGGGACATTGTAGTGCCAGACTACCACCTGCATGGATAGGGTGGCCACAGCATGTCATGCTGGGAGGTCGCTCTCACCCTGACTGAGCAGTGACCATGGAATGGCTAGGTTCCCCCATAGTGCTATACAGTATTTCTCTCAACTGTTTTTTATGGGTTCTTTTTTTTCTGGGGCCCAATCACTGACATACCTGTGTGGTGTGTGTGCTGACATCCCAGTTTTGGGTGCACACAGTTCCTCCAGAAACGTACTAGCTAGCAGACTGTCTGTAGTTAGCATCTGTATGGCCATACCACCTTGCAGGGTGCAGCAGGTATGCACTGACTGCCCTCTGCTGGTGAATGTCAGATTGTAGTGGGGGGCAGCTGAGCTGACTGAGCCCATTACCTGTCTTCCAGTGGCCCTGTCCCAAGTGCAGATCTTCAGCAGCTGTCTGTTTGCCACCAGGTCTGAGGTTGATGGTCCCACAGCCTGTCCTCATGTACCTCCACTGCCCCCCTTGCAAAGGGTGAGAGTGAGGGTCTGTTGGGGGGCAGACCCACCCTGACCCAGAGAGCGTGGTTTGCTAACAACATTGTCATCATGTGAGCCCTGACACACCCCTGCTCCCTAAACAGGTGACCATAGCAAGCACAGTGGATATGCACTATGTTGTGTGTATCATGGTCCACAAGGGCCAGACATGACTGGCAATTACAAATGGACACAGAGACCTCCTAAAGGTGTCTGCAACAAATACCTGTCACACACTGGCACTGATGGAGACCTGCAGCACAGCCCACCTCCACCAACCTCGGTACTGCGGACCTGGTGCTGGCCACTCCACCTCACCCTCAGGGTGAGCACAGAACACGCACATTGGCATGGCCTGTGGGTACTCTGTGCCAGTAACATGCAGGGTCATTCACCCCTACCAAGCTGACGTGCTGTAGAGGTGCATACCCCATCTGGTGAGCAGATGTAGACTGCTGTTCTGCATGTGTGTTGGTTCTAGCCTATCCTGGTAGCCACAGTAGACAGTTTTATGGTGATGTGCACTCTTTCTGTAGCCAGCCATTGGTGTGATAACTCCCATAGTGATGTAGCACAATGGTTAATGCAATGACTTCAGTAGCAGAGGTAATGGACTCAATTCCTCTCTGTTCCCCTTTTTTATGGCTGTCCTACACAACTATGTTTCATTCGTGTAATAGTCATATCTGTGCAGATCTGTTCTGCCGCCACATTATACCCTCATCACTCTTGCCATCCATCCTTCTGTCCGTCTATGCGTGTGTGCCAGCTGTGTGGCGTCCTGCCCTAATGTGCAGGCTGCTACCCCATGTCCTGCAGTGGCATACTTTTCTGCATTGCAGCTCTTCATGCTTGGCTCTCCTGTGTCTGCTCTGCATGGCACTGCTCTCCTCTGTCCTCCTGTCATTGCACTTATTCTGCCACCTCTACCTCCTCTGGTGGACACGTATCCCCATCCTCTGCCACACACTGTCATTGTTGCACTGTACATTACCATCACCCTGTACATCGGTACAGCTGCCCCCGATATGTTTGTCTACTTTACTTGCTGCCACATGGGCTGCACACAGATTTGGCTGGTCCATGAGATCCGTCATCTACTTCCTTCCATCACTTGTTCATTGCCTTTCCTTGGTGCTCTGTGCAGTGTTATGGTTACATCTGTGTTTGAGCCATACATTTCATGCTTGTGACTTTGGGGCACCTTTGTGCCCCTGGACCCTATCTCCTGTGTCACCTTGGCATCCCTGGGGCATCTTTCACTGCACCTTAGGTTTGGCCAGCTTATGGGGCGCATTATATGCTGCCTTGGAGGGTGCCAACCTTTCCTGTCACCCTCTGGGGCACATTATGACCTGCCTTGGATGATGTGGTGCTTTATGATGTGCCTTATGGTGCGCCCTAAAAGGTGCATTAGGTTGCAGCACTGGGGTGAGGCTTTTTTGGCTGGCAGTGCAAATTGTTGGGATTTGTCTGACTGTTACAAGCAGGAAAAGGGATTGCCTCAGACAGTCTTTTAACTGAGCCCACTGGGGGATCAAACTCATGACCACTGTATCAGCAGTCAATGTATTAACCAGTGTGCTACATCTCTGTTGCTGTGGTTGCATGTCAGTGCACCTAATTAAGGCTAACGCACATTAACGTGCCACGGCTCTCTCTATCGCGTGATAATGGATTTTATCGCATGATAACCCGAAATGCTACCTTAAGACCGGAACACCCACTACCTTATATGGCATTCGTCACAGTAAGACTGCAACTAACGCCGGTAACATTAAGATGGTTTAGTAAACATACCCCTAAGAGGGATTACTGCACTGTAATTCTTTACGGCTGCCTTAAGCCTGTTCAACAAATGGTGCTGATTTTATCTTTCTGCTGCAAAGATGTCAGAGATGAATTCCCTTTATGCCAAATGTTTCTGAGCTAAGAAGAGAGAAAGAACCATCAGTGGAGGAACAGGGAAGAGCAGCTCAACAAGAGGGAGATTACTGGTTAGGAAATGGACAAGAGAAGAGAGTAACTGAAGAGGAAAAGAGTACAAGAGACCAAGAGAAAAGAGGAATTCCATCCATTCTTCTCCCTTTTTCCCATCTCTTTTCATTCTCTTTCTCTACATTTTTCCCTTTCCTTTCTCCTTTCCACTCCCAGACAGTTTGCTTTATTTGATGCTTTAGGCTTGAGTGACTCTTTTCTAGTTCTCAAGTTGCGACCTTCAGTGGCATGCATGCTACTTGCAGTGGTTGCAATGATGTGCTCTTCTGGTCACGCACATTCTTGGAGTTTATCTACAGTCAAGAGGTTGGACTCTGCTGGTCATTTCTTTCTCTCAAGTTTTCTGACTCCTAAAAAAGAAGACTATGGCAAAATGTGGTAGAATTCGTGACACAACTGATATATTAGAATCCTACTTTTAACTCCTGATTAATAGGAATAGCACTGGTGAGATGGGAAAATTATAAATACAGAGACTACTTAGATGTTGCTGTGTGAGCAGCAGCACCATCCAGTGCCCCTATTAAATTACTACAATGAAAGTTGGAGAAACTCCAACATTTTCCAGAACAGGAGAGGTTTCTTTCTGCCAGTCACATCATGCTATGAGGAGACTTCTCTAGGAGGGAAAATTCCAAGTGATATAAAAACCACCCGCAAAGGCAGAACTCTGTCTTTGTCACACAGTCACTACACTAGAAGGGAACAATGGTGGTCTGCCCTTTGGGCAGGTGTCTTTGGCATACAGCCTCTCATATTTCCAGAGGAAACAACAGACTCAGAGCAGCAACAAAGGAGAAAAAAGCAGAGGTTGATGTCTGTACAAAACCTGTCAGAGCCCAACTATCTCAAGAGAGTAGCTCTGCCTGCGTTAAAAATGTTTTAAGGGAAAGCCATAGCTTCCAATGGTAAGAGAGGTTCCAATAAATGTACCAACAGCTTAGTCTTTCTATCCATTAGAGACAGGAGCCCTGTTGTTCAGCTTAACATAAAGAGTAATTAAGGGGTATGTGGTAACATACCCACCTGAGAGGAGAAAGGAGTAATTTATGTGTAACCATTTTTGATTAAGGAGAAGGACTTAACTGCTTGTAACATAGTTCTTGTTATGATGGCTCTGCAAATTGTTGTTGTTGTTGTTATTGCTCAGTGACACTAAAAATCTATGAGTGGTCCCTTGATTTGGAAAACAAATTCTGGCCTGGACTTATTTGAGAAAGGTGCTAGTATTGAGTGCTAAGTGCCTCCAGTGGTTGCTGGTCCCCATCAAAGAGCCCCGATATTAAATTCCATGAGCATAATGCTGAAAGACTGCAAAAAAAAGGCTGTTGGATTGGTGTTCCCCCTTTACTGCCAAACAGCCAGTAGGGTAGCTGCCTGGAACCAGGGCTGGTACAAGGAATGGAGGTGCCCTAGTCGGGCCCTCCATCCTACCACCCCCTCCACTGCCCCCCTGCCCCCATTGCCACCATGGCCGCACCTCTCCAGGGACTGTAGCAGTAGCAATGGCTCAAAACCTGCGACACAGCTCTTACTTAAAGGCTGTGGTGCTTTGTTGTGGTTTCCATGTGCTCCTATCTGCCACTTCTGCTCCCCTCTGATGCAGACTTCTTGTTCAGAGGAACATAGAAACATATGACCATGGTTGGTTAGTCATATGTAGTGTCATTGAAAGGCTGAGGTTTTTGATGATTTGAACATAGAAACATGACAACAGAAAAAGACCACATGGTCTATTTAGTCTGTCCTTCCATATCAACCACTACAACAGTCCCCTTTTTTTCCTTTAGAGATCCTATGTGTTTGTCCCATGCTTCTTTGAATTCAGATACTGTCTTCATCTCTACCACCTCCACTGGGAGACTTTTCTAAGGATCCACCACTCTTTCCATAAAGAAATATTTCAGCATATCACTCCTGAATCTATCCCCTTTCACCCTCATCCCATGTCCCCTTGTAGCAGAGCCTGCTTTCAATCGAAAGAGGCTCTCCCCCTGTGCATTTATGCTATGGAGGTATTTAAATGTCTCAATCATATCACCTCTATCCCGCCTTTCCTCTAAGGTGTACATATTAAGATCTTAAGTCTGTCCTCATATGCTTTACAAGGTATGACAAAAAAGAAATGAGACTGTCCCATAAATGTTTTATTACAAAATCTACAAAGAAATTACGCATTGTCTCCTTCAAAGTAATCCCCACCAGAGTTAATGCACTTCTGCATTCGCTTCTGCCATTTACAGAAGCACTCAGTAAAGTCCTCCTCCTTGAGGTCCCTCAGCTCCCTCGTCACAGTGGCCTTGATCTTTTCTACAGAGGCAAAATGAGTTCCTTTGATCACAGTCTTCAGCCTGGGGAAGAGCCAGAATTCACATGGTGCGAGATCTGGGGAATAAGGAGGGTGGTCGAGAACTGTGATTTGTTTGTTGGCCAAGAACTGCCTCACATTGAGTGTGGTGTATGCGGGCGCGTTGTCGTGGTGGAGCAGCCATGACTTGTCTCTCCACAGTGCCATACCCGGTCATGGAAGAGATTGAGGACCTGCTGGTAGAAGTGCTGGTTGACTCTCTGACCCTCAGGCACAAACTCATGATGGACCACTCCCTTCTGGTCGAAGAATGCAATCAGCATGACATTGATCCTTGATTTGGACATGCGTGCCTTCTTGGGTCTGGGTGACAGTCGAGTCTTCCACTGCATGCTCTGTCTCATGCTTTCAGGGTCGTACTGGAAGACCCAAGCCTCGCTCCTCTGATGACTCAGCCAATGAACTCTGGATCTTCTGCGATCTTCTCTAGCAAGTCTAGACAAACATTGACCTGGTGCTCCTTCTGATCGTCCGATAAAAGCTTGTGCACCATCTTGGTGGACACCTTCCGCATCCCCAGCTCCTGCACCAAGATGGTCCTCACTGACTCCCTGTTCAGGCTGATCTCCTCAGCTATCATCTGCACTTTCAATCTGCAATCACTCCGCACCAGCTGGTTCACTCTGTCAATGTTCTCAGCCCTCTTTGTCATGGAAGCCATCTTTGTCCTGTCTTGGGGTCATCCTCCACCTCCTTGCAGCCAGTCTTGAAGTATTTGTGCCACTCAAAGACTCACAGCCTTGACTTTGAATCTTCTCCATAAGCCTTTTGGAGAAGGTGGAGACACTCAGTTAGGCCTTTCTCCAACTTAACCAGAAATTTCAAGTTGATTCTTTGCTCGATATTTCTGCCACCTCCAGTTGCATGACAAGGCAATGGAGCTACAAAAAAAACCTGAAAAAGAAGAACAGAGTCAAAGAGATGAAAACTATTATAGCACAATAGTGGTGAGATGTTGCATAAGACAGTGACATAAGCGGTTAGCCAATTGGCATTGAGTCATAGGCGTGGCTGCCACAGTCTCGTTTCTTTTTTGTCACACCTCGTATAATGAAGACCACTAACCATTTTAGTAGCCACCCTCTGTACCGACTCCAGCCTGTTTATATCCTTTCGAAAGGGGCGGTCTCCAGAATTGCACACAATACTCCAAATGAGGTCGCACCAAAGACTTATACAGAAGCACTATCACCTCCTTTCTTCTACTGGCCATTCCTATCCCTATGCACCCAAGCATCCTTCTAACTTTTGCCGTTGCCTTTTCTACCTGTTTAGCTACTTTAAGATCATCAGACACAATCACGCCTAGGTCCTGCTCTTGTTTAGTAGACAAAAGTACTTCACCCCTATACTATGTTGCTCCCTTGGATTACTGCAGCCCAAATGCATGACCTTGCATTTTTTTAACATGAAATCTCAGCTGACAAATTCTAGACCATTCTTCAAGCTTAGCTAGATTCCTCCTCATCTTATCTACACCTTCCAGGGTGTCTACTCTATTGCCGATTTTGGTATCATCCACAAAGATGCTAACCTTCCTGACAGCCCTTCCGCTATATCACTAACAAAGATGTTAAAAAGAATCGGACTAAGGACAGATCCCTGAGGCACACCACTGGTAACCTCCTTCTCCTCAGATTGAGCTCAATTTACCTGTACCCTTTGTCGCCTCCCACTCAACCAATTTCTAACCCAATCAGTAACTTTAGGGTGCATCCCTAGGGTGCTCAGTTTGTTTATAAGTCACCTGTGAGGAATGGTATCAAAAACTTTATTTAAATCTAAATACACCACATCTAGGGCTCTTCCTCAATCCAACTCCCTGTCAAAGAAATCTATCAGATTTGTCTGACAAGACCTACCTTCTGAATCCATGCTGCCTCTGATCCTGTAATCCATTGGACTCCAGAAACCTCACTATTTTCTCTTTCAGCAGCGCTTCCAATAATTTACTCACCTCCAAAGTTAAACTAACTGGCCTGTAGTTCTCAACCACATCCTTACTTCTGCTTTTGTGTAAAGGGACCACATACACCTCTCTCCAGTCCTTTGGCACCACTCCCGACTCCAATGAGGCATGAAAATGTTAGTCAGTGGAGCTGCTAGAATGTCCCCAAGTTCCCTCAGTATTCTCGGGTGTATCCCATTTGGTCCCATTGCTTTGTCTACTCTAAGTTTAGCTAGTTTATCATGAACACAGTCTTCTGAAAATTGTTCAAGATGCCCCTCACTTCTGTTCCTGTTTGTGGGTGTTTTCTGAGGTCCTGCTCCTAGTTCTTCATCTGTGAACACAGAACATAAATATTTGTTAAGCAATTCCGCTTTATCCTCATCAGCTTCTACATATTCCTCCCCTTCACCCTTGAGTTTGACAATATCACTTTTGCCCTTCCTCTTCTCACTAACATATCTGAAAAATGTCTTATCCCCCCATTTTACTGCATTGGCTATTTCCTCCTCTTTTTGAATCTTTGTTTTCCTGACTACTTTGCTAGCTTCTCTTAAGTTTTTCCAAATATAGATGCCTTTCTTCCTCTCTCCATGATCTCTTGTATTTCATGAAGGCCTCCCTTTTTCTTCACTTTTTCAGCTATTTCTTTCAAAAACCATAGCAGTCTCCTCTTCCTTTTACCTTTATTTACCATTTTAAGAAAAAGGTTGGTTGCCCTTAAAATAATCCCTTTCAGTTTTGCCCACTGTTTTTCTACATCCCCCCATCCCACTAAATACTCCTTGAGGTATTGGCCCATCTTGGCAAAGTTAGCTTTCCTAAAGTCTAAGACCCTCACTTTTGAATGGATTTTAACAGACCTGGTCCTAATGCTGAACCACACCATCTGGTGATCGCTGGATGCAAAATGATCTCCCACTATAATTTCAGAAACACTTTCACCATTGGTAAGCACCAAGTCCAGTATGACCCCTTCAAGTGTGGGTTCTGTTACTAGTTGCCTGAATAGTTCTCCCTGTAGAGAATCCAGGATGTCCTTACTTCTAGATGATACTGCAGCAGCAATGTGCCAATCAACATCTGGCATATTGAAATCCCCTATCAGTAGCACTTCCCCTTTCCTAGCAATGCTGTGTATGTCTTCAATTAACTCTCCATCCACCTCTTCCTCTTGTGAGGGAGGTCTGTATATCATGCCAATGCAAATAGATTTCTCATTCCCTCTTTCTAGTTTAACCCACAGTGCCTCCTCTCTCCCTTTTAAGTCCTGTAGTTCCAACGCTTTAATATTATTTTTTCACATATAGTGCCACTCCTCCTCCCCTTCTTCCTACCCTGTCCTTTCTGAATAAAGTATAGCCTGGTATAGTTACATCCCAGTCATGGTTTTCTGTGAACCATGTTTCTCTAACTGCCACTTAATTGAAGCCAGCCTCTCCCATTAAAACTTCAACATCTGGGATTTTATTTCCCATGCTATGGGCATTTATACACACCGCTTTCCACATGTTATTCCTTTTACCCATTTTCATAAAGGTATTTCATGTTTCACATACCTGGGGGTTTTCTTCACCCATCCCCAACTAATCTAGTTTAAAGCCCTCTTCAGTAGATTAGCCAGTCTGCTACTGAAGACATGTCGACTTTTCTTCGACAGATGGATGCCATCTCTGCTCTGCAACCCTTGGAGCAGCATCCCATGGTTCAGGAAACCAAAATGCTCCCGATGACACCATCCATGCAGCCATGCATTCACCTCCAGGATGCGAGCTTCTCTGCCTTGGCCTTTACCCTCATCAGGGAGGATTGAAGAGAACACCACCTGTGCCCCTATCTGTTTCACCCTCTGTCCCAGAGCCATGAAGTCACTTTTGATATGCTCAGAGGGATACCTGGCAGTATCATTTGTGCCGACATGGATTAGTAACATTGGGTAATAGTCAGTGGGCTTGATGAGTCTTGGCAAACTCTTCATAACTTCTAGGATTTTGGCACCTGGAAGACAGCATACCTCTCTGGACATCAAGTCTGGTCAGCAGATGGACCCCTCAGTACCCCTCAGAAGAGAGTCAGCAACCACCACTACCCTTCGCTTCCTTGTGGTTACTGATTCTGCAACATTGGGGTGCTTGAACTCAGGTTCTTCCCTTTCCAGGGATGCTTGCACCTCAACCACTTCCAGGGCTGCATAATGGTTCTTCAATTCAAGGGCTGGAGAAGTTGGATTGGTGATTCTGCAGGACCTGGTGACTTGTGTCCAACCTTCATCATTCTGTAGGCTCCCATCTTCTCCTCTGCTGGAGAGCTTGGATGTTGAAAGAAGCATCTCATCAATGTACTTTTCATTCTCTTGAATGCTCCTCAGCTTCGCCACCTCCTCTCTGAGTTCCTCCACTTGTTTCCTGACAGCTTCCTGAGAGGAGGGTGGAAGCAGCATGTAGGAGCACATGGAAGCCGTGCCGCAGCACTAAAACCTTTAAGCAAGTGCTGCATCACAGTTTTTCACCTATTGCCACTAATTGCAGGCCTGGGACAGGGGCAGCAATGGCTCCCCTGGAGGGCTGGTGTTCTAGGTGATCACCTAGTTTGCCTAATGGTAGTGCTGACCCTGCCTGGACCACACAGAAAGGGGGATTACATAAATAAATAAAATGAAACACTTTATACTCGAAAACAACTAGAACATTCAGATTCAGCACTAACTGGTCATGATATGAGATTCAAGCTTATAAGGAACATTAGAAAATATTTCTAAGTGGAAAGGTTAGTGTATGTATGGAATAGCTTCCAGTGATACAACAGCACAGAATGCAGAACCTACAAAGGATCTGTAGTTGCAAAAGAATGACTGGGAAGAGGCAAATAAACCGGGGAAAGGGAAATGGATTTGGCTCTTTCCTTCCTTGGGCGTTCAAGGGAAGTTATATCTGAATTTGTCACCATCAGGTTGTACTGCTTCTGTTCTCTATAGAGGCTTCCAAGGTAGAAAACCTGAGGGAAGATGAGTCAGCTTTTCTAGAGCTAGAGCTGGGGCTGAGGCATCCCAGATCTGTTATGGTGATCTCACAATACAGATGGAGACACAATAAATGCAAACTTATGCCATACAGAATCATTATGGAATCCTGAAAACTTAGCATAAACTGGCTCTAGAAACAGCAGGACAGATGTGAGGGACCCTGCACTGTGGCTTCTTTGAAATCCCTCAGCTAGCCAGAGAGAGAAAAACAAACTTGAATATATGTTCTCTTGGGCTTCCACAGCTAGTATGATTATCTTTGCAATTTTCCGGGACATGCCACATCTTGGTAACTGGAACCGGCATGACCCGGAAAACTGGAAAGATCAAACTTGAATATAGTATGGTTCTCTTGAAATGCATCTAAAAACAGTTTAAAATCAATGTTAAATGCATTTTTAGGATGGGTGAAGACAGTTCATTTTGTTGTTTGAAGCCAGTTTTGGAAGTGATTTTATGAAAATATTAAATGAGAACTGGCCTATAGTCTTCTCTTAGGGTTTTCCCTGTCTTCTCTGGTTAGACTGATACAGACAGTCCTCAGAAACAAAAAACGTCCTTCCTGGTTTTATGCAGTTTTTTTCCTCAATCTGAGATATGGCTGTTTTCCAGGCCTTTATTGAAAACACTGGCAGCCTGCCTTTGCGTAGATGCCTGGCTGCATGTGTTAATAGCATCACAAAAACTGGCACTGACATGCTCCAATATATGGCTGTGGCAGTCTGGAAAGGGGCAATTCATGTTCCAACCAGTTCCCAGTCAATGATGGAGAGAGAACATCTGTCTCCCTATCAGCAGTGTTTCTTTCCAAGGCTAAATCACTTTAACCAATTCATTGCCAAGGGTGATTTCCAGCTCTTTGGCCAAATTAATTTTGAAATGCTTTGGAATAAAATTTTCAAATCTTCCTACCATATTCTTTTTTTATGTGCACCCATACTCACCGTAAATAACTTGTCTGGACACTTGTCTGCGTTTGAAATGCACATGAATATACAGCTATCTCCCGGCATGATTAATACTTACTACCTAGATTAGAAATAATTTTTGATCTGAGTCTTACAAACTGGACGAGGATTGTGAATAATATGCAGGTTGATTTTAGGCATGTGCATATATTTGAAAACAAAAAGAAAAACACAATGAAGAGACTCTTTCATTTGATTTTCAAATGAAAGAGTCTCTTCATTGTGTTTTTCTTTTTTCTTTTTTTTTCAAATGAAACTAAATAAAGACAGCAACAAAATAATTTATTATATTTTGTTTTATTTCCCATTGAAGTGTATGGAATATTCAAGTCTATGGGGAAACAAAGCACTGAATGTTTACTTTTAAGTCCAAACAGCCTGGAGCCATTGGGGGATGGAAAAGGAGCAGCACCAATTCCTTTCAAGTTGGCTAATCCTAGTTTGTCTCAAAGTGAAACTAAAAAAGAAGTATAGGAGTATAGACATAAAAAAGCACGCCTGATCTTTGCCCAAACCAACCTTGAGAAACTGCAATCCTTCTGGGAAAATGTTCTGTGAAACCAAACTTGAGCTTTTTGGCAATCAGACCAATGATACATTTACAGGGGAAGAAATTAAGTTTATAAGGAAAAAAAACACTCTTTGTAAAGTATGATGGAGGTTCCATAATGTTGTAGGGCTGTTTTGCTGCCTCGGGAACTAGAGGCCTGAAATGTATTAAAGGAATCATGAAGTCAGAGGACTACCAAGGTATTTTGGAGTGAAATGTACTACCTAGTATCAGAAAGCTAGGTCTGGGTTGAAGGTCATGGGTGCTCCAGCAAGACAATGACCCAAAACATACATCCAAACGTTTAAAACAACGGTTAAAAAGGAACAGCCTTTTAAATTGGCCAGCAATGAGTCTTGATTTCAATCCAATTGAGAACCTTTAGAAAGAGATGAAATGGGGGCAAGATGGCGTCAGGAAATGGACTGTCGGTCACTGCCCTGCAGTAAGCTCTGCGTTTCTGTGCCAGCAGTGAATTCTGCTCTGTTGGAGATGGGGCGGAAGAAAAGAAAGCAAGCGGGTCTACCTGGAGCTCCCTCGCTGCCTTCTGCTGCTGGCCAGAGGACCCTGGAACTCTGCAGGTTGCGGCTGTTGGGTCTGGAGTGGCATCTTTGCCAGCACAGCATGAAGAAATGCTGTCTGTGCTGGGTGCATCTTTCACCAGATCAGTGGGCACCCCTGACACAACCAGGAAGTGTGACATCTGCTGACAGTGTTTGTTTTCCTCCTTTGCTAGGCTTGCGGGTGAGTACTCCAGAGGCAGGGTTTGCCCTACTATCCAGAGGGGGGAGTCAGCTGAAGGGAGGTGGTGTAGATGGCCTGCCTCTTGGTGTGGTAGTTCCACAGCTGTTGGAGCCTGGAGGAGGGCTGTTTCCTGTGAATTGGGGTTTGGAGAAGCTTGCAGTTATAACATTTATTTAAATTCTCTTATATACATGCTATTCTACATCAGTGCAGTTTACATTGAACAAACTGAAATTACATTGAACAGGGCATTATAACTTGGAGATAACTATTTTACAGGGAACATGGGCTATGGAGGGTTAAGTGGCTTGCCCAAGACCACAAGGAGCACCTGTGGGACTAGAAACCCCAGTCCTTCCAGCCCAAGGTTGCTGTCCTCTAGTGGGATTTGAACCCCCAACCTTCCAGCCTGAAGTACCTTGTCCCAACCACTAGGCCACTCCTCCACTCCACAACATTGGCTGCACTGTGGGATGCCATATCTGCTATGACTACAACCTTATTATCTGTTGTGGGACCTGTAAGTGCTGAGTTATCAGCTATGAAACTGGAGGTGTTGGAGGCTTCTAAGAGACAGGATTTGCAAGCTGGACTCTTATCACAGGTGAAAGACGATGTGAGTCACCTCCAGGAGGAGCACATAGCTCTGAGGAAGGAAAGGGCTGTGCTGACACGGAAAACTGAGCACCTAGAAAACCAAGCCCGACGGAATAATCTTCATCTTTTGAACTTTCCTAGGCCCCCGCTCATGTCCCCTTTGGAAATGGTGTGGAAGTATTTTGGTGAGGTGCTTAAAATTCCTTCGGAGCACCTGCCTCCTGTAACCAGGGCTCAATACCTCTCTGTTAACACCTTGGGAGCTCGGAGGAATGATTTGGAGGCATCAGTGAGTGGAATTGGGGACCTGACGGGTTTCCTAGAAAGTTCCATGGATGTGATAATGGAAAGAATTACTATGCTTGTGACTCTGGCTTTCGAGGCCGATAAAGTGTTGATTCTTAGGTCCTTTTTTAAAATTATCAATGAGACGTTTCTAGGTTCATATGTACATATATTTCCTGATTTGTCTCGTGCAACCCAATTAAGGAGGAAGGAGTTTCTGGCTTGTCGGGCCAGGACCATCTCCATGGGGTGCTACTTTTGTGTTAAAATATTCATCTCGATGTTATATTTCCTGTCAAGGAAAGAATTTCCTGTTTTTTGAGCCTAAGCAGCTTCTAAAATGTTTAAGTGCAAGGGATGTGGTCAAGGTGGACGTGGGCCCCCACACGGCTGGTGCATAAGTCTTTTCCTGCCTAAGAATTTCTTTTTCTTAAGGCTCTGTTTACGTTCGGGAAGGGATTGTAAATTGAGGTCCTTGGGGTAATTTCCTGCCGCCCCCTACTGTTTTCTTGTGTTTATGTGGGCTAATGTTTGGGACAGGATATTTTGTCTTTTTCTCTTATTATATATATTAGAGTATTTGTTTATTGTGGAGTTCCCATATTTCTTGTTTCATTCATCGAATACCTGAGTGTTATTATATATAAATGCCAATAAAGATTAAATATAAAAAAAAAAGAGATGAAATCTGCCATTGGTAAAAAGAATTCTGGAAACATTAATGAGCTGGAACAAATCGCAGTTGAAGGTTGAGAGAAACTACCAGCAGACAGATGTACAAAACTTGTAGATGGTTACAAGAAATGTTTCGAGGCTGTCATCACTGCCAAGGGCTGTTCAACCAAATATTAGTGAAGGGTGCCATGAATCCTGTCCAGGTCATATTTTGTTTTTCTCAGAAATTACTATATTTAAGTTGCACAGACATCTTTTTTTATGCTGTATACCTTTGAATATACCATAACAATATTTTGATGACATACAGTTGGACAATTTCAAATTATTTCTCAAGATATTGTACACAATACCTAAAATGCAAGGGTGCTAATAATGTTGGCCACAACTGTATACACTATACCACACCACACATACACAACTCCTAGGATCTTAGTGCAACGGCAAGCAGGACCAAGGCATCCATCCCCAAGGGGGGTGATACAAAAGGATGGCATCCACTTCCTAAGTAAGGAAAAAATGTTATGGTCCCGAACCAGGAATATGTTGGACTAGTGAGGGTCCTGAAAGCATCCTTATGTATGTATACATTGTAACACTATAAAACTCTGACCCCTACCCAGTGATGACCTGTTCTTTTTCAGAAGACCCATCATTTTAAGAGGGAGACTTTGGGAATAGGAGAACATAGAAACCTCAGCAAGGAAGGCTATGTCAACAAGTGCTTAGATGGCCCGTACTAGCAGCAATGGTAAAGGTGAGGATAGCCATAGGATTAAAGAGAGTAATTTCACAGCCAAAATAAAGGGTGATTTTCTAAAGAGATGGAAACCAACTGCTAGATGAGCAGGGATGGCTGGGTTCTATGTTTGTGCAGGTTTAGCATGATGGTGTACAGGTTTAGCATGATGGTTACAGTGCTGTCTTTAGACACAGCAGACCTCCAGTTCAATACCTGCATGCTTCTTTTTGAGGCACGAACTTGAGAACACAGTTCAAAGGAGAGAAGATGGTCAAATGCCTCCCAGGTTCTTCAGCCAGCAGAAATTACAAACTAAATTGTTGGTATAGTTAGTGCAGAAAGTGAGCACTCGGGTACAAATGACCTGGCTAGAAACAGTGCCTTGGCAGTTCAAAGGGACTTCTAAACTCTGGGAGAGAAACTCAAGCCCATTGTTAACACTATAGCATTCTCAGAAGTTCTACCTGTTCTTGGTAAGGGGCAGAAAGGCTGCATCACATAAATAACTTTAATACATGGCTACCAACCTAGTGCAAACAAGAAGGATTTGGATATATAGGTGACTGGGGAAACAGATGGATCAACAAGAGACTATATTGTGCTGATGGACTACATCTCTCTGTCACAGGGAAAAGGATCCTAAGTGAAAAATTCAGTCAGTATGTGGACAGGCATTTAAACTAGGAAAAGGGGGTGATGGATGAAGAACAGTAAGTTCAGGACATCATTCCCAGCAAAAACATAATAACATTGGAAACAGCCAAACGTCTAAACCACACATCAATGGCAAGTGGGAAGAGGTGTATAGAATGAAATCCATGCAAAATACAGGCAAGCCAGTCAACAAATGCTGGAAAGCAATGAGCACAAATGCTAGAAGCCTAACCAACAAAGTTCCTGACCTGGAAGCCCTAATGGTGGCAATGGACTTGGACATTGTGGCCATTACAGAAACATGATTTAATGAGTCACATGAATGGTATATAACCATAACTGGCTATAATCTATTTAGAAGAGATAGAGAGGGTAGAAAAGGAGGAGGAGTAGCCCTATAAGTCAAAAGCAATATTAAAGCTGCTGATATGCAGGGGACATAGGGAAAAGAAGAAGCACTTTGAATTGTGTTGGAAAGAGGAGATGGCACTTTCATCCATACTGGTGTAGTCTACAGGCCTCCAACTCAAACCAAAGAAATAGATAGTGAATTGATTACTGATATTGCAAAGATAGCCATGAAGGGGAAAGTGATCATATTGGGCGACTTTAATTTACCTGATGTGGACTGGAGGATTACTTCAGCAAATCTGGAAAGAAGTATGAAAATTGTGGATGCCTTCCAAGATGCATTACTTAGACAATGGCGATGGAACCGACCAGGGAAGGCTCAATGTTGAATTTAGTACTCACCAACGGACATAGTGTGTCGAATATCTGAATGGGTACCCATGTGAGCAGCAGCGACCATCACACGGTGTGGTTTGAGTTTAAAGCCAAGGCAAAGTCCAATCAAAACAAGCTCAAAGTCCTAGACTTCAGAAATACTGACTTCAGTATAATGGCTAAGTACCTGAAGGAGGAGTTGGCAGGGTAGGAGACGATAAGGGAAGTGGAATTGCAATGTGCTAAACTAAAGGAGGCAATACAAGGGGCAACAGATACATATGTAAGGAAAGTAAATAAAAACAAGAGGAAAGGGAAACTTATTTGGTTCTCCACAGAAGTGGATGCACAAATAAAGGCAAAAAACCACAGCTTTCATCAAATTCAAAATTTCGCAAACAGAGGAACACAGAAAAGAATACAGGATAAAACTAAAAGAGACAAAAACAGAAATAAGGAGAGCAAAATCAAAGGCAGACAAAGAAATGGTAAAAAATGTGAAGTGTGGCGACAAAACTTTTTTCAGGTATATTCGGAAGAGGAGGAAAATCAGAGATGGAATTGTAGGACTCAAAAGTAATGAGAACGGATTTGTGGAAGGTGATATTGAAAAAGTGAACATGGTAAACAAATACTTCTGCTCTGTTTTTACTAAAGAAAATCCTGAAGAAGAACCACCTGTGATTGACAAATATACAAATGGGAATGGAATAGATACCACACCGTTCATAGAAGATGTTGTGTTAGACCAGCTTGCAAAACTGAAGGTGGACAAGGCCATGGGACCAGATGGGATACATGCCAGGATACTGAGAGTTCAGAGAGGTTCTTGCAGGGCCGTTAAAGGATGTTTTTAATAGATCCTTGGAGACGGGAGAAGTTCCACAGGACTGAAGAAGGGCTGATGTGGTACCTCTTCACAAAAGTTGTAATAGGGAAGAAGTGACAAACTACAGTACATTAACCCTTACCTCAGTGGTGGGAAAAGTAATGGAGGTGCTCCTGAAAGAGCGAATAATGGACTTTCTCGAAGCCAACAGATTGCATGACTCAAGAAAACATGGTTTTACCAAAGGACGATCTTGCCAAACAAATCTGATTGAGTTCTTTGACTGGGTGACCAGAGAACTAGATCAAGCACATGCGATGGATGTGATATACCTAGATTTCAGCAAAGCCTTTGATACTGTTCCTTATAGGAGGCTTATCAATAAACTCAATAGCTTGAGGATGGGTCCCAAAGTGGTGAACTGGATCAGAAATTGGTTGACTGACAGATGACAGAAGGTGATGGTAAACAGAACTCACACGGATGAAAGAAAGGTGCTAAGCGGTGTGCACCAGGGTTCAGTCCTGGGGTTGGTACGTTCAATGTATTTGTGAGTGATATTGCTGAAGGACTGAATGGAAAAGTCTGTCTTTTTGCAGATGACACGAAAATTTGCAACAGAGTGGACTCCCCTGAGGGAGTGGAGAACATGAGGAAAGATCTACAAAAGCTGGAAGAATGGTCTAATGCTTGGTAGTAGATTTAATGTGCAGAAGTGCAGTGTCATGCAGAAATCCAAGGGAATTGTATGTGATAGGGGGCAAGAGGTTGGTATACAAGGACTAGGAGAAGGACCTTAGAGTGATTGTTTCTGAGGATCTTAAGGTGGCAAAACAGTGTGACAAGACGGAAGCAGAAGCCAGAAGGATGCTGAGTTGCATAAAAAAAATTACCAACTGAAAGGAAGAGGTACTAATGCCACTGTACAAGTTGCTGGTGAGGCCTCACTTGGAATATTGTGTTCAGTTATGGAGACTGTATCTTGCAAAGGATAAAAAAAGACTGGAAAAGGTTCAAAAGAAGGTGACCAAAATGATTTGGAGCCTGCATCAGGAGACATATGAGAAGAGACTTGAAGACCTAAATATGTACACTTTGGAGGAGAGGAGGAACAGGGGAGATATGATTCAGACCATTAAATACTTAAAGAGTATTAATGAACAAACAAACCTCTTCCAAAGACGGGGAAGCTGTAAAACTAGAGGGCATAACATGAAGCTGCAAGGGGGTAAATTGAAAGGAAATGTCAGGAAATACTTTTTCACTGAAAAGGTGGTAGACACTTGGAATGCCCTCCTGAAGGAAGTGGTGGGGGCAAAGACAGTGACAACATGGGACAGACACTGTGGATCCCTGTATAGCAACAGGATACAATCAAAATAAACATAACTATTTCAACAAATAGGGGTGACCTACATCCCTAAACAAAGACATGTGGAGGGGTGACCTGCACGAGGTGGCAGGTGCACCTGCTCTTGCCGCCTTGCTGGCAGACTAGATGGTCTTTATCTGTTGTCATATACTATGTGAAGAAATTAGACCTTACCTGCTAATTGTCTTTCTTGAGATCTCTCCGGGCCAGTCCAGGAACATGAGGGTTGTCAACCTTCTCCAGCAGCTGAGGACTGAATTCTGAAGTTTTGCTGACATGCTATCCGGCTCCCCCTGGCGTCAGAACCTCAGTCTATCACTTTCCAAGCAGTCTAAGAAGATAACTTATTATTTGAACCAAAACCATTATGGTCAACCGTAACGCATCCAAGGAATGTTCAGAGCCTACCTAAAGAGTTAACAGCTCCTCCTTTTTTTTTTTTATCCACTCTACCGCGAACCCCGCATTAGCCCAAGGAAGCCCCATAGAGCCAACCGACCCAGACTCCCTGGGCGGAAGATGAACAATAAACTCTTCTGAGTCTCCTGCTCAGCAATGTCCACGCCTTTAAGCTTGGTAAAACATGGATCACGGACGTACTAGAGACCCTTGGTTCAATACGGACAATCTGCAAATGTGTCGGGTGGGTCCTGGACTGGCCCGGAGAGATCTCAAGGAAAGACAATTAGCAGGTAAGGTCTAATTTCTTCTTCTTCTTCGTCTCTCCTGGCCAGTCCAGGAAAATGAGGGAAGCACCAAAGCAGTACCAAACTCTGGGCGGGACCCGCTAGGCTCGCTATAATGGCCGAAGCTCCCACATTTGCATCTCTCCTGGCCTGAACATCCAATCTATAATGCTTAGCAAAAGTGTCAAGAGATGACCAAGTAGCCGCCCGGCATATATCCACCGACGGAACCAAAGCAAACTCAGCCCAGGATGCCGCCTGGCTGCGAGTCAAATGAGCACGGAACCCCTCCAAAGGAGTTTTTCCGCTTGCCTGATACGCCGCTGCTACGGCATGCTTTACCCATCTAGCAATCAAGGCCTTGGAGGCCGCCTCCCCCTTCCGAGGCCTCCCAAATAGCACAAACAGCCAGTCTGTTTTCCGAAAACAGCCTGTCTGTTTTGTCCTCCTAAGGTACCTTCGGAGTACTTTCCCTAAATCTAACTTATGCAGAACTGCATCTATAGGCATTCCCCCCCCCCCGCCCCTAAAAGTAGAAAGCAAAATAGTCTGATTCACATGAAACTTAGACACTACCTTCGGAAGAAAGGAGGTAACCGGCCGCAACATTACTTTCTCTTCAGAAAACTGAAGATACGGTTCTCTACACGAAAGCGCCTGGAGATCCGAAATTCTTCTTGCCGAACACAAGGCCACTAGGAAAGCAGTCTTCCACGATAGCTCCTTGAGCGATATTCCCCTTGCCGGCTCAAAGGGAGGTCTCGCCAAAGCTTCGAGAACTAAATTCAGATCCCAGGACGGAACCACTGCCCGAACCGGAGGACGCATATTCTTCACCGCTCTCAAGAATCGCAAAATATCTGGATGACTGGACAGGAGAACTCCCCGTATCTTACCTTGAAAACATGCCAGAGCCGCCAACTAAACTTTGAGAGTGCCGAGGGCTAACCCCCTATCTAGCCCATCCTGCAGAAACGACAACACCTCTGGAACTAGTGTCGCCCGGTCGCAGGCCGCGCTCTTCGCACCAATGCTCAAATATATGCCAAATGCGAATATAAGCTAGGGAAGTAGATTGCCTCCTGGCCTTCAACAGTGTAGCTACCACTGCCGATGAATAACCTCTACGCCTTAACCTTTCCCTTTCAAGAGCCAAGCTGTAAGCGAGAAGCGATCCACATTCGGCATGAGCAGTGGAGCCTGGCACAAGGTTTATTACCCAGCCAAGCTGTTCTAGGAGACTCACCACTCGTGCTGTTGCTGCCCCCGACTCTGACACGGACTGTGCTCGAATCAGCCAATCGTTGAGGTACGGGTGCACCAGAATGCTCTCTCGTCTCAGTGCCACCGCCACCACTACCATCACTTTTGTGAAGGTCTGCGGCGCCGTAGCCAAACCAAACGGCAATGCTTGGAACTGAAAATGACCCATGGGCACCGCAAAATGCAAAATATTTTGATGCTCTGGTCTGACGGGTATGTAAAGATAGGCCTCTGTCAAATCTATGGACGTAAGCACCTCTGTCGGCTGTACCGAATGAATAACTGACCAAAGTGTTTCCATTCGGAAGTGAGGAACCTTCAAGCAGTGGTTCACGTTTTTGAGATCCAAAATAGGATGAAAAGACCCCTCTTTTTTGGGAACCACGAAATAAATCGAGTACCAACCTAATCCTAATTGGTCGTAAGGGACCGGAACCACCGCTTGAAGACGCAGCAACCGCTGAAGTGTCGCGGACACTGTCTTCCCCTTTTCCACTGACCCGCATGGAGATACCATGAAAACCTCCGCTAACGGCCGAGCAAACTTGAGTGCGTTGCCATCGCGAATAATTTCCAGCACCCACTGGTCTGTCGTTATGGTGGCCCAGATGGATAGGAAGCCTCGTAGACGTCCTCCCACAGGAATTTCCGTCTGGACCAACCTCCTTTCATTGTGGCTTTTTACTGGAGTTCTGCTTGGATCTGAAATAACCCCTGCTGAACCCTCGAGCTCCCTAAAAGGACTGACCTCTGGCCATAAAATGTCCCCTCTGATATGGAGCAAAGCGAGATCCTCTGAATCTGCGAAACTCTCGGGATTGCCCCCTGTACACACTGTTAGGTTTCTGACCCTTCGGATGGTCCTCTAGGAGGTGACCTCCTTTGGAGTCCCCGAGATTCTTCACAATCTTCTCCAAGGCTACCCCAAAGAGCAGCATGCCCTTGTACGGAAGTTTAGTAAGCCACGTCTTGGACGACGTGTCCACCGCCCAATTTCTCAGCCAGAGAAATCTCCTGGCTGCAATTACCGAGGCCATGGACTTCGCTGAAATCCTCACCAGATCATAGAATGTATCTGCCAGATAAGCTGCTGCTGATTCCAGCTTTGCGCCTTCTTCCTCATCCCCTTTGGAATGAGTACCACCCTGGATCCAGCGAATGGAGGCCCTAGAGACATATGCACCACAGATAGCCACCCTTAGCGACAGCGTGCTGGTCTCAAAAGTATGCTTCAGTAGGGTTTCCAATTTTCTATCCTGTAAATCCTTAAGGACCGCTCCACCCTCCACAGGAATTGTGGTTTTCTTAGTCACCGCTGACACCAAGGCATCCACCTTAGGCATCTTCAGCAAGTCCTGCTCCTCCTGCAGTAACGGATACAACCATCTGATGGTCCGTGCTCCCCACAGGGTAGCTTCCAGACACTCCCATTCAGATTCCACCATCTGTTTTATAACCCTATGAACCGGAAAACACCTTTACTCTGCTTTAAAGCCTTGGAGCAGAGGATCCTCTAACGGCTCCTCTTGAACCGTTGGCAGAGTTATGTTTAGAGCTCCCAGCGTTTGGGCAATCAGTTCCCCCAATTCCTCCTTCCTAAAAACTCTAAAAAGATTAGGATCCTCACTGAACCCCATATCACCGTCCTCCAGATCCGTGGCCTACTGCTTGAGGCCTGAGTCTGAAAGAATCTCTCCTTCTTCAACCCCCTGGAGCCCTGAGCTGTGCAGACCGAAGCTATCGGTACACACCTCAGCCCCCAGGGCCACTTTGGAGGGCCCCTCCCCTGGGTCGAACAGGGAGATATCTTTTTCTTGGGCCTGTGACGGTAAGGGGACAGAGCCCTTGCCATGAACCTGCTGCCATTTCAAACAATAAACTTGATGTAATGCCAGTATAAAGTCTGCTGAAAAAATAGACTCTAAACCCCCCTGCGCTGCAGGCAATGACTGTGAAGGAGACTCCTCCACTTGAACTGGCTTTTTTGTTTTCGATTTTTTCTTCGCGAGCTTTTCCTGACTAGACTCCAGAACGGAAGCTTTATCTAAAATGGCTGCCGTTCCCGCCATTTCTGCCCCGTTCTGACGGCCCCCCAAAGGATCGCCGGATTCTAGTCTGCCTTCCATGCTGCCGTGAGCTTAATTGCCAAATTTCACCTGCCTACTAAACGCTGACCAAACCCAGTAGAACCGCTAGGTCTTAATAAGGAGTTGGATTGGAACAGCCTACTTTGAGATATAGGCTTCCTTTTTCTGACGTTTGTGCAGATGATTGGATGTCTATGGCGTTTAAATTTGTTGGCTTTGAAGTCAGAGGATGAGAGTGTGAATGAGCATGCGCTGGCGTTCTGCATCATCAGTGAAGCCAGAAGATTGTGGTTGCAGTTCAGATAGAAGCATTGAAACAGGGCTAAATTATTGAAATGCCCGAAACGCAGTGCTGCCTTTGTTCGTTACTGAAGGACTGCGATGGGAGAATTGTGATTCTTTTACCATTGAACAACTGCGATTGAAGACCTGTGATTCTTTTGAGCGTCAACGGTCAATGAATTGATGAACAATTTGAAAGGATCTTCTCGTTCACGTGGGGATTCGTTACAGATGAGTTTCATATAGTTGGTTCCTAAAGTGATTGTACAGAATTTTACACTAGTGTGGAACTGCATTTGGTGTAGGGTACACTAATTTATGGTGTTTTCCTACCATTTCAGAGGAGCTCCAGTGGGGCTTTACAAATTGAGAAAAACTGAAGTATAACCACGAGAGGTGTGTATTCTCCTCACGGTATTCCTTCCAACAAAAAATATATATAAGAAAATATATTTAGATGCAGGTATTTTAGCTCATGCTTCCAGTTTGTATACTCTATTTTTGTTTTGATAGGTATATCTACATAGAGTATTTAGTTATTTTGGTTTTTCTTTTGTTCTGCAGCAGATTTTCATAGAACCTACTCATTCAGGAGAATCATATTTAGGACATCAAGATTCAGAATAAAGGGCTACTGAAAGTCTGGTAACTGTGGAGGATTTGGAGAAGCTGGATTGGCCACTGTTGGAAACAGGATACTGGGCTTGATGGACCCTTGGTGTGACCTAGTCTGGCATATACGTTCTTATGATAGTAGCAGACCATAGACAAGTAGCATAGAGGTAATGGTTGAGACTGTCAGGGCCAAGAGCACTCCTCAGCAACAGCATGTAGTTGATAGGAGTGTGAGATGTCTGACATTTTAGCTCCTGATCCATCTTCAGCCCGAGCCCCAGCCCCAGCTCAGCAGCACCTAAGGATTCAGAGAAGTGATCCTGCAAAAAAAACCAGAGAGGTGGAGGCACTTTATTGCAGTGTTTCTCAACCAGTGTGAGATGGGAATGTCCATAGTGTGCCTTGGTAGTAACAGCCAAAGGTATAGCTAGGCATGGGATCCTAAGGTACTTGCCCTGTCTCTATTGGATAGTACCCCTGAGAATAGTTGTCTACTTCCTGCTCCAACCCCATCTCCTCCCAAGCAGAATGCAGAGGCCAGAAGGTAAGGGCTGACCCTAGAGAAAATTAGGCAAAGAAGAGCCACTCTGCTTCTTCATTCATCCCTCCCCTTCTGTCATTTAGGGATAGATAGTGTGATGAAGCAGAGGCCAGTGAACCTATGGAGATAGGAAAAATCACTGATCCCTTTAAAGAAAGTGACAGACCTAACGTGCATTTACTGCAAAGTGCAGCCAGAGGGAGCAAGCACGAAGAATCAGAGGGTAGGCTAACACACCCAAGCTTGGATGATGCAATAACTAACTCAAGGGATAATCAGACACACCTGGTCAGGGTGAGAGAAACCCTAACTGAGAAGCAGCTTTATAAGCATGGCTTAGACAGGACAGAAAGAGCAGCAGCAGACGCAGAAGAGAGAGGAAGGAGACGGCTCAGAGGAGAGGAGAGGCAGTTGGATTTGCGGTCCTTACAGAGAAGGAACAAGTTCCAAAAGAAACAGTTCCACGATGAAAAGCTCCAGGGAGAAGTCTTCAAGGAAGACAGAGAAAGGAGAGGGACCTGGAAAGTGCCTGGTAAAGAAAGTACCAGAGAAGCACAGTTCAGAGAGCAGAGGTACCGACATACTTCATTTCCTGGCCGTGAGCTACAAGGAGTTCAGAGGTGGGTGCACAAGACTCAGCCCAGGAGTCTGAGAAACACAACACTGAACTGGGAACTGTGGCCAAGCCCTAGAAAGGCATGGAAGCCAGAGAGCCATAGGTGCAGTAAACACAGCTGGAGAGAGGTTTGGGAACCTGTACAAAAAGTGCTAACTAAAAGTCCTGTTACCTGTTTTCCAGACCAGGTAGAGCAAGGCTGGAGAGTTTTAGAGAGAAACTCTGAAGTGAAGCCAGAATTACATGAGGAAAGCTCAGGGCCAGCAGATATATCGTCAGAACAGGGGGAGATGCAAATAGACCCTGCTGAACCCGATTCATTGCTACCTGACTGTTTCATAGATTGTACACTTTGTCTAGCCGGGAGTTTGGAATCCTTGGCAGAAGTATAGCTCGCAGGGTATACGTTAAAATACAGTTTTGATAAGCTAAAAGAAGAAGCTTGTTTTTGTTTGCATGAACTGGTTTGTTCTAACACCTGCATAGTTAATAAGACTGTGAAGCACGTCTAACTTTTGAATTCTGTAAATACCTTTTTGAAAATCCTGAATGAGGTGAGAATCCTGTTTCCTTCGTTGAACCTTTGTTTGTGCATTATGGGAATAAACCTTATCCTTTACCTTACACATGGCTTTCACAACTAATTATTTCAAGAAAGAGACTACCAGTACCAGCATGCATCTGGGCTAAGAAACGTTTCACCCTTTGATGAAAATAATAATGTCCACCCTGACCCTTTAAGCACGTGGCTCGGGGGCTGGGGTTGTGACAATAGAAAGGGAGGAGTATGACACTGCAGATCCCAGAAGAGCCCCTACACTCCCTGCTCTAACCCCTCTCCTATCCCAGATGTAGAAAAAACACATTTTATTTTCAGGTTAACAATTTTAATGTATGATCCAATATCTGTGGTTCCTAGAAGAAGATAGATGCACTGAAACTCTGTAAAATCTCTGACTTGAACATATCTCCCACAGAGAATTTATGTCAGTAATAGTTTGACTATGTTAACTAATTTTTCTCTGGTACATATTTCTCTTGTATGCATGGCATACTTGCCAGTTCTGATGCTTTTGCAGTGAGTCCAAAAATATTTAATAGTAGCAAAACTTAAAGAATGTGCTTTAGGTATAGTTTGAGAGTGGATTACTGCAATTTTTCATGGAAGAATCAACAGTCCCCTCATTTTCCCCACCAAACTGAACTGATCATTCACTACTAGCAATACAGGGAACACCACTAGAAATCTGGCATATTTAGTCCCCTTCATTGCCTCCCATTGATAGGACAGAAGAACTTCTTACCTGTGTACCTGTTCTGCTAATTTCAATCTGATATCTGAATTCATGGAGCCCTGCCATCTCACATGATTTACTGGCTTCACATATTCAGAGAGAATCCAGCAGAATGAGGCACCCATGTGTAAAAAAAATACTGCTTTCCTTTCAGTGGAAAGTACTGAGCAGTGAGGATCATTCATAATTTTGTTTCTGTGCCACAAAGACTGAACTCACTCAAAAGTGGGCCACAGAAAAGGTTGAGAAACATAGCTTTAGTGCTCTGGGCAATCTGTGTTCTACAGATTGCCTTCAACTATTACAAGACCATCAATAAAGGAAAGATAGTGAACCATTTTTCAAACAGTGCCCTGCAATATCATTTGTAGAGATAGCATCCATCAGTGTTGGTTTTGGTGGAGGCTAGTCTCCACATCCCATCCTCTGCTCAAATCAGTAGCAACAGCAACTAAGCTACATGAAAGGAGAAGTCCCTACAAGTACCTTTGATCTTTCCTCTGGTAAAGGAGTAGACCAGCATCCCCAACCTTTTGTAATCAGTTGCAAGCCACCATGGAACAGATGGAGCAGCGTTCTACATAACTATCCTGGGGTTAGTGGTAGGTAGCAATGAACATGGTGAAATAGTGCATCATGAGATGACTGCCTTAGATGACCAGCTCCTGCAGGTGATGGAAAATGTGGGATTTAAGAGGCTGCTATAGGGGTGGCCCCCAAATATAAAATGCCCTAAAAAACAATTTTTTGTGGGTAAAATGAAATCAGTGAATGGAGTGGAGGAATGACCTAGTGGTTGGGGCAAGGTACTTCAGGCCGGAAGGTCGGGGGTTCAAATCCCACTAGAGGACAGCAACCTTGTGCTGGAAGGACTGGGGTTTCTAGTCCCACAGGTGCTCCTTGTGGTCTTGGGCAAGCCACTTAACCCTCCATTGCCCATGTTCCCTATAAGTATTAGTGTATGTGTCTCATATCCCCTCATGTTAAATGTATCATCCTGTTGTGACCACTTTGATTGAAGGATAAGGTGGTATACAAAACTGTCTAAATAAATAAGTGAATGCTTAATTTCTATACATCTATGGGGAATGCCTATCAACACAACTATTATTCAGGTATATGCCCCAAGAACAGTTGAAGAAATGGATGAGTTCTATGAGCAAGTACAAGCTGAAATTGACAGAACATACAAACAGGAGATACTGATAGTCACGGATGACTGGAATGCAAAAGTTGGCAACAAAAAAGAAGGCAAAGTGGTTGAAAAATGTGGACTTGGCAGCTGAAATGAAGCTGGGGAAAGATAGAATTTTGAAAGACCAACGATCTATTCATCTCAAATACCTTATTCTAGCAACACAAGCAGCGACTGTACACATGGACTGTACACATGGATTGTACAAAAAATTAATTAACAACATCTATGGAAGTCAACATTGGAAAAGCTCAATAACATTAACAAAGACAAAACCTGGAGCCAACTGCGGTACAGATCACTAACTACTAGTATGCAAACTCAAGCTAAAGCTAAAAAAGAACAAGCTACTCATGAATGTAGAAAAATATGATCTTGAGATTATACCACTGTACTTTAAAGACTGCCTGCAAAACCAATTTGCTACTTTGAATACAAATAATAGAGCACCAGAATAGTTAAGGGATGACATCAAGAAAATTGTGCTAGAAGAAAGTAAGAAGTCTCTACAAAAAGTGAAAAAGCAAAAATGGCCAAAATGAACGACTGAAGAAACTCTGAAAATAATTGCCCAGAAATGCAGAGAAGCTAAAGCCAGAAGAGAAAGAGAGGCAATCATAGAACTCAAGGATTTCCAACACGCAGCAAGACAAGACAAGGAGAAGTACTAGTGACGCATGCCAGGAAATAGAATCAAAATATTAGGGAAGGGTCTGTGAGCAGTAGTGGCGGCGTTTTTTTTTCCTCGGTATAGATGGGTAAGAGGAAGGTGAAAGGGCCTAAGAAGTCCTCCTCTAGCCCGGCAACCTCTTCTACCCTTCCCCCTCCTATGGTTGGACCATTAGATTCATTTGTAACGTTGCTGCGGCGGTCTATATTTCCGATGGAGGAAAGCCCCACAGTTTCACGGTCGGGGCCGGGTGGCTCGACTGGTGACTCGGGGCCGGAGATCTCTCCGCCGGTGCAGTGGCGGCCTCCCAAAGGTCCACTATTGAGTCAGATTCCGGCGCAGGCTGAGGAGGAGCCTCATTCCAGTTCGGGAGAGTGTTCTGGTCCTGGAGGATCGGCGGCACTACGGAGAAGTGAGTCTTTTGGATCCGCCCCATTAACCAGCTCAGTGGAATCGGTTGTGAGGAGGTCTGCAGGCAGAGCGACGATGGCCGCTTCTGTTACTGGGTTTTCTCTTTGGAACGACCTGCTGTTTTTACTTTGGAATCAATCTGGTCTGCCATTGTCAAGCTTGGAGAGCTTCTTGCTCCCCAGGTGGTGTCTTTAGGCGCCCAGGTTCAGGTTCATACAAATTTACTCCAACAACATATGCTGGAGGTTACTGCTTTACAATCTTCGGTAGCAGAATTACAACAGAAGCTTTCTTCCTCTGAAGACGGCATGTGTCAGTACCAGAAAGATATGCTGGCTTTGAAAGCAAGGATTGAAATGCTTGAAAACTCTTCTAGATATTGTAACCTTCGGTGTATAAATTTTCCCAGATTGTCTTCTATTTCAGCTAAAGAAATGTTTAGGAAATACCTTCTGGAAGTGTTAGGGGTACCAGTTGAGTCTCACCCTCCAATGCTTAAAGTTTATTACCTTCCTTTAGGGAAAAAAGTGCCTGTTGAGGGAACTAGTGATATAGGGGGTCAGTTAGATGTGTTAAATATTTCTTCTATATTGGAATCGTCAGGAACTGAGACTGCTATACCATCAACACTGATAGCTATGTTTGTATTAGCTTCGTTTGTATTAGATTGGTTTTTATGAATGTTTTTCAAGAAGCGTACTGTGCAATTCTGTGGGATGACTATTCGTGTTTTTCCTGATTTAGCGAAGGAAACTCAAAAACGGAGGAAAGAATTTATGTTATTACGTCCTGGAGTTTTGTTGTTGGGGGGTTTATACTTCTTAAAGTTTCCTTGCAAATGTATGGTCAGGTTAAATAATCAATCTTATATTTTCTATGAGCCGTCCCAGTTAGCGGGCTTTTTGAGTGCTCGGCGTCCTTCTGAGGTGTCCCCTGAACCACTGCTTATGTGTTAGGTATGATCGTTGCTCACATTCTTTTCCTCTCTCTTTGTGTGGTTTCATGTATATTGTTCCTTGGATCCTGGTTTGTAGTGAACATAAGAACATAAGATATGCCATACTGGGTCAGACCAAGGTCCATCAAGCCCAGTATTCTGTTTCCAACAGTGGCCAATCTAGGTCATACGTACCTAGCAGTTTCCCCATACGTACCTAGCAGTTTCCTATAGTGGGCTATAGGAAGCACTGGAAATTGTGTTTTGTATTTTAATTATTACTTTACTTTATTTCAATGTTGATTTCAATGTTGTATTTCTAAACCAGTGTCTTAATTTCCATGAAGTTTTGACATATGCTTCATTGTATGTTAAAATGATAAAGTATATAAAAAAAAACAACTATTAGGGAAGAGCAAGATCGGCTTTCCTAAAGCTACAAAAGTTAAAGAGAAAATTCCAGCCTCAAATTAAAATGCTACAAGATGCTCAAGGATCCCTGTTGAATGATGCTGAGAAGATCAAGAAAAGGTTGAAAGAATATATAGAGTCATTATACTATGAAGGTCAAGTGGACCTACAGCCATTTCAACCTGCACCTTATGATCAGGAACCATTGGTGATGAAAGAAGTCAAGCAGCATTGAAAACATTTTCAAAGAACAAAGCACTGGGTATTGATGGCATTCCCATTGAAGTATTACAGCAATCAGATGTGGCTGTTGCCATACTTACAAGGCTCTGTCAGGAAATTTGGAAGACAAAATCATAGCCAACTGACTAGAAAAGATCTGTGTTTATACCAATACTGAAGAAAGGGGATACAACTGACTGTAGAAATGATTGCAAATTGTTCTGATCCCACATGCCAGCAAGATTCTACTCAAGATCATCTAGAAGTGACTACAACCAACCTGGAACAAGTACTGCAAGCAGGGCCGGATTTACCTTGAGTGAGGCCCTACGCCAACAAAAATTGTGGGCCCCCAGCAGGGGCGGCCCAAGGGGGGTGCGGGGCCTCATTTGCATAAGAGGCCTCATTTGCATAAATATTTGCATAATGTTACCATATACTAACTTTTAGTAAACGTGCCTCTTAATGAGTGTATGGATAAAGAAAGACTAAAAGATTTCTACATTACTATAATCCAGTGCCAACTGCCAGACACATTAGGAACTACTACAAACACTGCCCATAGTAAACCCGCCGTATCCTAACAGCACTACCAGGACTCACAAAGCACCATACTCTACCAATCAAAAGGCAACACTGCAAATATTAAACCAATACATTTCAGAGAACAACAATACATGACCTACTGGGGAAAGAGAACAAGTGGCAATGTCAAATAGGAATTATATAAACAGAACACCTCAGCTCAGTTACACATGCAGAACATAGACCATCACCAAACAAGTAATCACAATTTAGAAATAGGAAGACAATAATTAAACTGGGAATCCCAAAAGCCAAACTTGGAATGTACAACACTGTAGAAATAAAACAATACATTAATTTGCTCTTGTACTAAACAAAGCACAGATGTTAATGATGCACATTTACCAGAGCTGACATATTCCAATTAATAAATTCAAAATAAAGAGATATTTTTCTACCTTTTGCGCATTTTTTTCAGCTGCAATTGCTCCAGCCACTTTCTTCTGGTTTCTTCGTGTCTTCTGCTAACTCTCCATCGTCTGCTGTCCATTTGTCCTTTCTTCTCTCTTCTAGATTTTTTTCCATTCTCTCTCTACATCTGCTTTAACATACTAATCTTTCTCCTTTTGCTCTTTCCTCATTCCTATTTCATCCACTCAAATATTACCCCTCCATCCTCAATCCCCACTTACTCTCCCAATACCCGGCCAATTGTAGATTTTTTATCCCTCCCACACAAAATATTTTTCCCTTCTCCATTTTACTCTTCCAGCCCCATCCCATTCTAATCCTCCCCCAACATCAGCTCCCTTCTAGTTCCAGCCTCACCCAGCATCCATTCCCTTCTAGTCCCTGCATCAGCCCATTTCCAGTCCTAGCCATCCATCAGCCCATTTCCAGTCCTAGCCCCCCCATCACCCCACTTAGTCCTTAACCCCCCATCACCCCATTTTCAGTCCTTAACCCCCCATCACCCCATTTTCAGTTTAAGCCCCCCCTATAACCCATTACCAGTCCTAACCCCCCATCAGCCCACTTCCAGTCCTAACCCCATCAACCCATTTCCAGTCAGCCCCCATAGCCCATTGCCAGTACTACCCCCCCCCCATCAGCCCACAGCCCATTACCAGTCCTAACCCCATCATCCCACCTCCAGTTTTAACCCCCCAGCCCATTTCCAGTCCTAGCCCCCCATAGCCCATTACCAGACAACCCCCATCAGCCCACAGCCCATTACCAGTCTTAACCCCCCCAAAGCCCATTACCAGTTCTAACCCCCCCCAACAGCCCATTACCAGTCCTAACCCCATCAGCCCACCTCCAGTCTTAACCCCCCAGCCCATTTCCAGTCCTAGCCCCCATAGCCCATTACCAGACAGCCCCCATCAGCCCATAGCCCATTACCAGTCTTAACCCCCCCCAAAGCCCATTGCCAGTTCTAAGCCCCCCCCCAACAGCCCACAGTCCATTACCAGTCCTAATCCCATCAGCCCACCTCTAGCCTTAACCCCCCCCAGCCCAGCCCATTTCCAGCCCCAGCCCCCCAATAGCCCATTACCAGTCCTACCCCCCCCCCATAGCCCATTACCAGTCCTACCCCCCCCGGCCTAAAGTAAAATTTAATTAAAAAAAAAACCTGGTGGCTGCCGCCGCGGGGCCCCCGCGGCTGCCGCGGGGGCCCCGTCTACAAGCTGGTCGGGTCGGGTCGGGTCGGGTCGGGTCTCTCTCCCTCCCTGGCTGCAGGCTGCGTGAGACGCATGTTCGCGTCTCTCGCAGCCTGCAGCGAGGGAGGGAGGGAGAGAGACCTGACCGGACCCGACCCGACCCGACCGGACCGGACCCGACCAGCTTGTAGACGGGGCCCCCGCGGCAGCAGAGGGGGCCCCGCGGCGGCAGCCACCAGGTTTTTTTTAAAATTAAATTTTACTTTAGGCCAGGGGGGGTAGGACTCCAACCCCCCCCCCGGCCTAAAGTAAAATTTAATTTAAAAAAAAAACCTGGTGGCTGCCGCCACGGGGCCCCCTCTGCTGCCGCGGGGGCCCCGTCTACAAGCTGGTCGGGTCCGGTCCGGTCCGGTCGGGTCTCTCTCCCTCCCTCGCTGCAGGCTGCGAGAGACGCGAAGGGAGAGCGTCTCCTCGCGTCTGTGTTAAGCCCGCAGGGGCTGATGGGAAATCCCATCAGCCCCTGCGGGCTTAACACAGACGCGAGGAGACGCTCTATCTTCGCGTCTCTCGCAGCCGGGAGGGAGACGAGACCCGACCCGACCCGACCCGACCAGACCATCTTGTAGACGGGGCCCCCGCGGCAGCAGAGGGGGCCCCGCGGCGGCAGCCACCAGGTTTTTTTTTTAATCGAGTTGAAAAAAAAAAAAAACTGGTTCTATTTTTTGTGGGCCCCTGCCGGTTGTGGGCCCTACGCCATGGCGTACATGGCGTATACGTAAATCCGGCCCTGACTGCAAGTAGGGTAAAGGAAAGAGCAAGGAATGAGAGACATCATCGCTGATGTGAGATGGATCCTAGAAAAGACAAACGAATACCAAAAGGATCTTTATGTGTTTTATTGACTACAGCAAGGCTTTTAACTGTGTAAATCATGAGCAATGCTGGGCCACATTAAGAAGCATGCATTTACCAGAACAAGGAGAAATCAGAATGTCTTAAAATCAGCAAATCAGCATCAGCATACTTTCCCCCACCTGTTTAATTTATACGTAGAACAAATCATCAGAGAAGCAGAACTATATGAAAACAACCGAGGTGTGAAGATTGGTGGAATACTGATCAACAAACTTTGTTATGCTGATGACACCACAATACTAGTTGAAAGTGAAGATGATCTGAAACATTTGTTTCTCAGGATTAAGGAATATGGTCATAAAATGGGCCTGCACCTTAATGTAAAAAAGACAAAGATCCTGACAATTGGCAAAATCAATAAGTTCATCATTGATGGAGAAGAAATTGAAATAGTGGACAACTTAAACCTGCTTGGATCAAAAATCAATAAAGAAACAACAAGTAATCAAGAAATCAGATGACGCATTGCTCTTGGCAGAATGGCTACGAAGGACCTAGAAAAGATTCTCAAGAGCAGAGCTGTCTCTCTCCATACAAAGATTTGACTTGTTCAAGCCATGACATTTTCAATAATATCATATGGATACAAAAGTCGGACAGTGAAAAAGACAGACAGGAAGAAAATTCATGACTTTTAATTATGGTGCAGGCAACAAATACCGTGTATACCATGGACTGCCCAAAGAAAAAACTATCAGTACCAGAAGAGATCAAACTAAAGCTTTTTTTTAGAAGCTCAGATGATACGACTTTAACTTTCATACTTTGGACACATCATGCGAAGAGGGAGATCATTAGAGAAAGACATCATGCTTGACAAGGTTGGAGGTCAACACAAAATAGGAAGGCCAGCAATGAGAAGGATCAATACAATAACAGCAGCTATGGATGCCACTCTATCAACAATGAGTTGCCTGACTGAAGACCAAACATAGTTTAGGACAGCTATCCAGAGGGTCGCCATGAGTCAACACCGACTCAACGGCACTTATAAAATGCCCTCCAAAACAACTTTTTTGTGAGTATGCTATCTTTACCCATCCACATGTCCAGGTATATTTGTATTTGAAGCATTTCTATACTGCCCACCTGTATATATTCCCTCATCCCTAAAGGGCTCTCAATTTATATGTGTACCTGAGACAATGGAGGGTTAATTGGCTTGCCAAAAGGAGTGTCTAGAAACCCCATCTCTTCTGGCTAGAGGTTGCTGTCCTGTGTGGAAATTAAACCCCTGGCCCTGCCAGTCTGAGAACTTCCCCCAACCACTAGGCCACTCCTTCCTCCAAGGCATAGTTGTCCAAAGCAGATGGGAGTAACATCTACTTGATGAATGATTGGACCAGTGAGCATGCCATGCATAGCTATTTCTCCCTAATGACTCACGAGTGGCAGTTGGATGACACAGGGACAGAGAGAAGATTTTTATTAGGGGCACACCAGCTGAGTAGAGGTGGGTCATGCTGTACAAATAAGTAATGGACCAAAGTCGCTGTTACTGCCTAAATGGTCAATTTTCTCAATGGAGAAAGGTAAATAAATGCCCCAGGTATCTGTACTAGGCCCATTGCTTTTTAACATATTTATAAATGACTTGGAAATAGGTATCATGAGTGAAGTGATCAAATTTGCAGATGTCACAAAATTATTGAAAGTTATTAAATCACAAGAGGAACTGAAAAATTGTAAGATGACTTAGAATTGGGAGACTAGGCATTAAAATGGCAGCTGACATTTAATTTTTACACTTAGGGCCCAATTCTGTTCCAGACGTAGATCCCCTATGTGCATCCGGTCTGAACCGGACGCACAGAAGGGATCACGATTCTGATCCCGCGGGGCATGTCTAGCCTTGTGGGATCAGAATCGCGAACAGTCCTGCACGTGTAGGCTAGTACAGCGAATCTGTCTGGCCTGCACGTGCAGGACTGCACCTGCACTCTTCAGTGGAGCCGCAGTGCCATGGTGTCATGTTGCCATGGCACCGCAGCTCCATTGAAGAGCCATGATGCCGGCTGCTGGAGAATAAAGTTAATTCCCCGCAGCCCAACCCCCGATCTGGTCTCCTAAGACCAGGGTCAGACTGCGGGGAATGTCCTCCGGCCCCCTGCCCCATCCACGCCCCGGCAGAAAAAAATAAACACGTCCAGAGAAGTTATTCCACCTCAGAGGTAGAATAACTTCGCTGGACATTTTGCATGCCCTGGACATACAGGGATGACATTAGAATCAGCCCTGTACATCCAGGACTGGTGACCGCCCACTGCCCGCCCAGACTCCATCCCCGGGCCACCCATTCCCCACCCCTATCTAACTTCCCCCCTTAGGGAAATACAACCCAAACTAAAGCTACATGATCCAAGGTTCCACATTAGGAGTCATTAACCAGGAAAAGGACCTAGGCATAATTTTGGATAATACCTTGAAATCCTGTGCTCAGTGTGTAGCGGCAGCCAAGAACGCTAATAGGATGCTAGGCATTATAAGAAAAGGAATGTAGATTAAAACAGATGATATCATAATATCTCGGCATTGCTCCATGGTGTGACTGTGCCTTGAGTATTGTGTGCAGTTCTGATCGCTGTATGCTGACTTAGAAAAGGTATAGAGAAGGGAGACCAAAATGATAAATGCTAAAGGGGATGGAAGGATGCCCATATAAGAAAAGGCTTATAAGGTTAGGGCTCTTTAGATTGGGGAAGAGATATTTGAGAGGGATATAATAAAGGTCTATAAAATAATGAGTTGAGTAGAATGAGCAAATATATATCAGTTATTTACTCCTTCGAAAGGTAGAAAAATTAGGGGAAACACCATAAAGCTACGAAGTAGTATATTTAAGACTAATCAGAGAAAATATGGTTCAATTTAACATGCAATTCATTGCAAAAGGATGTGCTAAAAGCTGTAAGTGCAGCTCGGCTTAAGGATTTGGATAACTCCCTGGAGGAAAAGTTCATAACCTATTATTAAAGTGGACCAGTAGAAATTCACTGCTTAACCCTGGGATAAGCAGTATGGAATCTGTCTTCTTTTGGAATCCTGCCAAGTATGTATGAACTGGATTGACCACTGTTGGAAACAGGTACTGGATACAGGATACTGGGCTCGATGAAAGTTTGGTCTTTCACAGTATGGCAAATCTTATGTTCAAATAACACCCAGCCTGTTCCCGCTGTCCTGCTGCTGCTTGCTTGTATTGGGATGTTTTGTTCCCAAATAGAAAATACATAATATTAAAACAAGTGCGGAAAGCTTATGAAAAATGGTTCCTGGAAATCTTTCCATCTCCTGTCTGTGGGTGGTGTGTGTAGCTGTGTTGTTTCTGACTTGGAGGAGAGAAGACTGCTCAAGACTCACCTTTTTCACAAAGCTTTCGATCTCCCGCCTACTGCCTCCTAGTCTCCCTCCCGATTCCTGCCCCCTTATCTTAATCTGTACTGTCTTCTTCTTCTCTATCCCCTCTGCTAGCTGTTAGTCTCCTGTTGATAATGGCGTTCCTTTCTCTCATGTAGCTGTTTGTTTTACGTACAATGCTCTGCCTCAACAGTATATTAAAAACTCAATAAAGATAAAGAAAAAATAAGAGTAACGGTTTGAAAGAAGCAATACAGAAACATTCTGTTAGTTTAGAAGAAATAATAAAATGAAGTCGTGATAATACAGCGGATTATTAGATGTCACCGTCAACAGATTTCAAAGGCAGGCACTACAGGTATTGCCACTCTTCTGCACTATTTTGCAGTACACATGCCAAATTATAGTATATTGCATGGTTCAATCACTGAGGGGCATAACAGCTCACACTCCTCCCAATCACACACCCATCCCCCCAATCACACTCCCAAACTGATGACCACACATACCCCTCCTAACTGAGGACAATTTAATGCAGGTGTTGCATTCTGTCACTCTCTCCCATCTCAGCTATTGTAATACTGTTTATGTGGCATTTACAAATAAGCTGATCTCATTAAAAAAATGTGGTAGAACACCTCGGCAAAGTAGGTCTAGGACAGCGATGGCGAACCTATGGCACGCGTGCCAGCTGTGGCACGCGAAGGCCTTGCAGCTGGCACGCGGGAAGGTCCGCAATCAAAATATGCGGCATTAAAAAAATAAAAAATAAAAAGCTGCCGCTGCCGGGGCTGGGGCCTCCGTGGCAGAATCGAGTGTGCCGCGGGGCCCCCCCGCCCAGCAGAGCCTGCCCTCCGTCCCCGGTATCACCTTCTCTCAGCTGCCTCTAGTCAAACGCGCCTGCTTTCAGAGCGCGAGTGGAGTTTCTTCCTCGCTGCTCTGTTATGCCCGCGGGGGCTGATGGGATGTTCCCATCAGCCCCCGCGGGCTTAACAGAGCAGCGAGGGGAGAAACTTCCCTCGCGCTCTGAAAGCCAGCGCGTGTGACTGGAGGCAGCTGAGAGAGGTGATACCGGGGACGGAGGGCAGGCTCTGCTGGGAGGGGGGGCCCCGCGGCACACTCGATTCTGCCGCGGCGGCCCCGGCCCCGGCAGCGACAGCTTTCTTTGTAAAAAAAATTTCGCTGGGGGGGGGGGGGGTATGAGGGGTAATGGGGGGGGGGGGGGGGTGGGCGGGGGATGGGCTGGGGGGGGGTTGGGAGTGGTAATGGCTGTGGGCTGCGGGGGGGTTAGGACTGGTGATGGGCTGGGGGGGGCTAGGACAGGAAATGGGCTGATGGGGGGTTAGGAGTGGTAATGGCTGGGGTGGGGTTAGGACTGGTGATGGGCTGGGGGGGGTTAGGAGTGGTAATGGCTGTGGGCTGTTGGGGGGTTAGGACTGGTGATGGGCTGGGGGGGGCTAGGACAGGAAATGGGCTGATGGGGGGTTAGGAGTGGTGATGGGCTGGGGGGGTTAGGAGTGGTAATGGGCTGGGGGGGGTTAGGAGTGGTAATGGCTGTGGGCTGTTGGGGGGTTAGGACTGGTGATGGGCTGGGGGGGTTAGGAGTGGTAATGGCTGTGGGCTGTTGGGGGGGGGGCTAGGACTGGTACTGGGCTATGGGGGGCTAGGACAGGAAATGGGCTGATGGGGGGGTTAGGAGTGGTGATGGGCTGGGGGAGGTTAGGAGTGGTGATGGGCTATGGGGGGGCTATGGGCTATGGGGGAGCTAAGTCTATATGGGCTGATGGGATTAGGACTGGAAGTGGGTTGATGGGGGCTTAGGACTGGTAATGGGCTGTTGGCTGATGGGGGCTGTCTGGTAATGGGCTATGGGGGGTTAGGACTGATAATGGACTATGGGGGGGCTAGGACAGGAAATGGGCTGATGGGGAGGGGTTAGGACTTGAGGTGGGCTGATGGGGTTAGGACTGGTAATGGACTGTGGGCTGATGGGGGGGTTAGGACTGGCAATGGGCTATGGGGGGGTTAAGACTGGTAATGGGCTGTTGGCTGATGGGGGCTGTCTGGTAATGGGCTATGGGGGGTTAGGACTGATAATGGACTATGGGGGGGCTAGGACAGGAAATGGGCTGATGGGGAGGGGTTAGGACTTGAGGTGGGCTGATGGGGTTAGGACTGGTAATGGACTGTGGGCTGATGGGGGGGTTAGGACTGGCAATGGGCTATGGGGGGGTTAAGACTGGTAATGGGCTGTTGGCTGATGGGGGCTGTCTGGTAATGGGCTATGGGGGGTTAGGACTGATAATGGACTATGGGGGGGCTAGGACAGGAAATGGGCTGATGGGGAGGGGTTAGGACTTGAGGTGGGCTGATGGGGTTAGGACTGGTAATGGACTGTGGGCTGATGGGGGGGTTAGGACTGGCAATGGGCTATGGGGGGGTTAAGACTGGTAATGGGCTGTTGGCTGATGGGGGCTGTCTGGTAATGGGCTATGGGGGGTTAGGACTGGTAATGGACTATGGGGGGGCTAGGACAGGAAATGGGCTGATGGGGAGGGGTTAGGACTTGAGGTGGGCTGATGGGGTTAGGACTGGTAATGGACTGTGGGCTGATGGGGGGGTTAGGACTGGCAATGGGCTATGGGGGGCTGACTGGAAATGGGGTGATGGGGGTTAGCACTGGAAGTGGGCTGATGGGGGGGGGTTAGGACTGGAAGTGGGCTGATGGGGGTTAGGACTGGTAATGGGTTATAGGGGGGGGCTTAAACTGAAAATGGGGTGATGGGGGGTTAGGACTGGAAGTGGGTTGATGAGGGGTGGCTAGGACTGGTATTGGGTTGGGGGGTTTCTAGGACTGGAAATGGGTTGGGGGGCTGCTAGGACTGGAAATGGGCTGATGCAGGGACTAGAAGGGAATGGATGCTGGGTGAGGCTGGAACTAGAAGGGAGCTGGTGTTGGGGGAGGATTAGAATGGGATGGGGCTGGGAGAGTAAAATGGAGAGGGGAAAAATATTTTGTGTGGGAGGGATAAAAAATCTACAATTTGGAGGTTATTGGGAGAATAAGTGGGGATTGAGGATGGAGGGGTAAATTTTGAGTAGATGAAATAGGAATGAGGAAAGAGCAAAAGGAGAAAGATTAGTATGTTAAAGCAGATGTAGAGAGAGAATGGAAAAAAAAAACCAAGAAGACAGAAGAAAGGACAAATGGACAGCAGATGGAGAGTTAGCAGAAGACACGAAGAAACCAGAAGAAAGTGGCTGGAACAATTGCAACTGAAAAAAAATGCACAAAAGGTAGAAAAATATCTCTTTATTTTGAATTTATTAACTGGAATATGTCAGCTCTGGGAAATGTGCATCATTAATTTTTGCGCTTTGTTTAGTACAAGAGGAAATTAATTTATAGTTTTATTTCTACAGTGTTGTTGTATATTCCAAGTTTGGCTTTTGGGGTTCCCAGTTTAATTATTGTCTTCCTGTTTCTAAATTGTGATTCCTTGTTTGGTGATGGTCTATGTTGTGCATGTGTAACTGAGCTGAGGTATTCTGTTTATATAATTCCTATTTGACATTGCCACTTGTTCTTTCCCCAGTAGGTCATGTATTGTTGTTCTCTGAAATGTATTGGTTTAATATTTGCAGTGTTGCCTTTTGATAGTTAGGGTATGGTGCTTTGTGAGTCCTGGTAGTGCTGTTAGGATACGGCGGGTTTGCTATGGGTTCTAAATGGGCAGCGTTTGTAGTAGTTCCTAATGTGCCTGGCGGTTGGTACTGGATTATAGTAATGTAGAAACCTTTTAGTCTTTCTTTATCCATATACTCATTAAGAGGCATGTTTACTAAAAGTTAGTGTATGGTAACATTATGCAAATATTTATGCAAATGAGGCACCTTATGCAAATGAGGCTTTAATTGACGTGCTGGCACTTTGAGGAAATTCTTTGGTTTTGTGCGGCAGTTTGGGCACTCGGGCTCAAAAAGGTTAGCCATCACTGGTCTAGGAGGTCCTAAATGGGAGAGAGCAACGTGGTTCTTGGAAAATCATGTTAGCTACTTGGGCAAGCGATGATGCAGTCCAGACTGTTAATCCTCACTCATAATATCCTTTAGAGAATGGCACCATCTTACTTAAGAGTATTTGGTGGAATTCTATTCACCAAACTGCAGTTTATGATCCTTAGATGCAGTCAGGTTGAGGTTACCATTTTCTGGGGATTTTCATTTAAAAGTTTATTTTATTTATTTAACAACTTTTATATACTTTTATTTATATAACTTTTAAAAACAACCCGTATAAGAAGAGTTAGTGCTATTGTGCAACTTTTTTTCATCAAGAAACATCAAAGTTAACCAATATATCAAGATAAATATTTAAAACAATATCAATCAAATTTTGTCTTAATCCTAATAAAAACAATTTTTTAGACCACTGAATATGGAAGAACACTTCGTAGAATAAATCCAAATATTGAAACTTCACCTTAAATATTGTCATCAGTCCTTTCAATAATAAATAATGTCACTATAATCATAGTAACATAGTATAAGACAGCAGATAAAGACCAGCATGGTCCATCTAGTTTGCCCAGCAAGGCGGCAAGAGTAGGTGCATCTGCTGCTCTGTGCAGGTTACCCCATTCTCATGCCTTTGCTTAGGGGTGTACCCACCGCTCTGTGTAAGTCACCCCTATTTGTTGAGATATAAGAGATAGTTAAGTTTATTTTGATTTTATCTTGTTGCTATAAAAGGATCCACTGTGTCTATCCCATGCCATTTTGAATTCTGTCACTGTATTTGCCCCCACCACTTCCATCGGAGGGCATTCCAAGCATTCACCAGCCTTTCAGTGAAAAAGTATTTCCTGACATTGACTTTCAGTTTACCCTATTGCAGTTTCATTTTATGCCCTCTAGTTTTACAGCTTTTCTGTCTTTTAAAAAGGTTTGTTTGTTCATTAATACTCTTTAAGAGGCCGATTCTGTATTGGCTGTACAGCCCATGTGTGGCCGATCAGAATCGGGGCGTATAGAGGTAGATCAGATTCTGATCCCGCAGGCATGTCTAGCCCCCATGGGATCAGAATCAAATCTGTCGGCTTGGACGTGCAGGCTGTGCCCTGATTCTGATTGGCTGCCTGCTCTGCCGATCCCTGTCTAGCATACCCAGGCTCCTGAATAGAGCCACTGTGATATGGCGTCCCGTCGCCATGGCACCGTGGCTCCATTCAGGAGACGTGATCCCCAGCTGCCAGTGAAAACATCCTTTCCTCGCAGCCTGACCCCAAATCTGGCCTCCCATGGCCAAGGTTGGGCTGCGGGGATCCCCCTGTACCCTTTCACTTGTTTCTGCCCGACACCATGGCCCCACGACATCCAGGGGGACATTCCAACTCCAAGGTGGAATAAGTCCTCCGTCTCCGTGGCTGACCCTGGACATACAAGGCCGACCTCAGACTCGGCCCTGTACGTCTGGGGTCACTCTCAGCCCACCGCATGCCTTCCATCCACCTCTTTTCCATCTCCAACTCCCATGAAAAGAGCTCCCCGTACAAATTACCTGTTGGTATGGGGAGCTCTGTCCCTGGCAGGCTGCCCAGCTGTTTAGCAGGTCTGGACTTTCGGATCGAATGCCAGACCTGCTTAACAGAGTTCAGAATGATCCCCTGAGTATTTAGAGGTCTGTATCATATTTCCCCTGTCCCTCCTCTCCTCTAGCGTATAAATATTTAGGTCTTCATGTCTTTTCTCATACATCTTCTGGTGTAGGCTCTAAATCACTTTGATCACCTTCCTCTGAACTGTTTCCAGTCTTTTTTTATCCTTTGCGAGATAAAGTCTCCAAAACTGAACACAAGAGAGGCCTCACCAGCGAATTGTACAGTGGTATTAGTACCTCCCTCTTTCTGCTGGTAATTCCTTTCTGTATGCAATCCAGCATCCTTCTGGTTTTGGCTACCGCCTTGTCACACTGTTTCACCACCTTGAGATCCTCAGAAACAATTACTCCAAGGTCCTTCTCCTGGTTCATGCACATCAACGTCTCGCCCCCTATCGCATACAATTCCCTTGGATTTCTGCATCCCAAGTGCATGGCACTGCACTTCTTCACATTAAATCTTAACTGCCAAGCATTAGACCATTCTTCTAGCTTTTGTAGATCTTTCCTCATGTTATCCACTCCTCAGGGGAGTCCACACTGTTGAAAATTGTCATGTCATCTGCAAAAAGATGGACTTTTCCATTTAGTCCTTCAGCAATATCACTCACAAATACTGTACATTGAACAGTACCAGTCCCAGGACCGATCCCTGGAGCATGCCACTAATCACCTTCCTTTCTTCTGAGTGAGTTCCATTTACCATCATCTTCTGTCGTCTGTCAGTCAACCACTTTCTGATCCAGTTCACCATCTTGGGATCCATCCCCAGGCTGTTGAGTTTATTGATAAGCCTCCTGTGAGGAACAGTATCAAAGGCTTTGGTGAAATCTAGGTAAATCACATCCATTGCATGCCCTTTATCTAGTTCTTTGGTCACCAGTCAAAGAACTCAATCAGATTTGTTTGGCATGATCATCCTTTGGTAAAACCATGCTGCCTCGGATCATGCCACCTATTGGTTTAGAGAAAGTCCACTATTCTCTCTTTCAGGAGAGCCTCCATTACTTTTCTCGCCACAGAGGTAAGGCTTAGTGGCCTGTAGTTTGTCACTTCTTCCCTATTACCACTTTTGTGAAGAAGTACCACATTAGCCCTTCTCCAGTCCTGTGGAACTTCTCCTGTCTCCAAGGAGCTATTAAAAACATCCTTTAAAAGCCTTACAAGAACCTCTCTGAGCTCTTTCAGTATTCTTAAATGTATCCCATCTGGTCACATGGTCCTGTCCACTTTCAGTTTTGCAAGCTGTTCTAACACATCATCTTCTGTGAATGGCGTAGTATCCACTCCATTCCCATTTGTATATTTGTCAATCACAGGTGGTCCTTCTCCAGGATTTTCTTTAGTAAAAACAGAACAGAAGTATTTATTTGGCATTTTTGCTTTTTCATTGTCACTTTCCACTAATCCGTTCTTGGCACTTTTGAGTCTTGCAATTCCACCTCTGATCTTCCTTTTCTCCCAAATATGCCTGAAAAACGTCTTGTCTCCACGCTTCAGATCTTTAGCCATCTTTTTTTCTGCCTTTGATTTTGCTGTCCTTATTTCTCTCTTTGTCTCTTTTAGCTTTATCCTGTATTCTGTTCTGTGTTCCTCTGTTTGTAAACTTCTGAATTTTGTGAAAACTGTGTTTTTTGTCTTTATTTGTCCAACTATTTCTTTGGAAAACAAAAATAGGTTTCCTTTTCCTCTTTTTTTTAAATTTACTTTCCTTACCTATGTATCTTTTGCCTCTTTTAGTTTAGCCCACTGCAATTCCACTTCCGTTACCTCTTCCCATCCTGCCAACTCCTCTTTCAGGTACTTGACTATTTTACCTAATTTGGCATTTTTGAAGTCCAGGACTTTGAGCTTACTGTGATTGGACTCTGCCTTGGTTTAATCAATCATTCATATGTTACCATTTGGCAGCTTCACCATGCAGCCCCTCCGAACAGGTGGCCTAGGCAGGTGCCTAAGTATTCTGCTAACCACCTACTTGCCCTTATGTATTTTCTCTGTGTCCGTCTTTCATATTGCCTAAAATTCACATACGAACTGCGTGTTCATGATGTGCAGGCAAGGCAGATGCAACTACCACCTGGTCAGAGGCAGATGATAGCTGCACCCTCGTAAGCAGTGGCTTTGTGCCTCTAGAGAGCTACTACACAGTCGCGCTAGCAATTCTGTGCAGTTGATGCCCATTTTCTGCCCCAGTTCTCCGTGTACTTCCAGCTACTGCAGGCTGAAAACGTTAGCACCACGCTAAACCCAGCACTCCCAGTTACCGTGCTTTAGTAAACATGCCCCATTGATAGTGAAGTTATACATTCATTTGTTACATGTCTTTGCTTTGGTATCTCAAATGTATGGGAGTAAAGTAACAGCCATGAGACAAAGACAGGAAAGATGTGCAAAGCAGTACCTTCAGCAATGGGGGTGAAGCCCATGTCTGCGCTTCTGTTATGCTGCACTGTAAAGCAAAGAGAGCATCATTAGTGCTGTACGTACAGCACTGAGAAAACTGCAGTCTTATCAGAGTTCATTTCAGTAGTGAGATCTATGCAATATTCTTCTAAGAGGTTTCTATCCATTCTCACAGAGTAAAAACATATTCAAAGGCTGCATTTAGCGCTTTTTTCCGCATCGGTCACTGCTTTTATATATTTTATGTATATTGATAGTGAACAGTGCTGAGGATGCGGATTGAGTAAGGGCAATCTTTGTCCTGTCCTAAATTAAACCACAGTTATTCGGATAGCAGCTGACTATCAGCAACTGTGGATGTCCATGCTCTGCCCTCGCTCTGCCTTGGCACTATCCGCATGGTGACAGGGCAGTCTGAAAGAATTCACGGATAGGGCTCTTACCTGTACGAGCAGTTACAGTTATGTAGATAAGTGCTTTGGAATATAAGGCCGGTAGGTCTCAGGAATGCAAGACATATGAACTTAACTTGATCGGGGAATATAAACCAAAATTTCAAATTCTAATATCTGTTTCCTTCTTTCCCTTTCTCATAAAAACATAAGAGTTGCCATAATGGGTCACACTAAAGATCCATCGAGCCCAGTGGCCTGTTTCCAACAGTGGCTAATCCAGGTCACAAGTACCTGTCAGGTTCCCAAAAGGAAGATAGATTTCATGCTGCTTATCCCAGAACTTAGCGGTGCTTTTCTCCAGTCCATTTTAATAATGGTTTATGGATTTCTTTCCTCCAGGAACTTGTGCAAATGTTGTTTTAAACCCAGCTATATTTGCATACATACATACTTATCACCTAGCATCCCCCATGACATACACACACTTTCACACCACTGGCCTCCCCATGTTACACACACACACACCATCTGAAACCCCCAATAGCACTCATACATATATACACACTCCACCAAACACCTCCCATAATACACACACACATGTACACATAGACAGTCCCAAGGCACACTATCCACATGCACACACACAGACATACATACATACTTACATACACGTGCACACCCCTAACACACACCCATGACTGAGACATATACACAGCTCCTGACACACACTGTCTACAAGTACACACACCCCAGCACACACAAACACCAGTGACAAAATCACATACATATCACCCCATCTTTACATCCCCACAGATATACACATCATTCCACTGATATACAGACACACCCACACAGTTCACATATACCATCAGTTACTACACACACTATGCTCATGTTTATTCACTGAGACAGATTCACCATGGTGGTTTCCACCAGGACCCCCATAGAGACATGCCTGAGTCTATAAATGGAGGAAAGGGGAAAGACGCCATTGTGTCATACTGTAGGTGTATACTTTCCAGCTTGTGTATTTTTTGCATAGCAAGGCTAAAAAGAAACAACAATTTTTGTTTAAAATACATTAAGGCCTATTCCGATGAGGACATCGAGGTCTGGAAAAAATGTACAAGATGTGAACGTTTATAACTAAGATAGTATATCATGTGCACAGGAATCTACATACATGCAAACACAGAATGCACAGCAAAACGTATACATGAATAAATGTACAAAGTATGATGTGCTGTCTACTCGGCAGACACATACAAACAAGCAAGGCATGCACCATGCGTTGGACAGCATGTCCACATGGATATCCAAAAATGGCCAGGCCTACACTGTGGCCCATGTGCAATAGGAAACAGGATGGAGTGATGCCCCCCTGAAAGCCAGCACACATCAGAACCTGGAAAATGGACACACACCACCTAAACTTCTCTGAGGCTGAGACACACCTGCTCTGCAGGCTAGTCCTGGAGGAGGAGGCAACTCTGCTCCCCATGGAGCATAGAAGGCCAGCCCTTGCCGCAGCACGCAGGGGCTGGGAGCGCATCAGGACCCCCTTAGTGCAGTAAGTAGAGAAAGTAGAAAGCTGATAGACATGCAAATAACAGGGAGAGACAGAGAGTGAATTAAAAAGTGGGATGATAGGGAGGCTGGGCAAGGGCAGGACATGAACAGTGCACAGAGTCAGGGGAGCAGACCCAAAGTAAAGTGAATGAAGGTGTGGAGGACCCAGACAGTGCACACAGACAATGTGCCTCAGAGAAGAGTATGTTTGTGAAGCAGGTACCAGGGATAGATGACCCCATAGAGAAGCATAGAAAAACACACACACACACATATATATACAAGAATGCCCCCGTGGAATGTGAAATGAGGAGGAAATACCACCATGAGACAGAGAACGGGATAAACCACAAGGAAAGAACACTTTGAAGCACACCAACCATCCCACACATATGTGACAGTGTAGCAACATCCCCAGATCATGCCATGCCAAGCTGTGCAAATGGAAGACAGTACAACACAGGCAGGAATGGCAACAGGAATGTGCCACAGGCAATGGAGTGCGAGATGAAGGGACAGCACAAAAAAAGCAGAGCAGATGGGGACAGAGCTCATGGCCCCCAGCACAAGGCCACTGACCAAAGCACTATGCCAGAGCCTCAACAGACAGACCACAGTGCCCAGTCACAAGCACAGGGCAAAAGGCAGCAAGAGCACAGAGCACAAACCACCAAGCAGCTGCAAATCTCCAATTGCTCTGACATCCTGCTGTGTCCAAAGACAGGCACACACAGACCTGCGGAAGAGTGCACAGCAACAGCAGTAAAGCAGAGATGGGAGGATCAGACACAATATACTTCTGTGTAGAAGTGATGGTCACAACTGACATGAGTGCAGCACACCTAAACCATGTGGAGACAGTACCCTGAGAAAACAGCCCAGCAGGAGGCAGGAAGAGTACATGCAAACCGTCAGTAGTGATGGGCCCTGCAAAGGCAGGTAGAGACAGACATGCACACAAAAGTGTAGTGCAATGCCATAATGCTCCCTATGTCCCAGAAGCTGTGGTGCCAAGCACAGGTGACAGGTAGCAACAACAGGCCTGAGAACAGCATCCAATGGCCACAATGGGCACCACCAGCTGGGCCACAGAAAGCACAGGTCCCATAGGGAACAGGTCAGGCAGCCCATCTGGGCAGTGCACCACCATCCCCATAGCCCCCAGTCCATGGACAGGCCAGTATGCACTGCAGGCACACATGAAGCAGGGGGGCACAGGGCCAGCTACAATCCAGGGAGAGGTAACACATGGAATGTAGCAGCACAATGGGTCCAGTTCCAGCATCCACAGGTGGATGGATGGCCCACAGGCAGTGGCAGGGCCAGACCTGTGAGGGAGGAAACATAGACACTCATGTAGTGCACCACTGTTTCTGTCCACAGATGCTTCTGCATCATGAGGGACACAGAAGCGTACCATGTGTGCTACAGGGCCATCAGGTACAATTCAACCCGCCTGCTCAACTGTATCTGATGGCAGCTGCAGCAGGAGCAGGGTGAGTATGCAGGCACCTTGAGAGCACAAGCACCATGAAACCCTACCTGCCACAGTGTAACCCAGTCTATCCACTGTAGGGAAGACAGCATATAGATAATGTGGCTGTTACATGTCTGCCATGCACCCCCAAGTACTGCCACTGATGCATTCCCCCTTATATCCCCCACAGCCATCCCGGTGGAGGACTCTCCACCCACTGCACCAGAGGAGGCCAAGGAAGAGGAGGTGGAGGATGAAGGCAAAGAGGCGGCAGAGGAGATAGCCAGAGATGTGCTGGGGCAGCCGCAGACATGGGCGGACAGGCACCATGGCCCCACCACTAGCAGTCCAGAAATGGAATTCACTGGGGCCACCACAACAACAGGCATATGAAGCCCCACTGTGCTATCTAGCTCCCCTCCTCAGGGGAGAGTGGTGATGAGGAGGGGGTCTCCTTGACACTCACAGTGGTACCCAGCTCCCCTGAGGCGGAAGGGGCGGGATAGCACATTGGGAAAATGTGGAGGGCACCACACTGTGGCAGGCCCTGTGCCAGGCCAGTGAAACAGCATGGGCTGTTGGCAGCAAGCTGGAGACCAACTGGGTGGGCGTCCCTGAAGAGGCAGAGGGCACTGAGAAGACAGACTTCCTCAAGGAGGGCGAACTGAGGGAAATGCCATCCAGTGCTGGTCTGTGCTAGGAGGAGGTGGGGGCCAGAGTGGGGCTGTCTGGAGGTATATGCATGGCTGGGAGTGGGCCAAATGCAGTGGGAGTTAGTGGAAGTGGGCAGAAGATGTGAGTGATCAGGGGGAGGAGGGAGAGTATATGAGTGAGCAGGGGGAGGAGGGAGAGGATATGAGTGAACAGGGGGAGGTGGGGAGATGGCAGTGCATAGGTGGAGGAGCGTCAGAATGGGAGTGACCGGGGGAGGGAGGATGGCTGGGGAAGGGGTGTGTGAGAGGGGGTGGGCATGAGGAGGAGGGTGTGGATGTGAGTTACCTGTGTGCCAGATGCCCTGGGCTGGGGCTGTGCAATAAGCCAAGGTTGCTGCTGCAGGCTGCAGACCCCCACAGCACACTGCCGAAACAGAGAGGACTGAGGTCCAGGGCCATGCTGGCCATGTGGGGTCTCTGGAGCTCACTGTGCAGCACCTGCAGGGCATTCATGGTGACCTCCAGGCCCTGTCCCAGGAGGTGTGCTGGCTCACTGAGGCCCTCACATCCCCATCCAGCCCCCAGGACAGTGGGTGCAGCACCCTGTAGGCCACATTGGACATGTGGACCATGCAGCGGCCAGACAGGTCTGTTACGGGGCCGGTACAACCACATGTGCATGGCAGGGGCAACCCATGTATGTAAATAAAGTGATGTACACCTAACCACTGGTCTCACTGTCTATCCTTACTGTTGGCACCAGTGGGTGCCTCAGGATTCAGGGAATGTTGCCCAGGTAGTGCAGGCACTGGCGCACAGTTCAGCCCCACCATGTATGGCAGACCCAAATATGGGGGGGGGATGTATGTGTGATCCCTGCTGACCCTGGCATCCAGTGCCCCTGTGCCCCCAGGGAGGGCCAGGTATGCTGACCTGATGCAGTGGTAGGGCTAGAGTGGCAATGGGGCCTGCAAGCACAGGACATGCATGGGTGGTGCAGAGCGGGGGGAGGTGAACATGTGCATGGAGACTGTCCTGTGAATAGCAGCGACACATGTCACCTTGGGTGGCCATCTTCACTATAGCCTCCCCAGTACGACAACTGCATATGTATGGGTAAGCCCAGAAGGGGGTGAAGCTTTGCTGGAATGAGGGCAGGGCATGGCTGATCAGCAACTCTGGAAACACAGGGCCAGCCCATAGGGTGGCCTTGTAATCTGGGGCCGTGGACTTAGACAGGGGATGAGGTTAGCCGCAGAGGTGGAGGAGGTCCCCCTGGACATCAGGGGACCTCGATGCTGGTCTAGAAAGAGGGTAGGGGGGTTGTGTATGATACCCACAGCTGGACACTGCCTATGTGTGGCTGGACCAAAGATCCGACTGTGAGAAGTGATGTCAATGGCGGTGGCTAGCATATGTGGCATGTATGAGATCGTGGTGCCAATGCAATGGGATGCCATGGCACAGTGGTCTCATGCAGGAGCCAGACTTAGGTAGCCGAACATGTGGCCGTGCATGCAGGTGACCGTAACCGGGACCTGGCACACATGTCCAGGCCCTAGCCCTGATTCGGCCCCCACGAGCAAGTCTAGCCCCCATGGGGACAGACTGGGGGCACACCTCTGGGTGTCCTGATCCCAATCATTCGCACAGGGGGCTGGACCTGTAACAGCCATCTGCCACAGTTGTGTGTACCAGGCAAACCTTGCCCGCTGCCCTTCCCATGCCCACCCTCCCACCAACCCAACCACCCTAGTGGTGCAGGCCTACTTCATGCGAAGTGTGCCTGCAGGAGGTCCAGCATGATGACATACCCCTCCGGTATGCTGCACCTGTTCCTGCTGTGAAGCCATGTCATCATCATCCTCATCCACTGGTGCATCCTCTGCCACATCGGGTTCTGGCTACCTCCTACGAAGGGCGTAATTGTGCAGCATGCATCAGGCCAGGAACGTCCTGTACACCTTGGGAGGCTCATAGAGCAGGTCGCCATAAGACTAGCCCAGGCATCAGAAACGGTTCTTCAGCAGACCAAATGTCTGCTTGTTGACAGAGTGTGTCTGCCGGTGTGCCTGGTGTACCGCTGCTCCTCCAGTGTGAGTGGTCTGACAAATGTGGTCATCAGCTAATGGCAAGGTGGGTAGCCTCTGTCACCTGCAGGGTTGGTGGGGGAGGGTACAAACAGGGTCAGTCAATCCTGCAACTGGCTGGGATGGTCACCCAGATGTGATAGCCACCACTGCTATCCACCCCCCTGCCTGTCCAGAACGGTGGACCTGGGACTGGTCCTACAGGCCCCTCAGGCCCACAGAGTGTGTGCCAGGTGTTACCACTGCATTCCCAAGCTCTAACCCACCCCCGTGTACAGGTCCTGTACATCAGTTTTGGCCTCCATGGCACCTGTGTATCACGAGGGTACTGGGGACTGCCAGTCCCTGGTCTGGCCCGGTATGGCAGATCGTATGTTCACACCTTCCCACCCACCCTGCCCAACATGCATGTATGGCCTACCTGTGCCAGGCTATGTGTACCCATGCAGGGCAGTGTGCCCATGCCTTGCATCCCACCCTGTGGCATAGGACATACTGTGCTGACATGCTGTCATCACCGTGCTCACTTGTCACAGGTGTGTGGACCCCCATGCAGGCATGTGGCATTGGTGGTGTGACTGATGCCCCTGGCAAATGATGTGTGCCTCACACCCATGCATGTCTCCACGGTGGCTATGGCTGGCCAGCATGCACATGGCAGCCCTGTGCTGCACAGTAACCTGCATGCATGTGTGCGGCCCTCTGTGCTGTCTCAACTTACCCAGCAGCCAGCCACTAGTGATGGCACCACTCTTGAAGGCCTCATGTATCCTCCATTGGGCCAGGATGTAGGCATTGTGGCATGCCCCAAGGAAGCACGCCATGACATCGGTGATCAGCATGTCAGCATTGCAGATGACCTGCCCATTCAGCAAATGGTAGGCCTTCCAGTTATGATATGTGGCCTCGTGGTGGCACAGGGGATGGAGGGCCACATGTGTGTAGTCAATTGCACCTAGGACAGTCAGGAAGCTGGCATTCTCATTGAAATGCAGCATGATCTGCTGCTGCTGGTGTGGGGCATGCGGGAAGGAGATGTACTGCGCAACATACACTACAAGTGAGTCCAGGACACAGGTGATGCAGCGTGACACTGCTGCCTGGCTAAGGCCCACTGCCATTGTCAGCACTGACTGGAAGGAGCCAGTTCCCAGGAAGACGAGGGCCATGAGCACTCTCACATGGATGGGAACTGTGTCCTGTCTGTGTGCGCATGGTGCCAGGTCTGCCTGTAGCTCCAGGCACAGGTCATGGATGGCAGCATGATCAAACCTGTAGCGGGCCATGCAGAGCTCATCAATCAGGCCCAGGTATTGGCAATGCAGCCTAGGTATGCTGGGATATGGTGTTGCTGTCTGCCCCTCCGGTGAGTGCCTATGAGCATCAGTGGCGGTGGTTGACCATCTGTTGCTGACTTATGCCATATACCACAACAACTGTAAGATTGAGGACCTGAAGCAGAAGTGGTGACAGGTGCACTGGGACATGTGTACAAAGGCAGCAGCTAGCTGCAACAGCCAGGCTTGATGCCTCCATAGGCCACCTTGGAGCGAACATTGTGGCCCTTGTCGGTCAGCTGGGCAGGTCGCAGGGTGCTTCTGACCCCATCCCCACCCCTGGGATGCCATCTGTGGCCACCGGGCCTGTGTTACCATCTCTACCACTGTTCACTGGTGCTGTGGCACCTGCCCATACTCCTGTGCCTGCAGCCATGTCTTCCGCCAGCAGGATGGCCACATGCACCATTGCATGGGTGGTGTCAGCTGGGGGGGTGCATTGCCAGGGAGAAGTCCAACATCCTGGGTTCCATGCCTCGAGGTGCAGGACCATCTATGGTATTCCCCCCTTTCCACAAGGCTCGGGGGGGCACAGTGGGGACACGAACAGCAGTAGCTCATACTCAGGGGAGACATCTCCCTCCCCTTCAGAACATGTCCCAGCACTGGGAGCTAGCAGGGGGGCCTCAAGGTGGGGGAGGGCAAGGAGGCGGGCAAGGGTACATGGGAGACAGCGCTAGTCATGGCCCATTGTCCCAATGGGTGTGCCTGGCGTGTGCTGTCACTGGATTTCTGTGGGTGGGGTTTGTGAGGGGTGGGTGGGGGTACTGTGCCATGGGCTGTGGTGGGTTTCATGGGCGTGTGTTGTGGGCAATATTTTGGTGGGGGTGGGGGGTCATTTGCAGGTTGTATGGTTTGTACAAGCCTCTGTAGGTGATGTGTGCTCTGTATATTTGTATCTCTGCTGTCTGCACTTCAATGCACACTTTGGTTCATCATCTGCCTGTCTCCATGTCTCCTTTGGCAGTATTCTCCAGTATCATGCTCATTTGTGTCTGTTGCCATGGTGCCTGCACCTTGCATGTACACTGGTCTTCATTTGTTTATCTCCTGTCCTTATTCCATGTTTCTGTTGATCTAATTTGCACGTCTAGCCTCTGGATACCGCATATACATGGTCACACACAGAATACCACTTGGATATCGATGCCGTCGGGCATGCCCCCATCCTGCCCCTTTTCCGGACATCCAGGGTTCCACGTCCATCTGGCCTGTGCATGTGCATCGTTCCCATTCTGGAATGCGATTTTCAACATTGTCGTCATTTTGGACATCTACATGACACGCCTATGCGCCTTATTTGTGGTTCAGAATAGACCCCATTGCTTTTAGTGCAAAAATCTAAATACAGAGAAAAACACAATTCAATGTACATAGAGCGAAACTGACTGGGACATGATGTAGGAATGTATAGCACAATAGTTCCATAAACTAATTGATCATGGAGAAAATAAGGAAGGGTGCCAATCATTCAGTAAGATTCATGACTGAAAAACCTAAAACCTCTTTTTGTCGGAGTTGTCACACAAAAGTGGGTGGAATGGAATCCAACCTCTCACTGTGGCCTCTCCTTTTTAATAATATTTTTAAATGAGTGAACAAACTTTAACACTTATCTTTTCTTCGAGCTTGTATTCACCACGGAATCCAAAGTAACAACGTGTCACGTTTCGGGTCTCAATATGTCGACCCTGCATCAGGTTGAGAAAATTCCTGTAGTTGTGAAAGCTTAATCAAACTCTGTAATTCATTACCGGAGGATTAGTAAAAGCTGTTGGTGTAATCAAACTCTGGAATTCGTCACCGGAAGATGTAGTATAAGCTGTTGGTGTAGCTGGGTTTAAAAAAGCTTTGGACAAGTTCCTGGAGGAAAGGTCCATAAACCATTATTAAATAAGACCTGGGAAATCCACTGCTTACCCCAGGATGAACATTGTGAAAACTGTGTTCTTTGGGTACTTGCCACCTGGATTGGTCACTGTTGGAAACAGGATACTGGGCTTGATGGACCTTGCTGTGACCCAGTATGACATTTTGTATGTTCTTATGTTCTCAATTCTTATAGTGATGAGCACAGTGTGGCTTTATGCAACTCCCTCTTAGAATATTGAAATGTAACATGATGCTTGTGGACTACATTCTGCTCATCAAGGTATCACCATATGAACTTTGCAGAGATACTAAGGGCCTGATATTCAGTGCCGGCGGCTAGCGTAATTACTGCAGCTAGCTGCCGATGCTGAACATTAAATCCAGATATTCAGTGCAGGGGTCATATCTGGCCCCAGCATTGAATATCCAGGGTCACCATATAGCCTCCAACGGCACAGAAGCTAATTGGGCAACAGCAATATTTATTTACATTCTCTTATATACCACACTATTCTGCATCAGTGCAGTTTACATTGAACAAACTGAAATTACATTGAACAGGGCATTATAACTTGGAGATAACTATTTTACAGGGAACATGGGCTATGGAGGGTTAAGTGGCTTGCCCAAGACCACAAGGAGCACCTGTGGGACTAGAAACCCCAGTCCTTCCGGCCCAAGGTTGCTGTCCTCTAGTGGGAATTGAACCCCAGACCTTCTGGCCTGAAGTACCTTGCCCCAACCACTAGGCCACTCCTCCACTCCACAATATTGAGCCACTGCCCAGTTAGCTTCTACGGGTAAAGCTAGGCCAGCTTTACCTAACTGTGTTAGTGCTATTGAATATCCCACGAAACGGTATTTGCATGGTTTTTAGGTCAGTAAACCATGCAAATGTCTTTGAATATTGGGCCACAAGTATCTAGGCATTACAAACCTCATTTTAAAATTACCATAAAAAGCAAAAACATAAAGGGCCTGATATTCTTTAGGATGGGCATTGCGCTGCATCAGCACATAGCCCTTCCCGCTGACCTCTAAACCTGGATATTCAATGCTGTGGCGACGGCATTGAATATTCAGGTTATGCGATGTATGGATTCACCCACAAACCTAACCGGGTAGCGGCAATATTGGACCGCTACCTGGTTAGCATCCGCAGCTAGAACTAGGCAAGCTAAAAGCTTGCCTAGTTTTAAACGTGGATGGCTAACCGGGTAGCGGTCCAATATCATTGCTACTCAGTTATTGGGACTCTCCATCTCCACTCTGCCCTGGAACGCCCCCAACATGCCCCGATTCTATCCAGATAGCATCGGGGCATGTAGGGGACATAGACATGAATATTCAATGGCACTAATCCTGTAGGTGCCATTGAATATTCCCGGTTAAGGTATTTACATGGTTTAGAGAGCTGTAAACCATGTAAATGCCTTTCGAGTATCGGAGCCGAAGAGCTTTAGAGACTGATTTCACTGCTAAAGTGGCTCTGAAGACAATTTTAGAAAGTAGGTTGTCTAAAATTTGCCTCCTTATACAAGCGTATATGCAAGGAGTGATTCTATATATACACTATGAGACAGATTCCATATAGGCGGTTATCTCCCACGGACATGTTTAAATAAGGCATGGGCGCGATTCAAACCTAATTCCAAACCTGCAAATAAATAAATCAATTCTGTATCCGTGGGTATAGACGTGCCAAAGTATCTGGAAGATGGATCGTACATGTATTGACAGAGAGAAACACACACGGGTGCAGGCACAGGCCAAATGGTCCTGGACGTCCCCATGCTCAGTGTATTCTGAACAGTTGCACGGCTCCAATCATGCACATCTGCGTGATATACCAGTGAACGCCTTGGAAGGCCATGCTTCTTTGGTTCAAACATGCATCTGCTAAGCTGCTATTCTCACTGATAGTATTTTGCTGATACAGACTAGATATACAGAGGTCTTTTTCATGCCCAGAACAGTGCTAAGTATTCTTAGTACACTCTAATATATTATACGATAAAGCAAATATTAACATATTTTCACGACATGCCTTGCATCAAAAATTACTTGGCAGTAGAAAAATGCTTCAGTCATTCTTTCATTGTCATCTCTAAAAACACTATTTAAAATGCTAAATATGGACCTTAACCAAGTTCACAAAAACATAAACTAACTCTGTAATTCCCCAAAGGATGCATAATATTGCTGAGCTGCAAATGTATGCTCTTTTAATAACTATGGCTTTCTTGCTATGGCATCTATTTCCTACATATCTGGGTACTGACATTTCTCACAGAAGCTCCCTACATGTGGCTACACCTGTCCCTTAAAATGTCCGCTCTCTGTATTGGCTTATATCAGTCTGTACACGTCTGATATCTGTGGGGCAATCCTGCCTGCCAACTCACAGTCTGCTTTGTGGCAGTGCTCCCCTGGTCAGGCCTGTGTGGGCATGGGAAGAAGATCTCAGTGTCAGCTTACCCAGTAGCCAAACTCTGCAGAATCCAACACTCTCAAAGCTTGTGTAGATCACGATTTGGGTAAGGATAGATACATTGTGCCACGATCCGGGGAAGCTTGCAACAACATCAGTAATTTCTCCCAGTGTATTGCACGCTACCTGCATATTGAGGGAGTGGAATGCTCTTTGGTTGCAGAATGTGGCCTCCCTTTGTCAAGGGGGCCTCAGGGCCACATGCGTATAATCATTCAACCCAGCACAGAAGGAAACCCAGCCACTTCATGACATTGAAGCACTGTTTGTTGCTGCAGCTGCACTGTGTGAGGGAAGGCAATATAATTTGGGGCACATATCAGGAAAGCACTCAGAAAATGGGTGATGCACATGGACACTGCCACTTGGGTCAGACCTGCTGTGGCTGCCAGCATATATTGAAATCAATATTAATGAACCCCTCTCCAGTGAATCCAATTACATCAGAAACAAAAATCCTCCGCTAAAAGTCCCACATTCATTAAATTCTTTTTGCCGGAGTACACCGAGGGAGGAATGAAACTTATACACATCCACACCTGTCGGTAAACTCCTTTTATTTGTAAATAGGTTCACCTTATGATATCATCATTGCACACAGTACTTATCTGAAACAGGTCGCCAATAAAGTCCCAGTCAAAATGCTATTAAAGTATCCACACCGTTGTCATTTTTCACGAATTTCACACGACGTGCACGTTTCGGGAAACCAGTCCCTGTCTCAAGTGCTTATACCAGCCATGTTACTATGCAACTGTGCCAAAACGCCATCCCGTGACTTACATAAGGACTCCATTTGAATCTAATTGGCTGAACCGTTACACTTCAAAGGAGAACCTGCCAATGAGAACAGGGAACACCCCACTCACAGGGGAATCCCAGACATCATTGGCTAAACTTGACAAACTCAATCTCATGATGTCATCAAAAGCAATCATAGAAGGCTGACCCAATCAATTTCATGATTAAGTCCATTGGGATGCACGGTATTCAAATTAAATATCCACCTCTGCTCCAGCCATTGAAGTCTAGATATCCTGTCACCGCCGCGTGGATCCTGAGGAGCTTGATCTATGATCGTCCAATGCAGGTCCTCAAATAAGTGCTGACAAGTCACAGAAGACCCTATTGTAGTTTTGATGAATGAAATTAAGGAGATAGTGGGAATTGGTTTGGAAAATGGGTGGATTACTCATAAGGAGCATAATTTTTTGTTAACAGCACATCTGAAAATCCCAGTCATCTATATGGTCCCAAAAATACATAAATCGTTGCAGAGCCCCCCAGGTCGGCTGATTGATTCCTGTCGGGGGTCGGTGTTAGAACCGTTATCTAAATTTTGTGATATATTTTTAAAACAGGAGGCATGTTAAGTTCCATCTTTTATTCGAGACTCTACACATTTCATACAACAGTTGACTCTTGTAACATTACCATCTAATGTTTTTTTGGTGACTTTAGATGTGGTAGCCCTGTATACGAGCATCAATCAGGTAGAGGCTATGGATTTATTGAAAACTTCATTTAGGTTTGCTCCTGTTAAACTTCCTAAATCATTTATGTTGCAGCTTATGGATTTAGTTTTGACACGGAATTATTTTTTATCTGAAGGTGTGTTTTTTCAACAGTTTTTTGGGATTGCAATGGGGGCGACAGTGGCACCTTCTATAGCCACTCTTTATATGGCTGATATAGAAGAAAAATATATACTGGGATCTTCTCATTTTGTTAATGTGATAATGTGGAAACGATTTTTTGATGATATATTTTTTATCTGGACATCAGATTTGACATCTCAGAAAAATTTTATTGTCTGGCTTAATTCTCTTAAACCCAATATTTATTTTACTGAGCATATCGATGCAAAACAAATTGAATTTTTGGACATGACGGTTTATGTGGAGGAAGGGGCTTTGAAAACCACCATTTTTAGAAAATCGGTGCAATGTAATAGCCTGTCAAAATATCAGAGTTTCCATCCAGGTCCACTTCGAAGGGGATTACCGTTTGGCCAATTTCTTAGATTGTGTAGATTATGTGGTTCCTTATGCGAATTCTAACGTCATGCCCTAGATTTAAGAGATCGTCTTCTTTATAGAGGTTATCCTGTTGCAGTGGTGGATAGAGCGTATCGTCGTGCTTCTCATGTACAGTGTGAATGGTTATTGGATCCAGCTTATTCCGCATCTGCTTCAAACTCCCCTGAAGCTGTAGTAGGGGTTTTACCTTACACGGAACGTAGCTCTGAAGTGGTACGCATTCTTCATAATCATTGGTCTATGCTACATCTCCATTCTTGCTTTGATAAGTCCTTGATGATTGCCTTTTCTAGGGGAACAAATTTGAATGACTATTTGGTAAGGTCGGCCTCACCAATAGATAGACCGATAGATCCGATACCAGTTTTGCGGGGTAATGAACCTTGTCATGCTTGTATTTATTGTTCAGCAACGGTTTTGGGATCAGTATGGCAGCATCCTACTATGGCTCGAGAATATGTCCATCGTTGGACAACAAATTGTCTATTATCTTATGTTGTTTATATTCTGCAATGTCCATGTGATCTATTGTATGCGGGCGGAACGATTCGCCCTATCAAAAAAAGGTTAGCGGAATATGCGTCTCGTATACGCCAGCAGATTTTAACAGCACCGATGGTTGAACATTGTGTGACTTGTCAGCACTTATTTGAGGGCCTGCATTGAACGATCATAGATCAAGTTCCTCAGGATTCACGCGGCGGTGACAGGATATCTAGACTTCAATGGCTGGAGCAGAGGTGGATATTTAATTTGAATACCGTGCATCCCAATGGACTTAATCGTGAAACTGATTGGGTCAGCCTTCTATGAATGCTTTTGATGACATCATGAGATTGAGTTTGTCAAGTTTAGCCAATGATGTCTGGGATTCCCCTGTGAGTGGGGTGTTCCCTGTTCTCATTGGCGGGTTCTCCTTTGAAGTGTAACGGTTCAGCCAATTAGATTCAAATGGAGTCCTTATGTAAGTCGCGGGACGGCATTTTGGCACAGTTGCATAGTAACATGGCTGGTATAAGCACTTGAGACAGGGACTGGTTTCCCGAAACGTGCTTGTTGTTGTTGTTAAGTGCCGTCGAGTCGGAGTCGACTCATGGCGACCCTCTGGATAGCTATCCTAAATTGTGTTCGGTCTTCAGTCAGGTGGCTCATTGTTGACAGGCTGGTACCCGTAGCTGCTGTTATTGTATCGATCCATCTCATTGCTGGCCTTCCTCTTTTGCGTTGACCTTCTATCTTGCTAAGCATGATGTCTTTCTCTAATGATCTCTCTCTCCGCATGATGTGTCCAAAGTATGAAAGTCGAAGTCTTGTCATCTGAGCTTCTAAAGAAAGCTTAATGTTGATCTCCAGTAGTACAGACTGGTTTGTTCTTCGGGCAGTCCATGGTATACACAGTATTCGCCGCCAGCACCATAATTCAAAGACATCAATTTTCTTCCTGTCTATCTTTTTCACTGTCCAGCTTTCACATCCATATGATGTTATTGAAAATACCATGGCTTGAACAAGTCGAATCTTTGTATGGAGAGAGACATCTCTGCTCTTCAGAATCTTATCTAAGTCTTTCATAGCCATTCTGCCAAGAGCAATGCGTCGTCTGATTTCTTGACGGCTTGTTGCTTCTTTATTGATAGTTGATCCAAGTAGGTTAAAGTTATTCACGATTTCAATTTCTTCTCCTTCGACGATGAACCTGTTGATTATGCCAGTTGTCATGATCTTTGTCTTCTTTACATTAAGGTGCAGGCCCATTTTGAGACTATGTTCTTTGATTGTGAGAAGCAAATGTTTCAGATCATCTTCACTTTCCGCCAGTAATGTGGTATCATCAGCATAGCGAAGGTTGTTGATGAGTCTTCCACCAATCTTCACACCTCTGTTGTCTTCATACAATCCTGCTTCTCTGATGATTTGTTCTGCATATAAATTAAACAGGTAGGGGGAAAGTATGCAGCCTTGTCTTACACCTTTGCTTATTTTAAACCATTCTGTTTCTCCTTGTTCTGTTCGAACTTTTGCTTCTTGATCAATGTACAGATTGTGCAAGAGAACGATCAGGTGTTCTGGTATACCCATGCTTCTTAATGTGGCCCAGAGTTTCTCATGGTTTACACAGTCAAAAGCTTTGCTATAGTCAATAAAGCACAAATAGATATCCTTTTGGTATTCTTTAGTCTTTTCAAGGATCCATCTCACATTCGCAATGATGTCTCTCGTTCCTCGCCCTTTTCTGAACCCTGCTTGCACTTCAGGTAGTTCTTGTTCCAGGTATGATTGTAGTCTCTTTTGAATAATCTTCAGTAGAATCTTGCTGGCATGTGGGATCAGAGCGATTGTGCGATAATTTCCACAGTCAGTTGGATCACCTTTCTTTAGTATTGGTATAAACACAGATCTTTTCCAGTCAGTTGGCCATGATGCTGTCTTCCATATTTCTTGGCAGAGCCTTGTAAGTATGGTAACAGCTGCATCAGATTGCTGTAATACTTCTATGGGAATGCAATCAATGCCTGGTCTTTGTTCTTTGATAAGGCTTTCAATGCTGCTTCAACTTCTTCTTTCATCACCAATGGTTCCAGATCATAAGGTACAGGTTGAAACGGCTGTTGGTCCACTTGATCTGTATGATATAAAAACTCTGTATATTCCTTCCATCTTTTCTTGATCTTCTCAGCATCATTCAACATAGAACCTTGAGCATCTTGTAACATTCCAATTCGAGGCTGGAACTTTTTCTTTAATTCTCGTAGCTTTAGGAAAGCTGATCTTGTTCTTCCTCTAATAGTTTCTGCTTCTATTTCCTTGCATGCGTCATTGTAGTACTTTTCCTTGTCCTGTCTTGCTGCACGTTGGAAATCTCTGTTGAGTTCTGTGATTGTCTTTCTTTCTCCTCTGGCTTTAGATTCTCTGCGTTTCTGGGCAATTTTCAGAGTTTCTTCTGTCATCCATTTTGGCCGTTTTTTCTTTTTTACCTTTTGTAGAGACTTCTCGCTTTCTTCCAACACAACCTTCTTGATGTTATTCCATAACTCTTCTGGAACTCTATCATTTGTATCTAAAGCAGCAAATCGATTTTGCAGGCAGTCTTTAAATTCCAGTGGTATATTCTCAAGGTCATATTTTGCTGCATTCATGAGTGGTTTGCTCTTTTTCAGCTTTAGCTTGAGCTTGCATACTAGTAGTTGATGATCTGTACCACAGTCAGCTCCAGGTTTTGTCTTTGTTAATGTTATAGAGCTTTTCCATCGTTGACTTCCACAGATGTAGTCAATTTGATTTTTATACAATCCATTGGGTGAAGTCCATGTGTACAGTCGCCGCTTGTGTTGCTGGAAGAAGGTGTTCGAGATGAATAGATCGTTGGTCTTGCAGAATTCTATCAGTCTTTCTCCAGCTTCATTTCTGTTGCCAAGTCCATATTTTCCAACTGCTTTGTCTTCTTTGTTGCCAACCTTTGCGTTCCAATCACCCATGACTACCAGGATATTCTGTTTGCATGTTCTGTCAATTTCAGCTTGTACTTGTTCATAGAACTCTTCAATTTCATTCTCTTCTGCAGCTGTTGTTGGGGCATATACTTGAATTATGGTTGTGTTGATAGGCATTCCTCGTAGACGAATAGAGATTAAGCGTTCGCTGACTGCATTGTATTTCATTACAGTTCTTGCAAGTTTCTTCTTTATTATAAATGCAACACCATTTCTTCTTTGTCTTTCATTTCCAGCATAGTAGACCATGTGATCTTCTGATGCAAAGTGCCCGATGCCAGTCCATTTCAGTTCACTGACACCCAAACGTGCACATCATGTGAAATTCGTGAAGAGTGACAACGGTGTGGATACTTTAATAGCATTTTGACTGGGACTTTATTGGCGACCAGTTTCAGATAAGTACTGTGTGCAATGATGATATCATAAGGTGAACCTATTTACGAATAATTTACCAACAGGTGTGGATGTGTATAAGTTTCATTCCTCCCTCGGTGTACTCCGACAAAAAGAATTTAATGAATGTGGGACTTTTAACGGAGCATATATTGAAAGGCACCTGCTGCTAAGAAAGCAAGTGGTGTTGTCACCTTTAGATGAACAGGCAGGGTCTGTCCCCTGTGTGTTATTGCACTGAGGTTGGGTTCCAGCTCCTGGCACAACTGATGTATGGCTGCCCTATCAAAGAGGAATCTGGTGACACTGCATTCATAAGTAAGGTCTATGTACTTGCTTCTCAGTCTAGGTATCCTGCTGTCCTCCTCCTTCCTCTACCTGTCTCATGCAGCATGGCCATTGCAAAAATATCACTACACTCAAAAAACAGGACCAAAAATCTGATGGCACATCTGTCCAACCCCGCTATTCGCGGGTTAGAATCGACCACTAAGTATCCAATGCCATAGTACTACTACTACTACTACTATTAAACACTTATATAGCACGCACGCAGCGCTATACGGACATACATACAAGAGACAGTCCCTGCTCGTCCGAGCTTACAATCTAGTCAAGACAGTACAAAACATTAATAAATTCGATGGGTTTTACAGTTAGGTCATGAAAATGATGGGGTTAGGTTAAGATGAAGGATAGAAGTCAGGATCTGAACGCGACAGTGAAGAGATGGGTTTTTAACCTGGATTTGAAGAGGGCTAGGGAGGGTGCCTGATGTTTAGACACAGGTAAGCTGTTCCAAGCATAGGGTGCAGCAAGGTGAAAGGAGCGAAGTCGGGAGTTAGCGTTACAAGTGAAAGGCCTAGATAGAAGTAATTTGTTAGCGGAGTGAAGTTCCCGAGCTGGGATGTGGGGAGAGATAAGAGATGAGAGGTATTGAGGGGCTGCAGAGTGAATGCACCTATAGGTGAGTAGGAGAAGTTTGAATTGGATGCAGAATTGGATAGGGAGCCAATGAAGTGACTTGAGAAGAGGAGTAATGTCGGCATGGCGGGATTGGCAGAATATTAGTCGAGCAGCATAATTTTGTATGGATTGAAGGGGGAGGAGATGGCTCACGGGAAGACCAGCAAGGATTAGGTTGCAGTAGTCAAGGCGAGAGGAGATTAAGGAGTGGATAAGCGTTTCGGTGGTGTGTTCTGACAGGAAGGGGCGGATTTTGCTAATGTTGTAGAGAAAGAAGCATCAGGTTTTAGCAACGTGCTGGATATGTGTATAGAAGGAGAGAGAGGTGTCAAAGATGACCCCCAGATTGCGGGCCGAGGGAACAGGAAGGATCATAGATCCATCCACGGAGACTGAGAAAGGGGGAAGAGGAGGAGAAGAGTTAGGGGGAAAGAGGAGGAGTTCAGTCTTGGCCATGTTCAATTTCAAGCGGCGATGAGACATCCAGATGACGATGTCAGACAGGCAGGCAGAGATCTTGGTTTGGATTGCTGGAGAGATATTAGGTGTAGAGAGGTAGATTTGGGAGTCGTCGGCATAGAGATGGTACTGAGAGCCTTGGGAGGAGATAAGCGTGCCAAGGAATTGGCTATAGAGAGAGAAAAGGAGGGGGCCCAAGACGAATCCCTGGGGTACACCAACATGGAGTGGGGTGGGAGAGGAGGAGGAGCCACCAGAAAAACACTAAAGGAGCGATGGGAGAGGTAGGAGGAGAACCAGGATAATACAGAGCCCTTGAAACCAAGCGAGGAGAGGGTGGAGAGGAGAAGATTGTGGTCAACAGTGTCAAAGGCAGCGGAGAGGTCGAGAAGGATGAGAACAGAGTAGAGGCACTTAGATTTAGCGAGGAACAAATCATTGGAGACTTTTGTAAGAGCCGTTTTGGTGGAGTGTAGGGGACATAAGCTGGATTGTAGTGGGTCCAGGAGGGCCTGGGAGATGAGGAAGTTGAGGCAGCATCAGTGGACCGCTCGTTCTAGAAGTTTAAATATGAAGGGCAGGAGGGAGATGGGTCGATAATTAGAAGGACAGGTGGGATCGAGTGAGGGTTTCTTGAGGAGAGGTGTGACAACGGCATGTTTGAAGTCAATGGGGACGGTTGCAGTGGAGACTGATAGGTTGAGAATATGAGAGATGGAGAGGATAACGGTGGGGGAGATGGGGTGTTGAAGATGGGTGGGATAGGGTCAGAGGAACAGGTGGTGGGTTTGGAGGAAGAAAGAAGAAGTGTGGTTTCCTCTTCAGAGATCGTAGGGAAGGAGGAGAGGGTAGCAGCGGAAGTCAGGATGGGGGGGGGGGGAGTTGGGGAGGGGGAGAAGTAGATGAGGATGTGGGGAACTGGAGGGTAATCTTTTGGATTTTGACATGGAAATAGTCGGCAGGGTTTGGGCAGAAACTGAGGGCGGGACTGGGGGTGGGGGCACCTTGAGGAGAGAATTGAGGGTATTAAAGAGGCGGCGAGGATCAGAGGCTAGGGAGCTAGTCAGATGGATGAAGTAGTTTTGTTTGGCAAGTGCTATGGCTTACTGGAAGGAGTCAAGCATGAATTTGAAGTGTAGAAGGTCTTCAGGGGAGCGGGATTTGGTCCAGGCACATTTAGCAGAACGGGTACAGATGCGTAAATAGCGGGTTGTAGATGAAAACCAGGGCTGAGGAGTAGAATGTCTAATGGGACGAGGGGTGGACGGGGCAAGAGTGTCAAGAGCCGTGGATAGTACAGCATTATAAGAGGCTACTGCCTTGTCAACAGATTTGGAGGACAAAATGGAGGAAAGAGATGGAGAGATGGTGGAGGAGAGCGTCAAGGGATCAATGTTATGAAGGTTTCTAAATAGGTTGGAGGAAACTGGACGGGGTTGAGACAGCGGAAGCTGAAGATTGAAGGTTAAAAAGTGATGGTCAGATAAGGGAAGGATTGAGTTGTGGAAATTTAAAGGAGAAGAGTTAGAAAAGAGTATCAGGTCAAGGCAATGGTTGTGCAGGTGGGTGGGGGCAGTGAAGCAAAGTTGGAGGTTAAACGAGGAAGTGAGGGCGAGGAGCTTTAAAGCATGGGGATCGGAGGGGTTGTCGACATGAATGTTAAAGTCGCCAAGAATAAGAGTGGGGGAAGAGGGGTCTAGAAAGATGGAAAGCCAGGAGTCGAAGTCGGTAAGGAAGGTTGATTTTGATTTGTCGGGTGGGCGATAGATAACAGCTACACGGAGGGGGAGTGGTGTGAAGAGGCAAATGGAGTGGACTTCAAAGGAGAGGGAGGAGTGTGATTGAGGCAGCAGGAGGGGTTGGAATTGGCAAGAGGGAGAAAGTAGGAGCCCAACACCACCACCGCGGCCAGTGGAATGAGGTGTATGGGAGAACTGGTAGCCCCCGTGGCAGATAGCAGCAGTGGATGTGGTATCGTCTGAGAGGAGCCAAGTCTCAGTTAGGGCAAGAAGGTGTAGTGCATTAGAGATGAAGAGATCATGAGTAAAAGGAAGTTTGTTAGCGAGTGAGCATGCATTCCATAGGGTGCATGAGAACGGGAGAGCGGAGGGGGAAAGGAGAGGGATATGGATAAGGTTGGATAAGTTACGTGAGGACTTCTTTTCACAGCGAGGCAGCGGTCTAGGGGGGCTGTTACATGAGGATCTATTGCCAGATTAGTACAGAGGTCTGTAGGGACCAGGATATGGGTGGGTGTCTCTGGATGAATGTGCCCTCCAAGTGGGACCAGGGTATGGGTGGGTATCTCTGGATGAGTGTGCCCTCCAGGAGGGGCATGAGGGAGGGGAAGTGAAAGGGGAATGAAGGGGAATATTGATGATATCAGATAGGACATGTGAGGATTTCTTTTTAAAGTGAGACAGAACTCTAGAGGGGATAGGGTTGGGGTTGGGGTCAATATCTCTGGTTGAGAGATTGGGGCATGAGTGAGGGAGGGCAGAAAGGTGGAGGAGAGGGATATGAATGAGATTAGATAAGGTGCGTGAGGAGCTCTTCTTAGAATGAGAAAGAAATCGAGGGGGCCAGGGTTGGGGTTGATATTACCTGATGAGAGAAGGAGAAGGAGTAGTAGAGAATGGGGTAAGGCGGAGGCAGTACGGTGGAAGCGAGGGTGGGGTTGCCTTAACGAAAGAGGGGCTGGTTGAATAAGGGGGAGGGTGAGATGTAGCTCAAGGGCAGATGCTAGGTTAGGAGACAGAATGGAAGGAGAGGTGAGGAAGGTGGAGGGAGAGTAGGGGGGAGAGGTGTGAGGGTGTTGGTAGGAGGGCATGCAGTTGGGGAGTATGAGGAAGAGAAGGACAATGTGATGTGGGGCCATAGCAGAGGAGGAATGGGAGCTAAGCAGCATGAGTTAACTTACAGGGGATGAGATGGCTTCGGATTTTAGGATTTTGAACACTATGCAGTATATGTTGGGTTACAAGTGGGGATTACACGCTATGCACTATGGGTTGCAGTAAGGGTAAGATAAGGTAAGGGTAGTGGAGGGTAGGTAAGGTAAGGTAAGGTAAGGGTAGTGGAGGGAGTGAGGCCAGTGCAGCAAGGTTTAGTGGAAGCAATGGGTAGCCAGTACAGTGCAAGCGATGGGGTAACCAGTTCGGAGCTAGCAATGGGTAACCAGTTCATTGCAAGCAATGGGTAGGCAGTTCAGTGCAAGCAGTGCGTAACCAGTTCAGTGCAAGCTATGGGTAACCAGCTCAGTGCAAGCAATGGGTAACCAGTTCAGTGCAAGCAATGGGTAGGCAGTTCAGTGCAAGCAATGGGTAGCCAGATCAGCGCAATGCAGGATTAGTTGCAGGTAAAGGGGTAGAGGTAATGATGGAGCAATGGGTAGCAGTGGAGTCATTTGGCTAAGGGTAGCAGTAGCAGTGGGGTGCTTACTTCGTAAGGAAGTTGGTTAGGGTCAGGTGGCAAGGTGTATAGGAGCATCGCGCTAAAGCGCCTTGGTCTCCGCTGAAGGGCCACACCAAAGGGCCCTCTGGTGAGGCCCTCCAGTGCGGGCCCGCCAGGCGCTGGCGCACCCAATGGCACCTCCTTCTATGGGGCCGCAGGACCCGGAATGAGCCGTCTGGTGTGGTGCTGCTGCGCCTGAAGGGCCACAGACTGCAGCAATCCTACAACTTAGTGGCTCGGTGATGTCAAGATGAAGGTCAAAGTCAGGTTAAGTTTGCATCACTTTTTTTTCTAAATATTTTTTGATTTCTGCTTTAAATTGAGCTTCAGTTGCCTTTAGTCAAATCTTCATTATACATGAATGGCCACTGCAAACCAGGCATTTATTTCTTCCATGCTTTTCAGATCCCAACACCAGCTCCTCCTGTTCAACCCTCCAACTTTACTGAGCACAAACACACTCTCATGTGCAGGGACGAATTCTAGAAGACAGCAGAAAATTGGCAAAGTCTTGGCCTTGTTCCATGTATCTGGCAGGAATAACAGGCATGTCTGTGGCAAACGCTGTAAATGTGCATGTGGCTTTCTGGAATACGGTGTACACGTCTCTGCGGCTGGCTACATTCCCATTCCGCCCCCCTTGCAGGAGCGTGCGGACATCCCCATGCATACAAGATAAACGTCTACGGGAGCTGGGTATCGGAATATGTTCGTAGACATTTTCACTACATAGCTGTCTCCTGTGCACATGCAAATGTCTATTCGGCTTCCAGAATAACCCTCTATATGTATAAAGTAAGGCATTCCTAGGGGCAGAGTTTGGGGTTTGCATGTGTACTCTGCAAAAATGCATCAGTATACATTCATAACTCGGCAGACATTTGCATGTTTATTTATACCTGTGCTGGACCTGTGATATATGTACATATGTAATTTTTGATAGGCAGAAATAAATGAGCTGGAATGAAAATGAAATATGGGTCTGTTCCCACGGCAGGTTGCATGTATAAGTGGCGATTTGAGAAGGGAAAATAGCAACATTTTGCTGGTTCTGAAATCACCTCCTCCATACTGATGATTGACTCCTTCTATTGTGCAGTAAAGCAGAGGTTTTATTTTTTTATTGTATTTTTAGTCCAGCGGTTTCCTTCTGCTCCTTTTCTGTTTCTAGTACAATTAGAAGTGGTCTGTACTGCGCAACAGCATCACAAGCCCTCATTCACAATTACCAGAGTGTATCTCCCATATTTGTAACCTTTCTAGATACAGTCAGTGCACAGATGAGCCTTCAATGCACAGACTGCAATTCCCTTTATAACATGTTGCATGTGCACCATCATTTCCACCATTAAGTGGCATCATTGAGCAAAGACTCCCTTCTTTCCCAAAAGACTTTGAAAGGTTCCTCCGCAACATCACTAGCGGGGAGAAAAAACAGCAGATAAATGCCCAGGAGGAGAGCCTCTTTCAACTAAAAGAAAGCTGTGCAACGAGGGGGCATAGGATGAAGGTGAAAGGGGATAGACTCAGGAGTAATTTGCAGAAATAAGTGGTAGATGCATGGTATAGTCTTCCAGTGGAGGTAGTAGAGACAGAAATGGTGTCTGAATTCAAGAAAGCTTGGGCAAAAACAGAGGATCTCTAAAGGAAAAAGGACTGTAGAGTTTAGTGGTTCATATAGAAGGGCAGAATGGATAGGCCATATGGTCTTTATCTGCCGTCATGTTTCTATGCTTCTAGTGTTACTATTATTTTGTAAATTACTTCTTTCTTTTTTTCTCTTTTCTCCATTTACCTTAACTGCTAAATATGCTTGACAACACATGTAAAATTATCATACCAACAAAGTTATCTGAATCAAACCCAGGTCTTTCTCATCACTAGTAGACTGGTACTTACAAGTAAGGTTCATTGCTGTCATGGTATGTGCAAAACTAACCCATTTGGAAAAATTGTCAACCCTAGTAGTGTAAGATGCACTGGCTTCAATTATGTTTGAACAAAGACAAGGTGGAGTCTGTGTCCTCTATCCTGCCATGAGGTTAATCAAAGGCTTTCACAGATTCAGCAGTGTGAAGTACAAGACACTGTGACTGTACTTCCTTATCACTGAAGTAAATATCTGGACCTGCCTAATAAGGAGTTTGTGCCAGCTTCCGAGAGAATCAAAGCTGTCATAAATTAAGGAGTCTCTCTGCCTAAGGAAGAGAACTGAAAGCAACATTTGGATTTGTGACTTCAAGTTGTGGATACTCTATGAACCAAGCGTTCAACGTCAGAGAGGAGATATAGATACCGCTGAAGGGATGAAACGAGTATGTAACGCCCAGAGAACAAGAACAAAGGACCTTTTCGCTAGCAGGAGGCTGGGGGCTAAGCATCCAGCTACCTGAAGGCGGTCTGCGTTTTCTCTCTTTCCCATCTCCCTTGCATCCAAAGATATTCCGAGACATATGGTTCATGTAACCAGACTTCCAGCCTATATCTTTCTTTCTCACTCCTCTGTGACATCTGATGGAGCCCAGAACTGGCTGCGTCCTGGAAGCAAGGAGAGATCAGATTATCTTGCCTTAGGCATTAGACAGACTTAGTAACATAGTAACATAGTAAATGACGGCAGATAAAGACCAGTATGGTCCATCTAGTCTGCCCAGTAAGATTGCATAAGTAGGTGTGCCTGTCGCTCTGTGCAGGCCACCCCTCCCCATGTCTTTGTTTAGGGGTGAACCCACCGCTCCATGTAGGACACCCCTATTTGTTGAGAAATTAGATAGTTAAGTTTATTTTGATTTTATCCTGTTGCTGTAAAGGGATCCACTGTGTCTGTCTAATGCCATTTTGAATTCTGTCACTGTATTTGCCCCCACCACTTCCATCGGGAGGGCATTCCAAGCATCCACCACCCTTTCAGTGAAAAAATATTTCCTGACATTGCCTTTCAATTTACCCCCTTGCAGCTTCATATTATGCCCTCTAATTTTACAGCTTCCCCACCTTTGGAAGAGGTTTGTTTGTTCATTATTTCTCTTTAAGTATTTAAAGGTCTGAATCATATCTCCCCTATCCCTCCTCTCCTCCATAGTGTACATATTTAGGTCTTCAAGCCTCTATTCATAAGGCTTCTGACGCAGGCTCCAAATCATTTTGGTCGCCTTCCTCTGAACAGTTTCCAGTCTTTTTACATCCTTCACAAGATATGGTCTCCAAAACTGAACACAGTATTCCAAGTGAGGCCTCACCAGTGACTTATACAGTGGCATTAGTACCTCTTCCTTTCTGCTGGTAATTCCTCTTTATATGCAACCCAACATCCTCCTGGCTTTTGCTACCGCCTTGTCGCACTGTTTTGCCACCTTGAGATCCTCAGAAATAATCACACCAAGGTCCTTCTCCTGGTCCGTGCACACCAACCTCTCACCCCCCTTATTACATACATTTCCCTTGGATTTCTGCTTCACAAGTGCATGACACTGCACTTCTTTGCATTAAATCGTAACTACCAAGCATTAGACCATTCTTCCAGCTTTTGTAGATCTTTCCTCATGTTATCCACTCCCTCAGGGGAGTCCACTCTGTTGCAAATTTTCATGTCATCTGCAAAAAGACAGACTTTTTTCCATTCAGTCCTTCAGCAATATCACTCACAAATACATTGAACAGTGCCGGGCCCAGGACCGAACCCTGGGGCACCCCGCTAATCACTCTCCTTTCATCAGAGTGAGCTCCATTTACCATCACCTTCTGTCGTCTGTCAGGCAACCAATTTCTGATCCAGTTCACCACGTTGGGACCCATCCCCAAACTACTAAGTTTATTGATAAGCCTCCTATGAGGAACAGTATCAAAGGCTTTGCTGAAATCCAGGTAGATGACATCCATCGCATGCCCCTGATCTAGTTCTCTGGTCACTCACTCAAAGAACTCAATCAGATTTGTTTGGTAAGATTGTCCTTCGGTAAAACCATGTTGCCTCGGATCATGCAACCTGTTGGTTTTGAGAAAGTCCACTATTCGCTCTTTCAGGAGTGCCTCCATTACCTTTCCCACCACCGAGGTAAGGCTCACGGGCCTGTAGTTTGTCACTTCTTCCCTGTCACCACTTTTGTGAAGAGATACCACATCAGCCATTCTCCAGTACTGAGGAACTTTTCCTGTTTCTAAGGATCTGTTGAAAACATCCTTTAACGGCTCTGCAAGAACCTCTCTGAGCTCTTTCAGTATCCTGGGATGTATCCCATTTGGTCCCATGGCCTTGTCCACTTTCAGTTTTGCAAGTTGTTCTAACACATCATCTTCTGTGAATGGTGTGGTATCTACTTCATTCCCATTTTTATATTTGGGAGTCACAGGTGGTCCTTCTCCAGGATTTTCTTTAGTAAAAACAGAGCAGAAGTATTTGTTTAGCAATTTTGCTTTTTCAATGTCACTTTCCAAGAGTCTGTTCCCAGCACTTCTAAGTCCTGCAATTCCACTTCTGATTTTCCTCCTCTCCTGAATAAAGTTTTGTTGCCACACTTCATATCTTTAGCCATCTTTTCCTCTACCTTTGATTTCCTTATTTTTCTTTTTCTCTCTTTTTAGTTTGATCCTATATTCCTTTCTGTGTTCCTCTATTTAAGAGCATAAGAACATAAGATATGCCATACTGGGTCAGACCAAGGTCCATCAAGCCTAGTATCCTGTTTCCAACAGTGGCCAATCTAGGTCATACGTACCTAGCAGTTTCACAAAAAGACACAGGTTCCACAATGCTTGTACTGGGTCAAGCATTGATATCCTGGGTCCCTTCTTAATAATGGTTTATGGACCTTTCCTCCATGAACTTGTCCAAACCTTTTTTAAACCCAGCTACACTAACAGCCTTTACTACATCTTCCGGTAACAAATTCCAGAGTATGATTACACATTGAGTGAAAAAATATTTTCTTTTATTAGTCTTAAATAGTTTACCCTGTAACTTCATTGCATGTCCCCTAGTCTTTCTATATTCTGATAACGTAAACAATCGATCTACGTTTACCCGTTCCACTCCATTAATTAATTTATAGCTTCTATCATATCTCCCCTCAGCCGTCTCTTTTCCAGGTTAAAGAGCCCTAACCTTTTTAGCCTTTCTTCATAGGAGTATCCTTCCATCCCCTTTACCATTTTGGTGGCTCTTCTCTGAACCTTTTCTAAAATCGCTATATCCTTTTTAAGATACGGCGACCAGAATTGCACACAATATTCAAGGTGCGGTCTCACCATGGAACGATATAGAGGCATTATAATATCTTTTGTTTTATTTTCCATTCCTTTCCTTATCATACCTAGCATTCTATTTGCTCTCTTGGCCACTGCTGCACACTGGGCCGAGGGTTTTAACATGGTATCCACAATGACGCCTAAATCTTTTTCCTGGGTGGTAGTTCCTAATGTGGAACCTTGCATCGTGTAACCATAGTTTGGGTTGTTCTTCCCTAGGTGCATAACCTTGCACTTGTCCGCATTAAATTTCATCTGCCATTTTGATGCCCAGTCTTCCAATTTATCAAGATCCTCTTGCAATTTTCACAATCCTCTTGGGTTTTAACAATTTTAAATAGTTTTGTGTCATCTGCAAATTTGATAACCTCACTCGTTATTCCCTTTTCCAGGTTTTGTGAAAGCTGTGGTTTATGGTTTAGGCATTTGATATACTGGCCTTTACTTACACATCAGAGCAGTTTTACATGTGTATGCTAACAGGTACTTTTTTATTCCCTTGTCCCTGAAGAGCTCACATCCTAAGTGTACCTGAGGCAATGGAAGATTAAGTGGCTTGCCCAAGGCCACAAGGAGCAGCCATGAAACTAGAGACCCCAGTCCCTCTGGCCTGAGGTTACTTGTCCCCATGGGAGAATTGAACTCCTGGCCCTCTGGCCTGAGGTAACCTGTCCCAAACACTGTGGTTTTTGCCTTTATTTGAGCAGCCACTTCTTTGGAAAACCAAATAGGTTTCCTTCTCTTATTGTTTTAATTTACTTTCCTTACATATTTATTTGTTGCCCCCTTTGTTGCCTCCTTTAGTTTAGCCCATTGCAATTCCACTTCCCTTATCTGCTCCCACCCTGCCAACTCCTCCTTCAGGTACTTGGCCATTTTACTGAAGTCAGTGTTTTTGAAGTTTAGGATTTTCAGCTTGCTATGATTGGACTTTTATCTCAAACCACAACCATGTAATGATCACTGCTGCTCACAGGGGCACCCACCCAGACATTTGACACGCCCATCACCATTTGTCTAAGTAACACACCTTGCAAAGCATCCACAATTGTTTTTGCTTCTTTCCAGCTTTGCAGAAGGAGTAATCCAATACGCATTGGTTAGATTAAAGTCACCCAATATGATCACTTCCCCCTTTGTGGCTATCTTGGCAATATCTATAATCAATTTGTTATCTATTTCTTCGATTTGAGTCGGAGGTCTGTAGACTACAGCAATATGGATGACAGTGCCATCTCCTCTTTCCAACACAATCCAGAGCGCTTCTTCTTTTCCCCATGCCCCCTGCATTTCAGTAGCTCTAATATTGCTTTTGACATACAAGGCTACTCCTCCTCCTTTTCCACTTTCTCTGTCCCTTCTGAATAGATTATAGCCAGCTATGGCTATAGCCCATGCATGCAATTCATTAAACCATGTTTCTGTAATGGCCACAATGTCCAAGTCCATTTCCACCATTAGGGCTTCCAGGTCCGGAACTTTGTTAGTTAAACTTCAAGCATTTATGCTCATTGCTTTCCAGACAGAACTGTTTTTCTTGTCCTTGCATATGGCAAGAATAGGGACATAATTTAGTTGTTACACTAAAACTAGTGTTTACAACCTTTATATCTAGTTACCTGTGTCTGCATTTTTTTGTATTTATGCATGATAAATACCCTACAAGCCAATTTATTATTAATAAAGCATAATTACTCACCTGTAACAGGTGTTTTCAAGGAGCAGCAGGAATCAGTCCTCATATATGGGTGATGTCGGTGCCGACAGAGCCCTCATGCTCTGAGCCCCAGCTTTCAAAGAAAGCCTTTGGGAATGCAGCATGCATGCGCGGTCCCCTTCCCACCCAAGGGTGCCATCTTGCTCAGTCTGATGACATAGCTGAAAGACAGCAAAATATCAAAATGAAGTATATGACTGCAACTCCAGGGGAGGAGGGAGGGTCATGAGGATTGATTCTTGCTGCTCCTGGAGAGCACCTGTTACAGGTGAGTAACTACGCTTTCTCCAGGACCAAGCAGGAAGTCAGTCCTCACATATGGGACTCCCCTTGCTCTAGGCTACCGTGAACCCAAAGCTGAAAAATGGATCCCTCTTGAGAGCCACAGCGTCAGTGACAAGAATTTTCTCTGAGAACGCACCCCATACGGTAGCCCAACACCAAGGGCCGGAGGGTAGGAGTTGCCTAAACCTCAAAGAGATTACGGAGTACTGCCTGGCCGAAAACACTGTCCCGCCGGGACTCTCTCTCCTGGCCGAAAACACTGTCCTGCCGGGACTCTCTCTCCAGGCAGTAATGGGCTGCATAAGTCTGGCTTGAAGACCAAGGTGTGGCCCGGCAGATGTCTGCCAACGGAACAGAGAGGAGATGAGCTACTGACGCGGCTTTTGCCCTGACACAGTGGGCGATGACCCGACCCTGCAAGGGGAGGTCGGCTGCCCTGTACACCCAGACGATGCAATCTGCTACCCAAGTGGACAATGTGTGCTTGGAGACAGGTAACCCCATCCTATTAGAGTCAAGCGAGACGAAGAGCTGAGCAGCCCTTCGATGCTCCCGCGTGCGTTCTATGTAAAAGGACAATGCCCTCTTACAGTCCAGGGTATGCAAGACTGTTTCAGCCTGGCTGGAATGGGGCCTGGGAAAGAAGGTCGGAAGAACCACCTCCTGATTGAGGTGGAAAGAGGAGACACTTTTGGGAGGAACTTGGGATGGGTCCGTAGGACCACCCTGTTCTTATAGAACCGCGTGTACAGTCTATCAGAAACCAGAGCTTGTAGCTCACTCACGCGTCTGGCCGATGTAAGAGCCACCAGGAAGAGCGCTTTCCAAGAGAGGAAGCGCAAATGGCAAGTAGCCATAGGCTCAAAGGGTGGGTGAGTAAGTTGCTGCAAGACCACGTTCAAATCACACTCAGTCGCCGGTGGACGAACCGGAGGCTTGAGTAGAAGCAGACCGCTGAGAAATCTGGACACCAAGGGGTGAACCAAAAGAGGCTGTCCTTCCACCAGTGAGTGGTGCACTGACAAAGCACTGAGGTGGACCCGAACAGAGTTAGACTTAAGGCCTAGGTCTGAAAGGTGAAGTAAATACTGCAGTACTATTGGCACAAGGCAAGAGAAAGGATCTTCATTATGCTGAGCACACCACACTGTAAACCTACGCCACTTGAGGGCATAAGACTTTCTGGTAGACTGCTTCCTAGAGGCCAATACCACCTCCTCAACCTCCTTAGGTAGAAGTAAGGGAGCTAGCACTACCCTTTCAGCAGCCAGACCATCAGATTTAGGGACCTGAGGTTGGGGTGCAGAAGGGAACCCTGCTCTTGAGACAGGAGATCGTGTTGCAGGCCTAGAGGGAACGGAGCTTCCACCACCAACTGCAGAAGAAGTGGAAACCAAGGCTGCCTCGGCCATCTGGGGGCTACCAGAATCACCAAGGCCTTGTCCCAAAGGATCTTGAACAGAGTTCGGGCCACCAGGGGTGTGGGAGGAAACGCATACAGGAGGCCCATGGACCAAGAGATCAGAAAAGCATCTGCCGCCATCCTCAGGGGATGCGGCTGTCTAGAGCAAAACCTGGGTAGCTGACGGTTTAGTGGACTTGCAAAGAGATCGATGGATGGAAACTTCCAGCAGAGGAAGATCTGCTGGACCACCAGTGGATTCAACTGCCATTCGTGAGGCTGGAGAATCCTGCTTAGCTTGTCTGCTAGGAAGTTCTCTTGACCAGGTAGGTAGACTGCTTTGAGAAACATACCCTGCCTGACCGCAAAGGAGCAATGGTCCGGTGCCTCGTGACATAGGAACCTGGACCCTGTGTCCCCTTATTTGTTCACGTAGAACATTGCTACCTGATTGTCCGTCTGAACTAGGACAGACTGTTGAGAGAGGGCCTGACAGAAAGTTTGCAGAGCTAAGCGGATTGCTCGCAGCTCTAAAAGGTTGATTTGCTGCGTGGCATCCTGAGGGGACCACAGGCCTCGAGTTCATGAGCCCTGGTAATGTTCACCCCAGCTCCTTAAGGAAGCATCTGTCGTCAGCACCTTTGTGTGTGCTGGAGCCTGAAAAGGTACACCCCTGAGAAGATTCGGTGGATGTAGCCACCACTGCAAGGAGTACAGAAGTCGTCTGGACACCCTTACTCTGTCTCGGAGGTCGCCGGTGGCTTGTGTCCACTGATCTCTGAGGCACCATTGAGCAGTCCGCATGTGCAGAGAGGCATTCGGGGTCACATGTACAGTGGATGCCATGTGGCCCAGGAGATGCAGGAAGTGCCTCGCAGAAACATGAGAATTGTGTTGGACCTGGTTGACCAAATTCATCAGTCTTTGGGCCCTGTTCTCGGGCAAGTAAGCTCTTGCCTGAAAGGTGTCCAACCTGGCCCCTTTAAACTCTAGGTTCTGAGAGGGGAGCAAAGTGGACTTTGCGTAGTTTATGACAAAGCCCAGATGCTGAAGAAGAGAGACAGTGCGAAGAGTGGCCTGTCGGGCCTCCTGGAGTGACTGGCCCCTGATTAGCCAATCGTCCAGTTACGGGAAGACAAAAATCTCCTGATTTCTGAGAAAAGCCGCCACCACTGCCAGGCATTTGGTGAAAACCCTGGGGGCAGAGGTTAGTCCAAAAGGAAATACCCTGTACTGAAAGTGGTTTCCTCCCACCACAAATCTGAGATATTGTCTGTGGTCTGGATGGATGAGGATGTGAATATAAGCATTCTTTAGGTCTAAGAAGCATAGTCAGTCTCCCTGCTGGAGGTAGGACAACAGTATCCCAAGGGTAAGCATCTTGAACTTTTCTCTCTCCAGAAACTTGTTCAGATTTTGCAAGTCTAGGATAGGTCTGAGGCCTCCTGTTCTCTTTGGTTCAAGGAAGTACCTGGAGTAGAAGCCTTGCTCTTTCAGGTGGTGCGGCACCGGTTCCACCGCCTGTTCCTTTAGAAGACTTGCCAACTCCTGAAGGAGGAGGTTCCTGTGTAGAGGGAGTCTTAGAGGCTCCCCTGGACAGTAGGAGGGGGGTAGCTGGTGGAAATGGAGCATATAGCCCTTCTGGACTATGCTCAGTACCCAGTTATCCCCTGTGATGGCTGGCCACCTGTAGGTGTACAGAGTCAGCCGACCTCCTGTGCTGAGTGGGGTCACTGGCGGAGGAGAGGCTATGCCTTGGGAGTCAAAAACCCCCTCCTGGCTGTGCAGGAGCCGGAGCTGGAGGCTTGGGGGTTTTCTGCCTACGGGGCCCATGCCCCTGCCCTTTGGCCTGCTGTCCCTGTTGGGGAGCTGGAGAGGCCTGATATTGAGGGTGGGTTTTGTAGGCAGTACCCTTCCTCGGGAAAAAGGGCTTCTTTCCTGAGCCCTTCTTTTTGTGAGAAGGGGCAGAAGTCTTTCTGGACAGCCTTGTCCTGGTGAGAGTCTCGGTCTCGATTTCTGCAGCCTTCTCAGTCACGGGCTTGCCGAACAGGTTGTAACCTCGGCACGGGCCATCGACCAACTTATCCTGCACCCATGACTCCAGGTCCAACGACTGTAGCCAAGCCTGACGGCGTGCACTGATGCCGGCTGCTGCTACCCGGGCCGAAGCCTCAAAGCCATCATAGGCTGCTCGAGAGATGAACTTCAAGCACTCTCGGATCCCTGTAGACAAGGCTTTGAATCTCTGCAAGGGTTCCTCGGAGAGGCCAGCTGAAAACCCGGCAATCTCCTTTGCCAGGTCCCGTAAGTACATGCCGATGTACAGCTGGTAAGTCTGGACACGCCAAGACAGCATCGAGCCCTGGAAGCACTTTCTACCGAGGGCATCCAGGTTCCGGGCCTCTCGGCCGGGAGGCACTGAGGAGTGCATCGAGGAGGGCGAGCTGGCATGAGCAGAACAAAGTGACAATAACACGGACCCCCTTTTCCCCCCCCCCCCGGTCTCTCTGACGTATATTTACTCATTATTTATCTCCTCTGTAAAAGCTATAACAAAGAGGACCTCCAGTCACAGGGCCTAGCACCAAAAACGTGAAAAATAAAGAAAGAAAAGAAAAAGGGGACCCGGCACCCCCCCGGGAACCCCTCCAACTGAGCCCCGGACTATCCGGCCTGCAATCCCGATCAGGCCGCAGTGCAGAGTGCGCCATGCTGCTGCACGAGCTTTCACAAAATGGCTGCCGGTGTAAAAGCGCTTTGGCGCCAAAACCGCCGTGGTACTCGTGCCCGCTCCAGGGACCCATTTTCAGCCTGCCGGACGTCGCTGTGTCCCGGTCTGGCTTGGGAGCCCCCCCAGAACCTACCTTTAAATGTCTGCCCTGCCAGCCGCAACATCACTCAGCATGGAGAGCGACGCTCGCAGCGAGAGCAAGTCTGCCGGGTGGAGCACTGAGCACTGACAGACGGCGCACCATGGATAACACTAGCCAGCGAAAAGTGAGGCTGAACTCAGCAGAGCTCTCCCCCATACCATCCAGGGCAGAGAAGTAAAACAAAGACAGAAAGGCAAGCGTCTCTTTTTTTTTTTTTTTAAAGACACAGCACCCTCAGGGAAACCAAAATAAAATAAGATACAGGGGAACAAAGGAATTTGAACTTTGGGAAACTAAACTACACTATGCTGCTTCTAATCCGTTCCTCGAGTGAGCCCAGCACCTAGGCTCACTAAGTCCTCCTGCTGCATGGAGACTGGACACACTGGGGTTGATGGGAGATGGCAGCAGGCTACATCCAGTGATGTCACAAGTTTTGACATGCCCAGTCTCCAAGCTGCAGGATGAGGTTCACTACCCAGAGGTAGAGGACTAAACTGGAGGGACAATCAGGAACCCTCATCCAGACCAGAGAGCTACGCTTCATGCTGTTGTAACATTTTAACAGTACCCTGAGAAAAAATGTAAAAATGAGCCATAGTTCCGCTCAATATCCCCTCCATTCGGGTAACAGACAACCAAACATCCTTCAGCGAAATATCAGCTCCCGCTGTATCAAACGATGCCAAATCTGAAATTGTATCGATGCCAAATCTGAAATAGCAGGCATGGAAATGGGAACTGGAAGAGGCAATGTTCCGTTCAAAGAAACAGACGCCAAGGGTGCTTCTCCCCAAATATATTGGGTAGAGGTAGTAGAAGAAAATCCCACCTCCCTCAAACCGAGGTCCTCCAACCCATTAAGAAGTGAAACATTAGCTTCATTAGGTTGAAAGGGAGGAGTACAAAACCCCAAATTAAGTGAGACTTCTGTAGAAGAAACAGTTTCCCCAACCACTGAAGCCAGTTTAACAGTACTCACAATGTGCATGTCCATTGGTTCTTGTACCGCTTGTGCTGCAGTAGGTGCTTTGGCCTTAGCTTTCTGCTTTCCCATTGCAGAGCCTCCAAACACAGCCCGAGAAGACCACTTTTCCACAGACTTCCTCAAGCGCTCCTAAGGGACTCCCAAGGGGCAGAGCATGCCCCTTAGGTCACGCCCCTTCGGGCACTCGCTCACAGCCACGCTCCCATGGCCGCATCCCGCAGCAAAGCCGGCTTTTATCCTCAGTCGCAGGGAGGGAGGAGCTCTGAAACCCAGCATACACAGATGGAATCAGGATGCAGGCAGTCAGCTGAAATCAGGCAGTTTAGATCCAGAATGCGTACAGCAATCCCGCAGCACCAGCTGGCTCTTATCCTCAGTCGCAAGGAGAGAGAAGCTCTGAAACCCGGTGTGCACAGGTGGAATCAGGACGCAGGCAGTCAGCTGAAACCAGGCAAGTTAGATCCAGAACATGCTCCTATGAGCAAATTTATATCACAATAAATTATCTTTTAAAAAGAAACCATTACATAAGTGAGTATTTTCCCTCAGTGCTAATTCAATAGGATCAATACCAGAGTGCATAATAATATTACATTACCTGATCCCCTACAGTAGTCTGCCACTATTAAAAAGAAGTTTAGCACGTTTGCTTTATGAGGGTAAGACGGGCCTAGGCTAAGGCAGCTAAAACGTGCCTATTTAATAAAGACAAGTAGGCAAATACTTGTCTTTATAAAATACTGGTCTAGGTGGCAGAGCTCACATGTTAAATTCAGGCATGGGCATTTACACTTTCTCTAACAGGTATAAATGAATATGCATACAGTTGACAAGTATAAGGGTAATGAAAGAGCAGACTTGTGAGCTCTGCCCAGACCATGTCCATGGCTACGCCTCCCAGCAAAACACACACCTTGAAGCCAACGCACACACACCTTCATTCCAATGCACACCTTCATGCCAACCGGTGTAAACGGCCAAATACACGCGTTAATGAATTTATGAAGTGACTGCCTATGTGTGGTGGAAGGATATCTTGGATTTCATCCTTAAATTTCCATATAGTGGGAGTGGAGGAGTAGCCTAGTAGTTAGAGCACTGGCTTGGTAACCAAGCAACTAGGGTTCAATTCTCACTAGTAACCCTTATGGCCTAGGGCAAACCACTTAACTCTCTATTTCCTTGGAAGAAAGACCTGGCAATTTACTTCCAGTCATGCTGCCAAGAAGACCCAGGAGCTGCTGGGTTGCCAGGAGTCAACATAGGCTCAAAGGCTTGCAGTGCATGATTAGACACATTTGTGACTTCTTGTCTGTGAAGCAGGTAGTGCAGACTGTTCTAGTGCATACCTAGATTATTGCAGTATTGTTTATATAGGTCTTCTGAATAAATTCATTTATTGTTTGCAATTACTACAAAACATAGCTGCAAAGCTCATTTTGAGAGGACACAAATGGGACAGAGCTTCCTCTTATTTGTATGACCAGTGAGGAGCTCTCTCTTCCTGGAAGCACTCCATAATGCATCCATTATTAAAACAACATAAACTAGACCCATCTATTCTGGGTTAATTACCGTCCCATATTCAATTTGCCTTTCCTAGCTAAGCTTCTTGAAAAAAACATTTTTAGCAAGTTTCACACTTCTGGGAGTCAAATAATTCACTTCATCCATGACAGTCAGGCTTCCGACTACAACATAGCACTGAGATCTCCCTCATAGGTATACTGAATGAGATAGCGATTCAGCTGGACAATCTTCATGACATCCTGATAATCTATAAGAAAAGCTATGCCATACTGGGTCAGACCAAGGTCTATCAAGCCCAGTATCCTGTTTCTAACAGTGGCCAATCCAGGTCACAAGTACCTAGCAGGTTCCCAAAGAGGCAGACAGGTTCCACAATGCTTGTTATTAGGGCAAGCAGTGGATTTCCCAGGTCATCTTTAATAATGGTTTATGGACCTTTCCTCCAGGAACTTGTCTAAACCTGTTTTAAACCCAGCTACATTAACAGCTTTTACTACATCCTCTGGTAACGAATTCCATAGATCGATTATGCGTTGAGTGAAAAAATATTTTCTCTTATTAGTCTTTTTTTTTAAACTCTGTTTATTGATTCACAGCATACACTTATTTATTATTATTTATTTACATTCTTTTATATACTGTGCTATTCTGCATCAGTGTGGTTTATATTAAACAAACTGAAATTACATTGAACAGGGCATTATAACTTGAAGATAACTATTTTACAGGGAACATGGGCTATGGAGGGTTAAGTGGCTTTTCCAAGACCACAAGGAGCACATGTGGGACTAGAAACCCCAGTCCTTCTGGCCCAAGGTTACTGTCCTCTGGTGGGATTTGAACCCCTGACCTGAAGTACCTTGCCCCAACCACTAGGCCACTCCTCCACTCCACCACTCCTCCATGTATGCAATTCATGTCAAATACATACATAGAATCGCTGGCAGAGCTGGCTCTGATCCACCGCCATGGGGTTCAAACAACCATGGCTAAGTGTAATGACAAGTATTGACAAATACCCCAAATTGTTTTAAGTTTCATTTAGCCTCCCACCTCCCCTTTCCCCACCCTCCCACCCATCACCCCCCTCCTTAATGTAGCCTCTACCCCTTCAGTTAACATTCCTTAGGAACATGGAAATATGGAATACCCTTTGACAACACCCCCCTTACCCGTTCATCTGAGCTCTTGCTCCCTAGCCCTCAATTGGCAACAGGACACTGCGAACCCGCGGTCCTAGCCGCTGGAGATATGGTTCCCAGATCAGTAAAAAGGAGGCACATTGTTTAACACTCCCTCGGGCTCCTCTCTGTTCCAGCAGCATTAGCTGGTGGAAACTATTACGCCACTCCCAAAAAGTAGGGGCCACCGGCTCTCTCCATTTTTGTAATAATGGACCCTTACCCACCAGACATGCCTTTCGCACCAAAATCCTCTCCCACCTTCCCTTCGGATGAAGCGGGCGGAGTTGGTCCAACACCACTAGGGATCCCTTCCATTGAATCTGTTGGCCAATTAGGCTACTAATATAGTTACCTATCCTCAACCAATAACCTCGGACTTTCAAGCACCTCCACCACATATGCCCCAAATCTGTCAAATGACAGGAACACTTCGGGCAACTGCCATCTAACGTAAGGTGACTTCGCATTGCTCGTCGTGGAGAGAAGTGTGCCCGAATCAGGCATTTTAACTGTATCTCCTGCCATCTAACCCCCTCCACGAGCCCCGGAATCCGATGTAATGCTCTCCCGATCGACCCTGGGGTCACCTTTAGGTTCAGCTCCTTCGCCCATAGTGCCTCCTAAATCGAATAATTTGGCGGGGTGTCACACGCCCCCAACCGTCTCTTGAAATCTGCAATCCTGGGCGGGCAGTCCTCCCCCAAAGCAAAAAATGCCAAAATCTTCTCTGATCGCTCCAGTTCCAATGCCGCCCTCAGCAGCGAAGCCACATAGTGAGAGACCTGAGCATATGCAAAATAATGTCTAGAAGGTAAGTCATACTCTCTGTAAAGTTTGCCAAAAGACTTGCTGACCCCCTCCTGGTCCACCATATGGCCCACACTCTGAATCCCCGCTGTCCCCCATCGCTGAAAAACAGCGGTGTCCATTCCAGGGGAGAACCGAGCATTCCCCCACAAGGGCAGCCATCGTGACAACTCCGGGCTGCCGCCCCAATTTTTTTGTAGCCGCTGCCAAGTACGCCGCGCCGGCATTACCAACACACTACTAGTCACTCGACGTGGCACCGTTGAACTGTTTAAATGCAACATTGCTGTCAAACTGTGGGGAGCCACCAATGCCTCCTCTATCCCCAAAGGAGTATACACGTCCGTACCACCCAACCAGTCTCCAATGTGGCGGGCCTGACAAGCCAACACATACGCTCCCAAATCCGGTATGCCTATCCCCCCATGTTGCCAACCGCCCCGTAACCGGTACATCGGGATACACGCCCTGGCCCCCTTCCACAGAAAGCCATGAATCTCCTGTTCTATACAAATAACGTCTTTCCGTGGCATCCACACTGGGAGGATCTGCAACCAATAAAGGATGCGTGGTAAGATCACCATCCCTAGTGGTGCCGCTCTCCCCAACAAGGACAGCGGCAGAGGAGTCCAAGCCTGCAATTGTGCCCGGGTCTTGAGCAGTACCCTTTCAAGTTCTTTTTATACAGATCTTTTGGGTCTCTTGTCAGAAGGATACCCAGATACACAAATGAGTCATATACCCATCTCAGCGGAAAGGGCCCTCCCCAACTTTCTCGAAGCGTACCCGCTACATCCAAGACTTCCGACTTTTCCATATTGATACGCAATCTTGCAAACCTTCCAAATGTTGCAAACTCCTCCAGCAATCATGGTAACGACCACTGCGAGAGCGTCAAATGCACCAGCATGTCGTCCGCGAAAGCAGCCATCTTGAAGCCTTGTCACCCCATCCGTATTCCCTGAATGTCTTTGGAGGCCTCTATCCTCCGTCCTAGTGGGTCCAGGGATAGCACAAACAGCAACGGGGACAGCGGGCACCCCTGATGCGTACCTCTTTCTAATCCAAATTTCTCGACAAAACTCCATTGCACAGCACTCCCGCAGTTGGCTGTGTATAAAGCAAGTCTACCATGCCACAAAACGACTCACCTATCCCATAGCCTGGTAAAAGCAAATGCAAGTACTCCCAGTTCACTTGGTCAAACGCTTCCTCGGCATCGAAGCTAATCAAAAGGGACTGCTGCTCGGTACCTCGTATCCACTCCAGGGATGCCATGATTTTTCGAAGGTTCCGCACCGCATACCTGCCCCTAACAAAATCCACTTACGAACCATGCACCAGTTTCCCCATAAATTGGGCCAATTGATCTGCCAATATCTTAGCCAGCATTTTCAAATCAAAATTTAACAGGGAGATAGGCCGATATGATGCAGCCTGCGTGTGATCTTTCCCTGGTTTAGGTATAAGTGTAATGTACGCATGATTACCCCTCCCCCATGCAAACCCTCCCTGCTCAACTCGTTTATGATACATTGCCACCAGCAACTGGGGCGTCAAATCCCCCAGCAGCTTATAAAATTCTGCCCCAAAGCCGTTAGGGCCGGGCGCCCGATAACAATCAGCCTTCTGAATGACCAGGTGAACTTCCTCCACCGTTATCGGGGTATCTAATTGTGCCCTCTGATCGCCCGTCAACCTTGGCAGTTGCACATTTTGCAGGTATTGTAGCATGGCGCCCACCGAACCCTCCCTCTTCAAGTATAATTTCTGATAAAAAGATCGTAACACCTGAGCAATAGCTCGACTCTCTTTATGCAACCTCCCCTGCTCGTCCTGCAAGGCCGCCACTGCGCGAGATCCTCGACTGCCCTGAAAGCAGCATGCCAAAAGCCTCCCAGGCTTGTCTCCAAAGCGGTAAAGCTGATACCGGTAATACATCCATGATTTTTTGCCCTCCCGTGCAATACCTCGTTCAAGGCTACTTGGGTCTCCCACAGTTTTCGTTTATTAACTGCACATGGATTGAGCCCATACCGCCTCCTATCTTTCACTACCTGTTTTTCAAGGCGGATTATCTGCTCTGTCAGCATCTTCCACCTTCGCGCAACATACCCAATGATATCCCCCTGCAGAACCACCTTTGCAGTCTCCCACAACAGCTCCGGACTCCCCCGGTGGCCTTCATTATGGAAAACAAACTCTGTCCAGCACTTCTTAAAGTATGCCTGAAATTCGGCGTCCTTGTACAATTATTTATTTATTTATAGACTCTTATATACCGCACTATTAAGCATCAGCGCGGTTCACAAAAAACAGTGAGATACACAATTCAACAGTACTTTGTGTTTACAGAAAACAGGAGAATATAACTCGGATAACAGGGTATATAATTAATAAACATAGTCATAATATCATCATGGCTTCAGTTTTGTGTGTATGTGGTCTGTGGGGTATCTGTATTGTATGTGTATGAGTGGAAGGTCTGTGGGTTGGTTGAGATGTCTTTATTGTTTACTGGATAAGATAAAAGGAAGAGGTAGTGTTTCAAAGCTTTGCGAAACTGCAAAAGGTCTGGTATTGCTCGGATGTTTTGAGGAAGGCTATTCCAACACCTTGGTGCACAGAATAAAAAGGCCCTGTCTGAAGTAGTTTTGGTACACTGTGATATTGATTTAGGGACTAACAGAGTATTGAGTGTTACTGACCTTCTGTCTCTATTGAGGGGTGGTGTTTGGATCAAGTCTGATATTGATGAAGATGAGAGTTCTTTGAAGGCTTTGAATGTAATTAGTAAAATTTTGAAAGTGAGTCTACTTTGAATTGGGAGCCAATGAAGATGTTTTAGAATAGGTGAGATATGGTCTTTCCGGGAAGCTCCATGAAGGACTCTTGCTGCAGCATTCATAGCCATTTGAAGTGGGTGTAAGGTGGTTTGTGGAAGACCTTGTAAAATTGAGTTCGCATAATCAAAATGAGGTATGATTAGCGCCTGATAGATGGTTCTAAAATTGTCTGGCTCTAGCAAGGATTGAAGGTGTCTAAGGGAGCGTATTTTGTGATATACCGCTCTTACAATATTACTAATATGTGCTTTCATATCTAATTTCTGGTCTAAAGTGACACCGAGGTATCTGATGGTGGTCTTGGTCTGGAGGTTAGCATCATTCACTTTCAAAAAGGATGGAGCAGTGAAATTTTGGTTACGTGTAATAAATAACACCTCTGTTTTCTTGTGTTGGATCCTTAGATTTTGGGATTGTAGCCAGTTGGATACTTCATTTATGCAGTTAGTTAATGGATTGAGATCAGGGTTCTCAGTTGTAAAAGGAAAATATAAAAGTACATCATCCGCGTATATCATGCAGTTAACTCTAAAGGATCGAATCGGGTTACAGATAGGCTGCATGTATATATTAAACATAAGGGCGGAAAGGGATGAGCCTTGAGGGACCCCTTGTTTTTGATGAAACTGATCTGATGAAGTATTGTTGGATCATACTTGTTGCCATCTGTCAGAAAGGTAGGATCTACACCACTCAAGTGCTTTATCAGTAATTCCCTTCCCTTTGAGACGCTCAAGGAGGCGTTCATGGCTAACAGAATCAAAAGCGGCTGCGATATCAAGAAAAACAAGGACGAACCCTTGGCGGATGTTATCAATTCCTGATAATAAGCTGCTGAACAGAGTAGTTAGAAGCGTTTCCACACCGTGGAATTCTCTGAAACCGTGCTGGCATGAGTCCAGTGGGGCGTTAAGATCTATATGATCCTGAATTTGTTTTTGTACTCCTTTTTCCAAAAGTTTTGCTAGTAATGGAATACTTGAAATAGGTCTATATGATTCTGGTTTAAGAGGGTCAAGTTTGTTGTTTTTTAGTAATGGCCTTATGGATGTTTGCTTAAGGGTACGAGGGAAAGTTCCTGTTGTAAATGATTGAATCATGAGTCTGGATATGATGGGACTGAGATCAGCTCGTAGATCTTTGATCCAGAACGCAGGGCAAGGATCAGTATGAGCGGTGGTCATGTTTATGCAAGCAATGGTGTCTTCGATTTGTCGTTTAGATGGTATTGAGAAGATAGTGAGTAGAGTTTGATCTACTGGATCTAGGACTATGTTAGGAGCCGAGTTATTGTCAATTTGGCAGAGTTTGGATTGTAGATAGTTAGCAAATATTTGAGGGTGGATTTCATATTTAAGTTGTGAGGCAGGTTCATTTGTCAAACGCTTAACTATGGCAAACAGGTCATGAGGTTTGTTCAGAGATCTTTTTAAAGTGACTGCATGGTGACGTCTCATTGATTCAGTAACTGCCATGCGATGAGATGTGAGATGTTGGATATATACAGCTCTGTCAACTTCAGAGTGTGAGTGTCGCCATCGTCTTTCAAGTTTCCTTAGGGTTGTGCGCGAGGCCTTCAGCTCAGATGAGTACCATATAGCAGAGTGTCGCTTGCTTTGTAGTTTGTTGGTCGATGGACATGTGGCAATCGAACTGAAAGTACTATTCCAATTAGAAACTAAATCATCAATGCTGCACTCTGGTAAGTTGGTTAGTGGAAGTGTTGTTTTTAGGATTAGGTCTTTGTCAAATGGCTTGAATCTTCTCAGAGGGGTACTAGGATGGTCGTTTATTCCTCTTTCATCCTTATGAGTTCCCGGATAGTTCCCATTCTGCCGGCTATCCAGTGTACCCTGGGAAGGACCTCCCCAGCCTGAGGCCCTCCCAGAAGCTCATCCAGATGTTGCATTCCTATGTCTCGATTATCGCTGAGGCTACTTGCTATCGCCCCATATACTACACCCCCACCCAATCCTCCTATCCCCCAACCCACTTACTCCCATCCCTAAACTACCCCTCCTTCTACCCTAATCCCCTCTCCTCCCCCCACCCCATCGCTGCCCCTTAACCCAGCTCCCTCTCTCCCTCCCTTCCCGCTGATCTCACTTCCCCTCCCCCTCTCCTTCCATTAGTCACCTTAATGTGTTTAGGCCCCCCTCCCCCATCGGTGCTCTGCTATCTCCATGTCCCAAGTCCCAACCCATCTCCCCCATATCCCTGGGATTCTGCCAGTGGGGCTACCCCAATGTGATATACCTAACCCCAACCTCTATGGGTTCAGCACAAAGAGTCCTGATCTCCCGCTTAAACATTCCTAACTGCTACCGCGGGAGAACCCACTCACCCCGCCCCTCCATTCACCATTATCACATTTATGACAATCCCAAAAATACAAGAAACACACTCACCCCCACTGATAATATGAAACATATACCCCTTTCTTTTCCTGGTATTAACCCAAGCCCCCAAACAACCCACTGCCCCACACATATAAAGAAAACTAGGACCTTCGCCTCCCTCCTCCCACCAGACCACAGGGGAAAATGAGTCCCTCCACCTCTCTTCACACTGTCTAAAACCGGTACCCTCAAGTTCCAAGTCCAATGATATTGTCCAGGTCACTCTCACCAGGCCTTCGGTCACTTCTCAGAAGCTGCCACAGCCAGCAGTTTCTCTTGGCCTTGTTCACGGCCTGTTAAGTCTCGCCGCCTGCTCCTCAGCATCCGGCCCCACTGCTGCTCCCACTTTCTGCACTATGCCCGCAACGTATGGCGCCGCCACTGCAGCCGTCTCAAAGGTCCGATGTCCTCCATTGTAGGTGATATGCAGTCGAGCTGGGTACTGGACTGTAAATTTTATACTTGCATCCACCAGTTGTTGGCAAATAGGCACATAAGCTTGTCTGCATTGGCTCAGAGCCACTGAATAGTCCTGTGCCACTCTGATTTTAGCATTCTCGTACTCCAGTGCCCCCTGCTTCCTAGCTGCCTCCTTCTGCGGGAACTCCAGGAATTTGGCCAAGACCACTCTAGGCCTGTGATCCTTGGACTGCTTTGGCCCTACGCGGAGCAGTCTTTCCAGCCTGATGGACCCATAATCCTCTTTATCCTTCAGGAGCACTAGTACCAGCTTATCCAGGTATGCCTGTAACTCCCTGTCCAGGATCCGATCCGGAATGCCCATAAAACGCAAGTTGTTCCGCCTGGATTCATCTATTTTTTCTGCCTGGGCCTGGAATGCCAGCTGTACATGTTTCAGCTCCTGCTTGACCTGCTCTAGGCCCTCCTCGCTCTATTATCCGGGACGCAGCCTCCTGCATCCGATTCCCCATCGATCACATGGTTTCCTGCAGGGAGTCCATCTTGCTGTGCAAGGTGTTGAATTGTGCCGCTAGCGCTTCAGTCACCGCTGCAAAGACCTCGTCCAAAAACACTTGTGAGGCAGGCGATTTTGGGGGTGAGTCTGTCATCTTGGGCTGGCTGCCCGCTCCTTCTCCCTCCGATTAGCTTTTGCCACCGCTGCCATGCTCATTTATCGCCACCCGCACTCACGCTGATCTTCACTTCGCCCGCTGCCATCGTTGGGGAAGCGACGCGGGCAGCAGAAACGGCTCATTTCGCCAGTGAGGTCAGAGGCAGCCCGGAGAGCGAGCGTTCAGCGTCCACTTGCTCTCACCACATCTCGTGACTCTCTCTTATTAGTCTTAAGCAGGTTACACTGTAGCTTCATTGCATGTCTCCTAGTCTTTCTACTTTTTGATGGTGTAAACCAGGGGTCTCAAACTCAAATTGCTTTGAGGGCCAAATGAGGACTTGTAAAGTAACCCGCGGGCCGCATAAGACATGGGGCCTCATTTGCATAAATATTTGCATAATGTTACCATACAAAGCGCAGACGTTAATGATGCACATTTCCCAGAGCTGACATATTTCAGTTAATAAATTCAAAATAGATATTTTTCTACCTTTTGTGCATTTTTTTTCAGTTGCAATTGTTCCAGCCACTTTCTTCTGGTTTCTTTGTGTCTTCTGCTAACTCTCCATCGTCTGCTGTCCATTTGTCCTTTCTTCTCTCCTAGTTTTTTTCCATTCTCTCTCTACATCTGCTTTAACATACTAATCTTTCTCCTTTTGCTCCTTCGTCATTCCTATTTCATCCACTCAAATTTTACCCCTCCATCCTCAATCACCACTTACTCTCCCAATACCCGGCCAATTGTAGATTTTTCTTCCCTCCCACACAAAATATTTTTCCCTCTCCATTTCACTCTCCCAGCCCCATCCCATTCTAATCCTCCCCCAACATCAGCTCCCTTCTAGTTCCAGACCCACCCAGCATCCGCTCCCTTCTAGTCCCCGCATCAGCCCATGAGGGAGGAGTGGCCTAGTGGTTGGGGCAAGGTACCACAGGCCAGAAGGTCGGTAGTTCAAATCCCACTAGAGGACAGCAACTTTGGGCCGGAAGGACTGGGGTTTCTAGTCCCACAGGTGCTCCTTGTGGTCTTGGGCAAGCCACTTAACCCTCCATTGCCCATGTTCCCTGTATGTATCTCATATCCCCTTGTGTTAATTGTATCCCCTAATTGTGTTGTAACCACTTTGATTGAAGGATAAGGTGGTATACAAAACTGTCTAAATAAAATAAATAAATAAAATAAAATTTCCAGTCCTATCCTAGCCCCACCATCAGCCCATTTCCTGTCCTAGCTCCCCCCCACTAAGCCCATTTCCAGTCCTAGCAACCCCCCCAGTCCATTACCATTTCTAGCCCCCCCCATAGCCCATTACTAGTCCTAAGCCCCCAACAGCCCACTTCCAGTCCTAACCCTCCCATCACCCCATTTTCATTCTTAGCCCCCCCATAGCCCATTACCAGTCCTAACCCACCAATCAGCCCATGGTTCTGTATGAGAATTCATTTATTTTTGAGGAGCACCTATACCATCAGAAGACGGGAGTAGCGATGGGGGCCACATGCGCCCCCTCAATCGCCAATCTTTATATGGGCGATTTTGAGAAAAAATGGATGTCCTCGCCCCCTTTTCGACGACAGATTACATTTTGGGGTAGATATATGTTTTATGTTGTGGGTTGGGCAGGAAAGTCATTTGATTCAAAGTCATGATTCAATCTAACATGGTTCCATCCACCTGTAACCCAACCATTGCAACAAGTACACCAAAGCCTACCCTACTACTCAATTTCTCTGCAGTATCCACTAAAGAAATTGAACACACCATTACCTCCATTAATCTCACCACGGCCCCAAATGACCCTTGCCCAGCAAGCTGGATAAAGGAACTTCGACATGAACTAAGCCACTCATTATGCAACATAACCAACCAATCACTACTAAGAGGCGTCTTCCCACAAAGCTTAAAACACACATCAATCAGGCCCCTACTAAAAAACAGTCGCCTTGATACATCCAAAGTTGAATCCTACAGACCCATATCAAGTATTCCCCTGCTTGCTAAGATCATCGAGAAAATAGTCCAGCGACAGATCCAGCAACACGTTGACACTGAGTCACCTCTCGACCCAGCTCAACATGGCTTCAGAGAATCGCATGGGGTAGACACCATCCTAACTACCCTCTTCGACAAACTAATCACAGGAATTGATAATATACACCAAGGCTTCATCCTCATCTTTCTCGACATTGCAGCCGCCTTCGATTCTGTGAACCATAAGATACTATTACAACGTCTCCAAGAAAAAGGGTTACAGGATACTGCACTACAATGGTGTGAATCATACTTAACTAATAGATGGCAGCAAGTAAAAACAGGCAACACTTCCTCCGAGCCTTCCTACAGAAGCAGGGAGTACCCCAGGGATCATCCCTGTCTGCTTTACTATTTAACATTTATATGCAGCCTATCTGTTCCCTGATCCGCTCCCTAAATGTAGAATGCCTGGTGTATGCCGACGACATACTACTATACATTCCATTCACTATTGAGCAGCCCGATTTCTCCCCTATCATCAGATGTTTTGATGCAGTTGCTGAATGGCTCCTCACTCAAAACCTGAGGATCAATCATAGCAAGACTGATGTCCTCTTTATCACTAGGAACCAGAAATTCGTCACACCTCCATACCTGCAAGTTAAAAATGCTGAACTCAAAACAAGAGACACAATCCGATATCTAGGAATTACCCTAGATCGGCGTCTGGACATGACAACCCACGTAAAGACCGTTGCAAGATCAGTTTACCACAAGATACGAACCCTCCGCCTCCTCCGCCCACTACTCGATTTTTCGGACTATCGAACAATATTTCAGGCCCTAGTAATCCCACACCTTGACTTCGCAAACATCATCCTCCATGGCCTCCCACAGGCAACCCTCAGCCCGCTTCGGCTGGCCATGAACTCAGCTGCTAGGGTTCTAACAGGTGTATCAAAATTGGGACATATAACACCAGTAATGAAGGAGTTACACTGGCTACCACTACAAGCCCGAATCCAATACAAGGTACTAGTCATGACTTTCAAGGCACTGAACAACCAGTCTCCCACACCTATCAGCAATCTGATTAACAATATCCCTGAGAACAGAATAAGACGACCTGCACTACTCAACATGTTAATAGTACCCAAATTTACCACAAGGTGCACAAAAACAACTACCAATAGAGCTTTCTCGATTTATGCTCCGACAGCCTGGAATGAACTTCCCACCTGGATTCGATCCATACCAAGCCTCACCACATTCAGAAAAGAAATAAAACACCATCTGTTTCAAATCTACTATCCTGAAACCAGTCCTGAAAAACACAAGACACAAGCATTCAGCCCTTGCTCTAACTATCCCAACGCCCTAACCCAACATGAAAATGGTTAGCCGCCCCTCCCCCTATAGCTGTATCCTGTTCCCCAGCCGACCTAGCTACGATCATATGAAGAGCTTAAATATTCAGTTGTATATAACTCTGTGTAAATTTTATGTGTATATATCTTATAAATAGTTTCCCCGTTATTCTCCCATTATAACTTTACCCCTGTTCTATGTAAGCACATTGTGTTATGTAAAAACATTGTTGCATTGTTCAGTTGTAATGTAAACCGCACTGATCTTAATAGCGCGGTATATAAGAAAAACAAATAAATAAATAAATAAATAAATAAATTTGCAACAGTTTTTTGATTGGTTAAATCAACAAGACCCTCACATTCAATTTACACATAGTTATAACAAGGATAGAATTATTTATTTGGATGTGGAAATCAAGAGAGGTGTGGATCGTTGGCTCACTTCAATCTATCAAAAAGAAGTGGATAAAAATGCTTTGTTGCATTACCGGAGTGCTCACCCGGTCCAACTTAAGAATAGTCTCCCCTTTTCTTAGTTCCTTCGATATAGACGGAATTGTTCCGAGGATATCGATTATAAATTACAATCCAAGACTCTTCAAAAAAACTTTTCAATGTAGAGGCTACCCTTTAGGGGTGATTAAACGGGCGTATACACGAGCAAAGTTTAATCACAGGAGCTTGCTGTTAGCACCAAGGAGAGAAGAGTATCGATTGGGGGGAGAACAAGTGAACTTTATAACAAAATTTTCACCTTATAGCAGTTCTTTGAAAAAGATCTTGAAACGTCATATGAATGTGTTGCAGAGTATCCCAGGCTTGGAGGATAAATCAATCAGATGTGTGTGGCAACGTCACAGAAATTTAAAGGAGCTTCTTAGCCCGGCAGTATTAAGGCCTTTGGTCATTCCTGAACATACCATACGAAAAGGGGCATACCAAATGTGGTAGTTGTAACATCTGTAGTATGACGTTGGAATTAACTGAATTTCATTACCATGGCATAAAGTATTCCTTAAGAAAACAAACCACCTGTAGTTCGACTTATGTGGTATATGGTATACAGTGTCCATGCCATTTACTGTATGTTGGAAAGACTATTCGATCTTTACGAACCCGCATTAATGAACATCAAAGTCGATTGCAATGCAAGAAGACTGAAGCACCTATTGTAACCCATTGCTTAACTTTCAACCATCAATTTGATCAACTTCATTGCTTTTGTATAGATCAAATTACAGTAGGATTTGCGGGCAAGACGAGGGAACAAAGTCTTTTAATTTGTGAACAGCGTTGGATATACACTTTGCAGTCTGTTCACCCGGGAGGGTTAAATGCCCAAGTAGATTGGGCAGTGTGTGTTTAGGAAGGAAACAACGTGGAAGAATTATGAGCAGGGGGTACAGCTTGTAGCCACTGTTTTGCGGTTGGTCTTGAGCGTTAACCTCGCAGTAAAGTTCTAAACCGGCTGCTGTGCTGGACTAATTTAAGAATGAGAAACGACAAATTCAGTAGTGTGTGGTAAGCCAATAGCCAATAGCAGGAGGGCTGAGAGGTAGGGGCTGGCTTAAAAGCCGGCATCAAGATCAAGACCGCGCATGCGCAGCGTTTTTTTGAGAATGACAACTCTGAAGGAATGAGAAAAGAGGTATGTTTTCTCCAAGCGTTACTGGTGTGAGTGCCCTTTGCAGTATCTTATAGTCAGCGAAAATTACTTTTGTGAAAAATGCTGTATGTGTTTATTTTTAAGCAGTATTGAGAAGAAGCTGCATGTCTTCATTGAATTGGATTCCCCCGAAGAAACCGCTTGGACGGTGAAACGCACAAGCGCTAATGATTTGCGTTGGGACTCAAGTTCTGATTTTCAGATAAGCATTCTTTGCTATCATTTTCATTACTGCAAGTGTTGCGAATGCCTAGAGATTGAAAGATACGGAACCATTTAATAATTGGAAACACTTAGCAGAAGAAATTTTGATTTTGAAATAGAATGCAATTAGTGGAAGAAAAAGCTGGATTTTGCAACACTGAAAGACATCGGCAGAGAGATTTTCTGAATTAAAAGAAAAAGAGGGAAATCTCAGGTCCTTGATGCAAAGAAGGGGATTGGTGTTCAGAGGTTTTGCCTCATAAGATTCCTCCCCACTCTAGTCTGAGGAGACCTGTTCCCTAAATAAAACGGTGTTTTTTGACATTGTGAGTGAATGGAGCAATGTTTGTAGTAGGATTGGCATTTTGATTGCTCCAACAAAACCTGATAGGTGATAGTTTTTCTACCCAACATGTGGCCAAAATGCATAGAAATGTAGAAGGATGATTGTCTGCAGGTCATAGCAGAGCCAGGACTGTGTGAGGTGGGCAAGTGACCAGAGTAGCACACAGGCACAAAGTGAACAAGTGGAAATTGAATCCTGGACCTTTGACTATGGAGACATTGCACCAATCAGTAGGTTGCATCTCCACACAGATGTGTAGTGCCTGCAGGTCTCTGATCAAACTATATGCTGTGTGTGCCGGTATAGGTTGTGCCCTCCACTATCCATGAGGCACTGCACATGCAAAACAGCAGTCTGCAGCTGAAGAACCAATGGAGAATGCATTGATCCGGCTCATCATTTCAGTAAGACGCACTGACTGTATGTACTAGATGCACATAACAACTGCAAGCCATGCTGCAGAGCGGTTTCAGCTGTCACCCTGAGGGTGAGGATGAGCACCCAGCACCTGGTCCACTGAACCTGCACTGTTAGAGATGGTCTCTTCTGGCCCACATCACTGCTAGTGTGTGGTATTGTCTGCAGTGTGTTATGCTTTTCTCTGTGTTTCCTGCATGTTTGTAGCATTCTGTAGGTGACAGCAACAGCTGGGCCCTGTGTTCAGCCTATTTTGGGCACTAACTCTCCGATAGTGCAAGTCAGTGCCAATATGTTGATGCTACGGACAGCCACTGTAGTGGAGGTGTATAGGGTGGCATGGGGCTACTGCTACAACCCCTAGTGAGTAGGCTAGGAACTACTGCTGCCCCAACCATTGAGGACCAACAGTCGACCACAGCACGCACAATAAGATTGCCCCTGCTACCCTTCACTGAGCTGTGTCAGCCATGCACAAACCAACTGTGGTTGGTCCACTAGTCAGCATGCACAGCATGTGCTTAGTGCAACCACAAGCACCCAGCATTTTGCTCAGTGATTGGTATCCCCAGACAGAGATTGCATCCACATACCTGGAGCTAGACATTATAATAATTCTATGTGGATACATAGTCATGCCATGGTCACTTTTTGTTCATTGTGAGAGTGCCATCTCCGCATGACATGCTGTGGACACCCAGGCAATGCATATGGCAGGCGGGCACAATAACATCTCAGCCATTGACCCTATCGCAGTGGCAGACACATCCAGGCCAATCTGCGCTGTTTCAGGTGATACCTACAATCCTCTGCCTTGCGTTATTCACATTTTCAAAGAAAGACTGGGAACAGCTCGGACAATGTAAGCCAAAGTGAAGTGAAGAAAGCCACAGGACAAAGGGAAGCCATACACACACACTCTCATTGGTGCGCTGTGCAAAAGTGGGGATGGTTGGCATTCCTACCTGCCACTCCTGTCTCCATGTCAGCTCAAGGACTGCTAACATGTGATTTGTGAGCAGGTGCTATTAGTGCATCTTGGCCTCACTGCACGTTGTTACCACCTACTCAATGTGCTACTAGCCTCCAACCAGCTGTGGATAGTGGAGCCTTGCTGTGCTGCTGGTGGGTGTTTCCACCCTTGCTGACTGCCTCCTTGGGGGTTGCACATGTTGGTGCTGTACCTACTGTACACTGTTGGCTAAACCTTGTCCACAGGTGCATGCATTACAGAACCTGTGAACCTGTGACCCTCCATAGAAATACACACACACACCACAGTGCTGCCATATGATGATAACAGCCCCTGTTGCTGACATGCTCCCCTTCGGCTGGCCTTGGGCACATGCTGCAACACGTATGATGATGCACATGACCAGGACAAGATTTCTGCATGCTGCAGGCTGGTGCCACTTCCCAAGCCACCACTACCACCCCAACATGCAGAGATGCTCATGCATTGTCAGTGGTGGTGGTGCACAGTCCCAGCATGTTAAACATGCAAATTTGGTGGTTGCCTTGGGCACAAAAGCCATATTGGGGGGGGGGGCAGAGGCACACATGGATGGCCACACAGCCCCCCCACCAGCTGCCTATGCAGGGGCCCCATCACCACCTGCCACTGATACATCTCGGGGGGAGGATGGCAGCCACTGCTATGGTATTTCCCCATGCACCTGCATTTTCTAGCTACCTTGAGGGCTACAGTTACAGGTGCTGCCTTTTCCTCCACAGCTGGTTTCGGTGGCACCGGGGGGAGGGGCCCACCAGCATCTCTGTCAATGGTGCCATGTCCTTTGGACTGTCCCATATAGCACATCACTGTTCCACACCAGCAGTATGTCTGTGTTCCACCGCTGTCACTGTGTAATAATGACGGATATCACAGTTGGTGCTTCCGATGGAAGGATTCCCCTATGTGAGGAGGTTACAAAGGTTAGGCCTCCTGAACCTGTTGGTGAGACGGCTGGGGGAATATATTATATCATTATACCATTATATTATACCATTATATCTAATATTAATACAACGACCTCTCATCTCGATACATGCCCAGTAAAATGGATAAAAAAGACTCTCCCAACACTCTCATCCTTCATCCTCCCCATAGTTAACATTTCATTAGAAAAAGGCTATCTACCTCCTTCCCTAAAGCACGTTCAAATAAGACCAATTCTCAAAAATAAGACCCTTGACAAGACATCCCCAACATCGTATAGACCCATATCAAGTATCCCTTTCATGGCCAAACTCATTGAAAAAATAATCCAAACCCAATTACAAGAATTCGTTGATACAATAGATCTCCTTGACGAACATCAATATGGTTTCCGCCCATATCATGGAGTAGAAACTCTACTGACAGTACTCATTGACACATTAATAAGAGGAATTGATGATACAAGACAAGCATTTATATTAATCTTTCTAGACATCTCCGCAGCGTTTGACAGTGTTAACCACACAACAATGTTAAGCAGACTCCAACAAATTGGAATAACATCTACCGTATATAATTGGTTTAAATCCTACCTAACAAACAGAACCCAAACAGTGAGGATTGACAATCAAACATCAAATATTTTCAACCAAACTCAAGGCCTTCCACAAGGATCTGCGCTATCAGCACTGCTATTTAATATTTACCTGCAACCTGTCTGCAACATCTTTAAACGTCACGGCGTACATTATCACATTTATGCAGATGATATTATGTTTTATTTACCATTCAAAATCCCTCACCCACCTATACAACAAATAAAAGATTGCTTTAATGACCTAACTTCATGGCTCATCGACCACAACCTATATATTAATTTTACAAAAACCGATATCCTCTATGTCACAAAAAACCAAACATATACACCTCCAAACTCCATCACCCTAAATAACCATGAGATTAAAACAAAAAAAGAAATAAAATACCTAGGCGTAATCCTTGATGATAAACTTAATATGGACTCACACATAAAAAATCTCACAAAAACCATACATTTCAAAATCAAGACCTTGAAACAAATACGTCCACTAATTCATTTACATGACTTCATATCGATAATACAAGCAATCATCATACCACACTTCGATTTTGCAAATTTAATTCTCCAGGGAATCACGCGGCAAAACATTAAAAAGATCCAATTAACCCAAAATATTGCTGCAAGAATTATAATGAATGTAAGTTCAAAAGAACACATTACACCAATTCTTGCTGAACTCCACTGGCTACCAATTCACAAAAGAATACACTACAAAATACTAGTTACCGCCTTCAAACTAATGAATAAACTCGCACCATCCGCACTTAATAACCTAATCAACATAGAACCAAATAAGCGAATTCAAAGAAGTAGAAACACAAACACAATATCATTACCTAAAGATTATAAAAAAGCTAAAAAACTAACCAATAACAGGGCCTTCTCTCACTGTGCACCGTCTCTCTGGAATAACCTACCTGACAATATTCGCCTCCTAACTGAACTTAAGGAATTTAGAAAAAAACTAAAAACACACCTATATATCTTACATTACACACCTCTGACTAACCAAACCATACAAGGGGACACAGGGTAATAATCTTTAAATGGCATACACTTACATGATAAAAATAAATGCAAAATCTGATATTAAAAGGTCATTCTCATGTATCTCAAATTGTATAAAATGAATGTAAATATGTAAAAAGTTTGACTACATCCACACAATACCTCTGGATGTAACCAATGTTTGTATATCTTTAATTACACTGTTAATTGTAAAAAGTTAAATCTGTTCCCTGTAAACGACTAGGATATGATTAAGCATGTACCTTGAATTTTTTCTGTTCACTGTAAACCACACTTGATACTTGGGAAAGAGCGGTATATAAATATGTGCTAAATAAATAAATAAAAAAATATATGATAGGGGTGTATACATTACTGAATGGCGTGGTTAATAGTTGTTAACACCATCACAATATGGGGAGACTAGGGGACAGGCACTGCCGTTACAGTGTACCACATTTCAGACACATTGGGGCATACAGTTTGTCACTGGCAAACACTGGCATACAGTGTATGTCGTGACAGCTCCTTGTATAGCTGGGCTTTGAGAGGGTTTGGTCATGGCCCTGGAGGAAAGGTCTTTATACTTTTATTCGGGGACACTGAGGATCGGCTGTTTGGCCCAATACAGGTCTCTTTGACGATGGGTGTCCTTCTGGGACCCACCTAGGTACTTGTGCCCCTTATTGACCACTATTAGACAGAGGATAGTGGGCTTGAAGGACCTTGGTCTGACACAGTATGGCATATATTACATTCTTATGTCCCTCTGTGCCACTCGGGCAGCTGCCTAGTCTGCCATGTCCACAAGCACCCCCCCCCCCCCCTGCATGACCACTGTGCCTCATTTGCACCATCAGCATGGTGCCCTTTCCTACTTGAGCGCCATGCTGTTGCTGCTAATGGAGCACTACTATCACTAACTTGGGCTCCCTTGTCAGTGCATCACATTGCCGACGTTAAAATAGTTTCTCCCCTGCGAGGTTTTACTTGGCGACTGGGTTTCCAGCATTAAAGGACTTTTCAGGTCATTGTGCAATCGGCAGTACAGGAGCACACGCTGTAACCACCTACTCCCCGCCCCGTTTATGCCCACTATACGCTCCCTGTGCCCTTAATACTGCCGGTGCCTTTACCTCCCCTTAAGGCAGCATTTTCTCTGCCTTAATGGAGCAAGTGTGCCGATAGCCTGCGTTAACGGCACACCTGCTCCCTTACTGCCATTTAGTAAACATATCCCTATGACTCTTTATGTTCAGAGTAGTCTTAGGAGCATGTTTACTAATGGATTGAATGTGCATGAATGAAATTAACATGCCTTAAGTGCCCCGAGCCCTTTTATTATTGTGAGCGCAGTGTCACTTAGCACATGTTAACTTCATTAATGTGCACTAACCTTTAGTAAACATGCCCCTTATATTCTATTTTGTAAATTGTTAAAAACTTGGCTGTTCACAAACTATTCTGATCAGAAATCGTAGTATTGAAAGCTATGTTTTAATTGTCATACATTATTAATATGTGCTCAGCTTTGTTGACTTTGAATTTGTTTTGAAATCCATTCCTAGCATTTTTTAGGAACCATCAAAATATAAATATATTACTGTTGCTACATTTTTAGGATGCAAATCACTATGGTGTTAAAAATCTTTCTGTAATCTTTGTATAACACTGGTCAACAAATTTTTACAAAAGTCATGTTACTGAAATAAAAATAGTCATTTCTTATCAATTTTTATATGCTGAACACGACTATGACAGTGAAATTGCAAAGTTGGCTCTAGTTTTTTTGTAATCTACAAGAATTAATGTTTACATCACGAAATGAATGTCAATAGTAAATATAATAGGCCTTCGGTTAATACCTGTAAAAAAACAAGTCATAGACTACTTCTTAGATTTTTTTCGCCTGTCTCTTGTACAGCTGTTCGGGAGCTTCTCTGGGGAGTGTCCAGCAGTAGTCAGCCAGCATTGTAGTGGACTATTTTCCCTGGTAACTTTGCTCCATCGTTGCGATATCCTGGTGAAAACTCATCCCGAATGTCCAATCTTTGGCTAATAAACTTTCCTAGATCGTAATTTGTGATCCCTAAATCTTGGGAGTTAAACCAGAGTCCCAACCACCTGTGGTTAAAGTTTATTACTTACCACAGGGTAAGAAAATACCGGGACAAATGGTAGCATCTCCTATGGGTCAATTAGATGTGCTTAATGCATCTGATGCATTGGAAATGTCTGGAGTTGGCGGTGTTACCACTGCAACATATTTGGTTCAATTTGCTTTAACAGCTGATAAAGATTGGTTTATGAGAATGTTTTTCAGCAGGAGGAATGTGAGTTTTTTCATGGGCTGCTGGTAAGGGCTTTTCCTGACCTGGGAAGAGAGACCCAGCATTGTAGAAAGGAATTTCTCCTGCTCCAACCAAGGGCTCTCCAGCTGGGTGCAATGTTTCTTCTTAAATATTCTTGTGTTTGCTGAAATATCAATCTAACATATATGTCTTCATGTACCCTTCCCAGCTCATATCCTTTCTGAATGCCCATCCTATTCCCAGTGCTGCTACTGTGAAGTCCAATACACCTCCTATTTAAAATAGGTCTGCTTTCTTACTGGCTCATTTCTTTGTGATTATGCTAGTTAATTTTCCTTTGTTTTCGCCCTTTTGTTGGTTGTTTTTTTGATTGACTGATTGTCTGATCTGTTTAATTTCCTTTGATGTTTTCAACTAATAACATTGTTTTCACAAATTTGTTGTTTCAAATTGTGTGTATTTTGAAAATTGATAAATAATGAAAAAAAAGGACTTACTTTCTCCTTCATGAGCTGTCAAACGTTTCTCTTCAGTTATTTCTCGATAAACTACAAAAAAAGAGGCCTCATTTACAGTGATCCTTTACATAAAACGTCATTGCAAAAATTGCCAGAATCTTACAAATGATTGATATTTTATTTAGATAGTTTTAAAATGGAGGAATGATACAACTTTGATTTGCCCTAATTTATCACATTAAGGACTATTTTGTCTTAACCCTATCACCCTGCTGTACAACAAAAAGTCCGCATTGATTTGAAAGCACTTAAAAAAGGGTAAAATGCCTGTTAACACACAGAAAAATGTAAGATTTGCTAGAGCAGGTTTGCTAAAGTGGGCTAACGGTTAGCATGAGGTAAGTGTGCTGCAGTAACTGTTACCACACGCTAAAACTGTGGCCACCATGAACATCCCTCATGAAGCGCTTAGAGCGGGTTGAGGTGGAAACTGGGCAGTTCAGTCGTGGAGTGTGTACACTGAGGTTAGAGCAGGTGTTTTTGCCGTGTACTACTCAGCAATGCTGCAGTTAGCACAGGTGTGCTTACTCTCACCTCAATAGGTGGCAGGAAGTGCACCTGTGTTAATCACGGCAAATGGCTTGGCACGGGGGCAGAGCTGAATCTGCGCTAACTGTTTTGGGACATGCTGGACATACGCCATCCGCTAGTGTGGGTCCGGCCCTGTCCTGCGCTACAAAAAGGCCTCAGCAAAAGTTAACAGCACATTTTAGTAAACGTGCCCCACTGTGTCCTGAATTAAACTAGGAAAATGGTCATTCTGATTAGTAAATAGATTTTAAACTACTTTCTTTGTCATTTTTAGACCTTTCAGCTACATATGGCTCTTAATGAGTAAGATGTAGTTTACAATGTAATTTGATAAAAGATTTTTCATGCAAATATGGCAGTATATATATGCCTCAAAGGCCTCTTATAACATTATCTCATGTCTAAAGGTACACAAGGTACAATTAGGCACGTGGAGGCCAATTCCCTTCTGGATGTCCAGCCCCTCTACGGCCCCTCAGAATCGGTGTATACAGCGGTAGACCCGATTCTGATCCCTGTACGTGCAGGCCAGGCCCAGATTCTGAAGGCCTGCACACCATACAGTTCCCCACCTTCCTGGGTGTCTACTCTATTGCCGATTTTGGTATCATCTTCCTGACAGCCCTTCCACTATATCACTAACAAAGATGTTAAAAAGAATCGGACTAAGGACAGATCCCTGAGGCACACTACTGGTAACCTCCTTCTCCTCAGATTGAGCTCAATTTACCTGTACCCATTGTCGCCTCCCACTCAACCAATTTCTAACCCAATCAGTAACTTTAGGGTGCATCCCTAGGGTGCTCAGTTTGTTTATAAGTCACCTGTGAGGAACGGTGTCAAAACCTTTACTGAAATCTAAATACACCACATCTAGGGCTCTCCCTCAATCCAACTTCCTGTCAAAGAAATCTATCAGATTTGTCTGACAAGACCTACCTCCTGAATCCATGCTGCCTCTGATCCTGTAATCCACTGGACTCCAGAAACCTCACTATTTTCTCTTTCAGCAGCGCTTCCAATAATTTACTGACCTCCAAAGTTAAACTAACTGGCCTGTAGTACTCAACCACATCCTTACTTCTGTTTTTGTGTAAAGGGACCACGTACACCTCTCTCCAGTCCTTTTGGCACCACTCCCAACTCCAATGAGGCATGAAAATGTTAGTCAGTGGAGCTGCTAGAATGTCCCCAAGTTCCCTCAGTATTCTCGGGTGTATCCCATCTGGTCCCATCGCTTTGTCTACTTTAAGTTTAGCTAGTTTATCATGAACACAGTCTTCTGAAAAAGTACTTCACCCCTATACTATGTTGCTCCCTTGGATTACTGTAGCCCAAATGCATGGCCTTGCATTTTTTTAATATGAAATCTCAGCTGACAAATTTTAGACCATTCTTCAAGCTTAGCTAGATTCCTCCTCATCTTATCTACAGCTAACTCAGTCAGGCTCAGTCAGGAGCCATGATTGCTGGCTGTGGGACAAGGTCCCCCTTTCCCCATGGCCTGACCCCTGATCAAGCCAACTATGGCCAGGATTGGTCTGCGGGGAACGCACTGCACCTCTCACCTTCCTGCTGCCTCCGGCCTCCAAGGTGGAATAAGTCTCCTGTCTAAATGGCCAAACCAGGACGTACAGAGTTGACCTCAGAATCGGCCCTGTACATCTGAGGTGACGGCCCACCACCACACTGCCCTCACTATGCCTCCCGCCTGGCCCTACCCGGCACCTCCTGCCCTCGCCTAAGGCTCCCCGTACAATCCCACTGTTTGTACAGGGAGCCTTGCACAGGGATGGCAAGAGGGACAATTAGCAGGGATGTACGTCCAGGCAGGGTATACATCCCCGCTATTTGTGCCTCAGAATGACCCCCATACTGTACAGGACTTTACAGTAAGTGTGTTCAGAAGAGACGTTTGGGTGAAATGTGAATAGAGTCACTATTTCTGTACACATTTTATAAACTATGCATGTTCATGTGTACTTTATGCACTAATATTTATTCTTTTTCTGGAGCACTTGTCAATGTCCATGGCTTTAAGTTAGCCACTATTTCTGATGAAGTTGTACTGGGGGAAATTCACTGCTTATCCCTGGGATAAGCACATGCAATCTGTCTACCTTTTGGGATCGTGCTAGGTACATGTGACCTGAATGTCTTGAAGGACTATAAAAAGGGACTGCTACTTCTGGAGAGAGATCTGCAATTGTAAGTATTTACTTCAGGAATTTTGGGTGAAAAAGGAATTCTTTAGATTAAAGCTGACTAATCTGTGAATCCAGTGTATTTGTTAAATCAGTCAGGGCCTGGTATCAGCAAAGAACTTTTAGTTAAATTAAAAACTCAACAGGTAGCTTTCAGTTTAAGTTTAAAACCCAGCAGAGAGTTTCAAGTTTAAATTTAAAACTCAGTCAGGGCCTAGCAGCAGCAAAGAGCTTTCAGTTTAAATTTAAAACAAAGCAGAGAGCTTATGGTTAAATTCAGAACCCAAGACTCTCTCTATCCAAGCAAGGGCTGTGTGAATCACGCAGGAAATTGGTCACAGATTACCTTAGAAACATAGGACAGGGTACTGTGTAGCAACCAGCTTTTAATAGGTCTTCTTTCCCTCCCTCCCTGACACCAACCTACCCCTGGGATAATCGTAGCTTTATAGGTGCTCAAACCTGTTAAAGGAAAGGAGGTGCCATATTCACATTCAGTTGCAGCTGTTTATCCTCATCAGGCATACATTAAGGAACTGAGATTAATTAAGATTCAGGTGAACAAAGTACATTAAACGTATTAGGTATAGTTTTATTAGTATAAGTATACCCAGCAACACTTAGTAAGTAAAGAACTTAAATACCTAAACACAACCTTAAAACTAAGATGCAGACAGCAGTCCAGCAGCGAGATGGGGGTTTTCTAGTCTTTTGAATTGAGTGTCACATGTATAATTTTCTCCCAATTGAGGAAGGGTTACGTGTGCACTAGGTGCAAGGAGCTCTTTGCTCTCAGGGAATGAGTCTGGAGGCTAGAATAGCAGACTTGGAGGACATAATGAAGACAGAGAGGTACATAGACGAGTCCTACAGGGATATAGTCCTGAAGTCCCACCTTCAGTCTGGCAGCAACCCTGTTGCCATGGAGGAGAGCAGTCACGTGACAGGACAGCATCACTCTGGTGTAGCAGGAAGTGATATTCTAGCTAGGACCTGTCCTACAGGTGATGCAAAACCCTCTCACACTGAAGAGGTTGCTCCAGGGCCATGTTCCCATGAGGGAATGGTTAGGACAGCCGTTATAGTTGGTGATTCGATCATTAGACATGTAGATATCTGGGTGACTGGTGGACGTGAGGATGACCTGGCAACATGCCTGCCTGGTGCAAAGGTAGCAGACCTCACGTGACACCTAGACAAGGTCTTAGATAGTGCTGGGGAGGAGTCTGCTGTCTTGGTACATGTCGGTACCAATGGCATAGGCAAGTGTATAAGGGAGGTTCTGGAGGCTAAATTTAGGAGTTTAGGTAGGAAGTTGAAATCCCAGAACTTCCAGGGTAGCTCTGGAGTCTCAATGTTTGGATGAGACGATGATGCAAGGATGAGGGTTTGTTAGGAACTGGGGAACATTCTGGGGAAAGGAGGAGCGCTTCCGAAGGGATGGGCTCCACCTTAACTGGGATGGAATCAGGTTGCTGGCATTGACCTTTAAAAAGGAGATAGAGCAGCTTTTAAACTAGATAATAGGGGAAAGCTGACAGTCCCCCAAGAGCGCATGGTTCGGAACAATGTATCCTTGAAGGATACTACCAAAAGAATGAAGTTAGGGCATATCAGCAGAGAGATTCCAATAAAGACAAAAGTAGCCCAAATGCCCTTGAGTCTAGAGAAGACAGAGCTTAAAGATTCCAAATTACCTCTGCCTACCGATAGCCAGATTAATATGACTAAAATACAGCCTCTAAAATGCATGTATGCGAATGCTAGAAGTCTAAAAAATAAGATTGGAGAGTTAGAATATACAGCACTAAATGAGAGGTTAGACATGATTGGTATCTCAGAGACATTGTGGAAGAAGGACAACCAGTGGGACAGTGTGATACCTGGTACAAACTATATCGTAATGATAGAGCAGATCAAATTGGTAGAGGAGTTGTGCTCTATGTTAGAGAGGGCATTGAGTCACAAAGGATTAAAGTTTTGCAGGAAACAAAATTCACTCAGAAACTCTATGGATTGAAATTCCATGTAAAACGGGGACAGGAAAGCAATGGCAGTGGGGGTGTACTATCGACTGCCTGGCCAGAATGAACAAATGGATGATGAAATGCTCAAAGAAATCAGGGAAGATAACAAAAGTTACAGCACACCCTACAGTTCCCCAGCAGTAATAATAATGTCTGATTTCAATTACTCCAGTATCGACTGGGTCAGTGTCACAGCAGGACATGCTAGGGAGATGAAGTTTCTAGATGAAATAAATGAGTGCTTCTTGGAGCATTTGGTTCATGAACTGACCAGAGGGGAAGCCATTTTGGACCTAGTCCTTAGTCATGACTTAATGGGAGACAGCCAACATGACTTTAGACAAAGAATGTCTTGTCTTACTAGCCTGTTATGTTTTTTTGAAGGTGTGAATAAACAGGTGGACAAAGGTGAGTCGGTTGATATAGTGTATCTGGACTTTCAGAAAGCCTTTGACAAGGTCCTTCATCAGAGACTTTTGGCAAAATTAAAAAGGCATGGGATAGGAGGCAGTGCATTATTGTGGATCAGGAACTGGTTAAAAGATAGAAAGCAGAAGGTAGGGCTAAATGGCCAATTTTCCCAATGGAGAAAGGTGAATAGTGGAGCACCCCAGGGATCTGTGCTGGGTCCACTGCTTTTTAACATATTCATAAATGAACTGGAAATGGAAATAATGAGTGAGGTTATCAAATTTGCAGATGACACAAAACTATTCAAAGTTGTTAAAACCCATGAGGATTATGGAAAATTGCAAGAGGATCTTGATAAATTGGAAGACTGTGCATCTAAATGGCAGATGAAATTTTATGTGGACAAGTGCAAAGTTATGCACCTAGGAAAGAAAAACCCAAATTATGGTTACACGATGCAAAGTTCCACATTAGGAACCACCACCCAGGAAAAAGAAACATAGAAATATAGAAACATGACAACACAAAAAGACCACATGGCCTATCTAGTCTGTCCTTTCATATCAACAACTGCAACAGTCACCTTTTTTTCCTTTAGAGATCTTCTGTGTTTGTCCCACGCTTTTTTGATTTCAGTTACTGTCCTCATTTCTACCACCTCCACTGGGAGACTATTCCACGGCTCCCCCACTCTTTCCGTAAAGAAATATTTCCGCATATCACTCCGGAATCTATCCCCCTTCACCCTCATCCCATGTCTCCTCATAGCAGAACTTGCTTTCAATTGAAAGAGACTCTCTCCCTGAACATTTATGCCACCGAGGTATTTAAACATCTCAATCATATCACCTCTATCCCGCCTTTCCACTAAGGTGTACATATTAAGATCCTTAAGTCTGTCCTCATATGCTTTATAATGAATACCACTAACCATTGTAGTAGCCACCCTCTGCACCGACTCCATCCTGTTCATATTCTTTTGAAGGTGCGGTCTCCAGAATTGCACACTATACTCCAAATGAGGTCGCACCAAAGACTTATACAGAGGCACTATCACCTCCTTTTTTCTGCTAGCCATTCCTCTGCATTTGCACCCAAGCATCCTTTTAGCTTTTGCCGTTGCCTTTTCTACCTGTTTAGCTACTTTAAGATCATCAGACACAACCACGCCTAGGTCCCGCTCTTCTTTAGTGGACAAAAGTACTTCACCCCCTATACTATATTGCTCCCTTGGATTGCTGCAGCCCAAATGCATGACCTTATATTTTTTAACATTAAATCCCAGCTGCCAAATTCTAGACCATTCTTCAAGCTTAGCTAGATCTCTCCTCATGTTATCTACACCTTCCTGGGTGTCTACTGTCGCGTCCTCCCACCCGGGCCGGTGACCTGAGAGCAGGAGGGCTCGCCTAATTGCCCTTTTTGAATACTGTTTCCTAATATGGCTGCCAGCATGGGCTGCTGGGAGATGTAGTTCAGATATTCTTTGAGCAAGCAGTGTGACCACACGGTTTGTTAGGCAAAAACAGAGAAAATTTATTTTCGGGATTTCCCCTCCGCATCAAAATTCATTGCACCAACACAAATAGGATAATTCTCCAAAGGCAAAGGAAATAAAGTCCAAACAGGCTTAACAGAAATATACAGGAATTTTCTCCTTTACAACGTCAACTATTAGCTTCACTTCAGTAACCACCTTCTGAAGCTAAACTGTTGACCATATTAGGAAATGACTTTAACTTTCAACAAGCTTCCATTCTTGTACTGCTTCATAGAAACATAGAAACATGATGACAGAAAAAGACCACAAGGCCCATCTAGTCTGTCCTTCCATAACAACAACTACAACAGTCCACTTTCTACCTTTAGAGATTCTCTGTGTTGGTCCCATGCATTTTTGAATTCAGTTACTGTCCTCATCTCTACCACCTCCACTGGGAGACTATTCCATGGATCTACTACTCTTTCTGTAAAGAAATATTTCCGCATATCACTCCTGAATCTATCTCCCTTCACCCTCATCCCATGTCCCCTCGTCGCAGAACTTGCTTTCAATTGAAAGAGGCTCTCTCCCTGAACATTTATGCCACGGAGGTATTTAAACATCTCAATCATATCACCTCTATCCCGCCTTTCCTCTAAGGTGTACATATTAAGATCTTTAAGTCTGTCCTCATATGCTTTATAATGAAGCCCATTAATCATTTTAGTAGCAACCCTCTGCACCGACTCCATCCTGTTCACATCCTTTTGAAGGTGCGGTCTCCAGAATTGCACACCATACTCCAAATGAGGTCGCACCAAAGACTTATACAGAGGCATTATCACCTCCTTTTTTCTGCTAGCCATTCCTCTCCGTATGCACCCAAGCATCCTTCTAGCTTTTGCCGTCGCCTTTTCTAGGAAAGAAGTCACAACTGATTTTAAAACTTCCAGCAAGTTTCTTTCTTCAATAGCACATTGAAACAGGTTACAATTGCTTTTAAACTTCTGGCAAGTTTTCTTTCTTTTCCTCAGTTCAGAGCCACAAGCTTTCACAGCAACAAGCTCCTAATTGATTTCACAAACCACTCCTTCACATAAGCATAGACTCAGCACATGTTCAGCTCGTTTGCCTTGCAATAAGAACATTGCATTTCTTCAACATCACTCTCACCCTGATTTACAGACAAATCTACTTCCATTTCCTCAGTAGATTCACTACAGCTGTCTTCTTGTGAATGGATATCATAAGGCTTATAATTCTCTCCCTGCAGTAGCTCATTCAACTTTAGCAATAAGTGTTGTCTCTGCTCTGCAGCAACAGGCTTTAGGAACGGAGTTTCTCTCTCTCTTATCAGCCTTCTAACTGCTGAGTCACGGCAGTCACTGGCATACTTCTAATGCCTGCCTATATCTTGCTTCATGGGGTTCTGGCTAACACAGCGTTTGGCACACTTCCTTAGCTCTGACTACTTCTTCAGACAGAGCCTTGTTAGGAATTACATACAACTCATTCTCTTTACCTCCAGGACTCAACTGCTTCCCTGAGCTGTTTCCCCACCTGGGAATTGGCTCCTCCAGTTTCCTTTCTCTGAGGTACCTTGAGACACGTTTCTGCCTTGGTTGCTGCTGCTTGCTTTGGGTCACAGAAACCTCCTGTTCCTGTTCCTCTGTCTCCCCGATTCTCCAGCTTCAAACACTGCTTCTCTTCTCCTTCCGCTGCTGCTTCTCTCCTTGCCTCTGCTTCTCTCCTTTCCTGCTTCTTCAAACACTGAAGCACTTTTAAACTGGTGCTTCTTAGGCACCACGCCTTTCTCTCTGCACACGTGAGGCTTGTTAGAGCTCGACCTAGCTCTAACGTCACTAAGTGGGCGGGGCTTAATACTAGCTGTAGTCTGCCTCGGAGGCTTGTGGTCAATATGGGAACTCTGCTGATCTCTGCTTTTAAAGGCACAGGACTCACTTTCTTCCCATTCAATCCCTCCTGTACAGCTCTCCTTACCACACTACTCTATTGCAGATTTTGGTATTATCTGCAAAGAGGCAAACCTTACCTGAAAGCCCTTCCACTATATCACTAACAAAGATGTTAAAAAGAATCGGACCAAGGACAGATCCTTTGGGCACACCACTGGTAACATCCTTCTCCTCAGAGTGAGCTCCATTTACCTGTACTTTTTGTCGCCTCCCATCCAACCAATTTCTAACCCAAGCAGTAACTTTAGGGTCCATCCCTAGGGTGCTCAGTTTGTTTATAAGTCGCCTGTGAGGAACAGTGTCAAAGGCTTTACTGAAATCCAAATCCACCACATCTAGAACTCTCCCTCGGTCCAACTCCCTGGTCACCCAGTCAAAGAAATCTATCAGATATGTCTGACAAGACCTGCCTCTGGTGAATCCATGCTGCCTTGGATCCTGTAATCTGCTGGACTCCAGAAACCTCACTATTTTCTCTTTCAGCAGCGTTTCCAATAATTTACTCACCACCGAAGTTAAACTAACCGGCCTGTAGTTTTCAACCACATCCTTACTTTCACTTTTGTGTAAAGGCACCACATGAGCCTCTCTCCAGTCCTTTGGCACCACTCCCGACTCTAACGAGGCAATGAAAAGATCAGTCAGTGGAGCTGCTAGAACATCCCCAAGTTCCCTCAGTATCTCAAGATTTAGGTGTTATCGTGGATAACATGTTAAAACCTTCTGCCCAGTGTGCAGCGGCAGCCAAGAGCAAATAGAATGCTAGGATCTTAAAGAAAGGAATGGGGAATAAAACAATGGAAATTATAATGCCTCTGTATCGTTCCATAGTGCCACCGCACCTTTAATATTGTGTGCAATTCTGGTCGCCGTATCTTAAAAAGGATATAGCGTTATTAGAAAAGGTACAGAGAAGAGCCACCAAAATGGTAAAGGGGATGGAAGGAGACCCCTATGATGAGAGGCTAAAAAGGTTAGGGCTCTTCATGCTGGAAAAGAGACAGCTGAGAGGAGATATGATAGAGGTCTATAAATTAATTAATGGAGTGGAACGGGTAAATGTAGATCGATTGTTTATGCCATCAAAATATAGAAAGACTAGGGGGCATGCAATGAAGCTACAGGGTAACCTATTTAAACTACTAAGAGAAAATATTTTTCACTCAATGTGTAATGAAGCTTTGGAATTGCTACGGGAGGATGTAGTAAAAGCTGTTAGTATAGCTGGGTTTAAAAAAAGTTTGGACAAGTTCCTGGATGAAAGGTACATAAACCATTATTAAAGAGACCCAGAATATCCACTGCTTGACGCAATACAAGCATTGTGGAACCTGTGTCTTTTGGGGAAACTGCTAGGTACTTGTGACCTAGATTGGCCACTGTTGGAAACAGGATACTGGGCTTAATAGAGCATTGGCCTGACCTACTATAGAAAATCTTATGTACACTAGCCCTCAAGCTGGTGTAAATGAATGTACTTATATTTTTCAAGCACACATAAATTATTGCTGTTCATAATCGATATGTTCACTTGCTTGCACTGCTTATGCTCCGCCCAAACTCAGCACATGTGCATGCCCACATTGAAAGTATATGCCAGGAAAATGATACTTGCACTTTTATGCTGGATGATATTTTATAAGAGGTCATTCATGTATGTAAATGGCCACTTACATGCATAAATGAGTAAAATACTGACTATTACGTGCATGAAGGCACATTCTAAGATGTGCGTCCAGGCCCCTGTGTACCCGATTGAAATTGGGTCACACAGAGACAGACCCGATTCCGATCCCGAGGGGGCTAGACATGCTCTGAGAGATCAGAATTGGGTCTTGGCCTGTATGTGCAGGCTGGGATGCGATTCTGATTGGCCTGCATATACAGACTCCTGTCTGGCTAACTCAGTCAGGCTCCTGAATGGAGCCGCGGTGCCATGGCATCCCGTTGTCATGGCACAACAGCTCCATTCAGGAACCGCGATCCCTGGCCGCCGACCACTTTCTCCTTTCTCAAAAGCCCTACCCCCGAACTGGCCTTTCATGGCTAGGGTCAGGCTGCGGGGAAACCCTTGCACCCCCTCACCTTTCCGCAATTGCTTGGGCCTGCTGTCCCCCGATATCCAGGGGGCTTATTCCACCTCTGAGGTGGAATAAATCCCCCATCCATTCTGCAGACCCCAGACGTACAGAGCCGACCCCCCCTCCTGCCCCCGACTAAGCCTTGTCATACAAACTCCTTATTCGTACAGGGAGGCTTCTGCTGGGGATGGAAGGGGGCGAATAGCAGGGATGGATGTCTACCACCACTATTCATGTTACAGAATAGACCCCATATCACCTAAAATAGGTACCTTCTTATACAATACCCCCACCATGCTGCGCTTTGTAGTAAGACTTAACTTTAGATCAATGGTATTCACTTCCATTCCTGGAGAGTCACCAGCGGATATCCCTAATGAATACGCATAAGAGAAATTTGAACACAATCAAGGTAGCAAACATGCAAATCTCTCTCATGCATATTCATTAGGGCTTCCTGAAAAACTGACCCATTGGCGACTTTCCAGGGCTGGGAGAAAATATCAAGGGTTCAAGCCTTATTTATTTGCACCTCAAATAATGGAGTAGGGTAAGCTCAAAGAAGACATTGAAATACATAAAAACCTCCTTTTAGGCCAACCAGCATAGTTGCACAAGTACATAGTTAAACTAAATTAATCCAAGGCTTACAGGAAGAAGTAACCACTTCAAGAACCAGATTGCAGCACCACACCACCCCAAGCGGTGAGGCTGGTTTCTGTTGACAAGAGTAGAAACTCTTTAGAGCCCCATTTGTTGACCCGTGCTCTGAAGATGTCTGATCCCCTAAATGTGGGCAAGGACATGACCACAGTGCTTGGGTCAGCGAGAGTACTGCAAGATTATTGCTAGGAGTCTGATCCATCATTTTGTACATAGGTGGCAATGGGGCATGAGCCCGTCCACTAGACACCAGGGGGTGACTGAGTATGTGTCTGGGCTTCACCAGGAGAGTTGTGATTACAGAATTATGTGTGACAGGGTCATCTCCCTCCTTATTGTATTGCTTTCTATACCATTTATATGGCCTTTTTGGGCTCCCTGGTGGTATAGCAAGTCCTAGGGGGAAAATAAATAACTAAAATGATAGTGCCCGTTTCTACTGAGGAGAGAGATCAAATGGGGGAGGGGGTGGGCAGCTTGATCGTGTTTGGGATCGGGAGGGTGGAGGCAAACTGTCATCAGTACTTGCTCGCTGTTGGTTTTATTTCTTGAGGGGGGGGGGTTGAAGCAGTTGCCATGTTACTGGACCTGGGTGGCATCAGGTGCAGCCTCACTATTAGCAGTCATGACAGCTAGAACACGGTGCCATCTCACTTGCTAGTAGATATCACTGGCTGCCACATCCACTCTGTCCCAAACCTGGGCCGATCATAAGTGGTATTTTTACTGCGTGGTATCCTATAGAATGGGCCAGCGCTAGCAGTTAACATGCCGTAAAACCCGTGCTAAGTGCATAGCATACTTTACTGAATAGGCCCCATAGGCACCTCTGCATCTTTATAAATTAAAGAAAGATGTAGAAGAAACCAGGTGAGCTAGAAGGCTTTTCCTGCCATTCCTTTGCCACTGAAGATCTGGAGGGTGAGTGAATACCATTCAAGCTAGGAAAACATAATTCTGTGATTTCCTCCTAAATTAAGACCTGATATACAGCTGATCAACTCTTTAAAAGTCAGTGTGTCAACAAGCAATGTAGGTATTCTTGGAGCAGTGAAGCAAAAGTGAAAGCAGTTGACGATTTGCTGCATTTTCTGCAGAAGCACATTGCATTACAGAGCTGTAAGATCCTGCAAATCCTTATTTGTATGTCCGGTGCCAGAACATGAATCTATATTTGCTGCGGGTGGGACAAAGAATTTCTGTCTACAGAGTTCTGCATAAAGGTCAACTGTCCCAGTCATTAAAAAACCTATATTTACCCAAAACGTTGCTTTTATACCTGCAATTTGAAACACCGGCTTGGCAAATTGACTTCAGCATAAGAGCTATACTATAAAGAGAGCATACTTATACCTGGGTCACATAAAAGTATGAATCTTCTTTTCACTGTGCATTCTTTTACCAATGTAACCCTAGGGGCAATTTTATAAAAGCCCTATGGAGGGTAATTTTATAATCGGTGAAGATGCCTAGTTTTCTTTATAAAATAAGAGTGAAGTGTCTGAAAACACACATTAAATCTGGACATGAGGGCGGTATAAATGCTTGCACTTCGATTGAGAAACAGGAAATATTATCAAAACAAAGACTTACTTTCCCCTTCATGAGCTGTCAAACTTTCCTCCACAGTCGTTTCTGGATAAAGGCAAAAAAGAAAAAAGAAAAAATCACAATTGCAGCGAACCCATGAATAAAACTTCATTGAGCAAAATTTTCAACGAATTGTTTTTGTTAATTTAGAAATTCTTCATCTAAGGGTGTAGTAGAATGTTTGCTGCCCTAATTCCTCACCTATAACATTATTTTGCCCTCACCCCTGTAACCTGATTCAAAATGAAAAGGACTCTTCGGTCAGTGTACACACAAATCATGTAAATGCTGTGAATATTTAGGCTTTTACTGTATGTATTTCTTGATGTTTGTGTATTATACATAACATAGTAACATAGTAAATAATGGCAGATAAAGACCAGCATGGTCCATCTAGTCTGCCCAGCACGATGGCAAGCATAGGTGCACCTTTCCCTAATATACCTGAAAAAGGTTTTGTCGTCACACTTAACATCTTTAGCCATTTTTCCTCTGCCTTTGATTTTGCTATCCTTATTTCTCTCTTTGTCTCTTTGAGTTTGAACCTGTATTCATTTCTGTGTTCCTCTGTTTGCGAGCTTTTGGATTTTGCGAAAGCTGTGTTTTTTGCCTTTATTTGAGCAGCCACTTCTTTGGAAAACCAAATAAGTTTTCTTCTCCTCTTGTTTTTGTTTACTTTTGTTACATATTTATTTGTTGCCCCTTTTATTGCCACCTTTAGTTTAGCCCATAGCAATTCCACTTTCCTTATCTCCTTCCACCCTGTCAGCTCCTCCTTTAGGTACTCGGCCATTTTATTGAAGTCAGTGTTTTTGAAGTTTAGGACTTTGAGCTTGCTATGATTGGCCTGTACCATGGCTTTTCTCTCAAACCACACCGTGTGATGATCGCTGCTGCTCACAGGGGCACTCACGCAGACATTCGACATGCTATCACCGTTGGTGAGCACTAAATCCAGCGTTGAGCTTTCCCTGGTTGGTTCCATCACCATTTGTCTAAGTAACGCATCTTGGAGAGCATCCACAATTTTTTTGCTTCTTTCCAGATTTGCAGAAGGAGTAATCCAATCCACATCAGGTAGATTAAAGTCACCCAATATGATCACTTCCCCCTTTGTGGCTATCTTGACAATATCTATAATCAATTCGTTATCTATCTCTTCAGTTTGTGTCGGAGGTCTGTAGACTACAGCAGTATGGATGACAGTGCCATTTCCTCTTTCCAACACAATCCAGAGCGCTTCTTCTTTTCCCCATGCCCCCTGCATTTCAGTAGCTTTAATATTGCTTTTACACACAATAAATGCGGTCTCGTTTAACAGAGGGTTTTGGATAACCAAAGACTAGAAGGTATATATCCCTCCAAAATACATCAAGAGATATATGGATTAAAGTTTATCACTATCAACTGTGACCATTCTTTTAATCACAGAAGAGTAGTAGAACCCGGGGTCTCAGACCGTAACAGCAACTTCCTGGGCCGATTATGGCATTATGTTTTGAGCTTCTATAAAATGCATGATCTCTTTATTTATCGCTAGTGCTATTTCATGAATTGATGACCCCCCTGAGGAAGAATCGAAACGCAGGGCCGGCACCCGAATGGTGGCGTTGGGGCAATTCGTCTTTCTTGTTCTGAGATAAGCACATTTATTTAAAGATTTTTCTACAATTTTTTGAGATTAAGCCACAAATGAGTGTGAACATTAATTGAGATGTTACAGCTTTAACAAAACTCAAGAGATATTAAGATTATCGTATAAATCTTTTGAACCGGAGAGGTCATTGATGCAAAGGAGCAACGTCTTCCTTATAGGAGCTAAAAGCCCAGGAAGTTGCTGTTACGGTCTGAGACCCTGGGTTCTACTACTCTTCTGTGATTAAAAGAATGGTCACAGTTGATAGTGATAAACTTTAATCCATATATAAGAAATGGTATATAAGAAATGTTAAATAAATAAATAAATAAATATATCTCTTGATGTATTTTGGAGGGATATATACTTTCTAGTCTTTAATATTGCTTTTGACATACAAGGCTACTCCTCCTCCTCTTCCATTTTCTCAGTCTCTTCTGAATAGATTATAGCCATGTATGACTATATCCCAATCATGTGATTCATTTAGCCATGTTTCTGTAATGGCCACAATCTCCAAATCCATTTCCACCATTAGGGCTTCCAGGTCCGGAACTTTGTTGGCTAAGCGTCGAGCATTTGTGTTCATTGCTTTCCAGCATTAAACTGGCTTGTGTGTATTTAGCATTGATTTTGTTCTGTCTACATTTTTCCACTTGTTTTTGATGTGTGGTTTAAAAGTGTGGCTGTTTCTGATTTTAATGTGCTTTTGAAGGGGGTGACGTCCAGAGCTTGACCTTCTATATCCGTCACCCCCTTTTTCTAGTTTAAATGCATATCCACATTTTGCTTGAAGTTTTCATTTAGGATTCTTTTCCCTGTGACAGAGAGATGTAGTCCATCAGCACAGTATAGTCTCGTGTTGTTCCATCTGTTACCCCAGTCACCAATAAATCTGAATCCTTTTTGTTTGCACCAGGTCTGGAGCCATGTATTAAAGCTGTTAATGCGATGCAGCCTTTTTGCACCCTTACCATGCACAGGTTGAACCTCTGAGAATGCAACAGTGTTAACAATGGGCTTGAGTTTCTCTCCCAGAGATTGGAAGTCCTTTTGGACTGTAGAGGCACTGTTTCTAGCCAGGTCATTTGTGCCCCAGTGGATAACAACATCAAGTTTGGAGTGTTCACTTTCTGCGCTAAGTAGTTCAACAATGTGGTTTGTATTCCTCCAGGCTGAAGAGCTTGGGAGGCACTTGACTATCTTCTGTCCTTTGAACTGTGTTCCCAAGTTGGTGCCACTGATGATGGAATCACCAAATAGTAGTAGTTTGCTGTTTGGTGAGGTTTTCTTCATATTTGGTCCTTTAGCAGGAGACTGGGCATTGTCTGTCTCATTTAAGGGCCCTTCAGTTTCTTTGGATTGGGCATCCTCATTCGCCAAGGCAGAGAAGGCATTATGCAGGGATATCTCCTGATGCATAGGATGCCTCTGTGTCACAGGTCACAATCTTCCAGAACCCACTGTGATCCATTTGTTCCTGGGGTGTTTCATTCTTTGTGGGAGCGGTGGTGGACTTTGTTCAGTTTGTATCTTAGAAGAAGTGCGCTTCATTGCAGCCAGTTCCTCTCTCAGTTCCTCATCCTCATTAGCCAATGCAGAGAAGGCATTATGCAGGGATATCTTTTGATGCATAGAATGTCTGTGCATTACAGGTCACAATCTACCAGAACCCACTGTGATCCACTTGTCCCTGGGGTGTTTGATGCTTTCTGGGAGTGGTGGTAGACATTGTTCAGTTTGTATCCTAGAAGGGGTGTACTTCATTGTAGCCAGTTCCTCCCTCAGTAGGGACACCTCTTTATGCATGGCAGCTAGGTCTTCCCTTAGTAGAGTCAGTTCTTTATGCATGGCAGCTGACCTGAGGCACTTAGGACAAGCTCTGAGGTTCCAAATGATTCGTTTTGGAATGAAAGTACTACATTTATTGCACTGAATACACGACATGCTGAATAAGCAGTCCTAGAAGGAGAAGAGGAAGAAGAGGAAAGGAGGAAGAAGATATGGGCTCTAACCCAAGTTAAAGGGATAGATGGCAATGTATGTGAGTGCTATATAGGCAATGCAGTCCCTGGGGTGGCTGGGGCGAGGGGTAGGGTGGGCGAGAACCTAAGTGTCTCTGGTCAGTAGGTTGTTCCTGAGCTGGGGGCACCCCCAGATATCTTCTCCAAGGCTACCCAGAAAAGTAGTCAGTCAGATTATCCCCAAGCTTAATTTATAAGCACAGTTAAACTTAATATTAGAAATTCCCACAAAACAGACAGTTAAACTCTATATTGGTAGCTAGAACCCAGCAGAGATGAGAAAGAAAATTAGAGTCTTAGCTTTGTGAAAGATCCACAGCTCATGCATCCGGTCTCAGACTCGTAGGTGTGGCCACTGGCCAGGTGTAAGATGGGAGCAAAAAACTTTCACCTCCCCCTCCCTGAAAAAGCACACTCTCTCCACAGATTTAAACCTTTGTAATCTGGATACTCAGGTCCCAGTAGGCTGAATATCCCCAAGTTTAATTTATAAGCACAGTTAAACTTAATATTAGCAGTTCCCAGAAAACAGACAGTTAAACTCTATATTGGTAGCTAGAACCCAGCAGAGATGAGAAAGAAAATTAGAGTCTTAGCTTTGTGAAAGATCCACAGCTCATGCATCCGGTCTCAGACTCGTAGGTGTGGCCACTGGCCAGGTGTAAGATGGGAGCAAAAAACTTTCACCTCCCCCTCCCTGAAAAAGCACACTCTCTCCACAGATTTAAACCTTTGTAATCTGGATACTCAGGTCCCAGTAGGCTGAATATCCGCAAGCTTAATTTATAAGCACAGTTAAACTTAATATTAGCAATTCCCACAAAACAGACAGTTAAACTCTATATTGGTAGCTAGAACCCAGCAGAGATGAGAAAGAAAATTAGAGTCTTAGCATTTTTAATCTGCCTTTTCCTTTCATACCAACTGAGGCAGAACAGCTATAAAACTAGAGTAAGTAACACATAATGATAAGAGACCATCCTGCATGAGTATAGATGTGGTGGGCATGTCTATACTCATTACATATAGAGGTCTTACTGAGATAAAACTTTTTTGTGGGGCAGATAAGCCTCCATTCTCATCATGTCTATTCTAGCTGTCCTATGTTGAACCGTCGCAAATTCTAGAGCCAAGAAAACATCACTGAATGCTCCGAGCACTGAAAGCTGTGCTCTTGACATCTGAGCTGCCCAAGTTATACTCCTAAGCACCAGATTTTACAGCCCTCTCCAATATGCAAAATAAAGGCCCTTGTCTTAGACATTTTGCTCTTTTGAAAGTACAAAAACATTTCCTAAAACACACAAAGTCTGTTCATCTGGAGGAAGAAAAGTTTTTTATTTTCGACTTGTTGAGGGCCACTGGCATCTTGAACAAAAGGCCCTGAAACAATTGCATTCTAGTATTGGTTACCTGTTACTAGAGATGGGCAGAACGAAGCGTCCAGGCCTTTCAGAGACAAGTTAATGTGTGAATGAACAAAACATTCAATGGCAGCTTTGTCGCAGCCGCAGAGCAGCTTTTCACAAGGATCCTTGGACACTAGTAAAGGAAATACAAAGAGGCATTTAGATATCTGTTTTCATATCCACCTTTATCCTCCTCTTTCTTAAGGCTTAGAGACAGCCTGTTTCATCTCAGCTTGTTCATGTGAAACTGTTAGTGCTCATTGCTGTCAGGGAAATTATAACAAGCAGAGCTTTCTAGTTTTGGAAATGTTCGTATGGGGTTATTTTTTCAGCTAAATCCATAATTACAACTAGTAGTCTTGGTTAAGAGAGGGCAAGATGGAAATAGTCCATAAGGTAGTTTTTAGTTTCAGTAAAGTATGGAAAAGTGAAGTTTTCCATGGAAGAGGAAATCCAAGAACTAGAGGACATGATATGAAGTCAGAAGGAACATTGAGGGGAAACTTCAGATTCACTGTTTTAATGATGTGGTGACAGATGACAGCAATAACTCAACATACAAAAAGAAAAGATCCAAAACGGGGTCAAACAATCATGAACCATTAACACACTAGTCCGAATGCTATCAGAAGCAGACAGTACCGCTAGGAAAGCCCCAGGTCCTTTTTAGTTTATCTAAATAGTGAACCGTATCAAAACCCAAAATATGAAAAAATAAAATAGTCAAATCAATCAACACAGCGCTATGTTCGCAACTATATATCTTTATCATTCCGGTAAACATCCCAACACAATCCAGTAATCCATATTCCTCCATTACATTCTGCACATTTGCAACAATGACGGCATCTTTCATGCATTGAAACAAGACAGGCCTCCCGGAACTACCACCAGCCTATAATCTGCAGACCTTAATGGCTGGGAATGCACTTAAGGAACCACCAAATCCAGAATACAACCTCTTCACTCTAAAACCATTAGACCCATAGCCTTGACTACAACCCACCACACCACGGGTAACCACTGAAATGCACGGAGCTTTGTGGTTACACTTTGCATGCTGGAGGGAACTAAATAGAAATACTATTTGCTGATAGGGCCATCTAAGTCTTCCCCCTCCCCAAACTATATCTCAAGACCTGCCCATTTTTTGGCTGGCGTTAGGTGTGCCTGTGTGCCGGCTTGTATGGTGCAGCATTTTGGGCCCACAATAATTGCAGGGGGGGAAGACTCACATGTCTCCTGATGTTAGTGCAAACCCTCTAGGCTGCTAACGTGGCCCACACATGTGTTACTGCCAGGATGGCAAATTTTTAACAGATCAGATTTTTCTGGTAAACGTCTGGCTGTATTTTTGCCATTGAGCAACTTAGTTAAAAATTGAGGACCTGATATTCAGCGGCAGCATCTAGCACAATTACAGCGCATAGCTGTCGCTGCTGAATACTAAACCCAGATATTCAATGCTGGGGACAAATCTGGCCATTGCATTGAATATGTGGGTCAGCTGCGGAAGCAGAATGTGAACTGGGCAGTGGTGATATTCAGCTGCTGCTCAGTTAGCCTCGGTGGCAGAAGTTAGGTCAGCTTTTGCTGCGCCTTACTTTCGCCGCGAGAGATAACTGGACAGTGGCTGAATATTGCTGCTGATTGGTTATCCCTGGGTACCGCCCCTGGAATGCCCTGATGCCAACCAGTTATTGAGCGTATAGCGGCGATACCCGTGGATATTCAGTGGTACTAACCGTGTTAGTGCTGCTGAGTATTCTACTTAAGGCCATTTACATGGTTTGCAGGTCTGTAAAACATGTAAATGCCTTTTTTTTTTTTTATTATATCATAAATGCAATCCTAATACATAGTTCAAAAGAAATACACAGTCTGAGATGAATCAATACAAAGAAATATCAATAATCAAACTAAACACAATACTGTGTAACAGCCCACATCATGGAGAAGACAGCTTGGAGGGACAACAGGAGTGCATCTAGTTGAGATGATTCAACAAAAACATAATCTATACCCTGAATAGTAACTAAGCATTTACAAGGAAACCGAAGGAAGAAGGTCCCCCCTGCAGCCAAAACACAAGGTTTAAGCTGGAGGAAGGACTTCCTCCTCAGTTGAGTATAACGGGAAACATCAGGGAAAATAGACATTCTTAATCCATAAAAATCAACATTTTTTTTCAGAAAAAAAGCTTTCATAATTTTTGCCTTGTCAGAGAAATTTACCAAAGTAATTACTAAAGTGGCACGCGTAGAAACCAAAGCCTGAGAATTTTCAAGAAAATCAGTCAAATTTAAATCACTTTGTACTTCTGACGGAGCCACATCCTTGTTCAAGGAAGTCTCCCGACTTGGCAGATAATAAGAATGTGAAATCAGAATAAGATCAGCATCTGGCATCAATAAAACATCTTTGCAGTACTGTCTAAATAAAAGAAGAGGTGTCATAAAACGAGTCTAAGGAAAATTTAGAATACGAAGATTATTCGCACGAGACTTATTTTCCAATAACTCTACCTGTTTATACAAAAGTAGCGTATCTTTTAAAGAGGAGACGCTCGCCGATTGAAAAACACCGGCTTGAGCCTCCAATTTATCAACCGTTGACAAACTCCCAACCGTTGAGCCCAAAGTATGTACCTTGTGCACAACCTGTTGGGAGAAAGCAGACGTTTGATCCATAAATTTAGTTAACAAGAAGTTAGTGGCAGAGACTTGTTTCCAGATACCCAGTAAAGAAACATTAGTAGGGTCAACTACAGAAGAGGAGGAAAAATCCTCCAATTTGATAGCCAGAATAGGAGTTAAAGAAGAAGCTTTACTAATAGCATTAAGAGAACTGTCACAAACAGCGCCCTCTTCCTCCTCCGAGGCAGAAGCCTCAGAGGAAAAGGTGTCCAAATCGAACACCTGAGTGCCAGCGGGATTAGGAGGAGGAGTCCTTTCGATGGTACTCAGGGAAGCTCCAGAGGCAGGCGAGGAGGAAGCAGGAACTGATGAAACAAGCTTATGTTTAGAAACCACATGCTGGTCCATCAGACCAATCACTGCTTTAGAACCTGAATCGTTATCAGAAAGTCTTTTTTAAAGGCTTACTTTTCCTCCTACCCCTTCTTTTATCGGGGAACTGCAACAGTTAAAAGCCAACTGATTTCGCGCCCCTTTGGTGCCCCTTCGGTGCTACTTCGGAGCCTCAGAGCTCTAGCCGCTGAGGGAATGCCCAGAGGTAAATGCCTTTGAATATCAGGCCCTGACCTACCAGTGATCATATTTGAAACTCGAAGAGGGTCATTTTGGAAGCACTGTTATGATTTGGACGTCTGAAAACAGTCATTCATATTGCAAATCACAGACATCCCCAGAAGCATTTTATAAAACCCAAAGATACTTGTGTAGGTACAATCATGTCTAAATCAGCCATGGGCACGTCTGGAGACGTGGTAGAGGCAGATCCATAAAGATACATGTGCATGCATGATTCAACCAACACTGCATAGAAACATAGAAACATAGAAATATGATGACAGAAAAAGACCACATGGCCTATCTATTCTGTCCTTCCATATCAACAACTACAACAGTCCCCTTTTTACCTTTAGAGATCCTCTGTGTTGGTCCCATGCTTTTTTGAATTCAGTTACTGTCCTCATCTCTACCACCTCTACTGGGAGACTATTCCACGGATCCACTACTCTTCCCTTAAATAAATATTTCCGCATATCACTCCTGAATCTATCTCCCTTCACCCTCATCCTATGTCCCCTCGTAGCAGAACTTGCTTTCAATTGAAAGAGGCTCTCTCCCTGAACATTTATGCCACGGAGGTATTTAAACATCTCAATCATATCACCTCTATCCTGCCTTTCCTCTAAGGTGTACATATTAAGATCCTTCAGTCTGTCCTCATATGCTTTATAATGAAGACCACTAATCATTTTAGTAGCCACCCTCTGCACCGACTCCATCCTGTTCACATCCTTTTGAAGGTGCGGTCTCCAGAATTGCACACTATACTCCAAATGAGGTCTGCTAGCCATTCCTCTCCGTATGCACCCAAGCATCCTTCTAGCTTTTGCTGTCGCCTTTTCTACCTGTTTAGCTACTTTAAGATCATCAGACACAACCACGCCTAGGTCCCGCTCTTCTTTAGTGGACAAAAGTACTTCACCCCCTAAACTATATTGCTCCCTTGGATTGCTGCAGCCCAAATGCATGACCTTACATTTTTTAACATTAAATTCCAGCTGCCAAATTCTAGACCATTCTTCAAGCTTAGCTAGATCCCTCCTCATGTTATCTACACCTTCCTGGGTGTCTACTATATTGCAGATTTTGGTATCATCCGCAAAGAGGCAAACCTTACCCGACAGCCCTTCCGCTATATCACTAACAAAGATGTTAAAAAGAATCTGCTATCTGCTATCGTCATCTGGGATGTCCATGGCAATACCTGCTTCAGGACATGAACAGGATTCATAAAGATGCTCATTTCAGCAATGTAAAAACAGTACAATGGAGAGAAATGCCTGTTCACTCTGTCAATACTTTTCACTCCCTCAAGGAGCATGCAGCAACATGTCCCCATTTGCAAAACAGCAGGCTGGAACGTGTGAGGGGGAGAAATCCATGGCTGTATTCTGTGATAGGACAGCATGCAAGTCTATGTCCCCTATTCTAAGGCACACATATGCACACATTCAAGTTTCTAATATGCGGAGACTTCCTGCACATGGCCATCCTATAACTCTGTGCATCTCCGTTTTTGCTATTATTCAACAGGTATGTGTATCTTTCAGGGAGGAAAAAGGCAGATTTTACACGTGACTACCTTCTTGGCTGCCCTTCCCGCCGCATATCAGATGTTTTGACTTGGACATCTCATTTTGCAGCCAGATGGCCTTTCTAAAATGCACCTTCACATGAACCATTAAATGAATTGTAAAAAACTGAAACAGAACATTTATGCTAAATAACTATTGTCATCTGAATCAGGTCACCCTCGACTGGCTAATGCAGTCTTTGTTTATTTAGACCATATTCAACTGAATTTTGGAATGTTTAGCTCTCTTCTCCCTCCATCCATTTTTCCTTATTTTAAACCTCTTCTTCCCCCCCATCTTGATCATGGTGCTTTGAAGTTCATGTACCTTCATCAGCCATGAGGCATGCAATATAGCCTCCTTCAATGTTAAACCTCTGCATCTTTCTAAGACTAGCAGTAGCTACCACATTAAGTAGCATGTTTCCTAAAGATTAGTGAGCGTTAATGAAAGCTAATGTGCATTAAGCGCTGCCATGGCCCTATGGCCCATCTTTACTTTCTCCTGAGCTCAAGTGCACACTTCATTTGTAGTCCCCTCTGAAATTAAAAAATACCTAATGCCATGAATGAATCGGTGTGTAGCTGTTGACCTCGTTCAGTTTACATTAAGATTAAAAAATTTAATAATCATGGAGAAAATCAATTTGCTACTTTGGATACAAATGACAGAGCACCAGAATGGTTATGGGATGACATCAAGAAAGTTGTGCTCAAAGAAAGTGAGAAGACTACAGAAGGTGAAAAAGCTATAACGGTCAAAGTGGATGGCCGAAGAAACTCTGAAAATTGCCCAGAAATTCAGAGAAGTTAAAGCCAGAGGAGAAAGAGAGGCAATCACAGAACTCAGAGATTTCCAATGTGCAACAAGACAAGACAAGGAGAAGAACTACAGTGACGCATTCCACGAAATAGAATCAAACTATCAGAGGAAAACCAAGAGCGACTTTCCTAAAGCTACAAGAGTTAAAGAGAAAATTCCAACCTCGGATTCAAATCCTCTAAGATGCTCAAGGATCTATGTTGAATAATGCTGAGGAGATCAAGAAAAGGTGGAAAGAATACACAGAGTCATTATACCATAAAAATACAGTGGACCTACAGCCGTTTCAACCTGTACATTATGATCAGGAACCATTGGTGATGACAGAAAGGTCAGCACAGCATTGAAAGCATTATCTAAGAACAAAGCACTGGGCATTGATGGCATTCTCATTGAAGTATTACACCAATTGGATGTGGCTGTTACCATACTTACAAGGCTCTGCCAGGAAATTTGGAAGACAACATCATGGACAACTGACTGGAAAAGATCTGTGTTTTTACCAATACTGAAGAAAGGTGATCTGGCTGACGTGGAAATTATTGTGCAATTGTTCTGATCTCACATGCCAGCAAAATTCTACTCCAAGATCATTCAACAGAAACTACAATCATACCTGGAATGAGAACTACCTGAAGTGCAAGCAGGGTTCAGGAAAGGGCAAGGAACAAGAGACATCATCATAGATGTTTGACGGATCCTTGAAAAGACAAAAGAATACAAACAGGATATCTGTATGTGTTTTATTGAGTACAGCAAGGCTTTTGACTGTATAAACCATACTAGGCCACATTAAGAAGAATGGGTATACTAGAACACCTGATGGTTCTTCTTATACAACTTTTACATTGATCATGAAGCAACAGTTCAAACGGAAGAAGGAGAAACAGAATGTTTTAAAATCAGCTAAGGTGTATGACAAGGCTGCATACTTTCCCTCTACCCATTTAATTTATATGCAGAACAAATCATCAGAGAAGCAAGACTGTATGAAGACAACTGAGGTGTGAAGTTTGGTGGCAGACTCAACAACCTTCGCTATGCTGATGATACAATAGTGGCTGAAAGTGAAGACAATCTTAAACATTTGCTTTTCAAGATCAAGGAACATAGTCTTAAAATGGGCCTGTACATTAATGTAAAGAAGACAAAGATCCTGACAAATGGCAAAATCATTAACTTCATCGTTGATAGGGAAGACATTGAAATCGTTGACAACTTTAATCTGCTTGGATCAATAATCAATAAAGAAATGACAAACAGTCAAGAAATCTGATGATGCATTGATCTTGGCAGAATGGCTATGAAGGACTTAGACAAGATTCTCAAGAGCAGATATGTTTCTCTCCATACAAATATTTAACTTGTCCAAGCCATGTATTTTTAATAACATGATTTCGATGCGAAAGTTGGACAGTGAAAAAGATAGACGGGAAGAAAATCGATGCCTTTGAATAATGGTACAAGCAAAGAATACTGTGTATACCATGGACTGCCTGAAGAACAAACCAGTCAGTACTAGAGGAGATCAAACCTAAGCTTTCTTTAGAAGTTCAGATGACAAGACTTCAAATTTCATACTTTGGACACATCATATGAAGAGAGAGATTATAGAAAGATATCGTGCTTGGCAAGGTTGAAGGTCAGTGCAAAAGAGGGAGGCCAGCAATGAGATGAGTCGATAGAAGAACAGCAGCTATGGATATCACTGACTGAAGACTGAACACAGTGTAGGACAACTATCCAGAGGGTCGCCATGAGTTGACACCGGCTTGACGGCACTTAACAACAACAACAAGATGCTATTTATTTTATACATCTCCTCCTCCGGACACCATCGAAGGCACCCGATCAGCACAAGAACAGAGGTCAGAGCAATTTTCTCCTCCCACAGCTCTCTCTAAACCAATTGGGGTTTGGAGAACACATTAAACCCACCTGCACGCTGCAGGGAGTTCCTCTCCTCCTCCGGACACCATCGAAGGCACCCGATCAGCACAGGAACAGAGGTCAGAGAAACTTGCCCCTCACGCAGATCTCTCTAACCCAATCAGGGTTCGGAGCACACATTAAACCTAGCTGCATGTTGCAGGTGTGCCCGCGCCTGGTGGGCCCGCACCTGAGGGCCTCGCCAGAGGGCCCTTTGGCATGGCCCTTAGATAGGAGACTATGGTAGGATCTCTTTGAAGCTAAAAACATCACCCCAGTTATCGCAGCGAGAAGACTGGAGCCATCGCTTACACAGTCACTCGATAATCAACAGACCACGCGGTCAGACTACCCCTGCTCTGTGGTTCCAACCCGATCAAGGTCCCAACCCAATCAAGGTCTTCCTTCGATTGCACCACCAGCCTAAACTACCAGTCCCTACCAGCTAACTCCTTCAAGCTGGACAATTGGGTAAACCACTCCAGAGATTGCAATATGATTGCATGAATGGACTGCAATAGATTTGGCTTTCTGTTCTCATAAACTGTTTCCACTGTACTTATACATTGTATACTACTGCATTGTTCTATTCACATAATCTGTTTCCTCTGTATTTATACATTGTATACTACTGCATTGTTCACCTAATCTGTTTCCCCTTGTGCTAATACAAGTATCTTGTTTCTCTTGTACTCGAAATTCAGCAAAATGGATCTCAAACAAATGATCATGCTTATCTTAAATGTACTATGTTACTCAGTTAGTCTGGCACTCACATTCAGCCCCCACCTCCATACCTTCTCCCCCCCCCCTAACCTTCTTGGGTCTGCATACATCCAAAACATTCCCTACATACATAGGCTCTCCCCCACCCACCCTAGACAAAACTACCATAATTACACTAGAGCACCCCCATTCATAGAGAGAAACCTCCCACACCTGAGAAGGCAGAACAGAAGACTTGTCCATATAAATATCCTAAAAAGAGCCCCCCCCCACAACAAAATTAAAATTCATTCTCATCAACGCCAGATCAATTAGAAATAAAGTTCCACTCATAAGAGACCTCATCACCGATGAAAAACCAGATTTCCTCTGCATCTCGGAAACATGGATAACTGAATCCGGCTCAGTTCTCTTAAACCAACTCAAAGTGAATGGATATATTATCTTCAATTGCTCCCGAGATAGCAAAAGAGGAGGAGTTATCATAATAGCAAAATCTGAGCTTAATTGCTCCCCTACCTTAAGTGATAACCAAGATGGCATGGATATCCTAAAAATAGAAAATAAAAATATAGCTATCTGCCTCTTTTATAGGCCTCCTGCCCCAAATGTTCAGAATATAGCAACTATACTTGAATCTGCCTGCAATACCACAATAAGAAAACCCCATATCCTCCTTGGGGTCTTCAATCTAGCCACGCTTTCCAGCAGCCAATCGACAACATTCCTTGACTCAATGGAAGAAATGGGCTACACACAGACAATCAAATATCCCACACATATTAAAGGCAACACCCTAGATCTGGTATTCCTACCAGAACACATAACTGAGCTACCTCAATACACTCCTCCTACAATATCCCAGGTCCCATGGTCAGACCAGTTCATGATATGCTTCTCTCTCCACATCCATCTCTCCTTCAACGGGCAACATACCACCACTCATCATGGACCCAAATTCTGACCCTTTGCCATGGAAACGTTCCTGGAAACAATCATATCAAAGCTTGATGATGACACAACCAACCTCGACAAAGCTGTATCAAATTGGAACTCCACCATAAAGAAAGCTTCTGAACCAATTCCGATTTCTAACAGACCCCAGCGAAAACCATCTGAAAAATGGTATTCTGTCGAGCTAACTAAACTAAAAAAAGAACTCAGAAAGCTAGAATATATATAGAGATCAAAGAAAACATCTGAAGCCAGAGAACAATATTTCGCAATGCTTAACTCTTACAAGGAAGCTACAAATAATGCCAAAAAACTTCATCATACAAGAATGCTATCCAAAGCCATTAACCGGCCAAGGGAGCTATTCGAGATAGTGAAAACCTTATCCAAAGCCCCCACTAGCAACAGCCACAAGATTCCTATAGATCCCCAAACCATAGCTACCTACTTTGCAGGTAAACTTAAACAAGGCACCCTTCCTGCACCTGACCCTCTACAACCAATAATGACAAACCCCAATGAATGGAAATCCTTCCGCTGCATTGACAGAAAATCACTCCGAGATATTATTTATTTATTTATTTAACATCTTTTATATACCGCACTATTTGTTTTCAGTGCGGTTTACATATAACAAGGTTGCACATTCAGAGGACAATTGTGTGCTTACATTATAACAGGAGATTTGAACTTGGAACAACAGGGTAAACTATCTACAACTGTACAAACATTTTAGATTATTTAGTATTCTTAAGAAGGGCTAAGGCAAAACAGCGGAGAACTTGTGGCAAAATTGCTTATGTGGAAATTGAGAGTGGAGATTGAGAGTTTGTGAGTTTTGGAGTGCGGATGATTGGAAGCGGATTGGATGCTTGTGCAAAGTGGAGAAGGAAAATGTGGTGCTTGATTGCCTTGTGGAATTGAGTGAGGTCTTTAATTGCTCTTATTTCAGGTGGGAGGTCATTCCAGCATTTTGGTGCATAGAAGGCAAAGGTCCTTTACTTGGTTGTCTGGGTACACTTGATGGACTCTTTGGGGATGATCAGGGTGTTGTCAGTAGTTGATCTTCTCATTCTGTTTTTCGGAGTGAGGGAGATGAGCTCACTGAGAGACGTGGGGGCAAGGCTGTTAATGATCTTGAAGGTGATGAGAAGGATTTTATAGGTTAACCTGCAATGAATTGGTAGCCAGTGGAGTTCCATGAGAATCGGGGTGATATGGTCTGATCTTGATAGACCACAGAGCACCCGTGCAGCCGCATTCATAGCGAGTTGCAGCGGATTAATGATGTTCTTGGGGAGCCCATATAAGACAACTTTTGCATAATCAAAGTGAGGTAGTGTGAGGGCCTGGAAGATAGTCCGGAAGTTATTATGCGGTAACATGGGCCTGAGGTGCCTTAGCGTTCTGATTTTATTGTAGACTGATCTGGTGGTGTTCCGTATGTGTTCCTTAAAGTCAATATGCTGATCCAGTGTAATCCCTAGGTAGCGAATAGAGGGTTTACTAGGGAGTTCCGCATCTCTTACTCTTAGAGAGGATGGGGGGGAGAAATCTTTGTTTCTTGATATGAACAGAACTTCAGTCTTCTTGAAGTTTATGCGGAGGTTTTGAGATAATAACCAGTCCGTGATGGCGTTGAAACAGTGGATAAGGTTGGTGAAGTCTGGTTGTTTGACTTTAAATGGTGTAAACAGCAGGACATCATCAGCATAGATTAGCGTGGAGATATCGAAAGTGCGTATGATGTCACATATAGGCTGCATGTATACATTGAACAGCAGCGCAGATAAAGAGGAGCCTTGTGGGACACCTTGATGTTGGTGGAAAGTGCGGATGTGGTGGAACCAACTCTGACGTGCTGCCAGCGCTCTGATAGGTAAGACCTGCACCATTCCCAGGCGAGGCAGCGGATTCCCTTCTCTAGGAGGTGAGTGAGGAATTGATTGTGATTAACGGAGTCGAAGGCAGCGGAAATATCTAGGAATATTAGGGCAAAGCCGTTTTCAACCTTATCCAGACCTCTGTTCAAAGCGTTGGTTAGGGTGGTAAGGAGGGTTTCTACACCATGTGATTCCCTGAAGCCATGTTGACAGGGATCGAGTGGTGAAGCTACATCGATGTGATGTTGTATCTGTCTCTGAACAACCTTCTCTATTATTTTGGCTAATAGAGGTATGCTCGAGATTGGGCGGTAGGAGTCAGACTTTAGCGGGTCGAGTCTAGAATTCTTCAGGAGTGGTCTTATAGAGGTTTGTTTGAGGAATGAGGGGAACGAGCCTGTTGCAAAGGATAGCCCAATGATGTTGATTAGGACTGGACTCAGTTCGGCATGCAAAGTTCTGACCCAGTATGCTGGGCAGGGGTCGCTTGGGGCTGTAGAGGTGTTGATGGAGGTGATGAGATCTTGGATGTTTTTCTCGGATGGTGTGGCAAACATTGTGATAGAAGGGCTTGATGTTTGAGAAATGGAAAATGCAGTAACTGAGTCTGTATCAGTTAAAGAGGTCTTGGATTGAAGGTAGTCAGCGTAAGACTGGGGGGAAATAGGAACAAGTTGAGTAGGTGATGGTTCCTTAATTAGGGATTTTGCTATGTTGAAAAGGTCTCTAGGTTTATTTAGTGAGCGGAGGAGAAGATTGGCATGGTATTCACTCATTCTGAGATATATAGTTTCACGGTGGAGTTTAAGGTAGTTCAGGTATGTTACTTTGTCAGATTCAGAGTGGGATCTTCTCCACTTCCTTTCAAGTTTCCTGAGGGAGAGGAGAGATGACCGAAGATCTGTTGTGAACCATGGCGATGGCTTTCTTTTGTTTTGTTTGTTCTTATTGCTTTTGACTGAGGCTGGTAGTTGTGCAAAAGATTTTAGTGTGACATTCCAGTTGGTGATTGCTTCATCGAGGTCAGAAGACATTGATTTGAGTGTAGGTAAGGCGTGCTTAATGAATTCTTCTTTATCCAGTGGTTTGAAGTGAGAGGTAATTTTGGGTTCTGTGTTAGAGTCGTTAGGTGGGTATTTAGAATGAAGAGCGGGTATCTGGAACAAGATTAATTTATGATCTGACCAAGGGATGGGGGTGATAGTAATGTTGAGGTTGGAGTTCTGGCTGATGGCAGCGTGGGGAGCAAAAATTAGGTCCAGTAGGTTTCCCTTATTGTGGGTGGAGGTGTTCACAAGTTGATCAAAACCGAGTGTTTGCATGGCTTCTAGGAAGGCATCTGCTTGGTTGGATTGCAGGGAGGGTAAGTTGAAGTCTCTGAGCAGGCAGTTGGAACTGCGTGGGTCAGCTGGGTTGCAGGCTAAGTCAATAAAGGTAGAGATGACCTCTGGTGGAGAAGAGGGGGATCTGTAAATGAGGTTTATGGTGATATCCTTATTGGCAATGGTGATTATGTCCGCGTGGATAGAGCTCTTGGATGTGAGTAGTCGAAATTCTAGATCTGTTTTTGAAAGGATAAAAACTCCACCGCCTTTCTGGTTGGACCTGTGGCAGGAGTGGAGTGGAGGAGTGGAGTGTAGCCTAGTGGTTGGGTCAAGGTACTTCAGGCCGGAAGGTCGGGGGTTCAAATCCCACTAGAGGACAGCAACCTTGGGCCGGAAGGACTGGGGTTTCTAGTCCCACAGGTGCTCCTTGTGGTCTTGGGCAAGCCACTTAACCCTCCATAGCCCATATTCCCTGTAAAATAGTTCTCTGTGTGCTGTGCTTTCCTGTCTAATCAATGTGTTTATACCTCAAAAAAATTTCCTGTCATGATTTGACAATTTCCAATCTGTAATCAAAAAAACCGCTGCTGATCGCTGGAAGTAGCGGTATACAAATGTATACTAAATAAATAAAGGTGTGGATGGAGAAGTTGGAAGGGATTAGTTGATTTATGAGAGCTGTGTCAGTATCCTTGAGCCAGGATTCAGTCACCATGAGGAGATCCAGGTTATGTACAGCTATCAGGTCAGGGATCACTGGCCATTTCTTGCGAATTGAGCGTGAGTTTATAAGGGCGCATTTGAGGGAGAGTTGAGTTTTAGGTGGGGCTTTTTTGGGATTGTCTGATTGATTGAGGGCCACATACAGCAAATGTGAGCGTCGCGGGTGGTGTGGGAGGCTAGTTGCAGAGTGATACGGGTTAGAATGGTTCTTCAAAACTCAAAAATTATCAAAACTCAACACAATCACGTCCATCCTGGACCCGTGCCCTGTAGCCTGGATCAAGGCAATGAATCCCTTTCATTTTAGACATAGTGAACCAGTCCTTACATCAAGGCTTCCTATCAAAAGAACTCAAACTCTCAGCAATTCGCCATTTGCTCAAAAACAAAGCTCTAAACAACAATGAGCCTTCCTCCTATCGACCTATCGCTAGCATCCCCTTCCTGGCTAAAATCATTGAAAAAGTGGTCCAGCTCCAGCTTCAGGATTTCATAGACACATCTGCACCACTTGTTGAGCATCAGTACGGGTTTCGCCTTTTCCATGGCGTGGAAACACTCCTCATTGACCTTTGACTCCCTCATCAGAGATATGGACAACATCAAGCAAGCCTTTATTTTGGTGTTCCTAGACATATCCTCCGCTTTTGACTGTGTAAATCATGACATACTCATAGTCAAATAGGCATTAAGGAAGTAGCGCTTGATTGGTTTAAATCATATATTTCTGACCATGCCCAATTTGTACAAATCAACGAAATTTCATCACCACCCTTCCCACAAGAACAGGGAATCCCACAGGGCTCAGCTCTGTCCGCCCTCCTTTTTAACCTGTACCTTCAACCGATATGCTCCATATTCAGAAGTCACAACATAAACTACCACATCTACGCGGACGACATCATGTTGTTCACCCCACTGAACATATGGAGAAATTAGGCCTTACCTGCTAATTGTCTTTCCTTGAGTTCTCTCCGGGCCAGTCCAGGAAAGTAGGGTAGTCAACCTCCTCCAGCAGCTGAGGACTGAAAACTGTAAAACTTTGCTGACAGCCCCTCTAGCTCCCCCCGGTGTAAGAGAGTCAGTCTAATGGTAACAAAGCAGCGGAACTAGACATTCTAACCTTGACAATACTAAAAAAAAGTAACCGCAGGCAGTAACTTGTAAACAAAAACATTCTCCTCCACTTATTGCCTTAGTTGTATAAGGCTTGTTCGTTGTTTTTTTTTTTTTTTTTAAGTACACTCCTCATTCTGATCAAAATCGAAGTTCACCTAAAATAAGTCCCCCAATGTCCCCAGCTCCGGCCACCAGCATGGTAACCGCCTATATATCTAAACCTTTGGCCGAGGACCTAGACCTATCTCAACCTCGCAGACAACAGTGGGTGGGTCCTGGACTGGCCCGGAGAGAATTCAAGGAAAGACAATTAGCAGGTAAGGCCTAATTTTTCCTTCCTATTCGTCTCTCCGGGCCAGTCCAGGAAAGTAGGGTAGTACCAAAGCAGTACTTAAATCCGGGAGGGACCTGCGAGCCCAGAAACAACAGCCGAGGCCCCCACTCTCGCATCGTTATGTGCTTGAACATCTAAGCGATAGTGCCTAGCAAACATATGCAGAGAAGACCATGTCGCCGCTCTACAGATATCCACTGGCGGAACCAACGCATATTCCGCCCACGAGGTAGCCTGACCTCTAGTCGAATGAGCCCGGATCCCCACCGGAGCCGATCGACCCTTTACTTCATAGGCCGCCCGAATGGCATGCTTTACCCAGAGAGCAATAGAAGCCTTGGTCGCTGCTTTTCCTTTTGCTGGACCCCCAAACAGTACAAACAACCTATCCAACTTTCGAAACGGCTCCGTTACCTCGAGGTATTTCCTTAACACGCGTCCTAAATCCAACTTCTTCAGCAACCTATCCCGTTTCTCCCCCTCACGAGGAACAAAGGTAGGAAGGAAAACGGCCTGATTCACATGAAAACTGGACACCACCTTAGGAAGAAATGGCGGCACCGGCCGCAACACCACTCTCTCTGCCGAAAACTGAATGTACGGCTCCCTGCAGAAAAACACCTGCAGATCCGAAACTCTTCATGCTGAGCTCAAGGCCACTAAAAAAGCAGTCTTCCAGGACAACTCCTGGAGATTACCCTTTGTGCTGGTCTCAAACGGCGGCCCTGTTAAGGCTTCCAACACCAAATTCAAATCCCAAGGAGGAACCACATGCCGAACTGGAGGCCAAATGATCTTGGCCGCCCTCAGAAACCGCCGTACATCCGGATGCAAGGAAATCGAGCGACCCTGTACCTTCCCTCTATAACAAGCCAACGCCGCCAACTGCACTTTTAAAGTGTTGAGGGCTAGCCCTTTCTCTAGACCTCCCTGAAGGAAAGCTAAGATATCAGGCAGCATAACCCCGGAAGGCCTAACCTGTCTCTCTGTACACCATGCTTCAAAAATACACCATACCCTAATGTACGCCAACGAAGTGGAGCTTCTCCTGGATTTTAACATAGTGTCTATCACCGACTTTGAGTAGCCTGTACGGCGCAACCGTTCCCTCTCAAGAGCCAAGCTATAAGTGAGAATCGATCCACCTGAGGCATTAAGATGGGACCTTGACACAACAGATTGACTCGAGCGGGCAGCCACCACGGAGGAACTACCAGGAGACACATCAGATCCGCATACCACGGACGCCTGGGCCAATCCGGAGCAATGAGAATCACCGTCCCATCGAACCTCGCTACTCTCTGAATGACATGCCCTATTAGCGGCCAGGGCGGAAAAATGTACAGCAGCTGACCCGATGGCCAAGGCTGAACCAGACCATCGAGACCTTCCGACATGTGCTCTCTGCGCCTGCTGAAAAATCGTGCCGCTTTTGCATTCACTAGAGTAGCCATGAGATCCAGTACGGGTTGACCCCACCTCACCGTGATCTCGTGAAAGATTGCCCAATTCAGTTCCCATTCTCCGGGGTCTATGACATTCCGACTGAAATAGTCCGCCTGAATGTTTTCTTTTCCTGCTACATGCACTGCTGAAATTGCTAAAAGATGAGCTTCCGCCCACTGAAACAACTGATGACTCTCCCGTAGCAGCACCGCACTGCCCGTGCCTCCTTGCCTGTTGATGTACGATACTGTTACTAAGTTGTTGGGAAACACCCGAACCGCTCGACCCTCGAGCAAATCGACAAATTCCACCAGCGCTAACCGAACCACTTTCAGCTCCAACCGATTGATCAACCAGACCCTCTCTTCTGCCGACCAAAGGCCCTGCGCTATTCGCGTCAAACAATGCGCCCTCCAACCTGACAGGCTGGCATCTGTTGTGAGCAATACCCAGTCTGGCAGCTCTAACGGAACTCCCGCTTGAAGATGAGCGGGAACCAACCACCACTGCAGACTTAACTGCACCTCTTCCGGACACGGCAACCTCCGAGAGAGCGGGTGATGCTGCGGAGACCACCTTGACAGCAACGCCTGCTGAAGCGGCCGCATATGCGCCCTGGCCCACGGTACCAGATCTAAGGCCACAGCCATCCACCCCAACAACTGTAAATATCTCCAAGCCATTTGAGCTGAAACTCGTAAGAACACTGCAACCTGTGACAGAATCTTTTGAACTCTGTCCGCCGGAAGAAACACTAAGCCTATCTCCGTGTCGAAGAGAGCTCCCAGATAAGTCAGTCGTCTTACCGGATCCAAATGACTCTTTGCTCGATTGATAACCCAACCTAGCTACTCGAGGAACTCCACTACTCGCGCGGTCGCCGAAAGGAACTTCGCCAGAGATGGCACTCGGATCAACCAGTCATTGAGATAGGGATGTACCTGAATCCCTTCTTTTCTCAGCGCCGCGGCCGCCACCACCATAACTTTGGTAAACGTTTGAGGCGCCGTAGCCAGCCCGAACGGCAATGCCCAGAACTGAAAATGACCCATGGGAACCGCAAAACGAATAAATTTTTGATGCTCCTTTCTGATTGGTATATGCAAATACGCTTCCGTTAAATCTATGGAAGAAAGAAACTCTCCCTTTTTTACCGACCGGATAACCGATCTTAATGTTTCCATGCGGAAATGCGGCACCCTCAAACAACGATTTACAAGCTTGAGATCCAGAATTGGTCGAAAAGAACCTTCTTTCTTGGGAACCACGAAATAAATCGAGTATCGACCTAAGCCGCACTGGTCTGCAGGAACTGGCACCACTGCCTGAAGGCGTAGCAAGCGCGACAACGTGTCGTTGACCGCAGTCCTCTTTAGCTGAGGCCCGCAGGGAGAAGTCACAAAGGCATCTACCAGTGGGTGAGCGAATTCTAGTGCATAGCCCTCTCTGATAATGTCGAGAACCCACTGGTCTGTAGTTATGTTGGCCCAGGCAGAGAAAAACTCCTGCAAACGACCTCCCACCGGAATCTCCGCCTGGACCGGCGCTCCTTCATTGTGGCTTTTTAGCTGGGTTTTGATGGGAAGTAAAGTAACCCATACTGAACCCCCTGGCCCCTTGAAAGGACTGGCCTCTAGCCACAAAACGGCCTCGCTGATAAGGCGTAAAGCGAGATCCGCGGAACCTGCGAAAATCTCGCCCCTGACCTCTGTGTACTGGAACCATCCTCGCCGGTCTCGCATGGTCCTCGGGAAGATGTCTCCCCTTGGAATCACCCAAGTCCTTCACAATCTTTTCCAAAGCTTCCCCAAAAAGCAGCTTGCCCTTGGATGGAAGCTTACTGAGCCGAGCCTTAGACGACGCATCTGCTGCCCAGTTTCGCAACCAGAGAAATCGCCTAGCTACTATCACGGAAGCCATTGATTTCACTGAAATCCACACCAGATCATAGAAGGCATCTGCCAGATAAGCTGCCGCCAACTCCAGCTTTACTCCTTCCGGAGAAGAGTCTTCCTCCTTATCCGAACTCCGTTCTCCCTGCATCCACCTGATAGAAGCTCTTGAAACATAAGCGCCACAAACCGAAGCCTGAAGAGCCAAGGCACTGGAGTCAAAGACCTGTTTCAGAAGCGCCTCTAATCTACAATCTTGAAAATCCTTAAGAGCCGAACCACCTTCTACCGGAATGGTGGTCTTTTTGGTGACCGCCGAAACCAAGGCATCTACCTTGGGCATACGCAACAAGTCCTTTTCCTCCAGAGGAACGGGGTAAAGACGCACAATAGCGCGGCCCCCCCCTCAATGAGGCTTCGGGGCACTCCCATTCAGATTCAATCAACTGCTTAATAACCCTGTGAATGGGAAAAACAGCACTGCTCTGATTTGAAACCCTGCAATAAGGGATCCTCTAACAGCTCCTGCTGAACTGTAGGGAGCACCATATTTAGTGCAGCTAAAGATTGAGCAATGAGGGCTCCAAGCTCTTCTTTCCTAAAAACCCGAAAAACATTCAGATTCTCGCCTGGCCCCAACTCGCCATCTTCCAATTCTCCCGGCCAGCCATCGAATCCTGCATCTGAAAGAATCTCTCCTTCCTCTGGCAGCTGAGACACTGAACCTTGAGGTCCAGCCCCTTCTAAAGCTGTTTCCATGGACTTCACAATAGAAGAACCCCCTTCTCCAGGGTCTGATCCTGTGCAATCCACCTGCTTAACCTCTGGAATGCTATCACTAGACGGAGAGATAGGAGCCTGAGACTTCTTCAGCAAATAAGCCCTATGTAGAGCCAAAATACATTCAGCAGAAAGAAAAAAGTCCAACAACCCTTGTTCCACCGGTAAAGATTGTTGCACTGCTCCCTCAGCAGAAGTAGCTTTGTGTGACTTCGATTTCTTTTTGCCTGACTTCAAATGCAGCGGCGGGAGAAACGGACGGCTCAGGTAAAATGGCCGCCGTTCCCACTCTTTCAGCAATGCTCTGAGGACGAACTAAACCCTGCTCCTCTGAGACTGTGAGACTCTCCATTAAATTATTCTGCCCCGGAACCTAATTAAAGTAAAAGAAAAAAGGAAGGCGCACCACCGCGAACCCTTACTCCCGGTTTCAAAAACCGCCGATCTCTGAGCGCGTCCCCGCAACGCTAGCTCTGCCGGTACACACGGTCACTCACAGAACACCAAGCCGCCTAAGAAACCTAAACCGCGGTGGCGAAACTAATGCCCGATATAGGAAGTTTAAAACCGTATCCACTCTCCTACCTGAAAGCAGCTGTGAAGCCGAGGCTGCTGCCATCCGCTCCCCCGCTGCTAGCGGGAAGCCGGAACGGCAGTGACTGGAGGCAGAAAAATGGCTTCTGGGGCTCCCAGACCTTTTCCTCAATGCCTCTAAGCACCGGAATCCCTAAGAGGCAGGCTCTGCCTCACAAACCGAAAAGATTCGATGGTTTAGGGTAACCAGAGGTGCTGCTACTTTTTTTTTTTTTAATAACTTAAAGGAGAAAGAAAAAAGAAAAATGAACACTTTCAATGCTGATCTGCCCTGCCAGGGTAGATCAGACAATGATGTTAAACCACTCTGCCTTTTTTTTTTTTAAAGTAGTTAGAACCCCAATCCTGTTCCTATTAGTCTCTCTGGGGAGCCTGTCAGCCACACGTCCTGTTCAGCTGCTGAGGACTGAAAGACTGACTCTCTGACACTGGGGGGGAGATAGAGGGGCTGTCAGCAAAGTTTTACAGTTTTCAGTCCTCAGCTGCTGGAGGAGGTTGACTACCCTACTTTCCTGGACTGGCCCAGAGAGACGAATAGGAACAGACCCTAACTATGACAAACTAGCAGCATGCCTTTCTGAAGCAGATCTCTGGCTTCACTCTAAGAATATGTACATCAACCCCCAAAAGACAGAAGTACTATTCACCTCAAGAAACCTTAATTTTACCCCCCCCCCCCATCAGTTATCAAGTTACAGAACTTCACTCTCCCAGTAAAGCATGAGATAAAATACTTAGGCATCACCCTTGACAAGACTCTTAGTCTAACTTCGCACATAAAACAAACTACCAGAGCAATCTTCTTCAAAATCAGGACCTTACAACATTTAAGACCACTTTTAGACAAAGATGACTTCAGGACCATGGCCCAAGCTCTAATAATGCCCCATATGGACTACTGCAACGGAATTCTCCAAGGCATAACCAAAAAAACCCTTAACACACTCTAAATGGCACAGAATGTTGCAGCCCGAATAATTACCAGGGCCAGACTATCTGACCATATTTCTCCCATCCTCTACACCCTCCATTGGCTTTCGGTTGCCAGCAGGATCCAATATAAAACCATAGTGACTACCTTCAAATTAATCAACAAAATTGCACCTTCATATCTTTCTACCTTGATACATAGCCCCCCCCCCCCCCGGAAAACAGAATAATAATAAGAATGAACCTCAATACCATCTTAGTACCCGACGCAATCAGAAAATCAAAACAGATAACAAGTAAAAGTGCTTTCTCCTATGTTGCACCGATACAATGGAACAATCTTCCAGTTCAGCTTAGAGAGACTAAAGACCTCCAAGCTTTATAAAAGAACCTGAAAACATACTTATTTATACAGTGCTATTAAAACCTAGACCATCCCATTGAAGAAACCACGCAGTCCCAGTCTGACCACCCAACCTAACACCCTACCTATAAAACCTTAGCCCTACCCTACTTCAGTTAAGACAATAGACTTCTCACGCTTGCACATATGTAGTATATACCTCGGTAGCTTCTGGAGCCCCAGTGACTTTAACTGTAAATAGTTACTATGTTCAATCACAGTTGTGTAAATAGTCCCATGTTCAACTAAGTCCTACTGTTTGTTGTAATGTTATATTGTTCACAACGTTCAATGTATGGTTCCTTGTTGTTACTCTTGTTCAATGTAAACCGCCCCTAATCTCTGGAAGGGGCGGTATATAAAAGTTTACAAATAAATAAATAAAATGTTTGCTTCAAGATGAACTAAGGGCTATAAAACTTTCTGATGAAGATGGCCAATTAAAACTTAAGCTGAGGGAAAAAATGCCCTCCTATCTTTTTAATTGGCTTAACAGCTTACAAATCAAAGCTTGAGCGAAGGGGTGGAGTGGGAAGCAAACACCAACAGATAGTTTTACCAGTGTAAATAAAACTTCTTAACTATGTCACATTTCCATTTCTAAGAAACTATACTTTTCAGTTTTGACTGAAGCCTCAGAAAGTATACTGAAGGAATAATTTGCAATTGCTAAGCCCTTGCCCTCTGGTTCAGTGGAGCATAGTAATGCAAAATTCTCTAAAGCAGAATGTGATACTTCTGCTGAAGTTGTTAAACATTGCTTTTGTTCAATAAGATAGAAGAAGGCCCCCTCTCGAGGAAAGAAATGTATTTCTCCAGTGAACTGGCAGCTTAGTGTTTCTCTTTCAACTTAGTAGATAAAGAAAAGGTTGAACAGATTGTGAGCTGGCTTCAGCGTATTCCTGTATGCTTGATCCAGTCCTTCTTGGATAATTAGACTCTGTGGATTGCATTGAAACAAAGGCGCACATTGCATTTTTGGATTGACTTGGATATGTGAAGACATTTTACAAAGCTTGTTTTTGCACTGGAAGAGATGTGGAAGTAAGAATGTCTGCAAATAAATGTCAGTTTTAGAAGAGAGGCTGTGCACGCGTGAAGCAAATGTAAAATTGGCATCTCTGCCCTCAGAGTAAACATTTTTTAAAAATGTCCCACAGCGCTGTGCACATCTATGCTTTTTTTTTCTATTTATGCAATTTTCAAATCTTTACACAAGAAAAACTACTTGTTACAGAAAAGGAAGAAATAGAATCATAAGCAGGTAGAAGACAAAGTCGTCTCCCCCCCCCCCCCCTCGCAATAACAAAAGAAAAACAGTATAAAGAAATCACTTCTACTAGTACACCATTAATAGGAGAAAACCAGACTCAAATCAAAGGAAAACTTTCCCAGGAAAATAAACACGTACTGGTGCAATACCACCTCACTATGAGATCAAATTCCAAGGGGGTACCATCATGGATTCACAGATTCCTGGAGAGAATTAACATTTTTACTAACAACAAATTGAGTTAAATGACAGGGATCAAGAAAGATATAATTCAACCCCTGATATTTATCAAACATGTACAGGAGTAATGCAAGAAAAACAAACCTCCCAATTGCAGAACCTTAGGACGCAGCAATAAACATTGCTGCCTATGCTTTTGAGTTGCTTTGGAAACATCAGGAAACATTCTAATAGTAGCACCCATAAACAACTCATTCCTAGCCTTAAAATACATCTTCATCAGCCAGTCTCGATCAGGTTCCAAAGCCAACATCAGCAAAAGTGTTGACTGCTGAATAGCCTCAGGTTCCGGGATCTCTAGAAAACCAGTCAAGTCCAAAGAATCAAAAGCAGGCTTCTGAAGTGGCGATGAGGACACAAGCTCTTTCCGCTTAGCAGCGGGCAAACAGAAAACCCTTGCCAGGGGAGGAATAGATTCAAATGGAATTTTCAACACAGAAGTAAGGTATGAATGAAAAAGTTCCTTAGGAGAGATGGTAGGAACCCTAGGAAAATTCAATAAACACAAGTTCCTCTTCCTCACAGAGTTTTCCAAAGACTATCTTCAGATGAACACTTGATAAATCTTTTTTTACAGTACCTAACACTGCAATAATATCTTCAATCTTCATCTCCAGTTGAGACACTCTTGTTGTTAATGCAGTTACTGCTTGCTTCTGCTGCTCCAATACCTGAGCGTGACCAGCAAACAAAGATTGAAAGGAGGCAAACAGGGTGAGAAAAGAAGACTCCAAGGTCTGCAGGCCACCCCAAAGCATTTCCAAGGTAATAATAGACGGCTTCTGCAACATAGGTTTCAAGTCTAAAGTATCCAAAACCGGATGAACATTATTTCCAGCTTGATCCCCAACCGCAGACTGAACTGCACTCTTCACACTGGAAGTCATAAGCCCCAACTCAACAGCGGACTCTGCAGCAGAAGTGGAAACAGCCGCAACACACACCCTCAGCACCGGCATCTCTGAATGATTCCCCACACTGCCAGTGGAATCAACCAACAGTGAATCGATGTTGGTCTCAGAGTGCCGCGCTGGAGCAGATTGCACCTCCGGGCTCAAAGTGATGTCTGGCTCAGAAGAGCACGAAAAGCCTCCTTCTGCCCCCGCTGACCCCAGTGAGCCTTGCACTTGAGTAATCCCTGTTGCACCAGCGGGTCGGACATACTCGTCAAGTGGCCCCTTAACCAGAACTGCACTCCACTGAGGTTCCCAAGCCTTGGCTTTACGTTTCCGTGGCATAATAAAGAGGTAAGAAAAACTTTAATTCCAAAAATGGGAGCCAGCATGAGCATGGTTAACATGCAACCGCCATATTGATTTTCCCCCATATCCCCCTATGCTTTTTTAAAATAGCATCATGTGGAAAATCCATCAAGCAGATAGCATGGATGCACAACTGCATTCTAAAATTGTGATTCATGGGGGGTCCATGCTTGTGATTCCTGACAGAAGAGCCAGATACACAAAAAATACACAGGGGGCCAACAGGGTGGATGCATATGCAAACCTGCATATTTTTGGATAGTCCACATGTGTCCTACATGTGCAAGCTCAAGTGTAAAATGCATGTGCCTGCCTGCACTACACATGCTTATGTGGTACATTTCCCCCTATGGAAGCATGTCAATGTGTTTCCAGTAGGGATGTGTAGGCAAAAAAAAATGGTTTTGTAGTTTTCTGTGTGATATGCAGGTTTGTTTTGTTTTAATAAATTTTCATTTTAGGTCATTTTGCTTTCATACATTTTCATTTCAGGACAATTTTGTTTATTAATATGGTGGCTGCGGCTGCTGCCTAACAAAAAACATCTGAAAGGTTACTAGAGATTTTATGCAAATAAAAAAAATGTTCCGTCTCTCTATGTCCCTGTCCACAGACTTCATCCCCCAGTCACAAGTAGGCCTCAAATCAATAACCTTTAGGTTAGAAAACAGGCATCTTGCATGAAGAGTTATTATCTCTCTAAGAGGCTGATTCTAGCCAGTCTGCTCTTAATTGCGTCTTGCATTTCTGGCAATCTCCATTCCTGTTTCCTGATTGGTCCAGATTGGTCTGATCTGGAGCTGTGTGGAAAATCCTTCCTGGATTTGTTTCCTTGTGATTCTATTGAGTCCTGCTCTAAAGACTTTTTAAAAGGCTTGTTTTGCCATGTTCTTCAGCCAGATATTCTGTGAAACCATGTCCAAGTATACTATCAGAGACATGTACCAAGCTTAATCCAGATCCTGATTGCCCAGGAAGTCCCTAAGGCATATGCTAGGGGAATATTCTCTGAGAGAGGAAGCGGTATGCAACCTCAGGATGAGAGGCAGAGACGAAGAAGCAAAAGCAGGCATAAGATAGTAACATAGTAAATGACGGCAGATAAAGACCAGTATGGTCCATCTAGTCTGCCCAGCTATATGGCAGGAGTAGGTGTGCCCCTTCCCATGTCTTTTAGGGAGTAGGTGCACCCAGCAGGAGCAGGTGTACCCCTCCCCATGTGTTCACCCCTCCCCATATCTTTGTTTCTTTGTTTGTTTAGGAGTGAACCCACCGCTCCTCCCCCCAGCCTGGAACTGGCAGAAGGTAAGCATGAGAAGCGGCAGATTTAAGAGAAGTATCAAGAAACCCAGACATTGGTCTGGGGGATAACTGGTGAAGAAAGGACGCAGCCAGTATAAAGAAGTAAAAGTAGACCCAAGGTAAGCCTGGGAAGTGGCAGGTAAAGCTACAGCAAGTTCAGACATTGTTCTAGGGGGATAACTGGTAAAGCAGGGGTGGTGCCAGTATGTTGAGAGCCTTGGGAGGAGAGAAGAGACAAGAATTATGAGTGGCTTTAATAACCTCTAAGTGAGGAACAGTAATAAATGATAACAGACTGAAGCCAAGCTGGAGTCTGGCAGCTGCCTGGGAATACCTAGAAACTAAAAACCAGGACAGTCTGTTGAGACAACTGTATTGGAAGTTGACTAGTACCAGCTGGAAGCTGAGAACCAGAACAACCTGAGGTACTGTGTTCCCACCAAAGTTTGTGCATGTAATTAGGAAGCTAAGAGCAGAGTAGAGAAACAAGAAAGTTGTCTTACCTGGTTTTTGAGGACCATAGAGTCTGTATTGAAGAGACCCTGTATTGCACCACCAGGGACGATGGAGCGGCCAAATAATTGGGGGGCCCAATATCTTATCTGACTTTGTCCCAAGCTCTGCCCCTAGCCACCGCAGCCTACTCCTCCTGTTCTGCTCACGGGGATCTGATTTCATAATCCCAGAGGGCAGAAGAGAAGGAGGATCGTGGCAAAGACTCCTTCTGTCTGACCTGATCATAAGAACATAAGAACATAAGATATGCCATACTGGGTCAGACCAAGGTCCATCAAGCCCAGTATCCTGTTTCCAACAGTGGCCAATCTAGGTCATACATACCTAGCAGTTTCCCCAAAAGACACAGGTTCCGCAATGCTTGTACTGGGTCAAGCATTGATATCCTGGGTCTCTTCTTAATAATGGTTTATGGACCTTTCCTCCAGGAACTTGTCCAAACCTTTTTTAAACCCAGCTACACTAACAGCCTTTACTACATCCTCCGGTAACAAATTCCAGAGTTTGATTACACGTTGAGTGAAAAAACATTTTCTTTTATTAGTCTTAAATAGTTTACCCTGTAGCTTCATTGCATGTCCCCTAGTCTTACTATATTCTGATAACGTAAACAATCTATCTACGTTTACCCGTTCCAATCCATTCATTAATTTATAGACTTCTATCATATCTCCCCTCAGCCGTCTCTTTTCCAGGTTAAAGAGCCCCAACCTTTTTAGCCTTTCTTCATAGGAGTATCCTTCCATCCCCATTACCATTTTGGTGGCTCTTCTCTGAACCTTTTCTAATAACGCTATATCCTTTTTAAGATATGGCAACCAGAATTGCACACAATATTCAAGGTGCGGTCTCACCATGGAACGATATAGAGGCATTATAATATCTTTTGTTTTATTTTCCATTCCTTTCCTTATGATACCTAGCATTCTATTTGCTCTCTTGGCTGCCGCTGTACACTGGGCCGAGGGTTTTAACATATTATCCACAATGACGCCTAAATTTTTTTCCTGGGTGGTGGTTCCTAATGTGGAACCTTGCATTGTGTAATGTGATAAGGAAGCTTATCATAGCTCAAGAAGGAGCTATAGGAAAGGTGAAGTGACTCTGAACAAGCAACCTGTCAGTTCTGGTAGAAATAAGAAAACAGAATTTTCCCATAAAAGACTACCAGTCCCAGAATGCACCAGGTTTCCAACAGCCATTAGAGGAGCTGAAGTGGGGAGACGTGTGTTCAATCAGGAGGGCTATGAGGTAATCCCTAACCACTCATCTCAAAGGGCAGGGCCTGATCCAGAACAGCTGCGCTGTGTTAGGGAGGAGCACTCATCTAAGCAGAATAAAGGTAGAGTTTATTCTACAAAGAATCAGTTTGAGCTTGATCATCTTCATCATCAAGAGGATCATCAGAAGCAGAAGCCAAACCGGACGGACAGAGAGGGAAAGAAACCCTTTGGAAGAAAGAGGAGAAAAGCCTTTGAGAGGTCTAGAAGAGTCCAGAGCAGTACGTATACTGGGAGGCATTCCAAGGGCCAGCATACACCATTGGACTGGGGAAAGCCAGAGGAATGGTGCTTCAGAGCTAGGAATCTCCAGACGGTACCTGTGAGGGAGACGGCTGCACGTGGAAGGGACCCTAAGACCCGTGCCAGAAGGTATGTGAAGAGAGATCCAGTGTCCAGGGATCTGGATTAGAAGGCTGGACATAAGAACTGGACTACATACTGGCCAGGCTATATAGAGAGGAACTCTAACAGCAATGGAAGCTCAGGTATGAACACTGATCTATGCCCTAGCTATAACCTTGAAAGACAGCAGGGAAACAAGTATTCTCCTGAAAGTGCTCCATTGGGAGATTCATCTGTGCCAATCCATGATATTGAACCCATGCTTGTTGAAGAAGAGGGTGTGATAGCAGATGAAGAATCTGTTTACATGGACTGCTTTCTGTCTAAACTCCTTTGGTGATTTTATGTTATAAAGTACAGCAACCATCACAAAGAAATACAAACTTGTTCTTTAATCTACTCAGAAAAGCTCCTGAGTAGGATTTTTAGCCACGCAGTAGAAAGCAAGCCGGCTAAGGGGTTTCAGCTGGATAACTGCTAGCAATTGAGCCTTACCTAATTGCTTGTGAGCTCTGAGAGAATCACTTCTGAATCTATGTGGGAAGCTATAAGAAGTTTACCTGAAAAGAACAGTTTTTTTCTTTCTTTGTGGCTTTTGGTTTGTTGTTTGATACATTGCTAAGAGAATATTAGCTAAAGCCTACAGAAAAGACCAGTTTGTTATCAACCAGGTCTTATTTCTTTTGCTTTGATTGCCTGATAAGTTAAAATGTTGTTTTCCTGATTTTGTTTTTTCAAGTTTAACACTGAAAAAGGTTAGATAGAATTTGTCACAGTCCTCCTCACTTCTCACCACCACCAAAAAATTGTCTATTAGACAACTTTTTGGTGGTGGTGAGAATCGAGGAGGAATGTGACACATTCTATATACCCTTTCGATGTCTAGGACATCTGTACCTTGCCCACTCACAATCTTAAATGACAGAGGTGTAAGGCAGGGGTCTCCAAATCCAGCCCTGGAGGGCCACAAACCAGTCAGGTTGGCAGGATATCTCTAATGCATATATATCTCATGCATAGTCATTAGGGATATCCCGAAAACCTGACTGGCCGGTGGGCCCCATAGGACTGGGTTGGGGACCACTGCATTAGATGATAGAGGGGTTAAAGGGGCACTAAGAGGCGACAAGGCGAAAGCGGAGGGACTGAATGAATTCTTTGCTTCGGTCTTTACTGAGGAAGATATAGGGATGTTACCCATGACTGAAGTAGTATTTAAAGGTGCGGAAGAATTGAAGGAAATATCGATACATCGGGAAGATGTATTACAACTATTAGATAAACTGAAGAGTAGCAAATCACTTGGGCCATATGGTATACATCCAAGGGTGTTGAAAGAACTGAAATATGAGATTGAAGATCTGCTATTAGTAATCTGTGAATTTTCATTAATACCTGAAGATTAGAGGATCGTCAATGTAACGCCAATTTTTAAAAAGGGTTCCAGGGGTGATCCGAGAAACTACATACCGGTGAGCCTGACGTCAGTACCGGGAAAAATGGTAGAAACCATCATAAAGAACAAAATTACTCAGCATGTAGATAGTCATGGCCTAATGGGAGACAGCCAACATGGCTTTAGACAAGGAAGATCTTGTCTTACTAATCTGTTATGTTTTTTTGAAGGTGTGAATAAACAGGTGGACAAAGGTGAGTCGGTTGATATAGTGTATCTGGACTTTCAGAAAGCCTTTGACAAGGTCCCTCATCAGAGACTTTTGGCAAAACTAAAGAGTCATGGGATAGGAGGCAGTGTACTATTATGGATCAGGAACTGGTTAAAAGATAGAAAGCAGAGGGTAGGGCTAAATGGCCAGTTTTCCCAATGGAGAAAGGTGAATAGTGGTGTACCCCAGGGATATGTGCTGGGTCCGCTGCTTTTTGACATTTTCATAAATGACCTGGAAAAGGGAATGAGTGAGGTTATCAAATTTGCAGATGACACAAAACTATTTAAAGTTGTTAAAACCGAAGAGGATTGTGGAAAATTGCAAGATTATCTGGATAAATTGGAAGACTGGGCATCAAAATGGCAGATGAAATTTAATGTGGACAAGTGCAAAGTTATGCACCTAGGGAAGAACAACCCAAACTATGGTTACAAGATGCAAGGTTCCACATTAGGAACCACAACCCAGGAAAAAGATTTAGGCATCATTGTGGATAACATGTTAAAACCCTCAGCCCAGTGTGCAGCGGCAGCTAAGAGAGGAAATAGAATGCTAGGTATCATAAGGAATGGAAAATAAAACAAAAGATATTATAATGCCTCTATATCGTTCCATGGTGAGACCGCACCTTGAATATTGTGTGCAGTTCTGGTCATCGTATCTTAAAAAGGATATAGCATTATTAGAAAAGGTTCAGAGAAGAGACACCAAAATGGTAAAGGGTATGGATGGATAATCCTATGAAGAAAGGCTAAAAAGGTTAGGGCTCTTTAAACTGGAAAAGAGACGGCTGAGGGGAGATATGATAGAAATCTATAATTTAATGAATGGAGTGGAACAGGTAACTTAGATCGATTGTTTACGTTATCAGAATATAGAAAGACTAGGGGACATGCAATGAAGCTACAGGGTAAACTATTTAAGACTAATAATAGAAAATATTTTTTCACTCAACGTGTAATCAAACTCTGGAATTTGTTACCGGAGGATGTAGTAAAGGCTGTTAGTGTAGCTGGGTTTAAAAAAGGTTTGGACAAGTTCCTGGAGGAAAGTTCCATAAACCATTATTAAGAAGGGACCCAGGATATCAATGCTTGACCCAGTACAAGCATTGTGGAACCTGTGTCTTTTGGGGTAACTGCTAGGTACGTATGACCTAGATTGGCCACTGTGGGAAACAGGATACTGGGCTTGATGGACCTTGGTCTGACCCAGTATGGCATATCTTATGTTCTTATGATGCAAAATTGTCTTGCACTGCAAGAATTGCTTATTTCCGCCTCTAGAAAATTATGCTAGGCGATTAGCAGAACTGTATCAAATGCATAGGATAATAGGGTTAAAAAAAGGTAACGTGGGAAAGGTGGAAAGACAGTGTGTGGGAGGGGGGTATGGAATTGGTTAAGAGGGGGGGAGTGGAAGGCTGGGACAGGAGTGGGTATAGGTGGAGCTACCGCAGAAAGGTCGGGAGAAGAGTAACAATGGGCTTACATGTTCAACAATTCCTGGGTTCAAAAGCTTAAAGGGGCAGTTAAGTGGGGGGGGGGGGGGGGGATAGGAGGGGCAAGTGGGGGGGAGGGGGGCATAAGGGGGGGATATGGGCATGAGTTCAGTAGGCTATTTGATGAGGGAAAAGTTGGGTGATACTGTTCTGTATTCAAGGTTGTATGAGATGGTTGGAGGAACACGTATTAAAGGGGAACTTAAGTTATAAAAAGGTTTTGGTATGACACGGGGGGTAATTATGGTTGGGTAAGAGGAAATGTGTATTTTGCGTATTAGTTGGTATAAATGCATAAGCAGGATGTGTTGATGTCACGGTGTAGGCCAAGTAGGGTGATTAGAGAGTTGGTTTGTTATTGATAGTGATATGTATGGTACACTGTATTGTGTATGTGGAGACAAAGTGATGTAAAAATTTCCAGGTGTGTAATGACCAATAAAATATTTAAATAAAAAAAAAAATAAAATAAATAAAAAAATAAAATCATTGGTACTGTTGCAAGTGAGTCTGGTGGTAAGCTCTTTGGGGTAGATAACACTTGGCCATCAGAAAGCTACCACACTTATGCAACCTCTTGCACTATCAGCAGTCATGACAGCTAGCACATGGGACCATCCCGCGTGCTGTCACTGGCCGCTATTCCTACTCTCTGCCCATAACCTTCTCAGTTCCAATCCCATACTGCAGCGTGCAGTTAATGCACAAATTAGCATGCACAGTGCCAGCACAATAACAGTTACCACAGATATGTGCTAACATTTAGCATGTGATAATTTGCATGATAACTGCTTAGCACACTTTAGTAAAAGCGCCTCTAAGGAAACACAGAATAAGTGGAAGAGCACTTAAGTTAAAATCTGTGATTCTAGGTCCATGTGGTAACCATGAGAATATAACCACTCATAACTACTTATTGGCCTTATTCACTAAGCCAGTATTACTCCTCTGTGTCTATGGGAGAAATGATTGGTAAATCAGACACTATATACAACTTCATACAGTATGATAATGATATCTACGCTTCCAAAGCTATCCTACTTGTGTTCCCTATTTTGATGTTAGTAAAACGTACCACAGGTAAGATTTTTGGTGAGACAGCTGACATCTATTGAAATCTTTGCTGGGTCCCAAGTGCAATCTAGCTCCACAGCTTCTTCATAACATTTACGATGGTGGAAACAGCAGCTGAAAGGAGAAGAAATTGAAATGAAAGCCAATAATCTTGTCTTCAGTTGACATTGCATACAGAACAGTGCTGACTGTGGAAATCCAGCTTAAAAAGTAGGGCATGAATGGCCAAGAGTGTGCCATATTTATTGGGCAAGACCCATAACAATAGAGAAATCCATCTGTCTCTGTCTAAAATCATTGTCTCATTGTATCACCACAAAACTCTAACTCAAAAATCATATCCCTCCAAACCTTGATATTAATGTTAATCAATGTCGACTTCTTTAGTAGTATACAAGATGCTTATATGTCGTACAAAAATCACTCTCATTTCTCTAATGGGTCTAAATCCATTGGATCAGAATAAGCAAGCTGTGCATAAACCAATGGAAGGTTAAACATGGTAAAACTGGAGTTCTTTGATTCATTTTACATCTTTATCAATTTACTTACTTAGCACCTTGCAGTAAGTCATGGGACCGAAGACTATTCACTCTCTTCTCACTACTTCCTAAGACTACTCCACACTCTAGAAAATTCTAGGGGTATCAATATGGTTCTTAACACAACCTATTCTGACAATATGTCAAATGGATGCTCTTCTAAATGAACCATACCATTTACTGTATTCCACAAATATAAAAAAGGGCATATTAATTCGTGTTGTATCTGTGGGGTCCATACATAAGAATGATTATCATTATCCAAGATTGTTCAATGGAAGTTGTTGTTGTTCTCAAAACTTGTTCTATGTAATTTCTGTTCTTGTTGTTTGTAAACCGCACTGAATGTGAAATAGTGCAGTATATAAAACCAAATAAATAAATAAATCCTTTTGTACATTTACAGAGTTGCTCTTATATCATCATCCCAAGGAATAAGGAAGAGGAAGTGCATGGACTATATTCAAGCCTTGATGTCTTTGTAAACAAAGACCAAAAAACAAAAAATATCTGACCCCCCATATTAATTGAATTGGATTTTTCTCACATTCTCAGAAGTTGAAAGCAAGTTACAGTAGGTATTTTCCACTCCTGGGGACTTACAATCTAAGGGATATCTTTACTAAGGAGTGTTAAGGGAACAAAGGTGCCGTTAACGGGTGTTATTGGCACCCATAGCAGTTAACACTGCAGAAAGCGCCAATAAAGCTGGATTGACGTGTGGAAACTGGTCCCCTAGTGTTAAGGTAAAAAGAAACATAGAAACATAGTAACACAATGGCAGAAAAAGACCACAAGGTCTATCTAGTCTGCCCTTCCATATCAACCACTACAACAGTCACCTTTCTTCCTTTAGAGATCTTCTGTGTTTGTCCCATGCTTTTTTGAATTCAGATACTGTCCTCATTTCTACTACCTCCACTGGGAGACTATTCCACGGATCCACCACTCTTTCCGTAAAGAAATATTTCCACATATTACTCCTGAGTCTATCCTCTTTCACCCTCATCCTATGTCCTCTCATAGCAGAGCTTGCTTTCAATTGAAAGAGGCTCTCCTCCTGTGCATTTATGCCAAAGAAGTATTTAAACATCTCTATCATATCACCTCTATCCCGCCTTTCCTCTAAAGGATACATATTAAGATCCTTAAGTCTGTCCTCATATGCTTTCATATGCTTTATAACAAAGAGATGGAGAGTAGGCATTAATGGGGTGGAGACTGGATAGTGTGTGCTCGTTTAACGCCGATTTGTGTTACCGTGCGTTAAAGTGCCTAGTGCTGGGAACTCTACCGCCATATTTCAGAGGGGAGAGAGCCTATTTTAATGTATGCAATGTACTCCACTCACCATAGTTCTCAAATAAGTGATAGTGTTTATTTATTTATCTATTTAGGTATTCATTTATTTGTTTAACAGATTTTAATATACCGTTTTTCTACCAGTTAAAATGGTTTACATTTAACTGAGTGAATGCAATGAACTTATGTATACAGCTGGAAGATAATAAGGTAAAACTAAGTTTAAAATAAGTCATTGAAAATATTTACACAGTTGGTATAGGCTTGAGGGGGTGTGTTGGAGTCTCTAAGGGGGGAATTTCAGGGAGGGGGTGGAAGAAATCCTATAGTAGTGCTCCAATGGCAGCAACAGCATAGTGCCCCAGTAATAAAGGGCACTATGTTATTTGTGTCAAATTGGCAAAAGAAGTGTCATGTGGGTGATGCAGTGGGGCTGGCTGATCCACTAGGCTGACAAGGTTGATGCCTAGGGTGTACATCAGTGATGTCTGGTATGACTCCACTGTGACTGTGACTCTACATGCTGCTGCAGTCAAAAAGGCGTCACGCCACCCTCACTGCCAATATGTTGCCATGTCAGCATTGTGTGAGGGTGGCAGTTGTAGTGGCTAGTGCCTGCTGCAGATGAAATCTGTATCCCAGCTCTTTGTGTCAGGTACAACGCTGCAGTTGCCAAGTCAGTGGGATATAAACACCTCAAAAACAAACAACTTCTGCTCTGAAAATATAAAACAACAAAAAGAGCAGTATTGGCTGAGCACTATGATGTAAAAATACTTGTCTTTTTATATGTTGGAAGGATTGTCTTGAGGAGAAAACCCCTCTCGTGACCACTCTTCCGTTTTACTCAAATAAAGGTTTATTGAACTGTGAACAGTGAACCCATGTTAAAGTTATGTGAAAAAACACAACAATGCGCCTCACACAAAATTAACCCAAAATTTATGTGAAAAACCTTCTTGTAATCTTATCTAGAGGAATCACTCTGAACAGCAACACTTCATCAAAAATGCAAAACCAACAGCGCAATACCATTATGTACTTATCTGAGAAGATGACTCCACAAGCTGTATTCCATTGCAGAAAGATGCATTACAAACAGCGGGCACAGCACTGCGTTTAGGTCACAAACAACAATGAACACCCTGTTTCAATGCTCCAGAGACCGCAATAATGATGTCCTGTGAATGGCAACCAAACTTTCTGGGTACCATTTAGAACTCAGCTGATATTTAAACCACATGACTAATGAGACCAATGAATAAAGACCAGAATGAACCAATCAGTCACTACTATGTCACAAAAAGGCTCGCCCAATCCATTTCTTGATTCAAACTTCCAGGGGACACTTGACAATTTAAAAATCCAACACTGCTCCAAAAATTGAAGTTTCTGTTCCCAATTACCACCTCGAGGATTTGATGGAACAAAATCGAGCATTGAGATTCAGAATCTTTGGGCCATTATGCTTGTGGTGCTTGTAATTGTTGTGCACAGTCATTGACTGGACATGAATAGCAGTTTCCAAATTCTACTTTGAAACATGTGGCCAGGTGGTATACTACTTGTTCTACTGCTTTTGTAGTCTACCTATCCATGTTCGTTAATTTACATAGGACGCACTATACGCCCAGTTCGGGTGTGTTTATGGGAACATGCATCGCGTTTGTGAAATCAGACTGTAAACTGTAAAATACTCCAGCATTGTTTAGATCATCATTATTCTTTTTGTGATTTAAAATCAGTCTCTCAGATTTACTGCTGATGTTCACATATAGTACTTGTATTCTGCTTAAGAGAGCTTCCTTCTGCAGTTCACTGGCTCACTATTCGTTTCCTGTGTCCAATTCAAACTTCTCCTACTGACCTATAAGTGCACTCATTCTGCTGCTCCTCACAACCTTTCCTCTCTTATCTCTCCCTTCAACCCTCCTCGGGAACCCCACTCTTCTGGCAGATCACTTCTATCTGAACCCTTCCCTTCCACTGCCAACTCCAGACTTCGATCCTTTCACCTTATGCCTGGAATAAACTACCTGAGTCCGTGTGTCAGGCTTCATCTCTGACCTTTTTCAAACCCAGGCTGAAAAATCACCTCTTCAAGGCTGCTTTTGGATCCTGATCTGCTTAGTTTCCTATGTGTTTCCTTACCGTTCCCCTAGATATATCCTTGTCCTCAGCTGTTGTGTTGTCTGTCTTGACTAGATTGTAAGCTCTGATGAGCAGGGACCATCTTTTACATGTGTCTGTACAGCACTGCATATGCCTTGTAGCGCTATACAAATGATAAGTAGTAGTAGTAGTGGGTAGAGGCAGTTTCTCCAAATGGGTGAGTTTTGCACATACCATGACAGTCATGAACCTCACTCCTAAGCCAGGGTATGTGGAGTATGATCTCACTGTCTCAAATTTGCTGCTAATGCTCAGTGTAGTACTTTCATCATGCCAAAGAAAGCTCCCTTCTGGAATTCATAAGACATAACATGTATGGGTAGTTTCTCAAGATGTGACTGGAAGTTCTTCTTTATCAGGCCTGTGATTCCCAATATGATGGAAAATATTTCCATATCTTTCTGCAACATTTTCTTGGTCTCTAAGTGCATTTCTTGGTACTTCAGGATATTCTCCTTCACCACATGATTCACAGAATAATCACTTGGAGCTGACATCTCTATTATCAATGCCGTTCTAGTGTTTTTCTCCTTTATCACGATGTCGGGTTTCCTCACATCCGGTTTCTTATCCATCAGAATGGGAATGTCCCAGGTGATCATAACCTCTTCATTCTCTGTAATTCTCTCAGGGTGATGATCCCAGTGTTTTTCAGGCACAGTGATGTTGTAGTGGTTACAGCATTTCCAATGGATGAGACGTGCTACTTTGTTGTTGCTTTCTGTATAGAAATAGGGGTTGTGGCTATATGGGTAAGTTAGAGCTCTTTCAGAGTTGCGAAGTAACCCAGTTCCAGAAAGGAGACTTTAAACAACTGGCTAAAACATGGTCAGCCTAATATCGGGAGGCACTAACCAGCTAAAGCTGCTGAATATCTCCACAAACTGATGAAAAAATGCCAGGTTAAAACCAGAGCAGTCTGTGGGTGGATCAGGGATGGTGATGGCTGCTATTTGGTTAGCGGTCATATTCAGCTCTTAATCGTATTGCTAAACTTGTTAAAGTTAGGTCAACTGATTCAGAAGTGACAGGCCATGTATGCCAAAGCTCATGGCCTGCTGAAAAGCCTAGCCGTTCCTTCCTGCCATCAGAATCAGCGGCTCAGCATGGGGGAGGGGGAAGGTGGCATGGTGCGGCTAGGTGAGCAGGGGAGGGGGCAGCAGGCCATGTATGCCAAAGCACATAGCCTGTCACCCACAGAGATCTGCTGCCCTAGGCATCTGCCTAGTAGATGGGCCAGCCCTGATGCAACCTCTTTAAGGGGCTCTCTTCAAGCATCAAGATATGTCTTAGCGACTTGATGTTCCTGGGAAATTAAATTGTATATTAAAAAAGGAATAATACATTGTACAAAGATGAATGCAAGCTATGTTATTCAATTTACATAATGAGGTGATATGCATACATGTACATGCTTTGTATCTCATTTTGTTTACATCATGCTGCCGAAATATGATCGCCTGGTAACATGCCTGCCTGGTGCGAAGGTAGCGGACCTCACGAGCCACCTAGATAAGGTCTTAGATAGTGCTGGGGAGGAGTCTGCTGTCTTGGTACATGTTGGTACCAATGACATAGGAAAATGTGGTAGGGAGGTTCTGGAGGCTAAATTTAGGCTTTTAGGTAGGAAGTTGAAATCCAGAACTTCCAGGGTAGCGTTCTCCGAAATGCTTCCCGTTCCACATGCAGGACCCAAAAGGCAGGCAGAGCTCCGGAGTCTCAATGTGTGGATGAGACAATGGTGCAGATATGAGGGTTTTGGATTTGTTAGGAATTGGGGAACATTCTGGGGAAAGGAGGGGCTCTTCCGAAGGGATGGGCTTCACCTTAACCGGGATGGAACCAGGCTGCTGGCATTAACCTTTAAAAAGGAGATAGAGCAGCTTTTAAACTAAATAATAGGGGAAAGCCGACAGTCGCCCAAGAGCGGATGATTCGGAAGAATGCATCCTTGAAGGATACTACCAAAAGCAGAGAGGTTCCAAAAAAGAGTAAAGTAGCCCAAATGCCCTCGAGTATGGAGCAGACAGAGCTTAAAGATCCAAAATTACCCATGTCTACCAATAGCCAAATTAATATGAATAAAATACAGTCTCTAAAATGCTTGTATGCAAATGCTAGAAGTCTAAAAAATAAGATGGGAGAGTTAGAATATATAGCACTAAATGAGAGGTTAGATATGATTGGAATATCAGAGACATGGTGGAAGGAGGACAACCAGTGGGACACTGTGATACCTGGGTACAAACTATATCGTAATGATAGAGCTGATCAAATTGGTGGAGGGGTTGCACTCTATGTTAGAGAGGGCATTGAGTCAGAAAGGATTAAAGTTTTGCAGGAAACAAAATTTGCTGTAGAATCTCTATGGATTGAAATTCCATGTAAAAAGGAGAAGGCGATGGCAGTGGGGCTGTACTATCGACCACCGGGCCAGAACGAACAAATGGATGATGAAATGCTCAAAGAAATCAAGGAAGCTAACAAACGTTACAGCGCAGTAATAATAATGGGTGATTTCAATTACTCCGGTATCGACTGGGTCAGTGTCACGGCAGGACATGCTAGGGAGATAAAGTTCCTAGATGACATAAATGACTGCTTCTTGGAGCAGCTGGTTCAAGAACCGACCAGAAGGGAAGCCATATTAGACCTAGTCCTTAGTGGAACACCAAATCTAGTGCAAGAGATAAGGGTGTTGGGGCCACTTGGAAATAGAGATCATAGCATGATCGCCTTTGATTTAATTAGTGGAGGAGGGATAGTACGGAAATCCACAGTACTACCTTTTAACTTTCAAAAGGGAGACTATGATAAAATGAGGAAAATAGTTAAGAAAAAACTAAAAGGAGCAGTTGCAAAGGTTAAAGACTTACATCAAGCTTGGGTGTTGTTGAAAAATACTATCTTGGCAGCCCAGAACAGCTGTATTCCATGCTTTAAGAAAAGTGGAAGGAAGTCCAAAAAACTGCCAGCATGGTTTAAAGGTGAGGTCAGAGAGGCTGTTGTTGCCAAAAAAGCATCTTTCAGGAAATGGAAAAAAGAGCCAAACGACGAAACCTGGAAACAGCACAAGCACTGGCAAATCAAATGCAAGGCATTGATAAAGCAGGCAAAGGGAGAATTTGAGAAGAAGCTTGCTGTGGAAGCAAAAACACGAAATAAAGTTTTTTTCAAGTACATTCGTAGCAAAAAACCTGTGAGAGAGTCAGTTGGTCCATTAGATGATAGAGGAGTTAAAGGGGCACTAAGAGGCGACAAGGCAATAGCAGAGACACTGATTGAATTCTTTGCTTCGGTCTTTACTAAGGAAGATGTAGGGATGTTACCAATGACTGAAGTGATATTTAAAGGTGCGGAAGAATTGAAGGAAATATCGATACATTGGGAAGATGTATTACAACTATTAGATAAACTGAAGAGTAGCAAATCACCTGGGCCGGATGGTATACATCCAAGGGTGTTGAAAGAACTGAAATATGAGATTGCAGACCTGCTATTAGTAATCTGTGAACTATCATTAAAATCATCTCTAATACCTGAAGATTGGAGGATCGCCAATGTAACACCAATTTTTAAAAAGGGTTCCAGGGGTGATCTGGGAAACTATAGACCGGTGAGCCTCACGTCAGTACCAGGAAAAATGATAGAAGCCATCATAAAGAATAAAATTACTCAGTATATAGATAGTCATGGCCTAATGGGAGACAGCCAACATGGCTTTAGACAAGGAAGATCTTGTCTTACTAATCTATTATGTTTTTTTGAAAGTGTGAATAAACAGGTGGACAAAGGTGAGTCGGTTGATATAGTGTATCTGGACTTTCAGAAAGCCTTTGACAAGGTCCCTCATCAGAGACATTTGGCAAAACTAAAGAGTCATGGGATAGGAGGCAGTGTACTACTGTGGATCAAGAACTGGTTAAAAGATAGAAAGCAGAGGGTTGGGCTAAATGGCCAATTTTCCCAATGGAGAAAGGTGAATAGTGGTGTACCCCAGAGATCTATGCTGGGTCCGCTGCTTTTTGACATATTCATAAATGACCTGGAAAGTGGAATAACGAGTGAGGTTATCAAATTTGCAGATGACACAAAACTATTTAAAGTTGTTAAAACCCAAGAGGATTGTGGAAAATTGCAAAAGGATCTTGATAAATTAGAAGACTGGACATCAAAATGGCAGATGAAATTTAATGTGGATATGTGCAAAGTTATGCACCTAGGGAAGAACAACCCAAACTATGGTTACACAATGCAAGGTTCCACATTAGGAACTACCACCCAGGAAAAAGATTTAGGCGTCATTGTGGATAACATGTTAAAACCCTTGGCCCAGTGTGCAGCGGCAGCCAAGAGAGCAAATAGAATGCTAGGTATCATAAGGAAAGGAATGGAAAATAAAACGAAAGATTTATAATGCCTCTATATCGTTCCATGGTGAGACCACACCTTGAATATTGTGTGCAATTCTGGTCGCCGTATCTTAAAAAGGATATAGAGTTATTAGAAAAGGTTCAGAGAAGAGCCACCAAAATGGTAAAGGGGATGGAAGGGTACTCCTATGAAGAAAGGCTAAAAAGGTTAGGGCTCTTTAACCTGGAAAAGAGATGGCTGAGGGGAGATATGATAGAAGTCTATAAATTAATGAACGAAGTGGAACGGGTAAACGTAGATGGATTGTTTACGTTATCAGAATATAGAAAGACTAGTGGACATGCATGAAGCTACAGGGTAAACTATTTAAGACTAATAAAAGAAAATATTTTTTCACTCAACGTGTAATCAAACTCTGGAATTTGTTACCGGAGGATGTAGTAAAGGCTGTTAGTGTAAAAATGCAATGTGTGCCTTTGAGTCAGTCCTGACTCCTGGTGACTCAGAAGCTCCTGGGTTTTCTTGGCAGTGTCACTGGAAGTAGATTGCCAGGTCTTTCTTCTGAGGCAATGGAGGGTTAAGTGACTTGCCCAAGGCCACAAGGAGTACTAGTGGGAATTGAACCCTGGTTGCTTAGTTATTAAGCCAGTGTTCTAACCACTAGGCTACTCCTCCACTAGCTGGGTTTAAAAAAGGTTTGGACAAGTTCCTTGAGGAAAGGTCCATAAACCATTATTAAGAAGGGACCCAGGATATCAATGCTTGACCCAGTACAAGCATTCCGGAACCTGTGTCTTTTGGGGAAACTGCTAGGTACGTATGACCTAGATTGGCCACTGTTGGAAACAGGATACTGGGCTTGATGGACTTTGGTCTGACCCAGTATGGCATATCTTATGTTCTTATGTGTTAAGAGTAAATAATTCATGCTTTTGCTATTTATCATATGTTGATTAGCAAAATTCCTGTGTTATTCCCTTAACACACTTTACTAATTACCCTCTTGGTAGGTCAAGTTACATAAATATATGATATTATTTAATTTCATAGTAGTAATTAATACCTCTCTTTCTTTTCCTTTGTCCGAGAGCAGGCACGATAACCTGGGAGACAAATCTGCAGTGTGACCATAGACTCATTGTGACCAAGTCAGCTCTCTGTCATACAGAGTATATCTGATTCCTGATCCAGACCTTGACAAATTTTCAAACTAAGAGCTATCCCAAAAACTTAGGAACCAGTGACTAAGCCCTCTCACTCATCCCCCCAATCCCGGAGGAGGGAGGGTCATGTTCTATGAATCTACTCAGGTCCGGCCCAAGGGTTTCTGTCATTCTAGGCAGAAGTCCTGGCCATGCGCCACCCCCCCCCCCCCACCAAGTCGAGCCATACCAGGCTGTGCCACTCCCCCACTACTGCTGATTCCATTGGCAGGCTTGGGGGGATGGCTTGGCTAAGCGGTGGCCTGCGCAGGCCATGTGCTTCAACACATGGCCTGCTGCTTCTGACCCCCCTCTGACATAACTTCTTGTTTCCATGTGTGCAGAAGCACATGGCTTGTCATGGGCAAGTCTGCCACCCTAGGTGGCTGCCTAGCCCACCTAATGAATGGGCCAGCCCTGGGTCTACTGCAAATCCTTTGTGGCTGAATTTACTAAGACTGTTTTCTCATTATGCTTCTATGGGAAAAGACTTTGGGATGATATTCAAAAGAGTTTATCCAATTAGCAGGATCAGCGAACTGGATAAACCCTCTGAGCTCGATATTCAGCACCACTGTCTGGATAGTGCAGGGCGAGGGCAATCCCAGCACTTATCCAGTCTGCTAACCAGATAAATAAGCACATAAAGTTAGGCAAAAAAAGAAAACCTGACCCAACTTAATGCAGTTGGGCTATCTGGACAGTTGCTGTCAGTGCTGAAACCGTATATTCAGCACCAGAAGATGTTTGGATTCCAACACTGACTATCCGTTTTTCATTTTAAACGCTGCAGCCAGTGCTTAAAAAAAATGCCAGTTTCAGAGATGGAATATTGACCTGTTAGAAAGTTAAACTTCTAATGTGCTAATGCACAGCAGTGCCCCTTCCCCAAGCATGCTGTCAGTGGCATGCCAGTGCCTTCTTCTGTCCACGCCCTTCCCTCCCCCCCCCATAGCTGTACCAGAAGTGATTTACCTCTTTGGTTCAGTTATCGGCTGTGGCACAAGTCTCCACCAGTCCCCCCCTTACACTCATCATTGCTGTGACCCTCACTCATTGCTCTCGCTACTCTACCCGTCTTTAGCTCCTCTTTCCCTCATCTTCCTTTCTACCTCTTCTAGCCCCTCCTCATCCTTCTTTTATCCTTCCCATCCTATCCTCCTCAATCTTTTCTTCCTCTTCCCCTATTCTCTTTTCTCAATCCCTGTTTTAAGTCCATCCCATCTCCTGTGCTCCTCAGCGGACTCCTTATCTCATCCTGAAGTCTCAATCTTCCTAGCCACTCCACCCCCCAGAGTGGGCAGGTTCTAGGAGGAGTAGGGCTTACTTCCCTCTTGTACCAGTCTTGTTTTGTTTTTCTAATCTACTTTCTTCTCATGCCCCAGGAAGCTTCCCTCTTTTATGCTTCTAATTTTTCAGTTTTTCCACCTAATCTTCCCCTTTTCTTTTCTCCCTTTTTTATGTCCATCTTTGAATTTTGCCTCCTCCATCTTCTACTTGCTCTCCCAATGCTTAGCTCTTGCCATTGCTGCTGTGCTACTGCCAAAACATATTTTTTAAGTGCCTTCATGTCAATGATGACTCCTGGTGATCCAGCAGCCCCTAGGTAAGGTATGATCAGAAGTAGATTGTGAGGCCTTTTTTTCCAAGGCAATGGAGGGTTAAGTGACTTGCTGAAGGTCACAAGGAGTGCTAGTGGGAATCAAACCTGGATATGAAGCCATTGCTCTAACCACTAGACTACTCCTCCACAAAATATACTAAAGTCTATAGTCATGGCTTAATGGGACAAAGTCAAAGTGGATTAAGTTAATGAAAGTCCTGTCTCACTAAGCTGCTATATTATTTTGAAGATGTGAATAAACAGGTAGATAAAGGTAAGCCAGTTGATATGCTGTATCTGGATTTTCAGAAAGCCTTTGAAAAGGCCCCACATGAACGACTCTTGAGGAAATATAAAAGTCATGAGATAGGAGGCAGTGTGAAGTAGTAAAAACAAAGAGCTGGTCTAAATGACCAATTTTCTCAATGGAGAAAAGTGAATAGTGGAGTACTGCAATGATCCATTCCAGTCACACTGTTTTTTTGTTTTTTTTTTAACATAAATGACCTAGAAATAGGAACAATGAGTAAGGGGATCAAATTTGCAGGTGAAAACAGAATTATTCAGTTTGTTAAAACACAAGAGGATTGTGAAAAAGTGCAAGAAGACCTTGAGAAATTGGGAGACTGGGCATCCAAATGCAGATGAAATTTAATGTGGACAAGTGCAAAGTTAGGTACTTAGGGAAGAGCAACACAAACTATGGTTACACAACGCAAGGTTCCATATTACGAATCACCATGAATCATCCAGTTAAATGCTGGCAAGCAATGAGCACAAATGCTCGAAGCTTAGCCAACAAAGTTCCGGACCTGGAAGCCCTAATGGTGGAAATGGACTTGGACATTGTGGCCATTACAGAGACATGGTTTAATGAATCGCATGAATGGCATATAGCCATAGCTGGCTATAATCTATTCAGAAGAGACAGAGAAAGTGGAAAAGGAGGAGGAGTAGCCTTGTATGTAAAAAGCAATATTAAAGATACTGCAATGCAGGGGACATGGGGAAAAGAAGAAGTGCTCTGGATTGTGCTGGAAAGAGGAGATGGCACTGTCATCCATATTGCTGTAGTCTACAGACCTCCGACTCAAATCAAAGAAATAGATAATGACTTGATTATAGATATTGCCAAGATAGCCACAAAGGGGGAAGTGATCATATTGGGTGACTTTAATCTACCCGATGTGGATTGGATTACTCCTTCTGCAAATCTGGCAAGAAGCAAAAAAATTGTGGATGCTCTCCAAGATGCGTTACTTAGACAAATGGTGATGGAACCAACCAGGGAAAGCTCAATGCTGGATTTAGTGCTCACCAACAGTGAGAGTGTGTCGAATGTCTGGGTGTGTGCCCCGTGAGCAGCAGCGATCATCACACGGTGTGGTTTGAGATAAAAGCCAAGGTGCAGTCCAATCATAGCAAGCTCAAAGTCCTAAACTTCAAAAACACTGACTTCAGTAAAATGGCCAAGTACCTGAAGTAGGAGTTGGCAATAAAAGGGGCAACAGATAAATATATAAGGAAAGTAAATAAAAACAAGAGGAGAAGGAAACCTATTTGGTTCTCCAAAGAAGTGGCTGCTCAAATAAAGGCATAAACCACAGCTTTCACAAAATTCAAAAGCTTGCAAACAGAGGAACACAGAAAGGAATACAGGATTAAACTAAAAGAGACAAAAAGAGAAATAAGGAAGGCAAAATCAAAGGCAGAGGAAAACATAGCTAAAGATGTGGAGTGTGGCGACAAAACTTTTTTCAGGTATATTCGGGAGAGGAGGAAAATCAGAGATGGAATTGCAGGACTCAGAAGTGCTGGGAACAGTTTCGTGGAAAGTGACATTGAAAAAGCAAAATTGCTAAACAAATACTTCTGCTCTGTTTTTGCTAAAGAAAATCCTGGAGAAGGACCATCTGTGACTCCCAAATATAAAAATGGGAATGAAGTAGATACCACACCATTCATAGAAGATGATGTGTTAGAACAACTTGCAAAACTATAAGTGGACAAGGCCATGGGACCGGATGGGATACATCCCAGGATTCTGAAAGAGCTCAGAGAGGTTCTTGCAGGGCCGTTAAAGGATATTTTCAACAGATCCTTGGAAACAGGAGTAGAGGACTGGAGAAGGGTGGATGTGGGACCTCTTCACAAAAGTGGTGACAGGGAAGAAGTGACAAATTACAGGCCCATGAGCCTTACCTTGGTGGTGGGAAAAGTAATTGAGGTGCTTGTGAAAGAGCAAATAGTGGACTTTCTCAAAACCAACAGGTTGCATCATCCGAGGCAACATGGTTTTACCAAAGGACAATCTTGCCAAACAAATCTGGTGAAGTGGATCAGAAATTGGTTGATTGACAGACGACAGAAGGTGATGGTAAATGGAGCTCACTCGGATGAAAGGAGGGTGATTAGAGGGATGCCCCAGGGTTCGGTCCTGGGCCCAGCACTGTTCATTGTATTTGTGAGTGATATTGCTGAAGGACTGCATGGAAAGGTCTATCTTTTTGCAATGACACAAAAATTTGCAACAGAGTGGACTCCCCTGAGGGAGTGGATAACATGAGGAAGGATCTACAAAAGCTGGAAGAATGGTCTAATGCTTGGCAGTTAATATTTAATGCGAAGAAGTGCAGTGTCATGCACTTGGGAAACAGAAATCCAGGAGAAATGTACGCGATAGGGGGCGAGAGGTTGGTGTGCACAGACCAGGAGAAGGACCTTGGTGTGATTATTTCTGAGGATCTGAAGGTGGCAAAACAGTGCAACAAGGCAGTGGCAAAAGCCAGATGGATGTTGGGTTGGATACAAAGAGGAATTATCAGCAGAAAGGAAGAGGTACTAATGCCACTGTATACGTCACTGGTGAGGCCTCACTTGGAATACTGTGTTCAGTTTTGGAGACCATATCTTGCAAAGGATATAAAAAGACTGGGCACTGTTCAGAGGAAGGCAACCAAAATGATTTGGAGCCTGCATCAGAAGCCTTAAGAGAAGAGACTTGAAGACCTAAATATGTACACTCTGGAGGAGAGGAGGGACAGGGGAAATATGATTCATACCTTTAAATACTTAAAGAGAAATAATGAACAAACAAACCTCTTCCAAAGATGGGGAAGCTGTAAAACTAGAGGGCATAACATGAAGCTGCAAGGGGGTAAATTGAAAGGCAATGTCAGGAAATACTTTTCACTGAAAGGGTGGTGGATGCTTGGAATGCCCTCCCAATGGAAGTGGTGGGGGAAAATACAGTGACAGAATTCAAAATGGCATGGGACAGACACAGTGAATCCCTTTACAGCAACAGCATAAAATCAAAATAAACGTAACTATCTAATTTCTCAACATACAGGGGTGTCCTACACGGAGCGGTGGGTTCACCCCTAAAGCAAAGACATGTTAGTGTAGCTGGGTCTAAAAGAGGTTTGGACAAGTTCCTGGAGGAAAAGTCCATAGACCATTATTAAAGTATACTAGGGAAATCCTCTGTCTACTTTTTTAAACCTGACAGGAACTTGCGACCTGGACTGGCCACTGTTAAAAACAGGATACTAGACTTGGTGGAATTTTGGATTGACTCCCTACAACATATCTCTTTTTAATCTTGTTTGTTAGCATCATCCAACTCAGTTGAAGGTATAGCGGCATGCTGACATGTTGAGGGGACTCCTGAGCTGCTCTTACAGTCTCAAATCTTAGAAGACCTGAGACAAGGAGAGCAGCATTGAAGTTGTGCACCACATGGCTCAAACTTCTGCCAAGCATGAAATCCCAGGCTCCAGAGTACATTTTCTACTCTGGATTTGTCCAGCCCTGCTTTGATCTATGATTTAATCAAAGATTATACTCAACATAAGATATTACCGATCTCACATGTACTAAATGCACTCTAATAGTGCAGAACCAAGAGACCAGGGTCTGATTCCCACTAGCACTCCTTGTGGCCTTGAGCAAGTCACTTATGTTTACTAAACCGTCTTAATGTGCGCCCGGCGATAGTGTGCAGGCTGCCATAAAAGGAGTGGGCGTTTCAGTCTTAAAGTAGCAAAATGGGATTATTGCGCGATAACGCGCGCTGCTGCGCACATTAACGGGCTAAGCTCTGCTAAGTGCGTTAACGCGCGGTAATCTTAAGTAGGCGCCCAGACATGCAAACACAGAAACTGAGGTGTAGTACAATGGTTAATACACTGACTGATGATACAGGGATCATGAGTTTGATCCCCCAGTATGCATAAGGCTGGCTGAGGCATCAGCTTTAACATGTAAGTATTGTTTCTTGAAGCATTTTATTTGTATTTTAATTATTGCTGCCAGCAAACACACCCTCACGTGCCATAACATAAGGTGCCACATAAGGCACCCTATAAGGCACTCCATAGGGCACATTATAAAGTGCACTGTCTGCCATGGCACCCTATAATGTCCCCTATAGGGCACCCTATAAGGCGCGCCATAGGACAACTTATAAGGCACCTTATATGGACTGTAACCATAAGGTGCCTCAGAAGGTGCTTTATAGGGCACCCTATAAAGCGCCTTCTGAGGCAACTTATGGTTACAGTACTCTGAGGGTGTTTTTGCTGGCAGCACTAATGTACATTAAAAATTGACAATGCTCTGGATAGCCCTATCGAATAACCCCACTGTGGGTTTGAACCCATGACCTCTGGCTCCATAGGCAGTGAAGTAACCAGTGGGCTACAGCTATTAACAAGCCCCTGGCTGGCTACAGAAGGACTGCATGTCACCACACAAACAGTCTGCTGTGGTTACCAGGATAGGATTAACCCACCCATACCCATGATGCACTGCACATGCAAATCAGCAGTCTACAGATGATCACAAGATGGGGTATGCACCCCCACAGCACCTCGGCCTGGTAGGGGGAACTGACCGTGTGCACCCCCACAGCACCTCAGCCTGGTAGGGGGTACTGACTGTGTATGTTACTGGCACAGAGTAGCTACAGACCGTCACATTGTGCGGGTACTGTGCTCACCCTGAGGGTGAGGTGGGGCACCCAGCACAAGGTCCACAGCACCTTTCATAGCTGAAATAGGCCTTCAGTGCTCGTTTGCGCCTTAGCGCGTGTTAACGTGCGCTAAGGCCCCTTATCGCGCGATAAAGCACCATTATTGCATGATAAGGTGCCTTAACGCGCGATAACGTGGGAGAGCGCACGTTAAGACGGTTTAGTAAACATACCCCTTAATCTTCTATTGCCTCAGAAAAAATCCAAGTTATGAATGTCCCTGTTTAATGTACATTGCCACGTTTAAGTTACAAAGTAAACCACTTTGACTGAAGGATAAAGCGGTATAAAAAAACCCTGTTAAAGAAATAATAGAGTACTAAATGCACTTTCCTCAGAGTTGACCCAAAGGAACAGACAAAGGCAGGTGTCACAAAGAAATTTTACTTGGTCCCATTTTCTAGGAAATTTTAAGACATAGCTCTCCAACAAGTTTCCTACCTGTCCATTGCATCAGCTGGAAGTCCTTCCATTTCAAACCTGCATGAGCACCCATAGTCTTCAAAATCCTTGGGACAAAGTCCAGTGACGCATTTCAATTTATTCACAAAGTTAAATAATGCTGGGAAATTAGTGAGTATTGACTGCAGCCAAGTAAAGTGAGATCCCAGACAGTCTAAAAAGAGAAAAATACATGCATTGACTAGTATGACGTATACCCATAAATATACATTATGAATTATATGAGAGTAGTAAGCTACCAGTGGAAAGGACCTACACGAAGGGGTTCATCAGGAAGGAGTCTGCAGTGTTCTGTCATGCACTTACCTTCCGGGACTTAGGCCACCCCTTCCTAGGAAGCAAATTCGGGTCTCTTCCTGTCTTTTGTTCTGCTATTGGTCTTAGCTCTTTGATGTGGTGCTACCCATTTGGTCCTAATGAATATTCCTTGGATGTTTTGGGCCCTCTATAAGGCACCATTTGATTGGATTCCTGTATCTACTGTATATATAGCTTGGAATTTATAATCCTCTCTCACCCCAGATAAGTCTGTCATGGATGCTCTGAGTGCTTGTTCTCTCCTGATCTTTGGTGTGTGACTTCTGCTAGTTACTGATCATGACCCTGCAGTGCCTGCATTCCTAGACTCTACTTCTGCCTGCTGTTTGGATTTGGTTCTAGATACAGTTCTTCTCCTGCCTTTTCATCTGCCTGATGTCTGGTGTCCACTCGTCTCTGCTAGGAATGTGGATCACCCTCCTGAGCTGGAGCCTTCCCCACGGAGGTTTTAGTCGTGGTCGTGTGGCTAACGTCCAGGTTAGCTCTCTCAAGATGTCAAGCTCAGGTGAGTTTTCCCATAAATAAATAAAGAATTATACTAATAATAAATTAAAATGATTGATAGAATTAAATTAAAATTATTAAAACAATTTTTTATTACGAAAATATAAAGCAATCAATTATTTAAATAAGTCAAGTTTCTCCCTTTAACCTGAAACTCAAATACCTTGTTTTGATTTTCTTTACAGATGATCATCATCAACTCAGTGGATATTTGCTTTAAATCATCAAAATCAGATAAGTCTTGACTCTTAGTCCTCAGAAATGATCTTATCATATTAAGCAGTTGCTATCTTCCAACGTTAAGTTTTGATTCTTCGTGATTCTTCTCTCTCAGGTATTCAAGTCACCTCAAGAACAGGTAAGCACAACTTCCCTAAACTCTACTTTTAGTTTGTTCCCATAAATCACTGGTATATGCATTCACTGACACAGTTTATACAGTTCATACCGCTGGCCAGGACCTTAACATTAGTGCATAATTATCTCGTTGTCTTTTCTCTCTCTCTTTCTCTCTTCCTCTGGGTTTAATGACAGCGTGCTTCCTTCTTCTCTTAATTCCAGCCGAGGCTCATGTGTAAAACCTACTAACCTAACTTTAACTAAAAGAAAAAGGCAAAACCCTATCTGGCCTTTTATGAGGTTTATATTTATTTCATTAAGTATGATATGCCAATTTCCATAAAACCCAAAGCACAGGTTCATTCTTCTAAATTTTTACTAACTTAGGGACAAAACAAAATGATTGGTAGATTCACTGGCTGTAGAAACCTTGTTTTGCTGTTATACTCTCTCATACTCTGCACATGTACTTTGTCAGCCAACCATTCATTCTCTCTCTCTCATTTGAGCTTTATTCAGCAGACATATTCATGGCTGTGTCTTTGTAAAGTGAATTAGCCTCTGACTTAACATTTCAGACTTGTAAAGGTCTTGCTGGAAACCGGCCCTTACTAATTTCAGACTTTCTGAGTTAATGGAATTTCTCAGGCTTATCCCACCTGAAGCCTCTTTAGTGGAAATTATATTCCATTGTTGTTGTTGTTAAGTGCCGTCAAGTCGGAGTCGACTCAAGGCGACCCTCTGGATAGCTATCCTAAATTGTGTTCGATCTTCAGTCAGGCGGCTCATTGTTGACAGACTGGTACCCGTAGCTGCTGTTATTGTATCGATCCATCTCATTGCTGGCCTTCCTCTTTTGCGTTGACCTTCTATCTTGCCAAGCATGATGTCTTTCTCTAATGATCTCTCTCTCCGCATGATGTGTCCAAAGTATGAAAGTCGAAGTCTTGTCATCTGAGCTTCTAAAGAAAGCCTAGGTTTGATCTCCTCTAGTACAGACTGGTTTGTTCTTCGGGCAGTCCATGGTATACACAGTATTCGCCACCAGCACCATAATTCAAAGGCATCAATTTTCTTCCTGTCTATCTTTTTCACTGTCCAGCTTTCACATCGATATGATTTTATTTATTTATTTATTTAACAGTTATTTATATACCGCTCTTTCCCTAGTATCAAGTGCGGTTTACATGGAACAGTATGTTAATTGGTATGTAATATACCAAGTCAGTTTACATAGAACAGATAATTATAATTTACAAGGAATGTTGTAACATTACAGATATAACATATTAGAAGATATATACATTGTTAGTTTAAATCTATAATCATCATGTGAATGAGAGTGTGGTATGGTAAATGATGTTATTGAAAATACCATGGCTTGAACAAGTCGAGTCTTTGTATGGAGAGAGATATCTCTGCTCTTGAGAATCTTATCTAGGTCTTTCATAGCCATTCTGCCAAGAGCAATGCGTCGTCTGATTTCTTGACTGCTTGTTGCTTCTTTATTGATAGTTGATCCAAGTAGGTTAAAGTTATTCACGATTTCAATTTCTTCTCCTTCGACGATGAACCTGTTGATTATGCCAGTTGTCATGATCTTTGTCTTCTTTACATTAAGGTGCAGGCCCATTTTGAGACTATGTTCTTTGATTGTGAGAAGCAAATGTTTCAGATCATCTTCGCTTTCAGCCAGTAATGTGGTATCATCAGCATAGCGAAGGTGTTGATGAGTCTTCCACCAATCTTCACACCTCTGTTGTCTTCATACAGTCCTGCTTCTCTGATGATTTGTTCTGCATATAAATTAAACAGGTAGGGGGAAAGTATGCAGCCTTGTCTTACACCTTTGCTTATTTTAAACCATTCTGTTTCTCCTTGTTCCGTTCGAACTGTTGCTTCTTGATCAATGTACAGATTGTGCAAGAGAACGATCAGGTGTTCTGGTATACCCATGCTTCTTAATGTGGCCCAGAGTTTCTCATGGTTTACACAGTCAAAAGCTTTGCTATAGTCGATAAAGCACAAATAGATATCCTTTTGGTATTCTTTAGTCTTTTCAAGGATCTATCTCACATCCGCAATAATGTCTCTCGTTCCTCGCCCTTTTCTGAACCCTGCTTGCACTTCAGGTAGTTCTTGTTCCAGGTATGATTGTAGTCTCTTTTGAATAATCTTCAGTAGAATTTTGCTGGCATGTGGGATCAGAGCGATTGTGCGATAATTTCCACAGTCAGTTGGATCACCTTTCTTTAGTACTGGTATAAACACAGATCTTTTCCAGTCAGTTGGCCATGATGCTGTCTTCCATATTTCTTGGCAGAGCCTTGTAAGTATGGTAACAGCTGCATCAGATTGCTGTAATACTTCTATGGGAATGCAATCAATGCCTGGTGCTTTGTTCTTTGATAAGGCTTTCAATGCTGCTTCAACTTCCTCTTTCATCACCAATGGTTCCAGATCATAAGGTATGGGTTGAAACGGCTGTTGGTCCACTTGATATTTATCATATAAAAACTCTGTATATTCCTTCCATCTTTTCTTGATCTTCTCAGCATCATTCAACATAGAACCTTGAGCATCTTGTAACATTCCAATTCGAGGCTGGAACTTTTTCTTTAACTCTCGTAGCTTTAGGAAAGCTGATCTTGTTCTTCCTCTAATAGTTTCTGCTTCTATTTCCTTGCATGCGTCATTGTAGTACTTTTCCTTGTCCTGTCTTGCTGCACATTGGAAATCTCTGTTGAGTTCTGTGATTGTCTTTCTTTCTCCTCTGGCTTTAGCTTCTCTGCGTTTCTGGGCAATTTTCAGAGTTTCTTCCGTCATCCATTTTGGCCGTTTTTTCTTTTTTACCTTTTGTAGAGACTTCTCGCTTTCTTCCAACACAACCTTCTTGATGTCATTCCATAACTCTTCTGGAACTCTATCATTTGTATCTAAAGCAGCAAATCGATTTTGCAGGCAGTCTTTAAATTCCAGTGGTATATTCTCAAGGTCATATTTTGCTGCATTCATGAGTGGTTTGCTCTTTTTCAGCTTTAGCTTGAGTTTGCATACTAGTAGTTGATGATCTGTACCACAGTCAGCTCCAGGTTTTGTCTTTGTTGATGTTATAGAGCTTTTCCATCGTTGACTTTCACAGATATAGTCAATTTGATTTTTATACAATCCATTGGGTGAAGTCCATGTGTACAGTCGCCGCTTGTGTTGCTGGAAGAAGGTGTTCGAGATGAATAGATCGTTGGTCTTGCAGAATTCTATCAGTCTTTCTCCAGCTTGGTTTCTGTTGCCAAGTCCATATTTTCCAACTACTTTGTCTTCTTCTTTGTTGCCAACCTTTGCGTTCCAATCACCCATGACTATCAGGATATCCTGTTTGCATCTTCTGTCAATTTCAGCTTGTACTTGTTCATAGAACTCTTCAATTTCATTCTCTTCTGCAGCTGTTGTTGGGGCATATACTTGAATTATAGTTTATTTATTTATTTATTTAAAACTTTCTTATATACTGCCTCTTCCAGCGATCAAAGGCGGTTTACATATAACAATTGTAACCAGAACAGGTTTTACATGGAACAGATTTTAAATTATTTACAAACAACTTTTAAATCAACAGTTTTTCTGAGTAACTATATTATTAATTGTAAACAACTATATACAGGAGTAGTAGAGTAGGTGGCATTGGTAGACATTTGTTGGATTTAATCATCAGTAGGGTTTCATTTAGACTTTTCTGATGTGTTTACGGTGTAAACGTCTGCATTTATTTATTTATTTATTTAGACAGTTTTGTATACCGCCTTATCCTTTAATCAAAGCGGTCACAACACAATTGGGGGATACATTTAACACGTGGGGATATGAGACACATTCACTAATACTTACAGGGAACATGGGCAATGGAGGGTTAAGTGGCTTGCCCAAGACCACAAGGAGCATCTGTGGGACTAGAAACCCCAGTCCTTCCGGCCCAAGGTTGCTGTCCTCTAGTGGGATTTGAACCCCCGACCTTCCGGCCTGAAGTACCGTGCCCCAACCACTAGGCTACTCCTCCCTCATTTAAGGTGGGTTTGAGAGGTATATTGTGTTTGTGAAGTGTTCTGTGAATAAGTGGGTTTTAAGTTCTCTCCTGAAGAGATGGAGGTATTTTATCATTCTAAGATTTAAAGGTAGTTTGTTCCAGAGGGCGGGGGCAGCATATGAGAAGGCTCTAGAGCTCGTAGTTTTTTTTTGTTTTACGGATAGTATTTTGTATGCCTAACGAGTATGTTGCGTTTTGTCTTCTAGTTCTGTGTTCTGGTGGGGCTTGCAAGAGGGTGGTTAGATGTGATGGTGAGATGTCATTGATGAGTTTAAATGTGGTTATGATTATTTTGTATGTTATTCTGCTATTTATGGGGAGCCAGTGCAGTTCAAATAGGATGGGAGTTATGTGGTCTGTCAGGCGAGCTTTTGTTGTTACGCGAGCGCAGATATTTTGGGCTCTTTGGAGGAGGTTAGTGTTTGCTAGTGGTAGACCATTTAGGAGACTATTACAATAGTCAAAGTGAGGAGTGATGAGTGTACTGATGACCGATCTGAAATCATGGGAGTCTAGGAGTGGTCTTAAGTGTTGTATGGTTTTTAGCTTGAAGAATATTGTCTTATTATTAGTTGTGTTGATAGGCATTCCTCGTAGACGAATAGAGATTAAGCGTTCGCTGACTACATTGTATTTCATTACAGTTCTTGCAAGTTTCTTCTTTATTATAAATGCAACACCATTTCTTCTTTGTCTTTCATTTCCAGCATAGTAGACCATATGATCATCTGATGCAAAGTGCCCGATGCCAGTCCATTTCAGTTCGCTGACACCCAACAGATCAAGTTGTACATGTTCCATTTCATTCTTGACCACCTCCAACTTCCCTTGGTTCATGCTTCGTACGTTCCATGTTCCAATGTGTAAGACATCTTTACAGCTTCTGACTCTCATTTCATGCGCAGCTACATCAGCAGTCAGACGTCCCAAGGGCTTTGATCCAACCACATCATAAATGCTGGCTTTACTCTGAAAAGTCTTCAGCTCTTCCCCAGTAGCTAGTTGAGTGCCTTCCAACCTGGGGGTCTCATCTTCCAGCACCATAGCACAATTTGTTTTGTTGTAACTATCCATTGGGTTTTCATGGCAGGATACAGAAGTAGATTGCCGGGCCTTTTTTCCGCGCAGTTTAAGTTTGGTGTTGTTGCCGTTGTCACAGAAATGTGATCCTCCGCCGTCAACACTATCCCCATTCTGCTGCTGCCCAGATGGGTGGTTTGTCTTGGTCTGGCATCTCAGCTGAGACCTGTCCATCTTGGGAGACCCTGCCAGTAGTTAAACTACTGATAGTTTAGCTCTCAGCATCACGGATGCACACAAGCCTTCACAGCTCGACAAGCTGCAAACCAAGTGAGGGTATATTCCATTAGTGGGAATTATATTCCACCCTTACAATATCTGGGGTGCTCCAGAATTAATTAAAATTCATTCAAACCAGTTTCATTCTTAGTCATAGTGGCAAAAGTATGCGGGCCACTTTAATTACACATTCTCTCCTCATACACACCACTCTCACTCATAAACAGCTCTAATTTTTACCATTAGACCATTAATTTAGGCTTTTGAGAGGCCTGACCTCCCAGCAACTTAAACATAAGTCTGGTCACTTTGCTTCCCTGGTGGTCTCTACCTGAAAGAAGTTCAGGTATCCTAGGAAATACCTCCTAATTCCAGAACATAACCAACGTATCCCCTTTAACTTTTCCCAGCATTTGTGGCTTCACAGAAACAACCGCCAGCGTGAAGGAAAAGGATCTTCACGCTGGCGTTTGTACAGAGGGAGCCGGGGCCTCGCGCGGGCTTCCCCCGCTCCTTTTGAAGCACCTCAGACAGCCGCGGGGCTGGTCGGGGGGGGGGGGGGGAGGCCAAGGACAGGATGGGCTGTGATGGGGGGGAGGCTAGGACTACAAATGGGCTTTGACGGGGGGGGAGGAGGGGAGGCTAAGGACTGGATGGGCTGTGATAGGGTGTACCTGGACTGGAAGTTGGCTATGGGGGGGGGGGGGGGGAACCTGGACTGGAAATGGGCTATGGGGGGACCTAGACTGGAATTGGGCTATGGGGGGGCGGGTGGAACCTGGACTGGAAATAGGCTATGGGGGGGGACCTGGACAGGAATTGGGCTATGGGGGGGGGGTGTACCTGGACAGGAATTGGGCTAGTGGGGGGGGACCTGGACGGGAAATGGGCTATGTGGGGGGGTGGTACCTGGACTAGAAATAGGCTATGGGGGGGGGGGTGGAACCTGGACTGGAAATGGGCTATGGGGGGGGGGGGTGTACCTGGACTGGAAATTGGCTATAGGGGGGGGGGGAACCTGGACTGGAAATGGGCTATGGGGGGCCTGAACTGGAATTGGGCTATTGGGGGGGGAACTTGGACTGGAAATAGGCTGTGGGGGCTAGGACTGCAAATGGGCTGTGATGGTTGGGGGGGACTTGGACTGGAAATGGGCTGTGATGGTGGGGGGGGGGGGGTAGGACTGGAAATAAGCTGTGATGGGGGGACTTGGACCGGAAATGGAATGTGATTGGGGGGGGGGGGCTAGGACTGGAAATGGCCTGTGATGGGAAGGCTAGCACTGGAAATGGGCTGATGAAGAGCTGGAATAGTACTGGAAATGGGCTGCTGGGGGCTGGAATAGGACTGGAAGTGGGCAGACAAGGGGGCTAGGATTGGAAATTGGTTGATGGGGGAGCTTGTAGTGGAAATTGGTTGATGGGGGCTGGAATGGAACTAGAAAAGAGCATATGTGGGGCTAGGACTGGAAATGGGCTGATGAGGAGCTGGAATAGGACTAGAAATGGGCTGATGGGGGTAGCTTGGACTGAAAATGGGTGATGGGCTAGAATAGGACTGGAAATGGGTTGATGTGGGGGCATGGGAGAATGGGACTAGAAGGGAGTGGATACTGGGTGGGTCTAGAACTATAAGGGAGCTGATTTTGGGGGAGGACTAGAAGGGGATGGGGAATGAGAATGGAGAGGGGAAAAGATATTTTGTGTGGAAGAAAAGTCTACGATGGGCCGGGTATTGGGAGAGTAAGAGGGGATTGAGAATGGAAGGGTGAAATTTGAGTGGATGATAAAGGAATAAGGAAAGAAATGGGGAAAGAGCAAAAGGGAAACGATCAGTATGTTAAAGCAGATATAGAGAGAATGGAAAACATCTAAAAGAGAAGAAAGGACAAATGGATAGCTCGCAGAAGACACGAAGAAACCAGAAGGAAGTGACTGGAGCAATTGCAACTGAAAAATAAAATGCCCAAACAGAAGGTAGAAAAATACTTTTTATTTTGAATTTATTAACTGGAATATGTCTAGTCTGGGAAGTGTGTATTGCTAACATCTTTGCGTTTTTGTTTAGTGCAAGAGGAAATTACTTTATAGTTTTATTTCTCCAGTGTTGTACATTTCATGTTTGGCTTTTGGGCTTCTCAGTTTAATTATTATCTGACCAACGGAGTTAGCCTACACTTATCCTTGGTAATTTTTGTGGGTGGGGCTGGGGTGCAGCATGGGTGGGACTGTGGGTGGGGCAAGGGTGGGACTAGGGGCGGAGAATGGGTAGAGCATGGCGAGCCACAGATGTCGGGTTTTTCTCGGTGAAAAAGTTGGCAACCCTAACTACACATATTCCCAAATTGAGGTAATGTCCCTTTAAATTTTTAGGTAAACCCCCACCCCATGGCTCTTCTTAAAATCTCCTCACATTAACCCATTCCTTAAAAAAAAAAAAATTCCAAAGTCTCAATCCCACTCGGCCGAACTACCTCAAATAATTTGGACACCATCACTTTAAATGTAAAAATAAACATAGGGTGATATATCCCTAAATCCCCTTACCTGAACCCTATATTCAAATCCCTGCTACTTTTTACATTTTTTCCTACCTTTATTTTTTTAACAGCGTGGCCCCTTTAAATCAACCAGAGCTCAGCAGAGCACTGCTCTGGTGTTTCATTTTACTTTGCAGTTCCATCTGGTGAGAAATTTTTGCCTTCAGCTCCTCCCCAAAGCCTTAAAACTGCCTGGCAATCCCCCAGATCGGATCCCCAGCATCCCAGGACACCCAGGGACTTTAGATGCTGGCACCGCATTCTATAGTGACCTACTCTGGAGGCCTCATCCTTCCCCCAGGCTCCATTTCCTGGGCCCTGGACTCCTCAGCTCCGCAGGACACCAGGTAACTTTATTTCTTTAATATTTCTACACACTATCCACAGGAGCACCTGTGCTGAAAGTCTTGTAATATACCGCAAAAGAGTTACAGGCTCATTCCGTGGCATGTCTATCCCTAGGGTTGCCAACTTTTTCACTGAGAAAAACCCGACACCTGTGGCTCGCCATGCTCCACCCCTTCTCTGCCCCTAGTCCCACCCCTGCCCCACCCCCAGCCTCACCCACAAAAATTACTGAGGATACGTGCAAGCTAACTCCCTTGGTCAGATAATAATTAAACTGGGAACCCCAAAAGCCAAACATGAAATGTACAACACTGGAGAAATAAAACTATAAAGTAATTTCCTCTTGCACTAAACAAAACTGCAAAGATGTTAGCAATACACACTTCCCAGACCAGACATATTCCAGTTAATAAATTCAAAATAAAAAGTATTTTTCTACCTTCTGTTTGGGCATTTTATTTTTCAGTTGCAATTGCTCCAGTCACTTTCTTCTGGTTTCTTCGTGTCTTCTGCGAGCTATCCATTTGTCCTTTCTTCTCTTTTAGATGTTTTCCATTCTCTCTATATATATCTGCTTTAACATACTGATTGTTTCCCTTTTGCTCTTTCCCCCAATTCTTTCCTTATTCCTTTATCATCCACTTAAATTTCACCCTTCCATTCTCAGTCCCCTCTTACTCTCCCAATACCCAGTCCATCATAGACTTTTCTTCCACACAAAATATCTTTTCCCCTCTCCATTCTCATTCCCCACCCATTCTAGTCCTCCCCCAAAATCAGTTCCCTTATAGTTCTAGACCCACCCAGCAACCGCTACCTTCTAGTCCCATTCTTCCATGCCCCCACATCAGCCCATTTCAAGTCCTATTCCAGCTCCTCATCAGCCCATTTCCCGTCCTAGCCCCACATATGCTGTTTTCCAATTCCATTCTAGCCCCCCATCAGCCAATTTCCAATCCTAGCCCCCTCGTCAGCCCACTTCCAGTCCTATTCTAGCCCCTATCAGCCCATTTCCAGTGCTAGCCCTCACATCACAGGCTATTTCCAGTCCTAGCACCCCCCCCCCCAATCACAGTCCATTTGCCTTTAACCTTTCCCAGCAATCGCGGCTTCACAGAAACAGCCGCCAGCGTGAAGGAAAAGGATCTTCATGCTGGCGGTTGTACAGAGGGAGCCGGGGCCTCAGGCGGGCTTCCCTGGCTCCCTCTGAAGCCCTCCGGTGTGCGGGCTGGCCCTGGGTCTTCTGTTTTTTAAACTCCATGAACTTCGGGTTGGAAGAAAAGCCATTTTTTAGCTCTGGCCGCTCCCGATCTTGCAGCCAGAGCAAAAAAAATGGCTTTTCAAGGGCCGGTTTTACATCTGTGCCGGCAGCCGTCCTGGCCATGGAAAAACCAGCCAGGCCGGCTGAAAACTGGCCGGTTGGCAACCGTAGTGCTGCTTCCTCCCCCCTTAGTGCTGCTTCCCTGGTGCTGCTTCACCCCCCCCTTAGTGCTGTTTCAGCCCTTAGTGTTGCTTCACCCCCCCCTTAGTGCTGCTTCACCCCTTAGTGTTGCTTCACCCCCTTTATGCTGCTTCACCCCCCTTAGTGCTGCTTCACCCCTTAGTGTTGCTTCAACCCCCCCTTAGTGCTGCTTCAATGCTTCAACCCCCCCCTTAGTGCTGCTTCGAAGTTCGCCCCCATGCAGCCGCTGCTTATGCGTTTCACAGAGCAGCGGCTGCAATAAACTTAATTTGAAAAGAAAAGACAACCTGTGAGGAGCCTAGCCCTCCGGTTGTCTTTCTGCAGCACCTGAGGAAGTGATGTCAGAGGGGGCGGACTTCTGACAGGTTTCTTCCTTTTCAAATTAACTTTATTGCAGCCGCTGCTCTGTGAAAAGCAGAAGCAGCGTCTGCACGGAGGATCAATCACGTTCGTGTTCGCACTGCGGGAGTAGGGAGAAAAGCCGTTTTTTTGCTCTGGCCGCTCCCAATCTCGCGGCCAGAGCAAAAAACCGGCTTTTCAAGGGCCGGTTTTATATCTGTGCCGGCAGCCAGCCTGGCCATGGAAAAACCGGCCAGGCCGGCTGAAAACTGGCCATTTGGCAATCCTATCTTTCCCCACTATTCGTTCCTCCTCTCGATCCCGTCTAACTTCCCCAGTCATACGGGGAAGTTAGATGGGGATAGGGAAGGGGCGGATCGGGGGCGGTGTTAAGGCGAGCGGTAGATGGTCGTCGGCCCCGGATGTACAGGGCCGATTCCAATGTCGGCCCTGTACATCCGGGGCTGATGGCTTGGACGGGGAACATATTCCACTTCTGAGGTGGAATAAGTTCCCCAATGTGGCAGAGGATGGCAGGTCAGGGGCTGGGAAGGGATGGCAGGGGGCAGAGGGCATTCCCCACAGCCCCACCCTGGCTTTGGTATTCCAGATTGGGGGTTGGGCTGCAGGGAAAACACTTTGGAAGCTGGCAGCCGGGGATCGTGGCTTTTCAATGGACCTGCAGTGCCATGGCAACCAGATGCCATGGCAACCAGACGCCATGGCACCGTGGCTCTATTGAACTGCCTTGATGGAATTAGCCGGGGAAGGCCTGTACTTGCAGGCTGGATGGAATCGGGATCCCGGCCTGCACGTACAGGCCTGTTCACGATTCTGATCCCGACCGGGCTCACAGAGGCAGTGCGGCAAACTTGCCATCAAGCTGGCTTGCCTGCATTATCTCCACTCCGGGCCTGGGAGCTCTTCTCTCCCAGGCCGAAGTATCGTGATTCACAAGACTCTGGCTGGGAGAGAAGAATGCCTGGGCTTGGAGTGGAATCAGCGTGGCAAGCCAGCTTTATGGTAAGTTTACCATGCTCCCTCCATGGGCCTGGAGGGGGTGCAGCCCCCTACTGGCTGGTACCTGCGTGAGTCACACCCACCACCCCTCCCTTTGTACGCTTCTGCCATAGAATTGACTTTACCCAGCAGTAAGTTGTTGCAAAGTTATGAAAAAAAGAACATCTCAAGAGAACATAAAACATCACAAGAAAATGTAAGAAAACAAACGAGAAATATGAAACATTAAAAATCTTAAACATTTCAGTCAGGAAAGACATAAAATATATGGATTTCACAACTGTTGTGACAAATGCATATAGTGTTAGTTAAAGCACAGTATAATGGTGAAGGGTAAAGCCAAAATTCTTTAGCCACATTGGCATCTTGCCGCTAAAGGTTAGCACTGTGAAACGGGTGCCATTTTAACAGCCACTGGAGATGGGGCAGGATCTAAGAGGTACTGCTCCTGCCCTGAACTCCACCATACCACCAGGGCACTGCAGGTAAGGCCTTGGAGGGTTTGAAGGGACTGCCTTATCCATCGACGTCTCAAAAGGGGAGATTGGGGAGGGGAGAACAAAGGGATGTCTGATCTGGGTGGGGGCTGGGTGCTGAAGGTGGTGGGGGATTGGTGGGAGAGGGATCTATGGGGAGCTTTTAGGATCTGCTGTGCCGCTCTAAGGTGCAGCATTGGGGGGGGGGGGGCTGGGGGAGGGACTCTACCATCTCTTCCCAGCAGCCATGCTGCCGGTCTGCCAGTAGTGTGGCTACACTGACCACAACTTCTTAAGGTGGCATTAGCTGCAGCTGCAGTGTCAGAAGTCATGACAGACAAGGTGCGGCAATATCCAGCGTGCTGGCTATCACCTGCTGACACACCCTCTCTCTGTCCTGATCCCACCTCTTCAAACATTTACCACAAGATATGTAGATAGTGCTGAATATCGCTGCGCTATCTGCATTCCCCCTGTGGTATCTGTTAATGTGGCCGGATAATACGCGCTATCTGCCACGATGAAAGATACTGCAGCTTAGTAAACATGTCCCTCTCTAAGGAGTATATTTACTAGACCGCGGTAAGCTTTTGCAGCTAACATGACTCTTTAGTGTAGATAGCACATGCGGTATCCACTCTGGACGTGTCCAGCATTCCCCCTGCAAATAGCGCACTGAAATTCCAAACAGCATGTCCTGCCAGCTCCGTGAATGCACCTAATGCCACCCATTGAGGTAGTTGTTGATGCCCGTGGTAACTGCGCATTGCAGACAGGCCAACTGTCCCCTAATCCCACCCCCATGTTCAGATAACGTGATTTCTCAGGTAGTAAAAAATCAATGTGTTATCTGCATTTTGCCTTCTTTCTGTTAGCGTGCTCAGATGAGGTGCGCTATCTAGTGCAGCTTAGTACACATACCCCTTAGTATTTGGAGCTATGATTATCATTTGGGCTGTTTTCAGTCAGATATGCATCTGCTACATACAGCTTTATGCATGTGATTGCTCCTTTTAGCACATTTGTCTGTTTGGTCTCTTTTAATATCATCTTGCCTCATTTGATTTGCATCGCTTGAGTTTTGATGATCAGCTGGTTCATATTATTCATAATTTTCTATTGATATTGTGCTATTTTCAAATGACATCACATTCCTAAATTTTACAGTTGGGCTGCATGACCCTGCACCTACACATGGCAAGATGCTCTTCTGACATCCGAGAGTGGGCACCCCCAGCGAGCATCTTTTTATTCTCAGATAATCTCTAGACCCACCAGGAACTTGAGCTTGAAAATCCCGCACGGTGCTGTAGATACGAATGAGTGTTTAGCCAGGTTCATGGACTCATTATCTTGTCCTTTCTGAGGAGGACAGAGTCCGTGCTCCATGTCGTTTTGTTTTGTACCAGATTACAGTCTTTTGTTTTCTTAATGAACCTGCTGCTGTAGTTCTGGCTTCATTTCTCCCCACACATATTTCATTTTGGGTGCACTTTGTCTAGGTCCAAGCTCTCAGAGCTAGGGAAATCCTCATAAACCTTCTCCTGGGCCTTACAAAACTGGCTATATGCAGGACTAGTGGATTGAGAGATACCCTTGAACTGTGGGACTCCTCTTTTAGGCAACGGTGTATTCCCATATACAAGTGGAGCAGTATGTTGCTTTGTTCACCAGTTTGGTAGACACCTTTAAAGGGCAGTGGGCACTGAATAATGTGTTCTGCTCGATGCGTACCCCTCTTGATTGTTTTACAGTTACACATTTGATTTTCTCCCTTTGCGCTGTATTTTATTTTGATTTGCAGTCACTAGAGTGATGGTTTTAGTTTATTCACAAATTAGACTGGTTCTTTTTTTAGTTCCTTTATAGGGACTAAAGCATGTTTTCTAGATCGGTGCTATCACCAGGTGGTGCCAGTTCTACTGGTCCAAAATAGATTCACAGCAAAACATTCTAGACATAGGTATTTCTGTCTTACAGTCCCTGAGGCTTATGTCTAACAATAGGACCAACTCCTGTTTGGGTGTGAATCAGTTTTTCAATTCCATAAATGCATGAAGTAAGAGTAACCCTTCCTGTTATTTTCTTCTACAGTCATGAGAGTATTTTCTCATCATTATGAGAGTATATAGCAGTTTAGCTAGAGTCTCTGTTGGTATATTTTTCTGTGTCTGGCATATAAGCACTCATTAGGAATTGGCACTCAGCTATAGAAAAAATTGTATTTCATGTTGAATGACCATACGTGAAGAAAACTTGCCTGATAAGAGACTTCCACATATCTTATTATGGTTTATGATTTATAGTTTATTATTTCTTGATTTGCTGCCTCTCTGTTAACAATCAAGGCCATTTACAAAAACATAAAAGTAGAAAAGATTACAAAGGAACGCCAACATCAACAGGGCAGAATAGAGAGTGCAATAGTAAGTAGCAGACAACAAAAAGAAGCAGGTAACAGATAAGCAGTGAGCCCCCCTCTTACCAGAATTCCTTACCCACACATACATTTTTGTTGGTATTACAATTTGGCCAATCATAGGAGCTCGGTGTTACAGTCTGCTACAGTTGTTATCATCACTTTACTTTAGAACAGGACGCTTATGTCAGAAGCATTTTATAAAGGTAATGCAGCCGCCTATTGGACATGTTTATTAAAGCGTGCCACCGGGTAGTGCAGGGTTCAGAAAGTAAACACACACTGAAAATGCAGCCATGCTAAAAATCTCACACTGTCCGAGCACTGTGGGTTAGGTGGAGAATGGGCAGTTCTTGGCCGTAGCATCCACATGGCGGATAGCGTGGGTTTTATTGGCAAGCGCTCTGTGTTCATGTAGCACTTAGCATGGGCACATTTACCGCCACCTCAATGGGTGGCATTGAGCGCACCCACGCTGATTGTGCTAAAGACAGTGAGCACAGGGATGGTGCACACCTTTGTTTACTAGTGCAGATTGAGCACCACCCCCGCACGTATTTTTGGCACTGACTGCATGCTAGTGGTGTGCCTCTTAGTAACAATGCCCCAAGGGCCTCTGAGAATCAGTTCCAAAAGTGTGCAAATTCCCATGCAAAGATTTACACCTGCTCTGAAGCTGGTTTTAATGTGTGTGTCTACTGTATAGGGGCAATTCTATAGGGATTGTATCAGTGTAAAGGCCTTTTTATGCACCTAAAGGGTCTCTTGTAAAATTACAGCAGGGTTATGGGCATAAAAGTGTATGTGGTGACAGGAAGGTGTGCACTTTTACACCATCCACGTGTAGAAACATAGAAACATGATGACAGAAAAACACCACATGGCCTATCTAGTCTGTCCTTCCATAACAACAACTACAACAGTCCACTTTTTACCTTTAAAGATCCTCTGTGTTGGTCCCATGCTTTTTTGAATTCATTTACTGTCCTCATCTCTACCACCTCCACTGGGAGACTATTCCATGGATCCACTACTCTTTCCGTGAAGAAATATTTCCGCATATCACTCCTGAATCTATTCTCCTTCACCCTCATCCCATGTCCCCTCGTAGCAGAACTTGCTTTCAATTGAAAGAGGCTCTCTCCCTGAACATTTATGCCACGGAGGTATTTAAACATCTCAATCATATCACCTCTATCCCGCCTTTCCTCTAAGGTGTACATATTAAGATCCTTAAGTCTGTCCTCATATGCTTTATAATGAAGCCCATTAATCATTTTAGTAGCAACCCTCTGCACTGACTCCATCCTGTTCACATCCTTTTGAAGGTGCGGTCTCCAGAATTGCACACTATACTCCAAATGAGGTCGCACCAACGACTTATACAGGGGCATTATCACCTCCTTCTTTCTGCTAGCCATTCCTTTCCGTATGCACCCAAGCATCCTTCTAGCTTTTCCCGTCGCCTTTTCTACCTGTTTAGCTACTTTAAGATCATCAGACACAACCACGCCTAGGTCCCGCTCTTCTTTAGTGGACAAAAGTACTTCACCTCCTATACTGTATTGCTCCCTTGAATTGCTGCAGCCCAAATGCATGCCCTTACATTTTTTAACATTAAATCCCAACTGCCAAATTCTAGACCATTCTTCAAGCTTAGCTAGATCCCTCCTCATGTTATCTACACCTTCCTGGGTGTCTACTCTATTGCAGATTTTGGTATCATCTGCAAAGAGGCAAACCTTACCCGACAGCCCTTCCGCTATATCACTAACAAAGATGTTAAAAAGTGTAAGTGTGTTGTAGGGCAGAGCTGGGGTGGAGTGTGGTTTTATTTACTGGCATTGTTTATAAAATATGCATGTATGCTTGGGGGCAGGCATACATGTTCATTACTTTGTGTGTGAACATGTATGCCTGCCCCCAAGCAGGGGTAAATGTCTGTATCTTCAATTTAGGCCTGATTTCAAAGGCAGTTATCTGGTTAGCAGCACATGTTAAGCAGATAAGTGCATCTGAATACTATCTCTGCCTCAGCACTCTCTGCATAGCAGCAAACAGGCTGTCCTAAGTGATAGGTGGATTGGCTGAATATCATTGGTATCTGCTGACCACTGTATTTGGACATTCACTGGTAGCCACTATCTGGGTACTGCTTTGGAATAGCTGCATCTTTTTATTAGTGGTGTCCATCATTTAAAGAAACCAGTCTTCACTTCTTCCTATTTCAGAAGTTTATTATTTTCCTTCTAGAAGAACCGAAGAGAAATCTGGAATGCTAATACCTTTGGACTTTCTTGACCTAACTGCTTTTCTTGAGTCTTCTGACCTTGGGGAGGTGGTCCCTGCAACTCTGATCGTGACTGTGCTCATTGAACATAACAGGAATCTGATTATGCACCTTTTTTAGAAGAGTGTTTTGGTTTAAACTCTTTTTTAGAAGAGTTTATTGGTTTAAAACAGAGGTGTTGGAAAGGGATGGGCCACACAGGCCCTGACCCCACCAAAACTTCGCTTCCATGATCGCTGGCCTTCCCCTACTGTATCCCCATGGGGATCTGATCTTCCATGGGCAGACAGGAGGAGAAGGCTGATGATCAGCAGTTTGGTTGGCCTAGAGGTGGAGCTTAGCCCTCCCAAAGGAATTGGTGTTCCGCTGCGTCTGGTTTAAAACTAATACTTTTCCTGATGTAACATAGTAACATAGTATATGATGGCAGATAAAGACCAGTATAGTCCATCTAATCTGCCCAGCAAGGTGGCAACAATAGGTGCACATGCTATTCCATGCAGGTCACCCCTTCCCATGCCTTTGTTTAGGGATGTACCCACTGCTCCATACAGGTCACCCCTATTTGTTGAGATAGTTAAGTTTATTTTAATTTTATCCTATTGCTATAAAGGGATCCACTGTGTCAGTCCCATGCCATTTTGAACTCTGTCACTGTATTTGCCCCACCGCTTCCATCAGCAGGGCATTCCAAGCATCAACGACCCCTTCAGTGAATTAGTATTTCCTGACATTGTCTTTCATTTTACCCCCCTTGCAGCTTCATCTTATGCCCTCTAGTTTTATAGCTTCCCCATCTTTGAAAAAGGTTTCTTTGTTCATTAATACCCTTTACGTATTTAAAGGCCAATATCATATCCCCCTGTCCCTCCTCTCCTCTAGCATAAACATATTTAGGTCTTCAAGTCTCTTTTCATATGTCTTCTGGCACAGGCTCCAAATCATTTTGGTCATCTTCCGCTGAACTGTTTCAAGTCTTTGTGAAATATGGTTTCCAAAACTGAATACAATATTCCAAGTGAGGCCTCATCAGTGACTTGTGCAGTGGCAATAATACCTCCTCCTTTCTGCTGGTAATTCCTATCTGTATGCGACCCAGCATCATTCTGGCTTTGGCTACTGTCTTGTCACACTGTTTCGCCATCTTAAGATCCTCAGAAACACTCACTCCGAGATCCTTCTCCTGGTCCATGCACACCAACCTCTCGCCCCCCTAATGCATACAATTTCCTTGGATTTCTGCATCCCAAGTGCATGACACTGTACTTCTTTACATTAAATCTTAAATGCCAAGCATTAGACCATTCTTCCAGCTTTTGTAGATCTTTTCTCATGTAATCCACTTGCTCAGGGGAGTCCACTCAGTTGAAAATGTTCATGTTATCGGCAAAAAGACAGACTTTTCCATTCAGTCCTCCAGCAATATCACTTACAAATATATCAAGCAGTACTGGGCCCGGGACCAATCCCTTGGGTATGCCACTACTCACCTTCCTTTCATCCGAGTGAGTTCCACTTACCATCACCTTCTGTCATCTGTCAGTCAACTAATTTCTGATCCCGTTCACCACCTTGGGACCCATCCCCAGACTGTTCAGTGTATTGATAAACCTCCTATGAGGAACAGTATCAAAGGCTTTGCTGAAATCTAGGTAAATCACATCCATCACATGCCCTTGATCTAGTTCTCTGGTCATCCAGTCAAAGAACTCAATCAGATTTGTTTGGCATGATCGTCCTTTGGTAAAACCTTGTTGCCTCAGATCGTTCAAACTATTGCTTTCAAGAAAGTCCACTATTTTCTCTTTCAGGAGTACCTCCATTACTTTTCCCACCACCGAGGTATGGCTTGCTGGCCTGTAATTTGTCACTTCTTCCCTATTACCATTTTTGTGAAGAGGTACCACATCAGTCCTTCTTCAGTCCTGTGGAACTTCCCCTGTCTCCAAGGATCTATTAAAAACATCCTTTAAAGGTCCTGCCAGAACATCTCTGAGCTCTTTCAGTATCCTTGGTGTATCCCATCTGGTCCCATGGCCTTGTCCACCTTCAGTTTTGCAAGCTGTTCAAACACATCGTCTTTTGTGAATGGTGTAGTATCTACTTCATTCCCATTTGTATATTTGTCAATCATAGGTGGTCCTTCTCCAGAATTTTCTTTAGTAAAAACAGAATATAAGTATTTGTTTAGCATTTTTGCTTTTTCAATGTCACTTTCCATGAATCTTCTTGGCCCTTTTGAGTCTTGCAATTCCATCTCTGATCTTCGTCTTCTTCCGAATATACCTAAAAAGGTTTTGTCTCCACGCTTCAGATCTTTAGCCATCTTTTCTTCTTCCTTTGCTTTTGCTATCCTTATTTCTCTTTTTATCTCTTTTAGCTTTATCCGGTATTCTTTTCTATGTTCCTCTGTTTGCGAACTTCTGAATTTTGAGAAAGCTGTGGGTTTTGCCTTTATTTGTGCAGTCACTTTTTTGGAGAACCATATAGGTTTCCTTTTCCTCTTGTTTGTATTTACTTTTCTTACATATATACCTGTTGTCCCTTTTATTGCCTCCTTTAGTTTAGCCCATTGCAATTCAACTTCCCTTACCTCCTCCCACCCTGCCAACTCCTCCTTCAGGCACTTGGTCATTTTACTGAACTCAGCGTTTTTGAAGTCTAGGACTTTGTGCTTGCTGTGATTAGACTCTGCCTTGTTTTTTATCTCAAGCAACACCGTGTGATGATCGCTGCTGCTCACATGGGCACCCACCCGGACATTCGACACGTTATCTCCATTGGTGAGTACTAAATCCAGCATCAAACTTTCCCTGGTTGATTCCATCACCATTTGTCTAAGCAATGCTTCTTCGAAGGTATCCACAATCTTTTTACTTCTTTCCAGATTTGCAGAAGGAATATTCCAATCCACATCGGGTAGATTAAAATCATCCAATATGATTACTTCCCCCTTCATGGCTATCTTTGCAATATCAATAATCAATTCACTATCCATTCCTTCGGTTTGAGTTGGAGGCCAGTAGACCACACTAATATAGATGACGATGCCATCTCCTCTTGCCAACACAATCCACAGCTCTTCTTCTTTTACCCACATCCCCTGCATTTCAGCAGCTTTAATATTGCTTTTGACATATAGGGCTTCTTCTTTTCTGCCTTTTCTATCTCTTCTAAATAAATGATGACCAGTTATGGCTATATCCCATTAATGTGACTCATTAAACCATGTTTCTGTAATGGCCACAATGTCAAAGTCCATTTCCACCATTAGGGCTTTCAGGTCAGGAACTTTGTTGGCTGGGATTCAAGCATTTGTTCTCATTGCTTTCCAGCATTTGTTGACTAGCTTGCCTGTATTTTGCATGGATTTTGTTCTACATATTTCTTCCCACTTGCCATTGATGTGTGTGTTAATAGTGTGGCTGTTTCCAATGTTATTATGTTTTTGCTGGGAGTGACGTCCTGAACTTGTTCTTTTCCATCCATCACCCTCTTTCCCTAATTTAAATGCTGTCCACTGTGATGCAGTAGCCAGCACAGAACCTATGATAATAGGGGAAAAAGAAGAACTTACCTTGCAGTCACATAAGCAGCAAACACATTCAGGTTACAATGAGCCAAAGAATAGTATAACAAACTTTCCCCACACCAGATATGATGCAGCAGAAAGTCAGAGAGCTAATCAGGTTCACCTGAGCAGGGAAGCACGTACGACGTGCAAGAGACAAGAGGATAAAAGCAGTTGGGAAATCCCAGCAAGGGGAGGCAGAGAGTTGGAAGGAAGAGAAGAAGTGGGTGTGGCTGGAGGAGTTACAGATGCCAAGCCAGTGAGAGAGGAGACAGCTGAACCAGAGAGTGCTGGAAGAGCCAGTGCAGGAGTCTACCAAGCCAGAGGGGGCATCGACCCGAGAAGAGTGACCAAGCAGGTAGAGGGCAGACGTCACAAACAGGAGAGCTTGCTGGATCCAGGAAGCATTGGATATGCCCCGGTAGCAAGGAGCAGCAGGAGTAAAATCTTTCCAGAAAATGGCTACAGCCCAGCTCAAACTACTGGTGTTTGGAACTCTCGGGGAAAGGCACGCTACAGCCCAGGCAGAAAGGCCTGGTTAACAGAGGAAGGAGTGGAAGCTGTATACCCCAGAGGAAAAGCTAAGTACACCATTTTCTCTAAAGGGCAAGAGGTGGGCTCGGCCAGGAGAACTAAAGCTAACAGTGGGGAAGAGAATCCTTATTAGAGAGAAAGAGGGAACCTAAGAGAAGCCCCAAACACAGGTTCCCATGACCCTGTTTATGCAGAGCAGCTTCCTGCTATAGGAACTGTTGCCTTCCAAAGAAAGAGTTGTCTCAATAGCAGCCCTGAAGAAACATGTTATCCATTTACAGGTCTGGACTGTGAACAAATGCAGTGGGAAAGCACTAGCCAGAAGGTAGAATCCAGTCCCATGGATTGCGCGATATGTCTCTCGGATGAGATAGAATCTCTCTGTTAAAGAAGCAAGCAGAAGCAGTGTTATAATTGCTTGGGAAAAGGTTCATCTTTAGTTTTGCTGTGAAGAAACAGTTTATTTATGTTATTCTTTATTGCTGTATAAAAAGGACATCCATAAGGGAAGGGGAATAAAGCCCAGTTATTGTTTTTGCCTGACCACACGGCTTCAGACTATTCTTTTAGAAGGCAAACCTGCATCACATGCCCTAGGCGGGCGCCTAATAGGGACGGTGTAGAGTCACACCACAAATTGTCTGAATTTTTCACTTAGGATGCTTTTTCCTGCTACAGAGAGATGTAGTCCATCAACACAGTAAAGCTACTTGTTCTATCTATTTCCCCAGTTGCCTTTATATCTAAATCCTTCTTGTTTACACCAGGATTTAGATATAATGGTGACTGGTGAAATAGATGGAACAACAAGAGGCTATACTGTGTTGATGGACTACATCTCTCTGTAGCAGGGAAAAGCATCCTAAGTGAAAAATTCAGGCAATATGTGGACAGCATTTAAATTAGGGAAAGAGAGTGATGGATGGAAAAGAACAAGTTCAGGACGTCACTCCCAGCAAAAACATAATAACGTTGGAAACAGCCACACTATTAACACAAACATCAATGGCAAGTGGGAAGAGACAAGTAGAACAAAATCCATGCAGAATACAGGCAAGCCAGTCAACAAATGTGACTGTGCAACACAGAAGAGAAGGACAATTTTGATTCTCTTTCTAAGAGTGTTGCATATCTTTTGAAATATCCTTGCAAATGTATTATGTTGAAACGACTCCAACCACTGCTCCACAGTCATGACTTCAAATCCGTCATCAATGCAATCATCACATCCCACTTTGACTTCTCCAACTCAATCCTACAAGGCCTTTCCAAATACACCATAAGACAACTCCAAGTAGCTCAACACATTGCAGCTAGGATAGTCTCAAATTCCAACCCAATAGAACACATCACCCCAATACTGCATGATCTTCACTGGCTCCCTGTACAGAGCTTCATAAACTATAAATACTAGTCATACCTTTCTACCCTCATTACCAAGGAAATCACACCCGCATAAAAAGAGATTGCAACAAAAACAAACTCACAATCCCATTAGAATTCAGAAAATCGAGAAAAATTACAAACAATAAAGCATTCTCACATGTAGCCCCTAACCTCTGGAACTCCCTCCCAGACTACCTAAGAGAAATAAATGACCTCTTAACCTTCCAAAAAAAAAATTAAAACCCATCTGTTCATCCTTCACTTTGGAAATGAACCTAACAGTAACAACCTTATCCCCTCCATAGATTAATCTCGCCACCATAATACATCCCGCTTCTAGCTGATCTACTCAATCTAATATCCCTTCCCATTTGGACAGCCAAATTTTGTATATAGTTCATGATCATGGCTGTTTTCTGTTAAAACAATGTTAATGTATATAATTGAAACACGTTCTTTGTAAATGAATATGTACCTTACTGTGCAATGCAACTGTTATTTCATTGTTAACCGCATTTGATCTGCTGGAAAATGCGGTATATACATTTATAATAAATAAATAGATAAAATAAAAATTATTCATTTTAATAACATAAAATATGACTTTTCTGAACCAATTTGAGGGAGGGTAATTAATGAAATTTAGTGGGCATCAAATGACTCTGGATTTGGATATTCAATGGCAGCCACTATCCGAATACTGCTTCAGCATTTCTGGATCTTTTTATCCACGTTGGCCGGCATTTTACAAAAACTGCTGATCGCCCTAGGCTGAATATTGACGTGGCTTTCAGTTTTACCCTATTAGATAAAGTGCACCTTTCCACTGATTAAACTGAACCTATTATCTGACTTGAAATCTTTTCCTTGATTCCTCTGAAATGCTTATTTTTCTTGTCTGTCTTGACTAGATTGTAAGCTGCATAAAGCAGGGACTGTATCTTCTGTGGATTTGTACAGTAATAGGAGCAGCTCAGACAAAGCTGGCAAATATATATATATTTCTGATATAAGTAAATGAAATGGGCGCTATGAACCTACAGCATTTACAGAAGGTGAGAGCTAGTCTAAATTTTTGACTTCAACACATCGTAGTATGTAAAAGTACATTTATCAAAAATATCCTACTCACCAAGAAATACTGTAGCACTTTCAAGATTTCTAAAAGTCCCATCAAAGAGTGTAAAATTATCTAAATAAAAAAGCAAACATCAATTAATATCACTTCAAAAATAAAGGCACTGTTTTTTTGAAAGAATATATATGTCATAATCTTGGAGGAAGTTTTCAGTAGCCTCTGCCATGGCAAATTAGTTGGGCCTTTTAGTGCCTGTGAATCTTGTAGCCAGTTTTCAAAGGGAATCAATGGGTATAATTTTATAAAGGTATTTGCACGGATAAAGCTTGCTTTACTTGTGGGAAAGGCCTTTTATAAAACTGCATGAAAAGTATATGCACCCAAAGACTGGACATAGTTTGGGCAGAGCAGAGGCAGATGTTGCAAATTATGTACTGTACATATTTTAAAAAGCACTCGTGCACACATTTACACCAACTTCAGAGCAGCTGTAAATTTGTGTTGCCCATTTACCATGCTCTTGGGGCTGATTCACAAAGGCACCTACATTGCTTTTATAAAAAAGGTACCTTTTCGGCCACCCTGTTTTAAAATTGTCCTGAGTGTGGGCAGTTTCTGTTTTAGATTTGCTTACAAGATATGTAGACTAAACTGACCACCTAACTTGTTCCTGCTTTATCTGTGGGTGTTGGAATGGGGAGCAAAACACTGCATGTATATTAGAAAATCCAACCGAATGCACATTGATTCCTGTTCCAACCTAATATGGCAGGAACTCTCAAAGATGTGTTTAATAGATCCCTGGAGACTGGGGGGGGGGGGGGGGGGGGGGGGGGTGGGTATCACAGGATTAGAGAGGGGCTGATAGGATCCCTCTTCAAAAAGCAAAATCAGGAAATACATTTTCATATAGAGGGTGGTGGATGCTTAGATGCCCTCCTGAAGGAGGTGGTGGGAGCATAAATAGTGATGGAATTCAAAAAGACATGGGACAGACACACAGGATCACCATATAGCAAGAGGATAGAATCAAAGAAAACGTAAATAACTTCTAAATTACTGGGCAGAATAGATGGACCATGCTGGGCAGATTAGATGGACCAAGCTTGTGCTTATCTGTTGTCATTCACTATGGGGGGTCATTCTAAACAACGAACAGCAGGGACAGGGCCGGATTTACCTATACGCCATGTACGCCATGGCGTAGGGCCCACAGCTGGCAAGGGCCCACCTGGGGCCGGCCCACACATCGGAGGGCTTCAGAGGGAGCCGGGTAAGCTCGCGCGAGGCCCCGGCTCCCTCTGTACAGCCGCCAGCGTGAAGAGCCTTTTCCTTCACGCTGGCGGCTGTATCTGTAAAGCCGCGATTGCTGGGAAAGGTTAAAGGAATAAGGAAGAATTGGGGGAAAGAGCAAAAGGGAAACAATCAGTATGTTAAAGCAGAAATAGAGAGAGAATGGAAAACATCTAAAAGAGAAGAAAGGACAAATGGATAGCTAGCAGAAGACACGAAGAAACCAGAAGAAAGTGACTGGAGCAATTGCAACTGAAAAAATGCCCAAACAGAAGGTAGAAAAATACTTTTTATTTTGAATTTATTAACTGGAATGTCTTTTTTAATGTATTTCTTGAATTCCGATGCTGATTTTGTCCCTATTGCCTCTTTATGTCAGGCAATTCTATACATCTATTGCCATTTCTGTTTTGGTAAGTTGATCTCGTTTTTATTTTTTCTGGGGGCCCACAATTTTTGTTGGCGTAGGGCCTCACTCAAGGTAAATCCGGCCCTGAGCAGGGATGTACATCCAGTTTGGAAGTACAACTCCCGCCATTCGCTGTGCGCCTATTCTGCCCTGAAAGCTTCCCTCACGTATAGGGCCTTTGTGCAGGGAGCTCCGGATGGGGGCAGGATGGTGCGGCAACAGGGTGGAGAGTGGGTAGAGCGAGGACAGAGCGCACAACCGAACATACAGGGCCTATTCTGGTCACTGCCCTGTACGTCCATCTGGAGGCAGATGGACATGGGACTTATTACACCTTGGAGGTGTAATAAATCCCATAGATGGCAGCGATCTGGACAAAAGAAACCCCCAAAGCAGGGAGCAGTGTGAGGGGAGGCCCCTCTACCTGATCCTGGCCCTGGCAGACCCCGCTGAGGGTTGGGCGGCATGGAAGGAACACTGTCAGGTACGTCGAGCCTTTCAGCGCTCCTGCATGGCATCCAGGTGCCATGGTGACAACTGACAAGATGCCAATGGCACCGGGGCTCCAGCAGGAGCATAGGGAGAGCTAGCCGAGGAAGTAGCTGGATGCCTAGAGCTGCAGAACTGGGGCCTGTCTGGACCATCTAAGTGCCCAATTCTGCATCTGTGAGAACAACTAGTTCCTGCGGGTGCAGAATCGGGTGCACTTTCGGGCAGTCCATTTTTTGGATGTCCGGACGGCCCAGATGTGCCCTGATCTGAATCGGCCTCTATATTACTATGTTATTATGTTACTGTGGATAATGATGAGCCAGTGGATATAATATATTTGGAATTTCAGAGCGCTTTTGACAAAGTACCTCATGAGAGGAAATTAAAGCTCATGGGATAGAAGGCCAGGCCCTTTTGTATACTGAAAACTGGCTAAAAGACAGGAAACAGAGAGTAAGACTAAATGATCATTATCCATATGAAAGAGTATTAGTAATTAAATGCCCCAGGGATCTCCACTGAGACCTGTGCTTTTTAACATATATTCATATATGAGCTATAGTTTTGAGTGATGCGTGAGGTGGTCACATTTGCAGCTACTAAAAAAATTTAAGAACATAAGAACATAAGATATGCCATACTGGGTCAGACCAGGGTCCATCAAGCCAGTATTCTGTTTCCAACAGTGGCCAATCTAGGTCATATGTACCTAGCAGTATCCCCAAGAGACAGAAGTTCCACAATGCTTGTACTGGGTCAAGCATTGATATCTTCGGTCACTTCTTAATAATGGTTTATGGACCTTTCCTCCAGGAACTTGTCCAAACCTTTTTTAAACCCAGCTACACTAACAGCCTTTACTACATCCTCTGGTAACAAATTCCAGAGTTTAAATGGCAGAGAATGGTGGTGATTTGCAAAAGGCTCTTCTGAGACTGGGTGACTTGGCATCGAAATGGCAGATTAAATTTAATGTGGACAAAACTAATACCAACTATAAGTCCAAAATGCTGGATGCAGGTCATGGAATCATTGTGAATAATGTGTTGAAATTTTCAGTCCAGGTGCCCCAGTGGCTAAAAAGGCAAATAAAAAGTTAGGGGTTATTCAAAAAGGGTTGAAGAACAAAACTGAGAATATGATGATGCCTCTGCATAGATCTCTGGTGGGGCTGCGCCTTGAGTATTCTGCACAGTTCTGGTTGCTCCATCTCAAGAAGAATATAGTGGGACTAGAAAGATTTAGTGACAGATGACAGAACTAATAGAAGGGATGAAATACCTCCCTTATGAAGAAAAGCTAGATAGGATAGGATTCTTCAGCTTGGTGAAAAGATGACTGGAATTAGATAGAAGTTTATAAAATTATAAGCAGGGTGAAATAATTAAATAGAGAAAGAAAAGGGGCATGTTTAATAAGTTGGGCTAACGGTGCTCTTTGTAGCTAGGTCACTTGTTATTTAATGGGACCAAGTTATAAATGGCGCACACTAACCGTTAGCCCAACTTAGTAAACGTGCCTCAAATTGTAGAAAGCTTTTTTTTCATGCAGTCCATAATTAAGCTGTGGAATCTATTGCTGAAAGATGTGGTCAAGTATGGCTAGTTAATGAATGAATAGGTTTGTGCTGTATTTCAAAATGTTTGTTCTGTACTTGCTATGAGAGTTGCTAACTTGCAGTAGCCCAGGTTAATAATTCCTGTGATAAGGGACTAAAGCAGCTTTCAATGAACCTCCCAAGCTGCGTTAATCTGCTCCCATGGAAATTACGATGCTAGTAAGTGACCTGATTCTCCTAGGAAGCCTTTCTTAGAGGCGTTAAAAAAGAAGAACAGTCCCTGCTCCTCTCCCCAGCAAAGACTCTCCTCTGATGATATCCCCAACTCCCCATGAATATACATTCAAAGCCCTACAAATTCCCCCATTCCCCACAGACCCTGAATCACGAGCCCCACCCCCTACCTTCTGTAGACTACCCCAGGCCTATCTGTACCCTAGTGGTCTAGAGGTCAAGAGCAATCCCCACTTGCTCCTGCCTGGGCTAACACTGGATTCAAAATGGCACCCACAATTCCTAGTGGTAATCTAGCAGTAATACCAGTAGTGATCAAGCTGCCTTACAAGGACTCTTTGAGTGGATCTATTTCTCATAGCTCATTTCCAGGGAAGAGCAATGGCTCTTCCAACTCTACGTGGCTAATAATTGTATATAGACTTTCTCTCCAGGAACTTGTTCAAACTTCTTGTGAATCCCACTACATTATTTATTTAAGTTTACAATCTTTTATACTGCCTATTCTTAAAAGGTTGCAAAGTGGTATATGCTATTTAAAAAGTTTATTTAGCTGCATTTATATCCTGCTTTTCACTGGGTCAAGGTGGTTGGGGAATGCATTTAACATGAGGGGATATGAGACACATACACTAATGCTTGCAGGGAACATGGGCAACGGAGGGTTAGGTGGCTTGCCCAAGACCATGAGGACTGCCTGTGGGACTGGAGGCCCCAGTCCTTCCTGGCCCAAGGTTGCTGTCCTCTAGTGGGATTTGAACCACTGGCCTTCTGGCCTGTGGTGCCTTGCCCCAACCACTAGGCCACTCCCCTCCAAATTATGGCACCAAGATGGATAGATATTAACAGAGGTTAAACTAATAATGCATGATTTTTGCACCTTAATGCAAGTTAAAAGGAAATAGCATACATTATTTTACCAGATGCCATCTTAAACAGTACATCCCCCCAGATCCAATTCTGAAGATAGCCAGTCAAGACACATTCCAAGATTACCCCTGTACTCCCCCAGATCCCCAATCATGACCCTCTCCCCTACCATAGGCCACCTGGACCTACCTGAACCATTCCCTGGTGGTATAGGGTTTATGGGCAAGATCGATTCTCACTTGCACTTGCCTGATGATCTCAAAATACCCCTATCAAGCACATTATACATATGTTATACCTTTGTTTACTAGTTTTAATTTTTATTTTACGTATGGTGGACTCTGCTCTAGGGTACCATTCCAGACCCTTCATGGTCCCTTTTATTCACTTATTTCACATTCTTATCTAGCAATCAAGGCGGTTTACAGAAAACAGAATTTGAACATTACATCGAACAGAGTTAACTATGTAGAACTATTTACAGTTTAAAAGATTTGAAAGGCATAAGTCCTTTTTATGATAAACTCTAGTTACAGTACTATAAATATTTATAAAACTAGACCCAGTACAAACTTAGTGCTACACTAAACAATTAAAGTGATATTCTTGCATGAATTTGGTTGATGCCATTGTTAAAATAGGTTAAGTTCCTTGCTTTAAATATTAGCCACGTAAGCTACATGAAAATGTGATTTCAGCTATTGGACAAGGTACAGCTTTTAATTATTTATAATACAGACAGTCCTCTACTTACGAACTCTAGAGTTATGATTTTCACCGATACAAACAAACCTGGTGGGAAAGGGTTAGTTTAAGACTCACCACATTTGTATGCTTGGCACATTAGGAGGCTGAGCGTATCCCATTTAGGATGCTATCCCATCCTATCCATTCACTGATCTCGTGGTGACATGACATACCCATACGGACTATGTCTGGAATTAAGCGTAAGAGTGATAATGGGGAAGGGGGTAGTGCTAAGAAGCATCAATCTATCGTGATGGAAATGAAGATGGAGATAATAAAGAAAGTTGAGCATGGAGAGCAGATTGGCAATGTGTCACATGCTTATGGCATGAATCATTCCACGATTGGAAAGATCATTAAGAACAAAGAGAAGATCATGGAACATGTGAAAAGTTGAGTGCCTATTCAATCAATGATAATAAGCAAGAGGAGAGGAAAAATAATGGAAGAGATGGAGAAACTGCTCGGTATATGGATCAAAGATCAGCATCAGCAGCATGTACTGCTTAGCCTAATGCTGATCCAGGAGAAGGCTAAGAGCTTATTCCATGACTTGCAACAGAAGGCTGGTGAAGTTGCTGCTGAAGAGACATTCATTGCAAATGGGGGTTCCTGCACTTTAAGGCTTGTATGAACCTTCATAATGTGAAAGAGCATGGCGAATGCGGACGAGGATACAGCCAAGAAATTCCCGGAAGCCCTCAAGAAGATCATCGAGGAAGGTGGTTATTTGCCCCAGCAAATCTTCAATGTGAATGAAATGGGACTTTATTGGAAGAAATTGCCAGAGAAAATGTGCCAGAGAGAAAATGCCAGAGAGAATGTGCATCAGCAAGGAGGAGATGCCAGGCTTCAAAGCTGCAAAGGATAGGCTAACTGTCCTAGTAAGTGGCAACACTTCTGGTGACCTGAGCCTAATTCGCTGCAAGTCTACCATTCCCAGAACCCTCAAGTTCTCAAGTATATCACAAAGGGCTCACTTCCTGTTGTGTGGAAGGCTAACCCAAAATCTTGGGTCACCCTTCTCATCTTTGAAGACTGATTCTTCTAACATTTCATCCTAGAAATGGAGAAGTATTGCCTTGAGAAAAACATCCCCTTCAAGATTCTTTTCATTTTGGATATTGCCCTGGGCCATCCACTTGGACGATTTCCATCCAAATGTGAAGGTTGTGTATCTGCCTCCGAACACCACCTCACTCTTTCAGCCTATGGACCAGGGGGTGATAGCAACCCTCAAAAAATACTATCTTCACTGCACATTTAGGCAGGCAGTTCAGGCAACCAAAGAGGACTCCAAGATGTCTTTGCACCAATTTTGGAAGTCCTATGATGTCTACAAGGCTATCAAAAACATCAATGCACCCTGGCATGTGGTTACTCCTACGAACATAAATGGGATGTGGAAACATCTGTATCCTCGGTTCGTTCATGACTTTTGAGGATTTGAGACAGTGGAAAAGGAGTTACAGGGCATTGTCAGCAACTTGGCTACCCTCAGCAAGGAGCTTCAGCTCAACCTGGAGGAGGAGGACTTTGATGACTTGTTAGCTGCACTCACGGAGGAACTCTCCAATAAAGACCTCATTGAGTTGGAAAGCAATTGAAAACAAGAGGAAGAGGAAATGATTGAACCACCGAAGAGGTTCCAGACCAAGCAGATGGCGGAGGCATTCAGCTTGATTGAGAAAGTGCTATCATTGTTTGAGATGCAGGACCCTAATGTCGAGCACTTCACCAAGGTGTCTGCAGCTGTCCATGATGCAATCAACTGCTACAGTAACACCTATGAGGAAAAGAGGAAGGCCACCACCCAAACTTCACTGGCCCAGTTCTTCAAGAAGGTGGAGAAACATGCCATATCAACTCCATCAGGTATTGCAGCATACCCGCCAACCGCTTCTAGCCCATCTCCTCTTGTTGTCAATATCCCCGAATCGCCTATTGCTGATGACCCACCATCTCCACCACCTCCACCTGCTCCACTCAGTAACATCTCCTGCCTTGTCACTTCTAGCCAGTCCCAGTAAGCCATCTGTGCTACTTATGTAAGGTAAGAATAATAGGCTGCACACAGGAGATTGGACTTACGAACAAACTGGACTTGCGAATAGCCTCTTGGAATGTAACCTGTTTGTAAGTAGAGGACTGTCTGTACATTGTTGAAAGGTTTGATGGAAGTCATCGTAAAAAGTTAAGTTGGAAGGTTCCATCTTCCTGAAAGTGGGCTGCCAATAGACAAGAGAAGGCACCCTGATGTCAGGACGACTGAAAAATAAAGGAGTGTTATTGGAAGAAATGAGTCTACTCCTGAAGCAGAACTATAAAAGCATGTTATGGTCCGAAACATGGCCATGTTCGGGTTGACCCTTTTATTTGGTTATTAATTGTTTTATATAGTACTGTATCTGAATAATATGTTTATGAATTGTAGCGTGTTTATGGAAATTATATAGGAGTAATCAAATTCATGCAAAAATAGCACTTTGTTTTTTATCAGTGAGCCCTTTCACTAAACTTTATAAACAATATTAATGAATGTAAACCACCATCAGAATGGAGCCTTGGGAAACTGCTATGATGGTTTTGTAGCAATTGTTTCACCAATTGCTCCCCCATTTCAATCATTAGTTCTGCCCATTTGACTGAACACAAGAGCCGTCTAGTGAATAAAGTGAGAACAGCCCCAATAGTTGCCCATTGTTTGGCTAGCTCTCATGAATTCACAGACTTAAAGTGGCGGGGAGATTGGAAGGCATGTTATTCGTACAGAGAACAATACTGGATCTTTCACTTAAAAACAGAAAAACTGCTGGATTTGATACAGTGGAGTGGAATACTCTTATTTAATTTGTTTTCATCAATAAAGTTGCTTGTATCTGCTGCCAATGTTATCACGGGCCCCGGGTGTTGGGTGTGCCAGTGATAGGGAGGATATTTAAAGGTCTCAAGGATGTGTAGTTTCACCACCGCACTTATACAAGCCGCATCAATTGTTCTTCAAGGATATGCAAGCAGATTTTTTAAGCTGAATTTATTGGTTAGTCTAAGAAATCACCAAGCTCCTGATGCAGAGCTGCAAAACCTGCAAGCAGGTCATATGACAGTCGTGGCTCTGGCGGCATCCTGAAGGCATGACTATGCGATTCACGAGACTTCAGCCAGGAGGGAAGCACAGCTGCCCTTGAAGTGCAAGGCATCACAGCAAAGCCAGCTTAAACATATGTTTGCTGCGCTGCTTCCATGGACCTGGCCTGTATGTATCCCTTTCCTGGTTGGCACCCAGATCAGGCCGCACCCACCACCCTTCCCTTGCTGTGGCAGCGCCCACAGGGAATGGGACAACTCAGCGTGGCCAACTGAATGCAATAGTAAATGTGATAGTAAACATCTGAAAACATTTTATTAAGCTATCTGATAATTTTGGATTTGTCAAATGAAATGGAACGTCCAAAGCGTATTAGGAAAATATCAAAAAAGATTTTGTTATGCTATTTGATAATTACAAGCTATGGCACACAAATATAGGGTATCTAGTGCTGTAATCTCACACAATCTTTGAAATACGTTGATCAACTTAGTGGTATTTCCTCAACTTGGCTGCAGGACTGTGGCCTCAAATGAGCTGTTCATAATAGGCATCTTTCTACACCTTTCTGAGAACATCAGTGAACTTCCATATCGTGGGATGGCACATTCCAAATTCGGCTTGGAGTGCGATCCTCAGCGCTCAGTGTTCTATTGAACAGATTCCACATAGATGGAGGAAACAGAGGAGATTATCTACCATTTTCTCTACTATTTGGGTGACCAATGTAGCTATCCTCAAACCAGTTGAACAGAGGATAAAGCTCTTCAGGCAGGTGTCCTTCCACAGCAGCAACATAATCTCCCAAGTCCGGGACAGGCACAAATTGGGAGGAGTAGCCTAGTGGTTGGGGCAAGGTACTTCAGGCCGGAAGGTCGGGGGTTCAAATCCCACTAGAGGACAGCAACCTTGGGCCGGAAGGACTGGGGTTTCTAGTCCCACAGATGCTCCTTGTGGTCTTGGGCAAGCCACTTAACCCTCCATTGCCCATGTTCCCTGTAAGTATTAGTGTATGTGTCTCATATCCCCGCATGTTAAATGTATCCCCCAATTGTGTTGTGACCTCTTTGATTGAAGGATAAGGCGGTATACAAAACTGTCTAAATAATAAATAAATAATAATAATGAATAAATTCTAAGGCCACAACCATTTTGACTTTAAGGGCGTGTTTGTCTAGCATTCTGGAACAGCACCTATCGACGCCAAATGCTTCCTCATGTTCTGAACCAGGTGGAAGAAGCAGCCTTTTAAAGTTCACCCTTAAAACCAAAATGGATTTATTTATTTATTTATTTATTTATTTATTTATTTAACAATTCTTTTATACCGCGCTATTATAATCAGTGCGGTGTACATAGAACAAGAACATACTACAATGCATACAAGTAACATTGAGTTTTACATTGAACAGGGAACTTCAACAATAGGACAACCGGGGGAACTATGTACAGATTAACTTAATGGTATATACAGTAATATCAAACTCGATTGGATGTTACAATGTGGTTCACTAATAAGACTAGAGAGAAGGTTGACCAACTAGCCCTTTTCAGGTTGTATTGAGGTGGTAGTTTTGTTAGTGACTAGGTTGACTTCTGGGTAGCATTTTGTGAACAGGTGGTATTTCAATGCTTTTCTGAATAGGATTAGGTTTTTGATAGCACGGATTTCGTGAGGTAGTGCATTCCAGTTTAGAGGAGCAAATAAGGAGAAGGCCCTGTTGGAGGTGGCCTTAGTGCACTTCGTTATTATCTTTGGGACAATTAAGGTGTTCATTGATGTGGTTCTCCTTTTTCTGTTTTCCAGGGTGGCATGGATGAGCTTGCTGATTGGCGTAGGGGGGTAGTTATTTAGTGCCTTGAAAGTAAGGACTAGAGACTTATACTGGATTCTTGCATGTAATGGTAACCAATGCAGTTCTTTCATGATGGGTGTTATATGGTCAGATCTTGATGAGCCGGAGAGGACTCTGGCGGCTGTATTCATGGCTAGGCGGAGCGGGTTTAAAGTTGATTGAGGGAGGCCATGTAGGATGATGTTGGCAAAATCCAGGTGTGGGAGGACTAATGCTTGGAAGGTTGTTCGGAAGTCTGTGGGATCTAGTAGGGAGCGGAGGTGACGTAGCGATTTGATCTTATAATATACGTTTTTTGTGATGTTCTTGACATGAGTTGTCATATCCAAGTGCTGATCCAATGTGATGCCGAGGTAACGGATGGTAGCTTTTGATTTCAACTCTATGTTGTTGACGAGTAGTGATGGAGGCGGTATGAACTTACGGTTCCTTGTGACAAAAAGAACGTCAGTTTTGCTGTGGTTAATCCGAAGGTTTTGTGATAGCAACCATTCGGCTACAGCTTCAAAACATTTGATTATTGGGGAGAATACTGGATGTTCAATTGTGAACGGCATATATAGGAGGATGTCATCTGCGTAAGCGAGACATTGTACATTAAAGGATCTGATCAAGTCACATATCGGCTGCATGGAGATATTAAACATTAGTGCCGATAAGGATGATCCTTGAGGTACACCCTGTGATTGCAGGAATGGTTCTGAGGATGCGTGGCCTGTTTTTACTTGTTGCCACCTGTTAGATAGGTAGGATTTACACCACTCGAGTGCTGTGCTTTGAATCCCCTTATCTTTCAAGCGTTGTAGGAGTATATCATGACTCACAGAGTCGAAAGCAGCGGAGATGTCCAGGAAGATGAGGACGAAACCCTGTTGTATGTTGTTTATTCCTGTTACTAGAACATTGAATAGGGTTGTAAGGACTGTGTCAACTCCATGTGCTTCCCTGAAGCCATGTTGCGATGGATCTAGTGGTGCTTCAGTGTCAATATGATGTTGGATTTGTTGTTGGGCGGCCTTCTCAATGATTTTTGCAAGCTGTGGGATGCTCGAGATAGGTCTGAAGGAATCAACCTTGGATGGGTCCAGTCTATTATTCTTCAGTAGGGGCTTGATGGAAGTGTGTTTTAGGCTCTGCGGGAATGAACCTGTTGAGAAAGACTGGTTCAGTATTTTGCTCAATATTTGACTGAGGTCATGTCGCATGTCCTTGATCCAGCTGGCTGGACACGGGTCATTAGGAGCTGTACTGGGGTTGATTGAGGCAATAATGTTCACAACCTCGCTATTTGATACAGTGGAGAAGTTGTGAAGTGGCATAGCATGGGATGTCTTAGGTGAAGTGGAGGCGTTATTGACATTTATGTCTGTGTTGGTTTTAATCATCTTTGACTGCAGGTAGTTTGCGTAGTCCTGCGGCTGCGGCATAGGGGGTTGAGCTGAGACCGGTTCACCTGTTATGGACTTTACTATGCTGAACAATGCATGTGGTTTGTTGATGGAGCGTTTTATTAATCCTGAGTGGTAAGTTTTCCTGCTCTGTGATATCTTTGCTCGGTGGGTAGTTAGGTATGAGCTGTATGCTACCAGCGCCTCGGGGGAGTGAGTTCGTCGCCACTGTCGCTCGAGTTTGCGTAAATGGTGGAGGGATGAACGAAGGTCTGTGGAGAACCATGGAGTATGTTCACGTTTTCGAATTTTCTTTTCGGTGAGTGATGGGCAGGAGGCAGCTCTCAGGTTTTCATCCCATTTGGATATGAGATCATCTGGATGTTCCAGATTTCATTTGACAAATCCAAATTTATCAGATAACTTAATAAAATGTTTTTGGATGTTTTACTATTGCATTTATTACTGCACTTTTTTGACATTTCCAAATTTCACCTCATATATGTGTCCAGTAATGGGTCTATTACAACTCAGTACGGCACACTGAGTCGGCCGCTCTGAGTTGCTTAGACCCAGGCCCACGGATAGTTATTTCTGATAAAAATCATATGAGGAGGGGTTTCTTTCTTCAAGTCTATAATATTTTCCTTCGACATCGGGGGTACACCCTTGTGCAAATTAATTGAAACTGGATTTTTTAATCGTTTTAGCCTATGAATTGTATATGCATTTAATTTTGATCTTTTTTAAAACAACTGGGTTAAATCATCACATATGAGATGTTTCAACACTATTTATGGGTTTATGGGTTAAATGATGTAATAGATGACATGATATGACGTAGGAATGACTTACTGTGTATGTGTCTATAATATCAGCCAACATTGTATCAGATATTCTTTCAAGTGTATTTTTAGTTGTTAGTCCAATCATTGTGCATGATGGATGCAATACTCAGAAAAAGCACAAAGATCATCACCCTACACAAACACACAGGGAAGACCTACAGGGATATAGCAAGTATAGTTGGTGTCAGTCAAACAACCGTCAGTCGTGTGATCAAATCTAAAATGGAGACAGGATCCATCTCGCCTAAATGACAGGGAAATTGTGGTTGTAAGAGGAAAACCACACCCAGAGACAACAAATATGTTCTCAGGGAAAGTAGAATAGACCCTCGGAAGACAAGTGACGTATTAAAAAGAAATTTAGAAGAGAAAGGTATAACGGTCAGTTCTTCCACAATTCATAGGTGACTTTTGGAAGTTGGTTGAAAAGCATGATGACCCCTGAAAAACAACTTCTGACAAAGGTTATGAAAGAGAAGCGCTATAAATGGGGACTGAAACATAAGGAATGGACTAAAGAAGATTGGAGAAAAGTATTATTCAGTTATGAAAGCCATTTCTTTGTCCAGGGCCAAAGAAGCCAACATGTTTGGTGTTCACCTGGAGAAAAGATTTGTGATTCCCACATCAACCAGAACATGAAACACCCCCAAAAGATGTTCTGGGGGTGTTTCAGTTATTATGGAGTCGGCAGCTTGCATCCAGTCGAGGGAATGATGCATTCACAACAACACGTCGATGTTCTCCAAAGAAGAGTTTTTCCAGAGCTAGAGAAGACATTTCCTGATGGATCTGGCATCTTTCAGCAGGATCTTGCCCCATGCCACACATTGAAATTGATTAAATTTTTTTTCAAAAGAAGCAAATAAAGGTACTGGATTGGCCAGGAAACTCTCCGGATTTAAACCCAATAGAGAATTTGCGGTCCATTTGCAAACTTCGCATTCGTGGAATGGACTATACGACAAAGGAGAAGCTTATTCAAGCTCTGATTCAAGTCTGGTACAGGGACCCAAAAATCATTGCAGACTGCTCGTAATTAGTGGATTCCATGCCAAATCGTTTCCAGATGCTGGTAAAAACAGAGGAGGTCATATTATGTAGTAATATGCGGCTATTAATAAGATTTTCAAAGGAAATTCCAATTTTCACTTATTTTTACAGTTTGTTTTAATTAATATGCACAACGGTGTATATAATTGTAAAGGTTAGGACAGTACAGCACGGGGAGGGGTGACCTGCATGGAGCGGCAAGTGCACCTACTCTTACCGCCTTGCTGGGCAGACTAGATGGACCATACTGGTCTTTATCTGCCAATATATACTATGTTATGTTAGTAGCATACTAATGGCAGTGGGATGGATGTACACCGCCCCCTAAATGTAGCACAGCTCTAACATAGACTATTGGCGTTTCCTTCAGGAAACATAACCCTTGCTGTCTATTTGCTGATGCATTTACCATGCCATATGTGTTTGTCTTGGGTAGTAACAGCAGGCAGATGCGTGAGCAAATGGATGATGAAATGCTCAAAGAAATCAGGGAAGCTAACAAAAGTTACAGTACAGTAATAATAATGGGTGATTTCAATTACCTCGGTATCGACTGGATCAGTGTCATGGCAAGACATGCTAGGGAGATAAAGTTTCTAGATGAAATAAATGATTGCTTCTTGGAGCAACTAGTTCATGAACTGACCAGAGGGAAAGCCATTTTGGACCTAGTCCTTAGTGGAACACCAGATCCTGGTGCAAGACATAAGGGTGTTGGGGCCACTTGGCAATAGTGATCATAGCATGATTGTGTTTGATTTAATAAATGGAGGAAGGACGTTAAGGAAATCCACAGTACTACCTTTTAACTTTCAAAAGGAAGACTATGATAAAATGAAGAAAATAGTTAAGAAAAAACTAAAAAGGAGCAGTTGCAAAGGTTAAAGATTTACATCAAGTATGGGTGTTGTTTAAAAATACTATCTTGGAAGCCTAGACCAAATGTATTTCACGCTTTAAGAAAAATGGAAGGAAGTCCAAAAAACTGCCAGCATGGTTTAAAGGTGAGGTCAGAGAGGCTGCTGTTGCCAAAAAAGCATCTTTCAGGAAATATGAAAACTGTAAAGAACATAAGCACTGGCAAGTTAGATGCAAGGTATTGATAAGGCAGGCAAAGAGAGAATTTGAGAAGAAGCTTGCTGTGGAAGCAAAAACATGTAATAAAGACTTTTTCAAGTACATTTGAACATGTGAGAGACAGTTGGACCATTAGATGATAGAGGGGTAAAATAGGCACTAAGAGGGGACAAGGCCAGAGACACTGAATAAATTCTTTGCTTTGGTCTTTACTAAAGAAGATGTAAGGATGTTACCCATGACTGAAATGGTATTTAAAAATGCTGCCGCAGAAGAATTGAATGAAATATCGATACAAGGAAGATGTGTTACAACTATTTGATACATACAACTATTAATGGTCTTCTAACTGAGCTGAGCTGATATGTCTGTTCAAATACTATAACGTCTGCCCAGTAATGCAGAGTAGAACCTCACTGCTAGAATTTTTTACCATCTCCGAGGTCTCAGACATATAAAGCACATCGTTCTGGATTGTTTATTCCTCCAGTGTTCGTGCTTACATTGCATCAATGACCTCTTGAGATTTTATATTCTTATCCTCCCAAAAACTACTATTAGTTTGTACTAAACCGATACCGTCCATTCCATTTTTTATAACATCTGGGGCAGACACCCTATTATCATCAACTCATTGTTAGGAACTCATTTGTTAGGATGCCCTTTAAAAATATTCAAAACAGAATAGAACAGACTTTGTTCAGTGTAGCTGCGATTTAAGGGCCGTAACGGCCTTTTAACCTTTCTCGTTTAATTAACGTGCCGGCGCCCTGAACGATGATGTCATTTCACGCTCAGCTGATTGTGTGCCAAGCACACCCCTACTAAACACAATAGTAATATTGCTCACTGTTCCAACTCTTCACTGTCTTCTGAAAAAAATTTTAAACATATAAAAGGACTTCCTCACATCCCATCAATAGTTTTCTTAACTTACTGCTATGTTCCCTTTGGGAAACTTGAACCTTGATGCTGAGCTAAGACGTAATCTCCGGTATTACCAATGTTATAAACAGACTGTCCATTCAATGGTGTTATTCAACCCGTTCGGTTCTATGGATTTTAAGATGAATGTCCACTTTTGTTCTCGAATCAACAGGGACTGCTCTAATGACTTTCCCCCAAACCCTTGCTTCAATCTATCAATACAAAAACATTTTAATTGATAGTTCATTCGGCTAATTTCAACACAAACCGGATCACTTCATTTGAAAGATCCCCTCAGTGCTGCAAAACCTGTTCTATAATGTGGAACGTTGCATTTTGAGGGATATTAGTGTATAACGATATAACATCCATAGTGACCAGCAATACATCAGGTTGTAATGCCCAGTCTGCCAAAGATTGTAAAATATTCAAAAAGTGCGTAGTGTCCCTAAGATAAGAAGGGATTGTCCTAACAGTGGTCATAAAAAGAAATCAACAAAAGTAGACAGAGGTTCCAATAGCGTACCCTTTGTGGATACTATCGGTCTGCCTGGAGGTTTATCCAAATTTTTATGTATCTTCGGGACCGTGTAGAATTTCGCCATTACGGGAGTTTTTATGTTTAAATATTGGCATTCCTTATTTGTAATTATCTTCTCTTGTAAGGCTTGTTGAGTTATATTTTTAATGACCTGCTGCAATTCATATTTTGGATCATCTGTCAGGATTTCATACACTGTAGTATCCCGCAGTTGTTGTAACGCTTCTGATATATAATATTCACGACTCAAGATTACAATCGCTCCTCCTTTATCTGCTCTTCTAATAACTACATCTGTTCGATGTCGTAAATTCCTCAGAATGTTTTGTTCTTGAATGGATAACCTCATTATTTATTTATTTATTTTATTTATTACAGTTGCTTATATACCGCACTATTCGGTATCAGCGCGGTTTACAATATAACAAAAACAACCTAAACACAAACTGTTTGGTTTTACATAGAACAGGAGTACCAACTTGGATAACAGGGTTGAACTATATACATGAGGGATAAATTCAATAAAAGGGTTGGACTATATACATGAAATATTAGTTGCAATGAGCTATATGCAACACAATGCTTACTTAAGACGGTATGTGTCTGATCTGCAGGAAGGAGGTTGGGACTGTAATAAGACTAAGAATGGGTGTTTCTTAGGTGGGGTTATTTAGATTCCATTGCTGGCTGGGTATAATTGTCGGAAGAGGTGAAACTTGATTGCCTTCCTGAATTTGGTTAGGTCTGCAATAGCTCGAATGTCAGGTGGTAATGCATTCCAGCATTTGGGGACGTAAAGACTGAAGGCCCTGTTTGCCGTTGTACAATTGCATTTAGTCAAAGTCTTCGGTGTTATTAGTAGATTTAGGGCTGTTGATCTCCTGGATCTGTTGGATGTCACGGTATGGATAAGCTCAGTAAGTGCAGTGGAGGAGAGGCGCTTGATGGCCTTGAAAGAGAGAAGTAAAGTTTTGAAGATAATCCTTCCATGTATTGGTAGCCAATGAAGCTGTTTTAGAATAGGAGTCACATGGTCACTTCTGGATGCTCCATGGAGGATCCTTGCTGCAGCATTCATGGCCAGTTGTAACGGGTGTAGTGTGGATTGAGGGAGACCTTGTAAAATGGAATTGGCAAAGTCAAAATGCGGCAGGATCAGTGATTTTTGAAGGGATTCTACATCTTTTAGGACTAATTCCTTAAAGACTAACAAGGCTGGATGTAGTGGCCCAGGAGGGGACCAGGTGGATCTTAAAGGTAATTTTGTTCATGGAACACTATTATCTTGTTGTGTTCTCATTGGAGTTTCTGTTACCTTATGTCCAGAAAAATAACTCTTAAGATTCAATTTTCTAATCAGCCCCTCAAAATCTAACCAAAACTTGAATGCGTCAAAAAAAGCTTCTGGGATGTAAGATAATCCCTTATTCAAAAAAGCAATTGTATCTGCAGAAAAATCAATGCCAGAGATGTTAACAAGCAAACCCATTTCAATATTGTCCGGTGTCACTAAATTTTTTTCTTCCGTGATGCTAACCGATCTCGCATCCTCTGTCCAGTGCCAACTATTTGATAAACTGAAGAGTAGCAAATCACCTGAACCAGATGGTATACATCCAAGTGTATTGAAAGAAATGAAATATGAGATTGCAGACCTACTATTAGTAATCTGTGAAAGTATTTATTAAAACAATCTGTAATACCTGAAGATTGGAGGATGGCCAATGTAATGCCAATTTTTAAAAAGATTTCCAGGGGTGATCCGGGAAGCTATAGACCGGTGAGCCTGACATCAGTACCGGGAAAAATGGTGGAAACCATTATAAAGAACAAAATTACTGAACATGTAAATAGTCATGGCTTAATGGGAAACAGCCAACATGGTTTTAGCCATGGAAGGTCTTGTCTTACTAATCTGTTATGTTTTTTTGAAGGTGTGAATAAACAGGTAGACAAAGGTGAGTTGGTTGATATAGTGTATCTGGATTTTCAGAAAGCCTTTGACAAGGTCCCTCATCAAAGACCTTTGGTGAAATTAAAAAAAAAATGGGATAGGAGGCAGTATACTATTGTGGATCAGGAACTGGTTAAAAGATAGAGAGCAGAGGGTAGGGCTAAATGGCCAATTTTCCCAATGGAGAAAGATGAATAGTGGAGTACCCCAGGGATCTGTGCTGGGTCCGCTGCTTTTTAATATATTCATAAATGACCTGGGAATGAGAATAATGAGTGAGGTAATCAAATTTGCAGATAACACAAAATTATTCAAAGTTGTTAAAACCCACACGGATTGTGAAAAATTGCAAGAAGACCTTGATAAATTGGAAGACTGGGCATCCAAATGGCAGATGAAATTTAGTGTGGACAAGTGCAAAGTTATGCACCTAGGAAAGAACAACCCAAACTATGGTTACACGATGCAAGGTTCCACATTAGGAACCACCATCCAGGAAAAAGATTTAGGCATCATCGTGGATAGCATGTTGAAACCTTCCACCCAGTGTGCAGCGGTGGCCAAGAGAGCAAATAGAGTGCTAGGTATTAGAAGGAAAGGAATGGAGAATAAAGCAAAGGATATTATAATGTCTCTTTATTTTCTATGGTGCGACCACACCTTGAATATTGTATGCAATTCTGGTTGCCATAGTACAGAGAAGAGCCATCAAAATGGTAAAAGGGATGGAAGAATACCCCTATGAAGAGAGGCTAAAAAGGTTAGGGCTCTTCAACCTGGAAAAGAGACAGCTGAGGGGAGATATGATAAAGGTCTATACATTTATAAAGAGAATGTAATGGATAAATGTAGATCGATTGTTTATGCCTTCAAACTATAGAAAAACTAGGGGACATGCAATGAAACTACACGGTAACCTATTTAAGACTAATGAGAAAATATTTTTTCACTCAACGTGTAATCAAACTAGAATTCGATACTGGAGGATGTAGTAAAAGCTGTTAGTGTAGCCAGGTTTTAAAAAGGTTTGGACAAGTTCCTGGAGGAAAGTTCCATAAACCATTACTAAAGGGGACCTGGGATATCCACTGCTTGCCCCAATACAAGCATTGTGGAACTTGTGTCTTTTAGGGAAACTGCTAGGTACTTTTGACCTAGATTGCCCACTGTTGAAAACAGGATACTGGCCTTGATGGACCTTGGTCTGACCCAGTATGGCATATCTTTTGTTCTTATATTCTTATGAGCTGATATTAAGACCAAAGTGGCAGATAGGAATGCCGACCATCCCCACTTTTACACAGCGAGGCAATGTGACAGAGAGTGTGAGTGTGTGTGTGTGTCTATCCAGAGTTCTGTGGCCTTCTACACTGCACTGTGCTTCGCATTGCCTAGATTGTTCCCAGCAATAGTCTGCAAATGTGCATGATGAGGAACAGAGGATTGTGGGTATGGCCTGAAACAGAGTAGATTGGCCAGGATGTGTCTGCAACAGAGGTAGGGTCAATGGCTGAGACTTGGTAGTCCCACAGCAGTTCACGCTGTGAGGGCACTTTCACTCTGACTAAACTGTGACCATGGCACAGCTATGTATTCACATAGTGGTATATGGTGTCCAGCTTCAGTGATGTGGGTGCACTCCTTGCCCTGGGAGCTCAATCATTGTACCACATGCTGGGTAACCATGCTGTTTGTACCAAGCCGGGGTGTACCTGCAATGTTTGCTGATCAGCCATAGTTGGTATATGCATGGCTGTAACAACCCTGTGGTGGATTTGTAGTCCCAGATGGTTGGGACAGCTGTTGTCTCTGGCCTGTTTACTGTATTCATGGCAGGACCAACAGGATGGTAGCAGCAGCCCCATGCAAGTCTAGAAGCCCGCCCCACCCCACTCCATTTGGCCTCTCTGGCATCAGCTGCTGCAACACAGGCGGGTCCCTGTCAACAGGAGCAGGACACAGGGCTCAGATGTGACAAAGCTATGGCATGCTGCAATTGTGCAGGAAACATGGTGACTAGCGTAACATGCTGGTAGTGACATAAGGTTAAAGAGCCCTAACCTTTTTAGCCTTTCTTCATAGGAGTATCCTTCCATCCCCTTTACCATTTTGGTGGCTCTTCTCTGAACCTTTTCTAATAACGCTATATCCTTTTTAAGATACGGTGACCAGAATTGCACACAATATTCAATGTGCGGTCTCACCATGGAACGATAAAGAGGCATTATAATATTCTTTGTTTTATTTTCCATTCCTTTCCTTATCATACCTAGCATTCTATTTGCTCTCTTGGCCGCCGCTGCACACTGGGCCAAGGGTTTTAACATGTTAACATGTCTTTGTTGATGTTATAGAGCTTTTCCATCATTGACTTCCATAGATGTAGTCAATTTGATTTTTGTACAATCCATTGGGTGAGGTCCATGTGTACTGTCGCCGCTTGTGTTGCTGGCAGAAGGTGTTTGAGATGAATAGATCGTTGGTCTTGCAGAATTCTATGTCTTTCTCCAGCTTCATTTCTAAGGTGCTAATGAGAATTTATTTACTACAGATTCAATTTTATGCAACAGAATATTTTATTAGTAAAACATGTTAAAAATGGTAGCATCTGATAACGTGATAACACATTTCAGTAAATCTAGCCAGTTGATATGGTGTATCTGGATTTTCAGAAAGCCTTTGACAAGGTCCCTCATGAGAAACTCTTGGTGAAATTAAAAAGTCATGGGAGAGGAGGCAGTGTAGTATTGAGGATCAGGAACTGGTTAAAAGGCAGAAAGCAGAGAGTAGGGCTAAATGGCCAATTTTCTCAATGGAGAAAGGGGAAGAGTGGAGTACCCCAGTGATCTGTGCTGGACCCGCTGCTGTTTAACATGTTCATAAATGACCTGGAAATAGGAATAACAAGTGAGGTCATCAAATGTGCAGATGACACAAAAGTATTCAAAGTTGTTAAAAAACAAGCAGATTGTGAAAAACTGCAAGAGGACCTTGATAAATTGGCAGACTGGATGTCTAAATGGCAGATGAAATTTAATGTGGACAAGTGCAAAGTTATGCAACTAGGAAAGAACAACCCAAACTATGGTTACACGATGCCAGGTTCCATATTAGGAACCACCACCCAGGAAAAAGGATTTACCCATCATTGTGGATAATATGTTGAAACCCTCTGCCCAGTGTGCAGCGGTGGCCAAGAAAGCAAATCCAATGCTAGGAATGATGAGGAAAGGAATTGAGAATAAAACAATACAATACCAAGTCCTAGCTTCTACACCAAAGCAAATAATTCCACCACAAAATTAGCTCTCTCCTTAGCTGCGCCCGCCATCTGGAACAACTTGCTAAAAAAATCAGACCCAAAGACTTAAAGGACTTTCGAAAACTTCTCAAGACCTTTCTCTTCACTGACCACTTCAAAGAAAAAACCTAGTCCTGTCACCTCACTGATCAAACCTAAAGTACAGCTATCCCCTTCCACCATGTTGCCATGTATATAAGTTCTGCCTCCTGGCACCTCCTGCATGTCTCCCCTATTTGTTTTGTTTATTGACTTCTCTGTAGCATTTTTGAAGTTCTATGTAAACTGCTTTGATTGTATGAGAAGGTGGTATAAAAATTCCTGTTAAATAAATAAATAAATCCAAGAATATTATAATGCCTCTGTATCATTCCATGCTGCAACCACACCTTGAATATTGTGTGCAATTCTGGTCTCCATATCTTAAGAAGGATATAGCGGAATTAGAAAAGGTACAGAGAAGAGCCACTGAAATGGTACAGGGGATGGAAGGATACCTCTATGAGGAAAGATTTAAAAGATTATGGCTCTTCAACTTGGGAAAGAGATGGCTGAGGGGGGATATGATAGAGTTCTATAAATTAATGAATGTAGTGGAACAGGTAAACATAGATCAGTTGTTTATGCCATCAAAAAAGTAGAATAACTCGGGGACATGCAGTGAAACTACAATGTAACCCATTTAAGACTAATAAGAGAAAATATTTTTTCACTCAGCGCTTAGCCAAACTCTGGAATTCGTTACTGAAGGATGTAGTAAAGGCTGTTAGTGTATCTGGGTTTAAAAAAGGTTTGGACAGGTTTCTGGAGGAAAGGTCTATAAACCTTTATTAAAGAGGACCCAGGGAATCCACTGCTTACCTCAGGACAAGCATTATTTAGGGTCCCTCACTTGGTTTGCAGCTTGTCGTGCTGTGAGGGCTTGTGTGCATCAGTGATGCTGAGAGCTAAACTATCGGTAGTTTAACTACTGGCAGGGTCTCCCAAGATGGACAGGTCTCAGCTGAGGTGCCTGACCAAGACAAACCACCCATCTGGGCAGCAGCAGACTGGGATAGTGTTGACGGCGGAGGATCACATTTCTGTGACAACGGCAGCAACACCAAACTTAAACTGCATGGAAGAAAGGCCTGGCAATCTACTTCTGTATCTTGCCATGAAAGCCCAATGGATAGTTACAACAAAACAAATTGTGCTATAGTGCTGGAAGATGAGACCCCCAGGTTGGAAGGCACTTCAGCTAGCTACTGGGGAAGAGCTGAAGACTTTTCAGAGTAAAGCCAGCATTTATGATGTGGTTGGATCAAAGCCCTCAGGACGTCTGACTGCTGATGTAGCTGCACATGAAATGAGAGTCAGAAGCTGAAAAGATGTCTTACGCATTGGAACATGGAACATACGAAGCATGAACCAAGGGAAGTTGGAGGTGGTCAAGAATGAAATGGAGCATGTACAACTTGATCTGTTGGGTGTCAGCGAACTGAAATGGACTGGCATCGGGCACTTTGCATCAGATGATCACATGGTCTACTATGCTGGAAATGAAAGACAAAGAAGAAATGGTGTTGCATTTATAATAAAGAAGAAACTTGCAAGAACTGTAATGAAATACAATGCAGTCAGCGAACGCTTGATCTCTATTCGTCTACGAGGAATGCCTATCAACACAACTATAATTCAAGTATATGCCCCAACAACAGCTGCAGAAGAGAATGAAATTGAAGAGTTCTATGAACAAGTACAAGCTGAAATTGACAGAACATGCAAACAGGATATCCTGATAGTCATGGGTGACTGGAATGCAAACGTTGGCAACAAAGAAGAAGGCAAAGTAGTTGGAAAATATGGACTTGACAACAGAAATAAAGCTGGAGAAAGACTGATAGAATTCTGCAAGACCAACCATCTATTCATCTCAAACACCTTCTTCCATCAACACAAGCGGCGACTGTACACATGGACTTCACCCAATGGATTGTATAAAAATCAAATTGACTACATCTGTGGAAGTCAACGATGGAAAAGTTCTATAACATCAACAAACACAAAACCTGGAGCTGACCGTGGTACAGATCATCAACTACTAGTATGCAAACTCAAGCTAAAGTTGAAAAAGAACAAACCACTCATGAATGCAGCAAAATATGACCTTGAGAATATACCACTGGAATTTAAAGACTGCCTGCAAAATCGATTTGCTGCTTTAGATACAAATGACAGAGCTCCAGAAGAGTTATGGAATGACATCAAGAAGGTTGTGTTGGAAGAAAGCGAGAAGTCTCTACAAGAGGTGAAAAAGCAAAAACGGCCAAAATGGATGACGGAAGAAACTCTGAAAATTGCCCAGAAACACAGAGAAGCTAAAGCCAGAGGAGAAAGAAAGACAATAACAGAACTCAACATAGATTTCCAATGTGCAGCAAGACAGGACAAGGAAAAGTACTACAACGACGCATGCAAGGAAATAGAAGCAGAAACTATTAGAGGAAGAACAAGATCGGCTTTCCTAAAGCTACGAGAGTTAAAGAAAAATTCCAGCCTCGAATTGGAATGCTACAAGATGCTCAAGGTTCTATGTTGAATGATGCTGAGAAGATCAAGAAAAGGTGGAAGGAATATACAGAGTTTTTATATGATACAGATCAAGTGGACCAACAGCCGTTTCGACCTGTACCTTATGATCAGGAAGCATTGGTGATGAAAGAAGAAGTTAAAGCAGCATTGAAAGCCTTATCAAAGAACAAAGCACCAGGCATTGATAGCATTCCCATAGAAGTATTACAGCAATCTGATACAGCTGTTACCGTACTTACAAGGCTCTGCGAAGAAATACGGAAGACAACATCATGGCCAACTGACTGGAAAAGATCTGTGTTTATACCAATACTAAAGAAAGGTGATCCAACTGACTGTGGAAATTATCGCACAATCGCTCTGATCCCACATGCCAGCAAGATTCTACTGAAGATTATTCAAAAGAGATTACAACCATACCTGGAACAAGAACTACCTGAAGTGCAAGCAGGGTTCAGGAAAGGGCGAGGAACGAGAGACATCATTGCGGATGTGAGATGGATCCTTGAAAAGACTAAAGAATAGCAAAAGGATATCTATTTGTGCTTTATCGACTATAGCAAGGCTTTTGACTGTGTAAACCATGAGAAACTCTGGGCCACATTAAGAAGCATGGGTATACCAGAACACCTGATCGTACTCTTGCACAATCTGTACATTGATCAAGAAGTAACAGTTCGAACGGATCAAGGAGAAACAGAATGGTTTAAAATAAGCAAAGGTGTAAGACAAGGCTGCATACTTTCCCCCTACCTGTTTAATTTATATGCAGAAGAAATCATCAGAGAAGCAGGATTGTATGAAGACAACAGAGGTGTGAAGATTGGTGGAAGACTCATCAACAACCTTCGCTATGCTGATGATACCACATTACTGGCTGAAAGTGAAGGTTCATCTGAAACATTTGCTTTTCACAATCAAAGAAAATAGTCTGAAAATGGGCCTGCACCTTAATGTAAAGAAGACAAAGATCATGACAACTGGCATAATCAACAGGTTCATCGTTGAAGGAGAAGAAATTGAAATCGTGAACAACTTTAACCTATTTGGATCAACTATCAATAAAGAAGCAACAAGCAGTCAAGAAATCAGACGACGCATTGCTCTTGGCAGAATGGCTATGAAAGAACTAGATAAGATTCTCAAGAGCAGAGATGTCTCTCTCCATACAAAGATTCGACTTGTTCAAGCCATGGTATTTTCAGTAACATCATATGGATGTGAAAGCTGGACAGTGAAAAAGATAGACAGGAAGAAAATTGATGCCTTTGAATTATGGTGTTGGCGGCGAATACTGTGTATACCATGGACTGCTCGAAGAACAAACCAGTCGGTACTAGAGGAGATCAAACCTAAGCTTTCTTTAGAAGCTCAGATGACAAGAATTCGACTTTCATACTTTGGACACATCATGCGAAGAGAGAGATCATTAGAGAAAGACATCATGCTTGGCAAGATAGAAGGTAAACGCAAAAGAGGAAGGCCAGCAATGAGATGGATCGATACAATAACAGCAGCTACGGGTACCAGTCTGTCAACAATGAGCCGCCTGACTCAAGACTGAACACAATTTAGGATAGCTATCCAGAGGGTCGCTATGAGTCGACTTCGACTCGACGGCTCTTAACAACAACAACAACACTTAAGATCCTTAAGTCACGATTAGAACACATTTGCCTGGATTTAGGAACCCAGGTTAGAAGACTTGTACTGAAAATCATTGCAAATTCGTTACTTGGTTTTCTCTCCGTAAATATGTCCCTGTAGCTGCTCACTTTTTAGGTTCCTAAATATATGCTCCTTGTGAAACCCAGCACCTAAATTTATAACCTCAAACCAAGTTAATTTGCATAGAGGCCAGTCTATGATTCTAACTCCCAAAGTTAGGATACTAAACCCTTTGAAAATTGAACTAGATACACATGGGGGCTAATAGGGATGTGCACATGGCAGAAATTGTTGGTTCGTTTTGCTTTATTTGGCCTTTTTTCTTGATTTTTGGATGTTCTTTCAGTTTGTTTCCTACATTCATTTTAATACAATTTTTAACATGCACTAATCAACACATTGATTTGTGGATTAATCCATGTTAGATTAATTTATTGTGCACTAGATTTTTTTAAGGCACACTAATGAACTGAATTGAGCACTAATGAATGCACGTCCCTAGGGGCTGATTTAATAACAGGGATCCTAAAAACATTTCAACAAAAGTGCCTATTGAATATCTAACTTAGAAAAGCAATTTAGGGCCCCTTTTACTAAAATCTGTTAAGGATTTGCTATTAATGTGCTGATCTCATGCACATTAATGGCAAAGGACACATGTTAGCTGTTAAGGGTGGTGTTCAGTATGAAGGATTTTCCTAACGTGCGCTCCACTACATTGGGTTCATTTAATGACTCCTATAAGAAAGTCAGAGTGGAGGAGTAGCCTAGTGGTTAGAACACCAGCTTGATTAACCAAGCAACCAGGGTTCAATTCCCACTAGCACTCCTTGTGGCTTTGGGCAAGTCACTTAACCCTCCATTGCTTCAGAAAAACGCTGCCAAGAAAACCCAGGAGCTTCTGGGTCACCAGGAGTCAGGACTGACTTGAAGGCACACATTGCATTTGCAAAGCAAAGACATTAGGTACTTTCCCCACCCAACCCAACATGTGCTTTAGCATACAAAGGCAGACACTATCAGGCATTAGTGTTCCTGATGCCTGTAGCTGAGCATTAAAATACCTGTTAATTAGCAAAGAGGCTCTTAGACAGCTATGGCCTGCATAAAATAGGTGCCTACAATGCCCCTAAACAGCACCCAAATATATGCCCATTGTGAAGAAGGTGTAAATTGTATGTGCACATGCATATTTTGTTAAATACATGTGTACATCACAACTCAGGGCATGCAGAGCTGGTGCAAGGGTAAACGTTAAAAGGCAAAACGTTAACCTTATCCCCCTCTCATTTAGCTTTTAGATCCCTAGTGCCCCCCTCCAAATTTTGATTATTAAACTCAGTTGTAATCATAGTAACATACTAACATAGTAAATGTTGGCAGATAAAGACCAGTATGGTCCATCTAGTCTGCCCAGTAAGATGGCAAGAGTAAGTACACCTTCTACTCCATGCAGGTCACCCCTTCCCATGTCTTTGTTTAGGGGTGAACCTACCGCTCCGTATAGGGCACCCCTGTTTGTTGAGAAATTAGATAGTTAAGTTTATTTTGATTTTATCCTGTTGCTATAGAGGGATCCACTGTGTCTGTCCCATGCCATTTTGAATTCTGTCACTATATTTGCCTCCGCCTCTTCCATCGGGAGGGCATTCCAAGCATCCACCACCCTTTCAAAGAAAAAATATTTCCTGACATTGCCTTTCAATTTACCCCTTGCAGCTTCATGTTATGCCCTCTAGTTTTACAGTTTCCCTGTCTTTGGAAGAGGTTTGTTTGCTCATTATTTCTCTATAAGTATTTAAAGGTCTGAATCATATCTCCCCCTGTCCCTCCTCTCCTCCGGAGTGTACATATTTAGGTCTTCAAGTCTCTTCTCATAAGGCTTCTGACACAGGCTCCAAATCATTTTGGTCGCCTTCCTCTGAACCATTTCCAGTCTTTTTACATCCTTTGCGAGATATGGTCTCCAAAACTGAACGCAGTATTCCAGTCATCTCATTACCATCCCTCCAGAACAATGCTATAAAAATGAATCTTTGGACATCACAAGCCCGATATTCGGTGGCAGCGGCTTGGGCACTTGCAGTGACTAGCTATCGCCGCTGAACACTAAACCTGGATATTCAATGCTGGGGCCTTATCCGGCCACCAGTAATGAATATCCTGGTCAGCCACAGGAAGCTAACCAGGCATCGGCCTTACTTTCATCGCCAAGGACAGCAGCTGAATATTGCTGCTGAACCAGTTATCCCTGGGTACCAGCCAAGGTTAGCATCGGGGCGTGTAGCAGAGGCACCCGTGGATTTTCCACTTAGGGGCATTTACACGGTTTACAGGTCTGTAAACTGTATAAATGCCTTTGAACATGAGGTCCCACACTTTTCAAAATTAAACTTTATTCTATAAATAAATAAATAAATATATATATATATATATATATATATATATATATATATATATATATATATATATATATATATATATAAATATATATATATATATAATGAGGGAGTTTTCAAAGAGCCACTTAGAAGCCACTGCCCATTCTTCTTGCCATTAAAAGCATGCACTGAAGACTCTACGCTTTTGTGGCTGCCGGGACCCATCGCTTTCCTTTGACTGTAACTGCTCTTTGCTTCTCTCCCCAGAAGCTACTGCCCAAGTTTGCCTAGTGATTGGGCTGGCCCTGAGCCCAAGCTCTCCCCAAACTATGCCACCAAAAGCATCTACACACAGATCATGTAAAAGTATGTGCAAGATTTTGGTACACATACCATGTATGTGTGTTTACCACTATTAAATCTTATAAGATCTATTTTCCATGCATAAAACGTGCATTACTTATGGAAAACGCATTAAAGCATTCCCCCATGCTATTAAAGAAATACTGTTTTTTTGCTTTGCTCCCCAAACTTGTCCAGCAGCCAGTCAGTTTTTAGGGGGAGCCACAATAAAAATTTATCAGATAGATTTGCATAGACCAGTCTTTAATAAATGTAAATATATCTCATGCATATTCGTTGTGGCTATGGTTATCCTGAAAAACAGATTGACTATGTGTGCCTTCAGGCTGAGGTTGAAGATCACTGCTTTATTGCAGAATTGAACAGAGTCAGAGGAATTTTGTTTTTAGCGGTCATCAGCAGTATGTCTCAATTCAGATTCAGCCCATAGAAATAAATCTGTGGACTGATATTGCAAAGGACTTATACATTTAACAGCAGCTGGTAAACATTTAAGACGTCTGGATTCTAATATAGATAGTGCCAGTACCATTTGTATAGTGATGGGGTGGTGTCAAGGCACGATATGGGCAACAATGCCTAGCTATTGGTAGAAATTCAGCACTATCCATGTAACTACCAGTGGTCAGCGATGAAGCCATATAGCCAGGTCCACTGATAACCAGTAGAGTGGCCCTTAATAGACAGATTTTTGAAAATGCTGCAGCCTGTTGACAGTGGGAACTGAATATTTACCACTGATTCCAAATATTTTTAAGACAGCATATGCAAAAGAGAAACTTACTGATATTTCTCAAAGGTAGATTGGAGAACTCTGCCATCATCGGCAAGGATCCAGATTCTTGACCATCTATCATCCCTAATAGAGAAGATTAAAAGGCCATGTTAGAAAAAAGATAAACATATAACATCATAGTTTCTATTTTATAGTATGAGCTCTCAAAGGTTCGATATTCTGGTTTATATAACGGTCTTGCTTACTCTCCCTTTTTGTTTTCTATCTTTCGTTTTTCTGTTCTTCCTCTTTTTTTAATCCAGTTTATTTCCTGTTTTAATCATCTTGTAAGAGTCCAAGATAAAGACAGCAAGACCTGAAATAGCCCACTATGAAAACGGTAGAAGCCAGAGTTATAACAGACTTTTGACGTGCTTGGGATAGATGCTGGAGGACAGTGAAAGGACCAAGGCTGAAACATCAGGTAAAAAAATACATAGGATTGTAGGGAAATGGAAGAAAATAAAAAAGAATCTCAATTAGGCAGATGGGATGAGCCAATTAGTCTTTATCTGCTGTTGTTTACTGTATTAGTATGACGTCAATGTACTGGATCACAGGATATGTAGTTCGGATTTCTCAATTGCACTCCATATGAAAAGCAAGACTCTACATGCAATGGGGTGACCACAGGACTGGATCAAGCCTGTTGGGCGCATCTAGAGCCAGTTGGCAACCCTAAGAACAAGCCAAGGAGACTATTCTGATCCCCAGCAAGGCACTGACAACATAGCAAAAAATGTAGGGCCTGATATTCAGCAGCGGCGGCTAGCCCTAGAAATGCACATAGCCATCATCACTGACCCTAAGACCCTGATATTCAATGCTAGGACTGTAGCCAACACTGGCATTGAATAGCCAGGTCAGTTGGAAAGCGTGGAAGCTAACCCGGCAGCAGCGGTATTCAGTCACTGGCCGGTTAGCTTCTGTGGCAAAGGTTAGGCTAAATAACAGCGCTTCCCGGTTATCACTGGGTGCCGTCTCTGCTCCACTGCTAGTGCTGCTGAATATCTGGGCCAAGGGGATTAATGCAGTTAACTGGCCTGACAACCGTATTAATCCCTTCAAATATCAGGCCCTATGCATATACTTGCAAAGTTTAGGTGTGATCATTTATACCAGCTTTGATTACACATCAAATTAAGGCAAGACCTTTTTGGTCGCATACGCTAGCGTTTTTTAAAGAAAAGTAGTGCCTACTTTTCTTTATAAAATAGGTTTAAGATAGGCACACTTGGCAGCTTCAAACTAGGCACCTGCTTATAAAATTGCCCTCTAAAAGAATACCAATGAAAATCGCTGCAAGACAAAAGACGTTCTTGGATACTCTGGACATAAACCCCAAAAATATAAAATTAGAGGGAAACAACCAAAAAAGAAAAGAAAACAGAACCACCCATTGCCAATTTCCTGTGCAAACAGGAAGTTGTCATACTGTGTCAGAAAGGGATGAAAGCAAACAGATCTGTAGCGCCGAATCTTTTTTTTTTTTTTTTTTAACTTTTATTTTCATTTTGGAACATCGAAACAAAAGGACATACAGAATAAAAGACATGACAAATAATATTATACAATCACGGACAGTAAACCCCCACCACCCCCCTCCCCCCCTGCTTCTTCTCTGGGATGCGTAACAATCCAGTATCGGGTGCATATATACATTATTATCTTTCGAAATAATATAATTATCTGCAACATGATGAGTGTAGCTATACGGCTATATTGGAGCATCTGGCAATCTGAACATATTCATTAAGCATCTGCCACTTAGACAAGTGAGAGCAGTCCTGAACCTGGAATGCCATCCGACGGGGTATCTGCTCATATGTACTATATAAGCAGAGAGAATTCCACCATTCGGTAAAAGTTAGGCGGGAGCCATTCTTCCAATTTTTCGTGACTAAGCATACAGCCATACCCAACATAAAATCTAGGAGGAAGCGGCCTGTCCTGGGAAGAGAGGGGATCCCCGCCACAGAGCGGAGTCCCACAATCTTCCAAGAAAGGGGCTCCCGGAAGTGAAGGATACTTTGAATCCGGTCCCAAACCCTCCCCCAATATTGCTGTAGTGCTGGACATTCATAGATTACATGGGCGAAGGTACCCACCGCTGTATGGCAGGACCAACATCGATAGCTTGTATTGACATTCCATTTGGCCATCTTCTCAGGAGTATAAAAGCATCTGTGGGCAAAATAGAAGAGCGTTTGAGTGACAGAGGCGGATCTAGAGACCCGCACCACTTTGCTCCAGACTATCTTCCATTGCTGGGGAGTTAAAGTGATGTGCAATTCGCGCTCCCATGCCTGCTGGGCCCTAGGGGTGTCCCTGCCTGGACTATGAGTGAGTATTTTGTAAAAGTTAGATGCCACCCCTGGTAAACTCCCGATACTACGAATCACCTCTGACAGCCCTTCCACGCTAGTATCAGAGCGCGGAATGACCCGAGCGCCTTTAAGGCAATGTTGGAGCTGAACCCATTGAAAGTAATATTTCGCTGGTAGACCAAATTCCGTTTGTAAAGCATTAAAGGTTTTCCAGCGATCCCCAGCAAACAGCTGCTTAGGTGTCCAAATCCCCCTAGAGTACCAGGGTCTCCATGCTATCGTTTTTTTGTTAATTTGAAATCGAGAGTTATGCCATATCGGGAGATGGTCCGGGGGGCACGCCTGCGGACCCAGAGATTGAATGAGGGCATTAAAGGCCACTAGAGTGTCTACAACCATTGGTGAATGGCGGGAGTCTGAATGAGGGCACATTCCGGGGAAGTAGGCCAGCGGAACTGGTCCACTAAACTCTTCTTCAATATCTAGCCACACCGGGCGGCCTGCTGCCGGGGTATCCAACCAACGGGCACCTTGCTTTAAGAGGAAGGCTTTATGATAATTGAGAAAATCTGGAAATCTAGCTCCTCCTCTCGCTTTAATCAGATTGCAAGTATCGTTTAGCTATCCTGGGTGTTTTACCCTGCCATAGATAACGAATAAGAAGGCCTTCTATATCTTTGTAGATGTGTCGGGGCAGTAAACATGGTAGCATTTCGAGAATGTAGTTCACTTTAGGAACTATCATCATTTTCACTGTTTCCAAGCGGCCCCACCATGTAAGGGTTAGTGGAGACCACCGATTGGTAAGTTCACGGACTTTGGAGATTATCGCCTTGGCGTTGAAACTAATAGTGTCCTCTAAAGGATAGCAATAATGGACCCCGAGATATTTCACCATACTATGCTGCCAGAGAAAGGGAAAGGCTTGCATGTCGGCCGCATGTACCCGGTGGTTAAGTGGGAAAGCAACCGATTTGGTCCAGTTGATCTTATAGCCCGAGAGCTGCGAATACCTGTCTAGTAATTCTAAGACTACTGGGACCGAGTCCAAAGTTATAAAAAGCATAAGATCATCTGCATAAGCGGAGAGTTTGATCTCTCTGTGTCTAAAGGGGGCACCTCGGATGTCTGCGGACTGCCTAAGTAACAGGGCTAAAGGTTCGAGCGCCAAGTCAAAGAGCAAAGGGGATAGGGGGCACCCTTGGCGTGTACCTCTTTGAAGGCTGAATGGCTGAGATTTGATAGCATTCACACATATACTGGCTGTGGGTTCGGCATACATGACTTGAAGAAACCGGAGAAAGCCCTCCCCAAAGCCGTACCAGCGGAGAACAGCAAATAAGAAGGGCCATTCGAGACGGTCGAAGGCTTTCTCGGCGTCTAGGGAGAGGCCAACTAGTGGTAGATCTAGGCTTGCAGCATTAGTCAAAACATGACATAAAGTCCTAGCGTTGTCGGCAGTGGATCTTCCGGGTATAAAACCACATTGATCAGGGTGGATCAGTGTAGACATTTGGTCAGATAGTCGAGAGGCTAAGATAGTCGCAAAAATTTTATAGTCTGCGTTAAGAAGGGAGATTGGGCGGTAGTTAGCTGTTAACAGCGGATCCCTCCCTTCTTTTTCAAATACTACCACATTCGCCGCCGAAAAGGATCCCAAGCAAGATGTGTCTTCAGCCAGAGCAGTGAAATAGAGTTTTAGGTGGGGGGCTAGATCAGCACTGAACGTTTTATAAAATTCGGCCGGAAGACCGTCAGGGCCTGCGGCGCGTCCCGAGGCCACACGTTTAAGGGCGGAGTGAATTTCATTAGTAGAGAAGGGTTTGTCCATCGCAACCCTATCCTCTTCGGAGAGGGTCGGCCGTTGGATTCCGGATAATAATCGCTCAAAAGCCTCTGACGTGAAGTCACATTCTGATTTATAAAGACGAGTGTAAAAATCCCGGAAGAGCTCTACTATCTCTGCATTATTTGTCACTATGTCCCCTCCTACCGGGTTTCGGAGAGCCGCTACCCGTTTGGCTTCTTTTTGACCTTTCAAGGCATTAGCTAAGAGTCTACCAGCACGGTTGCTTTCCCGATAGTACATCCCTTGCTGCGATGCGATATTTTTAGAAGCTGCAGCAGACAAGATTGAATTATATTGAAAGCGTAGGCGTTGCAATCGTAACAACACACAAGGATCAGTGCGGGAAGTAAGAACCCGTTCCCCAGCTTTAATTTGTTGCTCTAATATTAATAACTGTTGCTTACGCTGTTTCCCCAAGCGAATTTGATAGCTAGTGATGGTTGCACGAATGGCAGCTTTAAAGCCCTCCCACCAAGCCCAACCCGTGGTATCATGTGGTAAGTTAAAATGAAAGTAGTCCTGAATGGCGGCCCGAATGTCTAACTGAAACTCTTGTTGCTCTAACAGGGTCCTATCAAAAAACCAATTTCCCGGATTCCCACTGGGCAGGTTAGCGTGCAACTGGAAGGAAATGGCAGCATGGTCCGAGATATGTAATGGGTGAATCATCGCTGTGTCTACCTGAGATACCAGCACTTTAGATATTAGGAAAAAATCTATTCTGGACTGTGATAGATGGGGGGAGAATAGTAAGTAAATTCCAGTTCAGCAGGATGCAACAATCTCCAAAGATCCACTAAAGCGAGATCTTTGATCAAGGAGGTGAGTGTGAGGGAACTCTTGGGCAGGCCACTCGTTCTAGGCGGTTGTCTGTCTATCAGAGGATCAACGACTTGATTAAAGTCGCCACCTATTATCAAGGAGGTGCTAGCAGAGGCCTGCGCAACCTGAGCAATGGTAGCAAAAAAGGCAGGATTATCCACATTGGGGGCATATATACATATACATGTTAGTTCAAGGTGTCCAATTTTAAGGTGGACGCGGGACCATCTGCCCTCCGTGTCAGAGCTAGTGGCAATAATGGTGACAGGCAAGGATTTCTTCACCAGAATAGCTACCCCACATTTCTTAGAAACAGCCGGAGAGTAGGCAGCTACCATGTAAGGTTTAATATTGAGTTTCAGAGTATCGGTAGAATTTAAGTGCGTTTCCTGAAGAAAAACCAAATCCGCCTTTTCATGACTCAAATAACTAAGGATTTTCTTTCTTTTAATCGGGTTGTTGATTCCCTTTACGTTCAATGAAAAAACCTTACATAGGGCCATAAGACATTTTCATACATTTGAAGTAAAAGCGCAGGCGAGTATGGAATATATACCACATCTGCACATCTATTTCATACACATCAATTAAGATACCAGATACACCCCATATGAGAAAACAAGCACCGAAGTGCCCCAGAGAAGAAGCATAACCCCAACTATAAATGGCGACCATATGTCTGCGGGAGGAGGCCCAAGAGAGTGCGAATGTAATATTCGAACCCTTCTGTTATTATAGTCTCCGATCTCCACCGAAGTAGCTGTGGGCATGATAGAGCAGGGCCATCAAGGCTAGTGAAAGCCATGGTTGTGAATTGCCAAGGTGGTCTCCAAGGTAGAGAGCGTCCGACAACAATATGGCGGGTTTTACCAATGTAAGGTCAATTAGCTAAGTGTTCCTTGGATCAACGCATCTGATCTGCCTCTTTGGACTCCAAAAATTCCGCAAGTAATTCAGGATCATCAAATGTTCTGGTCTGGTTGTGCAGCGTTACCCTAAGTTTAGCCGGGTACATCAGGCCATAGCGAGCTTGCAGTTGTTGTAGCCTCGGTCGAAATTCCAGGAATCGCTTTCTACGGTCAACCGTGGGCTTGGCCAAGTCAGGAAAGAAGGATATCCGGTGGCCCTCAAACTCGATGGGGCCTTTTGCGCGAGCGGCGTTCTGAATTTGCTCAACATGTTGGTATCTTAAGAGCCGAAAGATAATAGGCCTCGGGGTCTTCCGATTGAGCGCCATATTTGAGGGCACTCGATGAGCCCGGTCAATCTCCAGGTCTTTAGCAAATGTGATCCGAAGTAGGGAAGGAAGCACCTTACAAAGAAACTCCTTCATGTCTCCAGACTCAGCTCCCTCCGGTATGCCCACGAGCCGTATGTTATTGCGGCGGGCCCGATTGTTGCCATCTTCCACTTCTTTCTGCAGGGCCCGTATCTGGCGCTCTACTTTGTCAAGTTTCGCCAACCGGACCGTGTGTGAGTCCAGTATGCCTTCCATTTTGTCTTGCCGTAGGGAAAGCCCTTCAAGTTTGCTTTGCAGCATGCCGAAATCTTCACGCAGCGCTCGGAGTGACTCCCCGTTGGATTGCACAAGGTCTTTTACCCCTCGTATTTCAGTGAGGATCTCCTGCTGCATCTCGGGACCTTCCCGAGGTGCGGACTGCTTCTGCGGAGACGGGGGCTCGGTTTTGGAGCGTTTACCATGGGAATTCGTTGGGGTCCCGAAATCTAGACGTGCTGGTTTGGTCCCCGCCATCACCTCAAGGTACCCCGGTAGAGTCAAAGCGATATTCAGAATTAAAACGGTTCAAAATTCAGGAGTCTTGGTAGGCCTCTCGGGAGCCTCAGCGCTATGCGACTATCCCGCTGGACATCAGGCTCCGCCCCCCCTGTAGTGCCGAATCTTGAAGGTAAGCGCCATGGGGCTGTTTGCGGCTATTGCTGCAGCTGTTGTTTCCGGAGCGCGGTGACCACAGTGGCAGTGGATGCCCCCGGAGGGCCGGTGCTCTAGGTGACTGCCTAGCTCACCTAATGGTAGCACCAGTCCTGTTTGTGGCCCAATATTCAAAAAGATTTATAATTTGTTGAATTCTTGTCATTAGAACATTTGTTTTTTATGAACTTCAGCAAGGAAGGGCTACATTTTCTTGATATGCACATTTTAGTGTTACATTTTATTATGTTATGATCATTATTGCTAAGTGGTCCCAGCCTTGTCACCTTTTGTACCAGATCCTGTGGTCCACTAAGGATCAGGTCCAAAATAAATCCTCCTTGTGTCAGTTTTTGAGTTGTACCATGAAGCAGTCATTTATTTCATCTAAAACTTTTCTCCAGGACCAAGCAGAAGGTCAGGCCTCACATATGGGTGACATCGGTGCCGACGGAGCCCCCGTGTGGTGCATTTCCCCAGCTTTTAAAGAAAGCCTTTGGGAATGCAGCGTGCCTGCGCGATCCCCTTCCCACCCAATGGTGCCATCTTTCTCAGTCTTTCTTTTTCTGCGGAGCCCAACGGACATAGTTTGTGTCACCTGGGAAAAAGTTGATTTTTTTCTGTGATTTTCACTTCTCTTTCTCCGGTTCGATGCCGGTTCCCCTTCCCGCCTGGGCTTGGTACACCGGTATCGAGTCCGGAACGTCTTTTTCAGTTTTTGTCCTTTGTGACTAGCGTTCGCGCTTTTTCTGTTATTTTCACTGGCAGCCCAGTCTTTTGACCTTACAGGGGCCCTTTTTCCCCCGATGGCTGCCAGCTGGTTCAAAAAATGTGATCGGTGTAAGAAGCTTATGTCTCTCACTGACCCATACGACTGCTGCTTCCGATGCCTCGGGCCCGACCATAACCCGCTGGTCTGTGGCCTGTGCAGCAAGATGTCGTTGAAGGCGCTTCGGAGCCGTCAGCATCAGCGTGAAAGAATTTTTTCAGAGTCTGCGTCTGGCCGGGCCCGGACTTCATCAGAGGGCTCGACATCTCGGGAGTCTGACCCCGAGCGGCATCGTGGGTCCTTTGAGAGGGGGTCTCCCACCCGGGAGCACAAAAGGAAGAAGAAGCTCTTGAGGGCGGTGTCGGTGGAGGCACCTGGATCCTCGAGGGCCAGGTCGCGCAGCCCTGACCGCCGCCCCGGGCTCTCGGAGTCGGAGCGGCCGACCAAGCATCCTCGCCTGGAGCCGGAGTCCCTGAGTCAGGTAACTTCTGTTGTCCTCGTGGAATCTCCCCCGGGAGAACCGACATCGGGTCTGACGCCGTCGGGGTCCGAGTCAGGGGCTGTGGAGTCTCCTGAGCTCGGACTCAGGCTAACGGCTCTGGAGAGCAGCCTGGCTGCCTTCATGGAGCAGCAGCGGGTAGGGATCGCCGGTCTGACCGGTGCATCTGCCCCGACCACAGGGACCTTGATGTCTATGTCGACCCCGGAGGCCGAGCCGATCCTTGAGTCAATCAAGTCTCGAGTCGATCCTTGGCCATGGTCTCCCTCGACCTCCCATTCGGGGCCGAGGTCCTCGACACCAGTGCCCTCAGTGTCAGGGCAGGTGGCATCGAGGCCCACACGGCCGGAGCTGCTCGACTCCTCGGAGGAATCGGTGTGGGAGACGGAGGATGAGGAGTCTCCTGACACCTTCCAGACCCGGTGTGTCTCGTCGGACTCCCCGGAGTCGGAGCCTTGGAGAAGGTCCCCCCTGGAGGATACCCGGTTCTCGGATTTCATCAGGGATATGGCCAAGGCTTTGGCATTCCTGGCGGATGCCGAGGAGGAGCCTCAAGCCGAGGAGCACGATGCCCTCCAGTACAATTTTCCTCCGAAGGAAGCCTTTACTGTTCCAGTTCCTCTGATGCTGGAACGGCTGCTATCCCGTATGTGGGAAGCACCGGCCTCGGCGCCGGTTCTGAGCAAGTGGGTCGATTCCATTTATCGAGTCCGTAAGAGCCCTGGGTTCCAGAAGGCACAGCTACCGCACAACTCCATGGTTGTGGAAAGGGCCATGCACAGACTGAAAAGTCAGAAGATGCACTCCTCGGTGCCTCCTGGTCGGGAGACCCGGAACCTGGATGCCCTCGGTAGAAAATGCTTCCAGGGCTCTATGCTCTCTTGCCGTGTCCAGACTTAACAGCTGTACATGGACATGTACTTACGGGACCTGGCAAAGGAAATTGCCGGGTTCTCGGCTGGCCTCTCCGAGGACCCCTTGCAGAGGGTCAAAGCCTTGTCTTCAGGGATCCGGGAGTGCTTGAAGTTTATATCAGCTAAGTTTAAATACAGCTAAATAAAAAAAATATCTCGAGCAGCCTATGACGGCTTTGAGGCTTCGGCCCGGGTAGCCGCGGCTGGCATCATTGCATGCTGTCAGGCCTAGCTACAGTCATCGGACCCGGAGTCATTGGTACAGGACAAGTTGGTCGATGTCCCCTGCCAAGGTGACAACCTATTCGGCAAACTCATGACTGAGAAGACTGCAGAAATCGAGACCGAGACTCTCACCAGGACAAGGCTGTCCAGAAAAACTTCTGCCCCTTCTCTCAAAAAGAAGGGCTCGGGAAAGAAGCCCTTTTTCTCAAGGAAGGGTGCTACCTACAAAACCTACCCTCAGTATCAGGCCTCTCCAGCTCCCCAACAGGGCCAGCAGGCCAAGGGGCAGGGACATGGGCCCCGTAGGCAGAAGACCCCTAAGCCGCCAGCTCCGGCTCCTGCATAGCAGGGAGTGGGCTTTTGACTCCCACAGCATAGCCTCTCCTCCACCGGTGGCTCCACTCTGCACTGGGGGTCAGCTGACCCTGTATGCCTACAGTTGGCCAGCCATCACAGGGGATACCTGGGTACTGAGTATAGTCCAGAAGGGCTATATGCTCCATTTCCACCAGCTACACCCATTCTACTATCCAGGGGAGCCTCCAAGACTCCCTCTGCACAGGAACCTCCTCCTTCAGGAGTTGGCAAGTCTTTTAAAGGAACAGGCAGTGGAACCGTTGCCACACCACTAAAGAGAACAGGAGGCCTCAGACCTATCCTAGACTTGCAATATCTAAACAAGTTTCTGGAGCGGGAAAGGTTCAAGATGCTTACCCTTGGAATACTACTGCCCTACCTCCTGCAGGGAGACTGGCTATGCTCCTTAGACCTAAAGGATGCTTATACTCACATCCTCATCCATTCAGACCACAGACAATATCTCAGATTTGTGGTGGGAGGAAACCATTTTCAGTACAGGGTACTTCCCTTTGGCCTGACCTCTACCCCCAGGGTTTTCACCAAATGCCTGGCGGTGGTGGCGGCTTTTCTCAGAAATCAGGGGATTTTTGTCTTCCCATACTTGGACGACTGGCTAATCAGGGGCCAGTCATTCCAGGAGGCCCGATAGGCCACTCTTCGCACTGTTTCTCTTCTTCAACATTTGGGCTTTGTCATAAACTACGCAAAGTCTACTTTGCTCCCCTCTCAGAACCTAGAGTTTATAGGGGCGAGACTGGACACCCTTCAGGCAAGGGCTTACTTGCCCGAGGACAGGGCCCACAGATTGATAGAGTTGGCAAACCAGTTCCAAAGCAATTCTCAGGTTTCCGCCAGGCACTACCTGTGGCTTCTGGGCCACATGGCATCCACTGTACATGTGACCCCGAATGCCTGCCTGCACATGTGGGCTGCTCAAAGGTGTCTCAGAGATCAGTGGACACAAGCCACCGGCGACCTTCGAGACAGAGTAAAGGTGTCCAGACGACTTCTGAACTCCTTACAGTGGTGGTTACATCTACCAAACCTTCTCAAGGGCGTACCTTTTCAGGCTCCAACACACACCAGGGTGCTAACAACAGATACATCCTTAAAGTGCTGGGGAGCACATTGCCAGGGCACGTGCACTCAAAGCCTGTGGTCTCCTCGGGAGGCCACACAGCAGATCAACCTTTAAGAGCTGCGAGCAATCCGCTTAACTCTGCAAACTTTCTGCCATGCTCTTTCTCAACAGTCTGTTCTAGTTCAGATGGACAATCAGGTAGCAATGTTCTACGTGAACAAACAAGGGGGCACAAGGTCCAGGCTCCTATGTCAAGAGGCACTGGACCTTTGCTCCTTTGCGGTCAGACAAGGCATGTTTCTCAAAGCAGTTTATCTACTTGGACAGGAGAACTTCTTAGCAGACAAGCTAAGCAGGATTCTCCAGCCCCACGAATGGCAGTTGAATCCTTTGGTGGTCCAGCAGATCTTCCTACGATGGGGACTTCCATCCATCGATCTCTTTGCAAGTCCCCGGGACACTGTGGAACACACACTCGTGGGCATGTGTGACCTCGGTCAGTTGCTGTCTTGCTGATATTCCATTTCTGCATTCCTATATGCCACCTAGGCATGTGCCTAGTCCACCATGTGCCCCAGCTTTCCCACTGCATGTCCTGCCTTCAGCCCCCTGTACCCCATTTGCAGCCTCACCGTCGTGCCCTTTCGTACTTGGGCTCTATGCTGTTGCTGCACATGTATCACTACTATCACTTTTCTTGGTTTCCCTGCCTTTGTTGTACATTGCTGACTGAAATAATTTCTCTCTAATGCAAATGTGCCTCTAACGCCAGATTTTCACTCATGGTAATGTTCTGGTTTTAAGATCCCGGCGTTAGTGTAGCGGGGCCTCTCCCCGCTCATCCCCCACCCATTGACTCCTTCTCTCCGCCCTCTCTCCACCCTCTGTGTGACTTTACCGCCGCCGGAGACGTTATCGCGCGATAACGTTACGTATCGCGCGGTAACGTTACGTATCGCGCGGTAACGTTACGTATCGCGCGGTAACGTTACGTATCGCGCGGTAACGTTACGTATCGCGCGGTAACGTTACGTATCGCGCGATAACGTTACGTATCGCGCGATAACGTCGCCGCAGCGATGTTATCGCTGTTTATTAAACATACCCCTAAGGCTCACTCTTCACAATGGAAGACTCCAAACTCCCAGACACAAGAAAGTCTATTAGGTGAGGAGAATGTCAAGATCTTCCTCACGGTTTTCTTTGATTACCATGATATTGTTCATCATGAGTATGCTCCAAAAGACCAAACCATCAAGGATAAAAAACAATTCCGCAAGGACCTAAAACATACCTTTTCATTGAACATTTTGGTGATGCACACAATCTCTCTAATGCAGTGGTTCTCAACCCAGTCCTCTGGGACCCCCAGGCCAGTCAGGTTTTCAGGATATCCACAATGAATATGCATGAGATAGATTTGCATGCACTGCTTCCATTGTATGCAGATCTATCTCAAGCATATTCATTGTGGATACCCTGAAAACCCAACTGGATTAGAGGTCCCAGAGGACTGGGTTGAGAACCACTGCTCTAATGCCCAAAATATCTAAAAACCTAAAACAACCCATTCCTTTAATTCAACACTATTGAATCATGTAGTTAACCTCATATTAAAAAATCATATGCAACCAAATTGTACATAGTTAACTGTATATAGTTTTGGAATGTTAATGTATATAATTCCAATGTTCAATGTAAAAGTTGTTGTGATATTCTATGTAAATCGCCCCTGATCTTTGGAAGGGGCGGTATATAAGACCTTGTTAAATAAAAATCAATCACTCAATCAATAAGGAGTACTATGTCAAAGTTCTGACTCATTTGAGAGATGCAGTTCATCGTAAGAGGCCAGAGTTACAGAAGAATGGTGACTAGTTGCTTTGTCACTATAATGCCCCAGCTCACGCGTCACATTTTGTCCAGCATTTCTTAGCCAAACATCAAATTGAGCAAAAACGTCAGCTTCAGTACGCACCTGACCTCGTGCCCTGTGACTTTTTGTTTCCAAAACTGAAGTTACCACTGAGAGGAAGGAGATTTGATGACTTAGGGGTATGTTTACTAAACCGTCTTAATGTGCGCTCTGACACGTTAGCGCGCGATAAGGCACCTTATCGCACGATAATGGCGCTTTACCGTGCGATAAGGTACCTTATCGCGCGCTAACGCGCTCAGCGGCGCTCAGCAGCGCAAACGAGCGCTGAAGGCGGAGTAAAGGCTCCCTGAGGGCGGAGGAATGCTCCCCAGGGGCAGAGAGAAGGGGTCAATGGGTGGAGAGTGGGAGGGAAGAGGCTCCCTGCACACTAACGCTGTGGATTTCGGGGCTGAAAACTAACGCCAGTGAAACCCTGGAGTTAGAGTAGAATTAAAGGGAAGAGAAACCATTTCCGTCAGCAATGTACAGCAAAGCCTGGGAAATCTAAAAAAGGTGATAAGTGTGATACATGTGCACAGAACAAAAGGGCAGATAAACATTGAAAATGACCTGAACAAACTGGAAAAAAAAACATAACCTAGCTGGGCAATAGTGATATCAATGGGAAACATAAAAAAACACTACCGAGAAAGCTCCAAAAAAAAGATATAAATTTTGGAAGGGGCTATACTCTGTCCCCATACAAGGTGAATGATCCCACAGTGAAATAACGCTGATCAGGGCTTTCCCTTGTTACTGGACAGGTTTCCTATGGCATGCACATGTCCCGCAACAGCAGGGTGGGCATGTCGGAACGGGCAACTGGACAGATGCTGGAAAAGGGGACACAGAGGGCTGCAGGCGGCACATGCTGTGGTGCAGCTGGGCCACAGTGTGGACTAGGGTGATGCCTAGGTGGCCCATATGAATGCTGAAACAGTAGAGCAGACAGCAACTGATGAGGGCCCAACACGGCATGAGTGTGTTTCCCACAGTGTCACAGGGGATAGTACCCAGCAGGTACCCCAAGGGTACAGAACATTTGCAGGCGGTGCTGGGGGGAAGCATGGACATCTATGCAGGCACCCCTACCCCAGAACCCGCACCATAGGCAGCAGCCTACCTGCACACTGGATGGCCCGAGACTGCAGTGGCTGCTGCCCACAGCAGACCATGGCCCAGCCCTGTTTAGGTGGGTGCCGTGCACTGCAACAGACAGGCTCTGTCTGACAAACAGTCATGGTATCTCCAGGGAATGTGACATCTCTGTGGCAACACAGTGGTGCAGGGCACACAGTCAGTATATTCAGGAGTGGAAGGTCATAGGTTCAAGTCCCAGCTGTGGTTCCTGCCAACCCAGTCCCCATATTTTACCCACTACTAAAATGCGGTAATACAGACAGAACCTTTAGTGCAGATAAGGTAAACATGCCCAAAACGCCTACATTTTACCCTACAGAGCACAGACACCATAAACATGCGCATTACCTAGAGCAGAGTCTCCCAAAAGCAGTCCTGGAGGGCTAAACACCATTCAGGTCCCATGCTGTCTCCAATAACTATGGCTGTGCTGCATTTCTATGCACCGCCCCCATGGTATGCAGATGTATCTCATGCATATTCATTAGGGACAGCATGTAAACCCGAACAGGGTTTGGCCCACCAGGACCGGAGTTGGGAACCTCTGCCCTAGAGCAGCGGCCAACAGGGGCAGACTCACCCGCACCCACAGGCTCCATCATCCAAAGCCACCTGGAGAGGCAGGATTTTGGGCCCTGTGTACATCTCCCAATACTAGCACTTGCATACCTTAGCAATGCCACCCTAAACCTGGGAATATGGTACACATCTATCAAAAGGTTGCTATGATTACTGGCAGATAGCAATTCCTAAGTTAAGCACAATTTGCTGATTGAGCTGCATCATAGCAACCTTTCTGATGTCTGTGGAGTGTGCTACAGGTCTTGTGTCTGACAGTGTTTACCACCCTGAGGAGTGACTCCTACAGTATTGAGTACCATAGCCATGCCTGCACTGTGCCCAGGACTGGTGCGGTGGCCAGGGCTGCCAAACACCTCTATAGTTGCACAATGCTGGCATAGGTGTGGGGAGTGTGTGTCTGTCTATCCAGTGTGTGGTGGCTGCCAACACCCTCCTTAGCCCACACTGCTAGTACTGTTGCCAGTATTGGCCTGCCAATGTGCATAATGAGGAGCAAGGTACTCTGGGTATAGCCTGGACAGGGCGGCCTGGGCAGGATGCATCTGCACAAGGCATAGGGCACTGGCTGGGACATTGCAATGCCCGGCCACCACCTGCACGGACAGGGTGGCCATAGCATGTCCTGCTGGGAGGTTACTCTCACCCTGACTGTGCAGTGACCATGGCATGGCTAGGTTCCCCCATAGTGCTATATAGTATTTTTCTCAAGTGATATATATGGGTTTTCCTTTTGGGGGCCCAATCACTGACTTATTTGCTTGGTGGGGTGCACATATCTTTTCCAGGAACGTGCACTGTGGACTAGCTAGCAGACTGTCTGCAGTTAGTATGTGTATGGCTGGAACACCTTGCAGGGTGCAGTGGCTGGAGACTCCCTATGCTTGTTGCTGGAGACTGTCAGACAGTGGTGGGGGGAAGCTGAGCATTTCCAGGCCTACTGTCTGTTTGCTATTATCTTATGGAATGCTACAGATCTGCCCTGTAGTGCATCTGTTTCCCAGCAGGACTGGGGTTGTTGGTCCCCTCTACTGCCACCATGGCAGGGCTGTAGAATATGGATCTGTTGGGGGGAGATCCTGTCCCCCACCCTGATCCCCAGAGAGCAAGTTTGATGGTGCTACATAATCTGCCTATGGGTCCAAACACCCCCCCCCACCCCACCCCCCTTCTCCCACCTCCCACCCCCACCCCCACCTCTCCCCACCCCCCTTCTCCCCAACCCACCCCCCTTCTCCCCCATCCCACCCCCTCCCCCACCACCCCCCTTCTCCCCCAACCCCCCTCCTCTCCCCCACCCCCCTCCTCCCCCACACCCCCACCCCTCACCCCCACCCCTCACCCCCACCCCCTGCACGTTACAAGGCGCCATAAATGAACGAGCGCTACAGGGCACGTTACCGCGCGTTAATCTTAAGAAAGCGCGCAGGCATACAAGCACAGCAGCAGAGCTGTAGCACAATGGTAACAACACTGACTGATGGTACAGGGGTCATGGGGTCAATTCCCCAGTGGGCCTAATGTATAAGGCTGGCTGAGGCAGCACCCTTTACATTTAAGTAGTGATTGTTGAGACATTTGACGTGTATTTTAATTAGTGCTGCCAGCAAACACACCCTCACGGTGGCATAACCTAAGGTGCCGCATAAGGCACCCCATAACGCACTCCATAGGGCACATTATAAAGTGTACTGTCCGCCAAGGCACCCTATAATGTCCCCTATAGGACACCTTATAAGGCTGTGAACAAAGCCCTGGCTGGTTGCAGAAGGACTGCACGTCACCACACAAACTGTCTGCTGTGGTTACCAGGATAGGGTTAACCCACCCGTACCCATGATGCACTGCACATGCAAATCAGAGTCGAGAGATGGGAACAAGATTGGGTATGCACCCCCACAGCACCTCGGCCTGGTAGGGGCAACAGACCATGTGTGGCACTGCCACAGAGTAGCCACAGACAGTCACATTGTGCGGGTACTGTGCCCAACCTGAGGTTGAGGTGGGGCACCCAGCACCAGGTCCACAGCACCTTTCATGGCTGAAATACGCCATGCTGCAGGTCCCCATCAATGTGTGATAGGTAGTTCCGTTAGACACACCTAGGATACATCCGTGTCCTGCTGTATGTCTCAGTCATGTCTAGTCCTTATGGGCGATGATGCACCCAGAATAGTGCATATCCTGTGTTGGTGCCATGGTTACCTGGTGAAGGTGAAGGTGAAGGTGAAGGTGAAGGTGAAGGGGGGGGGGGGTTTATGGACCCATAGGCAGATTTTGTACCACCACACAACCCACCCTCTGGGGCTCAGGGTGGGAAACAGGATCACCCACCAATAGATCCACAGTCTACCTCCCTGCAATGGTAGCAGTAGAGGGGACCATCAACCCCAGTCCTGCTGGGGAACAGACAGAGCGGTACACATCCATAACACAATAGCAGACAGACAGCAGGCCTGGAAATACTCAGCTGCCTCCCACCATTATCCGACATTCCCCAGCAGCAAGCCTCCAGCCACTGCACCCTGCAAGGTGTTCCAGCAAGACACATACTAGCTGCAGACAGTCCGCCAGCTAGTCCATAGTGCATGGTCTTAGAGAAGATGCATGTACCCAGAATGGGGATGTCAGCATACACACCAAGCAGATAAGTCAGTGATTGGGCTCCAAAAGAAAACCCATAAATATCACATGAGAGAAATACTATATAGCACTATCGGGGAACCTAGCCATGCCATGGTCACTGCTCAGTCAGGGTGAGAGTGACCTCCCAGCAGGACATGCTATGGCCACCCTGTCCGTGCAGGTGGTACCGGGCACTACAATGTCCGAGCCATTGCCTTATGCCCTGTGCAGATGCGGCCAGGCCAGGCCACCCTATCCAGGCTATTCCCAAGGTACCTTGCTCCTCATTATGCACATTGGCAGGCCAATACCGGCAACAGTGCTAGCAGTGTGGGCTGTGGAGGGTGTTGGCAGCCACCACACACTGGATAGACAGACACACACTCCCCACACCTATGCCAGCATTGTGCAACTATAGAGGTGTTGGGCAGCCCAGGCCACCACACCAGTCCTGGGCACAGTGCAGGCATGGCTATGGTACGCAATACTGTAGGAGTCACTTCCCAGGTTGGTAAACACTGTCAGACACAAGACCTGTAGCACACTCCACAGGCATCAGAAAGGTTGCTATGATGCAGCTCACTCAGAAAATTGTACTTAACCTAGGAATTGCTATCTGCCAGAAATCATAGCAACCTTTTGATAGATGTGTACCATATTCCCAGGTTTAGGGTAGCATTACTAAGGTATGCAAGTGCTAGTATTGGGAGATGCACGCAGAGCCCAAAGTCCTGCCTCTCCAGGAGGCTTTGGATAATGGGGCCTGTGGGTGCGGGTGTGTCTGCCCCTGTTGGCTGCTGCTTTACGGCAGAGGTTCCCAACTCCAGTCCTGCGGTGCCAAACACTGTTCGGGTTTTCATGCTGTCCCTTATGAATATGCATGAGATACATCTGCATACCATGGGGGTGGCGCATAGAAATGCAGCACAGGCATCTTTATCAGAGGCAGCATGGAACCGGAATGATGTTTGGCCCTCCAGGACTGCATTTGGGAGACTCTGCTCTAGGTAATGTGCATCTTTATGGTGTCTGTGCTCTGTAGGATAAAATGTTGGTGTCTTGGTCATGTTTACGTCATCTGCAATAAAGGTGCTGTCTGTATTAGCATGTTGTAGTAGTGGGTAAAATATGGGGACTGGGTTGGCAGGAACCACAGCTGGGACTTGAACCCGTGACCTTCTGTTTTTGAATGCACTGGTTTTGTGCACTGCACCACCTTGTTGTCACAGAGTCATTATATTCCTTGGTGATACCATGACTGTTCGTCAGACAGGGCCGTCTGTTGCAGTACACGGCACCCATCTACACAGGGCTAGGCCACGGTCTGCTCTGGGCAGCTGCCACTTCCCCCTCCACCACCAGTATCCCTCAGCCACCATGCTGACATGCCCTTCTGCTGGTGGTGCTGGTGGTGCGCAGTCTCAGGCCATCCAGTGTGCAGGTAGGCGGCTGCCTATGGTGCGGGTTCTGGGGTAGGGGTGCCTGCATAGACGTCCACGCTCCCCCCAGCCCCGCCTGTCAATGTTCCGCGCCCTTGGGGGTAGCTGTTGGGTACTTTCCCCTGTGACACTGTGGGAAACACAGTCGTGCCCATGTTGGGCCTTCAGCAGTTGCTGTCTGGCTGCTCTGATGTTTCAGCATTTGTATGGGCCACCTAGGCATCACCCTAGTCCGCACTGTGGCCCAGCTCCACCACAGCATGTGCCGCCTGCGGCCCTCTGTATCCCCTTTTCCGGCATCTGTCCAGTTGCCGTTCCAACATGCCCGCCCTGATGTTGCGGGACATGTGCACGCCATAGGAACCCTGTCCGATGGTGGGGAAAACCCTGAGCAGCGCTATTTCACTGTGGGCTCATTCACCTTGTATGGGGACGGAGTATAGACCCTTCCACGATTTATATCTGTTCTATGGAGCTTACTCGGGGGGGGGGAGGGGTTGATGTTTCTCATTGATACTACTATTGGCCAGCTTGGTTATGGTTTTTTCCAGTTTATTGGGGTCATTTTCAGTGTTTATGTGCCCTTTTGTTCTGTGCACATGTATCACACGTATCACTTTTCTTTGGTTTCCCTGCCTGGGCTGAACATTGCTGACACTGAAATGGTTTCTCTCCCCTGTAATGTGCATTTAACGGCAGGTTTTCAATCGCGTTTGGATTCAGCTCTTCAGATCAGCGCGTTAGTGTGCAGGGAGCCTCTCCCCGCCCACTCTCCGCCCACTGACCCCTTCTCTCCGCCCTCTCTCCACCTTCTGCGGTGTTTTACCGCGCCGCGGAGCTTTACGATCGTTAATGTTGGTTAACGCGCGTTATGTAACGTTACCGCAGTTTAGTAAACATACCCCTAAGACTGCTTAGTAAACATACCCCTTAGACACCATTAAGCAAAATTCAACACAGCAGCTTCACAGGGTAACGAAAGAGGCATATCAAAATTGTTTCCAGCAGTAGCAGGAACGCTGGAGGAAGTGTGTTTTATCGGAAGGGGACTACTTTGAAGGAGACTGAGTGCAATAACTATCAGTGTTATACTTCTTGTGTTATTGAACAAGTCTTGATACATTTTGCTTGCACTTTATATACTAAAAGGGGCCAAAACTTTTATTTTATTATTTATATTGCTGTGCTTTTATACTGCTTTTTGCCGGCTCAAAGTGGTGTACATAAAACACGAGTATAGATTGAATACATAGAACGTCAACTTATGTACAAAGGTTTAACTTATATACATTGAATGTGTGGAAGATAATGTATGTACAAGTGTTTGTGAGCTATTTACATTATTGGGGTTACAGGGGGCCATGTGAGTGTAAAGGGGTTATGTGATGGGGCCAAAGTGTTTGAGAAAAAGATGTGTTTTCAATTGCTTGTGGAAGGTGTAGAGTTCTGTAGTACTTCTGAGTTTGTCAGGGACTGCGTTCCAAAGGGTTGGTGCGTAGAGTTCGAATGATCTTCTGCAGGTTTGCTGGTTGCTCTTTGTTTTTCTGTGAGGGATAACTAAGGCATTCCTGGTGGTTTGTTTACTTGCTCTGTAGGATTGAAAGGTGTGGTGTAGTGTCTGGAGGTGGGAAGAGAAGTGTCCCTTTAAGGCTTTGTTGGTCATCAGAAGGATCTTGTATTTGATTCAGCTGTTTCATAGTAACATAGTAACATAGTATATGACGGCAGATAAAGACCAGCATGGTCCATCTATTTATTTATTTATTTATTTATCTAGTCTGTCCAGCAAGAGTATGGTGCACCTGCAACTCTGTGCAGGTCACCCCTCTCAATGCCTTTGTTTAGGAGTGTATACATTGCTCCGTGCAGGTCACCCCTATTTGTTGAGATATAATAAGAACATAAGATATGCCATACTGGGTCAGACCAAGGTCCATCAAGCCCAGTATCCTGTTTCCAGCAGTGGCCAATCTAGGTCATAAGTACCTAGCAGTTTCCCCAAAAGACACAGGTTCCACAATGCTTGTATTGGGTCAAGCAGTGATATCCAGGGTCCCTTTTAATAATGGTTTATGGACCTTTCCTTCAGGAACTTGCCCAAACCTTTTTTAAAACCTGCTACACTAACAGCTTTTATTACATCCTCCGGTAACAAATTCCAGCGTTTGATTACACGTTGAGTGAAAAAATATTTTTTCTTATTAGTCTTAAATAGTTTACCCTGTAGCTTCATTGCATGTTCCCTAGTCTTTCTATATTCTGATAACGTAAACAATCGATCTACGTTTATGCGTTCCACTCCATTAATTTATAGACTTCTATCATATCTCCCCCTCAGCCGTCTCTTTTCCAGGTAAAAGAGCCCTAACCTTTTTAGCTTCTCTTCATAGGGGTATCCTTTCATCCCCTTTACCATTTTGGTGGCTCTTCTCTGTACCTTTTCTAATAATGCTATATCCTTTTTAAGATACGTTGACCAGAACTGCACACCATATTCAAGGTGCGGTCGCACCTTGGAACGATACAGGGGCATTATAATATTCTTTGTTTTATTTTCCATGCCTTTCCTTATGATACCTAGCAGTTTATTTGCTCCCTTGGCCGCCGCTGCACACTGGGCGGAGTGTTTTAACATGTTATCCACGATAATACTTAAATCTTTTTCCTGGGTAGTGGTTCCTAAAGTGGAACCTTGCATCATGTAACCATAGTTTGGGTTGTTCTTTCCTAGGTGCATAGCTTTCACTTGTCCACATTAGATTTCATCTGCCATTTGGATGCCCAGTCTTCCAATTTATCAAGATCCTCTTGCAATTTTTCACAATCCTCATGGGTTTTAACAACTGGGGTATGTTTACTAAACCGCGGTAACATAGCAATGCCTACGTTAATGCGCACTAACATTACCAGATGCAATGTTATCGTGCGCTAACGTCTCCGGCAGCATTGTCCCACAGAGGGTGGAGAGAGAGCGGAGATAAGGGGTCAATGTGCGGGGAGTTGGTGGGGAGAGGCTCCTGCTACACTAACACGGTGAACTGAAGGGCTGAACATTACCGCGAGCGAAAACCTGTCTTTAGATGCACATTTGTAGTAGAGAGAAACCATTTCAGTGTCAGCAATGTACAGCATAGGCAGAGAGCCTAAAAAAAGTGATAGTAGTGCTACATGGGCAGCAACAGCATAGTGCCCAGGTATGAAAGGGCACTATGGCGATGCTGCAAATGGGGCATAGGGGGCTGCAGGCGGGACATACAGTATTGCAGCTGGGGAACAGGGCGAGCTAGGCAGATGCCTAGGTGACACCCAGAAACTCAAATTCTGGAAAGCAGCAAGACACCAACTGACCAAGGTCAAACATGCCCACGGGTCTGTGTCACAGAGTGTCCCATCCAGGGGACATTACCCAGCAGATACCCCAAAGGTCACATAACATTGGCAGGTGGTGCCGGGGGGGAAGCGTGGATGTCTATGTAGGTACCCCTACCCCAGACCCCACACCCTAGGCAGCCGCCTACCTGCACACTGGATGGCCTGGGACTGCACACCACCAGCATATGGGCCTGTCAGCATTGTAGGGGAGGGGTGCCGGTGATGGAGGGGGCTGTGGCATCTGCCCACAGCAGACCAAGGCCAAGCTCTCTTCAGGTGGATGGCATGCAGTGCAACAGACAAGGTCTCTCTGATGAACAGTCATGGTATCCCCAGGACTGACTTTCCTCTGTGGCAATAGTATGGTGCAGTACACACAGCCAGTGTGTCCTGGGGCAGAGGGTCATAGGTTCAAGTCCCTGCTGTAGCTCCTGAAGACCATTTCCCTGCATTATACCCCACATTGCACATACAACATAAACATGTGCACTCCTGAGAACATCGGCCAACAGGGGCACAAACACCCATACCCACAGGCTCCACTATCCAAAGCGTCATGGAGAGTCAGGCTGTTGTGCCCGGCATGGAGCAGCACTTGCCACCAAAGCACTACTACTAGCACCTGCATAACTTAGCAATTCCTGCACTATGCTCAGGACTAGTGTGGCCAGCAGGGCTGCCAACCACCCCTATCTTTGCACAATGCTGAAATAGGAGTGGGAGTGTGTGTATGTCTATCCATTGTTTTGTGGCTGCCTACTCCTCACTGGGCCCACAATGCTGACACTGTTTCCAGTGTTAGCCTGCCAATGTGCATAATAAGGAGCAAGGTATTGTGGGTATGATCCAGACTGGGCAGGATGCATCTGCACAGGGTGTGTGGCAATGACTGGGACATTGTAGTGCCCGACCAACACCTGCATGGACAGGGTGGCCACAACATGTCATGCTGGGAGGTCACTCTCACCCTGACTGTGCAGTGACCATGACATGTCTAGGTTCCCACAGAGTGCTGCACAGTGTTTCTCTCAAGTGATATCTGTGTGTTCTCTGTTCTTGGGCTTAATCACTGAGTTGCCTGTTTGGTGTCTGTACTTGCATCCCAGTTATGAGTGTACATAGTTCTTCTGGGGTCATGCACTATAGACTGGTTAGTGGAGTGTTTGCCGTCAGCATGTGTATGGCTGGAATGCCTTGCAGGGTGCAGACTGACTGTGTCTTCTGCTGGTGAATGGGGAGGGGAGGGGTGCAGCTGAGTTTTTCCAGGCCTAGTGTCTGTGTGCTAAGTACAGATCTTTATCAACTGCTCTGGACAGCACACTTTTGCTAGCAGGACTGGGGTTGATGGCCCCACAGCCCTTCATCATGCCCCTCCACTGCCTCCATTGGAAAGATTTAGAGTGTGGGTCTGCTGAGGGCAGATCCTGTCCACAACCTTAACCCAGACAGGGCAGGTGGTGCTACATAATCCACATGTGGGTACAGACACCCCCCTGCTCTTATATTAATTGACCATGGCAACCACCCTGGATATGCTTAACTTGGGTGACTCCTGGTCCCCAAGGGCTAGATGTAACTGGGGAATACAGATGGGCACAGAACTATCTTAAGTGTGGTTGTATAAGAATAACTATCACACACTGGCAAAGATATGGCCCCGCAGCAAAGTCTATCTCAAGCAACCCAGGTACTGCAGACCTGGTGCTGGCTGCCCCACCTCACCCTCAGGGTGAACACAGAACCGGCACAATGGCATGGTGTGTGGCTACTCTGTGCCAGTATCACACATGGTCGGTTCCTCCTACCACGCTGAGGTGCTGGATAGCTGCATACCCCATCTGGTGATCAGATGTAGACTGCTGTTCTGCATGTGCATTGCATCATGGGTACTAGTGGGTTTAACCTATCCTGATAGACACAGCAGACAGTTTGTGCGGTGACCTGCAGTCTTTCTGTAGCCAGCCATTGCTGAGACAGAAGCCATAGAGGTATAGCCCACTGCTTAATACAATGACGTCCTGGGCAGAGGTCATGGGTTCAATTTTTCCATGGTCTCATTTTATTAGGCCTGTCCGAGGAAAGTCCTTTTCATTCCTGTGACAGTCATATCTCTGCAGATCTGTGCTGCCAGCACATAGTACCCTCATCACAGTTGCAAGCCATCCTTCTGTCCATCTTTCTGCGTTTGTCAGCTGTGTAGCGTCCTGTCTTCATGTGCTGGCTGCTACCCCATGTCCTGCACTGGTACCCTTTTCTGCATTGCAGCTCTTCATGCTTGCCTCTCCTGTGTCTGCTCTGCATGGCACTACTACTCCTCTGTCCTCCTATCATTGCAAATATCATGCCACCTCTACCTCCACTGGCGGACACGTATTCCCATCCTCTTCCACCCACTGTCATTGTAACACTTTACATTACCAACACCCTGTGCATCGGTACAGCTGCCTCCAATATGTTTGTCCATTTTACTGGCTGCCACATCAGCTGCATGCAGATTTGGCAGGTCTATCAGCTCCCACCTCTACTTCCTTCCATCACATGTCCATTGCCTTTCCTTGGTGCTCTGTGCAGTGTTAGGGTTACTTCAGTTTTTTCCCCTTACATTTCATGCTTGTCAACTTGGGGCACCTTACTGCCCTTGGGCACCATATCTTGGGTCACCTTAACATCCTTAGGGCACCTTATACGGCACCTTAACCTAAGGCCCCTCATAAGGTGCCTTTTAGGGCGCCTTATAAGGCGCTTTATAAGGCTCCCTACAAGGCACCTGATAAGGTGCCCTACAATGCACCATATAGAGCGCCTTGTCAGCCTTGTAATGTGTTTTGTTTCTCAGCTTTAATGTGCAATGTCCCGTCAACGTGTGCTAACTGGCCAAGGCACCCTTTAACGCGCATTACATGGCCATTGCTACCTTAACGTTGGTAGCCCACTTCCTTATATGACATTACTCACATTGACGCTGCACTTATTGCCGGTAACGTTACTGCGCTTTAGGAAACATTCCCCTTTAAACAGTTTTGTGCCATCTGCAAATTTGATAACCTCACTCCTTATTCCCATTTCCAGGTCATTTATGAATATGTTAAAAAGCAGCAGACCCAGCACCAGATCCCTGGGATACTCCACTATTTACCTTTCTCCATTGGGAAAATTGGCCATTTAGCCCTACTCTCTGCTTTCTATATTTTAACCAGTTCCTGATCCACAATAGTACACTGCCTCCTATTCCATGACTTTTTAGTTTTGCCAACCGACTTATCTTTGTTTACCTGTTTATTCACACCTTCAATAAAATGTAACAGATTAGTAAGACAAGATCTTCCTTGTCTAAAACCATGTTGGCATTCTCCCATTAAGCCATGACTATCTACATGTTCAGTAATTTTATTCTTTATGATGACTTCTACAATTTTTCCCAGTACTGACGTCAGGTTCACTGGTTTGTAGTTTCCCAGATCACCCCTGGAACCTTTTTCAAAAATTGGTATTACATTGGCCATCCTCCAATCTTCAGGTATTACAGATGATTTTAATGATACTTCACAGATTAGGTGAAAGATGCTTTTTTGGCAACAGCCTCTCTGACCTCACCTTTAAATCTTTGCAACTGCTCCTTTTAGTTTTTTCATATTTATTTTCCTCATTTTATCATAGTCTCCCTTTCGAAAGTTAAAAGGTAGTATTGTGGATTTCCTTACTATCCCTCCTCCATTAATTAAATCAAGCATTATCATGCTATGATCACTATTGCCAAGTGGCCCCAGCAACCTTATCTCTTACACCAGATCTGGTGTTGCACTAAGGATAAGGTCTAAAATGGCTTCCCCTCTGGTCGGTTCATGAACCAGCTGCTCCAAGAAGCAGTCATTTATTTCATCTAGAAACTTTATCTCCCTAGCGTGTCCTGCCATGACACTAACCCAGTTAATACCAGGGTAATTGAAATCACCCATTATTATTACTGTACTGTAACTTTTGTTAGCTTCCCTGATTTCTTTGAGCATTTCATCATCCATTTGTTCATTCTGGCCAGGCGGTTGATAATACACTCCCACTGCCATCACCTTCCCCTTTTTACATGGAATTTCAATCCATAGAGATTCTACAGTAAATTTTGTTTCCTGCAAAACCTTCATACTTTATGACTCAATGCCCTCTCTAACATAGAGCGCAACCATTCCACCAATTTGATCAGCTCTATCATTACGATATAGTTTTTACCCAGGTATCACAGTGTCCCATTGGTTGTCCTCCTTCCACCATGTCTCTGAGATACCAATCATATCTAACCTCTCATTTAGTGATATATATTCTAACTCTCCCATCTTACTTTTTAGACTTATAGCATTTGCATACAAGCATTTTAGAGACTGTATTTTATTCATATTAATCTGGCTATCGGTAGGCAGGGGTAATTTGGAATCTTTAAGCTCTGTCTGCTCCATACTCAAGTCTATTTGGGCTACTTTTGTCTTTAATGGAACCTCTCTGCTGATATGCCCTAACTTCATTCTTTTGGTAGTATCCTTCAAGGATACATTGTTCCACACCATGTGCTCTTGGGCGACTGTCGACTCTCTCCTATTATCTAGTTTAAAAGCTGCTCTATCTCCTTTTCTAAAGGTTAAGGCCAACAGCCTGGTTCCATCCCAGTTAAGGTGAAGCTCATCCCTTCGGAAGTGCCCCTCCTTTCCCCAGAATGTTCCCCAGTTCCTAACAAATCCAAAACCTTCATCCTTGCACCATCGCCTCATCCACGCATTGAGACTTCAGAGCTCTACCTTCCTTTTGGGTCCTGCGCATGGAACGGGAAGCATTTCGGAGAATGCTACCCTGGAAGTTCTGGATTTCAACTTCCTACCTAAAAGCCTAAAATTAGCCTCCAGAACCTCCCTACCACATTTTCCTATGTCATTGGTACCAAGACAGCAGACTCCTGTCCAGCACTATCTAAGACCTTGTCTAGGTGGCGTGTGAGGTCCGCTACCTTCGCACCAGGCATGTATGTTACGAGGCAATCCTCATGTCCACCAGACACCCAGCTATCTACATGCCTAATGATCAAATCACCAACTATAATGGCTGTCCTAACTTTTCCCTCATGGGCACATGGCCCTGGAGAAACTTCCTTGGTGTGAGAGGATTTTACATCACCTGGAGGACAGATCCTAGCTACAGGATCACTTCCTGCCACACCAGGGTAATTCTCTCCTGTCACGCGACCTCTCTCCTCCATGGCAAGAGGGATGCTGCCAAACTAGAGGTGGGACTTCAGTATTATATCCCTGTAGGTCTCATCTATGTACCTCTCTGTCTTCCTTATGTCCTCCAAGTCTGCTACTCTAATCTCCAGAGATTGGACTCGTTCCCTGAGAACAAAGAGCTCCTTACACCTAGTGCACATATAAGACCTCTCACCAACTGGAAGAAAATCATACATGTGACATTGAATGCAAAAACTGGAAAGCCCCCATCTCGCTGCTGGACTGCTGTCTGCATCTTAGTTTTAAGGGTGTGTTTAGATATTTAAGTTCTTTACTTACTAAGGGTTGCTGGGGATACTTATACTAATAAAACTATACCTAATACGTTTAATATACTTTGTTCACCTGAAGCTTAATTAATCTCAGGTCCTTAATGTATGCCTAATGAAGATACGCAGCTGCACCTGAAAGTTAATATGGCACCTCCTTTCCTTTAAGAGGTTTAAGCACCTATAAGGCTATGATTACCCCAGGAGTGGGTGGGTGTCAGGGAGGGAGGGAGGGAAAGAAGACTTATTAAAAGCTGACTGCTACATAGTACCCTGTCCTGTGCTTCTAATGGAATCTGTGACCAATTTCCAGGGGGAGTCTCACAGCCCTTGCTTAGAACCAGAAAGGTCTAAATTTAACCAAAAAGGTCTGCTGTGCTTTAAATTTAAACTGAAAGCTCTTTGCTGCTACTAGGCCCTGACTGATTTAACAAATACACTGGGTTCACAGATTAATCAGCTTTAATCTAAAGAATTCCTTTTTCCCCAAGATTTAGAAAAATTCCCAGAAGTAAATACTTAAAATTGCAGATCTGTCTCCAGAAGTAACAGTCCCATTTTATAGTCCTTCAAGACTGAGGGGATAGTTAAGTTTATTTTGATTTTATCCTGTTACTATAAAGGAATCCACTGTGTCTGTCCCATGCCTTTTTGAATTCTGTCACTGTATTTGCCCCCACCACTTCCATTGTCAGGGCATTCCAAGCATCCACCACCCTTTCAGTGAAAAAGTATTTTCTGACGTTGCCTTTCAGTTTACCCCCATGCAGTTTCATGTTTTACCATCTAGTTTTACAGCTTCCTCGTCTTTGAAAAAGGGTTGTTTGTTCATTAATACTCTTTAAGTTTTTAAAGGTCTCCCATGACCCTCCTCTCCTCTAGCATTTACATATTTAGGTCTTCAAGTCTCTTATCATACGCCTTTTGGCACAGGCTCCAAATCATTTTGGTTGCCTTTCTTCCTCTGAACCGTTTCCAGTCTTTTTATATACTGGGAGCCAGTGGAGTTGTTTGAGGATAGGCATAATGTATTCATGTTTTGGAGCTGCTTTAGTATGCATGCTGCTGTATGTAGAGCTGTATATAGTGGTAGGATGGTTGATTATGGCAGTACTTGATATATGGAGTTGCAGTAGTAGACGTGTGGGAGAATTAGTGCTTGAAGTGCTGATTTGTAGTCAGTGGGGTTTAGGATTGGGCATAGGCGTTATAGAGTTCAGATTTTGTAATAGATCACTCTGACAGTGTTCTTCACCTATTGCTTGAATGTGAGGTTCTGGTCCAGGTATTTCATTTCTGGTTGGACATTGATTTGGATATCATTTACTATAACAGAAGTAGGCGGCGAGAATGTGTTGTCCTTGGTGATGAATAGTACTTCTGTGTTTCTGTAATTGATGACAAGGTAATTTGAGGTGAGCCATTGAGAGACTTTGGTGAAGCAGTATTGTAGTTTCATGTAACTGGGCTGCTTGGTGTCGAAGGGTGTGTAGAACCTGATGTCATCTTCATAGATGTAGAAGAAGAGGCCATGAGATCTGAAGAGTGTACATAGAGGTTGGAGGTATATGTTGAAGAGCTGCACTGAGAGAGTGGAGCCTTGTGGGATGCCTTGGGTTTGTAGGTAGGGGGCGGATGTGATCTCACCCATTTTGACTTGTTGTTGACAGTTAGTCAAGTCGGACTGAAAGCACTTTAGTACGGTGTCTTGAATTCCAGTAGATTGTAGACATTGGAGGAGGATGGTATGGTTCACTGTGTCAAATGCAGCAGAGATGTCAAGGAAGACTAGGATGAAATCTTGTTGCATGTTCTGGATGCCCTGTATGAGTCTGTTGATGAGGGAGAGTAGTAGGGTTTCAACTCCATGGTGAGGGAGGAATCCATGTTGTGGGTCAAATGACACATGTCTGTCAAAGTGATCTTGAAGCTGTTGGTGGACAGATTCTTCTATGATTTTGGCCATAAAGGGAAGGCTGGCAATCGGTCTGTATGATGCTGGCTCCATTGGGTTGAGGTCTGGTTTTTTTAGGGTGGGACGTATGGTTGTGATTATTAGGATATCGAGCATGTAACCTCGGGCAAGCAACATTTGGGTGATCTTTGTGAGGATGGGGCTGAGCTCCAATTTGGCTGACTTTATCCGGGTTATCAGGCATAGATCCAGGGAGGATGTTGTCATGTTGAAGGATGTGATGATAGATTCAATGTTATTGCTGCTGATGGAGTCAAAGAAGGACCAAGTATTGGTGGTTGGGGTTGAGGTGGGGGGAGGTCGCACGGATGAGGCTGGGGGTGGAGTTGTTTGTAGTGGTTAGCTAACTGCTGAGAGTTGATGGTGGTGCTTGGTGTGGACTTGGTGGGGGATTTTGTGAGTTGTTCTACTAAGTCGAATAGTTCTCTTAGCCGGTTGAGAGACCCATTGATCAGCTTGGTGTGATAAATCTGTTTAGCATTGTCAGTTGCTGTCTGGTCTTCATCTAGGAGGTTCATGTAAAGGTTGCGATCCATGGTGTGTCTGGATTTATGCCATTTCTGTTCGAGCCTTCTTAGGCGGGTTTTGGCTTTCTGGAGTTCAGGTGTGTACCAGGGGGTTTTGGGTTGCTTGTTGTTTCTGTAGGGTGAGGAGGATGTTGCAGTTGAGGTTTGACTAATGGTGTTGTTCCATGTTGTTATGAGGGTTTCGACATTGCTCGTGTCTTCATAGAGAGAGGGGAGGATGTTGTTGAGAAAGTCTTTGTTGAATTGCTTGAAACATCTTCTCATTTATTGTTGTGTTGGGTGGTTTGCCTGGAAGTTGAGTGGTAGATAGAATCTTATAAGACTGTGACCGGACCACATGACTGGATAGATTTGAATTGAATGGGGAGGGTATGTGTGGATTATGTGTTCGTTAAGATTAGATTGAGTGTGTTGCCTTTATCATGGTGGGAGTTCGTATGTTTTGGGAGAGGTTTGTGGCTGCCATGGCTTCTAGGAAGGAAGTCACATGTTTGGGTTAGATGGAGAAGAGGTTGAAGTTGCCTAGTAGAAGAAGGTCCTTGTTTGTCTTGGCAATCTCGAGTGTCTTGTCCAGTATCCTTATTAGGTCAATAGCAGAGGTGGATGGTGATCTGTGGGTTAGGCCTATTGTGAGTTGTTTGTAAGTGAGGATGTCTGTTCTGTCCGTGCTCTCTGTAGACTGGATGTGGAAGTTGTAGTGGAATTTGGCTAGTGCAAGTACCCCTCCTCCTCTTCAGTGGGATCTTGGACAATGGAAGAAGTTGTACCCATGTGGGGTGAGTTGGTTCATTAGTCCTATGCTGTTTCGGAAAGCCAGGATTCGGTTATGCAGAGTATGTCAAGGTTGTGACTTGTGAGGAGGTTTCTGATGACTTGGATCTTGTTCTTGATTGAACATGTTTATAAGTGTGCATTTGAGTGGGTTTGTGGTTGTGGTGGGGTGTGGGTTTGTGCCCATTTGTGAGATGCGGATGGGTACTTTTATTAGGAGGTGAGCGTTTCTTTGCCTGGTATGGATGTGGGGGTTGGGTATGGGGTCGAAGGTATGGGCTGTGCATGCTATGTAGTGGTTGGTGAGTAGGTAGGTGTTGGAAGTGGAGGCTAATATCAGGAGTGCTAGCAGAGTGTACAGGGTTGCATATATAGGAAGCATTGTTCTTCTAGATAGTGTTTGGGATAGACTTTGTAACTTCCTGTGCTCCTGTTGTGGATTGTAGTGAATAGTTTATTGGTTGAGTCTGTGGAAGAGGTTGTAGCCTTTCCTGTTGGGTACGGCTTTGTAGAGAGTTAGAATTTATGCTGAAGGAGCACTGTGCTGCTGGCTGGGTAGTTGCACTTCAGTGTTGAGTCTTGGCAGTCACTGATGTCGTATGATGTATTCATGCTCCACTGTCGGCCTCAGATCTGTCGATCCCAGTCATCTGTTCTTTTTTCAAAGCTGCTGCAATGGGTTGCCCCTTTATTTATTCCTGCATGAAACTTCATTGAACATTGCTCAGGTTCCCAGTAGCCCTTTCTAGCCTAAAAAAGTGCCTGGAAAAAGTGCCCACCAGGAAAAGTAAGAAGTTCTGTATGTAAGTAGGTTGAGAACTAGCTTATCTCAAATGAATTTTCTGCTTCTGAGATTATGTAATTTGCATTGCAGCAGCAGGGCAGTCAAGAATGTCAAGGTGTCTCTTGCTTCCCACCATGGGAGCAGATATACTAACATCTGCACTCTGACATACAAGGACAAAATAATGATTCCATCAGCAACAGTGAGCAACCCTTTTCAAGGCAAGCTAGTTTAAGATCCTCTTGGGTCTGAAACGAATTGCCTAGTTGGGCAGGCTTATTATCTGCCTAGACAATAAGACATTTTTCTTTTTATCCAGAGAGCAATTTAAAGTTACTTTTAGTCAGAGAGTAGCCTAATTATATTTAGCTAAATTACTCTTTCCCTGGTTTTCAAAGTCTTTTGCGATTCTTCAAAAGTTTCCTTTTACAGTTAAATGGCCTACTTGTTTAATTTATTTTATTATTTTTTCTACTCTTTGACGAACTTTATATATAATGAAAGTATTAAAGAATTATTCATGCTCAGTCTTTGAAAAATATAAAAGTGATTAGGACAGAAAGTAGGGCATTCATTATAGAATCTGATTACATAAAAGTATTTCTGCCAGCCGCAGTGTACTGGGCCAAGAATTGAAATCACTTATGCAATCAACTGTGGTACTGACCACTTGTGTATACTTAAAAAAACTGTGATATGGGTAAACATATAACTTTGGCTGATTTGTGATTAAATGGAATAGTTTTATAACAGCTTACCTAGGTTGAGAGGGCAAGTAGGTACCTATTTTGAGGCTATTTTATAAAGACACATAGGTGCCTACATGTCTCTATAAAGTTAGGAAGATAGGAAGACTAACTTTGCGAAGATGGGCCAATACCTCAGGGAGTCGTTAGTGGGATGGGAACAGCTGGGGGATGTAGAAAAACAGTGGGCAAAACTGAAAGGGGGTATTTTAAGGGCAACCAACCTTTTTTGTTAAAATGGTAAATAAAGGCAAAAGGAACAGGAGACCGCTAAGGTTTTCGAAGGAAGTAGCTGAAAAAGTGAAGAAAAAGAGGGAGGCCTTCATGAAATACAAGAGATCACAGAGAGAGGAAGACAGGCATCTTATTTGGAAAAACTTAGAGAAGCTAGCAAAGTAGTCAAGAAGGCAAAGATTCAAAAGGAGGAGGAAATAGCCAATGCAATAAAATGGGGGGATAAGACATTTTTCAGATATATTAGTGAGAAGAGGGAGGGCAAAAGTGGTATTGTCAGACTCAAGGGTGCAGGAGGGGAATATGTAGAAGCTGATAAGGATAAAGCGGAATTGCTTAACAAATATTTTTGTTCTGTGTTCACAGATGAAGAACCAGGAGCAGGACCTCAGAAAACACCCACAAATAAGAACAGAAGCAAGGGACATCTTGAACAATTTTCAGAAGACTGTGTTCGTGAGAAACTAGCTCAACTTAAAGTAGACAAAGCGATGGGACCGGATGGGATACACCCTAGAATACTGAGGGAACTTGGGGACGTTCTAGCAACTCCACTGACTGACCTTTTCAATGCCTCGTTGGAGTCGGGAGTGGTGCCAAAGGACTGGAGAGAGGCTCATGTGGTGCCTTTACACAACAGCGGAAGTAAGGATGTGGTTGAAAACTACAGGCCGGTTAGTTTAACTTCGGTGGTGAGTAAATTATTGGAAACGCTGCTGAAAGAGAAAATAGTGAGGTTTCTGGAGTCCAGCAGATTACAGGATCCGAGGCAGCATGGATTCACCAGAGGCAGGTTTTGTCAGACAAATCTGATTGATTTCTTTGACTGGGTGACCAGGGAGTTGGACCGAGGGAGAGCTCTAGATGTGGTGTATTTAGATTTCAGTAAAGCCTTTGACACTGTTCCTCACAGGCGACTTATAAACAAACTGAGCACCCTAGGGATGGACCCTAAAGTTACTGCTTGGGTTAGAAATTGGTTGGGTGAGAGGCGACAAAGAGTACAAGTAAATGGAGCTCACTCTGACGAGAAGCATGTTACCAGTGGTGTGCCCCAGGGATCTGTCCTTGGTCCGATTCTTTTTAACATCTTTGTTAGTGATATAGCGGAAGGGCTGTCGGGTAAGGTTTGCTTCTTTGCAGATGATACCAAAATCTGCAATAGAGTAGACACCCAGGAAGGTGTAGATAACATGAGGAGGGATCTAGCTAAGCTTGAAGAATGGTCTAGAATTTGGCAGCTGGGATTTAATGTTAAAAAATGTAAGGTCATGCATTTGGGCTGCAGCAATCCAAGGGAGCAATACAGTATAGGAGGTGAAGTACTTTTGTCCACTAAAGAAGAGCGGGAACCTAGGCGTGGTTGTGTCTGATGATCTTAAAATAGCTAAACAGGTAGAAAAGGCGACGGCAAAAGCTAGAAGGATGCTTGTGTGCATACGGAGAGGCATGGCTAGCAGAAAAAAGGAGGTGATAATGTCTCTGTATAAGTCTTTGGTGCGACCTCATTTGGAGTATGGTGTGCAATTCTGGAGACCGCACCTTCAAAAGGATGTGAACAGGATGGAGTCGATGCAGAGGGTTGCTACTAAAATGATTAATGGTCTTCATTATAAAGCATATGAGGACAGACTTAAGGATCTTAATATGTACACCTTAGAGGAAAGGTGGGATAGATGTGATATGATTGAGATGTTTAAATACCTCCGTGGCATAAATGTTCAGGGAGAGAGCCTCTTTCAATTGAAAGCAAGTTCTGCTACGAGGGGACATGGGATGAGGGTGAAGGGAGATAGATTCAGGAGTGATATGCGGAAATATTTCTTTATGGAAAGAGTAGTGGATCCGTGGAATAGTCTCCCAGTGGAGGTGGTAGAGATGAGGACAGTAACTGAATTCAAAAAAGCATGGGACAAACACAGAGGATCTCTAAAGGTAAAAAGGGGACTGTTGTAGTTGTTGTTATGGAAGGACAGACTAGATAGGCCATGTGGTCTTTTTCTGTCATCATGTTTCTATGTTTCTAGATAACGCCTCTCCACTATTAAACTCCAACATACATGACCTAGACACATTTATAAGCTCATGCAACCAGATAAAAAATGGGGCCACAATATTCAAAGAACTTCAATCTTCAAAGCACATCAAATCCACACACCCATCATGGGTCACCAAGAATCTGGAACAGTTCAGACGGACTTCAGACGTCTAGGAAGAACATGGAAAAAGTCACAAGACAATGATATCAAGACACAGCTTCGTAAGAAACATAAAGAATATAATAACCTATGCAACAAAGTTCAAAAGGACTACATCACAAGCATACTTATGAAATCGCTCAACCGCCCTAGAGAATTATCCTTGATGGTGTCCCAAATGACCGATGAACCGAACTCAACCGACATATCATTCAACAAAATGCAAGTTGATCTCCAAGTTATGGCTGACTTCCTCTACAACAAACAGAGCACATCTATATCACAACACTAAGTACAACTGCAGCAACAGAACGGCACAGCAAAAAAATCACCCATGGAACAAATTCAACCTAATAACCAAATGAGAATGACTGGATATGATCAACAATTAAAATACCACACCATCACCACTGGACCCGGTAATATGGTTAAAAATCCTGTGCAATCAGTTTGCTCAGACCATTCTAAAGATAGTATACACCTCCCTCACGCAAAGATACCTACCTCCAACACTCATGCAAGCCTCAATACGCCCTATCCTAAAAAAGACCTCACTAGATTCAACAAGCCCCAGTTCATTCCAACCTGTTGCCAGCATCCAATTTTTATTAGGGAGGAGTGGTCTAGTGGTTAAGACAAGGTACTTCAGGCTGGAGAGCCAGGGGTTCAAGTCCCACCTGGGGACAGCAATCTCAGGCCAGAGAGACTGGGATTTCTAGTTCTATAGGCACTCCTTATGGTCTTGGGCAAGCCACTTAATCTCCATTACCCATGTTCCCTGTAAGTATTAGCCTATGTGTCACATATCCCCTTGTGTTAAATGTATCCTCCAATTGACTGCTTTGACCCAGTGAAAAGCAGGATATAAATACAGCTAAATAAATAAAATTTTGGCCAAAATAATAGAAAAGGTTATACAACAGCAGCTTCAAGACCATGTTGACCTGCACACCCCACTGGACCCACAACAACATGGTTTCCGCCCTCACCATGGCATTGAAACATTGTTAACGGATCTCTTCAGCAGACTCATCATTGGCTTGGATAAGCCCTGACAGGGATTTGTGCTCATCTTCCTTGATATCAGTGCTGCATTTGACTCAGTAGCATATCACATCATGCTAGACAGACTCACCAACATCGGTTTAACAGATGGTGCATTAAAATGGTTCACATCTTACCTCTTGGACAGGACTATTCAAGTAAAGATCGATACCACCAACTCAAAACCCTTTAATACAAGGTATCTCTCAAGGATCAGCTCTCTCTGGATTATTATTCAACTTATACATCCAACCCATCTGCAGTCTACTTAGAAACTGGAACATGCACTGGAACATCCTGGCAACAGGATCAGCACACCCGCAGGCTATCACAAGACTAAGCAAACAACATCTAAGAGAGCTCCCTCGCTACTGGCGCCTGCATTATGGAACTCCCTCCCTATGGACTTAAGGATCCTAAATGACACCAAAGACTTCCGCAAGGCACTCAAGACCCTTCTCTTTACTAAGGCCTATGCACAACCACCTTAAGTTGCCAACCACTAGATACCACCCAATTGGCCCAACAGCTACCTATACCACTTGGCCCCAACTACCTATTCCCATTTAGACCTACAAGCACATAGTATTTACATATGTGAGTCGTATCCCCTTCTGTTAAATGTATCCCTCCAATTGTGTTGTGACCACTTTGATTGAAGGATAAGGTGGCATACAAAACTGTCTAAATAAAATAAATAAAAACTTTCATCTCTATGCAGATATCATGTTTTACATGCCATTCAATACCATCAACCCATATTTCACAATCATATCTGACGCCTTTATCGCAGTTACAAACTTCCTTAAAGGCATAAGCCTCACAGTAAACAAAAACAAAACAGAAGCCCTACTCATATCCAGAGATCAGGAATTTAAGCCCCCAAAAAAGATCATAACGTGCATCATCATTGACAGCAGCCTCAACTTGTGTGCACACATTAAAAATACAGCAAGAACAACTTACTGGAAGTTGAAGCTTTTCTTGCTACAGTACAATAATATTAGATCTCTAGTGCAAGCCATCATTACACCCCACCTAGACTACGGAAACATTATCTATAAAGGTCTCCCCAACATGCACTATATTCGCTACAGCTAGTACAAAATACTGCTGTCAGAATACTAACAGCCAGTGCAAACCGACAACACATAACTCTAATCCCGAAAAGTCTACACTGGTTTCCAATTTCTCAACGGACAAAACACAAAGCCATCACTACAACATTCAAAATCCTTCACAATCTCTCAGCTCCCTGCCTCAATGCTCAGATCACAAAAGCATCCTCTACAAGACCAAGAAGAGCTACAAACCAGAATCTTCTGATCATCCCTCCACTCAAGACCAAGATCACAGAACAGACAAGTAACAGAGTGTTTTCCTGTATGCTCCCAGAATTTGGAACTCTCTGCCTGAAGCCATCAGAGCTGCACAATCAACTAAAGATCTGATAAGACTACTAAAAACACACCTATTCAAGGAGCACTATGGGCCCGATGACAATACCTAACTATAACTTTATCATAATATCATGATCAGTCGTCCAAATCAACCCTCCACTATTAACCCCCTCTGTAATATAAATGATCCACACCCCAATACTTGATCCTCTGTTGAACTGTGACCTACTCCCCTCTCCCCCTATTAACCCCATATTTATCTCCAAGTTATTTCTCCCTGTTTATTGTAAAACAAATCTATTGAGATTATGTTATGTTGTTTGATGTAAACTGCCTTAGATAAAGACGGTATAGAAAAACTGTTAAAAAAATAAATAAATAAAATTACCACCAAAATGGCCCAAGTTATAGATTTAAAAAGAAGGCTTGCTTTGGAGTCGGAGTGAAGACAGTAAAAGAAAGTAAATATTTTTTGCAAAATCCTGTTGTCCGTACAAAATAATATATTTATGTTCAGTCAGCTGACTAAAGCATCTAATTCAGTGTTCAGTAGTGGTGCCACCATTTAACTTGACATGGATAAGTATCTGTTGAAAATTATAAGTGGATTTTCTGCAGTGGCACTTACAATGCTAGTTCGACTGAAAATATTCATCACTTTAAATTTAACTGTATAAAGATATCAATATATTCACTGATTAATTTCAGCAAATCCAATGCCTCTCTTTGGATGAATTTAAAGTTAAAAACAGTTGAACTGCAGAATCGTCTTTTGAGCAGAGGTTATCTTCTTTCTAACATCAATAAGGCTTACAAACATGCGAGATTCACCAATCAAGAGCTCCTATTGCAATACAAGCTAGGTAGTGGTGAAGAGCATTTGACGTGTGTGTTGCCCTACTGAAGAGGGGCATTGGATTTGGTGAAATTAATCAAGAGGCACTGGCATATTATGCAAGTACATGATGTCTTCAAGGAACTCCCGCTTGTGGCTTATACATGGGGCTCTAACATTGGAGAGTTACTTATGTGGAAAACTGGTCATATGTCAACCATTGGATTCCATAAAGCTTGCAGGCACTGCTTATGGTGAGATTCTACAGTTGAGGGATCTAGGTGGGAGGTGCCCCATAAGCAGTTTCGGTGCAGGGCAAGGAAACAGACTGACTGTACATCTGGCTTTGCAATCTATACGATTGTGTGTCCATGTGAATTGGTCTATATAGGACATACCAAATGAACAGTGGAGTTGCAGCTGAGTGAGCATGCCAGCTGTATAAGAAATCAAGCAATGACAGCTCCTTCTGTTCACTATGGGCCCAATTCAGAGTCGGGGTTTGCGGGGCTGCACGTGGGAAGTGCAGCCCCGCAAGCCATCTGGACCCTATTTTCCCTCCTGCTTTCCCTGCATGGCTAGAACCGCAGGATGGGAAGAGCCGGCAGGCGGGCGGAAGAGGTGGGATCTGGATGGATTGGGGGCGGGCTGAGCTAGCAGGATGTACAGAGCTGATTCACTTCACAGCCCAGTATGTCCTCAAAGTGGAATAATCAGCACTGGAGGGGCGATTGGGCTCGGAGTTCCACCCCCCCCCCCCCCAGGGCCAGGGCAGGCTGCGGGAGGGTACTTGCCGCCCGATCTAGGCCCCGGTTGGCCAGCTGTGGGTCAGGCAGTTGGGAAGATGGGGGTTTTAGCCAGTGAGCCAGGGGCGCCTGCGGGGAGGACGTCCCCACAGGCAGACGGGCACACTGGGCCATCCTAAGGCCCGATTCTGTGTACTGCGGGAAAGCTTTGTTCCCGTGGTCCAGAATTGGGTCCTAATGGACCCATTTTGCTCGGGGACGTCCGGGCAGCCCAGATGTGCCCCTTCGTAAATCGGGCTCCACGTGTCCATGAATCACTCAGGTGAAGATATTAGTCAGAGAGTTATTGAACAGATCAAGTTAAAGCGGACTGGTGGTAAAAGAGAGAAATTTCTCAATTATTGAGAACAATGATGGATTTATAAATTAAGCATGGTGACTCCATAATGAAATAGAATGGCTGACACTACTATGAATGTGACTGGCTGTTATCATTTTGAATCTTATTGGATGAGACAAGTCATGTGGTGATGTTTTAAACTGACGTGTTGGTATTTTCACCTTAACAGCATGGATGCCAGAATCAGGTGCTGCATGAAAAACAATCCGTAAGGCAGAGAGAGGTGACAATCTAAATGCCTCTTGAAAAATGAATTCATGTCAGAGAAGAGATGGAGAAGAAATATTGTTAAGCTCAGATAAGTTTTAATTTTGGATTGACTCATATGCTATGAATTTTATTTGCATACTTAAAATCCTAAAAAATATATGGGACCAATTATGAGTTGTATGGGATGCCAAAAAATGTCTGGGTCTATATGAGACTGCATAAGTTCAAGAAATTACTCTGTAAATCAAGGTGATTGTGTAAAAAGTTAACTAGATAAAACAGATGTTCTGCTTGGAGTTCGCATAATATACAGTATGAGGCACATTCTGTACTATGCGTCCCGGCCTCTGTGTGACCGGTCAGAACTGATCCCACGGGACATGTCTAGCCCCCGTGGGATCAGTTTTGCATCTACGCCTGTATGTGCAAGCCAGGACTCAATTCCCATTGGCTGCATGTACAGGATTCTGCCTGGCTAACTCAGTCAGGCTCCTGAATGGAGCCACGGTGTCATGGCATCCGGATACCCTGGCACTGCAGCTCCATTCATGAGCCACAATCCCTGGCCATCAACCACTTTTCCCTTTCCCTGCACCCCTCACCCGTCATCTAGGGGTGGAATAAGTCCCCCATCCAGTCTGCCAGCCCCAGACGTACAGGGCTGCCTTCAGAATCAGTCCTGTACGTCCAGGGCCACGGACCACCCACTGCCCCCCCTAACTCTGCCTCCGTACCGCCCCTTCCCGCCCTTGTCTATGCCTACCTGTACAAACCCCTTGTTCATACAGAGAGGCTTAGTCAGGGATGGCAAAGGGGGCAAATAGCAGGATTGGACGTCCCAACAGGACATCCATCCCTGCTTTTTGCGGGACAGAATTTTGTAAATGATGAGTCCTATCTCCTCCACGATGGCCAAGGGGAACATGGTCATTGATCCGCCATCGGTACTCCTGAAACATATGCCCCTCCGATATGCTGTGAGCCACTATCGGAGCAGACAACACCTGATTTTGAAGCCGGGATCGATGTTCAATGAGTCTTTGCTTCATTTGTCTAGGAGTGGCAGATATTTTGATTGGATTAGCAAGCTGGCTGTCAAGTCAGCTAGTTAGGCATTGGTTGATTTTGTAATGACGTATTGAGGGATTTCCCGATAAGAACAGGAAGATCATGAAGGGCTGTTATTCAGTTGGGAATGGAGGCTGAAGAAGGATCACGAGGATTCTCTGATTTGAAACATGGTGCTATGTTGCTGTTATTGGATTGGTGAAGAGAACCTAGGACTGTTCCCTTGAGGAATGCTAGACAACACTGAACATATGCTAAGCAGAATTGAATCCAGTGGGAGCAGTTCTACACATTTGACGGACTGCACTGGTAAAAATATATCTGAAAGCTAAGTGCCTATTACCTACGGGGAGTGGATGATTACATGAATAATAAGTTCGTTGACAATGTTTTTAAGATAAGGGAGGAGATCACCGGTGTGAGTCTTCTTGAGGTTTCACGGGAGTGAACATTGAGTTATTTTTTAAGCTCATTAAAATGATTAAAAAGGACTAGATTTGCTACAAGAGGGGTGATCTCTCAAGGCAAATAGTCCAACAAAAATTAGGAGTTTGGAGAAATTTCTACTAGGGATATTAGGGGATATATTCTTTTTATGGATTGATATCAATATCCCCGGGGGTTTGTTGAATTTATAATAGAGAAAGAAATGGCAAGTCTTAGCTATCAGATGGATGTGTGTGGAGAAGGAGAGAGAGGAGTCAAAGACAACCCTAAGGTTGCAAGCCGAGGAAACAGGGAGGTATAGAGAGTTCTCCACAGAGATTGAGAAAGGAGGAAGAGTAGAGGAGGTTTTAGGGGGGAAAATAAGAAGCTCAGTCTTGGCCATGTTCAATTTCAAGCAGTGGGGAGACATCCAAGCAGCAATGTCAGAAAGGTAGGCAGAGATCTAGGTCTGGATTGCTGGAGAGATTTCAGGCATAGAGAGGAAGATCTAGGCGTCATCGGCATAAAGATGGTACTGAAAGCTATGGGAAGAGACGAGCACACTAAGGGACTGGGTATAGAAAGAGAAAAGGAGTGGATTCAATACAGATTCTTGAGGTATGCCAACTGAGAGCGGGATAGCAGCAGAGGAGGAGCCACCAGAACAAACACTGAAAAAGCGATGGGAGAGATAAGAGGAGAACCAGGATAGTTCAGAGCCCTTAAAACCAAGTGAGGACAGGTTATCAAGGAGAAAGTTGTGGTCAACAGTGTCAAAAGCAGCAGAGAGGTCAAGAAGGATGAGGACAGAGTAAAGGCCGTTGGATTTTGCCAGGAACAAGTCATTGGAGATTTTGGCAAGAGCTGTTTCAGTAGAATGTAAAGGATGTTAAGCCAGATTGTAAAGGATCTAGGAGGGCATGAGAGTAGAGGAAGTCAAGGCAGCGGTGGTGAACGATACATTCAAGTAGTTTAGAAACAAAGGGGAGGAGGGAGATTAGTCAATAATTAGAAGGACAGGTAGGACCAAGTGAGGGTTTCTTGAGGAGAGATATAGCTACAGCACACTTGAAGGCTGCAGGGACAGTTGCAGTGGAGAGAGTCATAGGTTGAGAATATGAGAGATGGAAGGGACAACAGTGGAGGAGATGGGGGCTTAGGAGACAGGTAGGGATAGGTGCAGAAGAGCAGATAGTGAGTTTGGAAGAAGAAAGAAGGTGTGTAGTTTCCTCTTCAGAGATCACAGAAAAGGAAGAGAGGGTAGCAGAGGTAGAGGGGGAAAGTTGGGAGTGAAGAGGGGGTTAAGGGGAAGTAGCTGACTTTGTGGAGAATTGGAAGGTGATCTTGTGGATTTTGTCATGGAAATAGCCAGGGTTTGGGCAGAAAGAGAGGGAGGAGTCGGAGGTGGAGACATTTTGAGGAGAGAGCTGAGAGTAGTAAAGAGACAGTGAGAGTCAGAGGCAAAAGTATTAGTCAGATGGACATAATAGTCTTGTTTGGAAAGAGCTATGGCTGACTGGAAAGAGACAAGTATGAATTTGAAATGTAGAAAGTCTGCAAGGAAGTGGGATTTGAGCCAAGCACGCTCAGCTGAATGGGCACAGGAATGCTCTCCTATGGTCAGGGTGAGTGGCCATATGACCCGGAAACAGAGCCTGTGGCATCACTATGACCCCCTAGGTGCACATGTGCACTAATATGTAGCCCCCCATGCAGAGGAGGTGGTGGGCAAACTGCACATTCATGTGCCAGACCAACATTTTGCCAGTAGTTGTAACACCTCATTTGCAAGTCCCACCCTCAACTGTTTTCAGCCATCTCCAACCCTGACTGAGTGGCTCACTTTGGTAAATTCACAGAGCATATACCCTATCTTCCAGCCCCTCCCCAGCTCAACACAGCAGCTGGCGTCTCACATCTTGCCAGTCCATATGCAGACCCGCACATTTATTTTCCAGACTACTGTTGCTTTGTAGGTATTTGTATGCACACTCTCCCAGGGGGTACAGTCCTCTGCTGATGGCTCCGTTTTTGTGGCTGTCAGGGTCATTGGTTTTGCTATCATGGCCGCTGCACATTGATAAACCTCAATTGTTGCTGCCCTAGGCAACTGCCTCGGTACAGTACCAGCCATGGGTATCTTGCCTATTGTCTATGTGGGATGGCTCTGGGCTGCTACCTGTATGGGGATCACATTCATACCACGTATTCAGACTGTACCAGAATGGCTGGTGCAACTAGTGCCTGGCCAGAGGCTGGCATTATTGTCACCTGTGATAGCAGCATTTTTTATTTATTTATTTATTTAACATTTCTTATATACCGCGCTATTTGTCATCAGCGCGGTTTACATCAAAACAATAGAACACTTGACCAGATACATTGGCCGTCGTTTACATAAAACGGGGAGTTAACATGGAGGAGTTTATGGTCTGCAGCATCACTAGTGGAGCTGCGCTAGCTGCATGCAGTTGGTCCCGCCCACTCTCTACACCCAACTCCACCCTAACCTCTCCTTTTTGTGTGGTATGCCGGTAGGACAGCATTTTTAGCATGGCTGCATTATTCTGATCACCCAGCTACCACAGGGCCTGGATGTACGCTGTTCGCATGGTAAACCCCGCGCTCCCAGCTACCATGCTTTAGTAAGTACTATATGCCCTGAAATTTAACCTTTTTCTGAAAGTGGAGATAGTCACTCAGATCTTACAGTGGTCATTTTAGAAACATGTATACATGTAAGTGACAGAATTTGCATGTATAGACTGCATATACAGTATATGCACATAGCAATTTTGGAAAGCCACTATTTGCATTTGTAGAGCCCATGGGACGCAGAGATTTCAAGGGACTTTGTGGGGAAGTGGTTTGGACATGTTTAACAAATAGATATTAATATCTCAATTTACAATGGGAAGCCATGTCTAAATTAAAAAATACCCATGCTGGCTTTTGCATTTACCCCAAAGATAGGTGCAAAGGCCAACAGAACTACCATTTACCCGCCCCGCCCCGCCCCCCCCCCCCCGGCATCCCTCCGATAATATTAGCACACCCTCTGACACCATTATCATACATACCACCACCATCCAAACTCCCACGGATGCTCCCTGACATGATTAGCTTACCCCAGACATCTTCCTTGATGCCCCAACACCATTAGCATACCCCCCCCCCCACCAAGCTCCTGACACCCCACCAAACATCCCTCAGCTCTTACTTTGGGTTTCCCTAGTGGTCTAGCAGGAAGCAGGAATAATTCATAGTTTCTCTTCCTCCATAAGGGTGCCTGGGTTCAAAATGGCACCTCTGATTTCTAATGGTAGTCTTGTGGTACTATCACTAGGGGTCAAGCTGCCAAGTGGAGTGGAGGAGTAGCCTAGTGGTTGGGGCAAGGTACTTCAGGCCGGAAGGTTGGGGGTTCAAATCCCACTAGAGGACAGCAACCTTGGGCCGGAAGGACTGGGGTTTCTAGTCCCACAGGTGCTCCTTGTGGTCTTGGGCAAGCCACTTAACCCTCCATAGCCTATGTTCCCTGTAAAATAGTTATCTCCAAGTTATAATGCCCTGTTCAATGTAATTTCAGTTTGTTCAATGTAAACCACACTGATGCAGAATAGCGCGGTATATAAGAGAAATAAATAAATAAAATAAGGAGCACATACTCGCTGTGCTGCTGGACACTGCAAGAATTATTTGGAAGGGACTGTTCTGGATGGCTGCTCTCTTCATTGGTTGACTCATCAATGTGTGTTACCTTATTAGTCTTAGGGGTATGTTTACTAAACTGCGGTAATGTAGCAGCGGTTACGTTAACGCGTGTTAACGTTACTTAACCCGCGTTAACGTCACCGGCCGCGGTAAGTCCTGCAGAGGGTGGAGAGAGGGCAGAGAGAAGGGGTCAATAGGCAGGGAGTGGACGGGGAGAGGCTCCTTTTACACTAATGTGGGGAAATGAAGAGCCAAACATTACTGGGACTGAAAACCTGTCGTTAGATGCACATTTGCAGGAGGGTGAAACCATTTCAGCATCAGCAATGTACAACATAGGCAGGGAGCCCAAGAAAAGTGATAGTAGTGCTCCATTTGCAGCAACAGCATAATGCCCAAGTATGAAATACCACTATGGCGATGGTGCAAATAGGGCATAGGGGGCTACAGGCGGGACATGTAGTTGGGGCAGCTGGGGCACAGGGTGGACTAAGCAGTCGTCTAGGTGGCACACAGGAACATAGAAACCGGACATCAGCAAGACAGCAGCTGACAAAGGCAAAACCACAATCCACCTACATCTACCTAGTCCACCCTAGCTAACAGTTGCCAGGGCACTGACCTAACATCCCCCCAGCCAACCCTCCCCCAAGCGGAAGGGACATAATATTAGGAGGCGGTGATGGGGGGGATGTGAGGATGCCCATGTATGCCTCCCCACCCCAGACCCCGCTCCCTAGGCGACCGCCTACCCACACAGTGGATGGCCTGGGACAGCGCACTACCAGCACCGACAGCATATGGCCATGTCAGCATGGGAGGGGGGCACCTGCCTGCAGTAGACCTAAGCCATGCTCTGTACCAGTACGTGGTGTGCAGTGCAACATAAATGTTCTGGCTGAGGAAAAGTACAGGTAGCTCCAGAGACTAGTGTGTATCTGTGGTAACAGTGTGGTGCAGTACACACAGGCAGTGTGTCCAAAAGCAGAAGGTTACAGGGTCAAGCCCCAGCTGTGGCTCCTTCAGAGCATGTCCCTACATTTTACCCTACAATACAGATACAACAGCAACATGTGCAAAGCCCAAAGCATCTACAAACACCCACTCACACAGGCTCCACAATCCAAAGCTGCATGGAGAGTCAGGCTGTTGGCCCCAGCATGGAGCTGCAGTTATCACCAGAGCACTACTTCTACCTCCTGCACAGTTTATCAATGTCAGCACTGTGATCGGGACCAGTGTGGTGGGCAGGGTTGCCAACCACCCCTATCTTTGCACAATGCTGCAATAGGAGTGTGTGTGTATGTCTATCCATTGTTTTATGGCTGCCCACACCTCACTGGGCCCACAATATCCCACTGTTATCAGCATTAGCCTGAATATGTGCATAATGAGGAGCCAGGTTTTGTGGGTATGGCCCGGACAGGGCGGATTGGCCAGGATGCATCTTCACTGTAGTTCCCAACCACCGCCTGCATGGACAGGGTGGCCACAGCATGTCATGCTGGGAAGACAGTCTCACTCTGACCGAGCAGTGACCATGGCATGTCTAGGTTCCCACATAGCACTCTAGAAACATAATCACAGAAAAGAACTACATGGCCTATCTAGTCAGTCCTTCCATAACAAACAACTACAACAGTTCCCTTTTTACCTTTAGAGATCCTCTGTGTTTGTCCCATGCTTTTTTTGAATTCAGTTATTGCTCTCATCTCTACCACCTCCACTGGAAGATTATTCCATGGAACCACTACTCTTTCTGTAAAGAAATATTTCCACATATCACTCCTGAATATATCCCCCTTCACCCTCATCCCATGTCCCTTCATAGCAGAACTTGCTTTCAAATGAAAGAGGCTCTCTCCCTGAACATTTATGCCATGGAGGTAGGGTTGCCAACTGGCTCCAGATGCGCCCGACAGACTTGATCCAGTCCTGGGTTTACCTCCATTGCATGCAGTGACTTGTAGTTTTCCATTTCTTATGGAGTGCAATGGAGAAATTAGAACTACATATCCCTGCATGCAATGGGGTAAACCCAGGACTGGATTGACCCTGTCGGGCGCATCTGGAGCCAGTTGGCAACCCTACATGGAGGTATTTCAACATCTCAATCATATCACCTCTATCCTGCCTTTCCTCTAAGGTGTACATATTAAGATCCTTAAGTCTGTCATCATATGCTTTATAATGAAGACCACTAACCATTTTAGTAGCCACCCTCTGCATCGACTCCATCCTGTTCACATCCTTTTGAAGGTGCGGTCTCCAGAATTGCACACTATACTCCAAATGAGGTTGCACCGAAGACTTATACAGAGGCACTATCACCTCCTTTTTTCTGCTAGCCATTTTTCTCCGTATGCACCCAAGCATCCTTATAGCTTTTGCCATCACCTTTTCTACCTGTTTAGCTACTTTAAGATCATCAGACACAACCACGCCTAGGTCCCGCTCTTCTTTAGTGGACAAAAGTACTTCACCCCCTATACTATATTGCTCCCTTGGATTGATGTAGCCCAAATGCATGACCGTACATTTTTTAATATTAAATCCCAGCTGCCAAATTCTGGACCATTCTTCAAGCTTAGCTAGATCCCTCCTCATGTTATCTACACCTTCCAGGGTGTCTACTCTATTGCAGATTTTGGTATCATCCGCAAAGAGGCAAACCTTACCCGACAGCCCTTCTGCTATATCACTAACAAAGATGTTAAAAAGAATCGGACCAAGGACAGATCCCTGGGGCACACCACTGGTAACATCTTTCTCCTCAGAGTGAGCTCCATTTACCTGTACTCTTTGTCGCCTCCCACCCAACCAATTTCTAACCCAAGCAGTAACTTTAGGGTCCATCCCTAGGGTGCTCAGTTTGTTTATAAGTCGCCTGTGAGGAACAGTGTCAAAGGCTTTACTGCAATCCAAATACACCACATCTAGGGCTCTCCCTCGGTCCAACTCCCTGGTTACCCAGTCAAAGAAATCAATCAAATTTGTCTGACAAGACCTGCCTCTGGTGAATCCATGCTGCGTCGGATCCTGTAATCCGCTGGACTCCAGAAACCTCACTATTTTCTCTTTCAGCAGCGTTTCCAATAATTAACTCACCACCGAAGTTAAACTCTACACTATCTGCTTCCAGTGATACTTGTGTGTTTGTAGTGCTGGGGCCCAATCACTGAGCTACCTGCCTGGTGCACATAGTTCTTCTGTGTGCATGCACTATGGGCTGGCTAGTGGACTGTCTGCAATTAGTCTGTGTATGGTTGAAACACCTTGTAGGATGCTGCAGGTTCAGTCTGACTGTGCCATCTGCTGGTGAATGGCAGACTGTGGTGTGAGGCAGTTGAGGTTTTCCAGACCTAACCCCAGCATTATTGCTGGTTAGCCCCAGTCACAGGTATGGTTCTGGCTCATTCACTTTAGAGAAGGGAGGTTGCTTCACCGGGGCTCAGGCATCTGTCCCTTAACTACAAAAAGAGGTGATGGTGGGCCCTTTGGGGTATATAGTGTATACCACTTTGAGCTGTAGAGGCATTGCTACACAAACCTCATGCAAGTCCAGAAACCCCTCTGCCCTGATAACAGGTGCCCATGTCAGCCAGACTCGAACACTGGGTATGCACTAATCTGGGTGGTGTCTGGTCCTAGAATACCACATGTGACTGCAGAAGACAGATGGAAACCAAATTACCTTCAGATGCACTGCAAGGAATGCTTATCATACACTGGTAATGATGGGGATATACAGCAGGATCTATCTCTAGCACCACATGTACTGCGGACCTGGTGCTGGGCACCCATCCTATTCCTCAGGGAGAAGACAGAACCTGCACAATGGCATGGTCTGTAGCTACGCTGTGCCAGTATCATGCACTGTCAGTTCGTCTTTCCAAGCTGAGGTACCGGAGAGGTGCAGACCCCATTTGGTGATCAGCTTTAGACAGCTATTCAGCATGTGCATTGCATCATGGGTACTGGTGGGGTTACCCTATCCTGGCACTCAGAGCAGACAGTCTGTGTGGTGACCTGCAGTCCTTCTGTACCCAGCCATTGCTATGAGTTACGTCATGGAGGTATAGTCTACTGGTTAGTACAATGTTGTTCTCGGCAGTGATCAAGGGTTCAATTCCTTATTGTTCCCTCCTTTCATGCCTGTCCTACTCAAATAGTTTGCATGCCTGTAACAGTCATATTTTTTCAGATCTGTGCTGCCGGTCCATAATACACTCGCCACAGTTGCCAACATTCCTTCGGTCCGTCTATCTTCGTCTGTCAGCTGTGTAGAGTTCTGTCTACCTGTGAAGGCTGCCACCCCATGTCCTGCACTGCTACCCTTTCCTGCATTGCGCCTCTTCGTGCTTGCCTCACCTGTGCCTGATCTGCATGCCACCACCACTCCTCTGTCCACCCATCATTGTAACTATCCTGCCACCTACGCCTCCACTGGGGGACACATAGTCCCATCATCTGCCACCCACTGTCTTTCCAGTTCTTTACATTGCCAACACCCTGTGCTGTGGTACAGTTGCCCCAACATTTTTGTCAGCGGTACTGGCAGCCACATGGGATGCCCGCAGATATGGCAGGTCCAGCAGCTCCCAGCTCTCCCTCCTTCACTCACCTGTTCATTGCCTTTCCTCGGTGCACTATCTAGTGTTAGGGCTACATCTGTTTCTATGCCTCACAGGTCATGCATGTCAACCTGAAGCACCTTGTAGACCTTAGGGCACACTAACCTAGGGCACCATAACCTTGTTAGGCCACCTTAACCTATGGTTCCATAACCCAGGGTACCTTCTAAGGTGCCTTGTCCAGGGTTGTCTAATACGGCACTTAGCCTAAGGAGCCCTATAGGGCACCTTACAAAGCACCTTATGAGGCACCTTACAAGGCACCTAACAAGGCATCTTATAGGGCACCTTACAAGGCACCATACAAGGTGCATTGTAATGTTCCTTGTAAGGTGCCTTATAAGGCGCCTTGTAACGTGCGTTAGTTTAAGGCGCCTTGTAACGCGCATTAGCTGACACGGCTTGCCGTAACGATGCAATGCCCATGCCTTTATATGCGCATCCGTAACACTACCGGGGAACTTAACGCAGGTAACACTACCGGAGTTTAGTAAACATACCCCTTAATGTTTTATCCTTGAGCTAATCTGTGGTGGCTAGATAAAACCCTATGGTGATTTCCCATCGATTGGTACCTCCTGTTATTTTAGAGTGCAACAGTCACTTTTAATACTCTTTAAGTCCCTGACCAGAGCTGGCCCTAGGGTTGGTTCAAGTTATTGGATGCCCTTGAGCCTTACACCCCCCCACCCCCTGATATTTTGATAAACTCAACAATCATGGTCATTTGAAGACCATCTTTCCAACAGCAATCATTCTCTGCCCAGCCTATATGTGCAACTACTTGTTTCCCCTGTTAGAAAAATCACATTTGATCTTAGCCGGGGACTGCTACTGCTAATCTTATGGCAGCCCTCAGCTCCACCACTGCTGTTAGTATGAACACCTCAGTTCTTGCTAGCACAGCCTTCCTTGGACTCTCCCATTCCTACATCATCATCCTAGGAGCAATGACATATGAGGGTTTGGGTTTTATACTATTACACTATACACACAGAAGAATCAGGAAATACACCACCCATTCACAAACCCACCCAGATATACAGGGTCACTTTTATTAGAAAGACAGCAGTGTACTGCTGTGCAGTCACTAGCTACTCACTCAGAATACTCTGCAATTCTACTGATGTGCTATTACAGAGAGAAAGACTAAGCTGTGCCTGGAAGGGTGCAAACTGAAACACAAACACAGTGCAAAGAATTCTTTTGATTCTTGTAAATAAATTGAAACAATAAGAAAAAGAGAAAGGGGGTAGGGTTAGCTTGGGTTACTGTTTTTCCCCATTACTGTGTGGCTGTGACTGAAGGAGAGGGGCTGGATGTAGTGGGCCTATCTGTATAATTTTGTGGATCTCCCTCTTTCCACCCTCCCTCTGCCACTTTACTATACTGAGAGTGTTCAGTTGGTTAGAGGGATTTTTTGGCTCATCACTATCCACATAAAGTGGTATTTTAGAAAGGACATCCAGGTGAAATCTGGGGTATCCAGGGCAAAACATCCAAAAAACTGCCAGAGACGTTTATGTTTCAGCCTGATTTTAGCAACTTGGGTGTCCCCAAGATGGACGGCTACCCGGTCAGCCACAAAAACATCCCCGTGAGAAACACTTAGTGCAGAGGCATCTATCCTATGCTGAATATATGTCCATGCGAGTTATTTTGCATGCGTGGACATGAAAACAATTGTCCAGTTTCCCTTCATTTTTCGTTATCATCATGGAACGTATAGGGGATATCAGATTACCTTCCCCTCTATGTCCTCCAGGTGTCTGGATGGTAGTACAAGGGCATTTCTGAAATCTATTCATGTCCTGGAGCAGGAATAGATATGGATGGTGCTGCTAGAGGGCAAGGACGTTCTCGCTGTTTCTGAAATCGGGCACACACATCCAGTTTGCCTGGAATAACCCTCAGTCATGTCTCCATCAGACCCCATTCGCACTTCGTCCCCCTTCAATTCCACTTCCTGTTGAAAAGGAAGTAAAATCGGAGGGGGGGGGGGGGAGAAGCATGAACTGCATCGAGGCTCCGAAGAGAAGGTAATACCGGCACCGCAGTACCTTTTTAAAATGTATTATCACCACTGCATATCCTAGAGAGGTGCGGCAGCAATGGCAATGGGCGCAGGGGCTGGAGCAAGCAGTGAGATTCGCCTAGAGTGCCTCACATCCCTGCACTGGCCCTGGGTGCAGTAAGTACTTTCCTGTCCTCAGAAGGCTCGCAATACTTTCTATAGGAGGAAATAGAGGGTTAAGTGACTTGCCAAATGCTGGGTCCATATCCGGTCACTGGCATTGAATATCTGGGTTTGCCACAGACCCCGGAAGCTAACCGGGCAGTAGCAGTATTGAGTTGCTGCCTGGTTAGCATCTGCAGGTAAAGTTAGACCAGCTTTTGCCATTCCTTACTTTACCTGAGGGTCACTAACCAGGCAGTGGCACAATAACACTGCTGCCCGGTTAGCAATGGGTGCCACCTCCGCTTCACTCCAGAATGCCCCTGGAGCACTCCGATGCAAACCGTGTAAATGCCTTTGAATATCAGGTCCCTTGTTCCTTTCCTAGACCTTTAAAGCTAGAGTGGAAGAGCAGCCTAGTGGTTAGAGCTAAGAACCAGAATAAGTAAGGTTCAAATCCCACTGCTAGTTCTTATGATATTGAGAAAGCCACTTAACCCTCCATTGCCTCAGGTACAGTCTTAGGGGAACGCTTACTAAGATGTGCTAACTGGTAGTATGGGGATTGGCATGCACGAAGAGCGCTGTGACAAGTTAGCAGGAGGACTTAATGATAAAAATCTCATGCAACCCAGTTAGTGTGCAGCTGGGTGGGTTATGGGCCTGACAGCACATCGCAATTAGCACGGGTATTTTGGACACATGCTAACCACGCCTGTTGCTGTTAGTGTGGGTGTTGTGGATTAGCATTATGCTATCAACAGGGCGATGGACAGACAGGCACTCAAATATTAGCATGGCCTCCAGAGCACACCTTAGTAACCACTAAAGATTAATGAGCATTACTGAAAGTTAATGCACATTAAGTGCTACCATGGGCCATGGAGGCACTTGACGTGCGTTAACTTTACGCACATTAAACTTTAGTAAAGATGACCCTAAAGTTTATAAGCCCTCCTGGGACAGAAAGGTACCTGAATGTAACCCAACTTCAGATGTTACAGAAAGAAGTGTGAACCAAATCCATTCCCTTGGTTCATAGCTCATAATTATTGCAAACAAAGGTTGTCTATTCCTAAAATAAATTGTGTTTATACTGTAGAATACAAACTTTGTATGTGCTTAGTTAAGGAAGAAGCTTTCTTTTTTTCCCATCATCTTTGTATTTTTCCCTTGCATTAAGACAAGAGGCGAATGAGACTACCATGTAATACAAAGTGAAGTAGTCAGTATTTCCCACAGCAGCCCTCCAGCGCTTAAAGACCTCAGTTCACTTTGTTCTTGCTAGCCCAGACTTAAGCTATAGCAACGAGAAAAATGAGCTTTGTCTAATGACAAGATTGCAGCATAAACTCCTCTCTTTAATAAACAGTAGGATAATCTCTTCCAAAGAGGATTAGAAAAAGAGGATTTGGGGATTTGTGCTGTATTTTTATGATTAGAAAATCCTGCTCAAGAGTTCTTAAACATATCCCTAAGCTCTTACTTTAATGCAAAATATAGAAATACCAAGCCCATTTTTCATTGACCACTTCTTCCCAAAAGCTAACTACTTGCTCCAAATCAAATGCAGATGAAATTGCTGGGAATATACTGAATGTTCATATGAATGTAAATAGAGTCACTTACCAAAGTGTAATACTACCATCATGCTCACCACTTGTATTAGAAACATTGTTTTAAGCCACAGGAGGGAAATTAGTCACACCGCATAAACTCCTGCCTGCTGGATTAAGTAAATTGTTAAGGAATTGTTTCATGATTACAGAAAGTGAAAAAAAAATAAATTATTGCCCTTTTCAATATCATCTACACATTCATTTCTACTGAAGATATCATGGGACAATGCTACTAAAAGTGCGGTAATTTTATGCCTCTAACGCAAGGGGGTATGTTTACTAAACTGCCCTAATGTTACTGGCGTTAGTTGCAGCGATAATGTGAAGAATGCCATATAAGGAGTGGGCGTTCCAGTCCTAAGGTAGCAAGAATATGTATCGCTCGATAGTGGGCGCCGTGGCACGTTAACGCGCGTTAACCCTAAGTACATGCCAGCGCAGTGTTAGAAGCTGTAACGATGTAGCCCACTGGTTACTGCAATGACTGTGTAGACAGAGGTCATGGGTTTGATCCTGCAGTGGTGTAATCTAAAAAGGGTGTCTGAGGCATTTTCTTTTAATTTAAATCAGTGCTGCCAGCAAAAACACCCTCACAGTGCCATAACCTAAGGTGCCTCATAAGGCGCCCTATAAGGCACCCCATAGGTCACATTAAAAAGTGCCCTGTCTGCCAAGGCACCCTATAATGTGCATTATAGGGCACCTATGAGGCACCTTAGGCTACAGCACTATGAGGGTGTTTCTGCTGGCAGCACTGATTTAAATTAAAAGAAAAAACCTCAGACAGCCTTTTTAGATTACACCACTGCAGGATTGAATCCATGACCTCTGCCTCCACAGTCATTGAAGTGACCAGTAGGCTACATCTCTATAGCTGCTCCCACACTGCTGGCTGGCTACAGAAAGACTGCAGGTCACCACACAAACTGTCTGCTGTGGTTACCAGGATAGGGTAAACCCACTCGTATCCATGATGCACTGCACATGCAGATCAGCAGTTTACAATTGATCACCAGATGGGGTATGCACCCCCACAGCACCTAGGCCTGGTAGGGGGAACTGACCGTGTGTGTTACTGCCACAGAGTAGCTACAGACCGTGACATTGTGCGGGTCCTGTGCTCACCCTGAGGGTGGGGTGGGGCACCCAGCACCAGGTCCGCAGCACCTGGCTTGGCTGAGATAGGCTATACTGCAGGTCCCCATCAGTGCCAATGTGTGATAGGTAGTCCTTGCAAGCATATTTAGGTTGCACCTCTGTCCATCTGTATTTACCAGTCACGTTTAGCCCCTGTGGGCTATGATGCACCCAGAATAGTGCATATCCTATGTGGGTGCCATGGTCACATGTTCTAGGTGAAGGGGGGTGTTTAGACCCAAAAGTGGATTATGTAGCATCACCGAACCTGCCCTCTGTGGCTCAGGGTGGGGGGACAGGACCTCCCACCAACAGATCAACATTGTGCATCTCTGCAATAGTGGCAGTAGAGAGGACCATCAACCCCAGTCCTGCTGGGGAACAGGCACCCTACAGGGCAGTCAATGCAGATCTGTACGCATCATATAAGGCAATGGCAGACAGGCAGAATGCTGAGAAGCTCAGCTGCCCCCCACCACTATCAGACATTCACCAACAGAGGGCACAGTCACTTTCCACCCACTGCACCCTACAAGGTATTCCAGCCATACACATGCCAACTGCAGACAGTCTACTAGCTAGTACATAGTGCATGGAAGAACTGTGTGCACACACACCAAGTAAGCATGTCAGTGCATGGGCACCAGAAAAGAGAACCCATAAATATCACTTGAGAGAAATGCTGAATAGCACTGTGGGGGAACCTAGCCATGCCGTGGTCACTGCTCAGTCAGGGTGAGAGTGACCTCCCAGCATGACATGCTGTGGCCACCCTGTCCGTGCAGGTGGTGGTCGGGAACTACAATGTCCCAGCCATTGCCCTATACCCTGTGCAGATGCATCCTGCCCAGGCCACCCTGTCCGGGCCATACCCACAGTACCTTGCTCCTCATTATGCACATTGGCAGGCTAACACTGGAAACAGTGCAAGCAGTGTGGGCTCAGTAAGGCGTAGGCAGCCACAACACACTGGATAGACAGACACACACTCCCACACCTATGCCTGCATTGTGCAAATATAGAGGTTTGTGGCAGCCCTGGCCGCCACACCAGTCCTGGGCACAGTGCAGGCATTGCTATGGTACGCAAAACTGTTGGGGTCACTCCCCGGGGTGGTAAACACTGTCAGAATCAATAACTGAAACATACTCCACAGATATCAGAAAGGTTGCTATAATGAATCTCTATAAACAAATTGTGTTTAACTTAGGATTTGTTATCTGACATTAATCATAGCAACCTTTTGATATATGTGGAACGTATTCCGAAGTTTTGGACGGCATTGCTAAGGTATACAGGTGCCAGTATTGGGAGATGCTGCTCCGCGCAGGGCCCAACAGCCTGACTCTCCATGAGGCATTGGATAGTGGAGCCTGTGGGTGTGGGTGTTTGTACCCCTGTTGGCTTCTGCTCTAGGGCTGAGTTTCCCAACTCCGGTCCTGGTGGGCCAAACACTGTTCAGGTTTTCATGCTGTCCCTAATGAATATGCATGAGATACATTTGCATACAATGGAGGCGGCGCATACAAATGCAGCACAGGTATATTTATTAGGGACAGCATGAAACCTGAATGGTGTTTGGCCCTCCAGGACTGCAGTTGGGAAACTCTGCTCTAGGGATTGCACATGTTTATGGTGTCTGTGCTCTGTAGGGTAAAATATAAGTGTTTCAGGCATGTTTATTTTATCTGCAATAAAGGTTCTGTCATTATTACCACAGTTTAGTACTAAGGAAGATATGGGGACAGGGTTGTCAGGAGCCACAGTTGGGACTTGAACTTGTGACCTTCTGCTCCTGAACACACTGGCTGTGTGCACTGCACCAAGCTATTGCCCCAGGGGCAGATCATTCCCTGGGATACCATGACTGTTTGTCAGACAGACCTTGTCTGTTGCAGTGCACGGCACCCACCTAAACGGGGCTTGGCCGTGGTCTGCTGTGGGCAGATGCCACTGCCCCCTCCACCACCAGCACCCCTCCGCCACCATGCTGTGATACCCTTATGCAGGTAGTGCTGGTGGTGCGCAGTCCCAGGCCATCCAGTGTGCCGGTAGGCAGCTGCCTATGGTGTGGGTTCTCGGGTAGGGGTGCCTACATGGACATGCGTGCTTCCCCCCCGGCACCGCCTGCCAATGTTATGTACCCTTGGGGGTACCTGCTGGGTAATATCCCCTGTGACACTGTGGGACACACACTCATGTCCATGTTGGACCCTCGTCAGTTGCTGTCTTGCTGCTTTACAGTTTCGGCATTCCTATGTGCCACCTAGGCATCTGCCTAGTCCGCACTGTGCCCCAGCTGGACCACAGCATGTGCCGCCTGCAGCCCCTTGTATCCCATTTACAGCATCAGTACAGTTGCCCTTCCCTATGTGCCCACTCTGCTGTTGCTGCACATGTGCACCCCATAACAAACCTGCTCAATATAAACGACAAAAACCCTGATCACCGCTATTTCAATGTGGGATCATTCACTTTGTAGGGGGACAGAGCATAGGCCCTTCAAACATGATATCTTCCTTTTTACGCTTTGTCAGTAGAGTTGCTTTATGTTTATTATTAATATTACTATTGGCTAGCTTGGTTATTGGGATTTCAAATGTGGTTCTGGTCATTTTCTATGTTTATTTGTCTTTTTGGTTCCTGCACATGTATCGCTACTATCACCTTTCTGGGTTTCCCTGCCTTTGCTGTACATTGCTGACTAAAATGGTTTCTCTCTCCTGCAAATGTGCCTCTAGTGCGAGGTTTTCACTGGTGCTAATTTTCAGACCTTCATTTCACGGTGTTAGTGTGCATGGAGCTTCTCCCCGCCTACTCTACGCCCACTGATCCCTATCTCCGCCCTCTAGGGAGCCTTACCCACCCTTCAGACTCAGCCGACGTTATCGTGTGATACATGACGTTATCGTGCAATATTAGCATGCGATAATGTTACGTATCACGCGATAACGTCGACGCTGCTACGTTAAGACGGTTTAGTAAACATACCCCTTAACGTAGCAGCGTCGACGTTATCGCGTGATACGTAACATTATGCTAGTGATACGTAACATTATGCTAGTGTAACCATGCTAGTGATACGTAACATTATGCTAGTGTAACCATGCTAGTGATACGTAACATTATGCTAGTGTAACCATGCTGTGGTAATTGTTGGGGGCGTGGACATCACCATGCAGGCAAGCGTCGACTTTATCGCGTGATACGTAACATTATGCTAGTGATACGTAACATTATGCTAGTGTAAGCATGCTAGTGATACGTAACATTATGCTAGTGTAACCATGCTGTGGTAATTGTTGGGGGCGTGGACAGCACCATGCAGGCAAGCCCCTTAGTATGTGTTCCTGCCCTCGGCAATTACTGAAGGTGCACCTAACACATCTTTTTAAGGTGGTGTTAAGTATACCTATGCTAACTGCAATGTTTATTTATTTATTTTTTATTTATTTTCATTTCTTATATACCGCACTATTTGCGATCAGCGCGGTTTACATAAAACAAACAGTATCCGTAAACGTGCTACTGATAGCTGGGCTATCCATAATATGCAGTTAATGCCCATCCTTGCCCCATCGTGCAATGTGCAGTTGATGCACTTTCAGCGCTTGGGAATTGTCCCATCTGCATTGTTATATTTACCATGGGCCTGTCTAAGCAGATAGTGTCCATTGAAACAAGCATTAACTACATTGAGCACTTTAAGAACATAAGAACATAAGATATGCCATACTGGGTCAGACCAAGGTCCATGAAGCCCAGTATTCTGTTTCCAACAGTGGCCAATCTAGGTCATATGTACCTAGCAGTTTCCCCAAGGGACACAGGTTCCACAATGCTTGTATTGGTTCAAGCATTGATATCCTGGGTCCCTTCTTAATAATGGTTTATGGACCTTTCCTCCAGGAACTTGTCCAAACCTTTTTTAAACCCAGCTACACTAACAGCCTTTACTACATCCTCCGGTAACAAATTCCAGAGTTTGATTACACGTTGAGTGAAAGAATATTTTATTTTATTAGTCTTAAATAGTTTACCCTGTAAACATGCCCTTATGTGATCTTTGCAGTTTTCCGGGTCATGTCATGGAAGCCTAAGAGAACATGCCCTTATGTGTTACAGATGTAAAACAGGGGCACTTTTTTTCCCCAAAAAGTTCAATAAGCTTTTAAACACAAAAGAAAAAAATCTAAATGCATTGACATTTTTAATAGTTATCTTTTAGCTGACAGCCCCCCCCCCCCTCCAAATCTTTCAAGCAAAATAATTTCCAAAAGGCAGTGGTGTAGAATTCTTAGTCATTTTTCAGAGTTTTGGATGCTCAGGAAGGGAAATGCTAAAAAAACCTTTTAATAAATGTTTGCTATAGGCTGTAATGTGCATATTATATTCAACCCCCCCCCCCACACAATCCTTCCCCCATCCTTTACAAATTTTATAGTATTCTTCAAGGATTCGAGTGATTAACAAACCCATCTATGTTATAAAATTAACATCTGCTATTTGTTAATATAGGAAAGACTTAAGACAAAAATCCTCTGTAAGGATTGATGGTGAAATTGTTCATTTTTCTGTAATTACTGCTGAATAATCTTTAGAGTTCCCACGTCTTTTTTTTTAAATGCCTGACTCATTCATTTTTTTTAAACCACTGCATATAAATCTTTTCAAAAAATATGAACGGAAAAAGTAGCTTCGCTTACCTGGTAGAATAACACGTGAAAGCATTTGGATAGAGGGCAAATGGATTTCAGTAAGACTGTAACAAAGTGATTTATACCTTGTTGTATGCATTTGCTACCCATGTGACCACTCTCCTAATCAACGCCACTTCAACATGTATTCATTAATCCCGAAATGGGATGTCCGCAGGTTGACATGCTCTGTGTCTCTTAATTGAAGAGGAATAAATATGTAAAAGATCCATATTAATAAGCAGTCTCGGTGAGCACATTTGCTGCATCATTGCTTGCCTTAATGCTGGCCGAGGGATTAATTCAATAACAAATGCTTTATTGTTGTACGTCATCTACAAAACTCCATGTTAATATCCCTTTAATAAGATAATGATGTTAATAAGATGATGAGGTAACATTTTAATGATGACAGATAAGTGAATCTATTAAGCACCATGATCCCTGCTGACTTTGGGAGTTAAAAGATTGCCTTTGTCTCATTTCCTTGGGTGTACTATAGACTGATGCTCATTCGTTGGGCAGTACTACAAGTAGTCCCTTTCATTGCTGGCTTGTGGTGCTGATATACTTCATGGTCATTCTTTATAACATGCTAGTGAAAGATCTCTGTACTATTTTATTTCCCCTTTCCCCACCTCAAAGTTCTGGCAGCACTTAAAAACACTGGTGAGATTGGAAACAATGGTAAACTTGAAAAATAAAATATTGTTAGTTTTACAGATTTGTAGAACAACAATGCACCATCATGCTACTTTGATTTATATTTCGATTTGTGAAATGAGAATATAGAGCAATGAATGTCTGGCATGCTCTACTTTTTAAAGGGAATATTTTGTCTTGTTGTTTTATTAGAAGGGCATGTGAGAAATTTGTCAATGGTGAGGCTTCGGGGCCCTTTTACTAAGGTCCACTAAGGTTTTGCACTTAATGTGCCTTACCAACACATGTTAACTGCAAAGCCTCCAGATTAGGGATGTGATCAGTATGCTCCTGACAGCTAGTGCATGCTGGGCTACTCTAACGTGCACTCCAGTAAAATAGGTTCACTTAATGATACCATAGAGGTGTCGTTAAGTAAACTCGTGCTAAGAGCCACGTTGCCACTGAGCGTGCGGCAATTGCCTTGGCGCTAGGGGTGATGCACTCTCCATGCCTACATCCTGCGATGGCAGGTTAATGTGGTTTTTAGTGTGTGGTGGCTGGCATGCCAGTTGCCGCATGTTACAATGCACATTAACTTGCTAACGGCCTTCAGTAAAAGGGTCCCCTTAATGTTGAAAAAAATGATTGTAATGGTGGTCTAGTTGTAAAGCAATAGAGAACTTTTCCACCCTGTTTTATCACAGAAGCTACTGGAAGCGTAAAGACTAAAACATCTTGAGTGGCTGCAGAAGATTAAAAAACAGCCATTCATGCAAAAAAAACAAAGAAAATTAAAATTAAACAAAATTTGTAATAAACCTCCTGAAATGAAAATAAACATGACAGTTATTCACACCCCTTCTCGTATCCTCTTATGCTAAAAGAAATGCCTTTGTTTAAAAGCAGATGGAAAGTACATAGTTTACTAAAATGTGCAACAATAGCATGCGCTCAACCCCCAAGATTAGCATGGAGGCTGTTGCTAACTTGTGTATCCTCGTGCCCTCCTGCCATTGGCGCATTGGAGCAAAGCTAAATGGCACGGTAAGTGCACCCATGCTAATAGCAACAGTCGTGGTCACTGCATGCCAGTGGTGTCCATGCTAATGGCAATGTGCCATCAATGACCATATTTCACCCTTAATCTGCCCAGTCCTCACTCCATACCCCGGACTGCCCCATGCTGCCAGTTTGGTATGCTTAGCACACAGTAAACCCCATGTTAACCATTAGCACTGTTTAGTAAACACGCACCATAGTGGATGATGGCAATGACATAGTCCATCCAGCTGGTCCTCTGGGGTTGTTAGGGCAGAACCTGCAACACAGTGCAAGTTACTTCCCCCATGCCTTTGTTCTTTTTTAGGGAGGGGTTGTCCTGCTGTTCATTACAGGTTACTTTCCCTACGTCTATGGTTTTCAATAATCTTCAGACATATTGCACTCAATTAAATCCTCAGCCCATGGTGAGATCAGTAGTGCCGTCATTCTTTCTGCAATAAATACGGGACCCAGTACTTACAGCAAGGGACCCATCCCCAGGTACAACTATCCCAGCTGCGCCACTTGGCCTATTATTATGTTATGAAAACTTACATGTACTTTTAGCCAGGGAGAAAAGGGCAATTTTTAGTTAGGTCATTTTTCTAGAAATATGCATTTATTAGCATTCTTTCAGTTTGTTAGCATGTCTTAAAAACTTTAGTGCAAGCAAAACTGATTTAATGCATATTAACTTATCAATTAAAACTAATGTGAAATGGCATTTTAGAAAGAGGTTTCAAGTACAATCTGGGCTATCTAGGACAGAATGTGCAAAAAAATGCTGGGGGCGTCTATCTTTTGTCCTGATTTTAGAAACATAGACGCCTGTGCTGGCTACCATATAGACATCCCCACTATAACATTGTGGGGCAGGAATGTCCACCTCAAGCAAGGTTGCATACAGGGTTGTCCAGTGGCTTGGGAAAACGGAAACATGAGCCCCCATCCTTCATCAGTGTTCATTGTCAAATTATAAAGTAAAGGTGATATGAGTGTATCTCCTTCCCCACACTCTCCAGATATTTGCTTCACAAAATGAACATCTTTCAGATGCCTATTCGTGCCTGGAGCAGGTATAATCTTCGATGCAGCTTGAGACATCCAGGATGTTTCTGAATTCGGGAGAGGATATCCACGTTCTTGGGAATGCCCTTGCCATACTACGCCACACTCTCTTCTGACTTGGTTGTCCTTGTGCGGGAAGGTCCACAGACCCAGCTTCTAAAATAGCTCCGGGGACGTCTTTGTGCTTTGGACATCTCTATGCCCATTTTCAGATGTCCAGAACATGAAGAGTGCTTCTAAAAATCCCCATAAGTGTGTGATAAAAAGTTCTAAAGGAAGTTAACATTTTTTTCTTAAACCAAAAAAATTCAGAAAATCAGAAAAAGAGCTCAAACAAACCGATAAATTGAAAATGTTTGCTCTGTTCACATCTCTACATTTTACCCAGCTATATAGTTTACAGAATTAAGGATTTACTCTCTTCCCACTTGTCACAGCATGAGTTACTCAGGCAGGCTGTTGATGGTTCTGATACTGCACACGCCCAGTATCTGAAAAACACTAAGGTTATTTGCCAGGAAAGAAAATAAAAGAAGCTGTCTGCATTTTTACAATAAATATCAATTTCTGTCTTCTTAAGACAAAGCTGATGGTACAAAATGTTACCAGTTACTGTTGGAGACTTCAGCATGGATAGGAAGTCCTGAATTTAGAAGCATACCATTTATTTATTTACATTCTCTTATATACTATGCTATTCTGCATCAGTGCAGTTTACATTGAACAAACTGAAATTACATTGAACAGGGCATTATAACTTGAAGATAACTATTTTACAGGGAACATGGGCTATGGAGGGTTAAGTGGCTTGCCCAAGACCACAAGGAGCACCTGTGGGACTAGAAACCCCAGTCCTTCCAGCCCAAGGTTGCTGTCCTCTAGTGGGATTTGAACCACTGACCTTCCAGCCTGAAGTACCTTGTCCCAACCATTAGGCCACTCCTCCACTCCATACCATGTACAAGTACAAACCCCCATCGATACAGCATGCCCCAGGGAGATGTACTGTACAATGGATTTAGAAGATTAATGGAAAGAATGAAACTTTACATGCTTTGAACACAAGTAGAAATGCTAATTTAAAAGAAAACTGTACCTACTCTGCCTTTTTTAATATTACTTAATCTGATTAGCCTTTATTTGCTATATTTATTTATTTAAAATACTTTTATACGGCAGATCTTGCACATCCTCTGCGGTTTATAATAAAACATATGTGGGGTTATTTTAGAAGCCTTATTCATGCTTTTGATGTCCGAAGCAGGCATAGAAACTGGATCTGTGGATATCCCCAGCACGAGGACATCCAAGTCGGAATGGTGCTGTGGTAGAGCCAGGGTGTTCCCAAGAACTTGGATATCCTCTCCCGATTTCAGAAACATTATGGACATTCTGAGCTGCATCAAAGGTGATACCTGCTCAAGGCACAAATAGGCATCTGAAAAGTGCTCGTTCTGACAAGCAAAAGTCTGCACGGTGTGGAGAAGGAGGTACACTCATTTCCCTTTATTTTACCATTTGACAATGAAATTGATGAAGAATGGAGGCTCACATTTTCATTTTGCCACACTGCTGGGCCACCTCATGTTCGACCTTGTTTGAGATGGATGTCCTTGCCCCATAGCAGGACCGTCTATATGGATGCCAGCGCAGGTATCCACATTGGAGGCATCTATGTTTCTAAAATCTGGCTGAAATATAGACATCCTTCACATTTTTTTGCATGTTATGTTCTGGACATCCCAGATTGCACTTGGGCACCCTTTCTAAAATTCTACTTCACATATAATAAACGCATAAATATACTATAAACAACATATAATAAACAACATATTATAAAACAAAACAAGCATTGTAAACTAAAGACAATCAAACAAAAGCATAAAACATAAAATGCAAAACAAAAAAGCAGCTGCCCTGTCAGCGGCTATCCCTGTCCAACCCAATCAATCCCAACCAAGGAATACTAAAAGTTTGATTAAAAATATAAGCTTTTAGGGCCCGATATTCATTTGCCCAGATCTTTGAAGGCCTATAAGCCAACGAGCATATAGCCCTCCCTGCTGACCTCCAAACCAGATATTCAATGCCATAATGATGGCATTGAATATCCAGTGATCACCACCACAGTCAGGAGCCTCTGAAGCTAACCATACAGCAGCGATATTGGCTGCAGCCCGGTTAGCGATCAGCGCCTCAAAGATAGGCGAGGGTTTTCCTTGCCTATCTTTAGGGCGCTGATCGCTAACTGGGCAGCAGCCAATATTGCTGCTGCACGGTTAGCGCCATTCTCGGCCTCCACTTTGCTCCGGTTGGGAAATGAATATTGGCCCCTAAAAGCTTATATTTTTAATCAAACCTTTAGTATTCCTTGGCTGGGATTGATTGGGTTGGACAGGGATAGCCGCTGAAAGGGCAGATGCTTTTTGTTTTGCATGTTATGTTTTATGCTTTTGTTTGATTACACAGGTACACTACCAAAAAACTGCCTCCAGTTTTGCAACTGATTCCTATAGATTTTGGGGTGCTGAATCCAGGAAAAATAGCCAAAATGTTCCATCACATCACGTTTTCTTGCAAAATTAGATTTCTTACCCATATAAGGAATGTTCACATAATTTCTTTTTAGCCGACTGCAGTTTATTTTCTTGGCCCAAAATAGAGGTTGTAATGGTCAACTAACTAGAAACACTCCCTCATGATATTTTAGAGTGTTTTGTATTCATTTTATACATTAACAGGACAATTGGGAGGCGGGGGGCTAAATCCAGTACTCGCGCTGGCGCATGTTCTTTCCTGTTCGCCTCGCCTCGTTCGCTCGCTCAAACACGGTGGTTGCGACATGAACGTTCCTGTCAAATTTCAGTTTCTTGCAAGTTCATTATTACCTTTTGTTTGCTCAGTCGTAATCCAGCTTTATTCCGAAGTGGTTCACTACAGTTGTAGTTTGCAGTGCTGTGTATTTGTGATGGCTCACAGAGCCAGAGGTTGCGTCAACTCTCCGGACAGTTTTTGTTTTTTATTGTGGGGAATATACCGTGAAAAAGCGGCAGAGGAACATTTCTGCATTTATTAAAAAAGTATATTTCGCCTATTTCGGTTGGAAGTTAGGCGATCAAGACAAACCGTGGGCTCCTCACAAAGTGTGCAAGACATGTGAGGAAGATCTACGCTTATGGATGAAAGGTAAAAAACAAGCATTTCGTTTCGGAATACCTATGATGTGGCGTGAACAAAGAGACCACAGCAGTGACTGCTATTTTTGCTCTTGCATTGTGAAGGGATACAACTTAAAAAATAAGAATGTAATAAGTTACCCCAACCTTCCCTCAGCAATTAGGCCTATGCCTCATAGCAACGAAGTACCTGTGCCTGAACCACCAAAATCTTTGGATCATATTTGCGTGGACGGTTCTGATCATGATGAGACTCATCAGATGGCTTTTCCCGATGAGTCCAGTACTTCCGAGTTTGAAACTGAATCAGATCCGAAACCTGAACTTTTCTCTCAAGCTGAATTGAATGATTTAGTCCGGGATTTAGGACTCCCAAAAGATGCTGCCCAACTGCTAGGTTCTCGGCTTAAACAGAAAAATCTATTGTCACCAGGAACAACTTTTTATTGGTACCGCAACCGCGAGACACAATTTTTGAAGTATTTCAGCAAAGAGGAAGATTTGGTATTTTGCAACGATATATACGGAGTGATGGAAAAGTTTAAACTCAAGTATGATCCTGCTGAATGGCGGCTGTTCATTGATTCGTCAAAAGACAGCATAAAAGTTGTTCTTCTTCATAATGGCAACACATTCGCTTCAGTTCCTATTGCTCACTCTGTTATTCTCCAAGAAAAATACGAGAATTTGGCCCTGATTCTTCAGAAGATTCGTTATGATGAGCATAAGTGGATGATTTGTGGAGACTTTAAAATTCTATCCATGCTATTAGGGCAGCAATCCGGTTTCACCAAATATCCCTGCTTCCTTTGCTTGTGGGATAGCCGGGCCCGCGACCTACACTGGGGGAAAAAAGACTGGCCAATTCGGGAGTATTTGAGACCCGGTGAGAAAAATGTTCTTCATGAGAGCTTGGTACCTCGTGATAAAATTCTATTACCACCTCTCCACATTAAGTTGGGTCTCATTAAGCAATTCATCAAGTCCCTTCCAAAAGATGGTGAGTGCTTTCGGTACCTTTGCTCAAAGTTCCCCCGACTTTCTGAAGCAAAGCTAAAGGAAGGAGTGTTTGTTGGCCCTGATATAAGGAAACTCATTTCAGATGGAGCATTCGCTGAAACGATGTCTGAGAAGGAAAAAGAAGCCTGGGATTCCTTCAAGGATGTTGTTCTCAAATTCTTGGGGAACAGGCGGGATGAGAACTATAAGGATATTGTTGCCAGGATGCTCAATGCCTTCAAAGAACAAGGCTGTAACATGAGCCTGAAAGTCCATTTCTTGCACTCCCATGTGAACTACTTTCCCGAAAACTTGGGGGCGTACAGTGAAGAACAAGGTGAAAGGTTTCACCAGGACATCAAGGACGCAGAGAGAAGGTACCAAGGAAGATGGAACACCACTATGATGGCTGATTTCTGCTGGTTGCTGCTGCGGGAAACCCCAGATGAAAAATACGCCAAGCAGCGCACCAAGAGAAGCATTCGGGGGAAGAAGAAACGGGCCCACCAGGAGATTGATTGACCCAAGAATGACTTTAAAATCTAAACTGTGTTGACAAATATCGTGTTTTTACTAAACTTTGAAATAAAAATTTGCTAGTTATTACCACAGTGTCGGATCTCATTTATTAGAATTTTATTTTCACACCATCGGGTGTTTGTCTTCATGTATTGCAATGGTGCGGTTTGCGTTTTCTATTCTTACATACATACCTGTACAACATTTTTTGCACATTTCTTTGCTTTGCTTTGTGTCTAACCTCGCTCTTATATGCTCAATGTTTGTGCACATGTATGTGGCTGTTTTAAGTGCAGACAATTTTGCTACCATCACAGTGTGTTTTGTTGACATTACTCTATTCTTATGTGCTGCCTTGTTACAATTTTCTTTATTCTTATTTGAATAACTACTAAACAATTAGTATAAAGAATTCATCCAAGAAACTTTTATCTCGATCGCACTCAATCTGAAACGTTCACCTCAAACTGCTAACCCAATGTAGCAAAAAATCTGTACGTGATGGAGCAAATTGGTTACCAGATTTGGATTCAGCGCACCAAAAAACGTAAAAATCAATCGAAACATTAGAGGCAGTTTAAAAAAATTTTTTTTTAGTGTACCTGTGTTATTTAACTGGATAGCATCGGGGAACATAGAAGAATTAGATGGGGATATTCAACGACAGTAACCATGTAGGTGCTGTTGAATATCCCCATCTAAGGCATTTACATGTTTTGCATTTTATGTTTTATGCTTTTGTTTGATTGTTTAACTGGATATCATTGGGGCGCATAGGAGAATTAGAAAAATTGAAACATAGAAAAATGATGACAGAAAAGACCACATGGCCTATCTAGTCTGTACTTCCATATCAACAACAGTCCCCTTTTTTCCTTTAGAGATCCTCTGTGTTTGTCCCATGCTTTTTTGAATTCAGTTACTGTCCTCATCCCTACCACCTCCACTGGGAAACTATTCCACAGATCCACCACTCTTTCCATAAAGAAATATTTCCGCATATCACTCCTGAATTTATCCTCCTTCACCCTCATCCCATGTCCCCTCGTAGCAGAACTTGCTTTCAATTGAAAGAGGCTCTCCCCCTGAAGATTTATGCCATGGAGGAATTTAAACGTCTCAATCATATCACCTCTATCCCGCCTTTCTTCTAAGGTGTACATATTAAGATCCTTAAGTCTGTCCTCTTATGCTTTATAATGAAGACCACTAACCATTTTTGTAGCCACCCTCTGCACCAACTCCATCCTGTTCACATCCTTTTGAAGGTGCGGTCTCCAGAATTGCACACCATACTCCAAATGAGTTCGCACCAAAGACTTATACAGAGGCATTATCACCTCCTTTTTTCTGCTAGCCATTGCTCTCCGTATGCACCCAAGCATCCTTCTAGCTTTTGCCGTCGCCTTTTCTACCTGTTTAGCTACTTTAAGATCATCAGACACAGCCATGTTGGTGCCATTGAATATCCCCATCTAAGGCATTTACATGGTTTACTGTGCTGTAAACTGTGTAAATGCCTTTTGAATATCGGGCCCTTAGTTTCTTATGAAAATCTATTAAATTCATATTCATTCGTAAATCCATTGACAATTTATTCCAAAGAAAGGGACAGATATAGAACGTTTCCAATTTAAAATTCAAACACCCTGAATACTAGAGGTCAATGGACAAACCAACATACTGCTTCTACTAGGGGCTCAAGCTGGACAATTCAGTGCATATTGGCCAAACATGGCAGGGTTGGCCTATGCCAGAGCACACAACAGAGGTTTAACTGTGAAGAGATAATTGGTGAATTGGGAATTGTATCATTCATGCCTACTGTAATGGCCATGATAATTGTGAAGCCAGGGCTGCCGTCAGCTTACACGGCTGGAGACAGGAGTATGCAGTTTTGTCTGACCAGGCAATAAAAGGCCAATTCTAATCTGTTTGTCCTTTGCCTGTACATCCTGTCATAATTGGAGCGTGCAGTGGTAGCACCTGATTCTGACCCCGTGGGGGCTAGACGTGTCCACCGGATCAGAATCGGGTCTACCGATTCTGACAGGCCGAATATTCTGCACTTACCCAGCTAGCCCAGCCTTGCCCGTGAATGGAGTGGTGGTTGCATGATGTCCTGTTGCCATGCCACCGCGGTTCCATTCAAAAGCCATGATTCTCAGCAGCGGCTGCAAACCCAACAATTCTCCACAGCTCGACCCCTGATCGGGTCTTTCAAGGCCAGGGTCGGGCTGTGGGAAACTTCCTGCATTCCTTCACCTTGTCCTCCGGGTCCTGTGCTGCCATCCTCTGCCGTCCAGGGGGACTTATTCTACCTCTGAGGTGGAATAAGTCCCCCGTCTACATTGCAGAACCTGGACGTACAGGGCCAACCTCTGAATTGGCCCTGTATGTCCGGGATCAGTCACTGCCCACTCCCCTCCCTCATTGACTAGGCATCAAGAGGCCAAATCCAATCTGATCCCTCCCGACGGAAGTGGTGAGGGCAAATACAGTGACAGAATTCAAAATGGCATGGGACAGACACAGTGGATCCCTTTATAGCAACAGGATAAAATAAAAATAAACTTAACTATCAAATTTCTCAACATACAGGGGTGTCCTGCACAGAGCGGTGGGTTCACCCCTAAACAAAGACATGGGGAGGGGTGACCTGCATGGAGCGGCAGGTGCACCTACTCTTGCCATCTTACTGGGCAGACTAGATGGACCATACTGGTCTTTATCTGCCGTCATTTACTATGTTACTACTGTATATATTCCTCCCCCAGCTCACCCCTCCCACCCATGAACAAGTCAGCTATATGTGTGGGGAGCTCTGTTCCTGCCAGTGCGATCCGGGCATTTAGTGGGCCTGGACGTCCAGATAAGATGTCCAGACCCACTTAACAAGGATCAAAATGGTCCCCTTAGGAGCTCTGTTCATGGGCGGGAGGGGGTAGGCCGGGGGAGGAGGTTTAGCCCGCAGCCCGACCCTGGCCTTGGATCAGAGGTCAGGCTGTGGGGAATGTGAGGTTTGCTGCCACTGCTGGGAATTGTGGCTTCTAAATGGAGCTACGGTTGCACGGCAACAGGACACCATACCACCACCGGTCCATTCACGGACCAGGCAGGATCAGAGTTGGGTCTACAGCCGGAAGATAGGCAGATTGGAATTGGCCTCTAAGTATCTGGCCTTTGACAAGATGGGTCAATAAAATTTCATCAGTTGTTAATGATGATCATGTTAATACGTTTAATGGGGAAGTGGTGCTATGATGGCATTGTAAAGAAGTGCACTTTAAATGCCCCAGCCCCTCTTAAGAAATAAAAACCTGATCCACCTTAAGAGAAGTAAGAGCAGGGAAACAGGAAATAAGCTGTGGGGCTCATCTAGTAAACTTAAAATCTCAAGCCCAGAGGGACAAAGGAAGGGGAAGCCCATCTAAGAAACGGGAAGAACTAAATAGTATCTTGGCACTGTAAATGTGCGATTACAATCAAGACTACTTCTGCAATGCTTGCAATGAATCCTTGCTAGGGAGTGCTGCAAACCCCCATATATGGGTGAGGGGGCACAATGATCTGCCGTGCAGATCTGTTGGTCCAACACAAAGACCACACAGATATGGGGTGCATTTGGCAGGAGTCCTCTGCCATCCACTCCTCCTGCTAACGGTCCAGGTCAGGCCTATAGGACAACCCTCAAACAATTGTTATTCCTGTGAGAGCCAGAGGGGAAAGGGTTAACACAATAATACAAGGAAAATCTTTGAAATGTCTGAATGCTGGAATCGTGCTGAGGTGCGTACGTGCAGCTTTGAGAGGTATGTGACATCATATGGAAAAGTATGTGAAAACACACATCAGTAAATGGTGGACAGAGAGAGGGTAAAAGGCAATCATGAGATATAAACATGCCAGCTTAGCATGAAGAAGAACATAAGGCCCCCCAGTATAGTTGTCAGAACATGGGTAATTAAAGATGTTATATTTCTTGGGAACTAAGGGGTGGAAGAGAACCAAACAAGAGAACCAAGTAAAGAATTGAGAGGGGGCGGAGGTCAGATAACAATATAAATCTGACAAGGCCCAGACTGATAATTTCAGACATGGGCCCAAGAAAAAGTCATGAGCCCAAGAAAAGGTCAACGGAGAAGGGTACAGACATGAGTAGAAGAACATCACACAAGTGGGGCCCCAGACAGCTGGAACAAGAATGATCTAATTAGAGAAGAATGCCCCAATAGTAAGAATTGGTCCTGAGCAAGGGTATATAATATGACAGGACCAGATGCACGATGAGTCCGTTTCCTGCGCAGTGGAGGCTGTGTGGGGTATGGATTCCCTGGGTTCTCCCCAGTATCTCTTTTTGTCGAGTGAGAGTTTTGTGTGAATGGCAGAATGTATTGTTTTGGGTATATGTCTATTACACTGTTTCTCTTATGTCCAGGAGAGCCTGTCACAGTTGCTATTGAGTCAGAGATAAGACAGAATTTATTTATTTATTTATTTATTTAGACAGTTATGTATACTGCCTTATCCTTCAATCAAAGCGGTCACAACACAATTGGGGGATACATTTAACATGCGGGGGATATGAGACACATACACTAATACTTACAGGGAACATGGGCAATGGAGGGTTAAGTGGCTTGCCCAAGACCACAAGGAGCATCTGTGGGACTAGAAACCCCAGTCCTTGCGGCCCAAGATTGCTGTCCTCTAGTGGGATTTGAACCCCCGACCTTCCGGCCTGAAGTACCTTGCCCCAACCAGGCAGAATTCAGGCAGGCTGGACCAGACATTCTGACTTGTAATTGTTTAGACATCTGCAGCTAAGATAAGAAAGAATGACCCTGTTTGCTTGCAGTGAGAGGTTGTAAGATCTGTAATTCCGTGAGATAGTTATTACCATGTATGAGTGTGTTTTCCTGTATAAGGAGAGATTTGTTCTGTATAAGGTGAGATTTTGTTGCGAACTGTAGGTCCTCTCTGTTATGTTTCTTTTGCTGGGAAGTGATATGTCCTCCCTGAGTGGTTTCCCTTCTGGACGGAGGAAGGTGTCAGCTTGGGAACTGTCTGGCCCACAGTCCAGCTGACCCTTGGTTCCGTACATTCCATAAGTTGGATCCCCCCTGGGCACTCAAATGCCAGAGGTTAGGAGGCTGTCCACAAATGCCCCCTATACTAATAGGGTAAGAGCTTTGGGAGCACACCACAGTACAGTCCACCCACCACCATGAAGAGGGGCATCCCAATCAACCCCTAGCTCAATCACACCTGCCTTCAGGGAACCGAAGGCCCCCAAGCCCTGGGGAGCCTGCATAGGCCCCCTGACGAGCACCTTCTTTGCCTTGCACTCTCAGCTACTGTGGGGCTGGGATGTCTGCTATCAGGGCCGGATTTACCTATACGCCAACTACGCCGTGGCGTAGGGCCCACAGCTGGCAAGGGCCCACAAAAATTGAACAAATTGTTAGCTTTTTTAAAATTAAATAAAAAAAAAACCGCTGGCTGCTGCCGCGGCAGCATGGACTGTCCCGCGGGGCCCCCTCTGCTGCCGCGGCAGCATGGACTTTCCCGCGGGGCCCCCTCTGCCCGGCTGAGCCCCTCCGTGCCGGCTTTAAGAGGCGCGAAGGGAGAGTGTCTCCCTCGCGTCTCTGTTAAGCCCGCAGGGGCAGATGGGAAATTTCCCATCAGCTCCTGCGGGCTTAACAGAGACGCGAGGGAGACACTCTCCCTTCGCACCTCTCAAAGCCGGCATGGAGGGGCTCAGCCGGGCAGAGGGGGCCCCGCGGGACAGTCCATGCTGCTGCGGCGGCAGCGGCCAGCGTTTTTTTTTTTTTATTAAAGTTTACTTGAGCCGATGGGGGGGGCTGGGACTGGAAATGGGCTGGGGGGGGGGGGGGGTTAAGACTGGAGTTGGGCTGACACGAAGAAACCAGAAGAAAGTGTCTGGAGCAATTGCAGCTGAAAAAAAATGCACAAAAGGTAGAAAAATATCTCTTTATTTTGAATTTATTAATTGGAATATGTCAGCTCTGGTAAATGTGCATCATTAACGTCTGCACTTTGTTTAGTACAAGAGCAAATTAATGTATAGTTTTATTTCTACAGTGTTGTACATTCCAAGTTTGGCTTTTGGGATTCCCCGTTTAATTATGACGTCAGGGCCAACAGCGCGCAGCTGATCCGGCGTGCTCGTTTTTATCTTTTCTGGGGGCCCACAATTTTTGTTGGCGTAGGGCCTCACTCAAGGTAAATCCGGCCCTGTCTGCTATTCATGTGCTAGATACCGCGTTCTCGGCTATGATGCTTTTGTAAAATGCCCCTAAGTTTAAAGTTTCAAAGAGTCTTTTTCTTTGTAACAAATTATATATTTTTTATGTTTTTTTTCTTCGACTTGTGATGATTGGAGCTCTTGTTATACAGCTGTTTGTCCTTGTTTATGTTCATGAGCTTGTCCCCTTTCCCCTTTATTTGAAATAAGCTAGGACCTGGATATTCAATGCCAGGATCATATCTGGCCACCAGCATTGAATAGCCGAGTCAGCCGGATATCAAAGAAGCTGACCAGGCAGTGGTGATATTCAGCCACTGCCCAGTTAGCTTTGGCAATGAACATTAGGCCACCCTTTCATACTTTGCGTTAATTGGGTAGCAGCTCAATAGTGCTGCCTCCCAGTTATAGCTGAATTCTGCCCCAGAATGCATTGGGGTATTCAGCAGTGGCACCTACGGATATTCACCAGCATTAACCATGTTGCTGAATATCCCAGTCAGTGCCACTAGTGTGGTGAGCACCTCTGCTAACCGTGTTAATTGCTTTTAATATCACCCCTATTAGGTTTAGTGAGGTTGAATATTTTGTTATTATTTACTATTTTGCTTTCCCTAATATTAATTTTGATCTTTTAGTTCTGGTGTTTGTTTTTTGGCTTGTTCCATCATCACTAGCAGGCCATGGTTGTAAGAAGTGCTAAGTATGAACTGCAAAAATGTAATGTGCGCCTTCGAGTCAGTGTTAACACCTGGCAACCCAGCAGCTCCTGGGTTTTCTTGGCAGTGTGAGCGGAAGTAGATTGCCAGGCCTTTCTTCTGAGGCAATGGAGGGTTAAGTGACTTAGCCAAGGTCACAAGGAGTATGAACTGCAGATAGCTTGATAATGACCAATTTTTTTAAATGAAAAGGAATGGAAAAAATATATATTTTATTCAATTTGCTTTCATTTTGTCTTACTGTGAAACCTAAATGAATAGAAATAGGAAATTCTCTTGTCAGTTCTATTTGATTTCAAACAAAACCATATCTCATTTAAACATCATGGATTTTTACTGGTGGGGAAGCAAAGATAAAGAAAGGTTTTCCCTCACATTGTAGGGAAAACAGACAAACCTTGCAGTTTTGTGGTCAGTCCTATATTGTGTTTTTATGCTTTGGCATTTTCCATATTCCCACAATTATAATCAAAAAAAGTCAGTGAATGACTAGTTATCTTTTGGTTTTGCACCTAATACTCCATGGTGTATCAGGTGCGGCACCACTGTGTGAACTGTCGGTGCACAGATGGCATGTTCCTGTCAGTAAATGTGCAGCACTGTGCCTTAACATGTGACATAGTAACATAGTAAATGATAGCAGATAAAGACCAGTATGGTCCATCTAGTCTGCCCAGTAAGATGGCAAGAGTAGGTGCACCTGCCGCTCCGTGCAGGTCACCCCTTCCCATGTCTGTTTTAGGGGTTGTCACGCCCTTGCCCCTTACTTCCAGTATGGAGGGACGTGGTTATCATAGAAAGTTTCACCTTTTAGCCTTTAACTGACTGGTTCCTTTGCCATGACCTTTGGGAAAGGTAGTTCAGTAGTTCAGTCACAATCCACTTGGCTTCAGGTAGAAAAAACACTTGTAGTTGGCTCGAATGATAAGGCAATGATAGAATTTATTGACTCAAACGCAAAGTTCACAAATACTACCCTTGGATACTTTCTCCAGGATTCTTCACAATACACATCAGGACATAAATAAACTCAAAGCAAACTTTCAGCTTATAGTGTACTTCAGCTTAAAGGTAAAGCCTTTTAAGAATCAGTGCTACCAGCTTGGCTAGCATTGCTGTTTAAAGCAAACAAAAACAGCATTTCTTAATGGCAGTTTTCTGTTCTCATAGTCCCAAACACTTCCAGGCTGGTTTGTCTCCTTACAAACAAAATAAAACCTTTAACAGGACAAAAACTTCTCATAAGCAAATAATGCTCTATTCCATGCTTTAGGAATATTCAAAAACAAAGCCCAAAACTTTACTCCCTTTCACCATTAGCTCGGCTTCTTGCCGGTGCACTGCTCTGGATATCAGGCGTTTATTAAGCACAATCAGAGAGCTTCAGCTTGCTCTTGCTTTCTCAGCAAACGTATTTCTTCTATAACACAGGACATACACAAAACCATCTACAGGCTTTCAAGGTTACCTGACTCTGAAGGTTTTCTCTTAAGGGTGGTTTTCTTTCAATCCCTCTGCAGTAAAGGATTGGCACAAGGAGCAATCCATGTATGAGTCTTCGTCATTCACAGCTAGGTCTGGTTCACCTAGTTGCATAGGCTCTACCTCTCCTTCCAGTTCACAGGGTTCAGCTGACTGCCTTCCGTTAGAGCTGAGAGTATCCCTTGCAACTCTGCACTGCTCTGTATTAGACAAGCTTTCAAGGCTCATACCTGGGCCTGGGCTTGTAGCAACTTCTCCTCCCTCATGCTCTGGCCACCATTCTCCTGTGCTTCCTCGTCCTGTCCTCCAGCTTGTGTTTCTGCTTGGGTCTCTCCCTGAGACTCTCTCTGGGACTCTCCTCCTCCTCTCCCCCGCTTCTTTCTCTATCCTAGACTTAAATCCCCAAGGCTCCAGCCCCACCTCTTCTCCTCTCAGGTGACGGAGATCAGCTTGCCTCCTGGCATCTGGGTAATTAGGGAATTCAGTGACGTAAGGGTCCTTTACCCTGGGTCTGTATTCCCTCTCCTTTTCTCCACTAGGAGAACTCTAAAACCTATCCCATCTGGAAATTTCCTGCTTTCTAGGTGTGATTGGGGTTTTGTTTCTCTGACCTTGCAAAATAGGTCCTTTTATAAGGGTGAATTCCTTTCCTTTATCCCTTTCTCTTCTGTCATGATAAGCTTCCTTATCACAGGGTGAACCTAGCGCTCCGTGTAGGACACCCCTATATGTTGAAAAATTAGATAGTTAAGTTTATTTTGATTTTATCCTGTTGCTATAAAGGGATCCACTGTGTCTGTCCCATGCCATTTTGAATTCTGTCACTGTATTTGCCCCCACCACTTCCATCGGGAGGGCATTCCAAGCATCCACCACCCTTTCAGTGAAGAAATATTTCCTGACATTGCCTTTCAATTTACCCCCTTGCAGCTTAATGTTATGCCCTCTAGTTTTACAGCCTCCCCGTCTTTGGAAGAGGTTTGTTTGTTCATTATTTCTCTTTAAGTATTTAAAGATCTGAATCATATCTCCCCTTTCCCTCCTCTCCTCCAGAGTGTACATATTTAGGTCTTCAAGTCTCTTCTCATAAGGCTTCTGATGCAGGCTCCAAATCATTTTGGTCGCCTTCCTCTGAACAGTTTCCAGTGACAAAATTAGTGCAGGTACACTTACCTCTGCCTATTGAGGTGGCGGCTATTGCACTTGCACTAATTGTGAGCCATTCAGTTGGTGCGGGCATGCTTACTACAAAGCATTGGCCATGCCCGCTTTCTATCCCTAACCCACCTATTTACTATCCCGAGACTCGAGGAACAGTTAGCGTGGAAATCAGGCCATGCTATCTGTGCTGATAGCAGGCTGATAGCCACCGTGGGTCACAACACATGGTTAATGCATGCTGTAATAGTGCATGTTAGCAAAAGGGCCCCTTTATTTACTTCCACTGTTTTCATTTGTCATAATATTTCCAGTTCCGTTTTGGAGTGCGCTCGGACAAAAAACATTTAGCTTTTGCTTGTTTAAAATGAATTTTCCTGGCATTATCTTGTTTGCTATCTGTGTTTTTTTAGGGGCACATTTCATGTGCCCAAGAACTTTAAAAAAATCTAATAAAAATAAAGTTAAAAAAATACATGCAATCATTTGTTCATGCATAATTCATAGCTTTAACTGTGCAAAGGTGATTAGTGCACTTTAAGGAGTATATTTACTAAAGAGCGTTAAGGGAGCAAGTGTGCCATTAACACCTGTTACGGAAAGGGACGATAACGTCACTCTAACAAGCGTTAGAGGAGTCCACAGCGTTAAGGGAAAAGGAGGTGGAGAGTGAGTATTAATGGGGCGGAGAGTGGGCATTGACAATGTATGATCCCTTACCACCGGCTTGCGCAATCGCGCATTAGAGCCCTTAGTGCTGGAAACCCTAACGCCAAGTAAAACCTCGCAGAAAGGGGTACTTTGGAGGAGAGAGAGCCTATTTAAATATCTGCAATGTGTTGCACACACAGGGCATCCTAAGAAAGTGATAGTAGTGCTCCATTAGCAGCAACAGCATAGTGCCCTATTATGACAGGGCACAATGTTGATGCTACCAATGTGGAAAAGGAGGTGTCACATGGGTACTGCCATGGGGCTGGCAGGTCCACTAAGATGACAAGGCGGCTGCCTAGGGGGAACATTTTTGATGCCTGGCATGACTCTGCAGTGAAAGCAGCAGCACACATACATGCTGCCGCAGTCAGAAGGGAGGTCTGCCACCCCCACTGCCACCATGCTGCCATGTCAGCATTGTGCGAGTGTGGAGGTGGCGACACAGTAGGTGCAGCCTGCAGCTAGAGAGATCTGTATTCTGATGGTGTGTGATAGGTTCACAGTGGCAGTTGCCACTGTCAATAGGATGTCAAGCATGTCAACAGCATGCATAGCGGAGCACAGCCCCCTCTCCCTCCCAAGGTCTAGGGCAGCAGGACCTGTGCCTTTAGCCCCCAGTGAAGGGGGCAGGAGCGGCATGGTGTGAGTATCTGCAGGTGGACTACCTACATATGACCACTGACAGCACTGCAGGGAGTGATTGGCCGACATGCTGCCTACCACCAACTGTGGACCCTGGGACATGGCAAGTGTGCTTACTGGATGGAATGGGCCTGGGATCAGGATGCCCACACCTGCGCATATTGAGTGGATATGTGGCTGTGGTGCATAAAGAGTACACTGAGCCAGGAATACTATGCAATATGAGAGCAGTCCATATCAGTGGAAAACATGAGCACCCTGCTCCCTCACTTGGCAGATGATGATCTGAATCTGTGAGTGATCCCTCCATAACTCAGTATTCAGTTGGATGCAACCATCTGAGCCACATGTGAATCTGCATTACCCATTGTGCACAGCCACATATGAGCGTGGTCCATGACTCGCCCACAAGCACACACCATGCAATGGGTACATAGATCATTATTCTAGGACACCCATGGGCTAGAATGTGTGTATACAGGTACCATGGCCTGCCCCTATAACTGGACAGTTCCCATATCTACAAGATGCTTATCAGTTATGCCAGCAGCATAGCAAGTCTGTGTAACATACAGACCTCACAAGACGTCCCTCTCACATACCTCCCTAACAGACCCTGAAAGACAAGGATGGCACAGAGCCTTTAGACAGCTAAGCCCACATAGGCACAGCCCACGTCATGCCCTTATGCACCCTGACAATGACCACCTATATACCTATGAATGGAAGAATCCACATGGCTTCTCTGTGGCTCCAAACACAAGGCCAGTGTGTATATAAGTGAGGGGTCATGGGTTCAAGACCAGTCTGCTGATCAGGAATGGTAGGTCCAGGTGTGTTAACTTTATCATACCTTCTAGGAAGAAAAGCATCAGGTGCAACCCCCCACACTTCATCCAGCATGGGTCCTCAAATCCCAGATGTCAAACAGATCAACTGCACAATGTAAGACTGGATGGCAGAACATGCTAACAGCACCGGCACATTGAACGGGCATTGATAGAGCATGTTAATAATGCCTGCACACTGAGCAGGTGTTCACAATGGATGGGCATTACAGGAAACCTAATGAGCAGGTAACAATGTCAATGTACACCACTTTTGGACAGCGAGGTCCAGTGTGTGTGTGCCTGGAGGACTGTGAGCTGCAGCAATGCATTGTTTATTTTATTTATTTATTTATTTAGTAAACACTTATATACCGCTACTTCCAGCGATCAGAAGCGGTTTGATTATAATTTTGGGATTTGTCACAAATCAAGACAGAAAATTTGGGGCATAGATAGAGAGAATAGGGGTAATACACAGCACACATAGTAGGGTCTAAATATCGACCTTACTGTACCATCATACATTTACAAAAGAGATTGTCCTTTATCTATTTACATTTTTACATACAGCTATTCACTTCCTCTTTTTTCTTCTTGGCTTTACAACTGGTCGTAGTGACAATTGAACAGATGCGTTTTCAATTTCTTCCTGAAGTCAACTATGTCTGGAATTGCTCTTAGCTCGTGTGGTAGGCGGTTCCATAAGGTGGGGGCAGAGAAAGAGAACGCTCTGCGGCTGGTACTGACTTTTACATGTCTGACGCCGTTTGGAACTATTAGTGTGTCTGAATTGATGGTTCTCCTGCTTCTGGTGGTTGGTTGCATGGAGATAAGGGTGGAGAGGAATGAGGGGGCTAGGTTGTGTATTAGTTTGAGAGTAGTTACCAATGTTTTGTATTGAATCCTGGCAACGACTGGTAGCCAGTGCAGTTCCATCAATACAGGTGTGATATGTTCAGTGATGCTTGTTCGCATGATGATCCTTGCCGCGACGTGTTGTGCCAATTGTAATATATTGGTTGTTTTCTTTGGTAGACCCTGTAAAATGGCATTACAGTAGTCTAGGTTAGGCATGATGAGTGCTTGTGCAACTGACCGGAAGTCATATGGATCAAGTATATTCCGCAGGGGTCGTAGTACTCTAAGCTTGTGAAAGATGGCTTTGTTGGTGTTGCTGAGGTGTTTTTCCATCTTCAGTTTGCTATCGATTGTGACTCCTAGATATTTAATTTCATTTTTAGTGTTGTAAGTATTGTCGCACAATGTGATTGTTGGAGGTGGTTCGAAGTCAGGTTTACTGGATATAAACATTACTTCCGTTTTCTTGTGATTAATCGACATATTGTTTTGTTTTAGCCATCCCAACATCTCTCCCATACAGGTTTCAAGCTGAGCGTAATTAGGGTCTGCAGCCTCCAATTGGGTGTACAGCATGATATCGTCTGCGTATATGTGGTAGTAAATGCCATATTTCCTGAATATTCCACTGAGGGGTTGCATGTAAATGTTAAAAAGTAGTGCTGAGAGTGCCGAGCCCTGTGGTATGCCTTGGGTTTGAGTGAAGGCTTCAGCTCTTTCTCCGTTGAATTGGACCTGCGGCTTTCTGTCCGTTATGTAGGAGGAGAACCATTTCAAGGTTGTTCCTAAGATTCCAATTGAAGCCAGCTTGTATATGCATGTAATGCCCAGGTTGTATGTCTGTGCATATAACATGCTGCATGTCAGTTCTTCAGTACCTCTACATACAGTGAGAGGTCCCTCCCATGTACAGTTTGCCATGCATCAATATGCTCTTGTGGGGTAGGGTGTTCACTGCATCTGCAGTGTGGGTTAATGCATGTACTGCACTGATCATTTTGGCAGGGTCCATTGCAAGGGACATAACATGATGTGGGTGTACATGCATGGCACTATGTGCCATGTTCATTACCACATGCTGTATAGTGGGACACTGTGTTTAGGGATGTGTCGGACGTAGGCCACTTGGGCACAATATGCACTTACAGTCTGTCTGTGGCCCAATATCCAGTGTACCTTGCATTGTATTTTCATTACACAAGTCCACAGTCAAAATGGTATGCAAATGAAGGGAAGAGGATTATGGGTATTGTCAGAAACAGCACCATTTGAACAGGATGTATATGAGTCAGAGCTTAGGTATATGGCACAGACAGCCTACCATGTGTCTGAAACAAGCATGGCAGGGTACATACATCATTTCATTCTGAGAGGCCACTCTTACTCTGACCAAGCTGTGACCATGTCACAACTATGTTGCCACATTGTGGTTATACGGTCTCAAACTGTAATTTTTTTTTTTGGTAATCCAGCCATTGACCTGGCTGTTGGCTGGGCATGCTGTTTGTATAATGCCAGTGTGTACTTGGCTGCTCTGTATATATGCAGTGTGTGATGACTAGCAGAGTTAGAATGTGAATGGCTGGCACAGCCCTCTGGTAGCCAATGCATGCAGACTGACTATGTTTGCTGTAGCAGCTTGAGAGTTCCAGGAGATACTGCTAACAGCTGATTCAGGTTGAATAGCTATTGGCCTTACAGTCCCATCCCAGAGATGCCAGCCCCCCCCCCCCCACTCCACACAACTCACTGCATGTGGGATTATGGAAAACAGCTGCTGCAGTCTTAGTGATTGGAAAGATAGGATAAGAACCATCCCTGACCAAAAGGTGCCAGACACTCCAGCAACTACATGACTAGCAACCCACACTGCAGACAAGACTTGCAATACACTAAGCAGTGATATAGATCTGCTGGCAGATATGGAGGATCCAGCTATTGCAGTGCATGCCCTGGGGACCAGGTACTGTGTGCCCCCCCCCCTCACATTCAGGGTGACCCCTGCAACTGGTCAATAGCACAGTTGGAAGCTGTTATGTGGCGGGAGAACACAATGTCCCTGCATGATCCTTGCCAGATGTGATGGAGCATAGCATTCTTCTGTTGCTGCTCACTTGCACAAAATAGTTCAGAATGTGCAATGCATCATGGGTAATGGAGGGGCTTACCTGTACCAGCACACAGAGCTGAACGTGCAGCCATAGTGGTGTCTGTGCTCACTGGGGCATTGCTCTGTACATGCTTGTTGTCTATGATGGTGGGAGATATGTGCATGGCCCCCCTGGGGAGCCCAGTATGGTCTGCAATGACTTGCATGGGTCACTGATATGGTCTGCATTCGGTGTGTGCACAGGTCTACCTATCTCGCTGTGTGTAGCAAGTCACAGAGGTCTGCACACCCTACCCATGTGTTGCCTCTGGAGTGCATGCCACACTGGGGCACAGCTGCCCATGTGTGTGCGTGTTGTTTCCAGCAGAAGAAATAGTGGAGGGATGGCCATCCTGCCCCACATGTGCCTTTGTCTTTGGAAAAGAGCTGTATCCTGCAGCAGTGTGTCTGTTGAGCAGTTACAGTACTACATTTCCTGTTCATTACATACTGCATATGCACCACTGTAGGCAGGGTTTAGGTGTGGCATACCATGGTCTCACAATGTGCCAGGCATGTTGTTCCATGTGCCTGATTTCACCCATTGCTGGCAGGGATCTCTGGTTTCTTTGAGTCCAGGCCTTGCTATATACACCTGTGCGGAGGTATAGCCTAACGGTTTCACCACTAGCTTCTATAAGCAGTGGGCAAGGGTTTGATTCCCACTTATACACAGTTCATTTTGATGGCAGAAAATGTCTAAGGTCGGCTTTGAATGGTGGACACACACTTGTTTGCTTTTTGATGTGTTCCGGGAACGTATTGGGTCTGTGCATATGCTATTTGCAATCATGGCCTTCTGAGAGCATGCCTTTATTGGTTCTGTTGCAGGCTATTGCAGAGGGTCAGATGTGCTCACAATGCAGATGCATGTTACCTGAGTCTAGGTGTAGCCCCATGGTTTGAGCAGTGGTTTGGGAACCAGCTGATAAGGGTTTGATTCCACCTAGTGGATGCATTTTATGTATAATCCTTCAAAGCATGACCTATACTCTTTGTGGCCTTGGGCAAGTCACCTAACCATCTATTGCCTCAGCATAATCCAAGCTATTACTGCCCCTGTTTATAATGTACTTTACCACATTAATGCTACAATGTGAACCACTATAACGGAGATGATAAAGTAGTATCTCATAAACCATTTATGTAACTACATATCTAACATACATAGCAAACATGATTCGAGTCTTTCATCTTCACTGCTACTTCACAGCTTCAGCTCCATCACTTCTATGCATAGCATGCTCACACATCCTTAAGTGCCCCTGCAGGGCTACTCACACTTCCTTAAGTGTACCATATGACCAGTGTGAGTGACTCTTCTTCTGTTGTTGAATGCATATTTGTCTGGAGAGTTGTATAGTGGTTGGAAGCCTGTGCCAGCTGTGTGACCAACATAGCTGGTCTTGGAGATTCCACTTGGCACGAGCACACTGTTATCCGTCACACTATGACTGCATTAGTGAAGTCACATCAGGTACATCGGTGCTGCAACCCCATACCACCCTCACATGTACCACCATCCTTCTTTCAGTCCATCTATCTGCCTCTGCCAGCTATATGCAGTGATGTATTCTCCTGCCATACCATGGACCACATGGGTACTTCTTCTTTATTTCAATGTATCACTCATGTCTCTCCTGTGACTGATTAGCATGTCACCACTCCAGCTCTGTCATCCTTTTGATGCACACATCGTGGTTCTTTTGGCACTGCAGGGGGAAACGTCTTCCCCATCTTATGCTGCACATTGACATTACAGCATTTTACTTGGGCACCCCTCAATGCATCATTACAAATGCCTCCCACATGCACATCCCACTTACTGACTGCCATGTAGGATGCCCACATATCTGTCAGGTCCATCAGCTCCCATCTGTCCTTCCATCCAGCACCTTTATGTTGACTTTCGCTGAGGCTCCCTTATCCAGCGTTAAAGTAATTGTCGTTTTCGGGCATTTAGGTGCACGCATGGCATTTTAATGCCTGGTGTCCTGTTAGCACACGCTAAGTGGTCCCTTGCACCCTTACCGCCAGAATGCCTGCTACTCGCCCCGAGCCTTTATTGCACTCCAACACCCTTAATACTGCCATTACCACTCAAAATCCACTGCTCCCTTAACGCTCTTTAGTAAACATACCCCTAAATTTTTAGATGCCCAAAATAATCAAATGCGCGCTGTCGTGAAGTACAAGGTTCAGAGCCGATGGAAACAGAGGATTCACTGCAAAGTGAAACCAGAATTGACAGATCTGAAACAAGCATGGAGCGTTGGCATGGAAACCCCAAACAAAAGACGTCACAGTGTGCTAGGGAACGCCCATCCCCTGAGCTAGCTCCTGCTTCATCAGGGAAGAGGGAACAGCTGGTGGGAGGTGTGGCCAGGCCCAACGGAAAAAGAAACACAGATAAAAACTCTTTAGTTAAGGATAGAGAGAGCACAGGAGGGGGCACAGGAGGAGTGGAGAAAACTGAAGGAACGAGGAGAGCAGAGAAGGATAGATATCCCGAGGGCAGCCAAGGTTTGTGGCTGGGAGAAGAGAGGAGGGAAGAGAATCCCAATCTCACTCGGAGAAACTTCTCAGAGGAAGAGAGCTGTGAAAGACATACAATTCCAGCTCACAGAGAGCAGTGCTCAACTACCAAAAGCACTGGGGATTTTTACCACTCTAAAAGCAAAGACGTTTATTCTGGGAACCAGAGAAGACAGCCATGCTGTGCTCATTACAGTCATCCTGAAGGTAAAGCTTATTTCCCTGATACAAAGCTTTTATCAGAAAGGAGAGAAAAGTTTTACCTACCATTTTGTAGCCAAGGGAGATTCCTGGGGGAAAGCAGGCACAGAACTTCCCATAGCCAAGCAGAAGAGGGAAGCGTGTATCCTTTCAGTTACCGGGAGCTGTGTGCACAAGAATCCAAACACCCAGACTCCTCTAGCAGGTTGGGGGAAGGGAACCCTTTGATTGAAGCAGAGAGGTTTGCACGGCAGACAGAAGAACCCTCTCTAAGAGACATTGAAGGAGAAGGTGATCCTATGCAGTGGGATTCTTATCAACCCCCAGTGTCTGAAGTGTATATGGACTGCTCGTATATGATAGCAGACAATGTGCAATCCCTTTGTTAATATTGCTGAATTTTGCTAAAGAAGAAAACAGCCAAAAGGAGCATTTTGGAGAGAAACACTGTTTTATTCCTTTGTGCCTTAAAAGCTGAGAATAAGCATTTATCTGAGTTACATATTTTTGTTCACACCAGAAGCATGGTTTCTTTGTTAATATAACCTTCTGTTCATGGTCAACAATATCCAACCCCGGGAGGGGAAATAAATCCTTATTTAACCTGAACCACTCGTGTACAACTTGGAATCATTTCAGTGCTGTGGAACTACGTTACCCAGGAGGCCCTTCCAAAACCTCCATTAGGTAGTTTTAAGCACAAGAAGCACAACTGCCCACTCGCCTTGCTCATGCTATATGCCTCTGGCAGGGTGAGTGGTGACAGCGCTCACAAATTCACACCCACAATTCTTTTTTATGTTTTACCTGAAAAGCTACTCAAAATTTGATGGTTTGGACATGGAATTAATGCAATTTGAGCAAGAATTGTATCACATTACTTTCCGACTGAATTAGCCAAGTAAAAGCACACAACACAAAAGAAAACTACTTCCTAATTCACAAACTCAAACTATTAGAAAATTTTCAGTTTGTAGGATGTCATGGCTTAATACAGTTTATCCCAAAATATTTTTTTGTTATTTTTGTAACAAAAGTCACACAGCCTGTTTGCACATGTTTAATGGTATTTACTACTTTAAAACAACATTATAAATGGGTCAATACAGTTATATTTAAGGTGCCACAATTTGATGCATCATTTTTACAATTTCTTTAGGATGGTTTTTAACTTGAATTGTATGAAACAGTAAAAGCCTATTAAAGGTTTCACACAAATTAGTAATTAACACATAGCAACTATGTTATAGAAAGGAAAGTTAGGACAGCTAATGCAAAGATTTCAAAGTGTGTCTTTCAGATATTTCCTCTGGAGTCTAGATAGATTTGCAGATGCTTGCAAGACATTTTTGCTTTAAAGCTGCAGAAACAAAAGAAAGAAATGTGTTCAGAAATCTTCATAAACTTAGGAAAATTACTTTTGCATATATTATGGCGGTCTTTTACTAATGGGTGCTAGCTGGAAGCATGCGTTCTGGCATGCTGGATACGTGTTGCGACCATGACAGCATGGGACATTTCCTAAGCTAACTGTGTAACCCATGTTAGGGTTGTGAATGGATAGGTTAGGGGCGGAGATTGGGCATGGTGAGCTCAGAACAATTAGCGCTAGGTTCACACCGCGCACTAACTGCAGTAGCACTATAGGTGGAGTTAAGTGGCCTGCATTAGGGGAAAGTGCTCTGCATTAACTGCTGGGGAAATGCTCTCAACACACCAGACAGGTAACACAGTGGTGTTGCACCTAACATGCCATAGTTTTGACACTTTTGGCACAATAGGTGCAACATCCTAGCGCCCTTTAGTAAAAGACCTCCATGTATGCTTTTGCCTGACAATTTGTTTAATATTTCTGCACAAAACAGAGATTGAATTTAATTTTCCTTCTCATTCTAGCCTAAAATTACACACAGTGCAAGATGTTCTGTACTTGTACGGCAGGCATGATCAGGGGCAGAGTTTGGTTGCAGTGTGGGTGGAATTATTGTTTATTGAACATTTGATATACCGCCCCCCATTACATCGGGGCGGTTTACAATTCAAAAAAAAAAGAAAGAAAGGAAATACAATCAATATAAACCAGGAAAGATAAAGAGAATAGAAAAGGAAGTAGTGAGATTCAAAAATAAAAGGAAAAGGGGAGTCAAGGGATTAGGGAGGAAGGTTGAAGGCGGAGGAGAAAAGGTGGGTTTTCAGGAGAGAACGGAATTTGGGGTAGGACTCTTCCAATCGTAGGGCAGTGGGCAGGGAGTTCCACAGGGAGGGGCCAACATAGAAGAAGGCTGACTGTCTAGTTAACTGCAGATGTGTTTGTGAGGGGGAAGGGAGGTGTAAGCGGTTGATATGAATAGAACGAAGGCTCCGGGTGGGTGTGTGAAAGGTTAATAGGTCGGCTAGGTACTGAGGTCTGTGGGAATAAATGGCTCGATGAACTAGTGTGAGGATCTTAAATTTTGTCCGGAATATTACCGGATTATGATTTCAGTGTGTATTTTGTTCAATATGCATGTATGCACTTAAAGTATGCACTAACCTTACACTGCTCTCGAGCAGGCATAATATATATACCTTCAGTCTTGGAGTGATTGCTGCAGGATTTGTGCTAGTGTTTTATAAGGAATATGTGGGGTCAATTTAGAAGGCCTATTTGTGAGTTGGACATCTGAAAATGGGCATATTGATGTGCAAATCATGAAGATTTCCCCGGAACCATTTTAGAAACCCATTTATATAGATGTCTCTGTAGTGACAGCATCCATGGAGAATAGGGCTGCAGTATAAAATTCCATCCAAGCAGCCCCCACAATGCGGGAGAGGGGGGCCCGGTGCAGGACGTGGGCCCACATGGCAGTGTGGCAAACTTACTTTTATATGTATGCCACACTTACTCCATTCTGGGGCTGGCTGTTAGCTCATGGGCTGAAGCCTTGTGATAACAGTCTTACCGGGAGACTCTGAGCCTGGAAAAGAGGTACTACAGCAAACAAATGTAAGTTTGCCACACGGGACCTCTGCCATTGCTGTTGCCGCAACTGCCAGACTGGAGGCATGCGTGTCATGCCACTGATGCTGGAGCGCGGGTGAGTCATGCCACCAGAGTGCAGGAGTACCATTGGGGAGGGGGCAAAAATAGGGGGGCCATTGGCAAAATTTTGCATCAGGGCCCCCCCCACTAGAACTTTCACCACTGGTATAGGGCCATGGCGAAGGTATATCCAGGGCATTCTGGGAAAGATACATGCCCGATTTCAGAAATGATGAGCATTTGATAACCCACCAGCAGTAACATCCATGTCTATTCATGCTCCAGGGCATGAATAGCCATCACAAAAGCTCTTGTCCTGCCACCAGAACACCTGGAGGGAGTTGAGAATACTTTTCACCACCATAAAGACAACTGGGCAGCAGCAGAATGGGACAGTGTTGGCAGCGGAGGATCACATTTCTATGACAACGGCAACAACACTAAACTTAAACTGTGCTGAGGAAAGGCCTGGCAATCTACTTCTGTATCTAGCCATGAAAACCCATCTGGGCAGCAGCAGAATGGGATGGTGTTGGCGGCAGAGGATCACATTTCTATGACAATGGCATCAACACTAAATTTAAACTGCGCGGAGGAAAGGCCTGGCAATCTACTTCTGTATCTTGCTATGAAAACCCAATGGATAGTCACAACAAAAAGACAACTATCCAGAGGGTCGCCATGAGTCGACACCGACTCGATGGCACTTAACAACAACAACAAAGACAACTGAAGGGAAACGCGGACACTTGTTTTCTGGTTGTGACTCTGATGTACATCTTTGCTTACAAAATAACAGACAGGGATGTGTATGCATCATACGTTAGATGTCTCCATTCTAAAATTTTGTCAGAGGGATGTCTATGTGACTGTGGCCGTGGCCTCTGATGTCCAGTTTGGGAAAGTGCAAGTTTCTGAAATTGGGCGGAAGTTTGCACGTGGCTTGCCTTTGTCATACGTTTTGACCTACAGTGGTGATCTATCTCATGCATACTCATTGTGGATATCCTGAAAACCTGACTAGCCTGGGGGTCCCAGAGGACTGGGTTGAGAACCATTGATGTAAATGAAGCTAATTTAACAGCAAATTCGCAGAAGGTATTTTTTTTAATTTCGGAGGAAAAAATAGAAATTGGTAGATTGAGGAAAATTAACCCCTCAGTCTCTCAATGAAAGTCTTGCCTGAATTGAGCACTTATGAAATTTACATGTTGCTTGGAAAAAGTACATAACACAGGAAAATTATGGGCCCATTTTACTAAACATGTGGAGGCCAGTTCCCTTCTGGACGTCCAGCCCCTGTATGAACCCTCAGAATCGGGGTGTACAGCAGTAGACCCAATTCTGATCCCATGGGGGCCCCAGTGGGATCAGAATTGGGTCTACCGGCCTGAACGTGCAGGCCAGGCCCCGATTCTGAAATGCTGCATGCCCTACAGATCCCTGGATAACTCAGTTAGGCTCTTGAATGGAGCCGTGAAGTCATAGTGTCCCATCACCATGGCAGCATGGCTCCATTAAGGAGCCACGATTGCCAGCTGTGGGACACAGCCCCCATTTCCTCACAGCCCGACCACCGATCTGGCCAATCATGGCCAGAGTCGGGCTGTGAGGAACCCACTGCACCCCCTCACCTTCTTGCTGCCATCGGCCTCCACTGTCTCTCGATGTCCAGGGGGACGTAATCCATTTCTGAGGTGGAATAAGTCTCCCATCTAGAATGCCAATCCAGGACATACATAGCCCACCTCAGAATCGGCCCTGTATGTCTGGGGTGATGGCCTGCCCATACACCGCCCCCCTGCCTGCCCTTTCCCACCCCCATCTAAGGCTCCCCATACAACCCCGCTGTTCATACAGGGAGCCTTGCATGGGGATGGCAAGAGGGATGAATAGAGAGGATGTACATCCAGGCAGGTGTACATTCCCACTATATGTGCCTCAGAATGATCCCTTAGCACATGCTATCTACTGCATGGTCCATTTTATTCCTATGAGCCCTGTGACAGAGATTATGTTCTAAGTGTTAATAAAAGGGGTCCTATGTTGTATCTATGTATATTTCTATTGTAAAATGGAAAATATATGTATACGTTTCGGCCTGCTTAATCATGTCTATGACATGTTTCCTTTGAATCTGTGTATTCCAGGCTTCTATGCATCCAAAGAACACTATTCTGATACCGCCTTATTTACCAGTAGCCAATATGCAAATGCTGCTTTTACATATATAAAAGCCATGCCGGGTATCTAAAATAACCTCTTTAAGAAATAATTTTATAAGTCTTTTTATTCACATAAATCAGTTTTGAGGGTAATGTCATAAACTAGCACATTTTCGAATCTATTTTATACTTAAGTATACGCGTTTAGTAAACATACCCCATTGTTTTTTGGGGGCGGTGCCTAGCATTTTCCCAGCAGATAAAACGGTGAAAATGCAGGGTTCGCAGCGAGATGGCATCACTGATTCAGCCAATGCCACCCACTGAGCTAGCATTAGCTGCATCCGAGATGTCTGCAAAACATGTGACTAGCACATGCTGACAAGGCCCACTGTAACTGCATGGTACAGCACGCCTACTTTCCGCCCACACCCCACCAACTATTGCTAGTACTGCACAAAATGCAGCTATCATAGAAAATTGTTTGCAGTAGCTGCATTTCTACAGTATTAGCTGTCATTGCAGCGCACTAGCACCGCAATGTCAGTCAACGCCTTTTAGTAGACACCCTTATGTTAAGATGCAATCACTTACCCTAAACCTGGAGCTGGTGTAAGTGACTGCGCCTGTTTTTTGCAATCACTGCACATCATTTCTTGCACTGTAAATGCTCTACCCAAACTCTCACAGTCCTAGTACACACAATGCAAATCATGTGTACTTTGATGATAGTTGGTATTTTATGGGAAGTCATTTATGCACATAAGTCTTATATATGTAAATAACTAAAATACCAAGAATTTATGTGCATTGTTTGCATGCAAATCTAGGCCGTTCCCTGTAAAATTACCCTCTTTACACATAGAAATAGGCTCTTAGAAAATCGTCCAGGGGTCTACATGCATAAAAGGATACACTGGGGTATGTTTACTAAACGGCGCAAACGTAGCAGCTGCGACGTTATCGTGTGATACGTGACGTTATCGTGTGATAATGGTGCATTACTGTGCGAGAACGTTACGTATCGCGCGATAACGTATCCTGCAGCGGTAAGGTGCCCAGAGGGTGGAGTAAGGCTCCCCAGGGGTGGAGGGAAGGGGGTCAATGGGCAGAGAGTGGGAGGGGAGAGGCTCCATGCACACTAGCGCCGTGAAATGAAGCTCTGAACAGTAGCGCCAGTGAAAACCTCGCGCTAGAGGCACATTTGCAGGGGAGAGAGACCATTTCAGTCAGCAATGTGCAGCAAAGGCAGGGAAACCAAAAACTGTGATAGTAGTGATACATGTGCAGCAACATCACAGTGCCCAAGTACGAGAGGGCACTACGGTGAAGCTGCAAATGGGGTACAGGGGGTTGCAGGTGGGACATGCAGTGGGTCAGCTGGGGCACAGGGTGGGCTAGGCAGATGCCTAGGTGACACATAGGAATGTGGATGCGGAAAAGCAGCAAGACGGCAACTGATCAAGGGCAAACATGGCCAGGAATGTGCATCCCACAGTGTCCCAGGGGAAAGTACCCAGCAAGTACCCCAAAGGGCACATAACAATAGCAGGCGGTGCCGGGGGGAAGTGTGGATGTCTATGCAGGCACCCCTACACCATATCATGCACCATAGGCAGCCGCCAACTGGCACACTGGATGGCCTGGGACGGCGCACCACCAGCACAAGGGCATGTCAGCATGGTGGTGGAAGGGTGCTGGTGGCAGAGGGGGCAGTGGCATCTGCCCACAGCAGACCACGGCCAAGCCCCGTTTAGGTGGGTGCCGGGTACTGCAACAGACAAGGTCTATCTGGCGAACAGTCATGGTATCCCCAGGGAATGATCTGCCTCTGTGGCAAACATTTGGTGCAGTACAAGCAGCCAGTGTTTTCAGGGGCAGAAGATCACAGGTTCAAGTCCCAGCTGTGCCTCCTGCAGACCACATCCCTATATTTTACACTGTACAAAACCCTGGTAAGAACGACAGAACCATTATTGCAGATAAAAGAAACATGCCATACACTCCTTTATTTTACCCTACAGAGCACAGACACCATAAACATGTGCAATCCCTACAGCAGACTTTCTCAACTGTAGTCCTGGAGGGCCAAACACCATTCAGGTTTCATGCTGTCCCTAATAAATATGCCTGTGCTGCATTTGTATGCACCGCCCCCATTGTCTGCAAATGTATCTCATGCATATTCATTAGGGACAGCATGAAAACCTAAACAGTGTTTGGCCCACCAGGACCGGAGTTGGGAACCTCTGCCCTAGAGCAGCGGCCAACAGGGGCACAAACACCCACACCCACAGGCCTCACTATCCAAAGCCTCATGGAGAGTCAGGCTATTGGGCCCTGCGAGGAGCAGCATCTCCCAATACTGGCACCTGCATACCTTAGCACCCTAAACTTGGGATACGCGGCGTTTTTTGAGACCGGTTGGTGTGGAGAAAAGCATAAGCAGCATGGAATACTAAGGGGTATGTTTACTAAACTGCGGTAACGGTAAATAACACGCGTTATGTAACGTTAACCATCGTTACCGCATCATAACGCGCGTTATGATGCGCTAACGATCGTTAACGTTACATAACGTGCATTATGATGCTCCGCGGGGCGGTAAAACACCGCAGAAGGTGGAGAGAGGGCGGAGAGAAGGGGTCTGTGGGCGGGGAGAGGCTCCCTTCACAGTAACGCGCTGATCTGAAGAGCTGAATCCAAACGCGATTGAAAACCTGCCGTTAAATGCAGATTACAGGGGAGAGAAACCATTTCAGTGTCAGCAATGTACAGCCCAGGCAGGGAAACCAAAAAAAAAAGTGATAAGTGTGATACATGTGCACAGAACAAAAGGGCACAGAAACACTGAAAATGACCCCAACAAACTGGAAAACAACCATAACCAAGCTGGTCAATAGTGGTATCAATGAGAAACATCAACTCCTCCCCCCCGAGTAAGCTCCATAGAACAGATATAAATCGTGGAAAGGTCTATACTCCGTCCCCATACAAGGTGAATGAGCCCACAGTGAAATAGCGCTGCTCAGGGTTTTCCCCTCCATCGGACAGGGTTCCTATGGCGTGCACATGTCCTGCAACATCAGGGCGGGCATGTCGGAACGGCAACTGGACAGATGCCGGAGAAGGGGATACAGAGGGCCGCAGACGGCACATGCTGTGGTGCAGCTGAGCCACAGTACGGACTAGGGTGATGCCTAGTTGGCCCATATGAATGCTGAAACAGCAGAGCAGCCAGACAGCAACTGCTGAAGGCCCAACATGGGCACGAGTGTGTTTACCACAGTGTCACAGGGGATAGTACCCAACAGCTACCCCCAAGGGCACAGAACATTGGCAGGCGGGGCTGGGGGGAGCGTGGACGTCTATGCAGGCACCACTACCCCAGAACCCACACCATAGGCAGCCGTCTACCTGCACACTGGATGGCCTGAGACTGCGCACCACCAGCACCACCAGCACAAGGGCATGTCAGCATGGTGGCTGAGGGATACTGGTGGTGGAGGGGGCAGTGGCAGCTGCCCAAAGCAGACCGTGGCCTAGCCCTGTGTAGGTGGGTGCCATGTACTGCAACAGACGGGCCCTGTCTGATGAACAGTCATGGTATCACCAAGGAATGTACTGACTCTGTGACAACAAGGTGGTGCAGTGCACAAAACCAGTGTATTCAGAAGCAGAGGGTCACAGGTTCAAGTCCCAGCTGTGGTTCCTGCCAACTCAGTCCCCATATTTTACCCACTACTACAACGAAGTGACACGCAGGAATGCTAACTGTTAGAATAACATAGAAACATAGAAACATGATGACAGAAAAAGACCACATGGCCTATCTAGTCTGTCCTTCCATATCAACAACTACAACAGTCCACTTTTTACCTTTAGAGATCCTCTGTGTTGGTCCCATGCTTTTTTGAATTCAGTTACTGTCCTCATCTCTACCACCTCCACTGGGAGACTATTCCATGGATCCACTACTCTTTCCGTAAAGAAATATTTCCGCATATCACTCCTGAATCTATCTCCCTTCACCCTCATCCCATGTCCCCTCGTAGCAGAACTTGCTTTCAATTGAAAGAGGCTCTTTCCCTGAACATTTATGCCACGGAGATATTTAAACATCTCAATCATATCACCTCTATCCCGCCTTTCCTCTAAGGTGTACATATTAAGATCCTTAAGTCTGTCCTCATATGCTTTATAATGAAGCCCACTAATCATTTTAGTAGCCACCCTCTGCACCGACTCCATCCTGTTCACATCCTTTTGAAGGTTGCCACCCACCCACTCCCTGGATCTTGAGGGTTTCAGGAGGGGCTGGCCTTGGATGCCCTTGAGGGTTGAGGTTGTAGTTGTGTAGGTGCTCAAGTAGTAAGGCAAGGCAAAGAAAATTTCTTTTGTGAGGTTTATTTCCCGCTTTCGCAGTTCAAGTGCAGCAGACGCAAATGAAATAATGTAGCACAAACAAGATTGAGAAACTCAACTAAACAAGGCTTTGCACTGCTAGGCTAAATGTCCATTAGGTTTTCTGATCACATTCAGTTGTCATGTGACCTCTCTTCAGTAACGGAACAAATAAACTCTGATAACAGCAATGCTCCTGATTTGCAAACAATATGCTTTCACGTATTCTCTTCACATAAGCTTCTTTAGCATAGCAATCAGCGAGGTAACTTTGTTATATTCCTTCATATAACCATGCCAAGCATATCACTTAAATGTCCTTTTGAATTACACAAGTTGAGCAGTCCATCGGCACGTCCTGCTCTGTGGACGGCAGAGAAATTAAAGGCATTCCTTCCTCACAGCTGTTTATAGGCTGTGCTACGTTATAGGGAGAAACTGCTCTGCTCTTAAGGAACTCCCTGAATTCACTGAGAAGTAATTCAGCCTGTGTATTTTCTGGGCTAGGCTGAGAATGTCCTCCTTCAGGTAAATGCTTGTTTAAAGTTCTTATCTCTTGGTAATTATCACTGCAGCTTTTACTCGGACAACAGTTCAGCGTGTAAGCATTTCCCTTCCCCCACCTATCTCCAAATGTAAGTGCAGGGTTAAAAGCTTCAGCTGTGCTTGGAGAGTCTCTCAGAGTGTTAAAAGTAAAACAGTCAGGCTTCTCTTGGCTCAACCAATTACTACCAAACTTTCTGCCTTTGTCCTGTCTTTTACAATTAGAGTTCACTCTTTCTGGCTTCCCACTGTTAAGCTTGCTAGCCATTCCAAACCCACCAGATACCTTGTGCTGGGGCTTCTTGAAGGGTAATTCTTTGTCCCTCTGCCTCCTGTTCCAAGGTTCTGCTTGGTCCTCTAAAATCCTGAGCTGTAGCCTTGGGTCTCTCAGTGCCTTTGAATTCTTCTGCTCACAGAAGTCTTTCACTGCCCCTGAGTCTCCCAGGTCCAGTCTGCTCCTTCGGGGATTACAGCTGCTTAGTGGCTCTCTCTCCAACTCTTCCTGTTCCTGGTCATCTGACCTATCCTCGTCCAGGAGCTTGTGTCCTGACTTCTTCTCGCTGACTTCTCTGTCCTGGTCTTTGACTAACTGTTTCTGTTTCTGAGAGCTTAACAAGCTGCCTGAGTACTGCACTGCCTGCCTCCTGCTTGGGCGTGCCCAATCAGGGACTTGGCTTCTCTCATGCCTTGAGGTGAGGTGTGGTTCCTGATTAGCTCTGTGTTTTTTTCTTTCAGAAGAGAAAATCCTGCATTCTCTTGCAGTACCGGTTCTCTCCACCGGATCACTATCTGTTTCCATTGCTTCATGAGAGGCTCCTACGTCACAAGGTGCGGTCTCCAGAATTGCACACTATACTCCAAATGAGGTCGCACCAAAGACTTATACAGAGGCATTATCACCTCCTTTTTTCTGCTAGCCATTCCTCTCCATATGCACCCAAGCATCCTTCTAGCTTTTGCCGTCGCCTTTTCTACCTGTTTAGCTACTTTAAGATCATCAGACACAACCACGCCTAGGTCCCGTTCTTCTTTAGTGGACAAAAGTACTTCACCTCCTATACTGTATTTCTCCCTTGGTTTGCTGCAGCCCAAATACATGACCTTACATTTTTTAACATTAAATCCCAGCTGCCAAATTCTAGACCATTCTTCAAGCTTAGCTAGATCCCTCCTCATGTTACCTACACCTTCCTGGGTGTCTACTCTATTGCAGATTTTGGTATCATCTGCAAAGAGGCAAACCTTGCCCGACAGCCCTTCCGCTATATCACTAACAAAGATGTTAAAAAGAATCGGACCAAGGACAGATCCCTGGGGCACACCACTGGTAACATCCTTCTCCTCATAGTGAGCTCCATTTACTTGTACTCTTTGTCGCCTCTCACCCAACCAATTTCTAACCCAAGCAATAACTTTAGGGTCCATCCCTAGGGTGCTCAGTTTGTTTATAAGTCACCTGTGAGGAACAGTGTCAAAGGCTTTACTGAAATCTAAATACACCACATCTAGAGCTCTCCCTCGGTCCAACTCCCTGGGTATGGCCTGAAACAGAGCAGTTTGCCCAAGATGTATATGCATCAGAGGTACAATCCCTAGCCCTGACGTGCTGAGAAGGTGTTCTCACTGTGACCATGTCAGTGCTATGTATCCACACAGTGCAATATAGTGTCAGGCTGCAGATATGTTCTCTTTCCTCGGAGCCCGATTACTGAGCTGACTGCTCATGCTGTTTGTCCTAAGCCATGCTGTATATGGTTGCTCTATGCACATGCAATGTGTGCTGACCAGCAGACTGGACACTGTTGGCATATGTATGGCTGAGATAGCCCTGTGGTGGGCTTCAAATACAGACTGACTCTGCTTGGTGTAGAGGATTTGTAGGTACAGATGGTTAGGACAGCAGCTGTTCTTGGCCTGCCCATTATGGTCTTGACAGGCCCAGCAGTGCAATGACAACAGCCCCATGCTAGTCTATATAAAATCTACTGCATTTGGTATCTATGGACACTGCTGCTGAAATCCTGGGTACATACATACAATACCTTAGGAGAGTCCCTGGTCAACAGGAGTGGACACAGGACCCAAACGTGACAGGCAATTACAGCTTGTTGTAATTAGTCAAATAGCCAAGTGACAGGCATCACACATGGTAAACAATACCTTAGACACATTAGCAGTGATATGGATCTGCAGTAAGACCAGCAGGGTCTAATTCTAGCAGTGCAAGCTCTGGGGACCAGGTGCTATGTGCCCCTCCTCACCTTCAGGGTGACTGCTGAAACAGGTCAGTAGAACAGTTTGCAGGTGCTGTGTGCTTGTAGCACCCACTGTCAGTGTGTATTACGGAGCCACTGTGATGGATCACTGCATTCTCCTTTTGGTGATTAGTTGCAGAAAGCTGTTCAGATGTGCAGTGCATCATGGGTACTGGAGGGGCTAACCTATACTGGCACACAGAGCCCACATTGCTGCCATAGTGGCAACGGTGATCACTGGGGCATTGCCCTGTACCTGCTTGTTGTTTATGATAGTGGGAGATGTGTACATGCCCCCCCCCCCCCCCCGGGTAGTCCAGGATGGTCTGCAATGGACTGCATTGGTCATTACTGTGGTTTGTATTTGGTGTATTTGCAGGTGTACGTATTGTGGTGATGCACATGCAGCAGAGCCCTTTAAAACTGAAAAAAAAGAGTTTTTTTTTCATAAACGGGGGATGGGCTCACCAAAGCATAGCTCCCAGGTAGAAAGAGAAACTAAAGCACACACTAGCAGAGCTAGCCTGAAGCCACACCCAGCCTCTAGAACAGTTGCAGGCAGAGAGAGGGTGGGGCCAGGGAAGGAAACAATCCACAGAACATTTAAGCTGCGTCACACAGGAAGTGAGGCAGAACCGGCAGAACAAGGAAGGGAACCAGCAGAACGAGGTGAACAAGGAGGAGAGCAAGCAGGACGTGCTCAGGCACAGGAAGGACTGCAGAGAGAGACTGCCAGAGGGCAGGAAAGACTGCAGGCCAGAAGCCAGGAGGAGAGGCAGAGAGTCCAGAGAGACCAGGGGAAGAGGCAGCATTACAAGGCTGTGAAACCTGGTGGTTCAAAGGGGACCAGCCACAACTCCCAAGGCAAGTGTCAAGGTTGTGGGCAAGAAAGGAGCTGGGGAAGAAGTCAGGACTATATGTCTGATTCTGAAGGCAGCAGCTCAAGTCCTGGGCCCTTGAACAGACAGTACAGAAAGTCTGATAAAAGGAGGGTTTCTGCCAGCCAAACAACTCATATATTCCCTGAGGTGGAGTTGTTAAGGGAGAGAAGGGCAAGAGGTTCTGACCCAGTTAAAAGGGGGAGCCAGAATCTAAAATGGGGAAAGCTTTTTAAACTTTTAAAAGAAGTGCAGCAGACTGTTCCGGAATGTGCCCCAAGCCCTGAGCTTTATAATTCACCGGAGGAAATGGAAGTGGAGCTTTATCCAGACAGTCCAGTGTCTTCAGCAGAGTCAATGGAGTGTGGACTTTGTGTGAGCAATGTTTAATGTTTTTATGGAAGGCTGTATGATACAGGTTAAGAAGATAACATATGTGCTGGTATCAATGAATGCCTAGGATAAGGGCAGACAAGAAGATAGAAACCTCGTGTTTAAAAGCAGCCAGTTTTACCACTGCTAAAGCCCGGTTAAGAAGGCTATTGGTTTTAAACTAAGAGGCAGCACATGGCTGGTATCCTAATTTGCAGCAGCTGAGAATGTGAATTCAAAACTGTCTTATTGAAGTTTTGTTGAACTGTGCACTTAACAGTATTTTGCTGGTTTTGTTAAATGGAAGAAGGCAAAGTTAACAAGAGTGGAGAAAACTACTTGGAGAGTTTTTGCTAAGAAAGTTACTGGAGAAAGTATCCTATTTTTGGTTATATTTTTGGTTTGCCTTATCATGGTCATTTGTCAAAAATTGATTCCACGAAGAAAAAAATAAAAAGCAATTTATTTTTACAAATTGTCCTGTGTCCTCATCCACTCGTACTGCTTACAAAGCAGGCCACAACTACACAAAAAGAGTGATGACCGGCGCCCCCCACTAGGCAGCTGCCTAGACGGACTGGGCGCCGCCACAGGTGGCGTAGTAAGTTGGATTTTTTCGCTGGAATCAAGTTGGCACGCCAGAGAAGCAGTCCGGACCAAAGGCGAAGGAGAGACATCCCCAGGAACAGCCGAGTCAACCCCAGGTCTGCGGAGCAGAAGGGAAAATCCGGAGTGGCGGTGGAGCTGGATTCCGGATCAACGGAGTTGACAAAGTGAGACTCTGCACCAGAACCAGGTAACCCGTAGGCTGGAGGGTTAATCTGGATAGCACTGGTGTAGGAGGGTGGCTGTGGGGGAAGTAATCACCAAGGCAGGGGAAAAGAGAAGAAGTCCGCACTTGGGGGCTTGTTTACAAAGCCGCGGTAGTGGTTCGCGATCGCGATCTCAGCCGCGGCCCCATTGAAATCAATGGGGCCGCGGCTCCGATTACGATCGCAAACCGCTACCGCGGCTTTGTAAACAAGCCCCTTGGTGTTTCTGTCTTTTGTTCTCTCCACAGGAAAGAGGAGCCATGGAGTTATGCGACATCCTGGACTGGGCGGCGGGCCAGATAGCCAAACATCAGGAGTTGTCCGCACAGAGCCTGGAGCAGGCAAAGGCGTTGTTCCAGTCGCAGCAAGTGCCACTCATTGAAGCGATGTCCAGCTGGCTTGCAGCCCAGGGAAAGAAAGAAGATGCTGCCGGGACTGTGCCAGGTGCAAGGGCAGGTTTTCAGGGCTGGGACTGGCCAGTTACTGGGACTTTCTCGGGTGGGCGCCTCACGAAAGATGACGATGTGGATGATTACATCGAGGCTTTCGAGAGAATAACTCTCTTAGCCAGATGGCCAAAAGAGCAGTGGGCGCTAAGGTTCACTGCTTCTCTCACGGGTGAAGCCTTAGCGGCCTACAGAGCTATGCCTGCTAGTTTAATTAAGAGTTATGATGATGTAAAGCAAGCTGTGAAAGATCGCTTAGGTTTAAATCCGGCGGTCTATCGCAGGCAACTGAGCTCATGTAAGTTGAGGTCAGGTGAGACACCTCAGGCATTATATCACCGTGTGAAAAACCTGGTGTACAAGTGGCTGATGCCAGAAGTAAAGGATATAGAGTCTATTTTAGATACGATAATCCTTGAGCAATATATGGAGTCTGTACCAAGCAGCGTGCAAACCTTCCTAGTACTCCAAAATTGCAAAAACACTCGGGAAGCCATTGCAATGACTGACCGCTTTCTGGAGGCTAATAAATTAAGCCCAGAGAAAGAGGGTGTTTTTAAAAAGGACAAACTGGAGTCTCTAGAAAGGAAGGCTAAGCTTGATGGATTTGCAGACAAAAATGTAAAGATGTATAGAGGATACAATATGCATAGGAAGTGTTTCTCGTGTGGAGAAGCTGGTCATGTAAAGAGGGACTGTAGAGCCAAAAAGGCCTTGATAACAACCCAGCTCAGAGATGCAGGAGAAGGGTTCCTGTTAAGGGTGGAGGTAGAAGGGATACCAACGGAGGCATTATTGGACTCAGGCGCAGACCAATCTATGATTTCCCAGAGGCTCTGGCAGCAAATAGAGGCGAAAGACAAACCCTTGCCACTGACCTCTGGGAATCATATTAGGATACGCTGTGTCCATGGCGCCGCTTCTACCTACCCCATACAGTCTGTGGTCATAGAGGGAGTAGGTCTGAAAAAACAGATGGAGGTGGCCATAGTACCCAAGCTTCCACACGAGGTAGTCCTGGGCCGTGACTGGCCACAGTTCAGAAAAGGTTTAGCTGAAGAGTTGCAGAGTGAAGCTAACCAACCAGCTACCTTTTCACAGGCAGGTAATTTAGCCAGGGAGAAAACCTTACCCCAGATAGGAAAGGTTGCTGACCCCAGGCTAAGAGGAAATAGGGCCGTTAAAGATACCGCAGTCAGGGAGAAAGCCTTACCCCAGTTAGGAAAGGTTGCTGACCCCAGGCTAAAAGAAAGTAAAAAAGGTATGATCACTACCCGTACAGGTGGTAGGCCCGTAGAAAAAGAAAGTAGCCCTCAGGGAGACCCGGTGCCAGGGACATCCTTCCAGGGGGACCTAATCACTCCTGCCAAAGACATTCCTAGGAAAGGAAAACCTGAAAGGAGGCGGGAGAGGAGGACCAGGGCGCAGAACAGGGCCGATTTGATGGCCGGACAGGAATTGCCCTGGATTCCTGCCGAGTTAAAGGAGAAATTTCCCTCATTTCCCGGGGAACAGAGGGCAGATCCTGCCCTGGGCCGAGCATTTGAATATGCCAGGAAAGGATCCGAGACCCTACCAAGATTTCTCTTGGAGGACAATGTGTTGTATAGGGAAAGTACAGATGCACGGTCAGGGGGCACTAGGAGACAGTTAGTGGTACCTCATGCTTTTAGGAACATAGTGTTAAGATTAGCTCATGATCACCCTGTGGGGGGGCATAAAGGGGTACAAGGCACCTTGGAGCAAGTGTTGGCTAGGTTTTATTGGCCCGGTGTTTTTAGGGAGACGTCAAGATTTTGCGCGTCTTGCCCGGCTTGTCAGAGGGTCACGGCGAATCATCCACCGGAGGCACCTTTGATCCCGATGCCAGTTATAACCAGACCGGTACACAGATTGGCGGTAAATATAGTGGGGCCGTTGTTAAAAATGCCCAGGGGCTACCAATACATACTGGTCATAGTCGACCATGCTACTAGATTCCCTTGGGCAGTTCCCTTGCGGAATACCTCCGCCCGCCTCATAGCGCTGGAATTAGTGAAAATCTTTTGTGAAATTGGATTCCCTCGGGAGGTTTTAACGGATAGAGGGAGTAATTTCATGTCCCGATACCTCGCCCAGTTGTGGGATGCCTTTGGTATCCAGCATATTCGCACCGCGGCGTATCATCCGCAGACCAATGGCCTGGTAGAAAGGTTTAACCAGACATTGAAAAGCATGCTGAGGAGGACCCTCGAGGGTAACATGGCAGAATGGGATACAATGCTCCCATTTGTGCTATATGCCTGTAGGGAGAGGAAGCAGACCTCCACAGGCGCTTCCCCCTACGAATTTATGTATGGGCGTACTCCGAGAGGGGTGCTTGATATACTAAGGGAACAGTGGATAGCACCCACGGAGGGTGAGCAGGAGGTACCCAAATTTCTAACTGATTTGAAAGGCCGCTTGCAGCGTATGGCAGAAGCGGTGGAAGGGAATTTAAAAGCGAGTCAGGCCCGTCAGAAGGCTTATCACGACTGACGAGCACGACCGCGTGTCCTGAAAGTAGGAGATAAGGTACTGGTAATGGTTGCCGCTGCCAGTTCCAAATTTGAAAATGCCTGGAAAGGGCCCTACAAGGTTTTAAAATGGGTGGGTCCGGTGACATATACTTTGGAAACAGGAAAAGGGAAGCAGCAAGTGTACCATATCAATGTACTACGCCCATGGCAGGAGCGGGCTGTGGAAGTAGCTACAGAGCAGGACAATGACCCACAAGCTTTAGTTGGGATTACCAGCTGTGCGCGGGTTGTGGCGCCAGCCGGTAATAGCTTAAGGGGGGGGGGGGGGATATGTGGTGATGCACATGCAGCAGAGCCCTTTAAAACTGAAAAAAAAGAGTTTTTTTTTCATAAACGGGGGATGGGCTCACCAAAGCATAGCTCCCAGGTAGAAAGAGAAACTAAAGCACACACTAGCAGAGCTAGCCTGAAGCCACACCCAGCCTCTAGAACAGTTGCAGGCAGAGAAAGGGTGGGGCCAGGGAAGGAAACAATCCACAGAACATTTAAGCTGCGTCACACAGGAAGTGAGGCAGAACCGGCAGAACAAGGAAGTGAACCAGCAGAACGAGGTGAACAAGGAGGAGAGCAAGCAGGACGTGCTCAGGCACAGGAAGGACTGCAGAGAGAGACTGCCAGAGGGCAGGAAAGACTGCAGGCCAGAAGCCAGGAGGAGAGGCAGAGAGTCCAGAGAGACCAGGGGAAGAGGCAGCATTACAAGGCTGTGAGACCTGGTGGTTCAAAGGGGACCAGCCACAACTCCCAAGGCAAGTGTCAAGGTTGTGGGCAAGAAAGGAGCTGGGGAAGAAGTCAGGACTATATGTCTGATTCTGAAGGCAGCAGCTCAAGTCCTGGGCCCTTGAACAGACAGTACAGAAAGTCTGATAAAAGGAGGGTTTCTGCCAGCCAAACAACTCATATATTCCCTGAGGTGGAGTTGTTAAGGGAGAGAAGGGCAAGAGGTTCTGACCCAGTTAAAAGGGGGAGCCAGAATCTAAAATGGGGAAAGCTTTTTAAACTTTTAAAAGAAGTGCAGCAGACTGTTCCGGAATGTGCCCCAAGCTCTGAGCTTTATAATTCACCGGAGGAAATGGAAGTGGAGCTTTATCCAGACAGTCCAGTGTCTTCAGCAGAGTCAATGGAGTGTGGACTTTGTGTGAGCAATGTTTAATGTTTTTATGGAAGGCTGTATGATACAGGTTAAGAAGATAACATATGTGCTGGTATCAATGAATGCCTAGGATAAGGGCAGACAAGAAGATAGAAACCTCGTGTTTAAAAGCAGCCAGTTTTACCACTGCTAAAGCCCGGTTAAGAAGGCTATTGGTTTTAAACTAAGAGGCAGCACATGGCTGGTATCCTAATTTGCAGCAGCTGAGAATGTGAATTCAAAACTGTCTTATTGAAGTTTTGTTGAACTGTGCACTTAACAGTATTTTGCTGGTTTTGTTAAATGGAAGAAGGCAAAGTTAACAAGAGTGGAGAAAACTACTTGGAGAGTTTTTGCTAAGAAAGTTACTGGAGAAAGTATCCTATTTTTGGTTATATTTTTGGTTTGCCTTATCATGGTCATTTGTCAAAAATTGATTCCACGAAGAAAAAAATAAAAAGCAATTTATTTTTACAAATTGTCCTGTGTCCTCATCCACTCGTACTGCTTACAAAGCAGGCCACAACTACACAAAAAGAGTGATGACCGGCGCCCCCCACTAGGCAGCCGCCTAGACGGACTGGGCGCCGCCACAGTATCTTGCAATGTGTAGCAGGTCACAAGGGATTACACACCCCGCACATGTGCTGGACCTTGGGTTAGTGTCACACTGTGGCACAGCGGACCCTTGCGTGCAACTGTTGTTTGCCATTGGGGGTACAATGGAGGGATGAGCATTGCAACCACATATGTACCTTGGCCTTTGTACAAGGGAGGTAGCCTGCAAAATTATGTCTGTGTTGCTGCAACAGTACTGCATGTCATGGGCAACATGTACTGAATGTGCACTGGTGGAGCCAGCACCTAAGCGTGGAGTACCACTGTCTCTCAATGTGGCAGCCATGTTGTTTCATGTCCTGCAGTCTCTTTGATTCCAGACATTTATTTGCAATATGGCATGGAGGAGTAGCCTAAAGGTTAAAGTACTGTCTCTGTAAGCCAAGGACAAGGGTGTGATTCTCACTTCTTGCCTGTGTGCTACTCAGTTCATTTTCATGCCTGGAAAAGTGAGGAGTCTGTTGTGACTGGTTGACACACATTCTTATGCTTTGTTATGCATTCCGCCAACAATCTGGGTCTGCAAACATGCAATCTTCTATCATGCCTCTCTGAGAGTATGGCTTTATTGGCTCTGCTGAAGCCTATTGCAGGGGGCCAGCCTTGTTCAACCTGCAGATATCTGCCTCCTGATTGGAGGCATAACCTAATGGGCAGGATACTGGCTTGGAAACCAAGCTACCAGGGTTCAATGCCCATTAGAACTCTTTGTGTGACTGATTAGAAGGCCTCACTGAGGCTTTTTATGTATGGCAGAGCCTTCATTGATTGACCACCACTCCTTGTGACCTTGGACAAGTCACTTAACTCTCCATTGCCTCAGTAGACTGCAGGTTCTCACAGTCCCTGTTTTTAATCATACATTACCATGTTTTCAGTACAATGTACTTCACTTTGACCGCACTGACACAGCAGTATGATGAACGACAGTTAAATACATACAGATACAGCCTTCTGGTGATAAATGATTAAACTATTATATTATGCCTGTGACTGTACAGCTTTGGCTCCATCACATCTCTGCATTATATGCAGACACATCCTACCCCTCAAATGGCTATCTGCAGGTATCATCTCATGTCCTTGCATGCCCCATTTGACCAGTTTGAGGGACTATTGTCCAGTTGTCATATGCACATTTATCTGGAGAGCTGTATGGTGGATGGGTGGTTGGGACAGGTGTGAGACCAACATGTCTAGTATCAGGCCTTCCACGTGGCACTGCACACGTTTTCCCCACACAGTACAAATGCATGGGGATGGCACCTCAGGTACATCGGTGCTGCCAGCCCATACAACACTCTTATATACTGCCATCCTTCCTTCAGCCTATCCATCCGCCTCTGTCGACAATGTGCAGTCATGTAATCTCCTGCAAGCTGCTACACCATGACCCACACAAATGCTGTTTTCCCCATTTTGACCTTTCATGCATGCTTCTCTTGTGCATGATCTGCATGTCCCCACTCCTGCTCTGTCATCCTTTTGCTGCACACATCGCACCATGTCTGATTCCGCTGAGGGACAAGTCTTCCCCATCCTATGCCATACACTGACATTATGGCATTTTACATGGGCACCCCCCAGTGCATCAATACAGCTGCCTCCCATATACTCATTCCACTTACTGGCTGCCATGTAGGATGCCCACGGATCTGTGAGGTCCATCAGCTCCCACCTGTCCTTCCATCCATCACCATAACATTGCCTTTCGCTGGGTCTCCCTTATCCAGGGTTACCATGACAGCCATTTTCAGACGTTCAGGTGCATGTTTGCCTTCTCAACACCTGGTGCCCTGTTAGCGCACATTAAGCGGGCCATTGCACCCTTACTGCTGGAATGCCTCCTGCCTGCCCAGAGCCTTTTTCGCACGAAAACCCTATATCACTGCCATTAATGCTCGATATCCCCTGCTCCCTTAATGCCCTTTAATAAACATACCCCATACACACAAGGTTCCCTGTACACACACACATATTTACACCTTCTTTGGGGCAGATGTAAATTTGTGGCATTTGTGCATTATTGGGGCTGAGTATTGGATCTATTCTATAAAGGCACATAAGCGCCTTTGTTACCTTATAAAATGCCTTGATCGGCTGCAGAGGGGGGGATCCAAGATGGCGGATTTGGTGGGGAGCTGAGCGGCACGGCGTTTTTCTCTCCTATGGGAAGGAAGCGTAAAGCTAGAGGGGCGAAACAGCCTTCTGCCCCTGTAGCCTCAACGCCATTACCTGTTGAGGTTGTGGGACCTCTTGATTTTTACTTTCCACCAGTGCCACGGCAGGGGGTCGCGGGAGAGAGTGACCAGGCTTGGCGGCGTTTGGAGGTGGAATCTTCATCCTCTGCCTCTGGTGTAGAGCTGTCCTCTCCTGGCTCAACACCAGCCCTGAAAATACTTCGACCATCCAGTGCCGAGCCAGGAAGTGTATATCGGAGCGGAGAGTTTGCGGATTCCGCCAGTGGAAGAAGTTTGGGAGCGGTGAGTGGGCCGAGTTCCGGGGCTTCCGGCGAACGATCACAGAGGGCTGAGTCTCTGAGAGAGATGGCAGAGGCAGGCGCTGCTTCGGCGAAGAGCTTGCTGGCACCCTCTACCTTGACTCTGGGTGTTCCTGTTTTGCCTTCTTCGGTGGAGTCTTCCTCATTGGGAACTGTGGATCCTCCGGAGGTGGTGACGTTGGAGGTGATTTGGGCTGCCATTATGAAGCTCCGTGAGGAATTGGTCCCACGAATGGCTGCCTTGGATGTGCAGGTTTCCACATGTATGGAGGATGTGAAGGAAGTTATGTCTAAAGTTGCAGTTTTACAGACTAACTTTTCTCAGACTCAGACTCAAATTTTGGCTTTGGAAAATGAAGTTGAATCTTTAAAAAACATTTCTGTACCTATTTTTTCTAAGTTGGAAATGTTGAAGAATGCTGTGCGGATGCCTAACATTCGTTTAATTAATTTTCCTAGAGTGTCTTTAATATCTGCGAGAGATATGTTTCGTAATTATTTAATTGATGTTTTAGGTATTCCTCTTGAATCTCATCCCCCGTATTATTTGCCTTCTGGTAAAAAAGAACTAGGGCAGGGAGGTGATAATGGTTTACCTCAAATGGATGTTTTAAATGTTACTGACATACTGGAGTCATCTCAGGAAGAAAAAATTATACCTTCTACATTATTGATTACCTTAGCATTAATATCAGATAAGGAATGGTTAATTAAACTTTTCTTTAAAAAACGTCATATGTTATTTAAGGGTTTGGCTGTCCGGATGTTCCCAGATTTATCTAGGGAGACACAGAGGAGGAGGCGTGAATTTCTATTATTGCGTTCTGGGATACAGCAATTGGGCGGGTTGTTTTTTCTTAAGTTTCCCTGTAAATGTTTGATTAAATATCAAGCTAATTCCTATATATTTTTTGAACCCTCCAAACTGATTTCCTTTATCAACGCTCGGGTCTCTGAAGGGGGGGTGGATACCTTGTCTGTTCCAGTTGAGTAATTTAAGTATACCACTGCTAGGCTCCTCTTGTTTCTTTCAATATATTGGATAGGTTATTACTGGATTGTATCCCCTCTATTTTGAGGGCTATAGGGAGGTGGATTGTTTGTGTTGTTTTCTTCTGCATGTATAATTGCTTCTTTATTCTAGTTTTGAGTTTCCATCTCTATTTCTGTTTCAAGATGTATTCTTGATTGTTTTTGCAAATTTCAAAAAATTTAAATAAAAAAAATAAAATGCCTTGATCAAACTCCACAGATGCACCCATTTTATTTAAGCACTCTTAAACCTCACCCAATTGTGGAAAAAAATATTTTTGAATCGTCATATATATTAAGGGGACCAGCGTCTACATTTAAGCCCCTCTCATTTATAATCATAGGTCCAGACTTTTTTAATGTCTACAGTGCTGCAAGTGTTTCAGTGTTACAAGTGCACATAATCATATTATTTTGTAACAAGAGGAGAAAACAAGTAGAGCATGACTCATTGAATCCTTTCCACCCGCTCTATCTGTTTGTGTGTAACTGTGATGTCTGTATGTTTGTTGCGCCTTTGGCATATAGTAGCAAGGTGAAGGGAAACATTTGTTCTTTGAAGATGAGCAGGGGATAGTTGTTGTGGTAGTTTTTAGGGGTGGAAAAGGTGGCAGGTAGTAGGGGTGGTGGAGGTAGGTAATGTGGTAGAGGGAGAGGCAGGTAACGGTTGAAATGAAGATGAGTAGAGTAGGTAGGATAGTTATACAGGGTGTGAGTTGCTGGGTGCGGGGTAGTTTTGGGGAGGTGTAGATAGATGATAGAGGGGTAGATTTTGGTAAAGTTAGAGAGCAGAGATGGGGTGAGGGAAGCAGTTGTGGGGGGTGTTTTTGGAGGTGAGTATAGTTAGAGGGGTCGGGGTAGCTTGGGTGGTAGTTTTTGGGTTGAAGTACTGGGAGTGGGGTAGTTGGAGGGTTGAAAGTAGATGATTAGCAGTTCTGGGAGTGCTAAGGTAATTATGAATGTTTGGGGGATGAGCAGTTTGGGGGTAGTTGCAAGGGGATAATTTTGAAGGGTAGAGAAATTTTGGCGGTGGTGTGGTTGTTGTAAGGTGTGGTTAGGGGCAGTTTAGAGGGTGGTAAGGCAGTTGTGGGGGTAGTTTGGCAGAGTAAGGCAGTTAAAGTATAGAAGGGTAATTGTAGGGGTGGTTTTTGGTGTTGAGGTAATTTTGGAGAGTGGTAGTTATGGGATAGTTTTGGGAGACTGCAGTAGTTTGGGGGTAGTTTTGGAGCAGTTTGGGAGCTGGTGGGGAAAATGCAGGCAGTAATTTGGGGAGTAGAAACCTTTCCGTGATGGTGAGACAGTTGCAGGGAGTTAGTCTTTTGAAGGTCAGACAGTTTGGGGCTGATGGGGCATTTTTGGTCAGGGAGGATGGGTTTTGAGGAGGTGGGATGTTACAAGGGTACTTTTGGGTATTGGGAGCAGTTTGGGGTTGAAGTAGGTATGAGACATAGTTTTAGGTGGTGAAGGCGGTTTAGGAGTAGGGGAGGTGCAGGGGTAGTTGTAGGGGTGGAGGAAGTTTTGGGTCATAGATAATTCAAGGGGGTAGTTTGGGGTTTGGCATTTTAGGGGATGGTGGGGTAATTGTGGAGGCTAGTTTTAGGGGTGGGATTGTTCCACTAGATATTGATCATTAGAACTATAGAACTTCAAGCCATCTACAAACAGTAAGCGTGATATCATCTCTTTGCCAGCTTTAGAACTGAGGCTAAACCCACACCCCAAAGAGTTAAAAAGCACACTTGAAGGATTAAGTGCTATACAAAACAAGAGTGGTGACAAGGAGCTCCCTGAAATATTACTTGCTAGATCTTGATATTAGAAATGGTGAACTGTCCATCTGCAAATTGTAGGTGGCGTGTGGTTTGCCGCATTTTCATGGTGAATTTGATGTACTCAAACAATTTAGAATTTATTTTGTACATTTCAAGACATGATCCAAAAGCGTGGGATACTATCAAAGGCTTTCTTATAATCAATCCATGCTATGCTGAGATTTCTGCTGTTCTTAGCACTAGTCATGATAGCCTTGTTTATTAGTAGTTGATCTTTGGTTCCTTATTCTTTTCCAGTTCCCTGTAAACTGCTTTGGGTTCTCTCTAAATAGTTTCTTTGATATCCTTCTTTTCTGTTTTCTTCATATTTCTGAAATGTTTGCACTTCCGCTGTTACTGGAGCATATGAATTTATGGTCTTCTTCTGTTAATGCAACATGTTTCATTTTAATGTTTCACTGTGTGTACGTTTTTATACTACAGAAGCTGGAACTGCTTCTCCCGTAGAAATATGTTTGGCCATTTTTTTGAGTCTTATTTCTTTGGAACCCCCAGTCCAATCTGACCCAGGTTTGAGTTTGACAACATTTGCCCAGCCTCCTGAACCCTCAATAACAGGCTCTATTCCTAAACGAACTGTGCCTAAAACCTGCAAATTGCAAGGTTTCAAAGAGTTTTCTATGCTTTCTAATGTGTTGTACAATATCAGATTCTTTTCAGTAAGACATTTTTAGCTGCCTCTAATACTTTAATCCTCTTGGCATGTTCCCCAAGGTACTTCTCTGCCTCAGCACCAAGAAGCCTGATATTTGCTTTGCTGCCAGTATGGGCACATTTACCTGCCAGCCTGTGAGCTCTGTGTGTCTATTGATATTTATTTATTTTATTTATTTACAAATACTTATATACCGCACTTTCCCATGGATCAGGTGCGGTTTACAATGAAGAAATGTATGTATGGGTGCAACATTTTACAAATACCCATTCATAGTACATGGAACATGTGTAAACCTTTACAATAAAACTTATAACTTGATTACAGTGATTAACTTGATTATATATTTATTTTATCATTGTTAGTGTGCTATTTATTTATCTGTACATTTGTTCAGTCTCTTCTAGCCATCTTGTACTCATTACCATGATTATTCACAGGTTCACCTAATCCCCCGTGTTCTCTCTCTCCAACCAATCCTTATTTCTTCTGACTTCTGTTCTCTCCAGCTCTCTCTTTTATGGCTCCTCATCACTTTCTCGTCCTACTTCTTGTACTCCCTAATTGTCTCCTCTCCTACCAACACCTTCAAGACCTCCCCCTTATCTCCCTTTTACCATCCTCACTTCTCCCTACCATCTTGTCCTCTACCCTTTCATCAGCTCTTGAGCTTCACCACTTTCTCCCTCTCATTTAGCCATCTGCTCTCTCTCTAAAACAACCTCACCCTTGTTACCACCATGTTTTCTCCTTTCTGCCCCACACTCTCCTATTCCTTCTCCTTCTCTCTTCCAGAGATATCAATGCCAACCCTGCCCCCCTAGACACTCCCAGAACAGATCTTCACACAACAGCTCAAATCTTATTCATATCTCTCTCCTTTACCCTTCCTCTCTCCCTTTCTCATGTGCCTTGTGGAATGCAAACTCCATCTCAAATAAACTTCCCTTTACTCATGATCTCTTTATCTCTAAAGCTCTCCAATGTTTTGCTCTAACTGAAACCTGGATCCTCCAAGAAAACTCAGAATCAGTTGCTGCTCTTTGTCATGGCAGCTATCAGTTCTCCCACACAGCTCATCCCACTGACCATGGGGCTTCTACTTTCTACTACCTGGCAGTTTCAATCCCTCCTGCTGCCTCAGTCTCACTATTTTCTCTCCTTTAAAGTCCACTTCATCTGCCTTGTTACTCTACTACCTCTCCAGTTAGCTGTTATTTATCGACTTCCTGACAAGTCTACCTCTACCTTTCTCACTGACTTTCACTCATGGCTTTCCTTCTTTCTGGATTCATCTTCCCCCGCTCTTATTCTCGGGAATTTTAACATTCATGTTGATAACCCTTCTGACCCTTATGCTTTAAAACTCCTTTCCCTTACTTACTCATTCAATCTCCAGCTTTGCTCTACTGCCCCCACTCACCAGCATGGCCACTGCCTCAACCTTATATGCTTCTCTAATTGCCAAACAAGACTATTATGTCCATCTGACTAACTCTCTTGCCTCTGACTCTTGCCATCTCTTTACAACTTTCATCTCTCCCTTCAAGATGCCTCCACCTCCAACCCCTTCTTCCTTTTCTGCTCAAACCCTGGCTGACTATTTCCATGACAAAATCCACAAGATCACCCTCCAATTCCCTATGATGTCAGCTACTTCCCCTCTTCCCCCTCTTCACTCCCAACTTCCTCCCCTACCTCTGCTACCCTATCTTCCTTTTCTATGATATCTGAGGAGGAAACCACACACCTTCTTTCCACCTACAAACTCACTACCTGCTCCTCTGATCCTATTCTCAACTGTCTCCTAAGCTCAATCTCCTCCACTGTTGTCCCTTCCATCTCTCATATTTTCAACCTATCGTTCTCCACTGCAACTGTCACTGCAGCCTTCAAGCATGCTGTGGTCACACCTCACATGGTTTTAAGGGCTCTGTGCTATCCTGGTTCTCGTCTTATCTCTCCCATCACTCTTTTAGTGTTTGTTCTGGTGGATCCTCCTCTACTGCTATACCTCAAGGATATGTTTTGGGTCCACTCATTTTCTCTCTATATACCTAGTCCCTTGATGCGCTTATCTCTTCCCATGGCTTTCAGTACCATCTTTATGCTGATGATTCCCAGATCCTAAAATCCCACATCACTCATTACACCACTGCTTGATTATGGAAACTCACTATATCAAGGCCTTCCTCAGCAGACACTCCGCCCACTACAGATGGTACAAAACACCACATCATACATCATTACAGACACTTCAAGGACTGAGCACATCACTCCCGTCCTACAACAACTACACTGGCTCCCAAAGGTGGCAAGATCTAAATACAAAACAATCATGATCATCTTCAAAGTCATTCACCATCTCTCAGCAGACATACTCACAAACGTTATAACAAGGGACAGCAGCAACAGACCAAGAAGAACCAATAACAACAACATGATCGGCACATCTGCAGGCTATCACAAAACCAAACAATCAACCTCAAAAAGAGCACCATCACTACTGGCATCCACACTATGGAACTCCCTACCAACGAGCCTGAGAGCTTTAGATGACCTCACAGACTTCCGCAAAGACCTCAAAACATGGTTATTTCTAGAAACCTATGAGCATTCAGGTAACATCCCCTACCCAAACAGTAACACTACTACCTCCGCCAACTAAACACACACCCATCCTATCCACACACACAAATATATCATACCACATTATTAAATACCTTTATGTTAAATGTTACCTCAATTGTACTGTCTAAATACTGTTAAGTAACTGTACTGTCTAAATGTTTGCATGTACCCTAATGTTAAATGTAACCCTTCAATTGTGACGTGACGTGACCACCTTGATTGAAGGAAAAGGTGGCATACAAATCTGTCTAAATAAATAAATCTACCTCTCTACACCTGAAATCTCTCCAGTCATCCAGGCCAGGATCTCTGCCTGCCTTTCTGACATTGCTGCTTGGATGTCTCACCGATACTTGAAATTAAACATGGCCAAAACTGAGCTTCTTATTTTCCCCCTAAACTTTCCTCTCCCTTTCTCCCTTTCTCAGTCTCTGTGGATAACTCTCTACTCCTCCTTATCTCCTCAGCTCACAACCTTGGGGTCATCTTTGACTCCTCTCTCTCCTTCTCCACACACATCTAACTGATAGCTAAACCTGCCATTTCTGGCAGGACACCAACAAAATTCACCCATTCCTTTCTGAACACACTACTAAAACACTTTATCCACTCCTTACTCACCTTACACCTAGACTATTGTAGCCTATTTTTTTGCTGGTTTGCCTTCGAATCATCTCTCTCCCCTTCAAACTGTTCAACACTCTGCTGCTTGGCTAATCTTCTGTCAGTCTCGTCAAGCTCATATTACTCCTCTTCTGAAGTCACTTCATTGGCTCCCTATCCATTTCTGCATCCAGTTCAAACTTCTCCTGCTGACCTATAAGGGCATGCCCTCTGCAGCTCCTCACTACCTTTCTTCTCTTATCTCTTTCTACACCCCTCCTCGGGAACTCCACTCTTCTGACAAATCACTTCTATCTGTGCCCTTCTCTTCTACTGCTAACTCCAGACTTTGCTTCTTTCACCTTGCTGCTCCTTATGCCTGGAACAAACGATCTGAGTCTGTATGTTAGGCACCTCCTCGGACTCTTTTCAAATCCAGGCTGAAAACTCACCTCTTTGTTGCTGCTTTCAGATCTTGACTCCCCTGATCTCCTTTGTGTTTCCTTACCATCCCCCCTAGCTGTATCCCATGTCTACAGTCATCCCTTTCTAGATTTACAAATTAGTCATTTCTTTAAGAGGACTCACAGGCAGGGGATCTTTCAAATTCAAGGACCCCTGAGAATATCATTGGCTACTGTTAATGCAGAAGCAGGTGCAAACATCCACATGCTGGCCATTGATTTGTCTGCAATCCTGAAATGTGGTGTTGCACATTTCCCCCACCACGATCGTCTGTGTGCATTGTTGTGTGGTGTGGTGGAAGAAGTTTAGACTGATCTCATGGTTTCAAATCTTGTGAGACTTGAAATGCCAATTAAGTCAGGGGGGGGGGGGGAGGAGGGGCTTGAGAGAGAGAGAGACTGGGGGAAGCCGGGGAAGTCATGGAAAGATCTGTATTAAATTGGATTTGCTTTTTGGTTTTCTTTTTCTCATCTCTTCCCCTTTATTGTTAATAGAGGATTGTGAATCAGATTACTGATGGATGAGAGTTATTGTTTATACATTTTGTATCACTCTGCTACTACTACTACTTATCATTTGTATAGCACTACAAGGCATACGCAGCACTGTACAGAGACATGCAAGAGATAGTTGCTGCTCATAAGAGCTTGCAGTCTAATCAAGATAGACAACACAAATGGGGGCTAGGATATATCTAAAGGAATGGTAAGGAAACACACAGGAGGTAAACAGGAGACTAGGGGGGATCAGGATCCAAAAGAAGTTTCAAAGAAGTGAGCTTTAGCCTGGATTTAAACAGGGCCACGGATGGATCCTGATGTACCAACTAAGGTAGTTAGTTCCGGACATAAGAAACAGCAAGGTAGAAAAATCGAAGACTAGAGTCGGCATTGAAAGAGAAGGTCACAGACAGAGTTCCTGAGGAGGGGTGCAGGGAGAGATAAGAGAGGAAAAGTAGGTAGGCGCTACCGAATGAAGACATTTATAGATCAGTAGTAAAAGTTTGAACTGGATGCGAAAAAGGATAGGGAGCCAATGAAGTGATTTGAGAAGAGGGACGACATGAGCATAATGATGCTGGCAGAAGATTAGCCGTGCAGCTGAGTTTTGAACAGAGTGAAGTGGGCAGAGATGATTCAGAGGAAGACCAGCGAAGAGGAGGTTGCAATAGTCTAGACCAGTGATTCTTAACCCAATCCGCTGAGACCCCTTGGCAAGTCAGGTTTCAGGGTATCCACAATGAATATGCATGAGATAGATCTGCATACAATGTAAGCAGTGCATGCAGATCTATCTCATGCATATTCATTGTGGATATCCTGAAAACCTGACTGGCCTGGGGCCCCAGAGGACTGGGTTGAGAACCACTGGTCTAGACAGGATGTGACAAGGACGAGGGTCTTAGTAGTGTCTTCAGAAAAGAAGGGACACATGTTACCAATGTTATAAAGAAGTGACAAGTTTACTCATATTTATCTGTTGGATGTGTGTGGAGAAAGAGAGGGAGGAGTCAAAAATGACCCCAAGGTTGTGAACCGAGAAAACAGGGAGGAGCAGAGTGTTATCCGCAGAAATAGAGAAAGGAGGAAGGGGGGAGGTGAGCTCAGGAGAAAAGAGAGGGTGCTCATTTTTGGCCATGTTCCATTTCAGATGGCAGTGGGACATCCAGGCACTAATGTCAGATAACCAGTTAGAGATCCAGTCCTGGATACCCGGGGAGATTTCAAGTGCAGAGAGGTAGATCTGGGAGTCATCAGCATTGGTTTTCCACAGTTGCTGCACTATATGTCTGCCTTCTTGGGTTTTCCAGTCCAGTTTTTGCCTGCATATTTCCACTTCCAGTTTGAGGTTGGTCATTCTATACTAGCCAAGGTTTTGTGGTGCATTATGGCTTAAAAATTGAATAGATATTAAATTTGAAGAAGTTACACACATAAAATATAAAGCACTATACTTTACATGCATTCTGTAAAGGTCTAGCCACAGACATTTACACTAGTCACAGGGCTGGTGTAAGTGATGATACCTAGATTTTAATGTGTGTTTTTAAACTCTTATGCCCCTATTTTATAAAGAAGAGTAGGCGCCTTATTAAATAGGCTTAAGATAGATGTATTCAGATGCATTTCGGTCTTCTGCTCCATTTGGCTTGTGTTTTTTGATTCCTATTTCCTTTCTCCTGCTGTTTCTTTATGCTGAAGTGCTAGGCTAAAGTGAAGAGAGCCCCTACACCCCGAAACCTGTGTCCTTTGCAGCTGGGCATAAAACGATGGATAGCTACAGTTTGTGTACTTGTTGGGTGTACTTGCTGTTGCAGCAGGGAAGAGCTCCGATTTGGGGAGTGATGTTTTGCTCAGTACTTTGTGCCTAGTGACTCCTCCATACCAGTTCATTGTGGTGGCAATGCAGTCGGGCACTGAAATGGAGAAGGAAGTTCCTGATGCTTTGGGTGAAGAGAGCCTTTGTGCCTTGCAGAATGAGTAGAATACCATTCCAGGAGGGGTTTCCTCGCCTCATTTGGAGGACTGTCTTCAGAGCCATATATTTGATGCTGTGCCAGCAGGGGAAGTTTCTTCATCTGCTATCTCTCTTTCATTACAGCCCTTGAATCACCCCCAGGAAGTGACTCTGGACTCTATGGGATCTATTCTGTAACACGAATAGCAAGGATGGACGTCCTGTTGGGACATTCATCCATGCTATTCATCCCCCTTTCCTGTCCCCGATGAAGCCTCACCATACGAACAAGGAGTTTGTACAGGGAGGCTAGACAGGGGCAGGAAAGGAGCAGTGTGGAGACGGGTGGGCAGTGGGCATTCAGCAGCCCCAAATGTACAGGGCCGATTCTGATGTCGGTTCTGTATGTCGGGACTGGCAGACTAGAAGGGGGACTTATTCCACTCCGGAGGTGGAATAAGTCCCCCTAGACATCGGGGTATGGCAGGCCCGGGGAGCGGAAAAGGTAGGAGGGGGTGCAAGAAATTCTCCACAGCCCGACCCTGGCCTTAGGAGGCCTTATCGGGGGTTGGGCTGTGGGGAAAGAACAAAGTTGGCAGTGGCTGGGGATTGCAGCTCCTAAATGGAGCCGTGGTGCCATTCAGGAGCCTGACTGAGTTAGCCAGGCAACAGTCTGTATGTGCAGGCTGACTGGAATCGGGTCCCGGCCTGCAGGTACAGGCTTAGACGTGATTCTGATCCTACAGGGGCTAGACATGCCCCGCGGGATCAGAATCACATCTACCATTGTAGACATTGTAATAGGCCTCCACATGGACCGCGCTAGAATCTGTCTATGAAGTCTGTGCTTGCTTTGTACATGTTTCTTCTATAAGTTCTGCTAACATTGTTAAGTTGGAGGCCATGTTGACCAAGCAGAAAGAAGAAATGGAAATAGTGAGGCCCTCTGTCAATCATATTGATAAAAGTGCAAGGCAGCATGGCTCAAGATAAACTGATTTCCCAACAGAAAATTGAGAACTTGGAAAATCAGAACAGGAACATGAATTTGCACATTTTGAATTTTCCTCAATTGCTAATGATAGCTCCCAAGGAGTATTTTTTCAGGGTTTTTTAAAGAAGAATTTAACTACCCTGAGTTGGGTCTACCTCCACTACAGAAGATCTATTATCTTCCTTCCAAGCCTGTTAAGGAGAGCTTTGAGGAAATGGAAACTCCTTTGGCTGAGGTCTCCTTTGACAGTTTGGATTTGATTGACCTTTTAGAGAAGACACAGGAGGAGGTGGAAGTCAGATCTGCTTTGATGGTTTCTTTTGTGTTTCTTCAATATAAAGAGGCTTTATTACAACTTTACTATATATATATGTGTGTGTGTGTGTGTGTATATATATAGGATTTAGCTTACACCTTTCTCGGACATTAAAGGTGAGTTGCAATCAGTTACAGTGGGAATTTTCCTGTCCCTGGAGGGCTTACAATCTAGGTGCCCCTTTTACTAAACTTAGCACAAGCTATCTGCCACACAGCCCATTGGAATAAAATGGGCCATGCAGCAGATAGATCTAGCAAAGTTTTAGTAAAAGGGGCTCTAGATTTGTACCTGAGGCAATGGAGGATTAAGTGACTTGCCAAAGATCACAAGGAGTAGTAGTGGGATTTGAGTCTGGATTACCTGGTTCTCAGCCCCTTACTCTATCCATTAAAATACTCCTTCCATAGACACCCATATAGACTGCACTTGGACCTGGTGACACAACAGATGACATTATGATAGTTGAGTCTGAGGAATATTATGGGATAAATTATGGAAGCTGTTGTATGAGCTGAGGCTGAGAGAAGCCTAGACATTGTAATTGTACACCTGGGTGGGGACAATGTAGGCAGGAAGATGTGTACAAAATTCACTGTGGCAGCTTGCAAGGGTTTCAGCCAGTTAAAGTTCTTTTGTCCAATAAAGAGTGGAATTGGTTGGACCTTATAATCAGGTCAAAGCTCTGGGATCAATTGAATAGAAAGTTGGCAATAGCTGAAATGCATAAACAGATGTCTGTTTATGATAACTTAAAAGGGGTTCCAATTGATGCACAACTTGGCATAAGAGGCTTGTCCAAATTTTCACAGATCCCATGGAGTACATTTGACAGACACTGGAAGTGATTTAGTTAAACAATGCATTACAGGAGACCCTGGATAAGGTTTAACAGTAAGTAGAAGATTGCAGTTTATTGGAGTGGATTCCCAATGGTTAGCAGAGTTGATGTTTGGGGAAGTGAGTGGTGACGGAGACATAACCTATGGGATGAGACACACCATTTTGGGCGGGGGATGACATGTGGTAACCACTCTGTGGACAGACCCTTCAAGCTAGGTGATGGGAGACCAGCAGAAGGTATTTGAAACTGAGTTTGGTTGACAATGGCTAGGCACTGGTCTGAGGAAGTGTGGCTATGCAAATACCATGGGGTGAGGGGGGGGGGGACTGGGGGAAGAGGGAATCATGTTAAGATTTGCGAATTGTTAAGTCTCGGGTAGTTGTTTCAATAAAATGCAGTCTTTGTTTCAATTCAGTTTCATGTGTATTGTGTGTGTTATTGGTAAGGTGGTGTGGGTGAGTGAGCACGGCCCATATTACTAACATTTAATACATTATTTATACAGTATAGCGGTATTTTCTATTTAGCATCAAGAAATAATCAGAATGTGTACTTACTGTGTTTATAAGAAATCCTTTTGACTCTCTGACAGATGTAAGCTGCATGGTTCAAGTACCAAGAATAATAGTGAACACAGTACCTAAAGATTTAGTCAAAATTAGGAAGCAATACCCTGCAATGGATTTTAAGTTTAACAAGCATTTTATCATAGAAATCATGAGCACATCTATTACATACACTCATTAATGCTCTCAAAGAATACTGTATGTACGCTTGCATTGAGTGGGTACACTTACAGTAAACTATTCAACAATTTAGAATACACAATTATAAAGTATTAGGATTCTGCCTTTCTCCCTGCACTGAAGAGTGAAAAAAAATGTTGGTAAGAAATAAATAGGACAATGGTTTTAGAGACAGTAAAATTTCTTACCCATGACAGGTGCTCTTTGAAAAGAGTAGTTCACCGAAGGACATTTGTTCCATGGCTTTCTAGAAAGGCTTAAAGAACTCTACCACACATATGAAGAATTCCTATGCTGCTGCTGCTGCTGCGACCCTCTTGATGTCTTCAGGATAATAGATTTTTATTGGGGGAGAACACCTATTACAGATAAGCCATTTTGCTTTCTCTGGAGGCAAAGAAGTTCACCATAGTCATGCTGAGGTGATTTCTTTGCTAAGAGCTGCCTTCAACAGAAAAAGGAAAAAGGGGAACTATAAAAAGGCCTCAAAAATGAATGATTTTATTTATTTATATTTAGCTTACAGCTTTCCAGTAGAAGTCCAAAGGAAATTACATTCAAATACAGTAGGTATTTCCTTGTCCCCGGCGGACTTACAATCTGCAATCTAACGGGCCGATGCAGAAAGCTAGCGCAGGCTTTACGAGTTTTTAACACCATGTTTAAGCACACTTTAAGGTCCTTTAAATGCAGAAAACAGACGTAAATGCCGATGGAAAAACTAGCGCCCAATTAACTCCATGTGTATTTAAATCTATTTAAATTATTAAAATGTATTTTAATCATCTAGTCTGGTATGCAAATCATAGCTACGTCTGATGTAGAGACAGGCATAGTGAATTTTTCAACCAGCCATAGCACCAAAACTAAGTAGATGTAAACCTCTAATGCGTGCCCCTGACAGTAATTTGTTGGCACCCGGTGCTTTCCACAATGCCTAGATCATCTTCTCCTCAGTAAGCAGGCATCAGGAAAAGCCCCCGATGCCATCAAAATACTGTTGGGGGCCATGCCCAACAAAAAAGAATCCCTGGTGGTCTAGCGGCCTCATTCTCCCTCCCCCACAGTATTCTGATGGCATCGGGGTTGATCGCAGCATCAGGAAAAGCTCCCGATGCCATCAAAACAGTGTTGGGGACCGGTGCCCCTACATAAAGTAATCACATGGTGGCCTAGCGGCCCCTGTACCCCCCACATCCATTCCCAAGTAAAATAAAGCAAAGTTAAAATTATCTGGTGGTCTAGTGGCCCTTGAACCCCCTCCCACCCCTCACCCCAAAGTAAAAGTAAAATCACCCTCAAGTAAAATAAAATAAAGTCCAAGTAAAATAAAATAAAGTAAAAATTACCTGGTGATCTAGACGCAGTAAATCTAATCCCCCCATACCTTAAAATAGGCGGGAGCGCTGCCTACGCTTTCCCACTTTGGTCCGCCATCTTGTAAAATGGGGTGCCTGGCCCCGCACAGTGCATCCTGGGATGCACCGGTTGGGGTTAGACTGCCATATAAGCGAAAAGCGGTGAAAAGCGGTGAAAAGCGGTGAAAAGCGGTATATAAATGCAGTTAAATAAATAAATAAATAAATAAATAAAAATAAGACATAGGGGTATGTTTACTAAACCCTCTTAACGTGTGTGCCGCGTTAGTCTGCAGGATGCCATAAAAGGAGTGGGCGGTCCAGTCAAAAATTAGCAAAATGGGATTAGCGCGCGCTGCGCTGCGCGCTCTTGTGCGCTGCGCACATTAGCGCATGAGGAACGCGCGCAGGAAGCATAAGCAGGCACGCTGATGTGCAAACAGAGGAATAGGGCTGCAGTACAATGGTAAAGACACTGACAAATGGTGCAGGGGTTATGGGTTCAATCCCCCACTGTGCCCAATGAATAAGGCTGGTTGAGGCGCTACCATTTATGTGTAATATTGCAATATGAGGCATTTTAATTTTATTTTAATTACTGCTGCTAGCAAACGCACTCTCAAAGCACTGTAACATAAGGTTGGCGTTTGGTGAGGTAAGCCGAGAGCCGTTCATCGTTTTAGCTTGGCTCTGCATTCTGGCTGCTATTTCTATAGATTTTTTGCTTGTTATCTCCCTAAATCCAGCATACAGGGTATGTATTATTATCTCTTCTTTTTTCTTTTTTGTTTAATGGTTAGTTTTGTAGGGGGGTAGAATCCCGCGTTTTTGGTCGCATGAGATATTCTTGGGGTTTTTTTTTGTTTTTTTGTCTTTCAGCTTCATTCTTTAAGTTCCGGTGCATTTTCTGGATATCTGCTGTGTCAGTATATGAAGGTGGACAGTGAATTTATGCTCCCTGAAGAAGTCCCGGAGGCGAAACATCTGATGTCGGGGCTTTCCCCCACCACAGCATATGCATCTTAACGGCTTTTCTACATCATCATTGCCTGTTTTTCTACATCTGCAGATAAGTGTCCGGGTATTTTTGTTTTTGTAATATGACATTTAAAGGACTGTTGTGACTGTGCCAAGCTGTTCTAAAGCCTGCTGGTAGCCTACCTTTGCTTTATTTGTTGGGTTTGGCTGGAGGTTTTTTAAGACCGTTGATGTGATTTATAGTCTGTTCATTTATTCAGACGTTGTTTCGTCTTTTTGACAGACTTGACTCCTTTGATTTTACATTGGAGAATACTGAGGTCTTTTTCCTCCTATACTGGTGGGTTAGCAGCATTGGGGTTTTGTTCTTTTTGTTTTTTATCTCATGCGCATTGTTTTTTTTTTTTCTTCTTTTTTTCTCTTTTTTTCCCTTTTTTTCTTTTTTTGTTTTCTTGTGTGTTTTCTGATTTAGTGGTTGGGGTAGTAACTGCCTCTCTAGGAGGCATTGGATAATGGAGCCTGTGGGTGTGGGTGTGTCTGCCCCTGTTGGCTGCTGCTTTACGGCAGAGGTTCCCAACTCCAGTCCTGGTGTGCAAAACACTGTTCGGGTTTTCATGCTGTCCCTCATGAATATGCATGAGATACATCTGCATACCATGGGGGTGGTGCATAGATATGCAGCACAGGCATCTTTATTAGAGGCAGCATGGAACCTGAATGGTGTTTGGCCCTCCAGGACTGCATTTGGTAGACTCTGCTCTAGGTAATGCGCCTGTTTATGGTGTCTTTGCTCTGTAGGGTAAAATGTAGGTGTTTTGGGCATGTTTACGTCATCTGCAATAAACGTTCTGTCTGTATTAGCATGTTGTAGTAGTGGGTAAAACATGGGGACTGGGTTGGCAGGCACCATAGCTGGGACTTGAACCTGTGACCTTTTGCTTCCAAACACACTGGTTGTGTGCACTGCACCACCATGTTGCCACAGAGACAATGAGTTCCCTGGTGTTTGTCCGGCAGGGCCTGTCTGTTGCAGTGCATGGCACCCACCTACACAGGGCTAGGCCATGGTCTGCTCTGGGCAGCTGCCACTGCCCCCCTCCACCACCAGTACCCCTCTGCCACCATGCTGACATGCACTTCTGCTGGTGGTGCTGGTGGTGTGCAGTCTCAAGCCATCCAGTGTTCAGGTAGGCAGCTGCCTATGGTGTGTGTTCTGGGGTAGGGGTGCCTGCATAGGCGTCCACGCTTCCCCCCAACACCTCCTGCCAATGTTCTGTGCCCTTGGGGGTACCTGCTGCGTACTATCCCCTGTGACACTGTGATAAACACTCTCGTGCCCATGTTGGGCCCTCATCAGTTGCTGTCTGGCTGCTGTTCAGTTTCAGCATTCCTAAGTGCCACCTTGGCATCTGCCTAGTCCGCACTGTGCCACAGCTGCACCACAGCATGTGCCGCCTGCAGCCCTCTGTATCCCCTTTCCCAGCATCTGTCCAGTTGCCCATTCTGACATGCCCACCCTGCTGTTGTGGAACATGTGCATGCCATAGGCAACCTGTCCAATGGAGAGGGAAACCCTGATCAGTGCTATTTCACTGTGGGATCATTCACCTTGTATGGGGACGGAGCGTAGACCCTTCCAAAATTCATATTTATTTTTTGGAGCTTTCTTGGGAGTGTTTTTTGATGTTTCCCATTACTATCACTATTGCCCAGCTTGATTATGATTTTTTTCTAATTTGTTGGGGTCATTTTCAATGTTTATTTGCACTTTTGTTCCGTGCACATGTATCACACTTATCACTTTTTTGTTGGTTTCCCTGGTTTTGCTGTACATTGCTGACAGAAATGGTTTCTTTTCCCTTTAAATCAGCTCTAACGCGAGGTTTTCACTTGCGGTATTTTTGGCCTCGAATTTCACATCGTTAGTGTGCGGGAAGCCTCTCCCCTCCCACTCTCCACCCATTGACCCCTTCTCTCCGCCCCTGGGGAGCCTTCCTCCGCCCTCCGGGAGCATTTCCACGCCTTCAGCGCTCGTTTGCGCCACTGCGCGCGTGAGCGCACACTAAAGCGCATTTTTGCCCCATAAAGCATCATTAGCGCGTGCTAAGGTACCTTAGCACGTGCTCATGCGCGCCGCGCACATTAAGAAGGTTTAGTAAACATACCCCATAGTCTACCTTGTATGGCAGTCTGACTTCACCCCGTGCATCCCAGGGTGCACCGCCTGGGGTCAGGCATCACCATTTTACAAAATAGTGGACCAGAGTGGGAGCGTGTAGGCAGCACTCCTACCAATTTTAAGGTACAGGGGTAGTGTTGGATTTAGGGGCTGCTAGATCACCAGTTAATTTTTACTTTATTTTAATTTAATTGAGCTTTATTTTGTTTACTTGGGGATGATTTTACTTTTACTTTGGGTTGAGGGGTTGGGGTTCAAGGGCTGCTAGAACACCAGAATTTTACATTTATTTTATTTTACTTAGGAATGGGGGTGGACACAGAACCATCTGTAATGAAGGACAAGCAGTGGGATATCAACATTTCCAAAATGACCATGCCAACATTTGCAAATGCGCGCTCTGAAATGTTGGTATGGTTATGTGCAAGTTGCAGGGCTTCCCATGTTTATATGTATGTTTGTAAAATAACATTTTCTGCTGCACATGGACATCCATCCATAGGTGTGCTGCATTTCCTGGTTTGTTGTGACACATAAGTCTACATAGAGGGGTGGAGATATGTCAATTTTAGGTTAGTCTTACACATGCCAGATGTTGATTGGCACATTCCTGCTGCAGTATCATCTAGAAGTAAGGAGATCCTGGATTCTCTACAGGGAGAACTATTCAGGCAATTGGTAACAGACCCCACACGTGAAGGGGCCATACTGGACTTGGTGCTTACCAATGGTGAAAGTGTTTCTGATGTTGTAGTGGGAGATCATTTTGCATCCAGTGATCACCAGATGGTGTGGTTCAGTATTAGGACTAGGGCTGTTAGAATCCATTCCAAGGTGAGGATCTTAGACTTTAGGAAGACTAACTTTGCGAAGATGGGCCAATACCTCAGGGAGTCGTTAATGGGATGGGAACAGCTGGTGGATGTAGAAAAACAGTGGGCAAAACTGAAAGGGGGTATTTTAAGGGCAACCAACCTTTTTGTTAAAATAGTAAATAAAGGCAAAAGGAAAAGGAGACCGCTATGGTTTTCGAAGGAAGTAGCTGAAAAAGTGAAGAAAAAGAGGGAGGCCTTCATGAAATACAAGAGATCACAGAGAGAGGAAGACAGGCATCTGTATTTGGAAAAACTTAGAGAAGCTAGCAAAGTAGTCAAGAAGGCAAAGATTCAAAAGGAGGAGGAAATAGCCAATGCAATAAAATGGGGGGATAAGACATTTTTCAGATATATTAGTGAGAAGAGGAAGGGCAAAAGTGGTATTGTCAGACTCAAGGGTGCAGGGGGGAATATGTAGAAGCTGATAAGGATAAAGCGGAATTGCTTAACAAATATTTTTGTTCTGTGTTCACAGATGAAGACCAGGAGCAGGACCTCAGAAAACACCCACAAATAGGAACAGAAGCGAGGGACATCTTGAACAATTTTCAGAAGACTGTGTTCGTGAGAAACTAGCTCAAATTAAAGTAGACAAAGCGATGGGACCGGATGGGATACACCCTAGAATACTGAGGGAACTTGGGGACGTTCTAGCAGCTCCACTGACTGACCTTTTCAATGCCTCGTTGGAGTCGGGAGTGGTGCCAAAGAACTGGAGAGAGGCTCATGTGGTGCCTTTACACAAAAGCGGAAGTAAGGATGTGGTTGAAAACTACAGGTTGGTTAGTTTAACTTCGGTGGTGAGTAAATTATTGGAAATGCTGCTGAAAGAGAAAATAGTGAGTTTTCTGGAGTCCAGCAGATTACAGGATCCGAGGCAGCATGGATTCACCAGAGGCAGATCTTGTCAGACAAATCTGATTGATTTCTTTGACTGGGTGACCAGGGAGTTGGACCGAGGGAGAGCTCTGGATGTGGTGTATTTAGATTTCAGTAAAGCCTTTGACACTGTTCCTCACAGGTGACTTATAAACAAACTGAGCACCCTAGGGATGGACCCTAAAGTTACTGCTTGGGTTAGAAATTGGTTGGGTGGGAGGCGACAAAGAGTACAAGTAAATGGAGCTCACTCTGAGGAGAAGGATGTTTATTTTATTTATTTATTTATTTAACAGTTCTTCTATACCGCTCTATTTTAGATCAGAGCGGTTTACTGCAATAGAGTAGACACCCAGGAAGGGGTAGATAACATGAGGAGGGATCTAGCTAAGCTTGAAGAATGGTCTAAAATTTGGCAGCTGGGATTTAATGTTAAAAAATGTAAGGTCATGCATTTGGCCTGCGTGATATAGTGGAAGGGCTGTCGGGTAAGGTTTGCCTCTTTGCAGATGATACCAAAATCTGCAATAGAGTAGACACCCAGGAAGGGGTAGATAACATGAGGAGGGATCTAGCTAAGCTTGAAGAATGGTCTAAAATTTGGCAGCTGGGATTTAATGTTAAAAATGTAAGGTCATGCATTTGGCCTGCAGCAATCCAAGGGAGCAATACAGTATAGGAGGTGAAGTACTTTTGTCCACTAAAGAAGAGCGGGACCTAGGCGTGGTTGTGTCTGATGATCTTAAAGTAGCTAAACAGGTAGAAAAGGTGACGGCAAAAGCTAGAAGGATGCTTGGGTGCATACGGAGAGGAATGGCTAGCAGAAAAAAAGGAGGTGATAATGCCTCTGTATAAGTCTTTGGTGCAACCTCATTTGGAGTATGGTGTGCAATTCTGGAGACCGCACCTTCAAAAGGATGTGAACAGGATGGAGTCGGTGCAGAGGGTGGCTACTAAAATGATTAGTGGGCTTCATTATAAAGCATATGAGGACAGACTTAAGGATCTTAATATGTACACCTTAGAGGAAATGCGGGATAGAGGTGATATGATTGAGATGTTTAAATACCTCCATGGCATAAATGTTCAGGGAGAGAGCCTCTTTCAATTGAAAGCAAGTTCTGCTACGAGGGGACATGGGATGAGGGTGAAGGGAGATAGATTCAGGAGTGATATGCGGAAATATTTCTTTACGGAAAGAGTAGTGGATCCATGGAATAGTCTCCCAGTGGAGGTGGTAGAGATGAGGACAGTAACTGAATTCAAAAAAGCATGGGACCAACACAGAGGATCTCTAAAGATAAAAAGTGGACTGTTGTAGTTCTTGATATGGAAGGACAGACTAGATAGGCCATGTGGTCTTTTTCTGTCATCATGTTTCTTTCTATGTTTCTATGTTTCTATGCCCACTTTCACGTTTAAAAATGACATAGCAAGGCAGATATTTTCACTTGGAAGTTGCTGCAGCTACATGTATGACCTTTCTAAAATGTGCCTTCATGGCTAGCAATAATGGGGCAAAGATATGTGGACTAAGCTTGATATCATAGCTTTGCAAATCTCTTTAGTGGAGCTTGACCTTAGGCGAGCAACCAATTTCACCCTACCCCTAACATTATAGGCTTGAACATGCCCTTCAAAGGTAAGCCTTAACTGGGCATAACCAGGAGAAAATTTAAACTACTATCCTGTTCAAAATGGTATATTTGCTATCACAATCTCATGTCTATTTGAGTCAAAAGAATCTTCTCCATAAAGAAAATAATGGCTCTATTGTAGTCTAAAGAATGAAAGGCCAGTTCATTTTTGTAGAGATGTGATCTGGCAACAAATGCCAGAAGGATCATTAAGTAAGAAACAACATCTTCAGCAAGAATTTGGGATGTAAACTGAGCATCATCCTATTATGATGAAATGTGATATAAACAACAGAAAAGCCACTGGAGTTTGAAACTCACTGACTTTAAGGAGCAGAAGTGATTGTCACTAAAAGTATCGGATGCACCCATTGCCATTGTGGTTTGTAAGAATTGGAGTGATCTGCGATTTGCCAGCCCCTGAAGAAGGAGTCAAAACCATTTTGCTGAGTGAAGGTTGGGGGAAGGAGGTGAATGCAGCTATGTGGAGATTCTGAGAGTGCTGGCAAATGAGAAAAAGCCTTTACTGAATAGATTGGTTTGGTTTGGTCACTGCTGAGCAATTGCCATTATGTGCAGATAAGTTTTTTTTAAAATTTGTTTTAAGAAAGCTATGAGGTGTGACCAAAAAGAAATGAGATTGTGGCAGTCACGCCCATGACTCAATGCCAGTTGGCTAACCGCTTATGTCACTGTGTTGTGCAACATCTCGCCACTATTCTGCTATAATATTTTTCACCTCTCTCACTCTGTTTTTCTTTTTCAGGTTTTTTTGTAGCACGCTGCTCCATCGCTTTGTCATGCAACTGGAGGTGGCAGAAATATGGAGCAAAGAATCAACTTTAAAATTCTGGTTAAGTTGGAGACGGTCCCAACTGATTGTCTCCAACTTCTCCAAAAGGCTTTTGGAGAAGATGCAATGTCAAGGCCGTGAGTCTTCGAGTGGCACAAATGCTTCAAAACTGGCCACGAGGAGGTGGAGGATTACCCCAAGTCAGGACGGCCTTCCACGACAAAGACGGCTGAGAACATTGACAGAGTGAACCAGCTGGTGTGGAGTGATCGCAGATTGACGGTGCGGATGATAGCTGAGGAGCTCAGCCTGAACAGGGAGTCAGCATGGACCATCTTGGTGCAGGAGCTGGGGATGCAGAAGGTATGTGCCAAGATGGTGCCCAAGCTTTTATCGGACGACCAGAAGGAGCACTGGGTCAATGTTTGTCGAGACTTTCTAGAGAAGATCGGAGAAGATCCAGAGTTCGTTGGCCGAGTCATCACAGGAGACGAGACTTGGGTCTTCCAGGATGACCCTGAAAGCAAGAGACAGAACCTGCAGTGGAAGACTTGACTGTCACCCAGACCCAAGAAGGCGCGCATGTCCAAATCAAGGATCAAGGTCATGCTGATTGCATTCTTCGACCAGAAGAGAGTGGTCCATCGTGAGTTTGTGCCTGAAGGTCAGACAGTCAACCAGCACTTCTACCAGCAGGTCCTCAATCGCTTCCATGACTGGGTTCGGCGCAGCAGGCCGGCTCTGTGGAGAGATAAGTCGTGGATGCTCCACCATGACAACGCGCCCACACACACACCGCTCAGTATGAGGCAGTTCTTGGCCAACAAACAGATCACAGCTCTCGACCACCCTCCTTATTCCCCAGATCTCGCACCGTGCGATTTCTGGCTCTTCGCCAGGCTGAAGACTGTGCTCAAAGGAACTCATTTTGCCTCTGTAGAAGCGGCCACTGTGACGAGAGAGCTGAGGACCTCAAGGAGGAGGACCTTACCAAGTGCTTCCGTATGTGGCAGAAGCGAATGCAGAAGAGCATTAACTCTGGGGGGGATTACTTTGAAGGGGACAATGCGTAATTTCTCTGTAGATTTTGTAATAAAACATTTATGGGACAGTCTCGTTTCTTTTTTGTCACACCTCGTATTTTGCCTGTTGTACTGCAATAGTGATAGATTTGTTTGAGTGATTTGTGGTGCACCACCAGTGGACATTTTTTACAATATATATAGAAAAATATACACAAAAATTGAGATGAAGTAATAAAGATTGATTTTTGAATGGACAAACAGAGTGGATTGTGAGACTGATGACTGATAAGGGAGCCTGTGATTTTGATATAGTTACATCTGACCAAATGTGGCTCAATCTGATGTTCTCCCTTCCACTTTTATAATATTTTGAGTGAGGTGCGAGTATGCAGTGAGTGTTCATTACAGTCATTTAAGTAGGTGGATAGTCCCTGATGGTTTTTTTTTTTGTTATTTTACTAAAAATATGGGATCCAATATTCTAAAAAGCTGAATTCCTAAATTTAGGATCTTAAATTAGGCTCCTAAATGTGTGCCTTATTTTTAGCCAAGTTTTGGATGCTAAGGGGTATGTTTGCTAAAGAGCGGTAAAGGAGCAAAGGTGCATTAAAGGGCATTATCGGTGCCCATGAGCAGTTAACACCGCGGAAAATGCCGATAATGCTGGATTAACGTGCGGAAGCTGGGCCCATAGTGTTAAAGTAAAAAGAGGTGGAGAGTGGACATAAATGGGGCGGAGACTGGGCAGGGATATCATGTGCTCCTTTAACACTGGTTTGTGTTGCTGTGTGTTAGAGCTGCTGGTGCAGGGAACCCTAACGCCATCTGAAAGCTCGTGGAAAGGGCTATTTCTGAAGGGAGAGAGCCTATTTAAATGTATGCAATGTACTCCACCCACCATAGTTCTCAAATAAGTGATAGTAGTGCTTCATTAGCAGCAACAGCATGGCGTCCTATAAATAAAGGGTGTACGGATGAATATAAAAACCTGTGCGACCGGCGGTGAGATGATGGTGCAGACATTTTGGATTGAGGCATGGTTGTGAATGATGACACCCCTGAGGAAGCAATTGGTGAAACACCTGGCTAGATGTTGTGAATAGCATTGAGGGATTGAATGAAGACAATCGTGAAGCCTCAGCATGTTAAGGTTAAGTTGTGTCAATTTAGATTTTGGAAATTGTCCTGTCTGGCTTGCACGTTCTGAGGAAATTAGATTTTTGAAAATTCTGAAAATTTGAAAATGTATTTTGGATTAGAAATAAAAGAAAGAGTATTCACACACTGGAAGGAGTTTTTTTAGAGTCCTTGATGTGATGAGGAGGAGTAAGACTTGAGTATTGTTTACCAGATGCCTATGATTCCATTCTCATAAGATGCTGAGATCATTTTCTCCTTCTTTTTGCTTTTCAATGTAAAAATAGTAAGAAGAGTTGGAAGATTTTTGAGTCTGCAGATTTGGTGGAGTGTTTTTAGCTTATTTTGATGAGCTCATCTGTTTTCACTCCGGAATTGACATTTTAGATGTATGTTTTTTCACTGTCAGCGGGATGGCAAGCATGCCAGCAGCAGGTACAGTAGAGCACATGGTAATCCCTACGTTATGAAGTCTAAGGAAACAGCATGTGTGTTCACACGCTCTGGTGGAGGGAGGCAGGAACGGTATGGTGTGACTAGCTGCATGTGTGCAACTTCAATAAGGCTGCCTGCAGCAATGAAGTGGTGGCTGTGCCATGATGGCAGAGAGGGAGAGATTGGTTGGCATGCTGACCAGCATGAACGGTGGACTCTGGCACCTGGCTAGTTTGCTGAGTGAATGGACTGGCTCTGGGATTAGGATGCACCTACTTGCACATATTGAGTGGATATGTGCCTGTGGGGGGAAAATATGCCACCAAGGCAAGAATACTATGCAATATGATAACAGCCCATGTTAGAGGAAAAATGACCACCCTGGCTCCTCACCTGTCAAATGATGAACATAATCTGTGTGTGAATCAGTGACCCCCTCCATAAGTAAGTGCTTAATTAGTTATAACCATCTGAGCCACATGTGAATTGAAACTAGCTAGTGTGGTCTGCAAAATATGAGATTATTCTATGACTGCCTCACAAGCACACCAGGAAATGGGTACGTTGGTCATTCTGCTAGGACACCCATTGTCTAGAATGTATGAGTTCATGTATCATGGCCTGCCCCTTTGACTGGACAGATCTCACGTATAAGACATGAATGTCAGTTGAACCAGCAGCATAGCAAGGCAGTGCAACATACAGACCTAACAAAATATCCCTCTCCCACATCTGCCGAACATACCTTGCCAGACAAGTATGGCACAGAGCCGGCAGAGATGTAAACAGAGATAGGCTTACCCTAACTGATGCCCTCATGCATCCTGACAATGGCCACATATATACCAACAGATTGATGAACCCATGCTGTGGCTCCAAACACACTGCCAGTATATACATGAGGAAAGAGTCATGGGTTCAAGACCAGACTGTGGTAATGGTATGTTTAAGTGTGTTAACTTTACCCTACATTTCCTGAACTGTATCATCATATGCAACCATCAACATTTTGTCCAGCATGAGTCCACACACTCAGCTGTCACACTGAGAAGCTGAACCGCCCACAGCTGGATGGCCGTGTATGCTAACAACACTGGAACACTGAGCAGGCGTTGACAGCGCCAGAGCATTGTAGAGCACACTAATAATGCCTGCACACTAAGCAGGCATTGATAATGGTGGAACATCAAAGGAAGCCCAAAGGGCAGGTGCCAACCTGCACCACTTTTGGACAATGGGGTCATGTGTACATGTGTGTGTGCCTTCAGAGGAGTCTGGAGCTGCATAAATGCACTGTGCATGCATGTGATTCCCAGGCTTTATGGCTGTACTTGCGTCATGTTGCAGGTCAGCTATTCTGCAAATCTCCATACTATGTAGGACCCCATTTAGTTTTCAGTAAGTAGTTGCAATATTTGATTGTGATGCTGCAATGCATTCCCAGTTATACCATTGTCAAGGTCCATCCCAGTAGTATTCCCCTACACTTACCTCCCAATGTGACACTGCTGTGCAGTTCCCATATCACCTGCTGGCTGACTGGAGTGAGCAGGGGGGACACGTGTGTGTGTTGTGCCCCTCAACTCTGACTGAGCTTCCAGGCCTCAGGACACACCAATTTGCACAGATGAGAGGTCTAATTAATGCTAACTGCCATAACAGCTGTATCTGTGGCAACACTGTCAGTCCACCTAGTGCAGCGCAGCCTATAGGAAACTAGGTTCAAGTGGAGACCTGGCCTCTGTGAATGTCAAATTCAGTCACTTAGTCAGTGACCTGGAAAGATTCTGCAATTTACCTGCATGCACGTTGCTCTTGTCCTATGTTGCACTCACAGAATACAATCTGAGGGGCTCTTTTCTCCATGCACAGTATGCACATACAGAAAGGTCCATACCAAGCCAATGTGACGTTAACACTTCACCTCAGATGATCCAGGCATCTTGTAAAATGGCAGCACCTGGCCTATGTGGTGTCATCTTAGGTTGCATTGATCAGGGGTCTGTCTGCCATATAAGAGTCTTATATGGCAGAGTGACACCCCACCCCCCCCATCCTGGGACAGCTTGTGAATCCAAGGATACAACAGTGTGGGAAGGGGGGTCAATGCCATATAAGGCATTTTTAATTTATTTAGCAATGCTTATATACCACTTTTCACTAGGTCAAAACAGTGTACATTCATGTATGGTATACATTTCTCTTGTCTCCAAAGGGCTCACAATCTGTTTTGTGCCTGAGGCAATGGAGGGTTAAGTGGCTTGCCCAAGACCACAAGGAGCACCTGTGGAACTAGAAATCCCAGTCCCTCTGGCCCATGGTTTCTGTCTCCAGTGACTTGTTCCTCACCACATCTAAAGGCCTCTACTCGATTCTCATCCTTCTTGACCTTTCTGCTGCCTTTGGCAATATTGATCACTTTCTCCTCAATATCCTGTCCTCACTTGGATTTAGAGGCTCTGTTCTGTCCTCGTTTTCTTCTTATCTTTCCAATCACAATCTTAGTGTCTGTTCTGGTGCTTCCTCCTCTACTGCCATCCTGCTTTCAGTTGTTGTACCTCAGGGCTCTGTCTTGAGACCTCTTCTTTTCTCTCTCTACACTCAGTCCCTTGGTGCACTTATTTCTTCCCATGGTTTTCAGTACTATCTTTATGCTCAGATCTACTTTTCTGTGTCTGAAATCTCTCCAGGAATCCAGGGACGGATCTCTGCCTGCTTTTCCAACATTGCTGCCTGGATGTCTCACCACCATCTGAAACTGAACATGACCAAAACTGAGCTCCTTGTCGTTACCCCTAAACCCACGTGCTCCCTTCCTCCCATCTCTATTTCTGTGGATAACACTACACTCCTCCCCGTTTCCTCAGCTCGCAACCTTGGGGTCATCTTCGACTCTACTCTTTCTTTCTCTGCACACATCCAACAGACAGCTAAAATCGGTTACTTCTTTCTCTGTAACATTGGCAAAATTCATCCCTTCCTTTCTACACACACTACTAAGACACTTTATTATTATTATTTTTTATTTAATACTCTTATATACCGCGCTATTCGACATCAGTGCGGTTTACATGGAACATCAAAGAAGTTTTACGGTGGGGTTACACCGTAAATTACAGATAACAGGGAGATTAACTCGGATAACATGTTAACTAGTTACACAATAGGCATAAGATGAAAACCCTATGTACATCACATTGTGGAATGGTTACCGGGTGATTAAGGATCTGTGTTACGTGCAGGGCGCTTTGGCTTGCCTACTTCAGGGTAGCACTTGAGGAAGAGGTGATGCTTCAGGGCCTTCCTGAATTTAGTTATCTCTGTGATTGCTCGTATGCTGGGTGGCAGGGCGTTCCAGCTTCTAGGTGCACAGAGACTGAAAGCTCTGTTTGCGGTTGACTTATCTACTTGTTAGTCACCTCCTGTCTAGAATATGCAACCTTCTCCTTGCTGGTCTCCCTCTGAATCAACTCTCTCCTCTTCAATCTGTTCAAAACTCAGCTGTGCGCTAATCTTCCACCAGCCTTGATATGCTCATATAGCTCCTCTTCTCAAGTCGCTTCACTAGCTCCTTGTTTCCGTATCCAGTTCAAACTTCTCCTACTGACCTATAAGTGCACTCATTCTGCTGCTCCTCACAACCTTTCCTCTCTTATCACTCCCTACACCCCTCCTCAGGAACGCCACTCTTCTGGCAGATCCCTTCTATCTATGCCCTTCTCTTCTACTACCAACTCCAGACTTTGATCCTTCCACCTTGCTGCTCCTTATGCCTGGAACAAACTACCTGAGTCTGTACATCAGGCTTCATCTCTGGCCCTTTTCAAATCCAGGCTGAAAACTCACCTCCTTGAGGCCGTGTTTGGATCCTGATCCGCTTAGTTTCCTATGTATTTCATTACCATTCCCCTAGATATATCCTTGTCCTCAGCTGTTATGTTGTCTGTCTTGACTAGATTGTAAGCTCTGAGAGCAGGGACCATCTTTTACATGCATCTGTACAGCGCTGCGTATATCTTGCAGCACTATACAAATGATCAGTAGTAGTAGTAGCAGTAGCAGCAATATCTCTTTTCCCCACTTTTAGTTATTTTGCTTTTATTGTAAACGGCTTTAATTTGCCTGAAAGGTGGTATATTTAGTACCGAATAAGCCATAAACGTGTAAAACCTCTTGCTGCCGCTGACATGCAGCTGCACTCAAAGTGGAGGGACAGCTATGTGATAACCAATGAAAGGAGTCTTCCATTTCCTCAAATGAATGCAAAAGTTATTCATCTGAACCAGATATCTCAAGAGTATAAAAAAGTTGTTTTAGCCTGTTAGGTGTCTTCTGAGATGGTTTATTGTTTATTAAGAATTTGATATACCGCCTTTAGCCATAGCATCAAAGTGGTTTTCAACATAGCATATAATAAATACATCAAAATTACAAATAAAATAAAACAAATAACAGAGCATAAAAACAGGTTAAAAAAAGAGTAGGGGAGCTAGTCCGATATAGGTCAGTGGCTCAAAACAGCCCCAGACATCTAGGTGACAGCAAGGGCTTGTTCAAAAAAGTAAGTCTTTAGACTTTTCTTAAAAGATTTCAATGATTTGTCCAATCAAATATAGAGGGGGATAGAATTCCAAAGCACAGGAGCTAAGAAAAAGAAAGCAGCCTGACGGGTAGATTCATGGTGGGCAAAAACATTAAATGGAACAACTAGTCGATTTTGGTTTTGAGACCATAAAGATATCTTGTGTGATACGTCACAAGAAGCCAATGATGGGATTGCAAATGTGGAGGAACGTGATGAAACTGTAAGGAACAGGTCAGCAACTTGATGGCTATGTTCTGGTCTCTCTGTAACGATTCGATGGAGTAAAGAGGGAATCCATTATACAAAGTTTTACTATAATCCAATTTACTGCTGACCAAAGACAGGACTAACCTAGTAAGAACAGGCTTATCTAGCAGAGGACGGAAGGCTTGAAGAGTATCTGTGCCCTTCTCGTCTATTGCTAATTCCAGACTTCGCTCTTTTCAACTTGCTGCACCTTACGCCTGGAACAAACTACCTGAGTCTGTACGTCAGGCGCCTTCTCTGACCCTATTCAAATCCCGGCTGAGAACTCACCTCTTCGCTGCCGCTTTCAGATCTTGACTCACCTGATCGCCTTGTATTTCCCTTGTGTTGTCTGTCTTGACTAGATTGTAAGCTCTGATGAGCAGGGACTGTCTCTTACATGTCTGTGCAGCGCTGCGTATGTTTTGTACCAGTATACAAATGCTCAATAGTACTAGTAGTAGTAGAGTATGCAAACTACAAAAGCAAGCTTTAACTACATTAGATATTTGAGGACCGAAAGTTACAGTCAAAAATTACTCCAAAAATTACTGAAATGGAAATACTTTCCAGACTAGGAGACCTAGATTTGAAAGAGAAGGCACCTGTGCCATCATATATCAACATCACTTTGCATTTATCAGGATTCAGTTTGAGTAAGTTAGATTTTAAGCATCTGAGATAGCTGTCAAGCACTAGGATCTAGATAGTATAGTCAGCTCATTGCCTATCTTCCCAAGTTAAAGTATCATTCGGAGGTGGCACAATGGGAGACAGTTGACGCTGGATCTCAGCAACCAGCAGAAATTCAGAGCTGGGAACCAATCACTATGTTGGGAAGTTAGTGGGACCATTGCCTTCTACATCTTTTTGGCTAGAACTCCACTGACACTCTGCTTCACAAGAAACAGAAGACTCGAAAGCTGGTGAGTCTCTCTCCATATTAACAGGTGGAAATTCCTTTCATTTAGCCACAATCATAAATGCTGACAAGAAAGCGTAACAGCATTCACAGCTTCAGTACTTCATCCTGCCCCATGATTTTACTGGATTCACAAAAAATATAAAAACTGCCTAGAGAAATCTGACTTCTCAAGAACTAACAATGAAAAATAAATATCTGCACTCTTCCTCCGTGTAATGAATACAACCTACTTGAACAAAGGCCACCTGATAGGAGATCTGCTTTAACAAAAAATGGTCCATGGGAACTGATGGATGAAACTGTGTGATAAATAAATGAGAAATTGGGACAATAACTCACTTTGCATAAAGTAATTAAAACTACCTCTGACTGCCAGAGGTATAAGGACAACCGTTTACAAGAAGGAGATCAAGTCTGCCTAAGACAAAAGGGTATTTTGTGATATGTATGTTTTCAGATAAAGAACGCTCAAAGACAGGGCAGAACCTTGTCTGTCATGATACTGTAATTGAGGGTGAAATACTGATAACCTTTGGTGTAATATTCTGAATATTCCTGAACATATTTGAACAGCTAGCCTGAAAAGAAATATGTGACTAGCTGAGCCAATCTAGACCACCTTTCCACCGTGGTCTCCATAAAAAGAACCAGTTTCAACTCTTCCTGCTGAATGTTTACAAGAAAATATAAATATTCATCCCGATCGCTCTCTCTGGGCTGCTGCTGGTCCTCTCCACCACCTGTGAAGAGGGCAAGACCTGCGCCCTCTCCCATCCTCTCAGCAGAAAGACAACCTCTACATGCAAACAGAGCTTTTTCAAGCAACCATCACCAGAGAACCATCTCCAGAGATTCCAGAAAAGAAATACATGCTGACCAGCATCATTCACAGCAAGTTAACCCTGATCCCGTATCACTGATAATTCAGGATTTCACCATTTCTCTTGTTGCACATATTTTCCTTGCATAAGATCCCAAAAGAAAAAAAATATATGTACTGTATATACTGGAGTGCTCTATTTATTCAATAAAGTTGTAATTTCTTTCAGTAAAACTGCTCTGCAACTTAAGAGAGAGAGCTTTGGCCTTGATTGCATTTTGTGTTCTGCTGCAGTGGAGGCTCTAAATTTAGGCTAGTGCATATTCCCCAATACATATATTTGTTCCTCTGAAGTAATATTTTCATCTTCTAATGCTTGGATTCACCCTTTATGGACCTAGTTCTGAAAATCAGTGCTAAGCACTTAACTTTATCCCTGCTCTAAATCCACTCCTGTTGCTACCTATCTTTTGTGCTTCTGAATGTAGGAGTTCAGTGAAATTATGAGTATAAATAGAGGTACTCAGCCTTCGTAAATTTTCAAACCGGCCAATTTAGAACCATAATTCTCAAAGTTAGCAACATAAATTCTTTGACTATCAGCCTTATGCTTTTCCGTGTATTTTATTATGAAGGCATAAATATTTGTTATGTTTTTGTTCTCAGACATCTATTGATCCATGAAATAAGATCCATTAAGGAAATTATACAATCCCCTTGGGACAGGCAGTGATGCCAAAATGCTTGCTTTGGAGAATTCACGGAAACATTTTGGATATAAGGTGCCACAAATGTGTTTATGAAGACAAGTGAAGACAAGTGAAATCTTTTGCCCTTTAATGGAAGAGTAATTGCTTGCATTCACATCTGAAAATTTAAAATTCTGCTTGATTGCTTAAGAGATTAAAAACTTTTATTCCAGGTACATGGTTATCAATATGAAAAATGGTTCTTAACAATGCACTACTGTTATTCTTCAGCTGATTATATGATACCTCATTTTAAAAAAAATATCTAAATAGATATGTTATTAGATATATTATTGGATTCAAATTTAGAAAGTTTTCAGTTTGGATTCACCTCTTTCTTTTTGGAATGTCCTTTGGCTTTGAGTCTTGCTTTCTAGCAATGGGCACCCTCTTCAGTGTTATATCTGATTTTAAGTGGAAGCATGTGAAGGCACATTTTACAAATGATGTGGAAGTGCAGTCGAATATGTCCAAACCCAAATGTTTTAAAAGAAAGCAGGCAAATCCAAGTTCAGGCATGACTTCACAAACATGGATGTGCCTGACATGAATGTCTGCAGGGACGTCTACAAAGACATCACCGGAATAATATCCAAGAGCAGGGGCATCTAGGAGTAGCTAAAGGTTAGAGTAGTGGGCTAGGTGCAGGGAAGCAAGGGTTCCAATCCCACCGCTGCTATCATTGTGATTGTGGAGCGTACTGGGGATGATGGAGCGCCATCTTCACTATACCCTCTGGATGTTTTACAGCCAAAACAAGCACTTTCCAGTCTAAACTTGGACTGGGTAGCAGACATCCCCAAAGTTTCTGAAACTGAGCGGGGACATCAAAGTCCATTGCACTGCCCCAGACACACTTCTGCTATGCCCCCTGTCTACTAAGCCATCCCTGCACTGGTGATATCTTTAAAAGTCATTTGTAAACTGGCTCCAGGGATGTCTTCATGATTTGGACGTCTGCATGCATGTTTTCAGATGTCCAAATCACGACTAAGACTTTTAAACTATGGGGAATGTTTATAAAGAGCGTTAAAGGCGCACCAGTTAACAAGCATCAACAGCTGCTGTAAGGGTGTTATCATCCAGTATGGCCGGGGCGGGGAGTAGGTGTTCTGGCATTAAAGGTGCTTGGTTCCACTTATCAGGCACTAACAGGACACCAGGTGTTAAGGTGCCCAGTGTGCACATTTACACCAGAAAATGGCAGTCCCCCTTAACGCAGGGTAAGGAAATCCTCTGAAAGTCACATTTTAAGTGATGGATGGAAGGAAGGGAAAGGGCTGATGGATATGTCATATCCATACGTAACCTACATGTTAGTCAGTAAGTGGGATGTACATGTAGGAGGCATCTGTACCGTACCAGTGAGAGGTACCCTTATAATCTGCTGTAATGTCAGTGAACATGTCTGACTCTTTGCAATATGCTACAACAGAGCCAGTAAAGTCATGCTGTCAGATGGGCATGATTACAATGTGTATGCAGACCCAATGTGCTATCATAACACATAAAAAAGAATAAGAATGTGTGTTCCCAAGACAATGCAGACCCCAGCCACAAAGAGAACAAGTGGAATTCAAACCCTAGCTTGTTACTTACTGAACCAGTGCTCTAACCATTAGGCTACATATCCACAGTTTTCTGCACAGTAATGTCCAGAATCAAAGAGACTGCAGGTCCCTGACTGCAATGGCAGAAACCCAGGACATGAAACAATGTGGCTGGCACATTCTGAGACAGTGGTACATCGCACCTAGGGCCTGCCTACAATGACACACATGTAGTATGCACTGCATAGACATGCAGTACTGTAGCTGCAGAACAGACACACAGCTGCAGAATACATGTGAGATCAAGATACCCATCCCTCCACTGTACCTCCAATGCTAAGCAGCGGTTGCACGCAGAGGTCTGATGTACCGCACTGTGGCACTAACTTCTGTGGCAGCACATATGCAGGGCGTGCAGTCCCTTGTGACCTGCTGTATACTGCAAGATAGGTACATCTGCACATACACTAAAGTTAAGCCACATTCACGATCCCTGTGGTCTATCGCAGTCCAGCCTGCCCTCCTCTGGGGGCCATGCACATGTCTCCCGCCATCATAGCAGACAAGCAGGTACTGGGCTATACTCCAGTGATCAGTCATCACTATGGCTGCAGTTGGAGTTCTGAGTGCTGGTATCTGTTAGCCCCCCATTACCCATGATGCACAGCACAATCTAAGCACATTTTATTTATTTATTATAAATTTCTATACTGCATTTTTCCTAAGGATCAAAAGCAGTTTACATCAAAAAACAGTTTGAATATTACATAACAAGTAAGTATTCATTTACAGGGAACATTTTCTTCTCAAACTATATGCAGTATATTCCTATACAGAACATTGTTAACTTGATAAGTAACTCTATTGAACTATTTACAGGTTTAGGGGAGTTTTAGGTCACGCATGGCACAGTAACACATACTGTTTGCTGTGTCTATTTTGGTATGTTGTGAGCCGGGCTGAGTAATATGCTTTTCATTCCACATATATGCAACTGATGCCCATATGTAGATTGCAGCGATCCATCGCATGGGCGCTGTTATATACAGGGACAAAGTGTGCTTCCTGCACATGAGAGCTGCAATATGTGCAAGTGACCTGTTTCTGCAGTCACTCTGATTGTAAGGGAGAGCACACATCACCTGGTCCCCAGAGCAAGCCCTGAATTAGATGGACTCTGCAGGTTCTGGAGCAGATCTCTATCATTGCCAGTGTGCTACAGGTATTGTCTGCAGTGGGTGATGCTAGTCACTTGGTACTCTGTGCAATTGCAGCATACCAAAGTGGCCTGATCCTGTTGACCAGGGCCTCCCCTAAAACATCTCATGTGGATCTCATGTGGAAGGTGTTGCCAAGGAACCTAAATACAGTGAGCATTGTCTAGACAGGAGAGGAAGGGGGAAAGGTGCTGACATCAAGCAGAAGGGCCTGCCAAGACAATAGTTAACAGCAGATTGCTAATAACCCAAGAACAGCTGCTAGCCTCACTTTCTGGGAACTCCAATCAACTAGATCAATCAATCCCAGGCAACCTGCATATGTTGGGCAACACCGGCCTGTGTCAGCCACTCATACACCATCTATGCCCAGTCTGCTAGTCACCACACTCTGCATGTGCACATAGGCACCATGAACACATTGACTTTCTACAGACAACATGGTCTACCAGCAGCCTGTATAGTGACTGGATGGTCATAAAAGAAAGAGTCCAGTTATCACTACAGCTTGATTCTATATAGGGCCATGTGCATACATAGCCATGAAATGGTCACTTCTCGGTCAGAGTGAGAGTGGCCTCTCAGCATGAACAGATGTGTGCATCTAGGCCATGCCCATAATGGACCCATGCTAAGATGGCTTAGTCACTGACCTACCCTCCAACACATATACATCCTGTGCAAACCTCTCTGTTTTAGGCAATACTCAGAATCTTCTGCTTCTCATTATGTACCCTTCTATCTTGGACTGGGGGACAGCTCATGCAATGCGAGAAACAGTGGAAAGTGGGCCAGAGACAGGCTGAGAGTGCATATTGGCCCATGGTGGGCTATGTCTGTCACATGCGCAAATACGGTGTTCCCCTACACAGCTCTTGGTAGTGAGCATTGAACCTAGTTCCATACCTGTACTAGCATATAATGTCATATCCCTAGCCATAGACTCTCCAAACCTGGCCAGTGCAGCACATGCACTCTCCCATGCTGCAGATGCATTGCCCCCCCTCCCCCAACAGCACAAGGAATCATGGCAGATTAAACATGGGGTTGGATGTTGGAACAGTTGCTGGTAACATATACGCCACCATACCCTGCCTCTTTGTACTCTAACACCATCCTTGTGACTGTCACTCAGTGCCCATGGGGAGCCAGTGAGGCTGTCATATAGGCGCTCTGATGTAACATATGCAGATACTGAGTAGGCCCGCATAGGCTCTGGACATGTGAACAAAGGCTTTGGCCAACAATGACACCTATGAAGGGCACATGCTAAACATGTATGGTACTGTTCCCCGCACTCCTACACCCACCACGAGATTCACTACCAGGCACTGCCTTCCCATATGGTGGTGGGCAATGCAGATAGCAACATGACATCCTATGCCACATTTTTGCAGCTGGAAGTGTGCACGCACCATGCAGAGGTCAATGTCCCACTGTCACAAGCAGGCATACAGGTGCATTTGGACTCTCATTTGGGGTAATAGGTAATGTACAGCTGGATGCTTTGGCCAATGATCAGTAGACAGTATTCAGGTGATGCTTCAAGTGTGTGAATTTGCCTGATACGTACCTTCCTGTATGTGTATGCACTGCATGGAGAAAAGTGTCCCCCTCGCTTGCACTTTATGAATGCAACATGGGACAAGAGCAACGTGCATGCCAGTTGTACCAACTAAGTGAATGGATTGGATATTCACAGAGACCAGCTCTCCCCCTACGTCTAGTTCCCTAAAGGCTGCAGCCAAGCCAGGTGGGCTGATACTGTTGCCACAGATACAGCTGCTATGGAAGTTGGCATTAATCTGGCCTCCCACCTGTGCAAATTGGTGTGTCCTGAGGCCTGGAGGCTGAGTCAGAGGTGAGGGTTGCAACATATACACGTGTCCCCCTTGCTCACTCCAGTCAACCCAGCAGATGATTTCAGAGCTGCACAACAGTGTCATATTGGGAAGTAAGTATAGGGGAATGGTGTGGGGATGGGCCTTGTCGATGATGTAACTGGAATTACATTACAGTATCATGGCTACAGATTGCAACTACTTACTGAAAACTAACTTGCTTGTAAATGGAGTCTCACACAGCATGTGAGGTTGCTGTATAGCTGACCTGCAGCATGTTATATGCACATCCATAAAGCCTGGGTACCACATGCATGCACAGTGCATTGCTGAGGCTCACACTACTCTGGAGACACACACACACACACATCACCCTGCTGTCTAAAAGTAGCACAGGTTGGCATTCTTACCTGCCCTTAGGCCTCCTTTGATGCTCCACCATTGTCAATGCCTGCTCATTGTGCCAGCACTATTAGCACACTTTGCAATGCTTGTCACTGTTAACGCCTGCTCAGTGTGTCGGTGCTATTAGCATGCTCTGACATCCAGTTTAATCAAGAGCTTATCTTCACTCTAAATTCATTCTTGAGTTAAGTTCCATTCCATTAATTGTATGGCTATATGAAAACGGAAGCCTTAAGCTCATATCAGGACTGTGTACTGATAGCTTTGAGGAAAGGAACGATATAGAGAACCGTGGTCATTGATGCTAAAGAGTACTGCAAGGGTTAACACCCATTATAAGTACTGATAAAAGTCTGAGACCTGGTTCTAAGTCACATCTATTGATGAAATAAGCACTTGTGTAGCCCACATCTAATTGGATATTTATTCCGAGGTAATAGTATTGAGGACTGCCCACTGACAGTGGCAACTGCAGCGTTGCACCAGAGACATGACTTCTTTTTGACTGCAGAAGCATGTATGTGTGCTTCCATTGTCACAGTGGAGTCATACCAGACATCACAGATGTACACCCTAGGTAGTGGCCTTGTCAGTCTTGTGGACAAGCCAGCCCCACTGCATCACTCACGTGACACCTCCTTTGCCATTTTGGCACAAATAACATAGTACCCTTTATTAATGGGGCACCATGCTGTTGCTGCCAATGGAGCACCACTATCACTACTTTATGAAAACTGTGGGTGGAGCACATTGCTGACATTTAAATAGGCTCTCTCCCAACAGAAATAGCCCTTACTGCGAGCTTTCAGATGGCGTTAGGGTTCCCAGCATTGGGAGCTCTAACACACAGTAACACAACCTGGCGTTAAAGGAGCACATGCTATCCCTGCCCACTCTTTGCCCCATTAATGCCCACTCCCCACCTCCTTTTATCTTAACACTACAGGCCCAGCTTCCGCACGTTAATCCAGCATTATTGGCGCTTTCGCAGTGTTAACTGCTCATGGGCACCGATAATGCCCATTAATGGAACCATTGCTCCCTTGCAACTCTTTAGTTAACATACCCATATGTGTAAGGACGTGCAGGAGAGCTAATATATTTGTCAGCATTACAGTTTTTTTTATATTTGGTGGGGGAAATAAAAAATGGGGGTTAAGGATAATTACTCCCTTAATTCTTTATGTAAAGTCCTAGCTGAAATGAGCACTTTTTAAAAAAATATGTGCATGTCTCTAAGCTGGTGTAAAACACCATTTTGAAAATTGTTTGAATATACGTGTATTGCCATTGTAAGATGGGGAATACACATATACATTTTGGGCCTACCCAAATCACACCCCCATGAAATTTCCACATTCCAGTCATCCGCACATGTACACAGTGGCTTTCTGAAACTGACATTTCCATGTGTAGCCAATATATACTTGTAAATGCTGCTATTTAGACTTAAAGAAGGTGTTTTAATGACTTCCTTAATATCTGAAATCATTGCGACTGGATGGTTATAGCTTGCCATGTTTTACCTTTTATATAAAAGGGATCATTCATAACTTTTTTAATTAAAATTTAATTTTGGGTTAATTTTTAGTGTTTTTTGAGCTATCCTGAACTATAGTGGGCCCGTAATCTCTTACAGAACTTCTAAAATGAGACACACTCATTTTCATTCTTCCTACAGCCCTCCTCAGGAACTCTGCTCATCTGGCAGATCCCTTTTATCTGTGCCATTCTCTTCCACTGCCAACTCCAGACTTCGTTCGTTCCACCTGGCTGCACTATATGACTGGAACAGACTACCTGTCACGTATGTGAGGCTCCTTCTCTAATACAATTAAATGTAGGCTAAAAATCCACCTCTTCAAGGCCGATTTTGGTTCCTCAACCCTTGATTCTCCTGTTTGCCACCCATGAGTATTTTAGCCATTTCCTCTTAGTTTCACCTCAGTCCCTGTTTGTTGTGCTTGTCTGTCTTGAATACTGTAGATTGTAAGTCCTATTGAGAAGCGACCGTCTCTTTCATGTTTGTGTACAGGACTGCATATGTCTGGTAGCGCTATACAAAAGATTAGTAGTAGAAGCTGTAGTAGTCATACAACTGAGTTGTATTTGGAATAATTTACTATAACAAAACTAATGTGAAGGCACATTTTAGATACTACATTTTATTTATTTATTTAGAAGGATTTAGTATACCGCTTTATCGTTAAATCAAGGCGGTGTGGCACATCAATCAAAATCAATAATAAAGTGTGGTTTGTAGCATGCAGTGTGAGAACTGAGAAGTGTAGTGTGTGGGGCAGTGCGTTAGATTATATCGGTGAACTATTTACATAATGAACTATATACATATATACAAAATGGGGCTGTTTGAGAGGCATGCTAGGATTGAGATTCTGTAATGTCTTGGAGGTAGGATCGTGATCCTGTAATGTCTTGAGGTAGAAAATTTATGTGAGGTCCTTGAAATGTACTGTAAATAGATCAGTCTTAAGAAGTTTTCTGAAGTCCTTGAGGTTCTTGGTTGATCTTATGTGGTCTGGGAGAGAGTTCCATATAGCGGGTGCTGCCAGGGAGAGTGCCATCCTTGATGTGGCCAGCCTTGTTTTAGCAAATTCCTTTGGTGTTCCGATGGTGTCTGAGGTTCCTTTTCTTCTTGGTCTCCTGTTGTCATCGGTTTTTATGAGAGGGCGTAGGCTGTCTGCTGATAGGTTGTGTATTATTTTAAATATGTGTAGAAGTACTTTGAATTGGATTCTGGAGCTGATTGGGAGCCAGTGTAGGTGGTACAGTATGGGGGTGATGTGATCGTGAATTGTGTGATCTGTCGTGAGTTGTGCGGCTGTGTTTTGTGCTAGCTGTAGTGGTTTTATTGTATTTTTAGGTAGTCCTTGGTAGATGTGATTACAATAGTCTAGGGTTGGAGTGATGATGGCTTGACAGACTGTTCGGAAGTGTTCATGGGCGATGATGGGTTTGAGCCTTCTGACTGTCCTCATTTTGATGTAAGCGCTCTTTGTTATTTTTGCAATGTGGGACTGGAGGTTGAGGTCCTTGTCGAGCGTTACTACATGGAGATCAGAATCGAGACATCGCTGTCGTGACATACACAATTTGGCTGATATTTTAGAAAAGGCTCAGGCAAACATGGAGCCTTTCCTAAATTATGAATAAGGAAGTACAGGAATGCCACTTATATGTTCCAGTATGTGAAGTGGGAGGAGCCAATTTACAAAAATCAGCAGAGGCAACTCTGCACCTTCTGTTTATAAGTGCTGGAACTAACACATGGAAGCTGTGAACTACCAACTTACATGTGTAGCTTGCCCATTCTGCACACTGACACAGATAAATCCACCAATTAACTGCAGAGGCTGCTATCTTAATCTAAGTTCAATTGGGGGGGGGGGGGGAAGGGCGGGATACATAATGGGGTTAAATAAGATAAACATCTTAATCTCAACTGTCGTAAAGGGCTGGCCAAAGTCAGTATTTTTTCTAAACCTAAGCATGCCAGGGAACAGGTGGACTATTTTAGTCATACACATGCATTCCCTATACTGTAAGGAATCGGGAACATATATATACATTTTTGACCCACCCAGGACACTCCCTAACCATATCCCAATATGCTCCCTTGCAATTTCTACGTAATGAAGACATCCAAGTGTAAAATGGGCCAGTTCTAAAATCACCATTTATACATGGATGCCATTTCCAAATCTAATTGCCACATTTTACATCTAAAATAAGCCTCTAAATAGCACAGCAATAAGCAATTTAACTAAAACAACAACCTCGAAATTAACTTCAGCAAGACTGAGGCACTATTCATCACTCGTAACCCTGACTTTGCCCACCCACCGGACATCAAGATAAAAAACTCAACTATACCAACAAATTCAGAAGTAAAATATCTCGGAGTGACCCTGGACAATGAACTGAATCTCAAAGCACATATAAACAAGACAATCAAAAGTGCATACTACAGGATGAGAATCATTAGAAGACTTAAACCCCTCCTCGCAACCGACCATTTCCGTAATGTATGCCAAGCTCTAATTACCCTCTTACTGGACTTCTGCAACCCAATATACCTTGGTCTAGCAAAACAGACACTCAAGCCACTGCAGCTAGCACAAAACACGGCTGCCCGCATAATATCTGGATCGTTATGACATGAGCACATCACACCCATACTGAAAGAGCTACACTGGTTACCAATCATTTCACGCATCAAATATAAAACAATCATTTACATATTCAAGATCAAGCAACACACCTCAGCAAACAGCCTGCTCTCACTCATACAGACAGATACCAGTACACGCCCAAGAAGAAAAAGAACCTCCAACCGAGTCATCAACTCTAATGACTTCAGAAAGGCACGCAAGGACACTACAGAAAGAGCACTCTCTCTGGCTGCACCAACAATCTGGAACACCCTCCCAGACGATCTGAGATCAGCATTGGACCTCAAGGACTTTCGCAAACAGCTGAAGACAACGCTGTTCATAGAACACTATGGACACGTTACTTGATCAATTCATATACCAGGAACGACCAACTTCCTACCCTCAGACTCACAGACAAAGAATGTATAACGGCACTTGTTGTTTCTTAACACTAAACATATAGAAGATTGTATTATAGCACATGTTGTATAATAGCGCACAATGTACATAGCTCAATCTATTCTAATACACAACACATCATACTCTCAAACTACGATATAACCCTCACTGCATGATTACACCATCACCATCACCTCTTTTGTTTGTTTTGCTGTTATACCGCTTTGATTGTAAGATAAGGCGGAATAGAAATACTATTAAATAAATAAATAAATAAATAAATAAAACGAGGAAGTCAGTCCAGAAAGGGGAAAATAAACAAAAACTGGATATTTGACATGACACAATGAGCTAAAATACAATCTGCTGGTTGAGGAAGCTATTATTATTTTGCCTTAGTGTATATTAACTTGGTTATTTTATTTTTATTTATTTATATGGTTCGATGTATATATCACCCCTATCAAAACAGCTTGGGAGATTTACCATATAAAATATATAAAGAATTATAAAGTACCATAATAAAAAAATAGCACAATACATCCCCATCACACTCCAAAAAAACCAACATACCCTAATAATTATCACAGCAAATAATCACCCACTATGAACCATAAGCTTGTTCTCAAAGCCTTAATCAACTTACAGAATTTTAAATAATCTGTCTCCTGCCTCACTGTTACTGGTTATTCCACAGAGTCCAGGCCACTACTGAGAAAGCCCTTGACCTAGCGAAGTTTAACTCCAATTCCCTAACTGAGTGAGACTCATTGAGTGAGAAGTGCCAGAAGATAGTAGTAAATGTAGTTCACGCTCAAGATAAGGGTGTTACCAGAGGCCTCGGGGATTGGTTCTTAATCTTGTTCTTTTTAACATTTTTGTAAGCGACATTGCAGAAGGTCTATCAGGAAAGGTATGCCTCTTTGCAGATGATACAAAAATCTTCAATAGGGTAGACACCCTGGAAGGTTGGATAGCATGAGGTGGGATCTAGTGAAGATTTAAGAATGGTTGATAATTTGGCAGCTAAGATTTAATGCTAAAAAATGCAAGGTCATGCATTTGGGCTCCAAAACCCAAGAGAGCTAGCTGTTCAGTGCACGAAAGAAGAACAGGATCTGGGAGTAATTGTATCAGATGAATTAAAGTGGTCAAACAGCTAGAAAAGACATTTACAAAAGCCTAAAGGATTCTAGTGTGCATAGGGAAAGGAATGGCCAATAGGAAAAAGGGTGCTTTTGACTCATTTGGAGTACTGTGTAGAATTTTGTAGACTAACCTTCAAAAGAATATGAACAGGATGAAGTCAGTTCAGAGGGAAACTACTAAAATGGCCGTTGGTCTACCAAATAGGGAGGGCCCATCTTGTGATGCACTTTAAATGAAAAAATTAGATTCTTAAACTATTCTTGATGTTCTATAGGTAACCAGTGTATCTCCTGGAACATAGAAGTTATATGGCCCCTCAATCCTAGGTCTCCTAACAGCTATGCAGCAGTATTCTGGAGCAGAGGGATGCATTGTAATGATTTTTTAGGCAAGCCTACTTGCAATACATTCCCATAGTCCAGTCAAGACCAAAGTCTGGACTACATTACGTAGCTTATCCAAACTCAAAAAGAGTTTAAGCTATTTAATCAAACACAACTGAAAAAATATCCCAAGGCATTGATAAGGCAGGCAAAGAGAGAATTTGGAAAAAAGCTTGCTGTGGAAGTAAAAATGCATAATAAAAACTTTTTCATGTACATTCGAGCAAAAATACCCGTGAGTCAGTTAGACCTTTGGATTATAGAGGGGTAAAAAGGGTGCTAAGGGAGCACTAAGCCATACTGCTTCCATACTGCACTAAGCACTAAGCCATACTGCTTCCAGTGATCAGTAGCCAAATGCTACTGATCACTGGAAGCAGCGGGATACAAATTTGTACGTAAATAAATAAATAAATACAGGAGAGACCAAATTAATTCTTTGCTTCAGTCTTTACTGAAGAAGATGTAGGGAAATTACTCATGCCTGAAATGGTATTTAAAGGTGATGTATTGGAAGAATTGAAAGAAATATTGATAAACTGAAGAGTAGTAAATCACCTGGACCGGATGGTATACATCCAAAGGTGTTGAAAGAACTGAAATATGAGATTGCAGACCTACTATTATTAATCTGTGAGCTATCGTTAAAATCATCTGTAGTACCTGAAGATTGGAGAATGTCCAATGTAACGCCAGTTTTTAAAAAGGGTTCCAGGGGTGATCCAGGAAACTACAAACCGGTGAGCCTGATGTCAGTACCAGGCAAAATGGTAGAAATCATTATAAAGAGTAAAATTACTGAACATGTAGATAGTCATGGTTTAATGGGAGAGTCAACTTGGATTTAGCCAACGAAAATCTTGTCTTGCTAATCTGTTAAATTTTTTTGAAGGTGTGAATAAACAGGTAAGCCAAGATGAGCTGGTTGATATAGTGTATCTCGATTTTCAGAAAGCCTTTGACAAGGTCCTTCATAAGAAACACTTAGCCAAATTAAAAAGTCATGGGATTGGAGGCAATGTGCTATTGTGGATCAGGAACTAGTTAAAAGGTAGAAAGCAAAGAGTAGGGATAAATAGCCAATTTTCTCAGTGGAGAAAGGTGAATAGTGGAGTACCCCAAGGATCTATGCTGGGCCCGCTGCTTTTTAACATATTCATAAATGACCTGGAAATGGGAATAATGAGTGAGGTTGTCAAATTTGCAGTTCACACAAAATTATTCAAAGTTGTTAAAATGCAGGAGGATTGTGCAAAATTGCAAGAGGACCTTGATAAATTCAAAGACTGGACACCCAAATGGCAGATGAAATTTAATGTGGACAAGTGCAAAGTTATGCACCAAGGAAAGAACAACCCAAACTACAGTTACATGATGCAAAGTTCCACATTAGGAACCACCACCCAGGAAAATGATTTAGGTGTTGTCATGGATTATACTTTGAAACCCTGTGCTCTGTGTGCAGTGGTGGCCAAGGAAACAAATAGAATACTAGGAATCATAAGGAAAGGAATAAAACCAAGGATAGTGTAATGCTTCTGTATCATTCCATGGTGCGAATGCACCTTGAATATTGTGTGCAATTCTGGTTGCCATATCTTAAAAAGGATATAGCAGAATTAGAAAAGGGTCAGAGAAGAGTGACAAAAATGATAAAGGGGATGGAAGGATACCCCTATGAAGAGAGGCTAAAAAGGTTAGGGCTCTTCAACCTGGAAAAGAGACGGCTGAGGGGAGATATGATAGAGGTCTATAAATTAAGAACATAAGAAAATAAGATATGCCATACTGGGTCAGACCAAGGTCCATCAAGCCCAGTATCCTGTTTCCAATAGTGGCCAATCTAGGTCATACGTACCTAGCAGTTTCCCCAAAAGACACAGGTTCTGCAATGCTTGTACTGGGTCAAGCATTGATATCCTGGGTCCCTTCTTAATAATGGTATATGGACCTTTCAGGAACTTATTCAAACCTTTTTTAAACCCAGCTACACTAACAGCCTTTACTACATCCTCCGGTAACAAATTCCAGAGTTTGATTACACGTTGAGTGAAAAAATATTTTCTTTTATTAGTTTTAAATAGTTTACCCTGTAGCTTCATTGCATGTCCCCTAGTCTTTCTATATTCTGATAACGTAAACAATCGATCTACATTTACCTGTTCCACTCTGTTCATTAATTTATAGACTTCTATCATATTTCCCCTCAGGCGTCTCTTTTCCAGGTTAAAGAGCCCTAACCTTTTTAGCCTTTCTTCAGAGGAGTATCCTTCCATCCCCTTTCTATTTTGGTGGCTCTTCTCTGAACCTTTTCTAATAACGCTATAGCCTTTTTAAGATACGGCGACCAGAATTGCACACAATATTTAAGGTGTGGCCTCACCATGGAATGATATAGAGGCATTATAATATCTTTTGTTTTATTTTCCATTCCTTTCCTTATGATACCTAGCATTCTATTTGCTCTCTTGGCCGCCGTTGCACACTGGGCCGAGGGTTTTAACATGTTATCCACAATGACGCCTAAATCTTTTTCCTGGGTGGTGGTTCCTAATGTGGAACCTTGCATCGTCTAACCATAGTTTGGGTTGTTCTTTCCTAGTTGCATAACTTTGCACTTGTCCAGATTAAATTACATCTGCCATTTTGATGCCCAGTCTTCCAATTTATCAAAATCCTCTTGCAATTTTCCACAATCCTCTTGGGTTTTAACAACTTTAAATAGTTTTGCGTCATCTGCAAATTCATAATCTCACTCGTTATTCCACTTTCCAGGTCATTTATGAATATGTCAAAAAGCAGCGGACCCAGCACAGATCCCTGGGGTACACCACTATTCACCTTTCTCCATTGGGAAAATTGGCCATTTAGCTCTACCCTCTGCTTTCTATCTTTTAACCAGTTCCTGATCCACAGTAGTACACTGCCTCCTATCCCATGACTCTTTAGTTTTGCCAAAAGTCTCTGATGACGGACCTTGTCAAAGGCTTTCTGAAAGTTCAGATACACTGTATCAACCAACTCACCTTTGTGCACCTGTTTATTCACACCTTCAAAAAAAAAAAACAGATTAGTAAGACAAGATCTTCCTTGTCTAAAACCATGTTGGCTGTCTCCCATTAGGCCAAGACTATCTACATGCTGAATAATTTTATTCTTTATAATGGTTTCTATCATTTTTCCCGGTACTGACATCAGGCTCACCGGTCTGTAGTTTCCCGGATCACCCCTGGAACCCTTTTTAAAAATTGGTGTTACATTTGCGATCCTCCAATCTTCAGGTATTAGAGATGATTTTAATGATAGTTCACAGATTACTAATAGCAGGTCTGCAATCTCATAATTCAGTTCTTTCAACACCCTTGTATGTATACCATCTGGCCCAGGTGATTTGCTGCTCTTCAGTTTATCTAATAGTTATGAGACATCTTCCTGAGGTATCAATATTTCCTTCAATTCTTCCGCAGCTTTAAATACCACTTCAGTCATTGGTAACATCCCTACATCTTCCTCAGTAAAGACCAAAGCAAAGAATTCATTCAGTCTCTCCACTATCGCCTTGTCGCCTCATAGTGCCCCTAACTCCTCTATCATCTAATGGACCAACTGACTCTCTCACAGGTTTTTTGCTAAGAATGTACTTGAAAAAGCCTTTACTTCGCGTTTTTGCTTCTGCAGCAAGCTTCTTCTCAAATTCTCCCTTTGCCTGACTTATCAATGCCTTGCATTTGACTTGCCAGTGCTTGTGTTGTTTACAGGTTTCATTGTTTGGCTCTTTTTTTCCATTTCCTGAAAGATGCTTTTTTGGCAACAACAGCCTCTCTGACTTCACCTTTAAACCATGCAGGCAGTTTTTTAGACTTCCTTCCACTTTTCTTAAAGCATGGAATACAGCTGGTCTGGGCTTCCAAGATAGTATTTTTCAACACCACCCAAGCTTGATGTAAGTTTTTAACCTTTGCAACTGCTCCTTTTAGTTTTTCCTTAACTATTTTCCTCATTTTATCATAGTCTCCCTTTTGAAAGTTAAAAGGTAGTACTGTGGATTTCCTTACTATCCCTCGTCCACTAATTAAATCAAAGGCGATCATGCTATGATCACTATTGCCAAGTGGCCCCAACACCCTTATCTCTTGCACTAGATCTGGTGTTCCACTAAGGACTAGGTCTAATATGGCTTTCCCTCTGGTCGGTTCATGAACCAGCTGCTTCAAGAAGCAGTCATTAATTTCGTCTAGGAACTTTATCTCCCTAGCATGTCATGCCGTGACGCTGACCCAGTCGATACCGGGGTAATTGAAATCACCCATTATTATTACTGCGCTATAACTTTTGTTAGCTTCCTTGATTTCTTTGAGCATTTCATCATCCATTTGTTCATTCTGGCCTGGCAGTCGATAGTACACCCCCACTGCTATCGCCTGGATGGAATGGATAAGTGTAGATTGGTTGTTTATGCATTCAAAAAGTATTAAGACTAGAAGACATGCAGTGAAGCTACAGTGTAATCTATTTAAGACTAAGAAGAGAAAATATTTTTTCACTTAACGCGTAATCAAGCTCAGGAATTGAGATAAAAGCCCAAAAGAACTGAAAATGAACCAAATCCTTTTGCTCTGCATGCATCCCTACTGGTTAGTCACCAAGTCAATAAAGAAAAAGTAGCAGAGGGAGAATAAGCCTACAGTATTCTGAGAGAAGATTTTGTTTGAGTTCTACTCCTGTACATTGGCCCTTTTAATTTTGAAGATTTCACAGCAATAAATTGTATTAATTGAGAGGCGGGCTTGGATGTAGAAATTGCTGTGTATTTGAGAGGTGAACGAATTAGTGCAACCAGAGGGTATCGGTGCTACCATTAGGTGACCTAGCCAGTTGCCTAGACCACTGCCCCTGCGGCAGCACTTGCTGCTAACGCACCTCTCTGGGGCCTGCAGCAGCAGCAATGGCTCCCAAATCGTGACACAGCACTTAGAAACTATGACGCACTGCCGGGGTGTACAAAGCAAAATGTTACAAAGCAAAATGAAACAAAACTTTTTTTGCCTGCCCAGCCCTAATATTTAGGGATAATGAAGATAGTTGCCCATTATGTTCAGTCTTCAGAATGTATTAGCTTCCTAGAAGTCCATATTACTACTACTATTACTACTGAGCATTTATATAGCACTACAAGACATACACAACGCTGCACAGACATGTAAGAGACAGCCCCTGTTCATCAGAGCTTGCAATCTAGTCAAGACAGACAACACAGTAGATGTAGACAGGGATACATTTAGGGGGAATGGTAAAGAAACACAAAGGAGAGCAGATGAGTCAAGATCCTAAAATGGCAGAGAAGAGGTGAGTTTTCAGCTTGGATTTGGAAAGGGCCAGAAAAGGCGCCTGATGTACAGACTCAGGTAGTTTGTTCCAGGCATAAGGAGCAGCTATGTGAAAGGAGAGAAGTCTGGAGATAGCAATAGAAGAGAAGGGCACAGATAGAAGTGATTTGCCAAAAGAATGGAGTTCCCAAGGAGGGGTGTAGGGAGAGATAAGAGAGGAAAGGTAGTGAGGAGCTGCAGAATGAATCCACTTATAGGTCAGCAGGAGAAGTTTGAACTGGACATGGAAACAGATAGGGAGCCAATGAAGTGACTTGAGGAGGTAATATGAGCATGACGAGTCTGGTGGATAATTAGCTGTGCAGCAGAGTGTTGAACAGACTGAAGGGGAGAGAGATGATTCAGAGGGAGACCAGCAAGGAGTAGGTTACAATAGTCAAGATGGGAGGTGATTAAGGAGTGGATAAGTGTCTTAGTAGTGTGTTCAGAAAGGAATGAGCAGATTTTGTTGCTGTTACTGAGAACAAAATGTCAGGTCTTAGCTATCAGATGGATGTGTGCAGGAAAGAAGAGAGAGGTGTCAACGATGACCCCAAGGTTGTGAGCTGAGGAAACAGGGAAGAGTAGAGAGTTATCCACAGAGACTGAGAAAGGAGGAAGGGGAGAGAAGTTTTAGGGGGAAAAATAAGAAGTTCAGTTTGGCCATGTTCAATTTCAAGTGGCGGTGAGACATTCAAGCAGCAGTATCAGAAAGGCAGGCAGAGATCCGGATCTGGATTGCCGGAGAGATTTCAGGTGTAGAGAGATAGATCTGGGAGTCATCAGCATTACGATGGTACTGAAAGCCATAGGAAGAGATGAGTGCACCGAGGGACTGGGTATATAGAGAGAAAAGGAGTGGACCCAAGCCAAATCCTTGGGGTACACCAACTGAGAGTGGGATAGTAGTAGAGGAGGATCCACAAGAACAAACATTGAAAGAGCAATGGGAGAGATAAGAGGAGAATGAGGATCGTACAGAGCCCTTAAAACCAAGCAAGGACAGGGTATCAAGGAGAAAGTTGTGGTTAACAGTGTCTAAAGCAGCAGAGAGGTCAAGAAAGATGAGGACTGAGTAAAGGCCTTTGGATTTTGCCAGAAACAAGTCACTGGAGACTTCGGCAAGAGCTGTTTCAGTAGAATGTAAAGTAAGAAGCCAGATTGTAAAGGATCCAGGAGGGCTTGAAAGGAGAGAAAGTCAAGGCAATGGTGGTAAACCACACATTCAAGTAGTTTAGAAATTAAGGAAAAGAGGGAGATGGGTCAATAGTTAAAAGGGCAGGTAGGATCAAGTGAGAGGTTTTTGAGGAGAGATGCAACTACAGCATATTTGAAGGCTGCAGGAACAGTTGCAGTGGAGAGCGATAGGTTGAAAATATGAGAGATGGAAGGGACAACATTGGAGGAGATGGGGCTTAGGAAATGGGTGGAAATAGGATCAGAGGAGCAGGTAGTGAGTTTGAAGGAGGAAAGAGTTGGGATTGAAGAGGGGAAGGGAGGGGAAGTAGCTGACTTTGTGGGGAACTGGAGGGTGATCTTGTGGATTTTGTCATGGAAATAGTCAGCCACAGTTTAGACAGAAAGGGAGGGAGGGGTTGGAGGTGGAGGCACCTTGAGGAGGGAGTTGAGGGTAGTAAAGAGATGGCAAAGGTCAGAGGCAAGAGAATTAGTCTGATGGACATTCAAAAGGTTTGTCCATATAATTCTGACAATTACCCAGGCAAATCTTCATAGAATAGCACTACCCTCTATTGATTGGCTAAATTGTGAATGGGCAAATCATAACCAGTGTTGGAGCATTCCTGCAGCATAGTTTAACTTTAGCCAATCAGAATTGATATCCAGTTTTTGGCCAACGAACGTTATCTAAATAACTTTGTTTAGCCAAGAAGCAGACCTGAAGTTCAAATGGGCACCTTTAGCTATTTGACCTTAGGCCAGATATTCAACTTACGTAAATTCAGTCTTGGTCCAATTAATTTTAACTGGCTAGGCCTGAAAATTGGCATCCCTCTTATCTCATAATATATCCGACTCCCTATTATTATTGCTTGCATTAGTTTGTAAAAAGTACACAAACACAACAACAAAAAAAGAAGTAAAATACATTTTAGATTTACCTGATTGCTTCATTTCTTGCATATCCTCTTTGGCTAACACAAAGGCACTGCTGAAAAAATCTACAGAGTTCCATCACACAAGGGTTTATGTTTTCAATAATGACCATAAGAGATGGGGACGCCACTGCTATTTCTTTAAAGTTTGCCTGTGAACATCCTAGAAGAAAGATATACAGGATAGATCCACTGAGATACTGTATCTATTTGCAAGGATGGCCTATGCCCAGTAATAAAAGAGTGTTTTGTATCTGGACCTCAACAGAATAGCATTTGTCTCTTTTTGCAACATGGTTCAATTCTTTGGATAGCAATTTGAAGTTTACATATGCATCTCACTTTGATAAATTGGAGTTTTTGGATGTGCATATAGAGAAAAAAAGATCCACGTTAGTAACTACATTATATTGTAAGCCTGTGGATAATAATACCCCTTTGATGTTTTCTAGTCATCATCTTATTGACCTTCGTTAAGTCTTTACCTATTAGCCAATTTTTGAAAATTCATTGAGTTTGCTCAACTACAAATGAATTTAAGAATCATGCCAGTCAACTGAGACACTGCCTCTCGCAGAGAGCATACCCAGCACATATTCATCAGGCGTAGTTGTGGGCCCTAGATGCCAACCATGATTTACTATTGCAGCCACAGAAAAGAGCTAGTCAAAGTCATCAAGTATGTGTTTTACATTTTTCCAATTTGGCTCCTCAGGTGGCAGCAGCCATTCGTAAACATTGGTCAATTCTACCGTTACATCACCTTTTCAAGGAACAGCCCTGTATAGCTTTTAAGTGGGGCCAAAATATCAAGGATATGGTGGTACATGTTCATGTGGCAGACGTTCCTCTTGTTCCATCTAACACTGGACACTATCTTTGCAATCACTGCGCCTTTTGTGATCAGACAATGTCGGGAGCCGGTTGGACACATAAGTTGACTGGAAAAACATACAGTTTTAAACATAGCACAAACTGTACATCTTCATTTGTCATTTATGTCATCCAGTGCCCCTGCAATTTATTATATGTGGGGAAAACTACACGATCGATCAAGATCCGATTAACAGAACATAAAAGCCAATTAACTACTTGAACAGATTCGGCTCCTTTAGTGTCTTATTGTTTGACAGAGAATCATACTTTTTCCCAGTTATTATGAAGTATTATTGACTATGTGCCTTTGTGCAGGGGGGGGGGGGGAGATTGGAGGATATTACTTGTATACAGAGAACAATATTGGATCCTTTACCCTTGGGACAGTGAAACCTAATGGACTCAATGATTATATTGAAAGGAATTCTTTATTTAATCTTCAGTTTCCATCTTTCTGCTTCAGTGATGTCACCATGTTGGTGCTCGTCATACAAATCACTTGTTCATATGGGCAGCTCTGTGTCTGGCAGGTTGCCTGGCTGTTTAGCAGGTCTGGACATCTGGATCAGACATCTGGACTTGCTAAATGGTGTTCAGGATGACCCTGTATCTGTTTTGCTTTAGTTTTTGCCTTTGGTATGAGCAATATGTTTTTAGTAGGTGATCTTCGGTTTCTTGCTTCTGGATCTCTCTCTATCATTGGTTGGAGGGTGATTGGTGTCAGTTGGTGAATTATCTTAAAGATGATGATAAACAATTTGAATTTGGATCTTTGGAGGATTGGGAGCCAGTGCAATTGCTTTAAGGTTAGGGTGATGTGGGTGTCCATCGGTACCCCTGATATTATTCTTGCAGCAGTGTTCTGTATTAATTGTAGAGGTTGGATGCTATGTTTTGGTAATTTTATTTATTTTTATTTTATTTACATTCTCTTATATACCGCGCTATTCTGCATCAGTGCGGTTTACATTGAACAAACTGAAATTACATTGAACAGGGCATTATAACTTGGAGATAACTATTTTACAGGGAACATGGGCTATGGAGGGTTAAGTGGCTTGCCCAAGACCACAAGGAGCACCTGTGGGACTAGAAACCCCAGTCCTTCTGGCCCAAGGTTGCTGTCCTCTAGTGGGATTTGAACCCCTGACCTTCCGGCCTGAAGTACCTTGTCCCAACCACTATGCCACTCCTCCTCCTTGGTAAGCCTTGATAAACAGAGTTGCAAAAATCCAATATTGGTATAATCATGCCCTGGCAGATCATATGGAAGCTCTTATCGTCTAAGAGTGGTTTGAGTCTTTGCATTGTTCATAGTTTGTGATATGCTGATCTTGTTCTTTGGGAAACATGTGTTTGGAGAGAGAGTTTTTGCTCCAGTATGACTCCAAGATATCTCACTTCTTGCTTGATCTCTATATTGTTCTGATGTACATTAATGTTGGTTGGAGGCATGAATGAGCAATTAGAGTTATGATGAGAGCTTCTGTTTGGTATAGTTTATGTGGAGATTTTTCATTGAAGCAAAATCAGTCATTTTTTTCCAGGTAAGATAATTCTGGAGAAATCAAGTTGTGCAGTGTGGAATGGGGCAAAGACCATTATATCATCCACATAAACTCTATATTCAATATCAAGGTCCTCTATTATCTCACATAGGGGTTGTAGGTATATGATGAATAATGCAGCAGAGAGTGCTGATCCCTGAGATAACCCTTGTGTCTGATCAATTCTCCTTGAGAGATTGGGATCTCATTTTACTTGGAGTTTGTGTTGAGTGAGATAAGAGGAGAACCACTTCAGGGTGATACCATTTAGACCTGTATTCTTCAGATGGTCGAGTACAGTTGAGTGGATTAAAGAATCAAATGCCGCTTTTATATCAATAAAGACCAAAAGCATTCCCTTTTTGGCATCATCAGTTGTGGATATGATTCTGCCCAGTAGGGAGATGAACAGGGTTTCCACACTATGATTTGGTTTGAAGCCATACTGGTGGGGATCAAGTGGGGCATGGAGGTCTATATGGCCTTGCAGTTGGGTCAGAACCACTTTTGCTATCATTTTAGTTAGAAATGGAAGGCTTGAGATGGATCTGTAGGAACTGGGATCTGATGGGTTTAGTGAGCGGCTTTTTAATATCAGTCTCACAATAGTTTGTTTAAGGCAAGCAGGCATGGTTCCTTGTGTAAGGGAGAGCCATGCAATGTGGTGTAGGGTAGGGGTTAATTGTGTTGCCGTTAGCTTAATCCAGTAGACGAGGCAAGGATCTAGGGGAGAGGTAGTAGTGTTAATTTTGGATATTATGTTTTGTAGTTGGTGAGGGGAGGGTGTACAGAGTGAGCTCCATTGTTTAGTGGGGTCTTGGGTGGAGTTGCTTTCGTTGATTTGGAATGGCAGATATGTAGTTTTGCTTGTAGGAAGTCAGCCATGGTTTGAGGGTGAAGTGATGCGGTCTGATCACGTTGTGGGTTATCATTGGTTAGAGAGCACACTATGTCAAACATTTCCTAAGTTTATTTAGGGATTTCAGAATAAGATTCGTATGATATTCTTTTTTATTGACGTTGATTTGATGTTGATATTCTTGGAGTCTTGTAGTGTATTCACAAAGGTCCTCCTGCGTTTTGGTTCGCCATGCCCAACTGTATTTCAAAAAAAGCACTAAGGTATGCCAGATGGTGCAAATTGCATTGGCATTAGTTTAGGACACTTTGATTCTAATATTCTTACTTAGGTGAAGCATTTACAAAAATAAATTTGGAGTGAATGGGATAAAGAGTCTTGAACTAACATTACATAAAAAACATTAAGAGGTTAATAGAGATCTCCATTTACTCAGCAATGCCATTTCTGATAGAACCTTTAATTCCCACAAGATCTCCACATGGCCAAGGGGCATAAATCTTGAAATGCAGGAAACATGGAGGCCCACTTCAAATGGGACGATGAAGTGCAATCTGAGATGTCAAAACCTGAATGTCTGAAAAGAAAGGCCGGCAAATGTAAGTTCAGGCACAATTCCAGAAACATGGATGTGCCGATATGCATGTGTATCAAATGTCTGTATACCTGGAGCTGACTGTGATACAGATCACCAACTATTAGTATGCAAACTCAAGCTAAAGTTTAAAAAGAGCAAGTCATTCATGAATGTAGCAAAATATGATCTTGAGAATATACCACTGGAATTTAAAGACTGCCTGAGAAATCGATTTGCTGCTTTAGATACAACTGACAGAGTTCCAGAAGAGTTATGGGATGACATTAACAAGGTTGCATTGGAAGAAAGCAATAAGTCCCTACATAAGGTGAAAAAGCAAAAACTACCAAAATGAATGACCGAAGGAACTCTGAAAATTAGCCAGAAAAGCATGGAGAAGCTAAAGCCAGAGGAGAAAGTGAGGCAATTGCAGAACTCAACTGAGATTTCCAATGTGCAGCAAGACAGGACAAGGAAAAGTACTAAGAAAATAAGAACAAAATATATGCCATACTGGGTCAAACCAAGGTCCATCAAGCCCAGTATCCTGTTTCCAACAGTGGCCAATCTAGGTCATAAGTACCTAGCAGTTTCCCCAAAAGACACAGGTTCCACAATAATTGTATTGGGTCAAGCAGTGATATCCTGGGTCCCATTTAATAATGGTTTATGGACCTTTCCTTCAGGAACTTGTCCAAACCTTTTTTAAACCCAGCTACACTAACAGCTTTTACTACATCCTCCGGTAGCAAATTCCAGAGTTTGATTACATGTTGATTGAAAAAATATTTTCTCTTATTAGTCTTAAATAGTTTACCCTGTAGCTTCATTGCATGTCCCTTAGTCTTTCTAAATTCTGATGACATAAACATTCGATCTGCATTTACCAGTTCCACTCCATTCATTAATTTATAGACCTCTCTCCTCAGCAGTCTCTTTTCCAGTTTGAAGAGCCCTAACCTTTTTAGCCTCTCTTCATAGGAGTATCCTTCCATCCCCTTTACCATTTTGGTGGTTCTTCTCTGTACCTTTTCTAATAACGCTATATCATTTTTAAGATACGGCGACCAGAATTGCACACAATATTCAAGGTGCGGTCGCACAATGGAATGATACAGAGGCATTATAATATCCTTTGTTTTATTTTCCATTCCTTTCCCGTATGATCCTAGCATTCTATTTGCTCTATTGGCTACCGCTGCACACTGGGTGGAGGGTTTTAACATGTTTTCCACGATGACGCCTAAATCTTTTTCCTGGGTGGTGGTTCCTAATGTGGAACCTTGCATCATGTAACCATAGTTTGGGTTGTTCTTTCCTAGGTGCATAACTCTGCACTTGTCCACATTAAATTTCATCTGCCATTTGGATGCCCAGTCTTCCAATTTATCAAGTACCTCTTGCAATTTTCCACAATCATCATGGGTTTTAACATCTTTAAATAGTTTTGTGTCATCTGCCAATTTCATGACTTCACTCATTATTCCCTTTTCCAGGTAATTTATCAATATGGCAAAAAGCAACAGACCCAGCACAGATCCCTGGGGTACTCCTATTCACCTTTCTCCATTGGGAAAATTGGCCATTTAGCCCTACCCTCTGCTTTCTATCTTTTAACCAGTTCCTGATCCACAATAGTACACTGCCTCCTATCCCATGACTTTTTAGTTTTGCCAAAAGTCTCTGATGAGGGATCTTGCCAAAGGCTTTCTGAAAGTCCAGATACACTATATCAACCAACTCACCTTTGTCTACCTGTTTATTCACACCTTCAAAAAAACACAACAGATTAATAAGATAAGATCTTCCTTGTCTAAAGCCATGTTGGATGTCTCCCAATAAGCCATGACTATCTACATGCTCAGTAATTTTGTTGTTTATCATGGTTTCTACCATTTTTCCCAGTACTGACATCAGGCTCACCGGTCTGTAGTTTCCCGGATCACCCCTGGAACCCTTTTTAAAATTGGTGTTACATTGGCCATCCTTCAATCTTCAGGTATTAGAGATGATTTTAATGATAGTTCACAGATTACTAATAGCAGGTCTGCAATCTCATATTTCAGTTTTTTCAACACCCTTGGATGTATACCACCCGGTCCAGATGATTTGCTACTCTTCAGTTTATCAAATAGTTGTAATACATCTTCCCGGTGTATCGATATTTCTTTCAATTCTTCCACAGTATCACCTTTAAATACCACTTCAGTCATGGGTAGCATCCCTACATCTTCCTCAGTAAAGAAGGAAGCAAAGAATTCATTCAGTCTCTCCGCTATGGCCTTGTCTCCTCTTAGTGCCCCTTTTACCCCTCTAACATCTAATGGTCCAACTGACTCTCTCACAGGATTTTTGCTACGAATGTATTTGAAAAAGGTTTTATTATGCATTTTTGCTTCCACAGCAAGCTTCTTCTCAAATTCTCTCTTTGCCTGCCTTATCAATGACTTGCGTTTAACTTGCCAGTGCTTGTGCTGTTTCCAGTTTTCGTCATTTGGCTCTTTTTTCCATTTCCTGAAAGATGCTACAATGACACATGCAAGGAAATAGAATCAGAAGCTATTAGATGAAGAACAAGAAAGACTTTTCTAAAGCTACAAGAGTTAAAGAAAAAATTCTAGCCTCAAAATGGAATGCTACAAGATCCTCGAGGATCCATGTTGAATGATGTTGAGAAGATCAAGAAAAGGTGGAAAAAATATACAATCATTATACAATAATGATCAAGTGGACCAACAGCCATTTCAACCTATACCTTATGATCAGGAACCATTAGTGATGAAAGAAGTAGTCGAAGCAGCATTGAAGGCCTTAAAGAACAAAGCACTGGGCATTGATGGCATTCCCATGAGTTATTACAGCAATCAGATGAAGCTGTTACTATACTTACAAGGCTCTGCCAGAAAATTTGGAAGACAAATTCATGACCAACTGACTGGAACAGATCTGTGTTTATACCAATACTGAAGAATGGTGACCCAACTGACTGTGGAAATTATCACACAATCGCTCTGATCCCACATGCCAGCAAGATTCTATTCAAGATCATTCAGCAGAGACTACAACCATACATGGAATAAGAACTGATTGAAGTGCAAGCAGGGTTTAGGAAAGGGAAAGGAACAAGAGAAATTATCGCGGATGTGAGATGGATCCTTGAAAAGACAAAAGAATACCAAAAGGATATCTATATGTGTTTTATTGACTACAGGAAGGCTTTTGACTGTGTAAACCATGAGAAACTCTGGGCCACATTAAGAAGCATGGGTATACCAGAACACCAGATTGTTCTCTTGCACAAACTTTACATTGATCAAGAAGAAACAGTTCGAATGGAACTAGGAGAAACAGAACAGTTTAAAATTGGCAAAGGTGTACGACAAGGCTGCATTCTTTCTCCCTACCTCTTTAATTTATATGCAAAACAAATCATCAGAGAAGCACGACTGTATGAAGACAACAGAGGTATGAAGATTGGTGGAAGACTCATAAACAAACTTCGCTATGCTGATGATACCACATTACTGGCTGAAAGTGAAGACGATTTGAAACATTTGCTTCGCAAGATGAAGGAATATAGTCTTTAAATGGTCTGCACCTTAACGTTAAAAAGACAAAGATCCTGACAAGTGGCAAAATGAATAAGTTCTTTGTTGATGGAGAAGAAATTGAAATTTAATTTGCTGCATTTATATCCTGCTTTTCACTGGGTCAAGGTGGTTGGGGGATACATTTAATATGAGGGGATATGAGACACATACACTAATACTTACAGGGAACATGGGCAATGGAGGGTTAAGTGGCTTGCCCAAGACCACAAGGAGCACCTGTGGGACTAGAAACCCCAGTCCTTCCGGCCCAAGGTTGCTGTCCTCTAGTGGGATTTGAACCACTGACCTTCTGGCCTGTAGTACCTTGCCCCAACCACTAGGCCACTCCTCCCTCCCACATAGTTGACAGCTTTAGCCTACCTGGATCAACTATCAATAAAGAAGCAACAAGCAGTCAAGAAATCCAGTGACGCTTTGCTCTTGGCAGAATGGCTATGAAGGACCTTGACAAGATTCCCAAGAGCTGAGATGTCTCTCTCCATACAAAGATTCAACTTGTTCAAGCTATGGCATTTTCAATAACATCATATGGATGTGAAAGTTGGACAGTGAAAAAGACAGGAAAAAAATTGATGCCTTTGAATTATGGTGCTGGCGATGAATACTGTGTATACCATGGACTGCCCGAAGAACAAACCAGTCGGTACTAGAGGAGATCAAACCTAAGCTTTCTTTAGAAGCTCAGATAACAAGACTTCGACTTTCATACTTTGGACACATCATACAAAGAGAGAGATCAATAGAAAAAGACATCATGCTTGGCAAGGTAGAAGGTCAACGCAAAAGAGGAAGGTAAGCAATGAGATGGACCGATACAATAACAGCAGCTACGGGTGCCAGTCTGTCAACAATGATCTGCCTGGCTGAAGATCGAACACAATTTAGGAAAACTATACAGACAGTCGCCATGAGTCGAAACTGACTTGACGGCACTTAACAACAACAACAACAAATGTCTATATAGATTTTCCCAGGAGAGCATTTCAGAACCAGGATATCTAATAGCATAATGGCTGCAGTAGTGATTAACGAGCTGGGTGGCTAGGAATCAAATCCCAGTGTGGAACTTTGTTATCTAAAGCTCGTCACTTAAACCTCCATCTTCTCTATACGCTTTGGATGTTTAAGGTGAAAACAAACACTTTCCTCATGCCTGGAGCAAGAATCAACATGCATGTTCCTGCAAATGGCCCTGTTGCTTCTGGGATCGAACAGGGATGTGTAAGTCCAATGACACTCCTCATACTTGAGACGTCTGAGAATGGCATTTGTGGAATGTTTACAGAGACTTGTTAGTGATTTTGAAGTTCACGTGCATGCCTGCAGACATCCAAATCACAACTAAACTTTTCAGAATGACCCTCTAAGCCAAAAAAAAACATTTTTAAAAAGCTTTTTCTTCTAATTTAAAATATATCAATAATATAGTAAAATATACTCAGATCAGACAGAAAAAGATGAACTGGCCTATCCAGTCAGCACACTTAATTTTTTAAATGCTGTAAGGGTATAACCCAGTTGCTAACTGTAAAAGCTTGACCACTTGTAGGCTATCACTCCTTGTCCAAGTCAGTTTTTGTTTTATTTATTTTATTTATTTATAGTTCTTTTATACCGCACTCTTTTTCATCAGCGCGGTTTACAATGAACAAGAATACTCACATCAAGCAACAGGCTGTTGTGAGTTTACATGTAACAGGAGATTTCAACTGGGATTCAACTTTGGGAAACTTTGTACATATATGTTATGAAATTAAAAACAATGAATAGAGTTTTTTATTAACATCTTCTGTTTTCCTCCTTATTGGTTTTCTACTATCCAGGGTAGATAAACATACAACATCCCATACCTAATCCAATATCCAAAGACCCCCTACCCCCATATATTATCACTGAGCTTTGTAATAATTGAAACAATTACCATCACTGGTGAGGTTTTTAGTTGAACATCTGGCTTTGGATTTGGACGACGGTCTTGCTAGACAGTAGCAGTAAACCATCAGCTTGTTGGCTCAGACCTGAATCTTTCTGGAGATTTGTTGTCTGCTGGTACTAACCATTGATCTGTAGCCTTTAGTGTCTCTTGGTTGTGCTTTCTTTATAATAGGAACATACAAACTCCTCATGTCTGGCTGGCTCCCCACCTGTGCTGCCTGTCTGGCCCGCCACTTTTCCTGTTTCCTTGATGGTGACAGCAACAGACCTCCAATTATTTTTAAAAAATGCCTGTCTTTCTAACTCCATGCTTACATGACTGGTCTGATCCCTCCGTTCTCTGACATATGCTCGCATCAGAGGAGGGAGTGTGATTAATGGTAAATAGTGGAGCTTGTATAACATTGTATAGCTCGGCAGCTTAAAGCTCTGAAAAGTGACGCTAAAATAATTTATGACCTAATGGGAGACAGCCAACATGGCTTTAGACAAGGAAGATCTTGTCTTACTAATCTGTTATGTTTTTTTGAAGGAGTGAATAATCAGGTGGACAAAGGTGAGTCGGTTGATATTGTGTATCTGGACTTTCAGAAAGCCTTTGACAAGGTCCCTCATCAGAGACTTTTGGCAAAACTAAAGAGTCATGGGATAGGAGGCAGTGTACTATTGTGGATCAGGAACTGGTTAAAAGATAGAAAGCACTTTTGCGAAGACTTGCGACCATAGGTATAGCAGGAACACCGTTAAAGTGGTTCGAGTGCTACTTAACAAATAGAATGCAACAGATACGCTTCAATAACGAGCAAGCAAAGCCTTTCCCCGAAACCCAAGGAATACCTCAGGGCTCAGCTATCTCCTCCCTGCTATTCAACGTTTACATCCAGCCAGTTTGTACAATTTTCCAAAAGCATAGCATCAGCTACCACTTATACGCAGATGATATCATGATGTACACACAACTTGATATAAACAATCCTAATTACAACCAAATAGAGGAATGCCTAGGCGAAATGCAAAATTGGCTCCAATGCAACAATATGTCGATAAACCACAAAAAAACTGAAGTGATGTTCATATCAGGAACACAAGATTTCAAAACTCCTGCTACAATCACCCTGAACGGCAACACCTATCACTCAAAAAATGAGATCAAATATCTAGGAGTACTAATTGATGCTAACCTAAAAATGGACAAACACCTCCGGATAACCAACAGAGCAATATTTCACAAGCTGAGAGTCCTACAACCCCTACGCAGCATAATTGACCACACGGACTTCAGAACAGTAGCTCAAGCGCTCATCATTCCCCACTTTGACTACTGCAATGCCATCTTGCAAGGTCTACCGAAAAAAACCTTAAATATCCTACAAATGGCACAAAATGTATCAGCCAGAATTATCATGAATAAAAAACTGATAGATCACATTACACCTGTCCTGATTGAGCTTCACTGGCTCCCCATCTCTGCACGAATAATATACAAACTACTGGTAACAACATTCAAAATCATTCACAAAATATCCCCCTCATTCATCGAGAACCTCATCACCACACAGCCCCCCAACGGACTGCTAACCTGAACACACTCTGCGTTCCTAGCAGTATAAGAGCAGTCAAAGAACGGACGAGCAACCGGGCATACACGTACGCTGCACCCATGCTCTGGAACCAACTGCCTCATGAGATACGCCTGATCAAAGACCTACAGGACTTCAGAAAAAAGCTTAAAACCCACCTGTTCCAAGCACATTACGGAATCACCTAGGCAGATTCAATCCATTATCTCTGCCCACGTTGCCTACCTACCTCCTAAGCTCATGGGTCATATAAATCTATTTCGCCGATATCTCACATCTATGGCGATTTAAAATGTTATATGTATATATCCACTGTTAATACGATTGCATATTTGGCGATGTAATGTATAACTGTAATTTATGTTGTTGATCAAACTGTAATTTATCTGGTTTGCTCAAATGTATAATTTTAATTCATTGTGTTTGATGTGCACCCCGCCCTCAAATCAGACTGTAATCTTAAATTGTTATGTACATACTCCCTTGTTTTTTTCCACCAATGGACCGCTGCTGATCGCTGGAAGTGGCGGCATACAAATGTATACCAAATAAATAAATAAATAAATAAAGCAGAGGGTAGGGCTAAATGGCCAATTTTCCCAATGGAGAAAGGTGAATAGTGGTGTACCCCAGGGATCTGTGCTGGGTCCGCTGCTTTTTGACATATTCATAAATGACCTGGAAAGTAGAATAACAAGTGAGGTTATCAAATTTGCAGCTGACACAAAACTATTTAAAGTTGTTAAAACCCAAGAGGATTGTGGAAAATTGCAAGAGGATCTTGATAAATTGGAAGACTTGGCATCAAAATGGCAGATGAAATTTAATGTGGACAAGTGCAAAGTTATGCACCTAGGGAAGAACAACCCAAACTATGGTTACACGATGCAAGGTTCCACATTAGGAACCACCACCCAGGAAAAAGATTTAGGCGTCATCGTGGATACCATGTTAAAACCCTCGGCCCAGTGTGCAGCGGCGGCCAAGAGAGCAAATAGAATGCTAGGTATGATAAGGAAAGGAATGGAAAATAAAACAAAAGATATTATAATGCCTCTATATCGTTCCATGGTGAGACCGCACCTTGAATATTGTGTGCAGTTCTGGTCGCCGTAACTTAAAAAGGATATAGCGATTTTAGAAAAGGTTCAGAGAAGGGCCACCAAAATGGTAAAGGGGATGGAAGGATACTCCTATGAAGAAAGGCTAAAAAGGTTAGGGCTCTTTAACCTGGAAAAGAGACGGCTGAGGGGTGATATGATAGAAGTCTATAAATTAATGAACAGAGTGGAACGGGTAAACGTAGATCGATTGTTTACCTTATCAGAATATAGAAAGACTAGGGGACATGCAATGAAGCTACAGGGTAAACTATTTAAGACTAATAAAAGAAAATATTTTTTCACTCAACGTGTAATCAAACTCTGGAATTTGTTACCAGAGGATGTAGTAAAGGCTGTTAGTGTAGCTGGGTTTAAAAAAGGTTTGGACAAGTTCCTGGAGGAAAGGTCCATAAACCATTATTAAGAAGGGACCCAGGATATCAATGCTTGAACCAATACAAGCATTGTGGAGCCTGTGTCTCTTGGGGAAACTGCTAGGTATGTACGACCTGGATTGGCCACTGTTGGAAATAGAATACTGGGCTTGATGGACCTTGGTCTGACCCAGTATGGCATATCTTATGTTCTTATGTTAAGCAATGGGACCAATAGATAAGTGATCTCTTGTGAAGAGTTTGAGAAAAAAATTGTTTTGAAAGTTAATTATATACGTTGACATGGGCTATATTGGTAGTTATTACATGGTAATTAGAGACCCTGAAGAGAAAACCACTGCATGTTTGTCTGAACAGAGCTCACTGCATGAGCCTCAGTACATGAGCGGTTATCATATTTGTCATGTGCTACTTCCTAAACCTCTGCCCCAGCAGCAAAAAAACACCTTTGCCTTGCTTCAGAAATGCAGAATGTGTGGCATGGGGGTGCACTGCTGTCTGCTCCTTCCCATGGTATATCTTACTATTACCGTGGGCATTTGGCTTGTAGAGTGTAGATAGGTACGGGAAGTGCTGCAGCCAAATGAGCAGTGGCCTGCATTCTGACAGCCATCCTCAGTTGCACACTCTGCAGATCCAGTCATGATGAGATTTCCAAGTTTGAATGCACATATGGGGTTGCTTTCAAAATAGGTAACTGTATGGCATCCATGTGGTGAATGCATACATTTGGTTTCTTACCTACAGGAGAGGCCATGGAGAGCAATTTGCGGGAGTCAGCAGCACTGATGCTGAGGGCGATACCTCTGCAGAGATACCACCATCACAGGATGTCACATCCAGGGCAGAGAGTGATGCATAATCAGAGGCAAAGGACCAAGTGGCCAGCCAGATGGAAATATTAAATGTAGCGGTGGAGGGGAACACTGGTATCCAGGTTGAGGGTGAAGCTTCCAGAACCATCTCCTTTCAATGAAGACCAGGAGGTTGCAGCAGGGTCACCAGCAGCATTGGCAGTGAATGAACCTCGAGCCAGTAGGAAGAGCCAATAGCTGCTATGTTGTAAAGAGCAGCTCCTTTAGCAGAACCAGCTTCTCCATGAATAGTGGGATGAAAAGATCAACCTACAATGGAGACTGGTAGCACTTGAGGAGCAATGGAAAGCAATAGAGGTATCCAAGACCCTGCTTGCAGAGATGTACGGACTACACAGGGACCTGCACCTCCAGAGTTGACAGCAATCCCAGCCCCTCTGACTGTGCAGCCTTCAGTGCTACCACCATCTGTGCCCCCAGCTTCTCAGTCCATATGGGTATCACTGCAAAGTAGGGTTCCTCCATGCTCCTCCAACTCTACGGGCTCCAGAAATTCCATGGTTACCACTGTTCCAGAAACCTCATACTCCTCCAAGATATTGGTACCTGTGCCCCATAAAAAGGGGAGCTCCTCCAATTTCCCCCTTTCCATGTGACAACCCATTAAAGAAGTAAACTAGATGAAGTCTTTGAGAACCCTGAGTGCAACAAGATATCAGCTAGCACACCATCACAGATGCAGGATCAGTTGGTTAAGGAAAAATGAGCCAGCGGTAGAGGGAGAGGATGTGGCAAGAGGTTTCATCTCTACCTATTTTTTACATCTCTAAAGATCGGGGGAGGGCCAGTGGGCTACTATTTGTGGATGGAGAGAGTTCTGTGCAGATGGAGAGGGATTGGGTTGGGGGGTGAAGGTTTTTTTTTTTTTTTGTTATACATGTTATATCTTTATTGTTCCTAAGTGTGCACTCTCACGAAAGAGTGTGCACTATTGGCGGGAACCAGGAAATCAGGATGTCATCATCATTCCCCGTTTCACAGAGATCCCAGGTTTCATTTGAAATGAAAGCACATCTCTACAATTTACTTTTAAGCCTCTGTTAATGCAGGCCATGAGATTGCAGAGTTCAAACTTGGCTTTATTCAGAATGACAAAATTGTAGTAATGCCCTGGGTTGAAAATAGCAGGTTTCATCCTAACCACAATTCCATTTACTTAAAAGGCTTTTTACACAACAAGGGTTTACATTCCAATCAGAGATATACAAATCTATTTCACAGTGATCATACAGGTCCAGTCCAAGTCAAAATCACTAGGAGGCCAATTCCTTCTTTTCAGCAAACATATAGACAAGATGTCATGGATCACCCAATGAGGTATTGTTCCCAAAGATCACTTTTGTAAGTTCTGAGGACCAATCCATTTCCCAAGAAACAGAGTTGCAATCTTGGCCTGAGTATTGACTTGCTCAGTCTGAAACTTACAACAGCCACCCAGTGATTCAGAATCTGACCACCAACCTCTCATTCCAGTGGCCAACCTAAACATTTTTGCCCTTGCAAGTAGGTTGCTTTTATTCAAACAATAATTTAGGCTGACATTTGCATGAATGGTTGTTTAAACCAACTAGATGTTCTCCAAATGCTATGCTGCTGTTGTAAGTGTTCTACAAAAGATTCTCACCATTTGAATGGGTTGGAAAGGGAAAATAGGCCAGGAGTAGCCTTTGGGAACGAACTAAATATTCTGTCTTCCCTTGGTGCACTCCGACAAAATATACCAAATTTTGTTTTTTTGAGGGATCATTTGGTGATTTCTGTTTTATTGGATTTAATACATCACCTTTTTTGGGGATTTTTTGAGTAGAGTTGGTAATAATCTTGGCAGTTACATTCTGGGCTAATTGAAGTGTGTGTAAGTTCTTTTTAGGTAGACCCTGTAACAAGCTGTAGCTGTAGCTTGGACTACTGTTCTGAAATTGTGTGTTTATAGGAGGGGTCTGAGGTGCTGGATTGTTTTTAGCTTGTAGACAGGGCCGGCCCGTCCATTGAGCAAGAATGTTTTTTGCACAGGGCCCCGCGTTTCAGGGGGCCCCGCGCAAAGAACATTCTGCTTTTTTTTAAAATTACTTAAAAAAAAAAAAAACTGGCTCTGGCTGATGCCGCTGCCGCTACCACAGCGGCAGCGGCAGAATGGAGTGTCCCGCGGGGCCTCCTCTTCTCGTTCAGCCCCTCTGCAAAGGCTTTCAGATTCGCGAAGGGAGAAAGTCTCCCTCGCGTCTCTGTTAAGCCCGCAGGGGCTAATGGGAAATTTCCCATCTGCCCCTTTAGACGCGAGGGGCTGATGGGAAATTTCCCATTAGCCCCGGCGGGCTTAACAGAGACGCGAGGGAGACTTTCTCCCTTCGCGAATCTGAAAGCCTTTGCAGAGGAGCTCAACGAGAGAAGAGGAGGCCCCGCGGGACACTCCATTCTGCCGCTGCCGCGGTGGTAGCGGCAGCAGCCAGAGCCAGTTTTTTTTTTTTAAATTTTGCCATAAGCGGCGGGGGGGGGGGGGGAGTTTAATACTGGCAATGGGCGGGGGGCGGGGGAGTTTAAGACTGGCAATGGGGGGGGGGGGGGTTAAGACTGGCAAGGGGGGGTTAATACAGGCAAGGGGGGGTTAAGACTGGCAGGGGGGGTTAAGACTGGTAATGTGCTATGGGGGGTTAGGACTGATAATGGGCTATGGGGGGGGGCTAGGACAGGAAATGGGCTGATGGGGAGGGGTTAGGACTGGTAATGGGCTATGGGGGGGTTAAGACTGGCAAGGGGGGGTTAAGACTGGCAAGAGGGGGGGGTTAAGACTGGCAGGGGGGGTTAAGACTGGTAATGTGCTATGGGGGGTTAGGACTGATAATGGGCTATGGGGGGGGGCTCGGACTGGAATTGGGCTGATGGGGAGGGGTTAGGACTGGTAATGGGCTATGGGGGGGGTTAAGACTGGTAATGGGCTGTGGGTTGATGGGGGCTGTCTGGAAATGAGGTGATGGGGGTTAGGACTGCTAATGGGCTATGGGGGGGGTTAGGACTGATAATGGGCTATGGGGGGCTAGGACAGGAAATGGGCTGATGGGGAGGGGTTAGGGCTTGAGGTTGGGCTGATGTGGTTAGGACTGGTAATGGGCTGTGGGCTGATGGGGGGGGGGTTAGGACTGGCAATGAGCTATGGGGGGCTGACTGGAAGTGGGCTGATGGGGTTAAGAATGGAAGTGGGCTGATGAGGGGCTAGGACTGGTAATGGGTTGGGGGGTTGCTATGACTGGAAATGGGCTGAGTGGAAGGGGAGGCTTGAACTGCAAATAGCTGATGGGGAGAGAGCTTGGAATGGAAATGGGCTGTGAGGGAAGGGAGCTAGGACTGAAAATGGGCTGATGGAGCAGCTAGGATAGGACTGGAAATGGGCTGTTGGGGGGAGCTAAGATTGGAAATGGGCTGTGGTGGGGGCTTGAATTGAAATGGACTCATGGAGGGGCTAGAACTGGAAGTAGGCTCATGGGGGGCTTGGACTGGAATTGGGCTGAGTGGAGGGGAGCTAGGATTTGACATGGGCTGATGGTGGGGCTAGGAAATGACTAGAAATGGGCTGATGGGGGCTAGGATTGGAAATGAGCTGATGAAGGGACTCAGACTGAAAATGGATGGGGGAGCTAGGACTGGAAATGGGTTGATGGGGGGCTAGGACTGGAAATGGGCTGATGCAGGGACTAGAAGGGAATGGATGCTGGATGAGACTGGAACTAGAAGGGAGCTGATGTTGAGGAAGGATTAGAATGGGATGGGGCTGGGAGAGTAAAATGGAGAGGGGAAAAATATATTTTGTGTGGGAGGGATGAAAAATCTACAATTGGCTTGGTATTGGGAGAGTAAGTGGGGATTGAGGATGGAGGGGTAAAATTTGTGTGGATGAAATAGGAATGAGGAAAGAGCAAAAGGAGAAAGATTAGTATGTTAAAGCAGATGTAGAGAGAGAGAATGGAAATAAAAAACTAGAAGAGAGAAGAAAGAACAAATGGACAGCAGACGATGGACAGTTAGCAGAAAATATGAAGAAACCAGAAGAAAGTGGCTGGAGCAATTGCAACTGAAAAAAATGCACAAAAGGTAGAAAGATATCTCTTTATTTTGAATTTATTAACTGGAATATGAAAGCTCTGGGAAATGTGCATCAGTAACGTCTGCGCTTTGTTTGGTACAAGAGGAAATTAATTTATAGTTTTATTTCTACAGTGGTGTTGTACATTCCAAGTTTGGCTTTTGGGGTTCCCAGTTTAATTATTGCCTTCCTGTTTCTAAATTGTGATTCCTTGTTTGGTGATGGTCTATGTTCTGCATGTGTAACTGAGCTGAGGTATTCTATTTATGTAATTCCTATTTGACATTGCCACTTGTTCTCTTTCCCCAGTATTCTCTGAAATGTATTGGTTTAATATTTGCAGTGTTGCCTTTTGATAGGTAGGGTATGGTGCTTTGTGAGTCCTGGTAATGCTGTCAGGGTACGGCGGGTTTGCTATGGGTTCTAAATGGGCAGCGTTTGTAGTAGTTCCTAATGTGCCTGGCGGTTGGCACTGGATTATAGTAATGTAGAAATCTTTTAGTCTTTCTTTATCCATACACTCATTAAGAGACATGTTTACTAAAAGTTAGTGTATGGTAACATTATGCAAATATTTATGCAAATAAGGCCACTTATGCAAATGAGGCCCCGCACCGAGTCTCCGCACATGGCCCCGCACCCCCCTTGGGCCGCCCCTGCTTGTAGAATATGATTCAAGCAGTCTGTTTTATTTGAGCTGACATATTGAGAGCTCTATCATGTCTGACTGGCATGGTTGTGGCAAGGTTGTGTTGCGGAAAATAAATGTTGAAGGGGGAGTGAAATTCTGATTTTTCGGCATAAAGAATATTTCTGTTTTTTTGAAATTTATATAAAGGTTGTTTGCATTAACCCATGATTCTGCCTCGATTATGCAATCAGTGATATTGTGGTATGTTGTTTTTTTTTTATATCTACTGGAGCATACACCATAATGTCACCTGCATAGATGTGGTATTTGATATTGTGTTTTTTAAGATGGCACATAATGGTTGAAGATATAAATTAAATAGGAGGGCAGATAGAGCAGAACCTTGAGGGATTACCTGTTCCTGAGGGAAGGTGGTGGATGATTCTTGATTGATTTTTACATATTGAAAGTGGTTGGAGATGTATGAGTTGAACCATTTTAATGCTGTTCCAGTTATACCTACGTATTTGAGCTAGTCTTGACATGACGACGCTGTGGTCAATGTTATCAAAGGCAGAGGTGATATCTAGAAAGACCAGGATGAAGGTTTGATTTGGATTATCTAATCCACAGATGAGGGTATCGAATAAGACCAGGAGCAGAGTTTCTACGCCATGGTATGGGTGGAAATCATTTTGGTGTTTGTTGAGAGGTGCATTAATGTCAATAGCTGCATTTGGACTATTTTTTCTATTATTTTTGCTACAAATGAAATGCTGGCGATTGGTCTATATGAGGTTGGGTCATCTTTGTTGAGGGATCTGTTTTTGAGAATGGGGCAAATGATGGATAGCTTGAGTGCGTCTGGCATTATTCCTTAAGTATAATTGGAGCTAGTTCAACTTTAGCTAATTTTATCCATGAAACTGGACATGGATCCAGATGAGAGATGGTGGTGTTAATTTTTGTACTTGTCTCTATGAATTGTTTCTCCTTTGGAAGGTGTGCCATTTATTGGTAGTGGGTTGGCATTCACTGAGGGGAGGCAAAACTGAGAGGTTTTTGCTTTTTAGTTTTGTTGCAAGGTGGCTTGCTATAGTTTGTGGGTTAATGGGGGCACTGTTTGTCATATATATATATATATATATATATATATGTGTCTTGGTTAAGGATTTTACAATTTCAAAATGTTCTCTAGGGCGGCAGATAGTTTTGTTTAGTATAGTAGTATGGTGGTCCTTCTTTGCTCTGAGAATCGTTTCTTTATAGGCGTTGAGTGATGTATTGTAGAAGTCCTTTTTTCTTGCAGTGATGCCAAGTTGGTGAGAATGGACTCTGTCATTTTGTCTGGGGTCTCCTGCATCATCTTCCGTGTCAGTGTCTGGTTTTCCACTCCTTCAGGCAGAGGTCGTAGGTGTCTGATTGCTAGACTATGAAGCAGGTACCAGGCCAGGAATATTTAGCAAATCGTGGCTGTACTGTATAGCTGTTCTCCTCCAGATCTGTCCAGACAATCAAACTGGCTCTTGATTAGGCCACAAAGTCCTGTCAATGATGCTGCAAGTGTATTTTTGGGCCCTATTGTACTACTGTATTGCACTGTGATGCTAGGGGTCAAAATGCCGCTTCCTCAGAAGGTAGCCTCTATCACCTGAATGTGGGGAGCAGCAGGTATTAGCATGTGCATGTCTAGGTAGTGGAGTGGGCTGGTGCAGGTCTTACCTGGCAGCCATTCACTGGTTATTTCTCCACTTTCAAATCTCTTATAGATGCCAGAGTGAGTCAGGATGTATGAGTCATGATGGGGACCTGGGAACTTTAGAAAAAACATCAATTTTCTCCCCCTGTGCACTATAGACTACCTGCATTTTCAACAATTAGAATGCCTTCCTTTTGTAATAGGTGGCTTCCCTCCCTCATGGGGGCCTGATGGCCACATGTATGCAATTTATGACCCCCAGTACAGACGGAAATCTGTCAACCGCATAGAACCAGATCATGGTTAGCTGCTTCTGCTGCATAGTCTGAGGGAAGGCTACATATTCTGCAGTGTAGGTTAGAAAGGCCCTGAGGAACTGTGAGATGCATAGTGAGATGGCAGACTGGCTAAGACCCACTGTGATGGCTAACATGGAGTGGAAACTGCCAGTGGTTAGGAAGGCGAGGGCCATGATGATCTTGTGAAAGACAAGTATGGGCTGGCCCCTCTTTGTTGTAGAGCAGAGGAGCAGCTGACAAAGATGGTGGATGACAGAGATGGCGGATGGCTGCCTTGTCAAAGCAGAACCTGGTGAAGCACTGCTCATCTGTGAGGTCCAGGAACTATAGACCTCAGACCCTTTGATATGGATGCCTTCTGGTGGCTCTCCTGTGTTCTACATGGGTCTCATGCAGCATGGCATGTACTAAAAATGTGTTCAGATCATCTATGGCTCCTGCCTCCCTCCCCCCACACCCAGTGGTGTCCTCCATCAGCACCCAGTGGCTCCTTCCATCAATGCACAGTGACCTCGGGAAGGAGTGCAGGAAAGCAGAAGGTTGCACAACAGACACCTACAGTATATGGACACAGATGACAGTGAGGCCAAGGAATCACAAGTAAAGCTCCTCCAGTCACCAGCATCACAAGCCATCCCAAAAGACTGCTTATTCATGATTTACTGTATAGCAAGTGTAAATTCAAAAAATCTGGCCCACATGTTGCTGGCATATGTGAAATACATCATGGACATGTACATGCTGGTACCACCCAAGTCACACCCAAAGTGACCCCAGAAAGCCTCCCATAAAAACACGCAGATCTCGTGGTCTTTCCAAATTTGCATTTTCCAAGTGGATGCAGCGTCCATGGTTTTCTGCCACTACACCCATGTTTAAAACATGAATAGTGCTTCTAAAATAACCCTCTTAATACTGTGAATATAATATCAGCACTGATGTTCATCAGAAACATCGAGCCTCCTCTAGCTCACTTCCATTTCACAAAATACATTCAGTCTTGGGCACCTTATGCGCATCATTCTGCAATAGATACCAAAAGCAAACAATGAAATGGAGACACTGAACCTCTTTTAGGCATGACTCAGATTTTGGAGCTTCAAGTGAAAATTCTCCAAAGGGGACCCTGCAAATGCATTTTATAAAACCCCATAAATGTCTATACAAGAGACTGCTTGCTGAGGAAGAAATAGATCTACTTAAATGGACGCAGGTGGCTAGAAGAAATCCAGAAGCATTTAATATTTGATAAAGCAAAATGTAAGAAAATTCATCCAAAACACTTCAACTGAACGAAAGAGAAATGATTTGAAGATTCTGAGAATTTCTGGCAAAGAAAATAATTCTAGACAAAAATTATATCCAGTCCCCTGCAATACATTCTTCAATCCTGACATCATTCCAATTTCCTCAGCTTCAAGTGAACATGAAAGAATTCTTTTCACAGATGAACCTTATTGCCACTCTACCAAGACTCCCAGCCTTTGCTAATAAACACATCAGCCTTTGCTAATAAATACTCACACAGAGGCATTTTCCACAATGCTTTTTCTTTCCTTCAACCTCCTTCACCCTTAGTCCATGGTTACAGAACATAGAATAGGTTGCAAGATGTGGAAAAAACCATACTGAGAGACTATTAAAACCGTCCACAAATCTATGTTCTAAAAATTAAAAAAATCATTAAGCCACTCTGCAGCTGGTCCCAAATGTAAATAAACAGCAGTAGGTATACCTACAGTACCATGACACAAACCAGAGAAGGAAACTTCAGATATTGAGCCTACTTCAAGGTATGACTCAAATTTGGAACTTTTTGTGAAACTTGTCCAAGGTATGTATATTTGTTTTCCATTATATTGATTTTGTTGTTCATTTTTCTTAAAAGAATATATTGAAAATAACTCTAGATTGGTCATTTCAGCTCCATGCCTCCCCTTTTCTGCCTGCCCTGTCCTTCCTGTACAGATTATAATGTGTTCTGCCTGGTATGATTGTATTTCTATTCCGGGGATGGTCCTCATTGAACCACAACTCTGTAATGACAAAAGCAGCAGTGTTTGCGTTGGTGCCCTACCATTCAAATCAGGAAAGGCTAGATACAGGAAGAAATGTAGTTATATTTCAGTTTCTTCAGTTTTGCACTCCAGTCTGGCTTCTAATTCAGTTTTTCCCCACACATTTCTATTTGTGATTTGTGGTCCTTTATTTTGTATTTGTATCCTGTGTATATGGAACTGAGGGGATGTATTCTGCTAGCATGTAGTTTCTGCATAGATAATCCTGTTTGTTCTGTTTTCCCAATAAGAGGTGTGTCGGTGTGTTCTAGAGATGGGTGTTATATATGCAATGCTGCCTTTTCATATGCTTTGTGGCTGGATGTAGGGGGATTTGACCACTGTGAGGGCATAGCTACAGTAGGGATGGAGCTATGGTCGGTCGCCCGCCCTAGCATTGGCACTGTATGGAAGTACTGGCATCTTAATGTCCTAGATAAAACGCATTGCACATAACCATGCAGGCATGTAAACCCACTAGAGTTGTATGACTGCTCCTGTGTCTACATATGTACATGCCTGCAGATCTCTCTTCCTATAGGCTTGGCCCCAGATTCAGTTCAAGGTGTTGGCACCCTAGGCAAATCTTAAGCCTTATGCTCCCCCCAGCTGACAGTATTTATTGCATGGATTTGAATGCTCTACTCTTTACCCCCCCCCCCCCTCAGGAGCTGATGCCCTAGGTGACTGCCTGGTTGCCCAATAGTTGGGCCGGGCCTGCCTGCTTAATCTCTAATGTTTGAATTTATACCTTACTTTATTTTATTTCAAAAATGGTATTATGGAATTGGAAAAATTGGAATATTGCTTCAGTATTACTCTGGGGACATACAAGTGATATGGGTCTAACTTATAGAGTAATTTAATATCACTGATTTCTGGAACAATTACTCCAAACCAACAGTCTATTGCAGAAGGAAACGGAGGGTTGACCGATATCACAAGCCACGAAGATTTAGTGATTAATGTCTCAGGTGAATCACTTACAACAGATCAGTTGCGGCTGTTAAATCGGGGTTTATCTTATGTGCCAGGAACCCGATATGACCCTTTCCAGTTTAGACTCGATTTGGAGAGTCTAATTAGAAAACTTAATCTGAAACTATTTTTTGCTCAGGCTGATATACCTAGTTTAGAAACACCTGTTCTTCCTATCAATGATTCGGTTGGAGTGGAGACCCGTCGGGTCCCTATTCCATATAAATCATCATGGAACCCGCCTGGCCCACTGCACCCAAAATTAGCAGTTTTTCGTGAATTGATTTTACAGGATGTGGAAGTCCTAGAACGATCTCAAAGATTGTCTTTCAACACCTTAACACAGCAGGAAAATCGGGCTCTTTTTGATCTAGTGAAGAGAACTGACATAGTAATAAAGCGGGCTGATAAGGGAGGGGCTGTGGTGGTCTTGAGCAGAGACCAATATGTTACTGAGGCTAGACGTCAACTTTCAGATGATTCATCATACCAACTTTTAAAGGCAGATCCAACTAAGGAACTCCAACGACATCACTACTCAAGCCTTAAACAATAAGTTGATTTCCCAGAAGGAATTTAGATTTCTTAACACAGCCCACCCTTTACTGGCTCGCTTTTATATAGTTCCCAAAATTCATAAGCATCGCGAACAGCCACCAGGCTGGCCCATAGTATCGACTAAAGGAACGTTATTAGAGCCCCTCTCAGTATTTATTGACTCCTTTCTCCGTCCTCTATTAATGGAAATACCATCTTACATTAGGGACACGTCTCATTTTTTACAGATTTTGGATAACAGTCCCCAATGGGCGCAGGATCCTAATATTTTTTTGGTTACCTTAGATGTAGTAGCCCTATATACTAGCATCCCCCAAGAGCAGGCATTGGAGACAGTCGTTCGGGCACTACAGGGGAGGGGAGACCTGTCAGAGTCACAGATACAGTTTTTAACAACACTGACGCGCCTTACGATTTTTCGAAACTATTTTCAGTTTGAAAACAACCTTTTTCAGCAAATATCAGGAGTAGCGATGGGGGCGACTTTTGCCCCCTCCATCGCTAATCTTTTTATGGGTCACTATGAGGATCGGCTTTGGCATTCTTCTCAATATAAGCCAAATGTCAAGCTTTGGTCACGTTTCATTGATGACGTGTTCCTGTTATGGTGGGGCTTCAGGGCTGATTTTTTGAAATTCATCTCCTGGCTTAATGTTCAAAACCCCCATATCCAGTTTACTTATAATATTCATGATACAGAAATGATTTTTTTGGATTTAAAAATAAATAAAACGGATAAGGGTTGGCAGACTTCGGTATACCGTAAATCGATTGATAGAAACACCTTACTCCATTATCGGAGTGCCCACCCGCTCTGTTTGAAAGAGGGCCTGCCCTTTTCCCAGTTTCTGCGGTATCGCAGAAATTGTTCTGAAGTTTCAGACTTTAAATATAAAGCTAAAGATTTGGCTCGGAATTTTCAGGAAAGGGGATACCCCACCAGGATAGTGTCACGAGCATACCATCGGGTACTTTATAACGACAGATCAGCTTTGTTAGGCACCACGAAAACTCGGGAGGAATCTGATCCTAATATCATCAATTTTATAACCCAATATTCTCCACTTAGCTTTCGAATCAAAAAGATAGTTGCTCGCCATTCTAACATTTTGAACACTATGCCCAGTTTGAATAACAAAGTTATTCGATGCGTTTGGCGGAGGAATAGAAACTTGAAGGAGCGGCTAAGTCCAACAGTTTTGCGGCCGCTTCCTTCAATGTCAATCATAGAAAAGGCTCCGGGCCATTATAAATGTGGCCATTGTTCTATTTGTGCAGTTACAAAGGAATTACAAAAATTCACTTGTCAACAAAGGGAATATGTTTTAAGGCATCATACCGACTGTGGCTCTCAGAGTGTGATTTACGCTATAGTGTGCCCCTGTGACCTTTTTTATATAGGAAAGACTAGCAGGACTTTTAAAACACGTATATCTGAACACAAAAGTCGAATAAAACATAAAGTGCAGCAAGCACCATTGGTAGTTCACTGTCAAGATTTGAACCACACATTTGAAATGCTACAATGTTTCTGTATAGAACAAGTTACCACCCCTATGAATGGAAAGTCATTAGCACAAACTTTGCTACTTCGAGAACAGTGCTGGATTTTCCAGCTGGGAACTTTAACACCTAAAGGGCTTAATTTAGAAATTGAATGGGGCAACTGTTGTTGAGCAGTTGTTAACAGGCACATTGATTAGAGCAGGGGTCTCAAACACGCGGCCCGTGAGAGAACATTGTGCGGCCCGCGACGGAGGGAAACAAAAAAGCCTTGCTTCTGCTGCTGCCGTTGCCGCCGTGGCAGCGGCAGAATCGACTGTCAATTTTTTTTTAAAAAAACTGGTTTCTGCTGCTCAAGCAGCAAAATCAGCTGTCCTGCGGCCGCGGCCCCTTCCTCTCTGCCCGGAGATCCCTGAGTGTGCTCCATCAGCAGGTGCTTTTCAAGCCGCGAAGAGAGTATTCCCCTCTCGCGAGGCTTGAAAAGTGAATAGGCTTAAGCTGCGCGAGAGGGAAATACTCTCTTCGCGGCTTAAAAAGCACGCCGCTGATGAAGCACATTCAGGGCTCTCCGTGCAGAGGGGAAGGGGCCGCGGGACAGCTGATTTTCTGCTGCAGCAGCAGAAGCCTGGTGGTTTTTTTATTTACCGGGGGGGGGGGGTGTTGGACTGGAAATGGGCGATTGGCAGGGGGGGTTATGACTGGAAATGGGCTAGTGGCCGGGGGGGTTATGACTGGAAATGGGCGATTGGTAGGGGGTTATGACTGGAAATGGGCTATTGGCAGGGGGGTTATGACTGGAAATGGGCTATTGGCAGGGGGGGTTATGACTGGAAATGGGCTATTGGCAGGGGGGTTATGACTGGAAATGGGCTATTGGCAGGGGGGGTTATGACTGGAAATGGGCTATTGGCAGGGGGGTTATGACTGTAAATGGGCTATTGGCAGGGGGAGTAATGACTGGAAATGGGCTATTGGCAGGTGGGGTTATGACTGGAAATGGGCTATTGGCAGGGGGGGTTATGACTGGAAATGGGCTATTGGCAGGGGGGTTATGACTGGAAATGGGCTATTGGCAGGGGGGGTTATGACTGGAAATGGGCTATTGGCAGGGGGGTTATGACTGGAAATGGGCTATGGTGGGGGCTAGGACTGGAAATGGGCAGATGGGGGTTAGGACTGGAGGTGGGCTGATTGGGGGGTTAGGACTGGTAATGGCCTATGAGGGGAGGTAAGACTGAAAATGGGGTGATGGGGGATAAGACTGCAAGTGGGCTATGGGGGGGGACTAGGACTGGTAATGGGCTATGGGGGGGGGGGGTAAGACTGAAAATGGGGTGATGGGGGTAAAACTGGAAGTGCGCTATGGGGAGGTTAGGACTGGTAATGGGCTATGGGGAGGTTACGACTGGTAATGGCCTATGGGGGGTCTAGGACTAGTAATGGGCTGGGGGGGGGGGGTTGCTAGGACTGGAAATGGGCTGAGTGGAAGGGGGGCTTGAACTGCAAATGGCTGATGGGGAGGGGGGCTTGGAATGGAAATGGGCTGTGAGGGGAGGGAGCTAGGATTGGAAATGGGCTGATGGGGGGATAGGATTGGAAATGGGCTGATGGTGAGGCTAGGATAGGACTGGAAATGGACTGATGCAGGGACTAGAAGGGAGCGGATGCTGGGTGGGGCTGGAACTAGAAGGGAGCTGATGTTGGGGGAGGATTAGAATGGGATGGAGCTGGGAAAGTGAAATGGAGAGGGGAAAAATATTTTGTCTGGGAGAGAAGACAAATCTACAATTGGCCAGGTATTGGGAGAGTAAGTGGGGATTGAGGATGGAGGGGTAAAATTTGAGTGGATGAAATAGGAATGAGGAAAGAGAAAAAGGAGAAAGATTAGTATGTTAAAGCAGATGTAGAGAGAGAATGGAAAAAAAACTAGGAGAGAAGAAAGGGCAAATGGACAGCAGACGATGGAGAGTTAGCAGAAGACATGAAGAAACCAGAAGAAAGTGGCTGGAACAATTGCAACTGAAAAAAATGCACAAAAGGTAGAAAAATATCTCTTTATTTTGAATTTATTAACTGGAATATGTCAGCTCTGGGAAATGTGCATCATTAATGTTTGCGCTTTGTTTAGTACAAGAGGAAATTAATTTATAGTTTTATTTCTACAGTGTTGTTGTACATTCCAAGTTTGGCTTTTGGGGTTCCCAGTTTAATTATTGTCTTCCTGTTTCTAAATCTTTTAGTCTTTCTTTATCCATACTCATTAAAGAGGCATGTTTACTAAAAGTTAGTGTATGGTAACATTATGCAAATATTTATGCAAATGAGGCCCCTTATGCAAATGAGGCCCCGCGTCTTATGCGGCCCCCGGGTTACTTTACAAGTCCTCATTTGGCCCTCAAAGCAATTTGAGTTTGAGACCCCTGGATTAGAGGGAGGGCTATAACAAAGGTGGCTGGATGAGGTCTGCACATGCGCAGCGTTTTTTAGAAGATAACGATCAAGGTCTGCCAGATTTTCAGAGAAAACCGCAAGTTTGGTTCAGGAGGCTGTGCAAATATGATGGCCAACATTGGGTATGGTTTTAGCTATTTTAATAGCTGAAGTTTTAATTTTATCGTTTGCGATTAGACTTTTAGCAGTAAAAAAGTGAGGAAATTCGACTGGTTTTTCACAATGGTTTCTTTTCCAGTTAAATACTTGGCTGATAGTAACTTATCCCCTGAAGAACCTCATTACATTGGGAGAAACGCGGTCACGACGTGGTGTGTGAGGCGTTGGGAATAAGAAGACGGGAGGAAGAAGACATTGTTATTATATGAACAGTTTCAGAAAAAATTGAAAAGAATTGGAAAAAAGAGAACGAGAAGCTAAGTGTTTACTCTATTTCTATCAGTGACTGAGAATTTGCTTTTGAATACAACTGAATACAATTGGGAGAGGGTGCTAATAATTTAGTAAAAAATAAGCCGGAAACAGTCATTGATGCTAGCAGGCACTGCTGGTTGTTTTGAATTTTTAACATCCAGCAATAGGTAGCCGAAGAGTCTGAGACGATTTCCGTGCACTTCAATTGAGATTAGCTAGAAACCCTCCGTTTCCTTCTGCAATAGTCTGTTGGTTTGGAGTAATTGTTCCAGAAATCAGTATTACTCTGGAGCATGCTGCTGGGGGAGGGGGCTTTTGCATCCTATACATGACACAGTGCTACCTAAAGCCACACATACACAAATACTCACACAAAGACATTTTGCATGAGGCTTTTGCTTTCCTTCAACCCCCTCCCCCCTTAGCCCATGGTTATAGCACATAGAATATGTTGCAAGAAGTGGAAAAGCCATACCAAGAGCCCTATTAAAACTTTCTACAAATCTATGGTAGAAGGCATTTCCGAAGCTATGCCTATGCATGCTTTTCCCCATTTGAAACGTAAATTTGGCCTTAACAGTATTTATTTGTAATGGGATTTAGACAGTGACCTATATACCTGGAAGCTTTTCACAATGGGGGAGAAGAAAATTGCCATGATGTTTTTTTAACTGTGAATCAATTTCCTTTAAAACATTCAATTTACTTCTTAATAGAAGAATTGTCACTACTTGCTGAGCAAAGATAAATAAATCTCTGAGCTCTATGAGGTTTGTCTATACCACTTAAAGTTTTCTTGAGAGTTTTTCCTTTTTGCTATGCTTTCCATTCTAGTTTTAAATTCACTGAATTATTTCAATAAAGGAGTCTACCAAATACTGTGTGATATCCACAAATAAAAGAACTGTTTTGTTTTTCTTGTCTTACTGCTGTCCACACTTTGTTTCCTGTTATATGATAGGGGAAGTTATATAGGCTGTCATTGGATTGATAATGCTCTGTTGAAATATCCCGGAATTGTGTGATGCTGACATGTGACTAATATAAAATGTCATGGATAGAGCCGCGAGCAAATGAAAGCACTGTCACCATAGAAAGCTGCTATAATGTTTCATCTGTTATATTCCCCGGAACCAGCTGAAGTAGCAGGAAGAATAGAATATAGCACAGGAAAAATAAATATCATCAGCTATTACTGACATCTGGAACGATATGTACCCTTACAAAAGAAAAATAGAGGGAAGTATCACCAAACAGGTACTGAAGAAAGGCAAAATAGAACACAAGAACTGCTTGACATCTCCTTTGATGCCGCCAGTCAGGATGGCCTCGTTCCTTCCTAACTCGTTTTATCATCCTTCTCTTTCGGTTATACCCATTTACAATGGAAGTCCGACTGTGATAAATGCATGAACATAGACTGCGTGCAAATTAGCTAAGGAGGAGCAAGTGGTTTATGAAAAGGCATTCAAAGAAACTGAGCTCATAGAGTTCATTTAGCATAGGGAGGGGTCTAGAATTTGGTATCTGAGATTTAATGTTAAAAAATGCAAAGTCATGCATTTTAATTATTTATTTATTTACCTGCATTTGGGCTGCAGCAATCCAAGGGAGCAATATAGTATAGGGGGTGAAGTACTTTTGGCCACTAAAGAAGAGCGGGACCTAGGCGTGATTGTATCTGATGATCTTAAAGTAGATAAACAGGTAGAAAAGGCGACGGCAAAAGTTAGAAGGATGCTTGGGTGCATAGGGAGAGGAATGGCCAGCAGAAGAAAGGAGGTGACATTGCCTCTGTATAATTCTTTGGTGCGACCTCATTTGGAGTATTGGGTGCATTTCTGGAGAACGCAACGTCAAAGGGATATAAACAGACTGGAGTCAGTACAGAGGGTGGCTACTACAATGCTTAGTGGTCTTTATTATAAAGCATATGAGGACGGACTTAAGGATCTTAATATGTACACCTTAGAGGAAAGGCGGGATAGAGGTGATATGATTGAGATGTTTAAATACCTCCTTGGCATAAATGCACAGGGGGGAGAGCCTCGTTCAATTGCTATGAGGACACATGGGATGAGGGTGAAAGGGGATAGATTCAGGAGTAATATGCGGAAATATTTCTTTATGGAAAGAGTGGTGGATCAGTGGAATAGTCTCCCAGTGGAGATGGTAGAAATGAGGACAGTATCTGAATTCAAAGAAGCATGGGACAAACACAGAGGATCTCTAAAGGAAAAAAGGGGACTGTTGTAATGGTTAATATGGAAGGACAGACTAGATAGGCCTTTCTGTGGTCTTTCTTCTGTTGTCATGCTTCTATGTTTCTATAGCGCTGGGTTACTTGTGCACAAACTCACTGGAATTCATGCATGCAATTGTAGTAGTTATATTGGTCCTGGAGAAAGCTGAAGAACCAATAAAAAGCATGTTGTGGTACATGAACTTCAGAGATCTCCTGAATTTACATAGATGGACAGCGGTTGAAGAGTGTGACAATTTACTAGGAGCGTGCAACCCCCAAATTTTTGATTTGTTTATTTTGTTTTGTTTTACATGTTGTATCTTTATTGTTTCTTAGTGTGTGCACTCTCACGAAAGAGTGTGCACTATTGGCAGAAAGCAGGAAATCAGGATGTCATCATCATTTCCTGTTTCTCAGAGATCCCAGCTTTCATTTGAAATGAAAGCACATCCCTACAGTTTACCTATGCACAGACTTGTTTGTATTTAACAATAAAATGCTAACAGGTCTTAAGCCTCTATTAATGCAGACCATGAGACTGCAGAGTTCGAACATGGCTTTATTAAGAATGACAACATGACAGTAATGCTCTGGGCTGGAAATAACAGGTTTCATCCTAAACATAATTCCAGTTACTTCAAAAGGCAACAAGTGTTTACCTTCCAATCAGAGATAAATAAGTCTATTTCACAATGCTCACACAAGTCCAGTCCAAGTCAGAATCACTAGAGGGTCAATTCCTTCTTTTCAGCAAACATACAGACAAGATGTCATGGATCACCCAATGAGGTATTGTTCCCAAAGACACCTTTTGTAAGTTCTGAGGACCAATCCATTTCCCAAGAAACAGAGTTGCAAGTCTTGGCCTGAGACTCTATGCAAGCCCTATTGCCTTGCTCAGTCTGAAAGTTATAAGAACCACCCAGTGATTCAGAATCTGACCACCAGCCTCTCATTCCAACAGTTGCAAAATGTCTAATGAGATATTATGCTTTTATTCAAACTATAATTTGGGCTGACATTCGCATGGATGGTTGTTAAACCTACTAGATATTCTCCAAACACTATTCTGCTGTGGTAAGTAATCTATAAAAGATTCTCGCCATTTGAGTACTAATGTCTGAAGGGCAGAGAGCATCACTTCTTTGCTTTGCACAGAAACAGTGACTTCTGTAGCACAGAAATCTTAATGATTGTCATATACACATGTGAAGTGGCATTTTGGAAAGGACGTCTGAGTGCAATCTGGGATGTCCAGGGCAAAACATGCAGAAAAACCTCACCTATCTCCTTTGCATATCCTTACCATTCTCCTTAGCTGTATCCCATGTCCACAGCTACTGCATTGTCTGTCTTGACTAGACTGTAAGCTCTGATGAGAAGGGACCATCTTTTACATGTGTCTTTGCAGCGCTATGCATGTCTTGTAGCGCTATAGAGATGTTCAGTAGTAGTAGTAATAGTAGGAAAATGACGGGGATGGCTATATTTTAGCCTGGTTATAAAAGCATAGATGTCCACAACATGGACACCTGCACCGATGTCCACATAGACATCCACATTATGAAAACTTGAGGTGGGGATGTCTGTCACATGCTACTTTGCATACTGGGATGTCCATCGTTGTGGCAAATTGAAAACAGGAGTCCTCATTCCCTGTCAGTGTTCGTTGTCAACATGGAAAATATAGGGGATATCAGTGTATTTCTTTCTTTACACTCGCCATATATTTGACTGACAAAACAAGCACTTTTCACATGCCTACTCATGTCTGGAACAGGTAAAAACTTTAATGCGGCTCGAGACATGCAAGGTGTTTCTGAAATTGGATAAGGATGTCTAAGATCTTGGGAATGCCCCCAACACGCCTCCGCCATGTCCCTTTCACAGCTTGGATGTTCTTGTACTGGGGACAACTTTGGAGCCACCTTCTAAAATGCCTTCAGGGGCATCTCTGTGATTTGGGTGCCTATGTACCCATTTGAGGATGTCCAAAGCATGAATAACCCCCTAAATATGATACTTACCAACCTTCAAAACCTGGGCTGAAGGTGCTAATGATCATAGTGATGATATTTGCTAATAGGCCTTTCCTGATTATTTACCATCAGGTTTAAGAATTGTGAAGTAAGGATTGGAATTTTCATTCCTATCCCATGTAAGCTCACATTCTTATTTTTGGCTTATTAATGATTACACAGGTACACTACCAAAAAACTGCCTCCAGTTTTGCAACTGATTCCTATAGATTTTGGGGTGCTGAATCCAGGAAAAATAGCCAAAATGTTCCAACACGTCATGTTTTCTAGCAAAATTAGATTTCTTACCCATATAAGGAATGTTCACATAATTTCTTTTTAGCCGACTGCAGTTTATTTTCTTGGCCCAAAATAGAGGTTGTAATGGTTAACTAACTAGAAACACTCCCTCATGATATTTTAGAGTGTTTTGTATTCATTTTATACATTAACAGGACAATTGGGAGGCGGGGGGCTAAATCCAGTACTCGCGCTGGCGCATGTTCTTTCCTGTTCGCCTCGCCTCATTCGCTCGCTCAAACACGGTGGTTGTGACATGAACGTTCCTGTCAAATTTCAGTTTCTTGCAAGTTCATTATTACCTTTTGTTTGCTCAGTCGTAATCCAGCTTTATTCCGAAGTGGTTCACTACAGTTGTAGTTTGCAATGCTGTGTATTTGTGATGGCTCACAGAGCCAGAGGTTGCGTCAACTCTCCGGACAGTTTTTGTTTTATTTGTGGGGAATATACCGTGAAAAAGCGGCAGAGGAACATTTCTGCATTTATTAAAAAAGTATATTTCGCCTATTTCGGTTTGAAGTTAGGCGATCAAGACAAACCGTGGGCTCCTCACAAAGTGTGCAAGACATGTGAGGAAGATCTATGCTTATGGATGAAAGGTAAAAACAAGCATTTCGTTTCGGAATACCTATGATGTGGCGTGAACAAAGAGACCACAGCAGTGACTGCTATTTTTGCTCTCGCATTGTGAAGGGATACAACTTAAAAAATAAGAACGTAATAAGTTACCCCAACCTTCCCTCAGCAATTAGGCCTATGCCTCATAGCAACGAAGTACCTGTGCCTGAACCACCAAAATCTTTGGATCATATTTGTGTGGACGGTTCTGATCATGATGAGACTCATCAGATGGCTTTTCCCGATGAGTCCAGTGCTTCCGAGTTTGAAACTGAACCAGATCCGAAACCTGAACTTTTCTCTCAAGCTGAATTGAATGATTTAGTCTGGGATTTAGGACTCCCAAAAGATGCTGCCCAACTGCTAGGTTCTCGGCTTAAACAGAAAAATCTATTGTCACCAGGAACAACTTTTTATTGGTACCGCAACCGCGAGACACAATTTTTGAAGTATTTCAGCAAAGAGGAAGATTTGGTATTTTGCAACGATATATACGGAGTGATGGAAAAGTTTAAACTCAAGTATGATCCTGCTGAATAGCGGCTGTTCATTGATTCGTCAAAAGACAGCATAAAAGGTGTTCTTCTTCATAATGGCAACACATTCGCTTCAGTTCCTATTGCTCACTCTGTTATTCTCCAAGAAAAATACGAGAATTTGGCCCTGATTCTTCAGAAGATTCGTTATGATGAGCATAAGTGGATGATTTGTGGAGACTTTAAAATTCTATCCATGCTATTAGGGCAGCAATCCGGTTTCACCAAATATCCCTGCTTCCTTTGCTTGTGGGATAGCCGGGCCCGCGACCTACACTGGGGGAAAAAAGACTGGCCAATTCGGGAGTATTTGAGACCCGGTGAGAAAAATGTTCTTCATGAGAGCTTGGTACCTCGTGATAAAATTCTATTACCACCTCTCCACATTAAGTTGGGTCTCATTAAGCAATTCATCAAGTCCCTTCCAAAAGATGGTGAGTGCTTTCGGTACCTTTGCTCAAAGCTCCCCCGACTTTCTGAAGCAAAGCTAAAGGAAGGAGTGTTTGTTGGTCCTGATATAAGGAAACTCATTTCAGATGGAGCATTTGCTGAAACGATGTCTGAGAAGGAAAAAGAAGCCTGGGATTCCTTCAAGGATGTTGTTCTCAAATTCTTGGGGAACAGGCGGGATGAGAACTATAAGGATATTGTTGCCAGGATGCTCAATGCCTTCAAAGAACAAGGCTGTAACATGAGCCTGAAAGTCCATTTCTTGCACTCCCATGTGAACTACTTTCCCGAAAACTTGGGGGCGTACAGTGAAGAACAAGGTGAAAGGTTTCACCAGGACATCAAGGACGCAGAGAGAAGGTACCAAGGAAGATGGAACACCACTATGATGGCTGATTTCTGCTGGTTGCTGCTGCGGGAAACCCCAGATGAAAAATACGCCAAGCAGCGCACCAAGAGAAGCATTCGGGGGAAGAAGAAACGGGCCCACCAGGAGATTGATTGACCCAAGAATGACTTTAAAATCTAAACTGTGTTGACAAATATCGTGTTTTTACTAAACTTTGAAATAAAAATTTGCTAGTTATTACCACAGTGTCGGATCTCATTTATTAGAATTTTATTTTCACACCATCGGGTGTTTGTCTTCATGTATTGCAATGGTGCGGTTTGCGTTTTCTATTCTTACATACAAAGCTGTACAACATTTTTTGCACATTTCTTTGCTTTGTTTTGTGTCTAACCTCGCTCTTATATGCTCAATGTTTGTGCACATGTATGTGACTGTTTTAAGTGCAGACAATTTTGCTACCATCACAGTGTGTTTTGTTGACATTACTCTATTCTTATGTGCTGCCTTGTTACAATTTTCTTTATTCTTATTTGAATAACTACTAAACAATTAGTATAAAGAATTCATCCAAGAAACTTTTATCTCGATCGCACTCAATCTGAAACGTTCACCTCAAACTGCTAACCCAATGTAGCAAAAAATCTGTACGTGATGGAGCAAATTGGTTACCAGATTTGGATTCAGCGCACCAAAAAACGTAAAAATCAATCGAAACATTAGAGGCAGTTTTAAAAAAAAATTTTTTTAGTGTACCTGTGTTATCAGTTCTCACACACATTTCTCTGTTAGTACATTGGAGACCAAACAAGCAGGTACAAAAAGGAGATTGGCGATAATCCAATTCAGGTAAACCCCTTTATTAGCCCCTACGCATTTCGGCTGGAAAGCCTTCTTCAGTTTACTGCAGGCTTCAATATTTGCTGTCTTCTCAGAGCAGCAAATATTGAAGCCTGCACTAAACGTGGTCATGTTTGTGTACTACGAGACAAAGAAAAGGTGTGTTCCCTCCAAAGACCCTCTGAAGAAGGCTTTCCTAGATCAGACAATACAGCAAATTAATGCAGTTACTGTAAAAGTATATTCCTGTGATTTCACAATGGCTCTTGCAATTCAATGTTCTTCCCACCTCATGTGCCATCAGTGTAATTTTCTGCGGTAGCCTTCTGCTTCCATGTTATATTCTCGGAAATGGATGGTGCCAAAGTTGGTGCTCAGTCCTATCTGTTTATTTATAACCCACCAAGCCAAGGTTGACTATTTTAAATAATTAGCAGTATGGCCATAAAGCACATGTAACATAAAACAAAATTAAACATCGGATCTTTCTTGTTTTCTTTAAATAGTTGGATAGTAGTTCATTTTTAGTCTCCTAAACAGCGCTAGAGCTTCAGAGAAGTGGTCGTTCTGCTCAGCTGAGAGTGACTCAGGTTGCCATGGGAACCACGGGGCATTTAAATTCCTTTGGAGTTTTGGCGCACTTTCACGTTCTCCTGATACTGGGAAGTTGCTTTAAATAAAGCATTCAAACATGATGTATGCGTTTGCATCTAAGAAGCAATTAGTGAGGGGATCTATAAGCGGGTTCGCTTTTTAATTGCAATGGCATTTTTATTGTTTGACAGCCAGAAGGATTTTAAAATCCCTTAGGTTTACCGTCTATATGCAGCAAACACTTGTAATCTCTTTCCTCTTCTTTACAGATTTTATAGGCCCTTTTAAAGTACGCAAGATGGTAGGTCAGCTCCCTGTGTATGCACACATGTACATACACATTCCTCCTCTGGTTTTCTTCTCGCTATGCCCTTTTCTTCCACTGCCAGCTCCAGACTTGCTGCCCATTATGTTTGGAACTCCCTGTATCTCTAGGTCAAATCTCTTCCCTTCCCCTCTTTAAGTCCATGCTAAGAGCTCATCTCTTTGTAGCCACTTTTGGATCCTAATCCCTTATTCTCTTTTGTCTCCTTTCCCTATTGAACCCCTTGTTTCTCTTGTTCTGTACTGTCTGAGTTGATTAGATTGTAAGCTCTATGAGCAGGGACTGTCTTCTATATGTGTTTGCACAGCACTGCATATGCCTTGTAGTGCTTTATAAATGATTAATAGTAGTAGCAGTAGTAGTAATAGTACATGTAGTAAAAGCTTTCATCTTTTTTTTCCTTCCAGCAGGGCTATGTTAGGCTTTCTGGTGCCTCCCTGCAAACTATAAATTGATGTCCTCCTTCCTCATTCATAGAACATGCAATTTCATATCATGCCGGCATACTGACCCATGGCTACATCTACAATGGTGTTTTTGAGAATACTTCAGTTTCTTTTACTTTTTGCAGTTTTATGTTTCTCGTTTTTTATTTTTCATTTCCTTATTTTGTTATTTTTCAGCATGTTGATGCCCCTCTGCCATGCTTACCTTGCGAACTGTGTTGCGCCGGCCCTGCCTTCCAGAAAGTTTGAAGTTTGTAAAATGATAGATCAGCTCCCCGGTAAGTGTGTGCATACACACAAACATGTACATACATGTGCATATATGTAGTTTGCATCTTTTTCCTCTTTTTAGAGTTTTTGGGAGCTCTTTATAGTTTGTAAGATGGTAGGTTAGTTTCCTGGTTTGTGTATGTGTATGTGCATGTTTTTTTTAATATACATTTGTGTAGATATATTTTATTTTCATGTTTGCAGAGCTTCTGCAGTACTCTTAGAGGGATGTCTTCTAACATGCGAATACTATCTTCACGGTGCTAACATAGGATCGTTGCTTTGCAAAGACAGTTTTCACTGGACAAATGCAGCGACTGTGGGCCTTTTTCCATACTACATTTCACGTGTTGCCTGCTTGAATGAGTGGTATATGGGTGGGGAATGGGTTTTCCAAATCCTTGTGGCTACCGTGGATGTTCACATCGCATGGTAGCTGCAAGTTTTGTAGGCTTGGCAGATTCAGCTATCACCAAACCCAGTCCAAAAACGTGGACAGCAGAGGAAGAATATCTTTTATTGATTAACTTAAGCCACTGGCCCGACACAAGCCGTGTTTCATTTTGCCTTCATCAGGGGCTAAAGCTGGCTTGACACTGTGTTCACTTATATACTCAATACATTCTGCATAGTCAAAAAACAAATCTAATATATATGATGATATATACTTTTCCTTGATGCTCATCCAAGGTAAAAGTGTTTCTGCCAGAACCGCCGTCGTAATTGCAAGTACTAGAGGAGATCAAACCTAATCTTTCTTTAGAAGCTCAGATGACAAGATGTAGACTTTCATAATTTGGACACATCATATGAAGAAAGAGATCATTAGAGAAAGATTTTATATTTGGCAAAGTTGAAGGTCAACTCAAAAGAGGAAGGCCAGCAATGAGATGGATCGATACAACAGCAGCAGCTATGGGTGCCACTCTGTCAACTATGAGCTGCCTGACTGAAGACTGAATATGGTTTAGGACTACTATCCATGAGTAGACACCGACTCAATGGCATCAACAACAACAACATGTAGAGATTGGGCTGTTTGTTAAAGTTTCTGTTTATTACATATTTTTTATTGCTACATAGGTGTTAAGAAACAGAGGGACCAGCACAGCTCCCTGGGGTACTCTACTATTTACTTTTCTCCACTGAGAAAAGATTCCAGAATGATTTAAGATCTTATAAAAGATGTAAAGTAAAGAAAACAGTGGTGACCATGTTCCTGATTTGAGCTTGTATGTCTAACTAGGAATTTAATATGACCCCAGAATAGTGGATCTCTGACAATATCAGCATCTGGATGTCTCTAAATATCAACATGTCGGGTGAGGGTCATACTGGCTCCTTGAAAGCAATCATTGCATTGGTCTTATCAAATTAAATAACCATATTGTTATTTGCCAAACAAGTAGCAAAAGTATTAAGGCAATTAGTAACTTGTGGAAAATAAATAGGAGCCTGTAATGCAATAGGGCAAGGGAACATACCATCATCAGTATAGCAACTAAAGTCCACCTTCAAATCTCTCAAGATGGAGCAGAGAGGACACAAATAGATGTTGTATAATAGCAAGCATAGAGATAAACCCAGTGGTCACCAGAATTACCACTGGCCCAGGTGTACATATTGGGCCCGATATTCAAAGGCATTTACATGGTTGCAGAGCTGCAAACAGTGTGAAGGCTGATCAGCGGGATATAGGGATATAGTTAGCATTAGGGCATGTCATGGGCATTAGGCGTCAGAGCAGGGGCGGCACCTATCACTAACCAGGCAGTGGCTTCATATCACCACTGCCTGATTAGCTTCCAGACTGTGTGGTAACCTGGATATTCAATGCCGATGCCTGGATATGGTCCCAGCACTGGATATTTGGGGTTAGACTTCAGCTATGCATTATAGAAGCATTAACCATCATTGCTGAATATTTCCCCTTTGTTACCAGTTTTTACTTGGTAAACAATATGGTGACTATTGTGATAAGGCAGAAGCCACTGAAAGCAGAAACTTAGGAAAAAAAGCTGTTTCTTACAAAACAAATAACTTGCAGAAGATGCAGTTCCCTTGCAAGGCAGCTAGAGGGAGCGTGCATGAACCTACAGAGGCTGAGCTAACACACCCGGGGACTGATTGTGCAGGAGCTAATCAGTTCCACCTGAAGAGTAGCTCGAGGAACTCAGAAGTAAAACGGCTTTATAAGCAGAGAGGCAGCTCAGAAAGAAAAAGACAGAGCCCAGCCTGGAAGGAGGAAGGAGCCTCAGAACAGAGACCGGCCTGGAGGGGGGAAGGAGCCTCAGAGGAGAGCCCGGCCTGGACGGAGGAAGGAACCTCAGAGGAGAGCTCAGAAGGAGAGAGAGGAAGATACAGACCAAGGAGAGCTGGAGTGAGACCTGGGAGAGCCATACTGGAAAGAGACCCGGTAAGAAGAAATCCCAGAGGCAGTGAGCTCAGAGAGAGAGGGCCTAGCCTGGAGAGAGGTCTATGCTCACCAGAAGGGTCTGTAACAAGATTTAAAAGTACTGAAAGAGAAAGTCCTGATAGGAGGATTACTTGTGCTAGAAAGCCAAGAAGCCTGGAGGCTTTATCTGGTCTTCCCAAGTTGCAGAGAAGACAAGCACTAGCCAGGAGGATTCCATAGGGAGTCTACAAAAGAGACCGTGACCAGAGAGAGGTGCCTGGTTGGGCAAGTACCAGTCACAAGGACGTTACAAAGCCAAGGTACAGTGACTCTTTTTGTCTAAAGAGAAACCCAGCTCATAGAGCGTCTGGAGAGCAGACAAGCAGTTTGAGAGAAAAGAAAGCAGGCAGGAGTTTTACAAGCCATTGCTTAGAGGTGTGAGGACAAGCCCTGCTGTTTACTTGAAAGCCCTAGAACAGCCCAGCTGGAGGCTAGGAAGAAGGAACATTGACTTTCAAACCACTGCAGCCAGGGAAAGGTCAATTGCTGAGGGAAGCACAAATTACCCAGAGCCCATGCAGGTGGAATATGGGGATTCAGTTATATCGTCCCAGGAAGATTTAATGGATTGTTCTATGTGTATAGCAGGAAGCCTTGAGTCACTCCCTGAGCTGTAATTGTATATGGACAAGCTCTAATATTGTTTTGTTTGTGCTGAGCAAAAGAGAAAAGCTCACCAAGTTATTTTTGCTCCAAAGTTGGAAAGCCTGTGTTGTTTTTACAAAGAAGCTGTGAAAGTTTGTAACAGTTTATTTGTTCACCTTATGTTTTGGTAGAAGAACCTGACAAGAAGGGAATACTTTCATTTCTCTGTTACCTAGCGGACCTTAGTGCATAAAAGGGAAATAAAAGCCTTATTTACCCTCCATTTTGGCTCACGCAACTCATTCTTATAAGGAGGAGGACTACAATACCCAGGATGCTTCTGGCTTAAAGAGTCTTTTACCTCCATCAATAATAAAATGCTCAACCTGCCCTTGCAGCCACAGGCCACCAGGGGGGGTTGATGACACTATATTATATTGTTTGGTTAACAGTGGACACTGTTTTGAGATCATAAGGGACTCAAGATTATTTGAGGTGCTATAAGTGGTCATCTTAAATTTTGCTAAAGATAATGGGCCTGATATTCTTCTTGGATGGCTATTCACTACTACCGCACATAGCTGTCGCTGCCATCCTCTAACACTGGATATTCAGTGCTGGGGTCATATACAGCCCTGGCATTAACTATCCGGTGTCAACACACAGCCTCTGACACTGCAGAAGTTAACCAGTTAGCAGTGATATTGCACCTTCCCCGGTTTGCCCCCGCGGGTAAAACTAGGCCAACTTTTGCTTTACCTAGTTTTACCTGCAGGTCACTAACTGGGTAGTGGTCCTCCCTGCATGCTCCTATGATTCCTGTGGCTTCTGCCCTTTTCCCCACTGCCCAACCCATGGCTGGCCTTCCGTGGCCTGAACTGGACAGTGGGGTCCCCCCGCACTCAGCCCTGGCCCCGGGGGGGGGGGGGGGGGAGGGAGCCCTGGGCCCGATCGCAGGTTTTGTACTGTTTATTCCACCACTGAGGTGGAATAAGTAGCACGTTCCCACGTGCCCGGCAGGACGTACTAGGCTGTGACCTGAATCAGCCCTGTACATTTTGCTGGACTGGCCAGCCCCCTCTAGTCCCCCACTAGCTCTCCCCGTCCTGATGCTCAGGACGTATGGGGGAGAGTCAGATGGAGAATCAGGTCTGGATGGCTTGTGGGGCTGCAAGTCCCACCAGGACATGCAACCCCGCAACCAACATCCCAGAATTGGGCCATATATCAACCGACTCACCTTTATCTACCTGTTTATTCAAAAACATATATAAGAGATTAGTGAGACAAGACTTTCCTTGACTAAATCCATGTTGGCTGTCTACCATTAAACCATGACTATCTACAGGGTGGCCCAAAAAAAGTGAGAACATCTCGTAAATTAAAAGCTTAGTTTACTTATTTACCGTTTTTAGTTATATAACGTCTTTATTTCGACAATTTCCGGTCGCTATCATTGTTTTTTTAATTTGTCAATCATTTACATCTGTCTTTTTGAATTTTTAAATAACTTTTATGCTACGAGATGTTCTCACTTTTTATGGGCCACACTGTATATTTTCAGTAATTTTATTCTTTATAAGCATTTCAACCATTTTTCCTGGTACTGCCATCAGTCTCATTGTTCTGAAGTTTCCTGGATCACGCCTTATGTCCTTTTTAAAAATTGGAGTTACATTGGCTATTCTCCAATCTTCAGGTACTACAGATTATTTCTAATGATAAACAAAATTACTGGACATGTAGATTGTTAATCTGTTAGTACATGTGAGAGTGATGAGGTGTTTGATTTGAAAAGGTATTAACCAAAGAATTATTAGAGATAGAACAGGAGAATAACCAGGAGGGCTGCTTTTGGATCTTGATCCCTTATTCTCCTGTTTACTTCTCATGTGTGCTATAACCATTTCCCCTTAGTTTTACTCAAAGAGGCAAATTCCAGAACACACAAGTCTGGCCTGTGGACACATCCAAATCGAAAATGGGCACAATTTAAATGTGATTCCACAACCGCAGTGATAGACGCACAGTGGGACATACTGGACAAAGGAGGAGACAGGGGGACAAGTGCTAGACAAAGGAGAGAGACAGGAGGCAAATGCTGGACAAAGGGGGAGACAGGGGGACATACTGGACAAAGGAGGAGATAGGGGGACAAGTGCTAGACAAAGGGGAAAGACGGGACAGATGCTGGACAAAGGGGGGAGACAGGAGGCAAATGCTGGACAACATAGAGGGGAAGAAGAGCTGGGGAATGGAAGGACAGGAGGAGAAGGTTGAAAAGCGGTAGGTAGATGGCGTAAAAAAGAGGGAGATTGAGAGCTGGATAGTAAGGAGTAGTGAAATCTGGGTGGCCAGAGAGAGAGAGAGAGAGAAATAAATGGAAGAAAGGTGGAAAAAAAATCAATATCCAAGATGGAAGGAAGCGAAGAATGAAATGGCAGATGGAGTACAGACCATAGAAAGAGAGCTAAGAGAAGATAGAAGAAAGCAGAAGCTTCAGATTGGGACCAGCATGATCAGAGTATAAAATGGTCAGACAAGAAAGGTAGAAAAATAATTTTATTTTCAAATGAGTGATTGGACTTTGCGCTATTTTTATATTTTATACAGTACAGGGAAATTAGTCTCTTTTATTTCTCTGGTACTGCATTGCATGCAGAGACTGTCTTCTTGGGCTTTCAGTTTAATTTTTGTCTACATATTTTTATTTTCACTTTAGGTTATCTTCACTTATTCTGTACTTGGCGAGGGTCTGTGTTCTGAATCTGTGACTGAGGACAGGAGTTCTGTTAACATGGAGTTTGTACGAAGGGACCTGTACTGTAGTAATTTGACTTGTTTAGCTTTACAGTCGGTGTATGGATGTTCTAGTGCCCGCTACAGTATTTATAGTGCTGCTTTTATCTGGTTAGGCTCCTTGTTGTATGAGTTTTGGAAGTTTATGCTGATATGATATGGTTGATTTGGCTTTGCAGATCATCGGTGACTTTTGTAGGGTTTTGTATTAGTTCACAGTATGCCTGGTACTGGAGAATGTTTGTTAGTGAGATGGCCAGAATCAGATTTTTTTTTTTTAAATTAGATATTGAGTTTTGTAGGCGGATGTCCTAGTTCTGCTCTGCACCCATTGTTGGGGGAGGGGGTGTTTCTGTGAATGCAAAATATATGTTCAAAAAGAAAAAGCAACAACCATAACGATAGTTTATAACAACAAAATAAAAATGAGCTATTTAATTTGGTGTTATAAACTGTGCAGTGGTTCTCGCTCTCTTTTTTAGTTTCGTGGTGTGCGAACATCTTTTTATTTCCTCCACATTAATTAACTTTTTGATTTGGTTCAGTCCCTGACTGCAGTTTTGAGAAAGCCCCCCCCCCCCCCCCTGCTTAGGGTGGGATGTGCCATCTCAATCCCTCGCCTCAGGCAGCAGATTGCCTTGAACTGCCTCTGATCTCAGTGTGCTCAGAAGAGGTTCTTCATAGCGAAATATCAAAACATATCCCTGTCACTAATAAGGGACCTTCAGAGTGGGAGCATTCAACAGCGCAAATGGCACCGATACATGCCCAAAGGCATTATCATCTCTCTCTACAAATGTGCACATTTTTAGAGACCAATGATGGTGCTTCTGGGCATAGCTACAGGGATATGTTTTGACATTTCGCTATAGAGAACCTATTCTAATTTATTCTGCATGATCACACTGGCACCTGGTGATGCCGCAGTCATCCCTATGGTCCAGGTACTGGCCAGGTATTCATGTCCCCCCAGATCTGTGGATGAGCACACCAGATCCTCCCTTGCAACACTCAAACTATACACACATACACACTCATCTGCAGTCACAAATAACATACCTCTGCCAAAACTATGCCTTGCACCTATAAACAACTGCTGTGAAGACATAATGGCAATGTGTCTCAGGACACCACATCTGATCTGCATTCCTTAGTCAAACATGATTCTGCTCCATACTACCTCACATATCATCCCTACATCTACAGTCCCATTTTCCCCAACACTGCAATTGTTAGGGAAGCCGAGAATAGCCCCTTTAGCACAAACAGCAAAATGTCAGCATAGCCAGAATAAAGACTATTGTAGTGCTTTTCTGTTTCTGTAGGGGTGCTTTTAATTGTTCCTTAACTTTACAAACGTCCCTCACCTGTGCATTCTATTCTCCCAGACAGCAGACACAGCAGTTCAGTACAGACATGTCACAGCCATTCATCTCTATGGGACGTGTTGAAGATCAGAGCAGAAATTTTTCTAAGTCCTGGCCTTATTCCATGTTTCTGCTGGTATAAAATAGGAGTCTGCAGGAAACACTCAGGATGTACACTGGCCTTTCCTGAATATACTTTCTACGTCTCTGCAGCTTGCCACGTCCCCATTCCTCCCCCTTCTGCCCACGTTCCCCATCCTAGCACTGTGTACATGTAGGCTACGTGGTTTCAGAATACAGTTCTAGGCGTTTTAGAGAGAAAAATGTCTATCCCACACATCTAACCATCTTATTTGTGTTCTGGAATGACCTCCTAAGTGTCTATCTTGCATAGATTGTGAGCTCTTTTAAACAGGGACTGTCTCTTATGTGCATGTATACAGCACTACATATTGTCCAAAATGGGAGCAATCGCATAGCACACAAGTCTGGAGTGAGGTGATGAACAAGGAGATGCACTTTATTGAAGTACCTTTCCTGTGTTTCAATAAAGTGTATCTGCTTGTTGATCTTGGTCCAGATTTGTGTACAGCACTACACATGCTTTTTTTTAGTGTTGTCAAGTCAATGCTGGCTCCTGGTGACCTAGTAGCTCCTGCCAGGCCTTTTCTTCTGAGGCAATGGGAGACAAAGTGACATACCTAAGGTCACAGGGAATGCCAGTGGGAATCAAACCCTAGGCTACCCCTCCACTCCTGTATAGTTTGTTCCACTATACGTAGTAGTAGTAGTAGTAGTAGCAGTAGCAGTAGAGGAAGCAGTAGCAGTAGCAGTAGTAGTAGTAGTAGTAGTAGTAATAGTAGTAGTACCTTCTAACTCTCAATCCTGAGGAAATGCTTTACCTAGAGGGAAGGTCCTAGCTACAGGATCAGTTCTGCCATACTGGGAGAGTGACTGTTCTATTAACATGTTATTATAATGCCTTTCTTCCATTCAAGGCGGTTTACATTTAGCAAAGATTTAGCAGGGCTGTGGTGGACCTTACTTGTACATAGAACTAAACATTGTAACAGTAGAACAAGGTAACATAGAACTAAACATAGCAACAGTAGAAGAGCATATAAACAGTATATATTGTTCTCAACTATTTACAGTATATTAAGACTGAATAATAGTATTCATAGTTCTTGACTATTCACATTGTGATGAACATAAGAACATAAAACATAAGAACATAAGATATGCCATACTGGGTCAGACCAAGATCCATCAAGCCCAGTATCCTGTTTCCAACAGTGGCCAATCTAGGTCATACGTACCTAGCAGTTTCCCCATAAGACACAGGTTCTGCAATGCTTGTACTAGCTCAAGCATTGATATCCTTGGTCCCTTCTTAATAATGGTTTATGGACCTTTCCTCCAGGAACTTGTCCAAACCTTTTTTAAACCCAGCTACACTAACAGCCTTTACTACATCCTCTGGTAACAAATTCCAGAGTTTGATTACACGTTGAGTGAAAAAATATTTTCTTTTATTAGTCTTAAATAGTTTACCCTGTAGCTTCATTGCATGTCCCCTAGTCTTTCTATATTCTGATAAGGTAAACAGTCGATCTACGTTTACCCGTTCCACTCCGTTCATTAATTTATAGACTTCTATCTTATCTCCCCTCAGCCGTCTCTTTTCCAGGTTAAAGAGCCCTAACCTTTTTAGCCTTTCTTCATAGGAGTATCCTTCCATCCCCTTTACCATTTTGGTGGCTCTTCTCTGAACCTTTTCTAATAATGCTATATCCCTTTTAAGATACGGTGACCAGAATTGCACACAATATTCAAGGTGTGGTCTCACCATGGAACGGTATAGAGACATTATAATATCTTTTGTTTTATTTTCCATTCCTTTCCTTATGATACCTAGCATTCTGTTTGCTCTCTTGCCTGCCGCTGCACACTGGGCCGAGGGTTTTAACATGTTATCCTCAATGACGCCTAAATCTTTTTCCTGGGTGGTGGTTCCTAATGTGGAACCTTGCATTGTGTTACCATAGTTTGGGTTGTTCTTCCCTAGGTGCATAACTTTGCACTTGTCCACATTAAATTTCATCTGCCATTTTGATGCCCAGTCTTCCAATTTATCAAGATCCTCTTGCAATTTTCCACAATCCTCTTGGGTTTTAACAACTTTAAATAGTTTTGTGTCATCTGCAAATTTGATAACCTCACTCGTTATTCCATTTTCCAGGTCATTTATGAATATGTCAAAAAGCAGCGGACCCAGCACAGATCCTTGGGGTACACCACTATTCACCTTTCTCCATTGTCGCCTCTTAGTGCCCCTTTAACTCCTCTGTCATCTAATGGTCCAACTGACTCTCTCACAGGTTTTTTGCTATGAATGTACTTGAAAAAATCTTTATTTCGCGTTTTTACTTCCGCAGCAAGCTTCTTCTCAAATTCTCTCTTTGCCTTCTTTATCAATGCCTTGCATTTGACCTGCCAGTGCTTGTGCTGTTTCCAGGTTTCATCGTTTGGCTCTTTTTTCCGTTTCCTGAAAGATGCTTTCTTGGCAACAACAGCCTCTCTGACCTCACCTTTAAACCATGCTGGCAGTTTTTTGGACTTCCTTCCACTTTTCTTAAAGCGTGGAATACAGCTGGTCTGGGCTTCCAAGATAGTATTTTTCAACAGCACCCACGCTTTATGTAAGTCTTTAACCTTTGCAACTGCTCCTTTTAGTTTTTTCTTAACTATTTTCCGCATTTTATCATAGTCTCCCTTTCAAAAGTTAAAAGGTAGTACTGTGGATTTCCTTACTATCCCTCCTCCACTAATTAAATCAAAGGCGATCATGCTATGATCACTATTGCCAAGTGGCCCCAACACCCTTATCTCTTGCACTAGATCTGGTGTTCCACTAAGGACTAGGTCTAATATGGCTTCCCCTCTCATCAGTTCATGGACCAGCTGCTCCAAGAAGCAGTCATTTGTCATCTAGGAACTTTATCTCCCTAGCATGTACTGCTGTGACACTGACCCAGTCAATACCGGGGTAATTGAAATCGCCCATTATTACCGCACTGTAACTTTTGTTAGCTTCCTTGATTCTTTGAGCATTTCATCATCCATTTGTTCATTCTGGTCAGGCGGTCGATAGTACACCCCCACCGCCATCGCCTTCCCCTTTTTACATGGAATTTCAATCCATAGAGATTCTACAGCAACATGGGTTCAGACAACAACACTTGGTCGAAACCCCCCTTACCTCTCTACTAGATACTCTCCTCACTATGGGTTGACATAATAGCATTGAGTTGCATTCATGGTTCCAAATGTGTTTTGTATTCTTCTAGGAAGATGAGTTTCTTACGTTTTTTTTTAAATTCTTTTGTTTCAGTGCATGCTCATAGCATTGATGGTAGAGAGTTCCAGAGTGTGGGTGCAAATAATGATAGTGCATGGTTTCATATAGATTGCTTACTCTTTAGCTTCTGAGGGGGGATTGCAAGTAAGTTGATGGAATTTTTTCTTGACCTTTCGTTTGGAGGCTTTCAGAGCAGGGTCTGGAGGCTGTTGGCTGATTCTGTCTGTGATGGGGAGCCAGTATAGCTGGATCAGTATAGGGGTTATATGGGCTCGGTGAGGGGCTCCATAGATTATTCGTGCCATTGTGTTCTATGCCATCTGTAAAGGGTGAAGAGTAGTTTTTGGGAGACCGGTAGATGATGTTAGAATAATCTCATATTGGAGTGATCATGGCTTGACAGACTGCCCAAAATAATTCTGTGGAAAGAAGGAGGTGGAGGTGTTTTAGTGTTCTTAGTTTGTAATAGACAGCAGAGATTGTTCTTTTTTATGTGTGATTGGAAACTCAATTGTTGGTCAATAGGGACTTCTAGATATTTTGTTTCTGTTTTAACTCTGATTGTTATATTGTTAAGTTTCAGTGTTGATGGGGGGGGATGAAGGCTGGGTCAGAAGTCACATATAGTGCTTCAGTTTTCTCTGTATTGACGGTCAGCTTGAGTACGTTGAGCCATTTGTATGCTTCTGTGAAACATTTCTGCAGGTTTGAGAGGTCTGGAAGGAGGAGATTGATAGGTGTGAAGAGCATTACATCATCAGCGTAGATCCTGTATTGTATCTTGTGGGCCTTAAATATTTGACATAGTGGTTGGATAAATATATTAAAGAGGAGGGCTGAGAGGCTTGAACTGTGAAGTACTCAAGTTTGTTGGGTGAAGTGGTTAGATAATTTGCTCCCACTTCTTACTTGCTGTTTATGGGATTCAAGGTAGGATTGGAACAAGTCGAATGTGATATCTTGGATGCTAATTCCTGAGGATCTCTGCAGCAGTTAGTGGTGTGGTACAGAGTCAAATGCAGAGTGAGATCAAGGAATATAACGATGAAGCTGTTGCTGGTGTCTTTTGAAGAGGTGAGGAGAGTATCTAGTAGAGAGGTAAGGGGGGTTTCGACCAAGTGTTGTTGTCTGAACCCATGTTGATGGGGGTCAAAGGGTGCATGTTCTGTCAAGTGATACTGGAAAACAATCTTTTCAATTAGCTTTGTTATAAATGGGATGCTTGAAATTGGTCTGAATAAACTGGGGGATGTAGGGTCCACGTCTGGTTTCTTCAGGATGGGCATGATAGAGGTTGTTTTTAGAAGATTGGGCATTATACCTGAGGATAGGGAGGTATGTACTATATCTTTAAGGTAAGAGCTGAGGTGATGTCTGGAGTGTTCTACCCACATTACAGAGCAGGGGTCCAGGGGAGATGTGGATTTAGGTTTAGAATCATATCTTCAATGTTCTTCATAGATAGGAGCTGGAATTTGGTCCATAGCATTTGAATTGTTAGTTTGTAATTGGGTGTGTCTGAGCAGTGAGGTGCTGGAAGGGTGTTCAGTTTTGTGATGAGGTGAGTGGCAATCCTTTGGGGGCATATTTGGGGTTCCTTTGTTTGATCCTTTTATGAGGGATTTTGCTATTAAAAAGAATTCTCTTGGTTTGTTTAGTGATCTGTTAATAAGGTTTGTGTAAACCTCTTTTTTCCGAGTGTTTCTACATTGTATAGTTTTATCTTTTCTATATATAAGGTTTGGAGTTCTAAGTTCTTTGATCTTCTCCATGTACATTTGATTTTCTGTAGATCGGTTTTTTACTTCTGAAGGGCAGTGGAAAACCAGGGAGCTCTGGCCTTACGTTTTGTTGTCAGATTCCTTTGAGGTGCTATGGCTTGTGCAGAAAGTGTGTCCTTCTAAGTTTATCTTTGTGGCTTTGTTGGGTGTTTAGCTGAGGAGTGATTGTGTTGAGGAACCGCTCACTATTAAATTCTTGGAATCTCCAATATGTTGTTTGTGAATAGGTCTGTGCTGTTTGCTTGTTGGTGAGCTGTATGGAAAAGAGTATGACTGAGTGTGTCTGACCATGGAACTAGGAGGATTGTGTGGGATGTTTGTTGTGGATCGTTCAGGTGGTCTGCTGGCATGAAAAGTAGATGGAGCATGTTTCCTTTTGTGTGTGTGTGTGTTTCGTGAGTATTTGAATGAAGCCCAGAGTTTCCATTGTTTCGAAGAATGCATTTGAGTGTGAGCTAGGTGCAAATGCAAGGTTGAAATCTCCAAGAATTATTAAGGATTGATGCCTTGTCGGGATGGAGCAGGCAGCTTCAAGAATGGTAGCGAGCTCTGGTAGGTAGTTATAGGGCGTTCTGTATACAAGGAAAAAGGAGAAGTAGTTGTTTGATATAGTTATGGTGCTAGTTTATGTGGTGGTGCTAGAATTGGTGACTGAGAGCTTCAGATTTTCTCTTGAGATTACACAGACTCCTCCTCCTCTGCCATTTGATCTGTTTGAAGAGAATATTGAGTAAGATGGTGGGCATAGTTGGTTTAGTAAAACTGAATCAGTGTCAGTAAGCCACATTTTTGTGATACATAGAATATCGAGGTTATGTTCCTATATCATATCTGTGCAAATCTGGATTTTGTTTCGGGCGGAGCGTGCATTTATGAGTGCACATTTCAGGGAGTACGACAGCTTTCTGTGATATGGTCCTGTAGTTCCACTGTCATGATGAAAGATCTGGAGTAGTGAATAGTGAAGTACTGTGTATTTCTTTGCTGTGAAAGAGATCCATCTAGACGATACCTGTGGTTGTGAATTATGTGGATATAGTTGCAGAAGTTTGTTTTTAAGACTTCTGTTAGGAGTGAGGTTATAAGTAGCACTATGATTAGGTGTAGAGTAGTAGTGGAATACCACTGTTTTCTGGTTTCCATTTTTATTGTTGAGGTAGTTGTATATTGGTTTCTATGGTTCGCTGTTGCAGAGTGTAGCTGTGGAAGGCTTTTCAGCATTGGGCTCTGTTGTGGTAGATATTGGTGTAATTGCTCAGCGTTTATGATGCATTGGTATGTCAATGTAGTAGTAGGTAGGTGGGGGAACTCAGTTGGAGGACTAGTTTGTGTGCATGAGCCAGTGGTTTAGATGCTTAGCTGTCCTGGAGCCTAGTAAAGTATTGGTGATATTGTCTGTAGGGGGACTTATATGCCTTGTCTTGAGTTGTCATTTTTATGGCTGCCGCTGATATAGGATAGAGCTTCTGGATGCTGTGCAGTGAGGAGATGCTTTGGTGGTACAAGGAGGGCTTTTTAAAATGACCTGCATGTGTCTAGCAAGTATAATGTGTGGATTGCATTATACTTGCTAGACACATGCAGGTCCTTGAAGTTCTCCTCTATACATTTTGTCTGCCTCAGATAGGATTTTAGAATGTCCTCAGAAGGCTCTGGATATTTGAGGACATGTTCACGTACTAACATCGTAGGAATGTTTGGGAGGTACAGTAAGTTCTGGAAACAAATTTAGGATTTTAGATAGGAAATTCAAATCCAGAAACCCCAGGGTGGCCTTCTAAGAAATGCTCCTCATTCCATGCACAGGACTACAGGGGCAGGCTGAGCTTTGGCATCTCAATCCATGGATGCAACAATGATTCAGAGCAGAGGCTTTAGAATGCTTACGAACTGAGGAGCATTTTGGGAAAAGGAAGTCTATTCCAAAGGAATATATGGGTCAATATTCAAACATCTTGGCCTTTTTTATTTTAAATGTTGTTCAAAGTGTTTAAAGCCTTGTATATTCGGCACCACCATCTGGATAGCGAGCAGTGCTGAATATATGTGGAGAATGATACCAAGGAATATTTAGCAGTATTCAGTAATTATCCATTCTTCTTAAGTGGTTTCATTTCAGACAGCCTTTCTGCTGTCCTAAATTAAAACACATAGCTAACTATCACTGACTATGTGTAGAGTGAGGTGGAATACCCGCGCTCCATGATTACTCCACCTTCGCTCCATCTGGCATTAACCAGATAGTTCCAGCATGATCTGTAATAATTTTCAGTGGCACTATACAGATAATGCTATTGAAAATTCAAGGACAGGGGACTTCTAGTGGTGGCTGCTATATCGATAAGTCATTTTGAATATATATATATATACTTTTTTTTTACCTTGCCAGAGTTTTACTAGGGCACTTCTGTGCAATCTGCTTCTACTTATTTGCATTCAGCACTTGCCCCGTCCCTCCCCCTGCTGGGACTTTGTTCAGAAGCTTTCTTCAGTGAGCACATGAGCTGCTGATCCTCCATGTGCTCCAGGTGGTTCCTGCCTCGAAGAGCACCCTCATAGCTGAGGCTTGCAAATTTTGTATGCTCTGTTCAGACAGTTTCCTGTGCCTGTTTAGAATCTAGCTTGTTGTTCATTGTTCCGTTCAATATCGCCGCTACCTGGTTAGCAACTGACACTGCCTCCGCTCCAGCCCGGAACGCCCCCGACATGCCCCGATGCTAAGCGGTTAGCATTGGGGTGTGTAGCAGCGTTAAATGGTGATATTCAGCGGCCCTAACCATGTTAGTGCCGCTGCATGTCCCTCTAAGTGGCATTTACATGGTTTACAGGTCTGCAAACCGTGTAAATTCCTTTGAATATTAGGCCGTAGATCTCCTAGCTCTTACTGAAACTTGGCTTCTCCCTGAAGACCCAGCTTCAGTCGCTGCCCTCTGTCACAGAGGCTACCTACTTTTCCCATAGGCCTCGGCCCATTGGCCATGGTGGCGGTGTTGGGTTCCTACTCTCTCATACTTGCCAATTCCAGCCCCTCATTCTGCCACCATCTAATTCCTTTGCTTCCTTTTGAAGTCCATGCCATCCGCCTAGTTTCTCCACTACCACTCATTATTGCCCCCCTCAACAAGTTCAACTCTACCTTTCTCACTGACTTTGACTCTTGAATCTCCTCCTTTCTGGATGTGTCTTCCTCTTTCCTTATTCTTGGGGATTTTAACATCCACATTGATGACCCTTCTGACCCTTATGTCTTAAAGCTCCTTTCCCTATCCTCCTCATTCAACCTTCAGTTGTACTCTACCGCTCCTATTCACAAGCATGGCCACTGCCTTGTCTTCTCCTCAAACTGCTCATACTCATACTTCTCCACCTCAGTTCTGCCCTTATCTGACCATCACCTGCTAACATTCACTCTTAACCACCTCTCATCATATATAGGAATCTTCACACTGTCGATCTTTCAGCTCCCTCCACTGCTGTCTTATCATCTCTTTCCTCCATTATGTAATCCGAGTCCATTGATGAGGCAGTATCCTCCTATAACACTATACTCTCCTCTGCTGTGGATGCACTTGCTCCTCCCTTTCCACACCTTGTGAGGCATATCGTACCTCAACCCTGGCTATCCTCGACAACCTGCTACCTACGTTCCTGTGCCCACTCAGCTGAGCACCTTTGACTTAAATCACATACCCTTGAAGTCTATCTCCATTTAAAATTCATGATAATCTTTTTCCATTCAGCCATAGGACTTGCCAAGCAAGAGTGCTATGTTCATCTGACTAACTCTCTTGCCACTTACCCTTGCTCAACTCTCTTCTCAAGGTCCCTCCTCCCCCAATCCCTCCTTCACTGTCTTCCCAGACCTTGGTTGACTGTCCTGGTTTTCTTCTTATCTCTCCCATTGCACTTTTAGTGTCTGTTCTGGTTGTTCCTCCTCTACCACCATCCCTCTTTTAGTTTGTGTACCTCAGGGCTCTGTCTTGGGACCTCTCCTTTTCTCTCTCTACACTCAGTCCCTTGGTGCACTTTTCTCCTCCCATGGTTTTCAATACCATCTTTATGCTGATGACTCTCAGATCAACCTTTCTGTGCCTGAAATCTCTCCAGGAATCCAGGCCCGGATCTCTGTCTTCTTATCCAACATTGCTGCCTGGACATCTCACTGCTGTCTGGAACTGAATATGGCCAAAACTGACCTCTTTATCTTTCCCCCTAAACACACTTCTCCCCTTCCCCCCTTCTCTATTTCTGTGGATAACACAACACTCATCCCTGTTTCCTCAGCTCATAACCTTGGGGTCATCTTTGACTCCTCTCTCTTTCTCTCAACATTCAACAGACAACTAAAACCTGTCACTTCTTTCTCTATAATATTGGCAAAAGTTGTCTTTTCCTTTCTACGCCCTCTACTAAGACACTTATCCACTCTTTAGTCACCTCCTGTCTTGACTATTGCACCCTTCTCCTCCTGACTGGTCTCCCTCTGAATCATTCCTCTCCCTTCAATCTGTTCAAAACTTAGCTGAGCGTCTAATCTTCTACCAGCTTCGATATACTCATATAACCCCTCTTCTTAAGTCACTTACTAGCTTCCTATTCATTTTCGTATCCAGTTCAAACTTCTACTGACCTATAAGTATACTCATTCTGCTGCTCCTCACTACCTTTGCTCTCTGGTCTCTCCCTACACCCTTCCTCGGGAACTCTGCTCTTCTGGCAGATCCCTTCTATCTGTATTCTTCTCTTCTACTGCCTACTCCAGACTTTGATCCTTCCACCTTGCTGCTCCTTATGCCTGGAACAAACTACCTGAGTCTGTATGTCTCTGGCCCTTTTCAAATCCAGGCTGAAAATTCACCTCTTCGAGGCCGCTTTTGGAACCTGATCTACTTAGTCTTTTATGTGTTTCCTTACCATTCCCATAGATATATCCTTAGTTGTTGTGTTGTCTGTCTTGACTAGATTTTAAGCTCTGATGAGCAGGGACAATCTTTTACCTGTGTCTGTACAGCGCTGCATACGCCTTGTAGCACTATAGAAATGATACGTAGTGGTAGTAGTAGTAGTAGACCTGCTATAGTTTTGCCAGTAAGAATTCTTTCCTAATAAACAGTTTTGCATGTCCGTTGATAAAGGGAGTTTTGACACATCAAGAAGCAAAATGTCCAACCAGGAGCTGACAAGATTGATCTGAAACCTTTCTGGGTTATTGTGTTATGGTTTTCCAAAGTGTTTGATATGAGGGCATAATGAAAAGGAGTAAGCCAATGCAGCTCAGGTTTAATAACAAAATAACCCAGCTTGAGTCCAGTAGTATTTTTGTTTTGTACAAGGGCTAACCTTGACAATGTTAAAAAAATGCCTAAGCTCCTGACTTAGCTGACCAAATATTGGCTAGACATGATAACTTTCATGTCTAAAGAGTGAACAGAAACTTCCAAAGCAACAAGAATTAAACACCTACTCCACAATGCAGTCACCTAGGATTTTATGTCATCATTGCCCCAATAAGTTTAAACTTTCAAGCATTGCATATATCATATATTGTTTATATGTTTTTATTCATCCAAAATTGTCAATTTAGTTAGACATATGCATACACATAATCCTTACAAACCTTCGGTTAAAAGTTCTAAGTAACACAATATATGCAGATATTATTATCTGTAAACTGGTTTGTTTTCTAGATAAAGTGGTATAGAAAATAGACAAATAAATAAAGCATTAGTTGAAAATCACCCTAGATTTAGCCTCTAAAACGTAAGGCTAGAAGTAGGGTATCTACACTTAGCCAACAAAGTCCGACAGCCCTGTTGGTCCCCCTCTCACTGGGATCAGCTGCCATCTCCCCATGCCCTTTCCCACTTGAGAAAGTTAAAAATTAATCCCAGGAATGCCAGCCTCACCCTGATCCTATTATCCTAGAAGCCTGCCATAAAATCCCCAATCCGAGCCAGGAGAATGACATAAACTTACCTTCTTCTGGCTTGATGTCCAGCATTCCTTTGGCAATGCCACTAATTTGGATGTAAATTAGATTGGTGCACTGAATCTGTCTCAGTCATCATGTCTGCTAGATAGCATTTTCAAACGGTTATTATTTTTACTTTTTTTATGAAGGACTTTCAAGACAGACAAAAATGGAAGCTAGTGCTCCAGAAATTAATCCTTAGAGAAGAAATGCTTTAGGTCTACCACATGATGCCTCATCAAAAGGGACATCCCAAATCCATCTTTCCTGTATGCAATTCACATATGGGTTTGTAATTCTGATTTATTTATTACAAATTCTTATATACTGCGCTATTTAGAATCAGTGTGGTTTACATTATAACAACATTTGCATTAGAACAAGATCTTTTGCTCACATTATAACAGGGATTGTAACTTGGAGGTAACAGGGTAACTATATACAGATCAAACAAAGGAGCTTATAGATTACCAACAATTATGACCTATCCAGTGCACGCACGCAGAAAACATGCGAGTACACCAAAGCACCACAAGCCGAAATCAAAAATGCCACAGATGAGGAAACCCCGCCGGCCCATTGCTCAACAAAGCCTGGCACCACCAGATCCTTTAATGGAATGTAGCATCACCCTCGTAAACGCCCGATCGATCAGAAACAAGACCCACATTATCTGTGACATAATCAAAGATGAGCAACCAGACATCCTCTGTATAACAGAAACCTGGATAACAAACACCGATGCTGTCTTACTGAACCAGATAGACAGACCAGGCTACAACCTGTATAACTGTCCACGATCCAACAAAAGAGGTGGAGGAGTGCTCATAATTGCCAAATCACACTTGAAACTCTCATGCACGTCCCTGGAATCAAACCCAGACATAGACCTGCTCAAAGTGGAGAACCAAGCAATATCCATCTGCCTAATGTACAGGTCCCCCTCACCAAACCATGAAGTACTTGCTGCAGCATTGGAAAACATCTCCTCAACACAGCCAAGGAAATTCCAAATCATCCTCGGGGACATAAACCTAGCGTCAACAACAGCAGTGCACGCCAACACCTTCCTCGAAGCTATGTCACAACTTGGATATCATCAAATAATAAATGAGCCAACTCATGAAAAGGGACATACGCTTGACATGGTCTTTACTCCGAAAAACAAACAGCCCAACCATGTTAAACCCCTGATTAATATCAAGGCAATACCCTGGTCTGACCATCACCAAATAGACATACGGTTAAAACTCCCATTGGTACCAAAAGATGCGGAAGCCCAACGAGAAACCCATCAGCAGAGATCTTTCAATAAGCTTGATCTGGATGGTCTCACAAGTAACATCAGGGCGCACATTGATTTGGAATCTACAGACCTCGATGTACTAACAAATAGCTGGAACGAAGGGATTCAGGCTTCAGCAAACCCGAAATGGAATAACACAGCTAGCTCAGGCAAACGACAATCAGAGCCTTGGTACACAAATGCGCTAACCAAAAGGAAGAGAGAACTTAGAAGGTGTGAAAAAAAGTGGAGACATAACAGAACTTTGGAACTCAGAGCTGAATACTTCAACATCCTTAGAAAATACAAAGATGAGGTAGAGGAAGCAAAAAGGAAACACCACACCAACCTGCTGAATAAAGCCATCAACAAACCACGGGAATTATTTCGACTAGTGAAAACTCTAACCAAAACAAACCAACCAGAACAACGGAGTGATACTATTCAACCCCAAACCCTAGCAAACTACTACGAAAGCAAGCTGACCACAACATCAACCACACTATGTTTTCCCAAGCCCCATTTGAAAACTGTAGTGAAGCAAGGACAGATGTGGAATGAATTTCGCAAAATTGATGATAAACAAGCGGTTGAAATAATAACCAGTATCAATACCACCACCTCCCTGCTTGATCCCTGCCCAGCTACCTGGATCAAAGCAGCAAAAAAGGACATTGGCCACCAAGTCTCACACATTGTGAACCAATCACTCTCACAAGGAATCATGCCTAACCAACTCAAAAAGTCTATAATTAGACCGATACTAATAAACAACTCGCTAAACAAAGAAGATCCATCTTCTTACCGCCCAATCTCCAGCATATCTTTTTTAGCAAAGATCATTGAAAAAGCAGCCCTCATCCAACTGCAAGAACACCTTGATGACAACGAAACACTGGACAAACAGCAATACGGATTCAGGAAAAATCATGGGGTCGAAACCCTTCTTTTGGCCCTGTTTAACAACCTCCTTAAGGGTCTGGAAGACAGGAAGAAAATGTTTATCCTCATTTTCATCGACATCTCCGCTGCATTCGACACTGTCCATCACCTAACCCTCCTTAACAAGCTGGCATCAATTGGAATCTTAGGAACCACCTTGAAATGGTTCTCCTCCTATATAACTGACAGAAAGCCACAGGTCCAATTCAACGGAGAAAAAGCCGAACCCTTCACCCAAACTCAAGGCATACCACAGGGTTCGGCACTCTCGGCACTACTTTTTAAGATTTACATGCAGCCCCTCAGTGAAATATTCAGGAAATACGGCATCAACTACCACATATACGCAGACGATATCATGTTGTACACCCAATTAGAGACCACTGACCCGAATTACGACCAGCTTGAAACCTGCATGGGGGAGATGTTGGGATGGCTAAAGCAAAACAACATGTCAATTAATCATAAGAAGACTGAAGTAATGTTTATGTCCAGTAAAATGGACTTTGAACCACCTCCAGCAATCACACTCTGCAATAATACCTACAACTCGAAGAAAGAAATAAAATATCTAGGAGTCACAATCGACAGCAAACTGAAAATGGAAAAACACCTCAGCAACACCAACAAAGCCATCTTTCACAAGCTTAGAGTACTACGACCCCTGAGGAACGTACTGGATTCGTGTGATTTCCGATCAGTTGCACAAGCACTCATCATGCCCCACCTTGACTACTGCAACGCCATCCTGCAGGGTCTACCAAAGAAAACCACTAACATATTACAACTGGCACAACACGTAGCAGCAAGGATCATCATGAAAACAAGCGTCACTGAGCATATCACACCTGTATTGATGGAACTGCACTGGCTCCCAGTTGCTGCCAGGATTCAATGCAAAACATTGGTAACGACATTCAAGTTAATTCAAAACCTGGCCCCCTCATTCCTCTCCACCCTGATCTCCATACAACCTACCACCAGAAGCAGGAGAACCATAAACTCAGACACACTAATAGTCCCAAACAGCATTAGGCACGTAAAAGTCAGTACTAGTCGCAGAGCGTTCTCCTTCTCTGCCCCCACTTTATGGAACCAGCTCCCACACGAGCTGAGAGCAATTAAAGACATAACCGATTTCAGAAAAAAATTAAAAACGCACCTGTTCAATTGTCACTATATACAGATGTAAATCCAAGAAGTTAAAAGAGAGTGAATAGCTGTATGTAAAACTGTTCACCTGTTCAATTGTCACTACATACAGATGTAAAGCCAAAAAGATAAAAGAGAGTGAATAGCTGTATGTAAAACTGTACATAGATGACGGATAATCGCGTGTGTAAATGTAAAATTGCTTGTATAAATATATAATCGATTGTGATAGTAATTATGGTCTAAATATAGACCCTAATATGTGTGCTGTGTATTACCCCTGTTCTCTCTATCTATGCCCCAAATTTTCTGTCTTGATTTTTTGACAAATCCCAAACTTGTAATCAAACCGCTGCTGATCGCTGGAAGTAGCGGTATATAAGTATTTACTAAATAAATAAAATAAATTATTTAGATTATATTATGTAATAGAATTGTAATGTAGTAATCGTAATGTTCTTGATGGTGGATTCTTTGTAAGTCACTGGGGGTTATGTTGTTGGTATGTCAGAAGCTGTGTGGGTGAGAAAAGGTGTTGGATGTGAGTGTACTAGATTAGTGTGGGTAAAATAAAGGCAGAATAGGTGATGTTTAATAGCTTTTCTGAATTGCGAGAGGTCAGTAATTGATCTTATATGAGGTGGGAGATTATTCCAGCATTTAGGAGCATATAGTGTAAATGCTCTGTTTCTAGTTGTTTGGGTACATTTGATGGACTCAGGTGGTATAGATAGCGTATTGTTGGTTGTTGATCTTCTTAGTCTGTTAGTGGGGATATTTGTCAGGAGTGATGAGAGGAATGTGGAAGATATCCAGTTAATTGCTTTAAATGACAGGATTAATGCCTTGTAGGTGACTCTGCATTGTACTGGTAGCCAGTGTAGGTCCATAAGTATGGGAGTTATGTGTTCTTTTCTAGAGATGCTGGAGAGAACGCGGGCTGCTGTGTTCATTGCCATTTGAAGAGGATTGAGAGAGCTTTTAGGGAGTTCATGTAGGATGATGTTGGCATAATCAAAGTGTGGCATTACTAGTGTCTGGAATACTGTTCTGAAGTCGTCCGGTGCTAGTAGAGGTCTTAGATGTCTTAGTGTCCGTATTTTGTTGTAAATGGACTTGGTGGTATTCTTTATATGCTCTTTAAAGTTAAGCTGTTGGTCTATTGTAATCCCCAGATATTGTATTACAGACTTGCATGGGAGCTCAGCGTCACAGACTTTCAATGAAGCGGGGGGAGAGAAGTCTTTGTTCCTGGTTATGAAAAGGACTTCAGTTTTTCTTAAATTTATGCGAAGATTCTGGGATAGGAGCCAATCGGTAATTGTATTGAAGCATTCAATAAGTGGAGCAAGGTTTGGCTGCTTAATTTTAATTGGGGCGAAAATCAGTACATCATCCGCATATATAAGACTGGAGATGTTAAAAGAACGGATGATATCACAAATGGGTTGCATATAAATGTTAAAGAGTAGAGTCGACAGGGATGATCCTTGGGGTACTCCTTGTTGCTGATGGAATGGTTCCGATGTTGAGGGACCTATCCGTACTTGCTGCCAGCGGTTCATGAGATAGGATTTGCACCATTCCCAGGCAAGGCCGTGAATTCCCTTTTCCTGGAGGCGGGAGAGGCGTTGTACATGGTTAACAGAATCGAATGCAGCCGCTATATCAAGAAATATGAGCGCAAACCCATTCTCAATTTATCTTAGAAGAAGAGCTCCATTGTTCATGCATGCAATGGAATAAAACCAAGATTATTTAGTTAATTTCTCGTTGCATGAAGTCATCTGGCACTATTAGCATTCCGGAGTAACTGATCACTAATGTCAGGCAGCCAGCAATGTATAGAATTAATCAGTTCTTAATTACAAACAAAGCAGAAAAAAAATTGTAAAGGTGATGGATGGAGGATGATGGATGCCCATAAAAATATGGCAGAAATAAGAGAGAAAGGAAGAGAGAAACAGACCCAGTCTCTCAGTCAGCTAATCCTTAAATTATGATTGTGTCCACTTTGACCACCTAGATCAGAGGTGTCAAATTAATCTCCTAGAGCAGAGGTGTCAATCTGCAAACTTGGAGGACTGCAAACTGCTTTTTAAGATATACCCAGTGAACGTGAATGAGCTACGCTTGCGTGCACTGCCTTAACTGTATGCAAATACAGTTAATGCATATGCATTAGGGATATCCTGAAAACAAGATAGTTTATGGCCCTCTAGGACTGCCGTTTGATACCCTTGTCACAGACTTAATGAATGTTGTCATATTTTTCATAATGTATACTGTTTCTATTGTACAATACCTAGAAGATAATTTTATAATCTTCCATGTAGTTAAGGCACATTACCATGCATGTATGTGAGGCCTATTTTATAAATTGAAATATATGAATACTTTACTTGATAAAATAGTGACGTAATGATATTCTTGAATTTAGTCATGCAGTTTGTGATAAGGAAGCTTAGCATAGCTCAGGTAGGAGCTATAGAAAAGATGATGTGACTCTGAACAAGCAACCTGTCAGTTCTGGTAGAAGTGAGAAAACAGAGTTTTCACATAAAAGACTACCAGTCCCAGAATGCACCAGGTTTCCAGCAGCCATGAGAGGGGCTGAAGTGAGAAAATGTGTGTGCAATCAAGAGAGCTATGAGGTAATCCCTAAGCACTCATCTCAAAGGGCAGGGCCTGATTCAACACAGCTGCGCTGTGTTAGGGAGCAGCACACCTTAGGAAAGAATAAGAATAGAGCTTATTCTTCAGATAACAGCTTCAAGAACAGCTTCAGCTACAGAGGGAGGAAGAGATACAGAGACAGAGACAGCAACGGCTACAAACTCAAGCACCAGTATCACCTGGAGAAACAGAAGCCAAGCCAAGCGGATAGAGAGAGAAGGAAACTCTCTGGAAGGAAGAGAAGAAAGGCCATTGGAAGGTCTGGGAGATTCCAAGGCAGTACCCATACTGGGAGGTATTCCAAATGCCAGCAGAGTCCATTGGACTGGATTCAGCCAGAGGAATGGAGTGGCAGAGATAGGAATCACCAGTGGCTACCTGGAAGAGAGAAGACTGCATGTGGAAGGGACTTTCAGACCAAGGCCAGAAGGTATGTGAGAGGAGATCCAGTGTCCAGGGATCAAGATTGGAAGGCTGGACATCAGAATTGGATTACATACTGGCCAGGCAATACAGAGAGGAATAATGATAGCAGGAGAGGCTCAGGTATGAACACTGATCCAGACCCTATCTATAATAGAGAATGGCAGCAAGGGAATAAGCATTCTCATGATAGTGCCTTAATGAAAGACTCGTCTGTGCCAATGTATGATAGTGACCCTATGCTGATTGATGAAGGGGGAGATACAGCAGATGAAAGTACAGTTTACATGGACTGTTCTCTATCTAGATGCTATTGCTAGCTTTCTGTGAGCAAACACATCAGCCATCACAAAGAAACCTAACTTTGTTCTTTATTTCCACTGCAAACAGCTCTTAAAGCAGGATTTGGGTTCACACAGTAGCAGCCAGCCAGCTAAAGGCTTACAGCTGGTCAATTGATAGTAATTAAAGCTGCACCTGATTGTGTGTGTGAGCAAGGGAGAATCACTGCTGAGATCTGCGTGGAAAATAAGCAGAAGTTAACCTAACCAGCAAAGTTTATTCTTTTCTTTGTGCCTTTGTATTTGGTAATTATTTGCTAAGAAAACATTAGCTAATTGCCTGACAAGCTGAAGGTTGTTTTCTGGTTTACTTTGTGACTTTTTGTTATCCATTTAAACACTGCAAGCAAGTAACCTCTTTTATATTGCTAACAAGCATACATGTGCTGGGTGAATTAAACCCCATCAATAAAAGAAGTATTTTATTGACCTTACCACTTGGTTTCACAACTCAATTATTGTCATCAGCTGTGTTTGGGAGTGAATGAACTATAATACCCACAATACCTTGCAAGGTGCATAGCCTGCCCACCTCAATATCGGGCCCCATATGTCTTATCTAGTCTGCCCTTCTATATCAAATACTCTTAGAGATCTTCTGTGTTTTGTGATAATGACAGCACTGCTGAGCAAATGCAATGGGAAGAAAATGAGCAATATACCTTTAAGAGTAAAGGCAGACAAGGTTCCCATAGAAACCTCAAGCTTCTAGCTAGAACTGAGCCCGGTCATAGCAGTGACGTAGGAGCTGAGTGGAGCCCTAATGAGTTTCACATGAGCAGCCAGAAGGGTGGGGCTGCTGAAGAAAGCCGTTTTAAACCTGCCTCAGAGTTCAGTGCAGGAAGGCAGAAAGGAAGGCAGCGTGGACAGCAGCAGACAAAGCAAAGAGAAAGGCAGCAACGAGGAAAGTTATGGAACCCAGAACAAGCTAAGAAGGATTCTGGAAGGTCTATTTCCTATACCTCAGGAACACTGGAAGCAAACCCAAAACCTCTGCTAAAGCTACCAAAAGAAAAGGTAGAGAAGTTTACCTTCACAAGGGGAGAGAGCTCTGATTGCAGAGAGGGCATTGCAAGTGAGAAAGGTACGTCTGCTATAATCCCTAGCAAGAGACATTCTGAAGATATTATACAGCAGTTAAAGACCAGTGCTAACCAGAGCCGAGATAGCACTGCTGTGAAAACAACTCCAGTCAGAACCAGAAACATTCCAAGTAAGTGTTGTGAGACAGATTTAAAGTCTCTAGTTAAAAGCTTACGAAGGAATCAGTTTCCTGCTTTAGACAGAGTGACTGCCACCCAGAGGGAACAGTTTATTGAACAGTTGCAGGAAGTTCTTAGTGACCTTCAGTCTAAAAGTTCCCTAAAGCAAGAGGATAATGGAGATAGTGAGGAGATGATTATTGATGTGGAAAAATCTCCTGATATGAATGACGTTTGTGAGATGGATTGTTCTTTTTGTGAGACCAATCACCTGGACTTACATTAATCAACCTTTGCATGAAAGGAATGCAAAGTTGTTTTCTGACTCTCTGAAAGAAGGACATTGTGCTCAAATAATTAACCCTGCTTGAGTGTTTGCTGTGAAGAAACAGTTTACGTTTGCTTTATTTCTCAACTTTAATTGCTCCTGTTTTTCCTATTGTTTTGGGAGAAAATAATCCATGCCATGTTTTGAGCTATGAATCTATGTGAAAGGGAAAAACCCAAATAAATTTATCTGTTGAATGAACCTCGTGCCACAACACTTTTGTTGGATAGTAACCCAGACTACAAGTCCCAGCATCCCTTGCTGGCACAATAGCCAAGGACATACTTGAAGACAAAATAGAGGTCACCCTTGCCCTAGAGCCACCGGCCCTAGGCGGGGGGCAGGACAGTTTGTCCCAAGCTTTTTTGAATTCAGATACTGTCCTTGTCTCGACTACCTCCACTGGGAGACTATTTCATGCATCTACCACCCTTTATGTAAAGAAATATTTCCGCATATTACTCCTGAGTCTATCCCCTTTCACTCTCATCCTGTGTCCCCTCATAGCAGAGCCTGCTTTCAATCAAAAGAGGCTGTTCTCTTGTGCATTTATGGCATGGAGATATTTAAACCTTTCTATCTCCTCTATCTCATTTTTCCACTAGCTTATACATATTAAGATCTTTAAGTCTGCCCTCATATACTTTATAATTTATTTATTTACATTCTTTTATATACCATGCTATTCTGCATCAGTGCGGTTTACATTGAACAAACTGAAATTACATTGAACAGGGCATTATAACTTGGAGATAACTATTTTACAGGGAACATGAGCTATGGAGGGTTAAGTGGCTTGCCCAAGACCACAAGGAGCACCTGTGGGACTAGAAACCCCAGTCCTTCCAGCCCAAGGTTGCTGTCCTCTAGTGGGATTTGAACCCCAGACCGTCCAGCCTGAAGTACCTTGCCCCAACCACTAGGCCACTCCTCCACTCCACTAATGAAGACCACTAACTATTTTAATAGCAACCCTCTGCACCAACTCCATTCTATTTATGTCCTTTTGAAGGTGTGGTCTCTAGAATTGCACACAATACTCCAAATGAGGTCTCACCAAAGGCTTATACAGAGGCACTATCACCTCCTTTTTTCTGCTGGGCATTCCTCTCCCTATGCACCCAAACATCCTTCTGGCTTTTGCCGTTGCCTTTTCTACCTGTATAGCCACCTTAAGATCATCAGAAACAATTATGTCCAGGTCCCACTCTTCTTTCATGAACAGAAGAACTTCGCCCCCTACACTGTACCGCTCCCTTGGATTTTTGCAGTCCAAATGCATGACCCCGCATTGTTTAACATTAAATCTCAGCTGCCAAATTCTTGACCATTCTTCAAGCTTTGATAGATCCTTCCTCATGTTATCTACTCCTTACTGGGTGTCTACTGTATTGCATATTTTGGTATCATCCGCAAAGAAGCAAACCTTACCCGACAGCCCTTCCGCAGTACCACTAACAAAGATGTTAAAAAGAATTGGACTAAGGATAGATCCCTGTGGTACACCACTGGTAACCTCTTTCTTCTCCAGTGAGCTCCATTCATCTGTACCCTTTATCGCCTCCCACTCAACCAATTTCTAACCTAGTCAGTCACTTTAGGGTCCATCCCTAGGGTACTCAGTTTGTTTATAAGTCGCCTGTGCGGAACGATGTCACAGGCTTTACTGAAATCTAAGTACACCATATCTAGGACTCTCCCTCTGTCCAACTCCATGGTCACTCAGTCAAAGAAATCAATCAAATTTGTCTGACAAGACCTGCTTCTGGTAAACCATGCTGCCGTAGATCCTGCAATCCATTGGACACCTAAGTCCTATGCATGTCCCTTGTAGAATTACCGAGCGGCGAATGGAGGTCACAGATGCCTTTATTGTATCTCTGTACTTGAAAGCAGTCCGGTAATGACTTCTTCGGGAGAAGCGAGCCTCAGACAGTGTCAGGCTCGCTTCTCCTGAAGAAGTCATTACCGGACTGTTTTCAAGTACAGAGATACAATTGCATATTAGCATTCACTCAAAAGATTTTCACGGAGTGCATATCTGCATATCCCCTGAAGAAGGCGTTTGCCGAAACGCGTTGGGGCATAATCAGTAAAAGCATCTTTGACCTCCATATGCCGATCGCTTCTTGTGTTTGCATCTCTTTGCTGTGAGGGCATCATGCTGTCTTTGTGTTCCTTGTAGAATTACCTCAATAATCCTTAATGGCACCTAGAGGTTGTTGCCATGAGTTATGTATACTTAATACCGAACCATCTATAGATATTGAAGCACATTAGCTTTCTGTGCCTAAGACATTTGCTAGAAAATTGTGAGCTTAGGACCATAAGAGCCATGTTTAATTCTTGTTACACAGTGATCCATATGATTTAGTATTACAACTCTGTCTAGTAAGATGGCTGCATTTTTCTCTGCCCTTCTTTCTCATGCCCTCTTGAGAGATCCTAGATTTAAAGTTAAACCTTGAGACATTCTAGGTATGTTTGCTTTGTGTTTTTTACCCCCATTATCTGACCTGGTGTTTCTTTGACTTGAGGCTGATTATGATATTAACTGCAAGGAATATCACCTTCCTATATTATGATCTACTGCAATGTAACCTTGACCTCAGTGCCTCCAGCACACAATCTAAGAAGCTTCTTTTATAATATATCTGCAGGTGGACACATTCAAATGCCAGATGTCCTATTCATCATCATAACACTCATCTCATCTGTTGTGTAGGAGGGAGAAATGGTGCAAAATGGAAGATATTTCTGAAACACAGTTGCTTGTTATTTACATTCTGCTCTATGAATTAGTCAATTTCTTCCATATGTCTGCTTCTACTTTCCACTACAGGCAACGAAATGTCTAAAATCTCCAGTTTTTTGGGCCCAGCAATATGATGCTGATATTTAGGCTTGACTTACTCGTCTCTATAAAAATACTTATGGATGTGCTCAGTATTATTACAGTTTAGCTATAAAAGTGAAGGTATTGACATAATGCTAGAATGCTTGCATGACTGGAAGAGTTTGCACCCTAGAAAAGGGAAAATGGGGATATAATTAAGTGGTATATCATTTGGGGCACAAAGTGCCATTTTTTTTTCTCGTACCAAAAAAGAAGCTAAATGATATGGAATGAACAGGTCTGCATCATTAACATGATCTCTGGGTTAGTAAATCTTTTGAAAAGAACCATACTGGGATGTTTCGTCACCGCACTTTTACTCCCAGCAGCTTGTGCCTTGAATTCCTTCTCTCTCCCTAGCCTCCACCAGCTTTAACTGTTCCATTGCTTCTCAGTGAATCATCTTTTCCCCCTTTCATCCTTTGTTTGCTTGCTCAACTGCTCTCCTCTTCATCCTCAGCTTCTCCTGGCAACAATAACAAGTCCCTGATTTAACTGCAGAGCCCCACTTCTGCGACCTCATCTGGAAATGGATGGTGGCGTAGAAGTTGTTGTAGTAATAGTAGTATCATCAGGATATCTGTTGTTACCCACTCAATTCAAAGTGAGGTCAGGGAACTGGTCAGTTAAGTCACTTTTGAATTAATACTTTACTCCTGTCTTGTGGAATGATTACAGAAAGAGACAGGAGAAGTTAAAAGAACAGATGGGAGTAAGAGAAAATGAAGCATGATAAACAAGAAGAGAGATGGGGAGGATAAAAAAGAAGACAGAAAAGAGAGGGGGCTAGAGATGGAAGGAAAGGAAACAAGGAGAGGTGAAAATGGAGCAGAAGTGATGGGGATTGAAAGAGTAGTCTTTTAGTCAATAGTATTGCCAATTTCACAAAGGCCTACTGGCTAATATAACCATGTAAAAACATCGTGAGCTAAGTCAGGTTTTCATTTAGAATTTTTATATAATTTAATTTTTGCACCCCTCCATATTTGCACCCTGTGCAGTTACACTGTTTATGCAGCCTTTGGTATGGCTCTGTGAGGTGCTTTCAGTTTGGCCTATGGATTTGCTTTTGGGTTGGTTGGCATGGGCCTAGTCTTGTATTCTGTTTTGTGTCCAGTATGGAATCATCCTTGATTCTTGAACTGTTGTGAAGATTAGAGAGCATGGCAGAGGCTTTACCTAACCTCTGCCTGAATATGGATGAGAGAATTGAAGTGCTGGCTTGCTTCTCAATCCTAATTGAGGAGTCTGGAGTTCTGGAATGGACTTTTCCTGTCAGAGAAGGTGTGGTGGGAAGGCGCTTTCAAGTACTGAAAAACGGAGTGAAGTAGGATCACAGGGAGAAGAGAGAAAGGCATTTTTTCTGCTAAGTGCTCAGGAGACCTAGCCTAGGATTTCTTTGCTAGAGGCCAAACAGGTAACTATTTAGAGATAAATATCTTAAAGGGATACCACCCAAATCAGCAAAGACTGAGTAGTTCTATTGAACACTACATCCTGTTACTGTTTGAACTGGACATTTTACAACAGGGCTTTGAAGGGATTTACTTCCCCTCTGTGGAGAGTCTGCTGTCTGTGTGTTGGCTGAATGAAGGAGTAGGAGAGAGCCCAGGAAAAACTCTTCTGTGACCTGGAGACCTAACAGGACCTGCCTGCCACCTGAAAGGGGTAACATGGGCATTGCAGTAGTGCACACTAATGTTTTTGTAAACATGACCCTAATTGACTTAATATGTATTAATTCATAGTTAGCACATGCAAAATTGACTTAGCATGCACTAAATGTTTCAAAGCATACTACTAAACCAAATGTATGCTAACAAATGCATATTGCTAGTATCTGACTGATGCTGCAGCTGGTCGCACTACTGACAGTACAAAGTACAGGAATGAGGTAGGCCTGTGCCATAGTGGAAGACCTTGCCAGTGGAAATCCTGATGACCATATGTGCTGCGAGGTGCTAGTGCAGGCTATGACAAATTAGTACTTCACCAAGCAATACTCAGTAGGTGGGCATGGTACTTGTTGCCTTACTAGGGAGCAAAACATTGCATACAATATCTAAAAATCCTAGTTTGGCCATGGCAAAGACCCATCTAAATTCAATAGGGTTGATTTTGCATTGAGAAGGATTTCAAGTGATTTTCTGCAAGGACAAAAGTTAAGAGGGATACGAAAGAGCAGGAGCCGTTGTGCTTGCAGGGCAGTGGACATTTCTCCAGGACCAAGCAGGAAGTCAGTCCTCACATATGGGTGACGGCGGCGCTGACGGAGCCCCCGTGCGGAGCATTTCCCCAGCTTTCAAAGAAAGCCTTTGGGAATGCAGCGCGCCTGCGCGGTCCCCTTCCCGCCCAAGGATGCCATCTTGCCCAGTCTTCTTTTTTTCCGTGGTGCCCGACAGACGTCTGTCTTAGTCACCCGGTTAAAAGTTGATTTTTCCTTCGAAGATTCGTGGTTTTTTGCCGGTTTGACGCCGGTTCCCTTCCCGCCTGGGCACGGTACACCGGTATCGAGCCCGGAGCTACTTTTTTCGTTTTTTGTCCTTAGAGACTAGCGTTTGCGCCTTTTTTCTTTTTCACTGGCAGCCCGGTCTGTTGACCTTGCAGGGGCCCTTTTTCCCCCAATGGCTGCCAGCGGGTTCAAGAAGTGTGATCGGTGTAAGAAACTGATGTCTCTCACCGATACACACGACTGCTGCCTCCGGTGCCTTGGGCCCGATCATGACCCGATGATCTGTGGCCCGTGCGGCAAAATGTCCTCTAAGGCGCTGAAGAGCCATCAACATCAACGAGAAAGGATCTTCTCTGACTCCGCTTCCGGCCGGGTCCGGACATCGTCAGAGGCCTTGACGTCTCGGGAGTCTGACCCCGAGCATCGTCGGGGCTCCTCTGAGCGGGGGTCTCCCTCACGGGAACACAAAAGGAAGAAGAAACCCGCAAGGGTGGCGTCGGTGGACGCTCTTGGTCCCTCGAGGGCCAGGTCGCATAGCCCTGACCGCCGTCCCGGGTCTTCGGAGTCGGAGAGGCCTGCCAAATTGCCTCGTGTGGAGCCAGAGTCCCTGAGTCACGTGAGTGCTGTTGTCCTCGTGGACTCTCCTCTGGGGGAGCCGACGTCGGGCCCGATGCCGTCGGGGCTCGAGTCGGGGGCTGCTGAGTCTCCTGAGCTCGGACTCAGGTTGATGGCATTAGAGAGCAGCTTGGCTGCCTTCATGGAACAGCAACGGATGCTGATCGCCGGTCTGACCGGTGCATCTGCCCCGACCACCGGGACCTCGACATCCAAGTCGACCCCGGAGACCGAGCCAATCCTCGAGTCAATGCGGTCTCGAGTCGATCCTCGGCCAAGATCTCCCTCGGCCTCCCATATGGGGCCGAGGCCGTCGACGCCGGTACCCTCGGCTTTGGGGCGGATGGCATCGGTGCCAGCTTCATAAAAATCCATATTACCTCAAAAGAGCTGATGTCATCAGAAAGTCCACACAGCTGCTTGTTTCCTTTGACCCAGAAGAATTGGTTTTCCATTCAACAAAAGATCTTTAGTAAATGGGCAGCTGCCATTTATCCACTTCTGCTATGGACAAGCTGGTGCTCTTCTAAAGAGAAGTCTCATTGAATCAGAGATCCTGCTCTTCTGAAGTCTGTTTCACTAGATACCATTTGTAAAGCCTGTTACCTGGTGCTTGCTTCATATATTTGCATCTTATTACTGCTTTGACCAATCCACAATGAATATTTGGTGGAGCTGTGCTAGCCAATCTGTCTGAGTGATATTGCAGCTCTTGTATGTTTTTAATGAGCCTGGGAATCACTCAATTGTATGCTTGACTCAGTCATGCCTGTTGATGGAAAAAGCATTGTTGCTTATTAGGGAGGCTATTTTATAAGCTCTATTCATGATTTTGATGTCGGCATATAGATGTTCAAAGCATGGAGATGTCCCTGGAACCATTTTAGAAAGCGGTTTTAAAATTATCCCAAGCATGAGGATGTCCAAATCAGAATAGGGCATTCAGAAATGACCTGAATGTCCCAGGCCGCGTCCAGGTTTATACCTGCTTCAGGCATGAATAGACATTGGAAAAGTGCTCATTTTGCTGGCCAGCCATCTGGAGGGTGTGTAGAAGGAATTATACTCACATTGCCTATATTTTCAATATTGATAATGAACACTGACAAGGAATTCAGCCTCTAGTTTTCATTTTGAACATCCCCATTTGCAAACAAGCATGAGACAGACATCTCCTCCCCACTTTTTGTAAAGGGGATGTCCATGTGGACGCCGATGTGGCCGCCCACATCAGGGGCATCTATGTTTCTAAAATCAGGCTCAAATAGAGACATCCCTGGCCTGTTTCTGCACATTTAATCCTGATTATACCAGATTGCACTCTGATGCCCTTTCTAAAATGTCACTTTAGTTATGTTTTATATTTTTATTTTGTTTTTGCAGTTAGCTTTTGCAATTTTTTATTTATTTTTGTTATCTTAACTGCAGTCTTTCTCAAGCCAGTCCTGAGGTGTTCCCTAGCCAGTCTGTTTTTTTAGGATATCCACAATGAATATGCATGAAACAGATTTACAGATAATGCAGGCAGAGCATACATATCTATCTCATGCATATTTATTGTGGGTATCTTGAAAACCAGACTGGTTAGGAGGTACAGTAAATAAGGATGAACTGGAGAAATACAGTAAGGCAGTGTATAATTTTACTGTATCATTTTTACTGTTTATGTTTATTGCATTTGATATACTGCACTTCACATACTTACACCAGGGTGGTGTACATTAAAACAAATTAGAAAAGGAAAAACAGAAAAGGAAGTTCATATCTTGATAGGAAAGAGGTAGCAATCACACAGAGGAGAGCAGAGTCAGAAGGGAGTAGGGCCAAGAGAGCTATGGACCTGGAGGGGATATCTCAAAGGCTACCTGAAAGAGGTGGGTTTTGAGCAAGGATTTGAACTTGATGTATGAGGGTTCGAGGCAGAGGTCGGGGTGTAGTGCATTCCATAATGAGGGGCAGAGGAAGTAAAAAGCAGAGGTGCGAGTGGATTCTAATCTGACTCTGGAAGCGGAAGAAAGGTGGAGGCAGTTGGCATGAATGTAGCGAAGGACCCGATGTTGGGAATGAAGATGAATGATATCAGAAAGGTAGTGTGATACTGCGGACCCTCTGGCACAAAGAAAAGAAGTTTTAAATCTTGAAAAAAACAAGATTTACATGCAATTTCCTGAAGGTCCACATAGAGGGAGCAGGAGAGCAAGCCTGGAAGCAGAGGAACCACGCCTCTATGGGCAGGACCTTGAATCAGTTAGTCCCGATTTAAGCAGGGACAGAGCTCAGTTAAGCAGAGCAGATCGGAGAGACAGAGACGGCGCCAGAGTGAGCGTCAAAGCCGGACTGGAAAGAGCAGCTCGGAGAGTTGGAGTCACTGTCAGACCTAGAACAGCTCAAGGAGTTGAAGCAGCTTGGAGAGCAGGCCAGAGAGTAGGCCGAGAAGCAGACCAAGGAATAACTCATAGAGCAGGCCGAGGTGAAGGCCCAAGAGCAGGCCTAGAGGAAGGCCAGCTACAACTGGAAGGAGCAGCATTGCAGAGAGCAGCCAAGGAAGGAGGTGCTCTCCCTTCCAGCCTGAAAGGAAGCCCTATCCAGGGAGAAGGACTGGGATACAAGCTGAGGAAGAGATATCCGGTTGCAAGGAATACCCAAGGAGAAAAAGGTACTTTTAAAAGTTTTTATAAAAGTAACCTGAAAGAGGAATGGAAAACTCAGAGGCCTGGGGAACAGGGAAGTGCTGAGAGGGCGCGGCCAGTAGCCAACTGCCACAGGGGTGGAAGTGGAGGACAAGCGCCACAGCAGCAGCCATGCCTCAGAGGAGTTACTCCCCATTCTAAAGGAGGAAAGACACCCAGGGAACACTTGAGCCTGCAAGAAGTGGAGGACATTCAGGCTAGGCCTCAAGCCTTTCCCAAAAGAGACTGCAGGAAGTTTAAAGGTGAAACAGTGGTTGCCTGCAAGTGTTTACCTAAGCCTAGCACAAGAGAGAAACAAAGGAATAACTTTTATCTGTATGATAAGGACACTTTTATGCCAAAAGTACCAGATAATCGCTCTAGGAAAAAGGCTAGTAATATTAAAAGCCGGGATAAGCGAACTTTTAATCTTGTAGCAGAAGAAAATCCAGAGTTCTACAATATAGCTAAAAGCCGACGCCCCAAACTGACAAGCCAACATTGGAACACAGTATGGCATGCTTTTAGAAAGCCTGAATCCAACCTTCCTGAGGTTTCAGAGTCAGACCCCTCAGAGATGGAGTGGATGCCAGGGGAATCTGAGGTTAATGAGGCCGTGGAACCCATGGATTGTAATTATTGCACAAGAGGAAAGTTTTAAGTTATTTGGGGCAACCAAATGTATGAAGAGAATACAGGATGCCTTATGTTTTGAGTTTGTGAAGATTAACAATGTTACTTTGAATGTTTTTGTGAATTGCACTTGATACAAGAAAGGATACAGCCCTGTTATTTTTCTCAACCGCATATTTTGAACCGTTTGCGTAAAGGTGAAATAAATGCCTTTTTCTTTTTCCCTACACTTGGCTAAATGTTGCTTTATTGGGAAGTTGACCACGAGGCTGACACAGAGGGCCGCTACCTCATGACCCCCGGAACAGGTCAACCCTAATACCCCTATTCTTATGAGCTCCCCAGCCCCGTGGAACCACTACGCCGCCACCAGAGGGGGCTGTGGGGGACAGTAGATGGGGGTATTCGTGTGCAGGGCTTTGTGGACCAAAGTGAGGAGCTTGAATTGTATACATTATTTAAGTGGAAGTCAGTGGAAATTGATGAGAAGTGGAGTGACATGATCAAAATGAGATGCACGGGCAAGAATCATGACGATGGTGTTTTGAACAAACTGTAAGCGGTGAAGCTGGTATTGTGTGAGACCTGCAAGAATGACTTTGCAATAGTTAAGCCGGGACATGACAAGTGTTAACCAAAAGGTGATTAAGGATGAGGTGGAAAGAAAAAGTCGAATAGCATGGATCTAACGGAAGAAGTGAAATGAGCGAGGAATAATGGCGATGGTCATAGAAAGTTAAAGAGGAGTCAAGGATAACACCCAGGTAACGAACGGATGGAACCAAAGGGGCAGTGATATCCTGAAGTCTTGGGTTGAGGGAGGGACAAGGGCTCCCAGCTGGGAACCAGATGGTGAAGCTTTTGAAGGATTTAAGTAGAAGAAGTTGGTGGACATCCAAGTAGTGATTTGGGTGAGACAGGTCTCTGACAAATATAATAATTAAAGGTATAGAAAAGGCAGAACAAGGATACATTCTAATATTTTTTTACATATTAGCAGCTTTTGATTCCATAAACAACAATAGACTCATAAAATTACTTCAGGACTGAGGAATAACTAACACCCCACTCGCTTTTTCCGATCCTACCTAACAGGCCGTCTGTGACAAGTCAAAATGGGAGAGAAGACATCCAACCCATTCAAACAACAAGGAATCCCCCAAGGATCCTCATTTTCCACACTACTGTTTAATATTTATTTACAACCAATCTGCAAAATCAATCAACAACACAACGTATTGTACCACATCTATGCAGATGGCTTAATATTATGAGTGCCCTTCTCCACAAAAAAACAGTTCAGGCAGCAATAAAAAGATGCTTCAAGGCTAACAGATCATTTAACTCTTGATAAACTACAGCAAGATCGGTTCATTTGTAATATGTCTAAGCTGTGGGGCAAGATGGCGGCAGGGTGTTTCTGCGGCTCAGATGCTCCACGCTTACCTCCTCTACTCTGGTGTTTCCTGCTATTCCTTGAATGCGATGGGACGGCGGAAGCAAAAGCAAGCCAGCCTACCCTCGGTCTCGGCACCTATTACCATCCCCGGGCAGCTGACTTTGGCGGCATGTGGGTTTTCTTAAGCTGCAGTTAGAGAAGCATCCTCAGCAGAGTCTCGGGCAGATATCTCGTCGGCTCTGAGTGCATCCGGGATCTGGTTATCCCCCGAACAGCGAGCCCCCCCGCCTCGACCTGGAAGTAGTTTACCACCTGATGGAGTGCTCCCTGCCAGTTTGCCAACGAGCTCTCCGGTGAGTCAGACTGAAGAGGGCTCCTGTGTGGTAACAGACGCCTTATCCCCTTCCTTTGAGGCTGCATCGGGTGTTAGAGGTGGGATAAGATCGGTCCTCCCGGGTGGGGGTATGGAAGCTGTGGTTGTGGGCCTCGGTGCTGTTCCAGGTTTGGGAGGCTTGACTAAACCTGCTGTTGTGAATTTAGAAGCACTGTGGGATGCGGTCGCGACCATGAATAGTTCCCTGCAAATGGTAGTGGGTGCAGTAAGTACTGATATACTCTCTCTAAAGACTGATGTTTCTGAGGCGAAAAGAAACCAGGAGGAGCAGGCTGGACGTCTGACCAGTGTCGAAGCTGAGCTGGAACATCTGTGAGGGCTCTGTGTGGCCCAAGTAAAGGACAAAATTCTGCTGTCCAGGAAAGCTGAATATTTGGAGAACCAAGTTTGTAAAAATAATTTGAGATTATTGAATTTTCCTAAATCTCCTATTATGTCTGCTTCAGAGATGGTCCGCAAATTTTTCCTGGAGGTGCTTAAACTCCCTGGAGATAATTTGCCTCCCATAGTGAGAGCACAGTATTTGTCTGTGAGCCCCGGCTCTCGTGGCTCCGCTTCTGAGAATCCATTTCAGAGACCCGGAGACCTTACTGCATTTCTAGAGGACTCTCTGGAAGTGGTGACTGACCGGACGACCTTGCTTGTAACCCTGGCTCTAGAGCTGGAGAAGTCATTAGTTCTTTGGGCTTTCTTTAGAAATTTCAATGTAACTTTTCTAGGCTCTAAAGTTTATATCTTTCCTGATCTTTCACGTGTAACCCAATTAGGGAGGAAGGAATTCCTTGGTCTTAGACCTAGGGTCCTTTCTCTAGGGGGAAGTTTTGTGTTACGGTTTCCCTCTCGTTGTATCATTACTTATAAAGTTTTTCTTTTCTTTGAGCTAGTCAGTTACTGGATTTTTTTGTTGCTAGGGAGGAAATTGTGGTGAGCACTGCACTCAATATGGCTGACGTATAAGTCTCATCCTTGCTTTTAGTTTTTTTTTCTATGATGTTACATTTTTCCTGGCACCCCTGGTATTACCTATTATTGTGGTCTAAATATGATGATAGAATGTTTCTGTATTTTCTTTTCTTTATGTTTTTCTTGGATTACAGTGTATCATCTTATTTTTCTCATTCTTGTCTTGAATGTTGTGAAAATCAATAAAAATTTAAATACAAAAAAACCTACAGCTAGATCGAAATCCTTCTAGTTTTCGCCATCGCCTTTTCTACCTGTTTAGCTACTTTAAGATAGTCAGACACAATCATGCCTAGATCCCACTCTTCTTTCACGGTCAGAAGTACTTCACCCCCTATACTATATCGCTCCCTTTGATTGCTGCAATCCAAATGCATGACCTTGCATTTTTAACATTAAATCTCAGCTGCCAAATTCTAAACCATTCTTCAAGCTTAGCTAGATCCCTCTTCATGTTATCTACAGCTTCCTAGGTGTCTACTCTATTGCAGATTTTCATATCATCCGCAAAGAGGCAAACATTACCTGACAGCCCTTCAGCAATATCACTAACAAAGATGTTAAAAAGAATCGGACCAAGGACAGATCCCTGTGGCACACCACTGGTAACCTCTTTCTCCTCAGAGTGAGCTCCATTTACCTGTACCCTTTGCACCTCTGACTCAATCAATTTCTAACCCAATCAGTAACTTTAGAGTCCATCCCTAGGGTGCTCAGTTTTCTTGTAAGTTGCCTGTGTATAACGGTGTCAAAGGCTTTACTGAAATCTAAATACACCATATCTAAGGCTCTCCCTGGTAGCTCAGTTAAAAAAATCTATCAGATTTGTCTGACAAGACCTGCTTCTGATGAATCCGTGCTGTCTCAGATCCTGCAATCCATTTGACTCCAGAAAACTCACTATTCTCTCCTTTAGTAGCCCTTCCAATAGTTTACTAACCACAGAGGTTAGACCAACCAGCATTTGGTTCTGAATGTCATCCTTACGTCCGCTTTTGTGTTAAGGAACATGTGCCTTTCTCCAGTCCTCTGGCACCATTCCCAACTACAAAGAGGCATTAAAAAGGTCAGACAGTGGAGCCGCTAGAATGTCCCCAAGTTCCCTCCGTATTTTTGGATGTATCCCATCTGGACCCATGGCTTTGTCTACTTTTAGTTTAGCTACTTCCTCACAAACAAACTCTTCTGAAAATCATTCAAGATCCTTGTCGCTTTGGTTACTATTTGTGGGTGTTTTCTGAGGTCCTGCTCCTGGCTCTTCATCTGTGAAATATTTGTTAAGCAATTCTGCTTTATTCTCATCATTTTCTGCATATTCCTCCCATGCACCCTTGAGTCTGACAATACCACGTTTGCCCCTCCTCCTCTCTCTAACATATTTGAAAAATGTCTTAGCCCTGCATTTTATTGCATTAGGTATTTCTTCCTCTTTTTGTACCTTTGCTTTCCTAACTACTTTGCTAGCTTCTCTAAGTTTTTCCAAATATAGATGCCTGTCTTCCTCCCTCTGTGATCTCTTGCATTTCATGAAGACCTCCCTCTTTTTCTTCACCTTTTCAGCTACTTCTTTTGAAAGCCATAGTGGCCTCCTTTTCTTTTTACATTTACAGAATTTTCTTTTCTAACAAAAAGGTTTGTTGCCCTTAAAATATCCCCTTTTATTTTTACCCACTGTTTTTCTAGATCCCATAGCTGTTCTCATCCTGCTAATGACTCTCTGAGGTATTGTCCCATCTTTGCAAAGTTAGTTTTTCTAAAGTCTAAGACCCTCGCTTTTGAATGGCTTTTATCAGCCTTAATACTAATACTGAACCATATCATCTGGTGATCACTGGATGTGAGATGATCTCCCACTATAACATCAGAATTACTTTTCCCATTGGTAAGCACTAAGTCCAGTATAGCCCCATCATGTGTGGGCTCTATTACCAGTTGCCTGAATAGTTCTCCTTATAAAGAATCCAGGATCTCCTTACTTCTAGATGACACCACTGTAGGGATGTGCCAAACCACATCTGGCATATTGAAATCACCTATCAGTAGCACTTCTTCTTTCATGGCAATACTGTGTATGTCTTCTATTAAATCTTCGCCCACTTCTACTCCCTGTGAGGGGGATCTGTATATAACTCCAATGCAAATGGATTTCCCTTTCCCTCTTTCTAGTTTAACCCACAGTGCCTCCTCTCTTATTTTTAAGCCTTGCAATTCTATAGCTTTAATATTATTTTTGACATATAGTGCCACTCCACCTCCCCTTCTTCCTACCCTGTCCTTCCTGAATCAAGTATAGCCCAGTATAATTACATCCCAGTCATGGTTTTCCATGAACAATGTCTCCTTAACTGCCACTAAATCCAAGTCAGTCTCTTCCATTAAATCCTCAACATCTTGGATCTTATTTTCCATGCTACAGGCACTTATACACACCACTTTCCAGGTGTTGCCCCTATTACCCATTTCTACAGAGGAATTTAATGTTTCACTTACCTGGGGTCTTTCTTCACTTACCTGGGGGCTCTTTTCACCCATCCCCAACGAATCTACTTGCTGTTATTATATCTTTGAGTGCACTAAGATTACCTTGCACTGTTTTGGACATGCAATAGACTACCATATCTAGTCTAGTTTGCAGCAACATTTATGCATCATCGGTATTTAAGGAAATATGCTGGACCTCATCTTCGTTAACTCATATCTCATCCATACCACACCCTCCCCACTCCCAACCACCCTACCTATCCTATGGTCTGACCACATAATTATAAATTTCCAACTTTCATTCTCCACCTCAACCACCCACACCTACCAGAACCAAGTGAATAGACAATTCAAACTCTTCAACAGAAAAGCCTTCACTGACGAAGTACTCCCTTTACTGGACACTCTACTTCATACATTGATACCCTTGTATTGAACTGAAACCAGGTAATTGAAAAGGCAGCTGCTGAAACCCCAAACCGATGTTATTCCTAAAGATTGCAAAAGACACAATGGTACTCGAGGCAACTCCGAAAAATGGAATGCAAATGGAGGAAGACAAAATCAACAGAGCATAAAAACTCTTACATGCTTCTACTACTCGAATACCATCAGGAAACTGACAACTGCAAGAGAACCTGCCACACAAAAATCATATACAAATTACTTAAGCGGCCAAAACAGCTCTTCCAGATAGTAAAGAATCTAACTCAACCCTCATACACAACCACATTGGAAACCCTTCCTGAACCTCAAACTCTAGCAGATCATTATCAAAAGAACAGGTCCACTTATCAGCCTCCATCACAGATCCCATCTTCAACCAACACCTACAATCCCTGGTCTACCTTTAATGTGATCAGCAAAGAAAACATAGAATTCACCATCACCACATTAAACTCAACCAAATCACCATTTGACCCATGCCGCTGCCCGGACTCTCCACCCCCCGGCGCTCCTGCCCAATCGGGGCAGTGGGAGCCAGCCCAGCTTGCAGCATTTAAGTGGCGTCCCTGCTGAGAGGGAGCCGCTGCCAGGACTCTCCACCCCCCCGGCGCTCCTGCCCAATCGGGGCAGTGGGAGCCAGCCCAGCTTGCAGTATTTAAGTGGCGTCCCTGCTGAGAGGGAGCTGCTGCCAGGACTCTCCACCCCCCGGCGCTCCTGCCCAATCGGGGCAGTGGGAGCCAGCCCAGCTTGCAGCATTTAAGCGGCGTCCCTGCAGAGAGGGAGCCGCTGCTGGGACTCTCCACCCCCCGGCGCTCCTGCCCAATCAGGGCAGTGGGAGCCAGCCCAGCTTGCAGCATTTAAGCGGCGTCCCTGCCGAGAGGGAGCTGCTGCCGGGACTCTCCACCTCCCCGGCGCTCCTGCCCAATCGGGGCAGTGGGAGCCAGCCCAGCTTGCAGCATTTAAGCGGCGTCCCTGCCGAGAGGGAGCCGCTGCCGGGACTCTCCACCCCCCCGGCGCTCCTGCCCAATTGGGGCAGTGGGAGCCAGCCCAGCTTGCAGCATTTAAGCGGCGTCCCTGCCGAGAGGGAGCCGCTGCCGGGACTCTCCACCCCCCCGGCGCTCCTGCCCAATCGGGGCAGTGGGAGCCAGCCCAGCTTGCAGCATTTAAGCGGCATCCCTACAGGGCACGCCCGCGCCTGAGGGCCTCGCCAGAGGGCCCTTTGGCATGGCCCTTAGGCAGTGGCAATTAGGTAGGAGGCTGGGAAGTCTCCCTCTGCTATTACGTCATCGCAGACGTTAAGCTTCCGCTAATCCCCCAGCCAGGATTCTATCCCCCTGCCAGCAAGGTGCGACAACAGAACCACACAGCCCGAGATCCACACGCGGAGGTAAGCCTTCAAACACAGCTCATGCTACCATAAAGAAACTAAAACCGAGACACTGCTATTACTATATACTGTGACATACTGTGATATACTGTTATACGTACTGTGATATACTGTGATATACATACTGTGATATACTGTTATACTGACACTATAAACAATTGCGTATACAGGGACAAATGCTTGTTATAATGCTTGCTATACTGTTTCTGTAAACTACCTGCATAGACTAAGCCTCTGCCTGATATATTGTTACTAGGAAACTGTAAACCATCTGCAATCTCTAGGCCACTGTTTGATACTTTGTTACTGCAAACCTCTGAACCCTAGGGCACTAGCTGTTTATACTCCACTCTAACCAACTGTAGATTCCGGACCACTATCTGAGACATCAACTCAAGGGCAGCAAATAAAGGCCAACCCAATATTCTACTTTACACACTGCACCTCTAAACAACAGTGAAATGGAACTCCTCAACTTTTTTCTAATATTATGCATGTGCATATTGGTTCCAACGCACACGTTCAACCCAAATGTGCACTACAGTCTGCCACACTTATTCAGTCCAATCTACTTTTTATACCCCCTCGCAATACCTTCACAGCCTCCACACAATCCATACCACATTGCCATTGACGAACCAGCACCCATACCAACTCAGATTCCCATCTTTCCCAGGAATAACAGGTCACAGAAGTATCGTAAATCTAAGACGCAGAGAATACAGGGAAACAAGCCCATGCTAACCCAAAACAAGCACATACCGACTTCCCAACCAGCGCATATTGCTTGCAGCATCATCCTCATCAATACCATGTCAATAAGGAACAAAACACACATCATCCACAACATCATCACTGATGAACAGCCTGACATCCTCTGTATAACAGAAACTTGGATCACTGACACCGACTCCGCAATAATAAACCAAATAAACAAACCTGGATACAAATTTTACAACTGCCCACACGCCAATCAAAGGGGAGGAGGAGTTCTCATAGTAGCCAAGACCAACTTGCAACTAACGACCACTTCCCTAAACTCAAATATGGACATCGACATACTCAAAGTAGAAAACACAGCATTATCCATCTGTCTAATCTACAGATCCCCCTCGTCACACCACGAAACACTGGCTTCAGTGCTAGAAAGCATCTCCACCACCCAATTCAACAAATTCCAAATCATCTTGGGAGACCTAAATTTAGCTTCAATGCTGCCTACTCACGTAGACACCTTCCTGGAAGCTATGTCACAACTAGGATATCAGCAAATCGTAAGTGGCACCACCCACGACAAGGGAAATACCCTAGACTTGGTTTTCACACCCACCAAACAGCAGCTGAACAATGAGAAACCCGTGATAAGGATAACTCAAGTGCCATGGTCAGACCACCACCAAGTTGAACTCAAAATAAAACTACCCTCCCTACCCAAAAACGCAAAGGCCAGGAGGACGATACACACGCAGAGGAGATTCAATAAATTCAACAAGGAAAATCTCATAAGCACCATTGCATCTCATATAGATTTGGAATGCACGGACCTCGATGCTCTAACAAACAGGTGGAACGAAGGTATACAAGATGCATCAAACCCAACATGGAAAACCCCATCGAACACAACTAAACCCAATTCAGAACCTTGGTACACAGAAACGCTGACCAGACTGAAGAGGGAACTCCGTAAATTGGAGAGGAAATGGAGACAAAACAAATCCAATGAACACAAGACTGAATACCTGACTCTTCTCGCAAAATATAAAGAGGAGGTCAACTCAGCGAAAAGAACGCATCACACTAACGTATTGAACAAGGCCATCAATAAGCCCCGTGAATTATTCGAACTAGTCAAATCACTAACCAAAACATCACAGGAGGACCACTACGACAACAAAATCAAGCCTCAAACCCTGGCAAATCACTACGCAAACAAACTTATGGCTACAACACCCACTCAATGTTTGAACGCAACCCATCCAGCGCCTCATCTCAACATGGCGACAAGCGCAAATCAAGATCAGGTATGGAGCAATTTTCACAAAATTGACAATCAACAAATTATTAACATAATTACAAACATCAACACCACCACCTCCCCACTAGATCCCTGCCCAGCCGCATGGATCAAGGCAGTGAAACAAGACATTGCACATCTCATCTCGCACATAGTAAACCTGTCACTGCAACAAGGAATCGTGCCTACACAACTTAAGAAATCGATCATAAGACCTATTCTAAAAAACAAAACACTCAACAAGGATGACCCAGCATCTTACCGCCCAATATCCAGCATATCTTTCCTTGCAAAGATCTTTGGAAAGGCCATGCTACTTCAACTGCAAGACCACTTGGACGACAATGGAACCCTAGATAAACAGCAATATGGTTTCAGGCAACATCATGGGGTTGAAACCCTACTTCTAGCACTACTCAACAACCTCCTCAAAGGCCTAGAAGACAAAAAGAAAATGTTTATACTCATATTCATTGACATCTCAGCCGCCTTTGATACAGTTCACCATGGAACCCTCATAAACCGAATTAAATCAATAGGAATATTAGGAACCCCCCTAAAATGGTTCTTCTCATACATATCAAACAGAATGCAACAAGTACAGTTCAATGGCGAAAAAGCAGAGGCATTCCCACAAACTCAAGGCATACCTCAGGGCTCTGCTCTCTCTGCACTCCTTTTCAACGTATATATGCAACCACTCTGCGAAATCTTCTAACGGCACAAAATCAACTACCACATTTATGCAGACAATATTATGCTGTACACACAACTTGACCCGGATAACCCAAACTACATCCAACTAGAAACGTGCCTAACCGAGATGCAAACCTGGTTACAGCAAAGCAACATGGCGATCAACCATAAGAAAACTGAGGTGATGTATATCTCCAGAAAACCAAATTTTGACCTCCCTGCAACAATCACCTTGTGCAACAATACATACCAAGCAAAGAATGAAATAAAATATCTGGGGGTAACGTTCAACAGTGACCTAAAGATGGAGAAACACCTCCGTAAAACCAACAGAGCCGTCTTCCACAAACTAAGGGGTATGTTTACTAAAACCCTGTTAGGGTGCGCGCCGCGCTAGTGTGCAGATGCCATATAAGGAGTGGGTGTTTCAGTCAGAAAAAAGCAAAACCGGGATTAATCATGCGCTAATGTGCGCTGCGCTCATGTGCGCCCCGCACATTAGCGCATGAGAAAGTTGCGCGGGAAGCATAAGTGGTGCGCTGATGTGTAAACACAGGAACAGAGCCACAGTACAATGGTTAAGACACTGACCAATAGTGCAGGGATCATGGGTTCAATCCCCCACTGTGCCTAAAAATGAAGGCTGGCTGAGGCATTACCTATTATGGGGAAGATTGCTTTAGGAGGCATTTTATTTTTATTGTAATTATCTCTACTAACAAACGCACTCTCAAAGCATGTTAACATAAGGCGCCCCATAAGGCATATTTTAAAGTGCACTGTCCGCCAAGGCACCCTAGAATGTTGCTTATAGGGCGCTTTATAGGGTGCTGTATGAGGTACCGCAAGGTCACAGCACTGTTTTTGAAAGCAGCACTGTGCAGTTTAAGGAATGAAAATCATAAGTAGGTGCACTGACATGCAAGGAGGAGCAACAGTGTAGCACAATGGTTAAGACACTGACCAATGATGCAGGAGTCATGGGTTCAATCCCCCACTGTGCCTAATGAAAAAGGCCTACTGTTATAGGTAATATTGCTGTAGGGGGCATTTTATTTTTATTTTAAATAGTGCTGCCAGCAAACACACCCTCAAAGTATTGTAACATAAGGTGCTGCATAAGGCGCCTCATAGGGTACCCCAGAGGGCACATTTTAAAGTGCACTGTCCGCTACGGCACCCTACAATGTTGCTGAAAGGGTGGCCTATAGGGCGTCATATAGGATGCCCTATGAGGCACAGCAAGGTCATAGCACTGTGTTTGATGGCAGCACTGTGCATTTAAACGCATGGAAATCTGAAGTAGGTGCGCTGACATGCAAGGAGGAACAGCAGTGTAGCACAGTGGTTAAGGCACTGACTGCTGATACAGGGGTCATGAGTTGGCTCCCCAGTGTGCCTAATACGTAAGGCTGGCTGAGGCCTCAGCTTTGCAATGTACGTATTGTTTTCTGCAGCACTTTATTTGTATTTTAGTAATTGCTTCCAGCAAACACCCCCTCACGTGCCGTAATTGAAGGTGCCGCATAAGGCACCCTATAAGGCACTCCATAGGGCACATTATAAAGTGCACTGTCCGCCATGGCACACTAAAATGTCCCCTATAGGGCACCCTATAAGTCGCTCCACAGGATAACGTATAGTGCACCTCATATGGACGGTAACCATAAGGTGCCCTATAAAGCGCCCTCAGAGGCACCTTATGGGTACAGTACGCTGAGAGTGTTTTTGCTGGCAGCAATAATGTACATGAAAAAGAGATAATGCTTTGGGAAGCCCTATCAAATAACCCCACTGTGGGTTTGAACCAACAACCTCTGGCTCCACAGGCAATGAAGTAACCATTGGGCTACAGCTCTATAGCTTCTAGCAAGCCCCTGGCTTGCTGCAGAGGGAGTGCACGTCACCACACAGACTGTCTGCTGTGGTCACCAGGATAGGGTTAGCACACCCGTACCCATGATGCACTGCACATGCAAATCAGCTGTCCACAGATAAACACAAGATGGGGTATGCACCCCTACAGCATCTCGGCCTGGTAGGGGGAACTGACCATGTGCACCCCCACAGCACCTTGGCCTGGTAGGGGGAACTGACCATGTGCACCCCCACAGCACCTCGGCCTGGTAGGGGGTACTGACCGTGTGTGTTACTGGCACAGAGTAGCTACACACCGTCACATTGTACAGGTACTGTGCTCACCCTGAGTGTGCGGTGGGGCGCCCAGCTCCAGGTCCACAGCACCTTCCATGGCAGAAATAGGCCATAGTGTAGGTCCCCAGCAGTGCTAATGTGTGAGGTACTTAGTTTCTGCAGAAACACCTTGGATATATCTGTCTGTCTCAGATCAGGTGTAGCCCCTATGGACCCCTAGGAGGATTATGTACCACCACCCTCCTCCTCCAGGGCTGAGGGTGGTAAACAGGTTCTCACATCAACAGATCCACATTCTACCTCCCTGCAATGGTGGCAGTAGAGGGGACCATCAACCCCGGTCCTGCTGGGGAACAGACACCCTACAGGGCAGTCAATGCAGCTCTGTGCACATCTATAACACAATAGCAGACAGACATTAGGCCTGGATATGCTAAGCTGCACCCCACCACTATCTGATATTCTCCTGCAGCAAGCCTTCAGCCGCTGCACCCTGCAAGGCACTCCCTCAAGACACATACCAGCTGCAAACAGTCTGCTAGCAAGTCCATAGTGCATGTTCCTGGTGGAAATGCATGCACCCAGAACTGGGATGTCAGCATACACAACAAGCAGATAAGTCAGTGACTGGGCCCCAAAAGGAAACCCATAAATATCACATGAAAAAAATACTATATAGCACTATGGGGGTGCCTAGCCATGCTGTGGTCACTGCACAGTCAGGGTGAGAGTGATCTCCCAGCAGGACATGCTGAGGCCACCCTGTCTGTGTAGGTGGTGGCCGGGCACTAAAATGTCCCAGCCAGTGCCCTATGCCCTGTGCAGGTGCATCCTGGCCAGGCCACCCTGTCCGGGCTATACCCATGGTACCTTGCTCCTCATTATGCACATTGGCAGGCCAATACTGGCAACAGTGCTGGCAGTGTGGGCTGTGGAGGGTGTTTTCAGCCACCACACACTGGATAGACAGACAGACACCCCTACACCTATGCCAGCATTGTGCTTCTATAGAGGAGTTTAGCAGCCCTGGCCACCACACCAGTCCTGGGCACAGTACAGGCATGGATATGGTACGCAATACTGTTGGGGGTCACTCCCCAGGTTGGTAAACACTGTCAGAGACCAGACCTGAAGCACACACCACAGACATCAGAAAGGTTGTTATAATGGAGCTCAATCAGCAAACTGTGCTTAACGTAGGAATTGCTATGTGCCAGTAATCATAGCAAACGTTTGATAGCTGTGTACCGTATACCCAGGTGTAGGGTGGCATTGCTAAGGTATGCAAGTGCTAGTATTGGGAGATGCACACAGGGCCCAATGTCCTGCCTCTCCAGGAGGCATTGGCCAATGGGGCCTGTGGGTGTGGGTGTGTCTGCCCCTGTTGGCTGCTGCTTTATGGCAGAGGTTCCCAACTCCAGTCCTGGTGTGCCAAACACTGTTCGGGTTTTCATGCTGTCCCTCATGAATATGCATGAGACACATCTGCATACCATGGGGGTGGTGCATAAATATGCAGCACAGGCATCTTTATTAGAGGCAGCATGGAACCTGAATGGTGTTTGGCCTTCCAGGACTGCATTTGGGAGACTCTGCTCTAGGTAATGCGGCTGTTTATGGTGTCTGTGCTCGGTGGGGTAAAATATAGGTGTATTAACCATGCGTATGTTCTCTGCAATAAAGGTTTGTCCTTACTATCACGGTTTAGTTGTGGGAAAAATTTGTGGACTGGATTGGCAGTAGCCCTAGCTGGGCTTTGAACCTGTGACCTTCTGTTCTTGCACACACTGTCTGTGTACACTGCACCACCGTGTTGCCACAGATATGCTGCATTCCCTGGGGAGTCCATGAATGTACATCCGGTAGGGCCTGTCTGTTGCAGTGCATTGCACCCACCTACACAGGGCTAGGCCATGGTCTTCTCTGGGCAGCTGCCACTGCCCCCCTCCACCTCCAGTACCCCATGCCATCATGCTGACATACCCTTCTGCTAGTGGTGCTGGTGGTACGCAGTCTCAGGCCATCCTGTGTGCGGGTAGGCGGCTGCCTATGGTGCGGGTTCTGGGGTAGGGGTGCCTGCATATCTGTCCGCACGTCTCCCAATCACCGCCTGCCACTGTTCTGTGCCCTTGGAGGTACCTGCTGGGTACTATCCCCTGTGACACTGTGATAGACACGCTCATGCCCATGTTGGGCCCTCATCAGTTGCTGTCTGGCTGCTGTACAGTTTCAGCATTCCTAGGTGCCAGCTAGGCATCTGCCTAGTCCGCACTGTGCCCCAGCTGCACCACAGCATGTGCCGCCTGCAGCCCTCTGTATCCCCTTTCCCAGCATCTGTCCAGTTGCCCATTCCGACATGCCCGCCTTGCTGCTGTGGAACATGGGCATGCCATAGGAAACCTGTCCAATGGAGGACGTAACCCTGATCAGTTCTATTTCACTGTGGGATCATTCACCTTGTATGGGGACGGAGCGTAGACCCTTCTAAAATTCATATTTATTTTTTGGGGATTTATTGGGAGTGTTTTTTGATGTTTCCCATTACTATCACTATTGCCCAGCTTGCTTATGATTGTTTTATATTTTGTTGGGGTCATTTTTAATGTTTATTTGCCCTTTTGTTCCGTGCACATGTATCACACTGCTCACCTTTTGTAGGTTTCCCTGGTTTTGCTGTACATTGCTGACAGAAATGGTTTCTCTTCCCTTTAAATCGGTTCTACCACGAGGTTTTCACTCGCGATATTTTTTTGCTTGAATTTCAGCCCCGCTCGTGTGCGGGGAGCCTCTCCACCCATTGACCCCGTCTCTCCACCCCTGGGGAGCATTCCTCCGCCCTCCGAGAGCCTTTCCACGCCTCTATCGCACATCAGCGCGCCGCGCACATGAGCGGGCACTTTAGTGCGGCGCGCATGTGTGTGGGGCACAAAAACACATCATTAGCGTGCGCTAAGGTACCTTAGTGCACGCTATTGTGCGCCGCGCACTTGAGCGCAGTTTAGTAAACATACCCCTAAGAGTCTTACAACCACTACGGAGCATCATTGAACCTCACGACTTCAGGTTTGTTGCACAGGTACTCATCATGCCACATTTCGACTACTGCAACGCCATTTTACAGGGCCTACCAAAGAAAACCTTAAACATTCTATAAATGGCGCAAAATGTAGTGGCTAGGATCATTATGAGAAAAAGTTTTGCTGATCACATCACACCTGTATTGATTGAGCTACACTGGCTCCCCATTGCTGTTCGTATAAAATATAAAACACTAACAACCACTTTCAAACTCATACATAACATAGCACCGTCCTTCCTCTCCACCCTAATCTGCTCACCACCGCCCAACAGAAGCAGAAGAACCATCAACTCAAACAACCTCCTCGTTCCAGCAGATATAAGATCTGTTAAAGCCAGTACTAATAACAGAGCTTACTCATACACATACACTCTGGAACCAACTGCCGCCGGAACTACGAGCTAGCAAAGACCCAATAGACTTTAGAAAAAAACTTAAGACTTACCTGTTTCAGAGTCAGTACAACTTGATTTAAACCAAGGGTTTAGCTTTGCCACCCTGGGAGACAGGGATGAATTTATGTAAAATGTACTTATATAAGTTATTGTTCCTTTATGTATTGCTCATTCATGTAAAAATGTACATATGTAAGTTATTGCTCCTCTCTACAAATTGAACCCATTACAGTGTGTTGTGCTTAACCTACGAATCAACATGTATATATCCAAATTTTCTGTCCTGATTATGACAGTTTTCCAATATGTAATCAAACTCGCTGCTGATCGCTGGAAGTAGCGGTATATAAATGTTTGTTAAATAAATAAAATAAATAAATGTCCAGTGAGCTGGTTTAAGGCATCAAAGAATGAGCTCAGTCACACCCTACTGAGAATCACCCAACTCTATCCTACAAGGTAACATGTCTAAACAACTCAAATCCTCCTCCATCTGCCCCACCTTCAAGAATGCCAACCTCAGCCCCAATGACCCAGCAGCATACAGACCCATAGCAAGCCTACCTTTCTTGTCTAAGATAATTGAAAAAAGCCATTCAGCAGCAACCTACAGGAACACCTTGACCACTATGCTCCCCTTGACCCTCAGCAACACGGCTTCAGGCCAAACTATGGTGTTGAAAGCTTGCTAACCTCTCTGCTAAATATCCTAATAAAAGGAACTCAGAAATCAAACCAAGGTTTCATCCTAATATTTCTAGATATTTCAGCCGCCTTTGACACCATCAACCACAGCATCCTCCTACACAGACTCCAATCCTTTGGAATCCAAGACAAGGTTCTGAGCTGGTTTCACTCATATCTCCAGGAACAAGCAGGAATGTAGTGTGTGCGCTGCCTTCCCGCCTTTCCAACTGTCCCTCTTCAGTTCTTCATTTTCCGCGGAGCCGACAGGACACATACCCTCTCACCGCAGAAAATTTCTTCTTTAAACTTGCTTTCTTGTGGTCGCATCTGCCTCCGCACGACACCTACCGGTACCGCCGGTTCTTTTTTCTTCTTTTCTAAAAAAAAAAATATATATACTTTCTGAACTGTTTCTCTTCAGAAACCTTTTCTTTTTGGTGCTAGGTGCCATTTTGGGCATTAGGCCCCATTTCTCCTAGAATATGGAAAAACTAGCTAGTGGTTTTAAAAAATCTACCAAGTGTGGCGGTACCATTTCCGTCACCGACACCCATGACTGGTTTCTCAAATGTTTAGGCCCTGACCATTCTCCATCTGAGTGTCTCTCTTGTATGGGGATGACTAAAAGAGGAAGACAGAACCGGGCTGCAAAGCTCGGTACTCTCTTTTCTTCGGATGCCAGGTCCATTGCATTGACGTCTTCAAGAGCCTCGTCTTCCTCACATGGATCTCAGGTAACTAAACATAAGAGCCGGTCCTCAAAGGGTAGCTCTCCTTCAAAGCATCGAGAGGCCATTGGCATTGCCCTTGAGGAAACTACACTGGCAAAACAGCCCCGGCGGGAGGCTTCTGCCTCCAAAGCATCAACAGGGTCCAGGATGTTCTCGAGGCCTCGACCTCAGCAGAACTACTGGTGCCATGCTCAGGGGTTCCAGACGCTTTTCCCGGTACCGATACCCAGGCATCGGCAGCGTCGATAGACCAGAGGTTCCTCGTTATCGATCGCAGTCTTGCAGCTCTCCTTACAGCTGCGGTACCGTGGACACTAGGGGTTCAACGAGCACCAATACCGACACCAGTACTGATGCCAGTACCAGCACTGGTACAGATACCGGTACCAGCACTGACGGTACCGGCACTGGTGGGAATTCTTCCCATGCCGACTTTTTCTGGCATCAACAGATCGGTACCGGACCAACTCTGTACCGACTTCGATCGATACCTAGACCATGCTTTGCATGAACATCGGTATCAGAGATACTTAGAATCCTCTGATTCTGATGACTCTGATAATTCTGCCGGTACTAGAGTTTTTCTCCTGGAAGACTCCTCTTCTCCCCAACGCAGAATGTCTCCTCCGAAAAACATGTCTTTTCAGGATTTTATTCGTGATGTGGCCCGAGGCCTTTCAATCACGGTAGTTCCTGAAAAAGAACCTAGAGCAAAGGAATTGGAAATTCTCCAACACCCAAAGGCTCCCAAGGAGGCAGCCACTTTGCCCATTTATGAAATTCAAATTCTTCATGATTTGAGGGAGGAGTGGTCTAGTGGTTAGGACAAGGTACTTCAGGCCGGAGGGCCAGGGGTTCAAGTCCCACCTGGGGACAGCAATCTCAGGCCGGAGGGACTGGGATTTCTAGTCCTATAGGCACTTCTTGTGGTCTTGGGTAAGCCACTTAACCCTCCATTGCCCATGTTCCCTGTAAGTATTAGCATATGTGTCTCATATCCCCTTGTGTTAAATGTATCCCCCAATTGACCACTTTGACCCGGTGAAAAGCGGGATATAAATACAGCTAAATAAATTTGATGCTCAGAATGTGGGAGACACCTTTGACCACATCTCCTCATTCTAGGAGACTCAATACCATGTATCGAGTTCCACCATGTCCTGGTTTTCAATGATAGTGGAGTCAGCCATGCGTAGGATGAAAAGTGCAAAAAGACATGCATCCAATCCTCCAGGTTGTGAATGCAGGACTCTTGACGCTTTTGGGCATCGAACATTTCTGGCAGGATCAGCTCATATATTTTATATATGGGAATGTTCCTCAAAGAGGTCACAGGAAATTTGGAGCTTATGAGCCCCCTTCTCCCTGATGGCAAACGACAAGACTTCCTTATTCTTGTCAAGCATGCTAAAGATGTCTCCAAGTTTGTAAATCGTGCAGCCTTTGACTGCTTTGAATGCATCAGCAGAACCTCTGCTATTGCCATTGGTGCACGTCAGATTGCCTGGCTTCAGGCATCAGACTTGGAGATTTGGGTACAGGATAAATTAGGAAACATCCCTTGCACAGGAGAAAACCTCTTTGGCAAGAATTGGCAGGAAAAGACTAATGAGATAGATGCTGACAATATCACTTTAGATAGATTGTCAAAATCTACAGCCACTCCAGCCAAAAAGAAACCCTATAAAAAACCCTTTTCAGCAAAAAGAGGAAGTTTTATCCATCCTATACCCAGCAAGGGCAAGCTCAGGGTCAAGTTGCCCAGAAAGGTCAACAACAACAATCCAGACAACAAAAGAAGCCAAAAGGCCTTAGAGCTCAACCAACTCCACAGGCCCAGTGCCCTCAAGGGCTTTGACTCCTTCATAGAGAACTTAGCCTTCCTGCCTCTGAAAGGTCCAGAACCCCTAAACATTCCAGGAAGGTTGTGTCATTTTTCCAACAGATGGCACCAAATAACAGCAGAAAATTGGACTCTGTCCATTGTGGGAGAGGGGTACAAGCTTCATTTTCACAGTATACACCCTCCTACAATCGTAAGACAGTTCAATTCCCAAATCTCTACAGACAATCTACTGGATTGAGGAGGTGCCCATTCTTCAACAGGGTACAGGGTTCTACTCCCCCTATTTTCTTATTCCAAAGAAAACAGGAGGACACAGACCCATTCTAGACCTCAGAGAATTGAACAAATATCTGTTCTGAGAAAAGTTCAAAATGATTTCTCTGGGAACTCTTCTGCCATAACTTCAAAGTCAGAATTGGCTTGTTCTCTAGATCTAAAGAATGCATATACTCACATTCTGATCCATCCAGATGACAGGAAATTCTTACGATTCCTTTTCAGGGGAAAACATTTCCAATACACGGTTCTTCCCTTTGGTTTGGCTTCGGCACCAAGAGTATTCGCGAAATGCATGGCAGTAGTAGCAAATCCTTCAATACTTGGGATTGGTCATAAACCTCCCAAAATCCCAACTTGCTCCGTCTCAGTCCCTGGAGTTCATAGGAGCTCGTTTAGATATCAGACAGTCAAGGGCTTTTCTCCCACAACCCCGCTGTCTTCGCATGGTGCAGCTAGCTTCTCAAGCAGCGGTGAAGTCCTCCCTAACTGCTCGAGAACTACTACAACTATTGGGACATATGGCATCCACGGTTCATGTGGTTCCCTATGCTCGCCTTCATATGCGAGCAGCCCAGTGGACCCTATCCACACAGTGGACACAGGCCACAGGACATCTGTCGGACAAGATATCAAACTCACAACGACTGATTTTGTCCCTCCAATGGTGGCAATCACGGGAAAATCTTCTAGTGGGGTCTCCTTTCCAGCAAACCCTATTCCAGGCCACCCTAACAACAGATGCATCACAGGTGGGATGGGGAGCACACCTGCATCATCTCTCTACCCAGGGTACCTGGACTTCACAGGAGGCTTGTCTTCACATAAACCTCCTGGAACTCAGAGCAATCTATCTAGCTCTTTGAGTACTCCATGCCCAGCTCAGCTACAAAACAGTCCTAGTCCAAACGGACAATCAAGTAGCCATGTTCTACGTGAACAAGCAGGGCAGAACAGGCTCTCTGTCATTATGCAATGAAGCTTTATGACTATGGGCCCTCGCCAGAGAGCATCAAATTCACCTTCTCGTGGTATATCTTCCAGGAATTCAAAACCTTTGGGCAGACAAACTCAGCCGAGTACTGCTGCCTCATGAATGGTCTCTCCACCTAGACCAGGTGGCCAAGATATTTCAGATCTGGGGAACCCCAGACATAGACCTATTTGCAAGTCCACTGAATGCCAAACTTCCCTGGTTCTGTTCCAGAATTTTGGCTCAAAATTGCCAGGCAAGGGATGCCTTTCTTCTTCACTGGGGTCATGACTTCCTCTATGCCTTCCCACCCATTCGCCTCATCCCCAAAACAATCTTCAAGCTTCAGAGAGACAGGGGTTGTATGATCCTCGTAGTGCCACGGTGGCCACGCCAAACATGGTATCCCCTGCTTCTACATCTCTCTCAAGCTGCACCTCTGGAGTTAGGGTCTGCTCCAGATCTTCTCTCCCAAGAGAACGGGATGCTATGGCACCCGAATCCCCACTTGCTGCATCTCAGGGCCTGGTTGCTGAAAGCTTAGACCTTCAGGATCTCAACCTTTCCCAACAGGTAAAAGATATCCTTCAGGCTTCTAGAAAACCTTCCACAAGTCACTCTTATGCCTTCAAGTGGAAACGTTTTACTATATGGTTAAACCCCCTTATGATACCTTTGGAATCGATACTAGAGTATCTACTTCATTTATCAAATTCTGGTCTAAAGACCAATTCAGTAGGAGTCCATCTTAGTGCAATTTCAGCTTCCTATAAACCTCAAAATGGACAACCAATTTCCTCTCATCCACTCATATCAAGATTTATGAGAGGTCTTCTATTAACAAAGCCTCCCATCAGGCCACCACCGGTGGCATAGGATTTAAACCTAGTTCTTGGGCAGCTCATGAAACCACCCTTTGAACCTTTAGCCACTACAACCCTAAAGCTTTTGTCCTGGAAGGTCATTTTCCTAATTGCAATCACCTCTGCACGTCGCATTAGTGAATTGCAGGCTTTAGTGGCTGATCCTCCTTATACTAGGTTTCACCATGATAAGGTTGTTCTCAGAACTCATCCACACTTTATGCGAAAGGTGGTTTCACCTTTTCATTTAAATCAATCGATTTATCTTCCTGTATTCTTTCTGAGGCCTCATGCCTCTAATGCAGAAAGGAACCTTCATACTTTGGATTGTAAAAGAGCCTTGGCTTTTTACCTACAAAGAACGCAGCAACATAGAAGTTCTTCTCAACTTTTTATCACTTTTGATTCTAGTCATTTGGGACTTCCAGTCTCCAAAAGAACTCTATCCAAATGTATTGCACAATGCATATCCTTTGCTTATGAGAGTAAGAGTCTTCCTCTTCAAGGCCATGTCACAGCTGATAATGTGAGAGCCATGGCAGCCTCTATGGCTAATCTTCACTCTGTGTCTATTGATGACATTTGTTGAGCAGCCACTTGGGCTTCGATACACACCTTTACAGCCCACTACTGACTAGATAAAGCCTCCCGTCGGGATGCCTTCTTTGGCCAAGCTGTTCTTCAAAATCTCTTTCAGACCTAATTCAACTCCTATCCACCAACCCTGGTGGGATGCCAGAGATCCATGGGAGGAAGCATGGCCTACCTTACTATAGGTGGCAGCTTCCTGGGGCTATCTCCCTGGCATCTTCAGCTAGGGAGTCCCCATATGTGAAGACTACATTCCTGCTTGTTCCTGGAGATAGTGTAGTTACTCACCTGTAACAGGTGATCTCCGGGAACAGCAGGAATTTAGTCTTCACAACCTACCCACCTCCCCTAGGAGTTGTCTCTCTATCTCTCTGTCTCTTTCCTCTATCCCTCTATCCTTTCACTCAGCTACAAACTTAACTGAAGAGGGACAGTTGGAAAGGCAAGAAGGCAGCACGCATGTGCTGAGGGATGCTCCCAAAAGTGTTCCTATTGGACGCTGGGGAGCGTTCCCGCACAGGTTCCGTCGGTACCGACGATACCCATATGTGAAGACTAAATTCCTGCTGTTCCCGGAGATCATCTGTTACAGGTGAGTAACTACGCTATCTCAGAAATCGTCAACAGCAAGTTATAATGGGATCTATCACCTCCTCCCTCTATTTGCAAATCCAAGGTGTCCCACAAGGCTCTTCCCTATCAGCTCTCTTATTCAACATCTTTCTGCAGCCATTATGTTTGATCATCCACGCAAATAACATCCACTTCCATAGTTATGCAGATGACATAATGATCTATACCTCAAACAATACCTGCAAGCCAACATATGATGGAATAAAAAATGATTCTCAGAAATATCCCTATGGTTAATTAACAACTCCCTAAATATAAACTATAAGAAGATGGAATCACTATTCATAACAAAAGACACCAGACTCAAACCACCAACATCCATAACCCTAAATGACATAAACGCGCATGTACAAACAAAGGTCAGATACCTGGGAATTACCCTTGACCAGCAGCTCAACTTCAAATCTCACATAAGTAACTTAGCAAAGCAAATATATTATAAAATCAGTACTCTCCGCCCCCTGTTGGACCCATCCAACTTCCGCACTGCATTGCAGCCAATAATAATACCATACTTTGACTACCACTCTGCTTCCACTAATCACTGCATTGCACACACTGCACACACAATTCTAGGTGCATCAAAGTATAAGCACATAACTCCTATTCTTAAACAGCTCCATTGGTTGCTCCTACCCAGCCGCATAGTCTACAAAGTCCTACTTCTAACATTCAAGCCCATCAATAATCAATCCTCTCACTATCTATAATCCCTTCTGAATGCCACCAACTCTTGCAAATCAAAGAGGCAAAACAACATAAATATGCTAAGCATACCACAAGAAAAAAACAAAAGCACCCAGTACGCTTGCAACAGGGCATTCAAACTGTATGTGCCTTCCCTCTGGAACTTTCTCCTGGAACCCTCCGATTAACAAACAAACTGTCCACGTTCATAAAACTGCTCAAAACACATCTATCCAATGAAGATTTTGGTCCCATCAAATAACCACCCCCCCACAGTAGCCACCCGTAATGTACAGTCAACCTTGTGCAACGTAATTGCCTTTTCTGTTCAGGTATTATAATTTATAGAAGTTACACCATTATATGTAATATCGATAGCATATATTAATTGCTCTGTAAATAAGTTCCATTGTTCTAGGTATAACAGTTCATTGCAATAAAGAAAATAAATAAAAACAGTCAAATAGATAAAATAAATAGTTTGCATCAGCACAACACCCATCAGTGAGAGGAGCAGCTTAGGAAATGCATGTTTTAACAGAGGAGGTGTGGCCATCGGAGACGTTCACGGGTATGTGAGGGAGGCGGAGAGGATCAGAAACGTCTATCTTTTCAGAATACAGTGAGTGGGGGAACATCCTCTTAAGTATAAGCAGCTAAATATGTGCCTTAAGCGAAGGCACCATCATGTATGCTATCCCTAGAGCTGGTGTACATTCTGTGCCCATGCCTAGATTTTTCAAGAATACACATGAGTACAATATTTTATGATTTATAAGCAAACTTCTTAGAGATGTGCAGTCATTTGAAATGACATTTTCTATATCAATTAATGTTATTTTTGAACAAAAGCAGAAAAAATACTCTAAAATTTCATCACTTCCCATCTGTGATTATTAGCCTGCATTATCATTCAGTAGTGCGCACTTTTGAGCAGTAGTACACGCTATGAATGAAAAGAGCATGCTATTAAGTGATAATACACAGAACCGGCCATGCAAGCCTATGCATGAATAATTTGCACTATCTCTCAATGGTGTGCACAGGAGGGGACTACGCTGCAAAGGATAAAATATGATGTATATAACCTGATTGCTAAGTGTTATTGAAGAATTTGAATGTTTCCTTATTGTTGCTTCAAAAAGTCACATTTATTAATATGCTGAAATTTTTTTCTTACAGTACTGAACTCATTAATAAGAAACCTGGTACATGCAGACAGAATAATTTTGGACTTTGAAATCTGTACAGTTTCTCCTTAATCTTTTCTTTGCATTTTATAAGATCAGTTATTCATGCTGTGCATTGCTGTATGTTGTAATTGTTTCTTCCTTGAAGATGAATTACTGTCCTTGTATAAGAAATATATGAAAAGGCATTTCATAGGATAGGATATATCACGTATATTTAGTAGTCTTGCCATGGACTGAGCCTTAGATCAAATATAAACCTGTCAAAAGCCATAGAAGAATTATTGGAATAACTTGGGGTAAGAGAGCTGTTGCTAAGCAGGACTTTGGAAAATGTGAAAAAGTTGTTCTCAAAGTTTTGTTGGGTAATGAGCGGAGTACATGATGAATACAAAGATGGGTAGATTGGTGGGACTACTTGCACTTGTCCCCAGAAGAACTAATGGCTGCACCAGGATGCATGGAGCATTTAAAGCCTGCAGCAAATCTCATCCTGAACACTGCAGGGTGCCTGAGCCACGGCAGGAAACTATTGCCCCATGACCTGGGTCAGCAATCACAGGGAACAAGGTAAAGAGCAGAGGGCCAGGGCCATGGTGCCATGCTAAGGGCAACGTCTGTGCACGTGGCATTTCAATCTGTTCTCATACAGGAAGCCATGAGCTCAACCCGGCATTCGCCCCTCAGTCCAAGTCACCTTCCCCCGAGTAGAGGGTAGGGAGCCAACCTGGGCAAGGAACATAGATGACACTGCGCAGTACAGAATACTTTCCCCAGGCTTTTTTTTGGGGGGGGGGGGAGAGGGGGGGTTGTATCTACTACACAGTGCAGGCTACTTTCCCCATGGTTTCTTAGAAGAAGTAAAACATTCAGTTCACAACTGTTTTGAGTAGCCATGGTCCATTATTGTTTACTATCCTCATTGCTCTGCATTTATAGAAACATGACAGCAGAAAAAGACTGCATGGCCTATCTAGTCTGCCCGTCCATATCAACCACTACAACAGTCCCCTTTTTCCCTTTAGAGATTCTCTGTGTTTGTCCCATACTTCTTTGAATTCAGATACTGTCCTCATCTCTACCATCTCCAGGAGGACATTCCAGACATCCACCACACGAAGAAATATTTCCTAATGTTGCTATTGATTCTACCCATTGAAGAGAGCTTCCCCTCATTTGGAAAAGGCTGATTTGTTCAGCAATAGCTTAAAGTATTTAAAGGTCTGTATCATATCACCTCTGTCCTCTTCTCTAGTGTATACATATTTAGGGCCTCCATTTTGATCGCTTTCCTCTGTACCAACTCCAGCCTCCTTATGTCCTTCTCTATCTCTACCTTACTTCTGGCATGAAAATGTACTTTATGAAGGAATGGCATTGACTTTATCAACATGCAGTTGGCAGAATAAAATAATTTTGAATATTCACAGATATGCCCAGGTTGTCTCAAGACATGTGCCATCTAAGAAACTGGCATAAAAACATGGATCGTCACTTTACTTGGTGATCGGCCGAAGGGCTTGTCAGGCTGCATTCTGCTAACACCACTTTACATTTCTGCTGAATTTATCCTGTTATTCATTTTTTCTAGTTAATCTTTCTCCCCCTCTTTTCTTTCTCTTTTTAACATATAGGAAATGTAATGCTGGACAATTCAAGGATAGATCTTCAAATTTTTACAGTTCTTTTGCCACCTTTTGGTGATAATGTGCAAATGCAGATTCAAGGCTGGCTTTCTCCATAGAGCTGAGCATTGAAAAACATAAAACTCTGTGGAGTAGTTTATGGCGGGATCAGAATTTTGTATTGTTTCGTTATAACCTGAGAACTGTTTGTCGGCAGCTAGCCTTCTTCAATTCATTGCCTGAAAGACAATGACAGGTCTCATGGAAAATCCCCTTCTAATAACAGGAAGACTAGTAAAATTATACACATTTTCAGCAGATGCCTTTTGCTGGTTTCACCCCTTGGTTCTTTCTTATTGCAACAAAAACATTTGCTTAAAATACTCATGAACATTTAGAATGCATTTCCAGTGAGATCCTACAGTGTGAGATGAGAATGCAAGGAAGGGAAATATTTTTTTCTGTTTATATACAGTAGCTGTCTGTACTGCTCACAAAATAGGAGAAACAACCTCAAAGCTAATGGGTTATTCAAGCAATTACATACAAAATGCAGGTAAGTTCGGTATCAATGTCTGTTGACAATTTTAACTTTATCATGTTCCCTTTGAAGTACACCACATACGGATTTCTTCTTTCATCTATTATTTCCATAGGCTTTTATGCATATTCCATGCTCTTCCAGTATTCATGAGTCATTTATAAGTCAACTAGGGCCAGCACGACCACTTGGTGAAATAGGCAGTTGCTTAGAGTGCCAGCTTTGGAAGGTAACACCATGGCAGAAAGTTCTGGACTCCAATCTCCTGCCCCAGGACCAGTGTCAGGGCGATGGCAATGACAACACAACAGTAAAGAAGCACAGAGTAGAGGGAAGTTGCGGAACCCCTGTGTGTTGGGTCAGATCAGCTGCATTTTCAGAGTACAACTTACAGGGTTCAGAAGCCCCCTGGGAGTGGGGGACTGGGATGCCTCTCATTTGAGTCATGAGAGGCCCTTAACTCATACCACTACTTTGCAATTGGGTCAACTCTTTTCACTAAGTTTGGGAAAATGACTACACTTCTATAGGTAGACTTTTTTTTTTTTTGCAAGAATAGCCCTGCAAATCTTTTTTCATGCACTTGTTTTCACTAATTTTAGCATTAATGAGCTGCTTTCCATGAATTTGCATTGCAGCAGCTCATTAATGCCAAATTAAAATAAACTTTTTGAACAAAATGGACTTTGTATGAAAGTTTATTATTACAAAGCGTACCTTTGCTAAGTGACATTGCAAAAGTGCATGCCTTTTATTTATTTATTTATGCAGAATATCTATACTGCTAAGGTATGAACACCAGCAGTTTACAAAGAAAAGTCAAGGGAACAGATTAACATACAGCAGCAAGTGAGGCAGGAGGAATGAGTATAGGGGAAAGACAGGACCTAGAAACATGAAAAAAAACAGAATGATTGTTGGACAACAATATTAATCAAAGCAATGAAAGATATTGCTGGAAGAGACACAAGGGGGGAATTGGGTAACTAGCACTTCCAGGGATTAGGGTTGGAAAAAAAAAACAATGGCCCAAAATTTGGCCTGCTAATAGGGGAAACTCACTTGAAGGCTTGTTTGAAGAGCCAGGTTTTCAGGCCTGCCTTAAATTTTGCATAGGATAGTTTCAGTTGGAGATTTGTGGGAAGTTTGTTTCAAAGGGAGAAGGAAGAAAAACAGAAGGCCATGGATCTGTATGTTTCAAGGTACAAGTTAGATTTTCAGGGGACAACTAATAGGTTCTAATTGGCAGAGCGAAGGATACAAGTGGGGCAACAGAGGACAAGTTGAGAGTGGAGATAACAGGGGAGACCAGTATAGAAGGCATGATGAGCTAGTAAAAAGGGTTTTATACTGAATCCAGAAGGGGACTCAGAGCCAGTGTTGTTCATATAGCAAAGGTGTGACATGATCCGTTTTTTTTGATTATATATGAGTTTGACTGCTGTGTTTTGGATTAACTGAATTCTTTTCAGTTGTGATTGTGAAAAGCCAGCCAATAGGGAGTTGCAATAGTCTAATTTGTTGATAACCAGTGAGTCAATTACTCTTTTAAGTGCTCTGTTGTCAAGAAAATGTTTGATGGATTTCATCCTGCATAGGGAGAAAAAGCAGCTTTTCACTATCTTCGAAATGTAAGATTTAAAGGAGAGCTGATGGTCAATGATGACACCTAAGGAGTAGATGGACTTTTGAATAAGAAGAGGGTGAGAGGGGGATTGCATGATCCATTGAGCTGGAGAGGTTGTTTCTCTCGCAGCCCCGGGTAAACCCCTTTCGGTGTAATGACAAAACCTTTGTTTTATTTCTCAGTTCCTTTACCTGAGCTCTGTGCAGTGTGAGGGCCCCTTGCTGGGGTATGTGAGCAGCAGCGCTGGCGCAGATGGCGGCAAAAGGTGGAAGAAAGGAGTGGGAGAAGTTGCAGCCTGAGGCAGCTAAGATGGCAGATTCCCACATGGCCAGCCTGTGGTCTTCTGGCACAGTGAGCATGGTGGAGGATGACCAATTGGAAGCAAAAATTGATGGTGTTTCCCACTCTTTTGAAATGTTTCAGTCTCATATGGATGAGGCTGAATGCTAGGTGTTGGTCCTGGAGGATGTGACCCGTGGCCATGGGGAGAGCCTAATATCATTGCAGGCGCTGGTGGCCCATCAAGCTGACAAACTGGATGACTTGGAAAACAGGGGAAGCCATAAAAACACTTGTTTGGTGGGGCTTCCTGAGAGCCTGAAGGATACAGTTTGTGGAGTTCTTAGAGACCTGGTTTCCCTCTGCTGTAACGCTACTGTACCATCTGGGCCCCATGAAATTGGAGAGGGTCCATCGTGTCGGCCCGCACAGAAAAGGTGCTGTCTGGCCACGTGCAGTGTTGGTCTGCTTCTTGTCATATGCCCAGAAGGAGGCAGTCCTCCAAGCAGCCTAGCAGGGTACCATGCTGGAATATGAGAGCCGCAGCTTGGTGGCAGCTGGTTCAGTGGGAGACTGAGTCTGATTATTTTGCGCTGCAGTCGGAGCTTAGTACTCTGTTACATGCATGCACTAAACAGTATTTGCTGTACTACTGCTGCACTTTGTACCATCACAGGAATAAATTGGGCCATTTATCATCATCCTTGCTTAAACAGGGACAGGGCCTCAGATATGTGGGTGCTCTGCGGGATGCAGCGGTGATGCTAGACTCTGGTCAGACACATGTGGTCCGTGTGTTTCGTGACTATTACCAACACTTATACTCAGTGGAGGGTAGTAATGCTGCTGTTGCTTCAGAATTCTTGCTGAAATGCCATCTTCCGAGTCTGAAGGACAGAATATATTCCCCACATAATTACAAAAGCAATTCATCTAAGCCCCCATCCAACTATCTCATCACCAAGAATACATTTAGCAATGATCCTCATGCAACACTCTCACCACAACTGTAAATAAGACCGCTGAAGATTGATTCAAATTGTGTTACATATTCAGTTTCATCATGGAACACCTGCACTGCACATGTATATAAGTTTGTTTAATTATGTTTGTTCATTACAATTACTGCATTGTTAATACCAGTTTTGTTCAATGTAGTTTGGTTAATCTTAGATGTAAACTGCCTTGATTATGATGACAAAGCTGTATATAAAACTCCCAAATAAATAAATAACAAATGGGCTTGTTGAACCAGCCTATTTCCACGAGAGAAGTACAGCAAGTGATCAAAGGTCTCCAGGCAACGAAGGCTCCGGAGCCCGATGGGTTTAGTGCCAAATTTTCTAAGTTGTATCAGCAGCTGTTGGGTCAAGTATTCTACCCTTATGGTTGCAATGAGGCTTTAATGACTGTTATTCCTTCAACCCGGGCTCTTACCATCCGATTTCCTTAATTAATATGGACCAGAAGATTCTCTCAAAAATATTGGTAGATCGACTGGCCCCTATTATGCCCTCCTTAATCCATCCCTCCCAGGTGGGTTTTGTTAGGGGGCAGCATGCAGTAGTTAATATTCGTCGGATCTTGGTAACTATGCAATATTGTCGTATTACAGAGATTCCTTACCTTCTTATTAGTTTTGATGCAGAGAAGGTATTTGATTGGGTTAGTTGGGAGTACATGTGCTTAGTCCTGCAGCATTATGAGTTTCAGGGGCCCATTGTGCAAGCATTACGACTGATGTATTCTGTGCCCTGGGCCTGTCTCCTCATTAATGGTGAGCGCACTGACAGCTTTCCTCTTCAACGCAGAATGTGGCAGGGCTGCCCTTTGTTATTTCTTTTGACGCTGGAAACACTTCTCTATATTATCTGGGAGCAGACTGATTCAGGGTGTGACCATGGGAGCCTATACTTTTAAACTTTCCACCTTTGCGGATGACTTATTGGTCCATTTTACGGGAACTCCATGCATCTGTGGCTGCTCTCCTAGAGGTCTTTCGGAATTTTAGTGTTTTTTCAGGTTATAAACTCAATTTAGACAAATCGGAGGCCCTGTCTCTGTGGAACGATGTCTGTGCCTAGTGGGAGAGTTTTTTTGCTTTACACTGAACTTCGGGCTTGTTCTGTTACTTGGGTGTGAGGCTTCCTGGCCAGGTATTGGATCTTTATTCCTGTCTTATTTTCCCATTATTATCAGAGTATCGGGAGGTTTTTCATTGCTGACATGATTTGCCATTGGCGTTGGGGGGGGGGGGGGGAGGGGACGGATTGCATTCTTCAAGATGGTGTTATTTCCTAGGTGGTTGTATATGTTACAGACACTGCCTCTTTGGTTATTAGGCAAGGATTTACAATCCCCAGATTGCCAGCTCTCTAAATTTCTCTGGTAGGGTAAAAAAGCAAGGGCCTCGATCCAGCAGTTGAAGTGGCACTGGTCTGTGAGTGGCATGAATTTGCGGAACTACAATTTAGTTTGCTTGTTGTGACATTTTAAAGATTGGCTTTTTGGTATGGATGACTATACTTGGAGTATGATCGGGCCTTCATATCTCCCTACTCTTTGGAGTTATTGCTTCATGCTGCACCATAGGGAACTCCAGGGGTGTTGAGAGACCAGATTGTGGTGCGACCTCTTGTGTGTACATGGGGATGGATTTGTCATTGGCCTGATCATTCCTCCTCTCAGTCAGTATACCTACCTATTCATGGTAATCTGGAGTTTATGCAGGGTATGTTCTAGGGGAGGTTTCCATGGTGGAAGTCACGGGACCTGCTGGACTTGGAACAGGTGCTTATGGATGAGGAGGGCATCCGTTCATTTGCTGAGCTCAGCTCACAGTAGGCTAGTCTCGGGGGGGGGGGGGGAACCTCTTTCCTTATCTTCAGCTACAAAGCCTTCATAACCCAAACATTTATCAGGTGATTTCTGCACACAGTTAGAGGATTTCTTCCTTTCTGAGGTGTCTGTATGGCTTACAGTGGCTGGGGTGTAATCATCATTTGCCCAGGTTAAGATTAGAGTAACTGCAGAGGTCTGGTCATGAAGTGGAATGAGGAGCTGTGCTCCGATATTTCTTTTGAGGTTTTCTTGAAAGCTTAAACTAAGATACCTAAGCAGGCAGTGATGGTGGTGCTTCAAGATATGCAGTATAAGCTCCTCTCTCAGTCTTTTATCCTGCCTCTGTGGGCTGCAGCACCATCGGCATGCTTGAAGTGTGGGGCCCAGGAGGCGACCCTCAGGCATATGTTGTGCTCATGCCTGTCAGTCCAGCCCTTCTGGTACACGTTCATGGTTACTTACAGCAGGTGCTCTGGGCTCAGTGGACATTGGCGGCTCTTTTGGTCCTCTTCCACATTTTTGTGGATGTCTCCATGTAGGGTCAGGGTCACCCTCTTTGGCTTTGCATTGCTTGGTTGTTGGTGAAGAAAACTATTTTATTGGGCTGGGTAGACAGGTCCCCTCCTAGTTTTTGGCAGTGGCAGAATGTTCTTCACCAGAACATGCGATATTACCGTTTGTGGGCGTAGAGAGGGCAGATGAGAGTCCCGAAGGTTTTGGCTGTGTGGGAGGATTAGATTGATGAATTGTCACCCTGAATGCGCAGTATGATTCTTAATCATTTGTAGACCCCCCATGGCTCCAAGGTGATGCACACAGCCATGTCGGTGGGGGAGAGGTGTGTTGGATGGTTAGTGCATGCAGTGTGGTTGTGTGATGGTGGAGTAGTTGGTTGGGTGTAAGGTGTAGGCGGGTTCACTTTCTCTTTCTTGGTGCCTTTGAGGTTGTTGCATTGGTTTTGTTAAGTCCCCCAACCCCCTGAGGGTGTGTCAAAAACCCCGCATCCTGGAGGAGGAATTGTTTTTTGTTAACACTCTTGTTTATAAAGGGGTGAGGGGTGGTGTTGGGTGGAAAATGATAACAAATGATTATGTTTGGATCATCTTTGAATACTCATGCTGTATATGCTGTTTGGTATGTGTGTATTTTTTGGTGTAGTTAGCATGTCTCTTTTCTAGTAATAAACATCATTTGAACAAGAAAAGGGTGAGAAAGGATATTCAGGTGGAGAGGGTGTGGTCTGTAATTATGGGGAGCCATAGGGCTTCCATTTTTGCTGGATTTAGCACCATTTTGTGCTGATGGAGCCAGTCTGTAATTGAGTCTAGTTTTGAGGTTACATTGGAAGGCAGAGTTATGGGCAATGACGAGTTGGATATCATCGGCATAGAGGTAGGAGCTGATATTAAGATTCTGGATCACAGTGCTAGCAGTGACATAAACAGACTAAAAAGGGTAGGGAATAGGAGGAAGTCTTGTGGGATGCCTGAAATCTGAGGATGAGGACATGAATGAGAACCATCAATGAAAGGATTGACGTGAAAGATAAGAATGGAACCAGTTCAGGACAGAGTCACTTGAAAAATAGTGTAAAACACCTGATTCTGGGTATATTTATGCATTTCCAGGAGTCTTATGCGTCGTTCGCATGAAGCACACTTTTGCAAAATTACGTCACACTTTAGTAAGGCCTAAGGATGAAATACATCCTTTGGCAATTCTGGATTTCTCAATAGGCACTATAGGCACAGTGCCTAGGGTCTACACAATTTTTAGGGCATAGGAAGGAGGGAAAAAATGTAAAAAGCAGAAAAAAAGGAAAAATATAAGGAGAAAAGATCATGAAACAGAAATTTAATGCAACTAAGGGGTATGTTTACTAAACCGTCTTAATGTGCGCCCGGCGACGTTATCGCGCGATAAGGTACCTTATCGTGCAATAATGGTGCTTTATCAGGCGCAGAGGTACCTTATCGCACGATAACGCGCGCAGCGGCGCAAATGAGCGCTGAAGGTGGAGAAAGGCTCCCGGAGGGCGAGGAAGGCTCCCCAGGGGCGGAGAGAGAGGGTCAATGGGCGGAGAGTGGGAGGGGAGAGGCTCCCTGCACACTAATGCTGTGGAATCTGGGGCTGAAAACTAACGCCAGTGAAACCCTGGCGTTAGAGCAGATTTAAAGGGAAAAGAAACCATTTCCGTCAGCAATGTACAGCAAAACCAGGGAAACCTACAAAAAGTGATAAGTGTGATACATGTGCACAGAACAAAAGGCCAAATAAACATTGAAAATGACCAGAAGAAAATATAAAAACAACATAACCAAGCTGGGCAATAGTGATATTAATGGGAAACATCAAAAAACACTCCTGAGAAAGCTCCAAAAAAAAGATATGAATTTTGGAAGGGTCTATGCTCCGTCCCCATACAAGGTGAATGATCCCACAGTGAAATAGCGCTGATCAGGGTTTTCCCTTTGCATTGGACAGGTTTCCTATGGCATGCACATGTTCCACAACAGCAGGGCGGGCATGTTGAAACGGGAAACTGGACAGATGCTGGAAAAGGGGACACAGAGGGCTGCAGACCATGGCCTATCCCTGTTTAGGTGGGTGCCATGCACTGCAACAGACAGGGCCTGTCTAACGAACAGTCATGGTATCCCCAGGGAATGCACTGTCTCTGTGGCAACACGGTGGAGCAGTACACACAGCCAGTGTGTTCAGGCGCAGAGGGTCACAGGTTCAAGTTCCTGCCAACCCAGTCCCCACTAGTAAAATGTGCTAAACACACTGCCTTGAAATGTTCTATGTAAACCGTCTTGATTTGTAGAAAGACAGTATATAAAAAATGTTAAATAAATACAGACAGAACCTTTATGGCAGATAATGTAAACATGCCCAAAACGACTACATTTTACCCTACAGAGCACAAACACCATAAACATGTGCATTACCTAGAGCAGAGTCTCCCAAATGCAGTCCTGGAGGGCCAAACACCATTCAGGTTCTATGCTGCCCCTAATAAATATGGCTGTGCTGCATTTCTATGCACCGCCCCCATGGTATGCAGATGTATCTCATGTATATTCATTAGGGACAGCATGAAAACACAAACAGTGTTTGGCCCACCAGGACTGGAGTTGGGAACCTCTGCCCTAGAGCAGCGGCCAACAGGGGTAGACACACCCGCACCCACAGGCTCCATTATCCAAAACTTCCTGGAGAGGCAGGATGTTGGGCCCTGCATGCATCTCCAAATACTAGCACTTGAATACCTTAGCAATGCCACCCTAAACCTGGGAATACGGTACATATCTATCAAATGGTTGCTATGATTACTGGCAGATAGCAATTCCTAAGTTAAGCACAATTTGCTGATTGAGCTGCATCATAGCAACCTTTCTGATGTCTGTGGAGTGTGCTTCAGGTCTGGTGTCTGACAGTGTTTACCACCCTGGGGAGTGACCCCAACAGTATTGCGTACCATAGCCATGCCTGCACTATGCCCAGGACTGGTGCGGTGGCCAGGGCTGCCAAACACCTCTATAGTTGCACAATGCTGGCATAGGTGTGGGGAGTGTGTGTCTGTCTATCCAGTGTGTGGTGGCTGCTAACACCTTCCTCAGCCCACACTGCTAGCACTGTTGCCAGTATTGGCCTGCCATTGTGCATAATGAGGAGCAAGGTACTGTGGGTATAGCCTGGACAGGGTGGCCTGGCCTGGATGCATCAGCACAGGGCATAGGGCAATGGCTTGGACATTGGAGTGCCCGGCCACAACCTGCACCGACAGGGTGGCCACAGCATGTCCTGCTGGGAGGTCACTCTCACCCTGACTGAGCAGTGACCACGGCATGGCTAGGCTTCCCCATAGTGCTATGTTGTGTTTTTCTTAAGTGACATATGTAGGTTCTTTTCTCTGGGGCCTAATCACTGACTTATCTGCTTGGTGGGTGTGCTCACATCCTAGCTTTGGGAGCACACATTTCCTCCAGGATTATGCACTGTAGACTAGCTAGTAGACTGTCTGCAGTTATATGTGTACGGTTGAAACACCTTGCAGGGTGCAGTGGCTGGTGACTCATTGTGCTTGCTGCTGGAGAATGTTAGTTGGTGGTGGGGGGCAGCTGAGCATTTCCAGGCCTACTGTCTTTCTGCCATTGCCTTATAGATGTGTACAGCTCTGCATTGGCTGCCCTGTAGGGTGTCTGTTCCCCAGCAGGACTGGGGTTGATGGCCCCCTCCCCTACTACCACCTGAGCCAAGGGTGGGTTGGGTGGTGGTACATTATCTGCCTATAGGTCCCCCCTCATGTACATCATGTTACCATGGCACCAACACAGAATGTGCACTATTCTGGGTACATCATAGCCCATAAGGGCTAGACCTGATTGATAACTGCAGATGGACACTGATGTATCTTAGATGTGTCTGCATGAACACTCTGATGGGTACCTGCAATATGGCCTATTGAATATCAGGGTCTAATGTTCAGGGCGGTAACTAGCCACTTTAGCAGCGCTTGCTGCTGTCATCATGCCCAATGTATTTACAAGCAAGATGATGAAATTGAGAAATTGCATTGTTAAAGAATGACAATTATGCTCTAGCAACACATAGGGATATGTTTACTAAACCGTCTTAATGTTACTGGCGTTAGCTGCAGTCTTACTGTGACGAATGCCATATAAGATAGTGGGCGTTCCGGTCTTAAGGTAGCATTTAGGATTATTGCGCGATAAAGTTCATTATCGCACAATAGAGGGAGCTGTGGCACGTTAACACGCATTAGCCTTAATTTGGCGTGCTGACTTGCAAGCACAGCAACAGAGGTGTAGCACACTGGTTAATGCAATGACTGCTGAAACAGGGGTCATGAGTTTGATCCCCCAATGGGCTTAATGAGTAAGGCTATCTGAGGCACTACCCTTTACTTTAAATCAGTGCTGTCTGAGGCATTTTCTTTTTTAATTTAAATTAGTGCTGCCAGCAAAAACACCCTCACAGTGCCGTAACCAAAGGTGCCACATAAGGCACTCCAGAGGGCACATTATAAAGTGCACTGTCTGCCAAGGCACCTTATAATGTTCCCTATAGGGCGCCTTATAAGGCATCTTATGAGGCACCTTAAGGTTACAGCACTGTGAGGGTGTTTTTGCTGGCAGCACTAATTTAGATTAAAAAAGGAAATGCCTCAGACAGCCCTATCTCCACCCTTCAGACCCGGATTTCACAGCGTTAGTGTGCCTTAACGCAGCCACCGCGTTATCGCGTGATAAGTGATGTTATCACGCGATAACATTACATTATCGTGCAATAATACCACCGCTGCGACGTTAGGATGGTTTAGTAAACATACCCCATAGTCATACCTAATGGTTCATTTTGAAAGCAAGTCAATTTTATGTACCTAGAGGACATAATAATAATTACTATTACATCAGTATAGATTAGGCAAATCTTAAATGTTCAAGACGCATTGGCAAGTTTTCTGGCTGCCAGTAACTTTGCAGACTTGGCTTCTCTCTCCCTGTTCCCTCCCAAAGCATCACACCATAATAAAAGACAGAAGAGTGTTTTGGTTAGAGTAATATTTCATAATTGCATATTATAAAATAATTAATTAGTATCTGAGTTGTATCAACTTAGCCCCTCTGCTGGGAGATCACAGTAACTCATTTGACTTTGAACTGGCAAAAGGTGACATTTTTAGGGTTTTTTTGTAGCTACGAGATCTAAAATAAAGAGTTTTTTTGCTAAATATGTTAATGAAGCAAAAATGCAAGAAAGATGCCAGCAACAATACAGTATTGAGCATCTCCAGTGTTATGAAAAGCTGCAACTTATCATGACTATAAATGTGGCTTTATTTAAGTGGTTAAGGTATTTGCATCTTTTCGACTTGCCCAATCACCCTTGACTTATCTGACAAATGACTTACACTGAAAACTTTGACATTCACTTGGAAAATACTTTTAGGCAGTTATGTGACTATGATGTCACTTTTAGAGAAGTCCGTGAAAATGCATGTGAAAAGTGGGAAAATGCACACAGTAAATAGTAAGCCGAACGAGAAGACATTGGTGGTAATTCTATAAAGGTACATACTAGAAGAATGCATAAGCCCCTATTCTAAAGGACTTACAGTAGGTGCATGAATGATACTTATTCATGCCGTTTAGGTTGTTACTATTCTGTAAGTGCATGCCTAAGTCCCATCACGCGCACTTTGATAAGGATGAACATAGGGGCGGGGCATAGACAGGGTCTAAATTTATACATGTAAATTATAGAATATTGTGACTTAAGCGCGTTTTCCCCAAATCGAATTGTGGGCATTCACCCCTGTTCAAGAGCAGGCATAGCTTCTGTGACCTGGGGGTGGAGGGGGTGGGTGGAGGTCTTTTCCTAATGCATGCTAGCTGGCAGCACATGTTCTGGTACACGTTGAATGTGCTGGGACAGGGCCATGGTAGTTAGCGCGGGATGATTCCCCTGCTAACTGTGCACCCGTGTTAGGGTTACCATTGGATAGGTAATGGGTGGAGAGTGGGAATGGTGAGTTTAGCGCAGTCTAATTGCATTAACGTGAGATCATCTAATGCCACCTCAATAGGTGACGTTGGGTGCACCTGCATGAATGCAGCATATGCTAGGGGACAGAGCCCCATGTTAACTACTGTGGAAATGCTTTCCACACCCGCAACAGTTAACACGGTGGTGTTTTACCTAATGCACCATAGTTTCAGCAGTATTGGCATGTTACGTGCAACATCTTAGCACCCTTTTGAAAAAGATCCCCTAGGTTGAGGCACATCCTGTAAAGTAAAATATGCTCATACTTTATTTTATAGCATAGACCCTACCTATGTGTATGGCAATGCACTTTAATCAAATGACTATCCTGGTGCAGTGAAAGTTAAAACAAGCAGCCTGCTCTCATCACAACCAAGAAAATATTACTTCTGTACTTACTGAATATGAATCCCATGTTCAAGCTGTCCTTTCTAAAAAGAAATCTACCATGACTTTGACAAATTCATACCCCTTTTCTCAACTTGCTGCAATGGACACACATTACATTTCTACCCTTTGCTGCAGCCACATTACGTGGTACATTTGAAAGAGGAATCCACAAACATGGGCATGGCAACCACCATAGCTACAGTAATCATTTCATCATGCTGGGAACAGCTCTAAGTGTATTCTGAACCAGGATGTGTGAAAACCCTGACCTGAAATGTTCACTAAATTCTTCAGGTTCCGATCTCAAACTACAGAAATCAAAGCCTATGAACGTCACAGAATGTTTTTTTTTAACTTGCTCCCATATTGTTTTCCATGGAAAACTGACATCTATAAACTGCTGTAGCAATGGATTGTATCATGGAAAAGAAAGCATTAGACTTTCTGACAATCCCCTGGATCGTATTGATTTATGATTGATCAGCTGAAAGACTGCTATGGACTGTAGGAAATTGTAAGCAGTCTTTGCAACAACTGAATTATATATTTCCCTAATGCAATGAAAAAAGATGGTTACCATATTATGTTGCCAAAATACATTTTTTAAGGAAAACTAATGAAAATAGGAACATACGATTTTCCATACTGGGTCAAAACAAAGGCCCGCCAAGCCCAGCATCCTGTTTCCATCAGTGGCTAATCCAGGTCACAAGTGCCTGGTAGGATCCCAAAAGGTATACAAATTCCATGATTCTTATCCCAGGGATAAGCAGTGGATTTCTCCAGTCCACTTTAATAATGGTTTATGAACTTTTCCTCCAGAAACTTGTCAAAGCCTTTTTTAAACCCAACTACACTAACAGCTTTTATTACAACCTCTGGCAATGAATTTCAGAGCTTAATTATGCACTGATTAAAAATATATATTTTTCCAATTAGTCTTAAATGCACTACTTAGTAGCTTTATTGTATCCCGTAATCTTTGTACTTTTTGAAGGTAGGCAAATGAATTACACTTATTTTATAGACCTTTAGCAAAGTTCCCCTCAGCTGTCTCTTTTCCAAGTTGAAGAGCCCTAACCTTTTAAGCCTTTCACTGAGGGAGGTATTGTTCCAGCCTCTTTATCATTCTGGTCGCCCTTCTCTGTACCTTTTCTAATTTTGCTACATCTTTTTTTTAGATGTGGCCACCAGTAGTGGGATAGAAATAGTAACTTGATTAAGTTAACCACTATTCTTGAATTAAAGCTTTAGGAACTATTCAAATCGCTTCCTAGGCAATGCCGTGAATAATAGAACAGATATTCATTGCATACTACTTATCCATCGGTACAAGAATTTACAAAATTAGGAAGACGATAGCCTAACAAGATAACACATCCTTTGTTATCAAGTATTCAGATTACAGCTTAGAAGAAGAATGAAAATTTTACATTGCATTTAAGACAGCCACCTCCAACCTGAACAATGTTGACCTGCACCTAATTAGTACCTTCAATGTGTCAACTTAACTCTTGTGAGTAAATTTTTCCAGTTGAGACTTGGGGAAGATTGACCACAACTGATTTACTCATCTTTGATTATTCTTATATTTGACTTGTGACTTTGCTGGTTAGATATGACAAAAGGTTTGTGCGCTGGCAGCATAACATTTGCTTTTGAAATAATTTACAATGCAATATATAGGAAGTAAAGAAAGAAAAGGAATTTTCAGGGACGATTTAAAACAACTCACTTGACAAAAAATGATCTTTTGGTGAATCATCTGTTTGTTCTGGTGCAGCAGATGGCACAGACGAGGGAACCGGGACAGCTGGAAACAGCACAAAACAAGTAGTTAGTAGACAGAAACACTGAACTAGATACAGAAAGTGCTGTTAAGAGCTATTGCAATTACATGCTGGTTTTTCTCTTTGTATTGTGCCCTGGAGCCGAGATGCTAGCAACAGAATTACCTTTATTAGTTTCATTTTATTATAGACCTCCCGATTAAAGAGCTACAGGTCTTGTTTTATTTACCCTTAATATTTTTGGCCCCTGGAGAGTGATGGGGCCAGAATCTCAAACAGTACATTTTCAGATGCTACAGTACGCTGCAGAAACAGAAGTCATTGGTGGTGGTGCGAGAAGAGAGATTCAGATGGTACACGGGGGATGGATAGGGCTACCAGTCTCCCAGGATTTTCTTGATATCATCGGGACTGAGGGACTGCAATTCACATCACCAATGCAAGCAACTCTGGAGAAAACTGAGAATTTCCAAATATGCAAAACAGTGAATGGTGTCGCAGAACTACCTTGTTATCGGGTTCTCCCTAATTTCATTTCGTTTTGGAGACCAGCCACTCTTTACATTGTCAGAGTTAAAGGCAAATGAGAGCATGAACACTAAATTTTTTTTTTTAAATTTATTTAACAGGTTTTATATACCGCTTTATCATTTCAATCAAAGCGGTTTACATTGAAACTTAAACTTGGTAATGTACATTAAACAGGGACATTCATAACTTGGATTTTTTCTGAATTTTTATTTATTTTATTTTATTTTATTTATTTAACATTTTTTATATACCGCACTATTCATCATCAGTGCGGTTACCTAAATTACCAGGGATCCAAGTTTTGTGGAATAGAGAAGTGAAATAAATACAATAGGGTCCAATATTCAAAACCAGTTAGGTCGGTGGCGAACACAGAGCTCACTTAGCTCTTGATTTTTGGTACTTACGTATACATGTAAAACTACACTGTCTAACTTACTAAGTCCAAATTTCTTCCATCTAAAAGGCACCAGCATTTGAGTGGGATGGAGGTGGCATCAGCACTTACAAATTTCTATTTCTCATATTCTTAACCTCTCTCTCTCCACTGCAACCTTCCTTCTGTTTTCAAGCATGCTGTGGTTACACCCCTCCTCAAAAAACCTTCACTTGATCCCACTTGTCCTTCTATCGTCCCATCTCGCTCCTTCCTTTGTCTCTAAACTACTTGAGCATGCAGTCTATCACTGTTGTCTTGATTTCCTCTCCTCTCATACCCTCTTGGATCCTTTAAAATCCGACGTCCGTCCCCTACACTCCACTGAAACTGCTCTTGCTAAGGTCTCAAATGATTTATTCTTGGAAAAGTCCAAAGGCTTTTACTCTGTCCTCATTCTTCTTGATCTCTCTGCTGCCTTCGACACTGTTGACCATAACCTTCTTCTTATCACCCTATCCTCACTTGGATTCAAAGACTCTGTACTATCTTGGTTCTCTTCCTATCTATCCCATCACTCTTTCAGTGTGTGCTTCGATGGCTCCTCCTCCTCTTCAACCCCACTACCTGTAGGAGTTCCTCAGGGTTCCATCTTAGGTCCACTCCTCTTCTCTCTCTATATCCAATCCTTTGGCACCCTTATCTCTTCCCATGGCTTTCACTATCATCTCTATGCCGACGACTCTCAAATCTATCTTTCTGCACCTGTTATCTCTCCTGATATCCAGTCTAAGATCTCACTCTGCCTCTCTGACATTGCTGCCTGGATGTCCCACCGCCGCTTAAAACTGAACATGGCCAAATCTGAGCTTCTTATTTTTTCCCCGAATGCTTCCCCTCCTCTTTCCCCTTTCTCTCTCTCTGTTGATAACTCTGTACTCCTCCCTGTTTCTTCAGCACGTAACCTTGGTGTTATCTTCGATTCCTCTCTCTCTTTCTCTTCACATATCCAGCTCATTGCTACAACTTGTCGTTTCTTTCTATACAATATTTCCAAAATTCGCCCTTCCTCTCTGTTGACACAACTAAATTGATTGTCCACTCCTTAATCACCTCCCGTCTTGATTATTGTAACATTCTCCTTGCCGGCCTCCCTGCAAACCACCTCTTTCCTCTTCAGTCAACTCAACACTCTGCTGCTCGACTCATTTTCCGCCAATCTCGTTTTTCCCACATCACTCCTCTCCTCATGTCGCTTCATTGGCTTCCCATCTGTCTCCGTATCCAATTTAAACTGACCTATAAATGTATTCACTCTTCTGCCCCCCAGTACCTTTCATCTCTCATCTCTCCTTACACCCCCTCTCGGTTGCTTTGCTCTTCTAACAGTCTTCGTTTATCTGTGCCCTTAACTCGTACTGCCAATTCCAGACTTTGCTTCTTCCAGCTGGCAGCACCCTTTGCTTGGAATAGTCTTCCTATCTCTGTGCGCCAGGCGTACTCCCTGGCCATTTTCAAGTCCAGATGAAAATCCCACCTCTTCAATATTGCTTTCCATTCCTGCCTTACCCTATCTTGATCTCTCTATCAACATTTGCTTACTTTGTCCTGTAAATTTTTGTTCTTTGTATTATGTAACTTATTTTGTTTTCTGTCTTATTAGATTGTGAGCTCTGATGAGCAGGACTGTCTCTCTTCTATGTTTGTACAGCGCTTCGTATGTTGCGGCGCTTTATAAGTCTTTAATAATAATAATAATAATAATAATAATAATACATTTAGCAATGATATTTTGTCACTAAGGGGTATGTTTACTAAACCGCGGTAAACGTGAATAACGCGCGTTGTACGATGTTAACGATCGTTAGCGCGTGATACCACGCGCTGTAGCACATTAATGATTGTAAACGCGCTACAGCGCGTGGTATCACGCCCTAACGCGCATGATGCTCCGCGGCACGGTAAAACAACGCAGAAGGCAGAGAGAGGGCGGAGAGAAGGGGTCAATGGGCAGGGAGTGGGTGGGGAGAGGCTAACGCACTGATTTTCAGAGCTGAATTCCAACGCGAATGAAAACCTGCCGTTAAAAGCATATTAAGGGGGAGAGAAACCATTTAAATGTCAGCAATGTACAGCCTAGGCAGGGAAACCAAAAAAAGGTGATAAGTGTGATACATGTGCACAGAACAAAAGGGCACAGAAACACTGAAAATGATCCCAACAAACTGGAAAAAAACAGCAACCAAGCTGGCTAATAGTGGTATCAATGAGAAACATCAACCCCCCCCCCCCCCCGAGTAAACTCCATTGAACAGATATTTATGTATTCCCCTATTTTAGTTATGTATGTATAAACCGCGGAAGGGTCCATACCCCGTCCCCATACAAGGTGCATGCGCCCACAGTGAATAGCACTGCCCAGGGACCTCCCCACCATCGGACAGAGTTCCTATGGCGTGCACATGTCCCGCAAAATCAGGGCGGGCATGTCGGAACGGGCAACCGGTCAGATACTGGAGAAGGGGATACAGAGGGCTGCAGCTGGGCCACAGTGGGGACTAGGGTGATGCCTAGCTGGCCCATAGGAATGCCGAAACAGTAGAGCAGCCAGACAGCAACTGCTGAGGGCCCAACATGTGCAAGGTGTGCTTCCCACAATGTCACAGGGAATAGTACCCAGCAGGTACCCCCAATGGCACGGAACAGTGGCAGGCGGTGCTGGGGGAAAGCGTGGGCAGCTATGCGGGCACCCCACCCCAGAACACGCACCATAGGCAGCCGCCTACCTGCACACTGGATGGCCTGAGACTGCGCACCACCAGTTCCACCAGCAGAAGGGCATGTCAGCATGGTGGCTGAGGGATACTGGTGGTGAGGGGGCAGTGGCAGCTGCCCAGAGCAGACCGTGGCCTAGCCCCCCTCATGTGGGTGCAGTGCGCTCCAACAGACAGGCCCTGGCTGACCAACAGTCATGGTACCACCAGGGAACGCACCATCTCTGTGAGAACATGATGGTGCAGTGCACAGAACCAGTGTATTCAGAAGCAGAGGGTCACAGGTTCAAGTCCCAGCTGTGGTGTTCACCAAACCAGTCCTCATATTTTACCCACTACTATAACGGGCTAATACAGACAGAACCGGTCTTGCAGATGACATAAACATGCCCAACACACCCACATTTTACCCTACAGAGCACAGACACCATAAACATGCACATTACCAAGAGCAGAGCCTCCCAAATGCAGTCCTGGAGGGCCAAACACCATCCCGGTTCCATGCTGTCTCTAATAAAGATGCCTATGCTGCATTTCTAAGCGCCACCCCCATGTTATGCAGATGTAGCTCATGCATATTCATCAGGGACAGCATGAAAACCCAAACAGTGTTTCGCACCGCAGGACTGGAGTCGGGAACCTCTGCCGTACAGCAGCAGCCAACAGGGGCGGACACACCCGCACCCACAGGCCCCATTATCTAAGGCCTCCTGGAGAGGCAGGACTTTGGGCTATGCGTGCATCTCCCAATACTAGCACATGCATACCGTAGTAATGCCACCCTAAACCTGGGAATATGTTACACAGCTATCAGAAGGCTGCTATGAGCACTGGCAGATAGCAATGCCTAGGTTAGGTACAATGTCCTGAGTGAGCTGCATCATAGCAACCTTTCTGATGTCTGTGGGGTGTGCTACAGGTCCTGTGTCTAACAGTGTTTACCAACCTGGGGAGTGCCTCCTACAGTATGGCGTACTATAGCCATGCCTGCACTGTGCCCAGGACTGGTGTGGTAGCCTGGGCTGCCCAACACCTCTATAGTTGCACAGTGATTGCATAGGTGTGGGGAGTGCGTGTCTGTCTATCCAGTGTGTGGTGGCTTCCAACACCCTCCACAGCCCACACTGCTAGCACTGTTGCCAGTATTGGCCTGCCGATGTGCATAATGAGGAGCAAGGTACCGTGGGAATAGTGTGGATAGGGTGGCCTGGCCCGTCCGCATCTGCACAGGGCATAGGGCAATGGCCGGACATTGTAGTGCCCGGTACCACCTGCACGGACAGGGTGGCCATAGCATGTCCTGCTGGGAGGTCACTCTCACCCTGACTAAGCAGTGACCATGGCATGGCTAGGTTCCACCATAGTGCTATATAGCATGTCTCTTATGTGATATCTATGGGTTTCCTTTTGGGGCCCACTCACTGATTTATCTGCTTGGTGTGTATGCTGATATCCCTGTTCTGGGTACATGCATCTCCTTCAGGACCATGCACTATGGACTAGCTGGCGGACTGTCTGCAGCTAGTATGTGTCTTGCTGGAACACCGTGCAGCGGCTGGAGGCTTGTTGCTGGAGAATGTCAGATAATGTTGGGGGGCAGCTGAGCATTTCCAAACCTGCTGTTTGTCTGCTCATGCTGTACGGGTATGTACTGCTCTGCATTGCCTACCCTGTAGGGTGTTTGATCCCGAGTGGGACTGGGGTGATGGTCTTCTCTACTGCCACCATTGCAGGGGGTTGAAGGTGGATCTGTGGGCGGGAGATCCTGTCCCCCACCCTGAGCTCTAGAGGGTGCATTGGGTGGTGGTATGTAATCTCCCTAGTAACCACAGCTGAATGTGGGTGTGGGGCTGTGCAGTCCTCCTGTAGCCAGCCATGTGTTTATTAGCAGCTCTGGCCCACTGATTACTTCACTGCCCACAGTGGGGTTCATTGATAGGGCTGTCTTAGGCATTGTCTATGTTTACTGTATATTAGTGCTGCCAGCAGAACCACCCTCAGGGTACTGTCACCTTAGGGTAGCTCAAGGGGCGCCCTATAGGGCACGATTTACGCGGTGCCCAATAGGGCGCGCCTTACGCGGTGCCCTATAGGGCGAACATTACGCGGCGCACATTACACTTCGCCCTATATTATATGCATTATATGCCATTTGAAGGGAATATATAGGCGCTCCCTATAGGGCGAGCCTTACACTTCACCTTATAGGGAGCACCTACATATTCCTGTCGACAGGTATATAATATATACTACATAATATATAGTACCATGTCAGAGCGAATGTTACTGTTGGCACATATTTCATAGGAAGGGTACACTTTTCCTGACATATGCAAACTGTAACCCACCTGCAGACTGAAATATTATAGTCAGCTTTCAAAGGGTTACACAGGATGCCTCAGCCAGCCTTGCTCATTAGGCACACTGGGGATTCAAACCCATGACTCTTATACCATCGGTCTGTGTGGTAACCATTGTGCTACAGCTTTGTTTCTGATTTTGGTTGTCTGCGCGCTGTCTTACGCTTGCGCGCGCTGTAACAATCGTTGCTGCACCGCGCGTAATACCACGCGCAACTGCGCGTTATCAGATACGATGTCCCACCCATGTCCTTTTTTGGCTTTCCTTCCACTAATGCGGCTCCTAACGCGAATTGCACTAATGCAGTTTAGTAAACATACCCCTAAGCTTCAGGCCTAATTTTATGGTCTGTTTTTGAAAGTAGAGCAGAAAACACAACCACTACTTGAACATTGCTGTTCGATTACAGATCCCTATACAGCATCAAGCCACCAGTCACACCATTAGTTTTGATTTTTGAACACAAATTTTCCCCCCTTTCCCAACCCCCTCCCCCTTATGCCTGGTTCTAACTGCACTTAGTGAGAGGTGACTTATGCATAAGTACGGTTCAGTATCAGACTTCGATTCCTAGGCATCAAAGTCCAGAGATAGGCCTCCCATACCTCCAGGAGTCTGGCATCGCAAGCAGGCAAGCTCTGGGTGAACTGGTTCTCCATCTGAATCAGATTATGTAACATATTATGCCCTCCCCAATAGGAAGGAGTTTAGGCACCATCTACACAAGGAGAATCCTCTTTAAATCCACTAAGCATGCCTTATGGACAATTCCCTTAGCTCCCCTACCCTTAATCTTCAATCCTTTAAAATGGTCTAGAAGAACCCCAGCAAGATCCAGTCGAACAACCTGTTGCAACACCAAATCCACTTAGTCTTGAATCTTCTCCCAGTATGCCTGTATCTGTGCACATTGCCAAAAAATATGAACTACTAGCTTGAAATTTGCTGCACACTGTCTCCCTGGTCCATCCCACATGAAAGGTCCTTGCTGGCCCTGTGTGGTCTTTCAGCAGGACTTTACATTAGGTTTTACTCAATAATGCATTGGTAAAAAGTCTAAAAACACATACCACTCCTGACACAACATCTCTCCCCATCCATCTGGTAACTGATTCCTTGTACCACTGAGCTGCCACCTTCTCATGTTAGGGACCCCATTACAAATCCACCATTGCCCTATGTAAAGTGAACACTGTCTCAAAGAACAGAGCAAACCAACATAGCAAACCTAACTTAGCATCAATGGGCATGCCTTGCTCTAAGTAAAGGAAGCTGTGTTTTACCATTTCTCTAAGGGATATCTCTCCAATCCTCCCTCATCCACTGATACTTCTGCTTTCTTTATTCCCTTTTTAATAGGCACTGCATCTAAATAGTTCATGGACAGATATTTAACTAAACAATTCCTGCAATGACCTCTAATTTGGGGAAGGGGGGGGGGGGGAAGGATAAAGTAAAATGAAGCCAAAAAAGAACAAAATGGCAGGCAGTATTGTTGACAGCTATATCATGCGTGAACATATGATAGCATGGACTCTATCATTCAAGCCCTGGATGGCAAATTTGCAAAATATTTGGAGCACTTGGAGTTTGTTTCACAATCCCTCACTTTGTATGCACAGAGAATGATGGCAGTAGAACAGACAGTAGCTGGGGCGGAGGACAGTGCGCAAGATGCTCTATCTCAGTTAACTATGATTAAATCCAAGTTTGCAGCATATGAAGAGAATAGATATAGAAGGAATAATCTCCTACCAAACATATTCCTTGATAGTAAATTATTCCTCCTCCCTCATTATTCTGACTTGAAAGGAGTCATACGGTAAGGATTTGAGCGTTTATTTTTATTAAATTGCTAGTTCTCTGACTGGGAGCTCTTAAAAGGGTTTTGGTATATTTTTAAAGCAAAGTTACATTCTTTTTGGTGCTTTAGTAGAAATATTTTCTTTAGTGGGGTAGGTTTTAAACTTTGGTAACCTCTCAGCTCTTGGGAACTGCTGACACCTAAAAGGTAAAGGAAGAGAAGAGAATCTTCCGCAGGAGAACCAATGGAGCAAAGCGGAAGCTAAGGACCACGGCCAACACAAAGGAGTGGTATAAATAACCTTTATTAACAGACCCAACTCAAACGGTTTTGGCCGGAGGCCTTCTTCAGGGGTCTAAAAACAGACAAACATAAACATAAATATTAAAAATAAAAATGCAAGATATATAAAGAAGGACATCCTCATCTTGTATATTAAAGTTGGAATACATTACCATAAAAGAGCAAACAAATAACCAGAGCAAGGTGGACTACACCACTCTTCCCAATCTATAAGGGAATAAGTTAAATAAACAAGTATCATTGATTAGTACAAAAATAGACAAAGAAAACAAATTCCAATACATAAAAAGGCATTACATCAGAGCAATTCATTAAGATAAGAGAGCAAATACATACGTAAAAAATATATATCCACAGGATTGAAAAAATGTATGTTAAACAATAAACTAGACATTAGTCAATACTCAAAAAATGGGGAGGGGGTAATGTAACTCAACAGTATAATGAATAAATAATATAATGCATAATTCATAATACAGTAAAAATATATTATTGAAAAAATGAAGATAAGAACAAAAATAAAAAGAGAATATATAGTACAAGTGCACTGACAGAGCGGTGGAGTGAATAAAAATAAAAATAAATATAAAAATAAAAATGAAAATAAAAACAAAATAACAAATGTATCTTGTGAGTAATAATTAGAGGAAAGAGTGATAGAAAAGGGGGCATTAGGAAAGAGGATACATATTTTCATGGTACCCTACAGACCAGGGTGTTCCCTTCATCTCCCCTTTTCATAGTATTTGTGTAAATCTTAAGGTCGTTAGTACATCCCCCTTCTTTTGGTGTAAAGACCCTCTGCTACTTCTTTTTAATCTTTTAATTATTTAATAATGCATATGATGATTTTATATTATATTCCCTATCATTTTTATGGTAACCCTAAGGCTCCTTTATCCATTGTTTCTAGTCTATCCTGACACTCTTTATAAGGTCTTTTCTGCCTATGCAGCTTCCTTTTTTAGCATGTCTGCCTCTTTCCTTTATTATATTTATTATATTTTTTTCGATAACATTTCTCATTTCCCGATGTATTTGTACCCCAAGTACTATTTGCTATTTCTCTGGTCGTTTTTTAGTACTAGAACCTTGATTGTTTAACTGCCAATCATGATGACGCGCCCTTGGGAGGGCCCTCCTTTGTTTTTATTTCGTTGCACTGCACTTGCGCGGCGTTTTCCCGCTCAGCGATTTTACTGGTATGTGTTTGTGGTTCCCTTCTTTTATGCTTTTATGGCTCATATAATTTGTTTTCAATCTTTTTTGGATATATACTTGAGTAGGTAGGATCTGCCCTACCCATTATATGCGGTCTTTTTCTTCCTATTTTTACTTTGGTTCTTCCTTAGTACGTTGTTGCCAGAGCTGATCTTGTTAACAGTTTCTTTTATATATCCGCCTCTTAAAGTAAAGTTTTGTTTTCATCCCTCCCCTCGTATTTTAGTTTTTATGCATAAGTCCCTCCCCCTGGATTACAATTTATTTTTCCTGGATTGAGTTCTTTGTTTTTTCCTTTTTGTTTCCCTTTTGTGTTTAGGATATTTTACAATTAGCCCTTTTCCTGCACCTCTTTCTTTGAAGTGGATTTTAGAGTTTTCTCTAGTATGGCTATTTATGACATTTGTTTAATGAGTCCCCTTCACTTTTACTTGTTCTTTTTCTCTCGTTATGCACAATTGTTCGTAGGTGCCGTCCGGTTCCTTTACTTTTCATACACATGTGTACACGCTACTTTTTACTCTTATGTTTTCTTTCTATATGCTCTTATGGCTATTTTATCCGTGCTTGATGTACCGCCCAGATTTTCTATTTTTAATATGTCTACTGGGTTTATTTCCTGATCAGGATGTATGTACATTTATGATATCACTATTATGAGTCTTTTCTCTCCTCCCAATTTGTAATATTTACGTTGGATTTTTTTTTATTCATCTTTTTATTTAGCTTTCTATTTAGCAATTTAGCCAGACGTTATGCCCCCTTTTCTATCACTCTTTCCTCTAATTATTACTCACAAGATACATTTGTTATTTCGTTTTTATTTTTATATTTATTTTTATTTTTATTCACTCCACCGCTCTGTCAGTGCACTTGTACTATATATTCTCTTTTTATTTTTGTTCTTATCTTCATTTTTTCAATGATATATTTTTACTGTATTATGAATTATGCATTATATTATTTATTCATTATACTGTTGAGTTACATTACCCCCTCCCCATTTTTTGAGTATTGACTAATGTCTAGTTTATTGTTTAACATACATTTTTTCAATCCTGTGGATATATATATTTTTTACGTATGTATTTGCTCTCTTATCTTAATGAATTGCTCTGATGTAATGCCTTTTTATGTATTGGAATTTGTTTTCTTTGTCTATTTTTGTACTAATCAATGATACTTGTTTATTTAACTTATTCCCTTATAGATTGGGAAGAGTGGTGTAGTCCACCTTGCTCTGGTTATTTGTTTGCTCTTTTATGGTAATGTATTCCAACTTTAATATACAAGATGAGGATGTCCTTCTTTATATATCTTGCATTTTTATTTTTAATATTTATGTTTATGTTTGTCTGTTTTTAGACCCCTGAAGAAGGCCTCCGGCCAAAACCGTTTGAGTTGGGTCTGTTAATAAAGGTTATTTATACCACTCCTTTGTGCTGGCCGTGGTCCTTAGCAACTGCTGACACCTAATCAGGATAAAGCACCTTTTATTTTGATCCTCCTTTTTTTAACAATTTTTTGGTGATATAATCAGATACTATGGGGTATGTTTACTAAACCTTCTTAACGTGCGCGGCGCGCATGAGCACGCGCTAAGGTTAAGGTACCTTAGCGCACACTAAAGATGCTTTATGGGGCCAAAATGCACTTTAGTGCGCGCTCATGCGTGCAGCGGCGCACACGAGCGCTGAAGGCAGGGAAAGGCTACCGGAGGGCGGAGGAAGGCTCCCCAGGGGCGGAGAGAAGGGGTCAATGGGTGGAGAGTGGGAGGGGAGAGGGTCCCCGCACACTAGCGAGGTGAAATTCGAGGCTAAAAATAACGCAAGTGAAAACCTCGTGTTAGAGCCGATTTAAAGGGAAGAGAAACCATTTCTGTCAGCAATGTACAGCAAAACCAGGGAAACCTACAAAAAAGTGATAAGTGTGATACGTGTGCACCGAACAAAAGTACAAATAAACATTGAAAAGGACCCCAACAAAATAAAAAAAAATTATAATCAAGCTGGGAAATAGTGATCGCAATGGGAAACATCAAAAAACACTCCCAAGAAATCCCCAAAAAATAAATATGAATTTTGGAAGGGTCTACGCTCCGTCCCCATACAAGGTGAATGATCTCATAGTGAAATAGCACTGATCAGGGTTTCCCTCTCCATCAGACAGGTTTCCTATGGCATGCACAAGTGCGGCAACAGCAGGGCGGGCATGTCAGAACGGCCAACTGGACAGATGCTTGGAAATGGGATACAGAGGGCTGCAGGCGGCACATGCTGTGGTGCAGTTGGGGCACAGTGCGGACTAGGCAGATGCCTAGATGGCACTTAGGAATGCTGAAACTGACCAGCAGCCAGACAGCAACTGATGAGGGCCCAACATGGGCACGAGAGTGTCTATCACAGTGTCACAGGGGATAGTACCCAGCAGGTACCCCCAAGGGCACAGAACATTGGCAGGCGGTGTTGGGGGGAAGCGTGGATGCCTAAGCAGGCACCCCTACCCCAGAACACGCACCATAGGCAGCCGCCTACCTGCAATCTGGATGGCTTGAGATTGCACACCACCAGCACCACCAGCAGAAGGGCATGTCAGCATGATGGCAGAGGGGTACTGGTGGTGGAGGGGGGCAGTGGTAGCTGCCCAGAGCCGACCATGGCCTAGCCCTGTGTAGGTGGGTGCCATGCACTGCAACAGACAGGCCCTGCCGGACAAACAGTCATGGTATCATCAGGGAATGCACTGTCCCTGTGGCAACACAGTGGCGCAGTGCACACAACCAGTGTGTTTGGAGACAGAAGGTCACAGGTTCAAGTCCTAGCTATGATGCCTGCCAACCCAGTCCCCATATTTTACCCACTACTACAACGTGCTAATACAGACAGAATGTTTATTGCAGATGACATAAACATGCCCAAAACACCTACATTTTACTCTACAGAGCAAAGACACCATAAACAGGCGCATTACCTAGAGCAGAGTCTCCCAAATGCAGTCCTGGAGGGCCAAACACCATTCAGGTTCCATGCTGCCTCTAATAAAGATGCCTGTGCTGCATATCTATGCACCACCCCCATGGTATGCAGATGTATCTCATGCATATTCATGAGGGACAGCATGAAAACCCGAACAGTGTTTGGCACACCAGGACTGGAGTTGGGAACCTCTGCCGTAAAGCAGCAGCCAACAGGGGCAGACACACCCACACCCACACCCACAGGCTCCATTAGCCAATGCCTCCTGGAGAGGCAGGACATTGGGCCCTGCGTGCATCTCCCAATACTAGCACTTGCATACCTTAGCAATGCCACCCTACACCTGGGAATACGGTACACAGCTATCAAACGTTTGCTATGATTACTGGCAGATAGCAATTCCTACGTTAAGCACAGTTTGCTGATTGAGCTCCATCATAGCAACCTTTCTGATGTCTGTGGAGTGTGCTTCAGGTCTGGTCTCTGACAGTGTTTACCACCCTGGGGAGTGACCCCCAACAGTATTGCGTACCATATCCATGCCTGCACTGTGCCCAGGACTGGTGTGGTGGCCAGGGCTGTTAAACTCCTCTATAGTAGCACAATACTGGCATAGGTGTGGGAGTGTGTGTCTGTCTATCCAGTGTGTGGTGGCTGCAAACACCCTCCACAGCCCACACTGCCAGCACTGTTGCCAGTATTGGCCTGACAATGTGCATAATGAGGAGCAAGGTACCATGGGTATAGCCCGGACAGGGTGGCCTGGCCAGGATGCATCTGCACAGGGCATAGGGCACTGGCTGGGACATTGTGGTGCCCAGCCACCACCTACACAGACAGGGTGGCCACAGCATGTCCTGCTGGGAGATCACTCTCACTCTGACTGTGCAGTGACCACAGCATGGCTAGGCACCCCTATAGTGCTATATAGTATTTCTCTCATGTGATGTTTATGGGTTTTCTTTTGGGGCCCAGTCACTGACTTATCTGCTTGTTGTGTATGCTGACATCCCAGTTCTGGGTGCATGCATTTCCACTATGGACTAGCTAACAGACTGTTTGCCGCTGGTATGTGTCTTGATGGAGCGCCTTGCAGGGTGTAGTGGCTGAAGGCTTGCTGCAGGAGAATATCAGATAGTCGTGGGGTGCAGCTTAGCAAATCCAGGCCTAATGTCTGTCTGCTATTGTGTTATGGATGTGTACAGAGCTGAATTGACTGCCCTGTAGGTGTCTGTTCCCCAGCAGGACTGAGGTTGATGGTCCCCTCTACTGCCATCATTGCAGGGAGGTAGAATGTGGCTTTGTTGATGGGAGACCCTGTTTGCCACCCTCAGCCCTGGAGGAGGAGGAGGAGGAGGAGGAGGAGGAGGAGGGTGGTGGTGGTGGTGGTACATAATCCTCCTAGAGGTCCATAGGGGCTACACCTGACTGAGACATACAGATATATCCAAGGTGTGTCTGCAGAAACTACCTATCTCACACATTAGCACTGCTGGGGACCTGCAGCATGGCCTATTTCTGCTATGGAAGGTGCTGTGGACCTGGTGCTGGGCGCCCCACCGCACCCTCAGGGTGAGCACAGTACCCGCACAATGTGACAGTATGTAGCTATTCTGTGCCAGTAACACACATGATCAGTTCCCCCTACCAGGCCGAGGTGCTGTGGGGGTGCATACCCCATCTTGTGTTCATCTGTAGACAGCTGATTTGCATGTGCAGTGCATCATGGGTACGGGTGGGCTAACCCTATCCTGGTGACCACAGCAGACTGTCTGTGTGGTGACGTGCAGTCTCTCTGCAGCCAGCCAGGGGCTTGCTAGCAGCTATAGAGCTGTAGCCCACTGGTTACTTCACTGCCTGTGGAGCCAGAGGTTATGGGTTTAAACCTACAGTAGGGTTATTTGATAGGGCTGCCCAAAGCATTATCTCTTTTTAATGTACATTATTGCTGCCAGCAAAAACACCCTCAGCGTACTGTTCCCATGAGGTGCTTCAGAGGGCGCTTTATAGGGCGCCCTATAGGGCACCTTATGGTTACCGTCCATGTAAGGTGCACTATACTTGCACATCAGCGTGCCTGCTTATGCTTCCTGCGTGCGTTTCTCATGCGCTACTGTACGCGGTGCACATTAGCGCGCAGCGCACATTAGCGCACGATTAATCCCGGTTTGCTTTTTTAAGACTGACACGCCCACTCCTTATATGGCATCCTGCAGACTACCGCGCCGCGCACGTTAGGAGACTTTAGTAAACATACCCCTATGTGTTTTTAAGATTTGTTATTTACAGTCAAACCTCGGTTTTCGTTGGCCCCGGTTTTCGTACGTTTCGGTTTTCGACGTCTTTTCTGACTGAGATGTTGTCTCGGTTATCGGATATCGCCTCGGTTTTCGTTGTGTTACTGAACAGCTGATGGTCCCAATAGTGGCTGGTGCTGCTCCTCCTATGGGCAAGGGCAGGAATGTGGACAAATTGCCAGCCTCCATGTGCCTCCCCAGTCCCGGCAGCACTACCCCCCGGACTCACCGATCGCGTGTTGAAGCGAAAGTCAGCTGAGCAAGAGTCAGAGTCAAGAGCCAAGGATTGCACAGAGAGGAAGGCCCCGATCTCTCCACCGCCTGCCTGTTCTCTGGAGCGCCCCCTCAGGCTCGGAGGTAGCAGGGTAGCTGTCAATGTAAGCAGGAGATGTTGCAGTGCCGTACAGTACAATATCTGTGTGTTTGCTGTCCTGTGGACGATCGGGCAGGTGAAAGAAGTGACAGGAGCTGGGTGTCTGGAACGGATTAATTGAATTTACATTATTTCCTATGGGAAATATTGCTTCGGTTTTCGTACGTTTCGGTTTTAGTCAGACTTCTTAGAACGGATTAATAATGAAAACCGAGGTTTGACTGTATTACATATTTATACACTTAAACGTGAGTTCATTCTGCCATAGTTTAGGAAAGAACTTTCTGTGTATATACTGTAACAGTCACATAAAGCCGACAGTATTGTGTAGCAGCATGTTGCTGGTTGTCATACAGGCTAGCTATAACCAAAAGACATGTGATTTTATAAAGGATAAGCTACCGATGTATGGCAGAAAATAGTTTTGAATCATTACACTGTATAACTTTATACAAAACACTACAATGACGATCAGAGGCTACAACGTCTCATTCTTCCCGCGGTTTAGTTTCCTCTTACAGCGAAAGTGCGAGCGTTTTTTCAGTCAGCAGACAGAACTTTCACAGACATGGATAAGAATTATGAAAGGTGCTTTATCCTTGGAGTTAAGATTCTGAAACAAGATTCTTATAGGATCCTTTCAGGTAACCTTTCCTTTATTGTGATACAATCTATTTGTCATTTCTACTCTAGGCTAATCCGGATAGCATATAAGCTTTCAAGTTAGAGAATGATCCAAAGTTTTACTCCCTTATGTATGTTGGCTTTAGGTGTAAGTACTTGAAGTTGATGTTTTACGGTCATATAAAAGAGTTATATATTTTTAAATAGATAGTTTTTATTTAGGCAATATGTTTTTATGAAACATAAAGTGCTTCATTGTCATATTTATTTTAATTTGATCAAAGTTTTTTTAAATATCTTTTTTAATAACTACTACTAATTTTAAGTAGTACTGTTCACTATTAATATAAATGAGTTTGTGCATAAATTATGCAATCATGTTCATGTTTTGTTGGGCTCACTCCTGCTTCAGTTATCATTCACCTAACTATTTCTTATCCTTTCTTTTTCTTCTTTAGTACAAGCCGTTTGTATTTGGGCCTACCTAACAATAAGAGGTATTGATATGCAAATTCAATTAATGACACACCCTTACATATTTGTCTTTATTTATGTTTTTATCAATGTATACACATTTCTTATTAAAGTTTTATTAATGTGATTTCATTTGTTTTGTTATAAGTTCCCAGACATTTTTAACATTTGATTAGTGGTTTTAAGTTCCGGTTTTTAATTGGTTTATTAATTTTAATTACTTCTATTATTATTATATTTATAATTAGTTTTTATTTATTGTTTTAACCGGTTTATGAGTGGTTTTATATTATGTTTATATAATACTCGCCAGAGACACTTAGGAGTATGTTTACTAAACCGTCTTAACGTCACAGCGGTGGTATTATCGAGCGATAAGTGATGTTATCGCATGATAACTTAACATTATCGCGTGATAATGTCACTTATCGTGTGATAATGCAGCGGCGGTGTTAAGGCACACTAACGCTGTGAAATCCGGGTCTGAAGGGTGGAGTAAGGCTTCCCAGAGGGTGGAGAGAAGGGGTCAATAGGCGGAGAGTGGTAGGGGAGAGGCTCCAGGCACACTAATGCTGTGAAATCCGGGTCTGAACACTAATGCCAGTGAAACCCTCGTGTTAAGGCACATTTGCAGGAAAGAGAAACCATTTCAGTCAGCAATATGCAGCAAAGGCAGGGAAACCCAGAAAAGTGATAGTTGTGATACATGTGCAGGGACCAAAAAGGCAAATAAACATATAAAAGGACCAGAACCACATCTAAAATCCCAATAACCAAGCTGGCCAATAGTGATATTAATGATAAACATAAAGCAACACTACTGACAAAGCGTATAAATGAAGATATCATGTTTGGAAGGGTCTATGCTCTGTCCCCCTACAAAGTGGATGATCCCACATTGAAATAGCGCTGATCAGGGTTTCTGTCGTTTAGGTTGGGCAGGTTTGTTATGGCGTGCACATGTGCAGCAACAGTAGAGTGGGCACGTAGGAAAGGGCAACTGTACTGATGCTGTAAATGGGATACAGGGGCTGCAGGCGGCACATGCTGTGGTCCAGCTGGGGCACAGTGCAGACTAGGCAGATGCTTAGGTGGCACATAGGAATGGCAAAACTGTAAAGCAGCAAGACAGCAACTGACGAGGGTCCAACATGGGCATGAGTGTGTGTCCCACAGTGTCACAGGGGAGATTACCCAGCAGGTACCCCCAAGGGCACATAACATTGGCAGGCGGTGTGGGGGGGGGGGGGGAAGCGCGCATGTCCATGTAGGCACCCCTACCCGAGAACCCACACCATAGGCAGCTGCCTACCGGCATACTGGATGGCCTGGGACTGCGCACCACCAGCACCACTGGCATAATTGCATGGCAGCATGGTGGCGGAGGGGTGCTGGTGGCGGAGGGGACAGTTGCATCTGCCCACAGCAGACCATGGCCTAACCCTGTTTAGGTGGGTGCCGTGCAATGCAACAGACAGGGTCTGTCTGACGAACAGTCATGGTATCCCCAGGGAATGAACTGTTCCTATGGCAACAGTGTGGTGCAGTACACACAGCCAGTGTGTTCAAGAGCAGAAAGTCACAAGTTCAAGTCCCAGCTGTGGCTCCTGCCAACCCTTTCCCCATATTTTACCCAGTACTAAACCGTGGTAATAAAGATGGAACCTTTATTGCAGATAAAATAAACATGCCTGAAACGCCTATATTTTACCCTACAGAGCACAGACACCATAAACATGTGCAATCCCTAGAGCAGAGTTTCCCAACTGCAGTCCTGGAAGGCCATACACCATTCAGGTTTCATGCTGTCCCTAATAAATATGCCTGTGCTGCATTAGTATGCACCGCCCCCATTGTATGCAAATGTATCTCATGCATATTCATAAGGGACAGCATGAAAACCTGAACAGTGTTTGGCCCGCCAGGACTGGAGTTGGGAACCTCTGGCCAACAGGGGCATAAATACTCACACCCACAGGCTCCACTATCCAAAGCCTCATGGAGAGTCAGGCTGTTGGGCCCTGAGCACAGCAGCATCTCCCAATACTAACACTTGCATAGCTTAGCAATGCTGCCCTAAACTTGGGAATACGTTACACATATATCAAAAGGTTGTTATGATTAATGGCAGATAGCAATTCCTAAGTTAAGCACAATTTGCTGACAGAGCTGCATCATAGCAACCTTTTTGATATCTGTGGAGTGTGTTTCAGTTTTGGCTTCTGACAGTGTTTATCATCCCGGGGACAGTATTGCGTACCATAGCCATGCCTGCACTGTGCCCAGGACTGGTGTGGTGGCCAGGGCTGCCAAAAGCCTCTATATTTGCACAATGCTGGCATAGGTGTGGGAGTGTGTGTCTGTCTATCCAATGTGTTGTTGCTGCCTACACCTTACTCAGCCCACACTGCTTGCACTGTTTCCAGTGTTAGCCTGCGAATGTGCGTAATGAGGAGCAAGGTACTGTGGATATGGCCCGGACAGCGTGGCCTGGGCAGGATGCATCTGCACAGGGCATAGGGCAATGGCTGGGACATTGTAGTGCCCGGCCACCACCTGCACGGACAGGGTGGCTACAGCATGTGATGCTGGGAGATCACTCTCACCCTGACTGAGCAGTGACCTCGGCATGGCTAGGTTCCCCCATAGTGCTATATAGCATTTTTTTTAAGTGATATTTGTGGGTTCTCTTTTCTGGGGCCCAATCACTGACTTATCTGTTTGGTGCATTTGCGTGTGCATGTGCGTGTGCGCTCAGATCCTCTCCAGGAACATGCACTATGGACTAGCTAGCAGACTGTCTGCAGTTAGTATGTGCATGGCTGGAACACCTTGCAGGGTGCAGCGGCTGGAGAATGTCAGATAGTGGTGGGGGGCAGCTGAGCATTTCCAGGCCTACTGTCTGTCTGCCATTGCCTTGTGGATACATACAAATCTGCATTGGCTGCCCTGTAGGGTGCCTGTTCCCCAGCAGGACTGGGGTTGATGGTCCCCTCTTCTGCCACCGTTGCAGTGATGCAGAATGTGGATCTGTTGGTGGGAGATCCTGTCCCTTACCCTGAGCCCTAGAGGGCAGGTTGAGTGGTGCTACATAATTCGCCTATGGGTCTAAACACCCCCCTCACTTAAATCATGTGACCATGGCACCCACACAGGATATGCACTATTCTGGGTGCATCATAGTCCACAAGGGCTAGACATGACTGGGAAATACAGATGGATACAGGTGTATCCTAGGTGCGTCTGCCTATCACAGACTGGCACTGATGGCGACCTGTAGCATAGCCTATCGCAGTTATGCCAGGTGCTGCAGACCTGGTGCTGGGCACCCCACCTCGCTCTCAGGGTGAGCAGAGTACCCCCCCCCCCCAGTGTGTCGGTCTGTAGCTACTCTGTGCCAGTAACACACACGGTCAGTTCCCCTTACCAGGCCTAGGTGCTGTGGTGGTGCATATCCCATCTTGTGATCATCTGTAGACTGCTGATCTGTATGTGCAGTGCATCATGGGCATGGGTGGGTTAACCCTATCCTGGTAATCACAGCAGAAAGTTTGTGTGGTGACCTGCAGTCCTTCTGTAGTCAGCCAGGGGTTTGTTAGTGGCTATAGAGATGTAGCCCACTGGTTACTTTACTGACTGTAGAGGCAGAGATCATGGGTTTGATCCCACAGTGGTGTTATTTGATTAGGGCTGTCTGAGGCATTTTCTTTTTTTAATTTAAATTACTGCTGCCAGCAAAAAACACCCTCACAGTGCTGTAACCTTAAGGTGCCTCATAAGGCGCCCTATAAGGTGCCCTATAGGGAACATTATAAGGTGCCTTGGCGGACAGTGCACTTTATAATGTGCCCTCTGGAGTGCCTTATAGGGCGCCTTATGCAGCACCTTAGGTCATGGCACTGTAAGGGTGTGTTTGCTGGCAGCACTAATTTAAATTAAAAAAAGAAAATGCCTCAGACAGCACTGATTTAAAGTAAAGGGTAATGCCTCAGACAGCCTTACTCATTAAGCCCACTGGGGGATCAAACTCATGACCTCTGTTTCATCAGTCAATGTATTAACTATTGTGCTACACCCCTGTTGCTATGTTTGCATGTCAGTGCGCCTAATTAAGCCTAGTCCGCGTTAAAGTGCCACGGCTCCCTTTATCGCGCGATAACCCGAAATGCTACCTTAAGACCGGAACACCCACTAACTTATATGGCATTCGTCACAGTAAGACTGCAACTAACGCCGGTAACATTAAGACGGTTTAGTAAACATACCCCCTAGGTTCCCGCCCACCCTACCCCTCATCCCACCCACCCCAGGGGCTACATTGTCTTTATAGTGGTCACATACGTGCCATCTATCCTTTCTTACTTGGGTTAAAAGTTCACATCTTCTTCATCCTTTCTTCTTCTTCTTCCTCTTCTGGGACTGCTTAACCAACATGTTGTGTATTCAGTGCAATAACTGCAGTACTTTCATTCCAAGACAAATCATTTGGAGCCTAAGAGCTTGTCCTATGTGCCTCAGATCAGCTGCCATGCATGACGAACTGACTCTACTAAGGAAAGACCTAGCTGCCATGCATAAAGAAGTGACTCTACTGAGGGAGGAAATGGCTGCAATGAAACACACTTCTTCTAGGATACAAACTGAACAAAGTCCACCACCGCTCCCACAAAGAATCAAACACCCCAGGAACAAATGGATCACAGTGGGTTCTGGTAGATTGCGACCTGTAATGCAGAGACATCCTATACATCAAGAGATATTCCTGCATAATGCCTTCTCTGCCTTGGCTAATGAGGATGCTCAATCCCAAGAAACTGAAGGGCCCTTAAATGAGTCAGACAATGCCCAATCTCCTGCTAAAGCACCAAATACGAAGAAAACCCCACCAAACAGAAAACTACTACTACTTGGAGATTCCATCATCAGAAGCACCAACTTGGGAACACAGTTCAAAGGAGAGAAGATAGTCATGTGCCTACCAGGCTCGACAGCCAGCAGGAATACAAACCAAGTTGTTGAAGTACTTAGTGCAAAAAGTGAACATTCCAAACTTGATGTTGTTATCCACTTGGGCACAAATGACCTGGCTAGAAACAGTGCCTCTACAGTCCAAAAGGACTTCCAATCTCTGGGAGAGAAACTCAAGCCCATTGTTAACACTGTTGCAACTAACGCCGGTAACATTAAGACGGTTTAGTAAACATACCCCCTAGGTTCTTTGACTGGGTGACCAAGGAACTAGATCAGGGGCATGCGATGGATGTCATCTACCTGGATTTCAGCAAAGCCTTTGATACTGTTCCTTATAGGAGGCTTGTCAATAAACTCAGTAGCTTGGGGATGGGTCCCAAGATGGTAAACTGGATTAGAAATTGGTTGACTGATAGACGACAGAAGGTGAAGGTACATGGAGCTCACTCGGATGAAAGGAAGGTGATTAGCGGGGTGCCCCAGGGTTCAGTCCTGGGCCCGCCACTGTTCAATGTATTTGTGAGTGATATTGCTGAAGGACTGAATGGAAAAGTCTGTCTTTTTGCAGACGACACAAAAATTTGCAACAGAGTGGACTCCCCCGAGGGAATGGATAAGATGAGGAAAGATCTACAAAAGCTGGAAGAATGGTCTAATGCTTGGCAGTTACGATTTAATGTGAAAAAGTGCAGTGTCATGCACTTAGGTAGCAGAAATCCAAGGGAAATGTACGCAATAGGGGGCGAGAGGTTGCTGTACATGGTTCAGGAGAAAGACCTTGGTGTGATTATCTCTGATGATCTCAAGGTGGCAAAACAGTGCGACAAGGCGGTGGCAAAAGCCAGGAGGATGTTGGGCTGCATACAAAGAGGGATTACCAGCAGAAAGGAAGAGGTACTTATGCCACTGTACAGGTTGCTGGTGAGGCCTCACTTGGAATACTGTGTTCAGTTTTGGAGACCATATCTTGCAAAAGATGTAAAAAGACTGGAAACTGTTCAGAGGAAGGCAACCAAAATGATTTGGAGCCTGCGTAAGAAACCTTATAAGAAGAGACTTGAAGACCTAAATATGTACACTTTGGAGGAGAGGAGGGATAGGGGAGATATGATTCAGACCTTTAAATACTTAAAGAGGAAAGATGAACAAACAAACCTCTTCCAAAGACGGGGAAGCTGCAAAACTAGAGGGCATAACATGAAGCTGCAAGGTGGAAAATTAAAAGGCAATGTCAGGAAATATTTTTTCACTGAAAGGGTGGTGGATGCTTGGAATGCTCTCCCGATGGAAGTGGTGGGGGCAAACATGGTGACGGAATTCAAATCATCATAGGACAAGCATAGTGGATCCCTTTACAGCAACAGGATAAAAACAAAATAAACTGAACCATCTAACTTCTCAACAAATAAGGGTTTCGTACATGTGGTGGTGGGTCCACCCCTAAAAAAAGACATGGGGAGGGGTGGCCTGCACAGAGCGACAGGTGCACCTACACTTTCCGTATTGCTGGGCAGACTGGATGGACCATGCTGGTCTTTATCTGCCGTCATTTACTATGTTACTATGTTACTATTTATGTATGTAGAACGCCAGAATTCCCCTGAAGAAGGTATTTCGAAAAACGGCCTGTGTCAGGCATTGTGGCACAATAATGAAGAACTCCTTCCTCCTTTGCAAAGAAAAAGAAGGTATGAACAGTAGAAAAGCTAGAATAAGCAGATATAAAAGGGAAGCAGTGCAAAATTATCACCAGTGTTTGATATTGCAATCTCTCCATCTGTGTCTATTTGATTAGCTGCTCGGTTTTGGTGCCCAGAGCATGAAATAGGATATTGAAATTGAAAAAAGTAGGGTTGTTTGCTCACCATACTCTGAAAGGAAGCTAAGCTAAAATGTAGAAAATGAAGGTCAGTTATCAGGCTTGCTTACCATTTTCAGCTATTTATAACTTCTAAAAAATATACTTACTTAAAGGTGTGCGTATTCCTGATGAATTGTCATGCATTTTCTCTATAGTGAATGGCACGGGAGTCTTTATTTTTAAGGATGTTCGAGGAGGCATTTGTGATGAAATTTCAAATCCTTTTGGATTGACTGTCTCGGTCCATGAAGGGCCCCTTACAGAGGAAAAATCATGTTCTTCTACTTCCACACCTTGAATCCATGATAGTCCTCCAGGAGAATCCATTTGATGTCCTTCCAAAGCCCGTGATGGACTTGTTGTATCAGAACCATCATCTCCTTTTGGTGCAACTGTTTCAATCCATGAAGGTGCTCTAGTAACAGGGATTTCAGACCCATCCGAGGCAATACCCTGTGCCCATAAAGGCAGTTTTGTAAAGGGCATTTCACGTCCTTTTGAAGCAACACCCACTGCCCATGATGCTATGCCAGTAGAAGGAATTCCATTGCCATGTAAAGGTGGGGCTTGGGCCCACAGAAATATCCTAGAGGTACTTGGATGTTCTTTTGAAACAACAGCTTGTCCCCCTGGATGTATATCAGTTGGTGAAACATCAGAAGCAGCTGGCTTGGTCCATGAAGGCATTCTTGTAGCTGCACGTAAAACAAGAGCAAGGATTTCGTTATTCCTGAGTATAAATTGATTCAAAACCTCCTCTATGCTGAAGACTTTTAGATTGCTAGTGATCTTAGCTATTTATAAAAGGATCTTTTCTTCAGCTATAGAATTGTATATAGAGGGCTAGTTATGTGCTGTAAATATCATGTTCACGTGTGTTACTGAGCACTATTTATTATAGGTTACATTTTATTCAATGTGACCTATTTACTACTATAATAATTCACAGCATTAGTACGCACTCTTTAGTAAATCTAGCCAAAAGTCTTAACACATCCTTTTTTAAAGTTTTATAACTGCTTCTTCAAATATCATGGCAAAATTAGCACTTGATTAGAACTAAGAGGCTTGTGTACAAAGCCACGGTGGCGGCTTCCGCCCGATATCGGAGCCGCGGCCCCATTGAATTCAATGGGGCCGTGGTTCTGATATCGGGCGGAAGCCACTACTGCAGCTTTGTAAACAAGCCCCTAAATGTCCTTAAAATTATTGGGGCCGATATTCAGAGCGGTTATTGCGGTGAGCGGGATATTCAGCGGCATTAATTCAGGTAGTGCTGCTAAATATCCCTGGGTGCTGTTTCTGAGTGCCCTGGTGCTAGCTGGTTCATTAGATCCTGTACCTATGAAACCTTTTAAGGAATTTTCCGATAGTATGGTAAACTGGATAAAAGAATTGATAAATGCCTCCTATAAGGAGGGAATGGTTTCAGCAAGATTGAAAGAAGCAGTGGTTATGAGGCATATTCCATTGTGTGTATCCTGGCCTCTGTGAGTCTGGTTCCGACCGGACACACAGAGGTAGAGGAGATTCTGATCCAGGGGGGCATGTCTAGCACACGCAGGATCAGAATTGTGCATGGGTCTGTACGTGCAGGCCGGAACCCGATTCCCATCAGCCTGCATGTACAGGCACCTGCCCGGATAACTCAGTCAGGCCCCTGAATGGGGCTGCAGCGCCAACGCATCTGGTTGCCATAGCACCATGGCTCTATTTAGGAGCTGCGATCCCTGGCCGCCGATCATTTTCTCCTTTCCCCACATCCCGACTCCCGATCTGGCCTCCCGTGTCCAGGGTCAAACTACGGGGAATCTCCTGCACCCCTTATCTTTTCAATTTTGGCCAGGCCTCCTGTCTCCCAATGTCTAGGGGGACTTATTCCACCTCAGGGGTGGAATAAGTCCCCCGTCCAATCTACTGGTCCTGGTCATATAGGGCCGACTTCAGAATCGGCCCTGTACTTCCGGATCTGTGGACCGCCCACTGCCCGCCTTAATTCCACTTCCGCACCGCCCCCTCCCGTCCCCATCTAAGCCTCCCCATACAAACCCCTTGTTCGTATGGGGAGGCTTAGTCGGGACTGCAAGTGGTATGAATAGCAGGGATGGACATACATCCCCGCTATTTGTGGGACAGAATAGTTCCCTATGTGAAAATTTTCATCCTATTTCTAACTTACTTATGTTAGCTAAGTTGATGGAAAAGGAGATTTATTTTCAGATTAGTGGATTTTTGGAGGATTATAACTTGTTGGATGAGGGGCAGGGTAGTTTTGAATTTGTAGTGGAATTGAAACTGTATCGGCTGCTATTATGGATTATTTACATCTACCATTATTTTGATAAAAATATTCACAAATCAGACCATCAACAAATAGGGAAAGGAAAACCAGATACAAAATTTTAGAACAAATATGACCCTCAACAGGGAGCCAATGCAGTGACTCTAAAATTGGAGTGCTACAAGGGAGGGCATTAAGATGTAGGGAAGTTACCCATGACTGAAATTGTATTTAAAAGTGAGGCATTGTGAAAATTGAAAGAAATATGGATAAACCGGGAAGATGTATTACAACTATTTGATAAACTAAAAAGTAGCAAATCACCTGGACCAGATGGTATACATCTGAGAGTGCTGAAAGAACTGAAATATGAGATTGCAGACCTACTATTAGTAATCTGTGAACTATCATTAAAATCATCCGTAATACCTGAAGAGTGTCAAATGGCCAATGTAACGCCAATTTTTAAAAAAGATTCCAGGGGTGATCCAGGAAACTACAGACCAGTGAGCCTGATATCAGTACTGGGCAAAATGGTAAAAACCATTATAAAGAACAAAGTTATTGAACATGTAGATAGTTATGGTATAATGGGAGAAAGCCAACATGGGGGTATGTTTACTAAACCGTCTTAACGTCGCAGCGGTGGTATTATCGCGCGATAAGTGATGTTATTGTGTGATAATGTAACATTATCGCATGATAATGTAACATTATCGCGCGATAACATCAGCACATGATAACGCAGCTGCGGCGTTAAGGCACACTAACGCTGTGAAATCCGGCTCTGAAGGGTGGAGTAAGGCTTCCCAGAGGGCGGAGAGAAGGGGTCAATGGGCGGAGAGTGGGAGGGGAGAGGCTCCAGGCACACTAACGCTGTGAAATCTGGGTCTGAACACTAACTCCAGTGAAACCCTCGCATTAAGGCACATTTGCAGGAAAGAGAAACCATTTCAGTCAGCAATGTACAGCAAAGCCAGGGAAACCCAAAAATGTGATAGTAATGATACATGTGCACGGAACAAAAAGGCAAATAAACATAGAAAATGACCTGAACCACATTTAAAATCCCAATAACCAAGCTGGCCATTAGTGATATTAATGAGAAACATAAAGAAACACTACTGAGAAAGCATAAAAAAGAAGATATCATGTTTGGAAGGGTCTATGCTCTGTCCCCCTACAAGGTGAATGATCCCACATTGAAATAGCGGTGATCAGGGTTTCCCCTTTATATTGGGCAGGTTTGTTATGGCGTGCACATGTGTCGCAACAGCAGGGTGGGCATGAAGGAAAGGGCAACAGTACAGATGCTGGAAATGGGATACAGAGGGCTGCAGGCGGCACAAGCTGTGGTGCAGCTGGGACAGAGTGCGTACTAAGCAGATGCCTAGGTGGCACATAGGAATGCTGAAACTGTAGAGCAGCCAGACAGCAACTGATGAGGGTCCAACATGGGCACGAGTGTGTTTCTCACAGTGTCACAGGGGATAGTACCTAGCAGGTACCCCCAAGGGCACAGAACATTGGCAGGCGTTGCCGGGGGAAGTGTGCATGTCCATGTAGGCACCCCTACCTGAAAACACACACCATAGGCAGCCACCTAGTGGCACACTGGGTGGCCTGGGACTGCGCACCACCAGCACCACTGGCAGCCAAGAGAGCAAATAGAATGCTAGGTATCATAAGAAAAGGAATGGAAAATAAAACAAAAGATATTATAATGCCTCTATACCGTTCCATGGTGAGACCGCACCTTGAATATTGTGTGCAATTCTGGTCACCGTATCTTAAAAAGGATATAGCGTTATTAGAAAAGGTTCAGAGAAGAGCCACCAAAATGGTAAAGGGGATGGAAGGATACTCCTATGAAGAAAGGCTAAACAGGTTAGGGCTCTTTAACCTGGAAAAGAGACGGCAGAGGGGAGATATGATAGAAGTCTATAAATTAATGAACGGAGTGGAACGGGTAAACGTAGATCGACTGTTTACATTATCAGAATATAGGAAGACTAGGGGACATGCAATGAAGCTACAGGGTAAACTATTTAAGACTAATAAAAGAAAATATTTTTTCACTCAACGTGTAATCAAACTCTGGAATTTGTTACCGGAGGATGTAGTAAAGGCTGTTAGTGTAGCTGGGTTTAAAAAAGGTTTGGACAAGTTCCTGGAGGAAAGGTCCATAAACCATTATTAAGAAGGGACCCAGGATATCAATGCTTGACCTAGTACAAGCATTGCAGAACCTGTGTCTTTTGGGGAAACTGCTAGGTACGTATGACCTAGATTGGCCACTGTTGGAAACAGGATACTGGGCTTCATGGACCTTGGTCTGACCCAGTATGGCATATCTTACGTTCTTATGTTCTTATAAGGGCATGTCAGCATGGTGGCAGAGGGGTGCTGGTGGCGGAGGGGGCAGCGGCAGCTGGCCACAGCAGATCACGGTCAAGCCCCATTTAGGTGTGTGCCATACACTGCAACAAACAAGATCTGTCTGACGAACAGTCTTGGTATCCCCAGGGAATGATCTGCTTCTGTGGCAACAGTGTGGTGCAGTACACACAGCCAGTGTGTTCAGGGTCAGACAGTCACAGGTTCACACCCCAGCTGTGGCTCCTGCAAACCATGTCCCTATATTTTATCCAAAGACAGAACTGTTATTGCAGATTAAATAAACAAGCCATAAACACCTATATTTTACCATACAGGGCACAGACACCATAAACATGTGCAATCCCTAGATCACAGTTTCCCAACTGCAGTCCTGGAGGGCCAAACACCATTCAGGTATCATGTCGTCCTTACTAAATATGCCTGTGAATCATTTGTATGCCCTGCCCCCATTGTATGCAAATGCATATTCATTAGGGACAGCACAAAAACCTGAACCGTGTTTGGCCCACCAGGACCGGAGTTGGGAACCACTGCCCTACAGCAGCAGCCAACAGGGGCACAAACACCCACACCCACACCCACACCCACAGGCCCCACTAACCAATGGCTCATGGAGAGTCAGGCTGTTGGGCCCTGCGAGGAGCAGCAATGCCATCTTAAACTTGGAAACACGTTCCACATATATCAAAAGGTTGCTATGATTAATGCCAGATAACAAATCCTAACTTAAACACAATTTGTTGACAGAGATTAATCATAGCAACCTTTCGGATATCTGTGGAGTGTGTTTAGGGTTTGCTTCTAATAGTGTTTACCACCCCAGAGAGTGACACTAACAGTATTGAGTACCATAGCAATGCCTGCACTGTGCCCAGGACTGGTGTGGCATCCAGGGCTGCCAACCACCTCTATATTTGCACAATGCTGAAATAGGTGTGGGAGTGTGTGTCTGTCTATCCAGTGTTTTGTGGCTGCCTACACCTTACTGAGCCCACAATGCTTGCACTGTTTCCAGTGTTAGCCTGACAATGTGCATAATGAGGAGCAAGGTATTGTGGGTATGGCCTGGACAGGGCGGCCTGGGCAGGATGCATCTACAAAGGGCATAGGGCAATGGCTGAGACATTGTAGTGCCCGACCACCACCTGCACGGACAGGGTGGCCACAGCATGTCATACTGGGAGGTCACTCTCACTCTGACTAAGCAGTGACCACAGCATGGCTAGGCTCCCCCATAGTGCTTTATAGCATTTCTCTTAAGTGATGTTTATGGGTTCTTATTTCTGGGGCTCAATCACTGACATGTTTGCTTGGTGTGTGTGCTGGATCCCATGCCTTGGTGCACAGTGTTCCTTTTGGAACATGCACTATGTACTAGTTAGCAGACTGTCTGTAGTTAGTATGTGTATGGGTGGAACACTTTGCAGGGTGGAGACTGACTGTGCTCTTTGCTGGTGAATGTCAGGTAGTGGTGGGGGCAGCTGAGTTTTTCCAACATTCTGTCTGCCATTGCCTTATTGATGCATATAGATCTGCATTGACTACCCTGTAGCGTGCCCATTCCCCAGCAGGACTGGGGTTGATGGTCCCCTCTACTGCCACCATTGAAGAGATGTAGAATGTGGATCTGTTGGTGGGAGATCCTGTTCCCCCACCCTAAGCCACAGAGGGCTGGTTGGGTCCAATCACTCCCCTTCGCATATAGCATGTGACCATGGCACCCACACAGGATATGCACTATTCTGGGTGCATCATAGTCCACAAGGGCTAAACGTGATTGGGAAATACAGATGGACACAGGTGTATCCTAGGTGTGTCTGCAAGGACTACTTATCACACACTGGCACTGATGGCAACCTGCAGCATAGCCTATCTCTGCTAAGCCAGGTGCTGCGGACCTAGTGCTGGGCACCCCACCTCACCCTCAGGGTGAGCACTGGACACACACAATGTCACGGTCTGTAGCTACTCTGTGCCAGTAACATACATGGTCATTTCCCCCTACCAGGCCGAGGTGCTATGGGGGTGCATACTCCATCTTGTGATCATCTGTAGACTGCTGATCTGCATGTGCAGTGCATCATGGGTATGGGTGGGTTAACCCTATCCTGGTAACCACAGCAGACAGTTTGTGTGGTGACCTGCAGTCCTTCTGTAGCCAGCCAGAGGCTTGTTAGTAGCTATAGAGATGTAGCCCACTGGTTACTTCACTGACTGTGGAGGCCGAGGTAATGGGTTTGATCCCACAGTGGAGAGGAATGGCTAGCAGAAAAAAGGAGGTGATAATGCCTCTGTATAAGTCTTTGGTGCGACCTCATTTGGAGTATGGTGTGCAATTCTGGAGACCGCACCTTCAAAAGGATGTGAACAGGATGGAGTCGGTGCAGAGGGTTGCTACTAAGATGATTAGTAGTCTTCATTATAAAGCATATGAGGACAGACTTAAGGATCTTAATATGTACACCTTAGAGGAAAGGCGGGATAGAGGTGATATGATTGAGATGTTTAAATACCTCCGTGGCATAAATGTTCAGGGAGAGAGCCTCTTTCAATTGAAAGCAAGTTCTGCGACGAGGGGACATGGGATGAGGGTGAAGGGAGATCGATTCAGGAGTGATATGCGGAAATATTTCTTTACGGAAAGAGTAGTGGATCCGTGGAATAGTCTCCCAGTGGAGGTGGTAGAGATGAGGACAGTAACTGAATTCAAAAAAGCATGGGACCAACACAGAGGATCTCTAAAGGTAAAAAGTGGACTGTTGTAGTTGTTATGGAAGGACAGACTAGATGGGCCTTGTGGTCTTTTTCTGTCATCATGTTTCTATGTTTCTATTATTTGACAGGGCTGTCTGAGGCATTTCCTTTTTAAATTTAAATTAGTGCTGCCAGCAAAAACACCCTCACAGTGCTGTAACCTTAAGGTGCCTCATAGGGCGCCCTATAAGGCACCCTATAGGGAACATTATAAGGTGCCTTGGTGGACAGTGCACTTTATAATGTGCCCTCTGGAGTGCCTTATAGAGCGCCTTATGCGGCACCTTAGGTTACAGCACTTTGAGGGTGTGTTTGCTGGCAGCACTAATTTAAATTAAAAAAGAAAATGCCTCAGACAGCACTGATTTAAAGTAAAGGGTAATGCCTCAGACAGCCTTGCTCATTAAGCCCACTGGGGATTGAATTAATGACCCCTGTTTCATCAGTCAATGTATTAACCATTGTGCTACACCTCTGTTGCTGTGCTTTTAAGTCAGCGTGCCTAATTAAGGCTAACGCACGTTAACGTGCCACGGCTCCCTCTATCGCATGATAACGGACTTTATCGCGTGATAACCCGAAATGCTACCTTAAGACCGGAAACGCCCACTACCTTATATGGCATTTGTCACAGTAAGACTGCAACTAACGCCGGTAACATTAAGACAGTTTAGTAAACATACCCCATAGATTTAGCCAAGGAAGGTCTTGTCTTACTGATCTGTAATATTTTTTGAAGGTGTGAATAAACAGGTAGACAAAAGTGAGCTGGTTGATAAAGTATATCTGGATTTTCAGAAAGCCTTTGAAAAGGTCCCTCATGAGAAATTCTTGGCGTAATTAAAAAGTCATGGTATAGGAGGCAGTGTACTACTGTAGATCAGGAAATGGTTAAAAGATAGAAAGCAGAGGGTTGGGCTAAATGGCCAATTTTCCCAATGGAGAAAGGTGAATAGTGGAGTACCGCAGGAATCTGTGCTGGGTACACTACTTTTTAACATATTCATAAATGACCGGGAAATGGGAATAACTAGTGAGGTAATCAAATTTGCAGATCACACAAAATTATTCAGTTGTTAAAATGCAGGAGGATTGTGAAAAATTGCAAGAGGACCTTGATAAACTTGAAGACTGGACATTCAAATGGCAGATGAAATTTAATGTGGACAAATGCAAAGTTATGCACCTAGGAAAGAACAATCCAAACTATGGTTACACAATGCAAGGTTCCACATTCAACCACCATTCAAGAAAAAGATTTAGGTGTTATAGTGGATAACACGTTGAAACCCTCGGCCCAGTGTTCAGCGGCACCCAAGAAAGCAAACAGAATGCTAGGAATCATAAGGAAAGGAATGGAGAATAAGACAAAGGATATTATAATGCCTCTGCATTGTTCCATGGTGCGATTGCACCTTGAATATTGTGTGCAATTCTGGTCACCGTATCTTAAAAAGCATATAGCGGGATTAGAAAAGATACAGAAAAGAGCCACCAAAATGGTAAAGGGAATAGAGGGATACTCCTATGAGGAGAGGCTTAAGAGATGGTTGAGGGGAGATATGATAAATTAATGAATGGCAAGGAACGGGTAAATGTAGATGGATTGTTTACACCATCAAAAAGTAGAAAGACTTGGGGACATGCAATGAAGCTACAAGGTAACCTATTTAAGACTAATAAGAGAAAATAGTTTCTCACTCAATGCGTAATCAAACTCTGGTATTTGTTGCCAGAGGATGTAGTAAAAGCTGTTAGTGTAGCTGGGTTTAAGAAAGGTTTGGACAAGTTCCTGGAGGAAAGGTCCATAAACCATTATTAAAGAGGACCCAGGAAATCCACTGCTTTTCCCAATGCAAGCATTGTGGAACCTGTGTGTCTTTTTAGGAGCCTGCTAAATACTTGTGACCTGGATTGGCCACTATTGGAAACAGGATACTGGGCTTGATGGACCTTGATCTGACCCAGTAGGGCATATCTTATGCTCTTATGGCTGATAAGTCTCTGGCCTTGTAACGAAACAGAAAGCTATGGGCACACTTGGTACCAAATAAGACGAAACTGCAGAGAGATCATTCGGACTTCTGGAACTGAGGTTTGCCCGTAGCTTTCTTTTTTGTTACAAGGCCAGATACTTATCAGCCTTCCTTATATGATCAGAAGACTTCTATAGGTTAAAAACCATCCCCTTCACCAGCTGAAGTCATTTCAGGTGGTACTTGGGTACACCACACTATAAACTATTACAGTATTCAAGTTTCATTGTTATGAAAGCATAGATCAGAGTTGCAAGATTTTTCTGTTCTAAATATGGCTGAAATATGACCGCTTTTCAGATAAGCAATCCACATAACACTTAGGGCAGCTTTTTTGCTGTCCTAAGTTAGGAGGTTTGTTATCTGAATACTGACACTGAAAATTGCTGCTATACAGAGAAGTCATAGCTCCACCCCAGCTCCACCCGCAAAACATCCTGGCACTATTCGGATAGTGCCAAGATGGTCAGAGGAAATATTCAGTGTCACTATCTGGATAATGCCCCTGAATACCCCCCTCAGTGGGATATATCTAGTTAGCAGGCCCTACTAACCAAATAAGTCCTTTTGAATATTGTCCCCTTACTTTTTCTGCTATTACCTTATCCTCCCTGAGCACTCTTTTTACTCCTTGATTGTCCAGTAGCCCAACAAACTGTCCACGGTCTGTAGCTTTGGGTGAAAAGGTTTTTAGTATTAGTTCTTCCCTTTATAGGAAGCTTCTTCTCAAAGTTTCTCTTGGTCTGTCTTGTTACTTTTTTTAATATCTAACTTGCCCGTGCATCTTTTCATCCCTAGTTTCTTCATTAGGATCTACTTAATGTTTTCTGAAAGATGCCCTTTTGGCATTTTTTTTCTCTCTAACCTTTTTAATGAGTGGAATATATTTTATCAAGGCTTCCAAAATGGTCTTTTTAAATAATGCCCATGCCTCATGCAAACCTTTGGCCTTGGCAAGTGCTCCATTTATTTTCTTTCTTCATTTTATCAGAGTCTTCCTATTTAAAATTAAATGCTACAGCAGTAGTATTTTAACATCGTCCTTCCAGTGGTGACAAATTTGTTTGCAGTGCAATCACTATTGCCTAACAGCCCACCACCATTGCCCCTTGCAGCAGGTCCTGTGTATCGGTACAGACTAGAGTTCTTTTCCCTCTGATTGGTTCCTGAACCAGTCGTTCCATGAAGCAGCCATCTAGAAAATTTACCTCTCTACCAATATGATAAGACATTTATCAATCAGACAATTGATAAATTAATAAGAGTACTTGCATACTTTTGATTGTCTGTCTTTCTTTAGCAGTTTCCATAATCTTCTCTGCAACATCAGCTGAAGTTACAAAGCTGGGCAGAATGGTTTGCATATCTTGAAAAAAGTTATTAAAATAGCAATCAGTCCTGTATAAATGTGATATGTATCTTGAGAACACAAATACAATAAATAGCCATATTCATTCATTAAAATGCACCAGTCATTCACCTGCAATAGTCCAAAGTAGGCCTTTGATAACATGCTTGGAAACTCAAGTATGTAATCAATTATCAGAATTTTTAAGTAGATCAATATTTTATATAGCAATATTTTATATAGCTTTGGGGTATGTTTACTAAACAGCGCAATTGTGCGGGGCGCACTTGAGCGTGCGCTAAGGTACCTTAGCGCATGCTAATAGTGCATTTTTGGTGCCCCGCACGCGTGCACTTTGACCGCACACATGCACGCCACCCGCAAAAGTGTGCGGCGCGCTGATGTGCGATAGAGGCGTGGAAAGGCATTTCGAGGGCGGAGGAAGGCTCCCGAGGAGCGGGGGACGGGGTCAATGGCTGGAGAGTGGGAGGGGAGAGGCTCCCCGCACAGGAGCGGGGCTGAATTTCGGCAAAAAAAATACCGCGAGTGAAACCCTCGCGTTAGAGCCGATTTAAAGGGAAGAGAAACCATTTCCGTCAGCAATGTACAGCAAAACCGGGGAAACCTGAAAAACGTGAGCAGTGTGATACATGTGCACAGAACAAAATAGCAAATAGAAACTGAAAATGACCACAACAAATTCCAAATAAATTATAAGCCAGCTGGGCAACAGTGATATTAATGGGCAACCATAAAAAACACTCCCAGGAAAGCTCCAAAAAAAAGAAATGATTTTTGGAAGGGTCTACGCTCCGTAGACTCTTTCAAAAATCACTGCATTTTAATGGAGCTTTCCTGGGAGTGTTTTTCATGTTGCCCATTGATATCACTGTTGCCCAGCTTGTTTTTGTTTTTTTTCCCCTTTTTGGAGGTCATTTTTGAGGTTTATGTGCACCTTTGTCCCCATACAAGGTAAACGAGCCCACAGTAAAATTGTGCAGAGCAGGGTGTCTGACTCGTGCGGCCAGGTTTCCTATCTCCAGAGACTGCATTGACTCTGTGGCCACAGTGTGGTGCAGCGGACACAGCCAGTGCCTGTAGGACCAGAGCGTCACAGATTCAAATCCCAGCTGGGGCTCCTACCAACCCAGTCCCCATAGTTTTACCCACCACTAAACAGTGATAGTACAGACACTCCTTTATTGCAGAGAACATAAGCATGGTTCCAACACCTATATTTTACCCTACACCGCACACAAACCATAACCATGGGCATTACCTACAGCCGAGTCCCCCAAATTCAGTCCTGGAGTGCCACAACTCAATCAGGTCATATGCTTTTTCCCTGATAGGGACATGTCTGCATGTTGGCGGAAGGGTACAAGTGGTGGAGGGGGCAGTGGCTGCAAACCACAGCAGACAGTGGCCTAGGCCTGTGCAGGCTGGCACAGTCCACCGCAACAGACAGGCTCTGTCGGATGTACAGTCATGGACTCCCCAGGAAACACAGCACATCTGTGGCAACACGGTGGTGCAGTGCACACAGACAGTGTGTATGCAGGAACAGAAGGTCACAGGCTCAAAGCCCAGCTGGGGCTACTGTCAATCCAGTCCACATATTTTTCCTACAACTAAACCGTGATAGTAAGGACAAACCTTTATTGCTGAGAACATACGCATGGTTCATACGCCTATATTTTACCACACCAAACACAGACACCATAAACAGCCGCATTACCTAGAGCAGAGTCTCCCAAATGCAGTCCTGGAGGGCCCCACACCATTCAGGATCCATGCTGCCTCTAATAAAGATGCCTGTGCTGCATATCTATGCACCACCCCCATGGTATGCTGATGTAGCTCATACATATTTATGAGGGACAGCATGAAAACCCGAACAGTGGTTGGAACACCAGGACTGGAGTTGGGACACTCTGCAGTAAAGCAGCAGCCAACAGGGCCAGACACATCCACACACACCCCCCCAGGCCCCATTGGCCAATGCCTCCTGGAGAGGCAGGACATTGGGCCCTGCCTGTATCTCCCAATACTAGCAGTTGCATACCTTAGCAATGCCACCCTACACCTGGGTATATGGTACACAGCTATCAAACGTTACCCATGATAACTGGCAGATATCAATCCCTACGTTAAGCACATTTTGCTCATTGATCTCCACCATAACAGTCATTGTGATGTCTGCGGTGTGCGCTGCTGGTCTGGTCTCTGACAGTGTGTACCACCCTGGGGAGTGACCCCCAACAGTATTGCGTACCATATCCATGCCTGTACTGTGCCCAGGACTGGTGTGGTGGGTATGGCTGCTGGACTCCTCTATAGTAGCACAATGCTGGCATAGGTGTGGGGGTGGCTGTCTGTCTATCCAGTGTGTGGTGACTGCAAACACCTTCCACAGCCCACACTGCCGGCAATGTTGCCAGTATTGGGCTGCCAATGTGCATTATGAGGAGCAAGGTACCATGGGTATAGGCCGGACAGGGTGGCCTGGCCAGGGTGCATCTGCACAGGGCATAGGGCACTGACTGGGACATTTTAGTACCCGGCCAACACCTACACAGACAGGGTGACCTCAGTATGTCCTGCTGAGAGATCACTCTCACCCTGACTGTGCAGTGACCACAGCATGGCTAGGCACCCCATAGTGCTATATAGTATTTCTCTCATGTGATAGATATGGGTTTTCTTTTGGGGCCCAGTCACTGATTTATCTGCTTGCTGTGTATGCTGACATCTCAGTTCTGCGTGCATGCATCTCCACTGGGAACATGCACTGTGGACTAACTAGCACACTGTTTGCAGCTGGTATGTGTCGTGATGGGGCAGCTTGCAGGGTGCAGCGGCTGATGACTTGCTGCAGGAGAATATCAGATAGTGGTGTGGTGCAGTTCACCATATCCAGGCCTAATATCTGTCTGCTATTGTGTTATGGATGTGTATAGAGCTGCATTAACTGCCCTGTGGGGTGTCTGTTCCTCAGCAGGACCGGGGTTGATAGTCCCTGCTACTGCCACCTTTGCAAGGAGGTAGAATGTGGATCTATTGATAGGAGACCCTGTTTGCTGCCCTTGGCCTGGGGGGGAGGGGTGGTGGTGGTGCATGGTCCACCTGGGGGTCCATGGGGGCTACACCTGACTGAAACAGACAGAGATATCCAAGATGTTTGTGCAGAAACTACCTATCTCACACATTAACACTGCTTTGGACCTCCGGCATGGCCTCTTTCAGCCATGGAAGGTGTTGTGGACCTGGTCCTGGGCGCTTCACCGCACCCTCAGGATGAGCACAGTACCCGCACAATGTGACGGTGTGTAGCTACTCTGTGCCAGTAAAACACACGGTCAGTACCCCCTACCAGGCTGAGGTAGTGTGTGGGTGCACATGGTCACTTCCCTCTACCAGGCCGAGGTGCTGTGGGGGTGCATTGCCCATCTTGTGTTAATCTGTGGACAGCTGATTTGCATGTGCAGTGCATCATGGGTATGGGTGGGCTAACCCTATCCTGGTGACCACAGCAGACTGTCTGTGTGGTGACGTGCCTGCTCTCTGCAGCCAGCCAGGGGCTTGCTGGCAGCTATAGAGCTGTAGCCCAATGGTTACTTCACTGCCTCTGAAGCCAGAAGTTAGGGGTTCAAACCCACAGTGGGTTTTTTTGATAAGGTTGTTCAACGCATTATCTTTTGTTAATGTACATATTTTGATGCCAGCAAAAACACCCTCAGCGTACTGTACCCATAAGGTGCCTCTGAGGGTGCTTTATAGGGCGCCCTATAGGGCACCTTATGGTTCCCGTCCATATAAGGTGCACTATACATTATCCTGTGATGCAACCTGTAGGGTGCCCTATAGGTGACATTTTAGGGTGCTGTGGCGGACAGTGCAATTTATAATGTGCCCTATGGAGTGCCTTATAGGGTGCCTTATACGGCACCTTCAATTACGGCATGTTAGGGCGTGTTTGCTGGCAGCAATTAATAACATAAAAATAAAGTGCTGCAGGACAAAATATGTACAATGCAAAGCTGATGCCACAGCCAGCCTTACATATTAGGCACACTGGGGAGCAAACTCATGACCCCTGTATCAGCAGTCAGTGCCTTAACCATTGTGCTCCACTGCTGCTCCTCCTTGCTTGTCAGCGCACCTACATATGCTTTTCATTCCTTAAACTGCACAGTGCTGCCATAAAATACAGTACACTGACCTTGCGGTACCTCATACGGCACCCTCTAAAGCGCCCTATAAGCAACATTCTAGGGTGCCTTGGCTGACAGTGCACTTTAAAATGTGCCTTATAGGGCGCCTTATGTTAACACGCTTTGAGAGTGCGTTTGCTAGTAGTGATAATTAAAAAATGAATAAAATGCCTCCTAAAGCAATCTTCCCCATAATATGTCATGCCTCAGCCAGCCTTGTTCATTGGGCACTTTGGGGGATTGAACCCCTGATCCCTGCACCATTGGTCAGTGTTTTAACCATTGTGCTGTGGTTCTGTTCCTGTGATTGCACATCATATGCCACGCAATATTAGAAAGCCTCCTATAACATTAGCACGCCACCTTATGCTGCCCATCATTTAAATGCCTCTGCCAGCTGTCTCCAAAGGGCACTGTGGGGGATTGAACCCCTGATCCCTGCATCATTGGTAAGTGCCTTAACCATTGTGCTGTGGCTCTGCTTTTTGTTTTGCACATCAGCGCGCTACTTATACCGCCCAGCCTTATAATGCCTCCATAAACATCAGTGCGCCGCCTTATGCCGCCCAGTATTAATATGCCGCCAAAAACATTAGTGCGCAGCCTTATGCCACCCAGTATTTCTGCGCCTCATAAATTAACACCTCAGCCAGCTGTCTTCATTGGGCACAGTGGGGGATTGAGCCCCTGATCCCTGCACCATTGGTCAGTGTCTTGACCATTGTGCTGTGGCTCTGCTCTTTCTCTTGAACTTCAGCGCCCCACTTATGCCTCCCGCGCAGCTATCTCATGCGCTAAGGTGCGGGGCGCACATGGGCGCCGCGCACCTTAGCGCATATGTAAATTCCGGCTTTTCTTTTTCAGGACGGAACGCCCACTCCTTATATGGCACCCGCACTCTACCGCGGCCCGCACTTTACCTGGGTTTTAGTAAACATGCCCCTTTGTGTAATGAGTAAACTGAGTTGTATGCTTAGCTATGATTCCCTAATTGCAATTAAAAGGTTTTAAAGACAGTATTACATAAATATAGCATGATGTTGCTTATTACAAAATGGTGGTGAAAAAAGTCAAGCATCATGCAGGCCATACTATTTGTACGAATGTGCTGTGTTCCATTGGAATGCAAGCTTCAAAAGCCATTTACCTGCCTGAAAGTTGCCCAACTTTTCCCTGGGTAAAAGTAAACACTGCTCAGTAGTAGTAGTAGTAGTCAATGGTGCACATATCTTTACTATTTCTCTATGCGGGAAAAATAGGGTGGGCCTGAGGAGGGCTTAGGCCGACAGAGGCAACAATGCATACACTTTTGCATTTTTAAAACTACACATGCTGTTTCTAATGGAAAAAGCTGTTTTTAATGCAGAAAAGTTTGATATAAATCTCTCGGCATTTAACTTTTTCCTTGGGCTTTTTTAAAAGAGAAAGTGCATGTGTGCTTTCTCTTTAAGAACAGATACAGAATTCATGCTGAGGACTTTATAATTACCTGAATGGTTTGAAAAATTGCCCCAATGAGAAAAATTCAAGGAGTTTACCTAAACAATAATGCAGGTAATATGAACAACTAAAAACTGCCCTCCTTCCTTCTCGATAGGCAAAAATTAGCTACACCGTTTTACAGTGTGGGAACTTTTACCCAGGCTGAAAAGAGGAGTATCTGGGCTTTTAGAAGGAGGATGGAGTCAGCCAACAATACACAGGGCTTCCATACTGAAACCCCCATGTGTGGTTTACATTGAGAATTCTGTGCCTCTATCATGGCCAGCCACCTGCATTTTCAAAGGGAAAATCCCTGGAGAGTTTCCCTTTGAAAATACACTCGTAGGTTCTATGCCGGGTTTCAAAATTCCTTTCTTAATTTGCCTTGAATACAAACTGAGGTACTAATTAATGCAAGGCTATTTTACTAATGATTGACAATATCATAGTACATGCTAGTTCCACTGGAATCTCAAAATCATTGAATGCAGAAGAGAAAGTTCATTTTTTTAGTATTTGAAAAGCAGAGGGCTATATTCAGCAGGACAACAACACCATTAAGTTAAATGGATAATTTATCCGTACAAGTTTATATGTGTTTTGAGTCATGATGTATGTTTTCAGGTCTGAATGTTGAAAATGCTGGTATTATTTACATAAATAACTTATCCATATAACACTACCTCTGCTATTTCTGCATTCAGACTTGAACACATTAGTTATATAGAGGGCAGTTGAATTCTCCCTTCTCTGGATCACCCCTAATTCAGTCCTTCTTGAAAATGATAGGGGATGCTATTCCAAAGGGTTTAGCTGGTTAGCAGAAGTTGCTATCCAGCTAAACCCCAGCAATCCCAATATTCCCCATAGACCATGGGAAAGATGCCTGATCAAATTAAAGGCAGTTTGTGGGCAAAGGGGGAGGTCATGGCACTTATCCAGCTGGTGGCGATACTAAGCTACTAACAGGTCAATGGCTGTCCTAACTTTATGAAGTTTAACTGTCTGGTGAGAGGCTCAGTATCGCCGCTGAGGGGATAGCTGCTGTGATCACAAATGAAAACAGATATTCAGCGCTGGAGGCCGGATAGGCTCTGGTACTGAATATCTGGCTGTACTTTAGCTGCGATGACTGTTGCTGCTGAATATCAATCAGTGAGCTGTTCTGTGCCTACCCTAGGAGGAGGGGTGTTCAAGGCTGCTTAAGTCACGGTACCACAGGGGCCTCATCAGGAGCTATTAGAGGGAACAGCGAGAGGCAATCTCCACTGAGAAAGAGGAGATCTTGAAGATGACACAGAGAATCAGGGGCTCTTGAGCCACAGAGAGGCTGCACACTGAAGGGGAAATGGTGTCTGCTGTTTTTCTAAACCAGAAGGACCCTATTTGCTTATTCCCTGAACAAGGGGAGGTATAAATTTTGGAGTCTGGCTGCTCTATTTGGGGAGTGCCCAAGGACTTGTATAGGAACAAAGAGTCAGGAGGTTGTAAGTTGATATCTCCAGGAACAAGCAGGAATGAGTCTTCACATATGGGTATCGCCGGTACCGACGGAGCCTGCGCGGGAACGCTCCCCAGCGTCCAATAGGAAAGCTTTTGGGAGCATCCCACAGCGCCTGCGTGCTGCCTTCCCGCCTTTCCCAACCGCCTCTCTCCAGTTCTTCTTTTCCACGGAGCAAGCAGGTCGTGTTCCTGTCACCGCAGAAGAAGTTCTTTATTTTTTCGTTATTCTTTTGTGTCGCGTCTGCCTTCTTCGACGTCAGACCGGTACCGCTGGTCTTTTCTTTTCTTTCTTTCTTCTTTTAAAAAAAAAACAAAAAACGCTTATCTTTTCTGTGCATTTTCAGTTTTTGGGGCCTAGGCCTAAAACGTTTTCCTCATGGAGAAGCCCGCTTCCGGGTTTAAAAAATGCACAAAATGTGGCGGTACTATTTCTGTCACCGACACCCATGACTAGTGTCTAAAATGTTTGGGACCTGACCATTCCATCACGGATTATGTGTCCTGTACCATGATGTCCAAGAGAGGTCGGCAGAACCGAGCAGCCAAGCTCAGTACCCTGTTTCCCTCTGATGCAGCTTCGGTGGCATCGACGTCTTCCAGGGCCTCCTCTTCCTCCCATGGATCTCAGGTAACCAAACATAAATCTGGCCGGTCCTCGAAGGGCAGATCTCCCTCCAAGCATCGAGATGCCTCCGGGCTTGCCTTCGAGGATTCCGCACCGGCAAAATTACCCCGGTGGGAAGCTTCGGCTTCCAAAGCTTTTTCTATGGGGTCACAGGTTGACATTAATGGCTCGGCCTCGACCGATCACCTGTTGCCGTGTTCTGGGGTACCGGTGGCTCCCACTGGTACCGACATCCAGACTCTGGTAGCGTCGATGGATCAGAAGATTCTGACCATGCAGCGTACTTTAACAGCTTTCATGCAGGCTGCGACGCCTCCGGAACCGCAACAATCCCCGTTGCTGGTACCGGCCCCGGTACCGGCATTGCTCCCGGTACCGGTACCGATTGCATCGACATCGGCTTGGGTGTCGACTGCTACGGTACCCTGTCCTACGAGGCCCATCGGTACCGAGCCGGTACCGATTACGCCCGATGTCGATCCCACTCGATACGGTTATCGGGCTTTACAAGAGCATCCAGACAGGCGATACTTCGATTCCTCTGAAGACTCTGATGAGTCTGAGGGTTCTGTAGAAGCATCGATACTTCTTCCTCAGGAGTCTTCTTCACCTAAACGAAGAATGTCTCCTTCAGAAGACTTGTCCTTTCAGGATTTTGTTAGGGACGTGGCTAGGGGCCCCTCTATCACAGTGGCCCCTGAGTCAGAACCCAGAGCCAAGCAGTTGGATATTTTACAATATCCCAAAGCTCCTAAGGAGGCAGCTACTTTACCTGTTCATGAGATTCTTTATGATCTCATGTTGAGGATGTGGGAGACACCTCTTACCACCTCTCCTCATTCTCGCAGGTTAGACACCATGTATCGTGTCCCTCCTTGTCCGGGCTTCCACAAGACTCAGCTTCCTCACCACTCTATTGTGGTAGAGTCTGCCATGAAGAAGTTGAAGAGTGCAAAGAGACACTCATCTAATCCTCCTGGGCGTGAATGCAGGACCCTGGATGCTTTTGGCCGAAGGATTTTCCAAGCTGCTATGCTAGCTGCTAGGATCAATTCCTATAGTCTCTATATGGGAATGTTTCTAAAAGAAGTCACAGATCACCTGCAGACTTTATCTCCTTTCATTTCAGAGGATAAAAGACAGGAGTTTCTCACTTGGCTCAAACATGCCCAAGAGGTCTCCAAATTTTCCAACTGTGCAGCCTTTGACTCTTTTGAGTGTGTAAGCAGAGCTTCGGCTATTGCCATAGGGGCACGCAGAATTGCTTGGCTACAAGCTTCTGATTTGGAGATCTGGGTTCAAGATCAATTAGGAAATCTCCCTTGTACAGGTGAGAACCTTTTTGGTAAGGATTGGCAAGCAAAGGCCACTCAAAGGGATGCTGAAAACTCTGCTTTGGATCGACTTTCAAAGTCTACCTCTGCCCCTGTCAAGAAAAGATTGTTTAAAAAGACATTCTTTTCCAAAAAGGGAAAATACTATCCTGCTTATGGTCAGCAGGCATCTTCTACAGGTCGTTTTGCTGCAAAGCATCAGCAACCACTCAAACAGGCCAAGTCAAAGGCAGCTAGACCTTCCACGGCCCAGCAGCCTCAGCCTCCTCAGGGACTTTGACTTGCAACTAGAGAACTTAGCCTTTCTGGCTCTGGAGGGACCAGAGCCCCTTACCATCCCAGGAAGGTTGACTTACTTTGCTCCCAGATGGGAGCAAATCACAGCAGAGCAATGGACACTTTCCATCATAAGGGAGGGGTACAAGCTTCACTTCTTAAGCCTTCCCCCTTACACCATGGTGAAACAGTTCAATTCTCCAACATCTCTCCTCAACCTTCTAGGTCAGGAGATTGCCACCCTTCTTGCCCAAGGGGCAATAGAAGAAGTACCTCTTCTTTAACAAGGCACAGGGTTCTACTCCCCTTATTTTCTTATTCCAAAGAAGACAGGGGGCTACAGACCCATTTTAGATCTCAGAGAATTGAACAAATTTCTATTCAAGGAGAAATTCAAGATGATTTCTCTCGGTGCTCTGCTTCCATACCTTCAGAGTCAGGAATGGCTTTGTTCTCTAGATCTCAAGGATGCGTACACCCATGTCCTCATCCATCCAACTCACAGAAGGTTCCTTCGGTTCCTTTTTCAAGGAAAGCACTACCAGTACAGGGTGCTTCCTTTTGGTCTGGCCTCTGCACCAAGGGTGTTCAAGAAATGCATGGCTGTAGTAGCTGCATTTCTACGCACTCTAGGAATATTTGCCTTCCCATATCTGGACGACTGGCTCATTCGAGCTCCATCTCAAGCAGAGGCCAAGACTTGTCTAATCTGCACAATGCGTATCCTTCAGTATTTGGGACTAGTAATAAACATCCCAAAATCCAATCTCACCCCTACTCAGTCTCTCGAGTTTATAGGGGCCCTGTTGGATACCACAACTGCAAGGGCCTATCTTCTCCAGGCCCGTTGCCTATGCTTGGTGCAGTTGGCCTCCCAAATACAGTTAAAACTCCTTTTAACTGCTCGAAAAATGTGGCATCCACTGTGCATGTGGTTCCATATGCTCGCCTGCACATGAGGGCAGCTCAATGGACTTTATCCACCCAATGGACTCAGGCATCAGGTTGCCTGTCAGACAAAATAGCAAACTCGTCGCCTTTTTTGGTCTCTGAAGTGGTGGAAGTCCTCTCAAAACCTGTTGCTGGGGTCCCCTTTTCAACAGTCACTTCCCCAAGCAACCCTTACAACAGATGCCTCTCCAATGTGTTGGAGAGCTCTTCTACAAGACCTCTCCACCCAGGGCATCTGGTCTCCACAGGAGACTTCACTACACATAAATCTCTTGGAACTCAGAACAATTTTCTTAGCTCTCAGAGTGTTCCACTCCCTGCTCAGCTACAAGACAGTCCTCATCCACATGGACAATCAAGTAGCCATGTTCTATGTAAACAAGCAGGGGAGGACTGGCTCTCTGTCGCTTTGCAACAAAGCTTTGCGACTGTAGGCCTTCACCAGAGAGCATCAAATTCATCTTAAGGCAGTGTATCTTCCAGGGGTTCAAAACTCTTGGGCAGACAGATTCAGTCGAGTTCTGCTTCCACACGAATGGTCCCTCCACGGGGACCAGATAGCCAGGATTTTTCGAATTTAGGGAACCCCTGACATAGACCTGTTTGCAAGTCCGTGGAATGCCAAACGAGTTGGGCTCTGCTCCAGATCTTCTCTACCAGGAAGACAGAACGTTGTGGTACCCAAACCCCCAGTCTCTCCATCTCAGGGCCTGGTTGCTGAAGGCCTAGACCTTCAAGTTTTCCATCTCTCTCAGCAAGTCAGAGATATTATTCATGCTTCCAGAAAGCCTTCCACTAGACATTCCTATGCTTTCAAATGGAAAAGATTTACCATTTGGTGTTAAGAGAAGGGTCTTAACCCTCTAGCAATACCTGTGAATTCTTTACTAGAGTATCTTCTGCATCTTTCACATGCAGGCCTCAAAACAAATTCCATACGAGTCCATTTGAGTGCTATTGCAGCGTCCCTCAAGCCTCTCAATGGACAACCTGTTTCCTCTCATCCTCTTATAGCAAGATTTATGAGAGGCCTTCTTTTAACTAAACCTCCCATTAGACCACCTCCAGTGGCATGGGATTTAAATCTGGTTCTTGGCCAGCTTATGAAGCCACCATTTGAACCTTTAGCCACCACCTCCTTGAAATTTCTTTCTTGGAAGGTTATCTTTCTCATTGCAGTCACCTCAGCATGTCGCATCAGTGAGTTGCAAGCCTTGGTGGCTAACCCTCCTTATACAAGGTTCCATCATGATAAGGTAGTCCTCAAGACCAATCCTCACTTTATGCCTAAAGTGGTCTCGCCTTTTCATCTGAACCAAGAGGTATACTTACCTGTCTTTTTTCCAGGATCTCATGCATCGAGTGCAGAGAGGAATCTTCATACCTTGGATTGTAAAAGAACTCTCGCCTTTTACTTACAAAGGACACAGCAACACAGAAAGTCTTCTCAACTCTTTGTTGCTTTTGATCCTTCCCATTTAGGACTTCCAGTTTCTAAGAGGACACTGTCCAGCTGGATTGCTCAGTGTATTTCTTTCGCCTACCAGAGTAGAAACCTTTCTCTGGAAGGCCATGTCACAGCTCACAATGTGAGAGCCATGGCAGCCTCAATGGCTAATCTGAACTCTGTGTCCATCGACCAAATCTGTTGAGCGGCCACCTGGGCCTCGGTTCATACCTTCACAGCCCATTACTGTTTGGACAAGGACTCCCGCCGGGATGCCTCGTTTAGTCAGGCTGTTCTCAAACACCTGTTCCATTCCTAATCAACTCCTACCCTGGTTGGATGCCAGAGATCCATGGGGGGAGGTGGAGCCCTTTTCAGGGACACACATCTCTGGGGTCTCTCCCTGGCATCTGCAGCTAGGGAGTCCCCATATGTGAAGACTCATTCCTGCTTGTTCCTGGAGATAGCACAGTTACTTACCTGTAACAGGTGATCTCTGGGAACAGCAGGAATAAGTCTTCACAACCCACCCACCTCCCCTAGGAGTTGTATCTCTCTATCTATCTTTCCTTTCCTCTCTCTCTCTTTGTCTCAGCTTTAAAACTCGAACTGGAGAGAGGCGGCTGGGAAAGGCGGGAAGGCAGCACACAGGCGCTGTGGGATGTTCCCAAAAGCTTTCCTATTGGACGCTGGGGAGCGTTCCCGTGCAGGCTCCGTCGGTACCGACGATACCCATATGTGAAGACTTATTCCTGCTGTTCCCAGAGATCACCTGTTACAGGTAAGTAACTGTGCTATATTGAACTTGCTGTTTGTGCTATATTCAAAGTGACTGGTTGTGTTTGGAGATTTTACTTATTGGCTTCGATTTTGCCTAAGTAAACTTCACCAGGTTCAGAACAAACTTCTGGCTTGAACTGAGTGTTTTTGGCAGTGAAAGGGATGGAAAGAGTGAATTATGAATGCAATAGGCCTCCCAGGACTTCCTGGTCCTGCCCACAGATCCCACTATAACCCTGAAAGTTAGATCTGCAGGGTGAGTCTGACTGTTAGAAGTTGTGCCGCCAAATCGCCTGACAGCGTTCCCCAGATGCTGTATGGAACATAAAGCCTGGCAAGGGTTACACCAAGTCAGTCACCACTTTAGGATAGAGACTTGAAGATTTACACAACCACAGCTAGAGAAATGAAATCAGAATTTTGGATGTCCATGAAGAAGTTGAAAGGTCTGAAATGATCTGAAATGATCACACTTGTCAGTGATTTCTTACCCAAGCTGCTTGATATACAATTTGATCAACTGTTTGAAAGAGAATGGGCCCACATGACAGAGGGAGACAGATACCCTTGGCTTAAGATGCTGTGTATCTTACGATATCCTCATATGGCTACCCTACTGCCAGGATTAGCAGAATGCCTTTTTGGTTGGTGAGGCCCAGTCTTTGCCTCCAACTCCAACCCTCTATCTCCCTCCCTGGTTTCTCACTTTACATTTATAGATAGTCATTCTTATGAACATTTTTGATGTAGATCAGTTAGAGCAGTGCACCTTAAACTTAGAGAAGAGTCAAATCAGTGAAGAATCAGCAACTGCCTTCTTTCCAAGATTGCTTGCTAGGAAGAAACACAGTATGCCTGCTGTTGGGGTGGTTAGTTTCGAGTTTTATGTTGTGTTTTTAAAATTTTGTAAAGCACAATCTGTATTTATTTATGCAAATGCAATGTGTGACTTCAAGTCAATGCTGACTCCTGGAGACTCTACAGCTCCTGGGTTTTCTTAGCAGCTTGACCGGAAGTAGATTGCCAGGTCTTTCTTCTGAGGCAGTGAAGGGTTAAGTGACGTGCCCAAGGCGCCAAGAAACGCTAGTGGGAATTGAACGCTAGACTCTTGGGGCCCGATATTGAGATAGGCAGGCTATGCACTGCAGCGGCGCATGGCCTGCCTGCCGACCCCCTTAACCCAGATTTTCACTTCCATGTCGGTGGAAGTGAAAATCTGAGTTAGCTTGGATGCCCCGGCAGCCTGAGAGGCTACATGGGTAGCAGAGATTTTCGATGCTACTCGCATAGCCTCTCTGTCTTAAAGATAGGTGAAGAAAAGCCTCACCTATCTTTAAGGTGCAGAGGGTTTCTTGGGTAGCATCAAAAATCACTACTACCCATGTAGCCCCTTCCTCGGCCACTGCTTCACCTTGAAACACCCCTAACATGACCTGATGCTATGCGGATAGCATCTGGGCGCATTAGGGACTTAGCCAGGATTTTTGAAGGGCACTACCCATGTAGGTTACCCTTTAAAAATCTCAGATAAGGCCTTTGCACAGGTAACTAAGAAAGTTTATTTATTTAACCAGTTTTCTATGCCACCTTATTCTTCAATCAAAGTGGTTTACATTATGTAATTACAACAAGCAGGTACTAGATATATTCCCAAACAGGCTTACAATGTATGTGTACCTGAGGCAACAGAGGGTTAAGTGGTTTGCCCAAGGTGTATAGGACTAGAAATCCCAGTCACTCCCACCTGAGATTGCTGTCCCCAGGTGGGACTTGAGCCCCTGGCCCTCTAGCCTGAGGTACCATGTCCTAACACCTAGGCCACTCCTCCCATAGTTACCCATGTAAAGGCCTTTGAATATCAGGCCCTTGGTTACTAAGCCAGTGCACTAACCATTAGCCTACTCCTCCACTCCCTCATTTATTTATAATTGGCAGTATAAAAGAATGCTAAATAAATAAATAAGGGCTTTAATATTAATATTAACATTTGACTTTGTCTCCCTGAAGTAAAGGATTATTGGGCCCGATATTCCAACCCTTAGTCAGGGGGTAAGATGGCAAAAAAGTGGTGTTACCCATGAACGAATATTTGTGCAATGCACATGGTATAAATCAGATATCCACAGGGGCATAACAGGACATAATGGAGCATAATGGGGCATGACCGCAACATACCCAGTTAGCAAAGATATTCAGCGGCACAGGGCACTGAGCTGAATGCCATAAACCACATATCTATAGGCCAGATTTTGGGGCACATTTGGCCTGGTGATACGCCAGTACACATCACACAGAACATCAGCAAAAATGGGCATTAGCTGCACCACCTGTGCAATGTGGGGCCTGCTCATACTGCATGGGGATGGAGATGCCGTTCCAGGGGACAGAGGCACCAGCACAATGTGCAGCAGCAACAGCAGCCATTCACCCAGCACGAGAGGTACAGATACCACACTCCACAGATATACAGACTGAGGGTGACATACCTGCAACTGTTGGAGGAGGAGGTGTACCAACGCTACCAGCTGTACAGTGATACCACAACGGAACTGTGTGGGATGCTGTGCAATGAGTTGGAACCAGCCACCACCCGAAGCTGCATGCTGCCAATGGCTCTGAATGTGAACACTGCACTGGGGTTCCCGGCCTCAGGACGTTTATAGCATGTGGTGGGTGCCACCACTGGCATCACCTAGTCTGCTACTTGCCACTATATTGATGCTTTCACCACTGCCCTGCTGAGAAGGATGCAAACCTACATCACCTTCCCCACCATGCCTCAGCAAAGATAGGAGATGACTATGATACGAGTGTAGCTGGCTTCCCATCTGTCATTGGTATCACTGATTTTATCTTTATCTTTATTATCAGGCTTGATATACCGCACCTTCACATAAGCAGCAGGGCGGTTTGCAAAGTCATAAAATAGCTGAATTAGAGTGGAAATGGAAAGAAACGGCATAGTCAGATACGAAAAATGTCACAGTCATACAGAGGGGAGCAAGGGCAGGGGAGAATATGAAGAGGAGTGAGGAATAGGGGATAGGAGAGCCTATAATCAAGATGATGGGAGATTAAAGGCTAACTGAAATAAGTGGGTTTTGAGCACTGACTTAAATTTTGGGAAGGACGGTTTGAGGCAGAGGGCAGAAGGAAAAGCATTCCAGAGAGCAGGGCCAAGAAAAAAGAAAGCAGATTTATGGGTGCATTCCAGACAAGCTTGTGAGGCAGAGGGGAGGTGCAGTCAGTTAGCATGGATAAAAATGAACACAGATGAGTGAGGAAAGATGGTCATGTAAAGAACGAGAAGAATCGAGAATGACACCTAAGTAACATAATGAATGAAGCAACAGAACAGGGGAGTCCAGAAGTGTGGGGGCCAGTGTGGGGCAGGGACTCTGGGCGATAAACCATATGGTGGCAGTCTTAGCGGAGATGAGGTGCAGGATGTTAGCAGACAACCGGGAGGTAATCTGTATAAGGCAGAAGTTGAGTGATGATAAACTGGGGGGTGGAAGGATTGGTGTGGTGCAGGAGAATAATGTCACCAGCATAGTAGTATGCCAATATACTATGCTGTTGGATCAGGAGTATCAAGGGGGCAGAAAACATTAAAGAGGAGCAGAGTCAGCACCAAGCCTCGGGGGACCATGCAGGTAAGAGATGTGAGGAAGAAAGAGGAATTACCAGAAAGAACAGAAAATGATCTGAAAGAAACAGACAAATGGAACCAATGAAGAATAGTCTCATGGGTACCAAAGTCGTGAAGACAAGGAAGGAGGGCAGAGTGATCAACAAGGTTGAAAACTGAAGAGAGATCTATGGAAATGGCCAGAGAGACTTCACTGTGATCATGAGAAGTGTGTAATTCATTAAGGAAAGAGAGTAGAATAATTTCAGTACTGTGACCAGGATGGAAACCGGACTGGTGGGGGTGAAGGACATCTGTGGCATTGAGATGAGCTGACAGTTGGGAAAATACTAGCTTTTCAAGAATCTTAGATAGGAAGAGGAGATTCGAGATGGGTCGGTAGTGCGCAGGGATAGAGGGATCCAGGGAGAACTTCTTAAGAAGAGAGCAAATCAAAGCCTGTTTCCATGGAGAAGGGAAGGTACCAGAAGAGAGACTGATATTGACGATGGTAAGCATTGGGGGAAGGAGGGCCAGAGAGGGCTCGGTCAGCCAGTGGGATGGGATGGGATAAGATCGGAAAGGCAAGTCATCTTAAGGGAAGCAGAAAGAGCTTTGAGTAATTCAGCTGAAGAGATGGTGTGAAAAGTAGACCAGGTGTGGGTAAGGACAGGGAAGAGGAGAATGGGAAGTGTGGGGAGCTTGGGGGGAGAGACATTGGTCAATAAGAGAAGGTAGAGCGAAGGGACAGAATCTTGTTCTAGAAAAAACTGGCAAGCTGAACGGGGTCAGGAAGCATAGTGGAAGATGATGGAGAGTGAGATGGGTTGGGCGTAGACAGGGATTTCAGGACAGAATACAGTGGGTGGGATGAGCACCCTAGGGATGGACCCTAAAGTTACTGCTTGGGTTAGAAATTGGTTGTGTGGGAGGCAACAAAGAGCACAGGTAAATGGAGCTCATTCTTTGGAGAAGGACATTACCAGTGGTGTGCCGCAGGGATATGTCCTTGGTCCAATTCTTTATAACATCTTTGTTAGTGATATAGCGGAAGGGCTGTTGGGTATGGTTTGCCTCTTTGCAGATGATACCAAAATATGCAATAGAGTAGACATCCAGGAAGGTGTAGATAACATGAGCAGGGATCTAGCTAAGCTTGAAGAATGGTCTAGAATTTGGCAGCTGGGATTTAATGTTAAAAAATGTAAGATCATGCATTTGGGCTGCAGCAATCCAAGGGAGCAATATAGTATAGGGGTGAAGTACTTTTGTCCACTAAAGAAGAGCGGGACCTAGGCGTACATTGTGTCTGATGATCTTAAAGTAGCTAAACAGGTAGAAAAGGCGACGGCAAAAGCTAGAAGGATGCTTGGGTGCATACGGAGAGGAATGGCAAGCAGAAAAAAGGAGGTGATAGTGCCTCTGTATAAGTCTTTGGTGCGACCTCATTTGGAGTATAGTGTGCAATTCTGGAGACTGCACCTTCAAAAGGATATAAACAGGATGGAGTCGATACAGAGGGTGGCTACTAAAATGGTTAATTGTCTTCATTATAAAGCAATGGACAGACTTAAGGATCTTAATATGTACACCTTAGAGGAAAGGCGGGATAGAAGTGATATGATTGAGATATTTAAATACCTCCATGGCATAAATGTACAGGGGGAGAGCTTCTTTCAATTAAAAGCAAGTTCTGTTATGAGGGGACATAGGATGAGGGTGAAGGGGGATAGATTCAGGAGTGATATGCGGAAATATTTCTTTACGGAAAGAGTAGTGGATCCATGGAATAGTCTCCCAGTGGAGGTGGTAGAGATGAGGACGGTATCTGAATTCAAAAAAGCATGGGACAAACACAGAGGATCTCTAAAGGAAAAAAGGGGACTGTTGTAGTTGTTGATATGGAAGGACAGACTAGATAGGCCATGTGGTCTTTTTCTGTCATCATATTTCTATGTTTCTATGAGTTAGAGGAAGAAAAGATGAGTGCAGAATAATAATATTTCTTGGCCTCACGGACCAGGGTATGGTAATGGTGGTGACAGTACCAGAAGTGCCGAAGGGATTCGGGGGTACGCTGCTTTCTCCAAAGCTGCACGGCTTGGTGGAGGTGAGAGCACTGGAATCGAAGATGGGGGTGGGACCATGGGTGACGATTGGGCCTGGAGAGGTTCTGTACTGGATGAAGTGTCGCAAGCCAGTCAAGAGCATTGGACAGATCTGAATTCCAAGTATGTGCCTGAGCGTTGAAGGGGAGGGAGGCAAAGTCAGGGGGAGAAGCTTTTCAGAAGAAGGGAAATTCTCAAGAGTAGAGAGTATGATGTGGCGAGACAAGCCGGAATGGAGGAAGTGGATTGACCGAGAGTGGGAGACGGAGCAGTTGAGCGAAAATGTAAAGAAAAAAGGATAGAGAGAAGGTCTGTCCAGGGCAGAGGAATGGTGGAAAGCAGGGAAGGAGAGGAGGGCAATTTGGAAGGCATGAGAATCAAGTTAAGAGTATGACCAGCAGTGTGTGTGGGGCAGTGAGCATGCTGGGAAAAAGAAAGATCCTGCAGATGAGTAAGAAAGACCCTTTCATGGAATTTTGAGGGTGATTGAAATTGATATTGAAGTCCCTGAGAATGATAAGGTGAGAGCACAGAAGGGTAGCTTCAGAGAGAGTGAGAAGAAGAGAATCCCAAAGATGAGGATGAAGGGATGGATGAGAGTAGATGAAGAGGAGATGTAGGGGGGGGGGGGGTCTAATCAAAGAAGAAGTGATTCTGGATAGAGAAGCACAGGGGAATGGAATTTGGACATGGATAAGGAGGAGCAGAATAGGGCAGCCACTCCCCCCCCTCCTGCTGGGGCCGTTACTGGGTTGAGACCACAGAGTAGCCTGGAGGAAGGCAGCAGTTGAGGAGGAGGTCTTCATCCTCCCTCAGCCAAGTCTCAGTAATAAAAAGGGCATCCAGATGATGGTGGGTGATGAGATCCTCTACCAAGACAGTCTGAGACTGAAAGGACCTGCAGTTAACTATGGCTTAGCTAAGTAAAAGCTGAGAGGGGGCACCAAAAGTGGGAACAGGCAAGGGCGAGGGAGAGCAAGGAAGCAGATTGCTGGAAACATGCAAGGAATGGCCAGGAAGGAAAGGAAATGAATTTGAGGGGACGCCAGCCCCTATGCACCAGTATAGCTGACATAGTTGGTAGAAGCCAGGCGAAGAAATGCAAAATGTGGAGGAAGAACCAGGAATGCTTACCGGATCGGAGGTGCAGGAACAATGAGCCCAGCAATGAACAGTATGGCCAACAGATGGGTTGCTGATGTCACCCCAAGGAGCTCTCCGAAGAGTGCATCTTGCTCGACTGCCATGACTCGAAATGCCACAGATGTGAACTGTTTATATTGTTCCAGGATTACCTTGAGGATAGCAAAATGTTACTTCCGGGGGGGGGGGGGGGGCAGGAGCAGTGAGGGGTGAATGATATGCCTGCAAAAATAGAGGAGAAGTAAGGGCAGCAATCAATAACAGGGGTTAAAGAGTCATAATGAAGCAAAGGTAGCACTCAAAATGCCACAGAGGTGAACTGTTTATACTGTTCCAGGATTACCTTGAGGGTTGCAAAATGTCACTTCCAGAGGGGCAGGAGTAGTGAGTGCTGAATGGTATGTCTTGGGGGTAGTATATTGCACTGAGGGCAGCAGGTCAGGATCAGACCTGACCTGAAACTGCTACAATTGCAACTCCATGAATATGCAAGTGGTAGTCAATGCCTACATGCTCATCACTAACGTATGTACCCGTTTCCTGTGCTCCTGCCACGATGCCTTCATCCTGTTGCAGTCTGGCCTTGGACAAGCAGTAACCACAGGATATCTTGGAGATGTACGGTTGCTTGGTAAGTGGACACAGCTGTGAGCAAATGTGATAGAAATGTGAGTCATGTAACTATGTGAGGAGTCACCACAGAATGGGACACAGTAGAATGAGCACATGATATCTGATATGCCCTCAAATAGGTGCATAGTCAGACAGGAGAACTGTGGAGTCTGGATGAAAGGCTGCACATTAATGATTCAGTCACAGGGTGATACATCTGAACAGTAGCAGGGGACCCCAATGGAGAAAAGCAGGCCAGAGGTGGCAAAGCCTCAGAATGCGCTGAAGCAGTGCATTTTGGAGACATGGCAAGAGTCTGAACAGCAGTCAAGCAATGACATGCTGAACGGACCTCTGCGGGAGATGTCACCAGAATGTACTGCATCATGTCATAGTCATGTGAAAGGTACTGTAAATATGTCCACCACCCACCCATCTCTCCAGCCCCAACACACCTGGCATAGTTGTACTGAGGTGTGCCTGTCCCCCTGCTCCCACAGGTGACTATGGATACCCCTCTGACCATGGCTACTAATATCTGTGTGCCACCCACGGACCCCACAAAAAGAGTGATACAACCAGGACCAGGGCAGTGGTGGAACGGGCATTTGGGGTCCTCAAAAGCCACTTCCGATGCCTACACTGCAGTGGGGGTGAGCTGCTGTACAGCCCTGAATGTGTGTGTAGGATCTTCATAGCCTGCTGCATCCTACATAACCTTGCTATGCAGCACAGCATCCCCATCCCTGCGTGTGAGGTGACAGAGGGGGTAGATGCTGCAGATACTGCAGAAGGGGCACAGAGGGGGCTAACAACATCAGATGGCATTAGCACTCACCACCAGGAACAGACTCATCTGTGAAACCTTCTAGAGTAAGTGCTGTCAGATTTATTACAGTGCAGTCAAACAAACATTACATAAACGGTGAACTCTTACCATACCCCACCACCCAGCCCTGCCCACTTCCCCCACCCGGGTGCTGCATCACAATGGTGCAGTCTTGGAGGCATTGCTCATCATGTCCTCACCCTCCCCTATGATGGAGCCTGTATCATGCACTTCACTGCCCTCTGATGCTGCTGCAGGGGACCCCTCTTGAAGGAAAACTGCATCCTGCCTCTGGTGGGAGGCCATCAACTGTCAACAGGTGTTTGATGTGGAGGCTATGTAGGCTGCCATATCTCTGAGGAGTCGAACCCTTGCCTCTGCTCCATCATGTGGTGGTCCAGAAGCATCTGATTGCTTGCCTGCAGCTCCTGGTGAATGGTGCGCAACTCAGAGTGGATGCCCTTTGTGCACTCCAGCAAATGCAACCCCTCCCGAAACATCTGTTAGTCCACCTCATCTGCTGCAATATCTCCCAGGTCCTCATGGACGGGGAAGGCCAGTTCACCAGCTGCAGGCTGTGCAGGGTCAGGTTAATCATTCCTGCCCATCATGGTGCACTGCTCTACTCCAGAGCAAATGGGGGTTGGCTGAGGTTCCTGTGCTGCACCTGCAGGAGTGCTGGAGCAACCATGCCCTGTTTGGATACCTCCTGCTTGAGTCACTGTGGGCTATGATGGCCCTGCCTCTGGCTGGTCTGTAGGAAAGCAAGAGTGAAAAGGGCTAGGCCTCTTCACTAGCAAATGGAACAGAGGAGGGAATGCATTGAGTGTGCACCAGCCCTGATAAGAGATGGGCTGGTGGCCCCAATGCAGATCCCTGCCAGTATAGCTATATCCCCACATCAGATAGGTGTGAGAGGTACAGTTACAGTTACATACATTCTCTTATATACCATGCTATTCTGCATCAATGCGGTTTACAATGAACAAACTGAAATTACATTGAACAGGGCATTATAACTTGGAGATAACTATTTTACAGGGAACATGGGCTATGGAGGGTTAAGTGGCTTGCCCAAGACCACAAGGAGCACCTGTGGGACTAGAAACCCCAGTCCTTCCGGCCCAAGGTTGCTGTCCTGTAGTGGAATTTGAACCCCCGACCTTCCGGCCTGAAGTACCTTGCCCCAACCACTAGGCCACTCCTCCACTCTGTTGCAAGCAGTATAGAGGTGCATACATCACCAATATGTACAACAGATCTGTACAGAATGCATGTCTGTCCAGGTTTTGCATGCAGTCTACAGAAAGCTACAAAGGATAGATGTGCATAGCTGGCAACATAGCCCCTGCCTGCTGCAGATTCCCATAGCATATGCCTAAGGCAGCAGCCAGCTACCAACCAGCTACACATCAAGGAGTAGGACTTGAGGGAGAAGGGCTACATTACAGTGTCTGCTCATCTGGGTGTGCACAGCACATGTGCCCAGGGCACAGTGAGCAGACACTGTAAAGAGCCCTGCTGTCCCTTGTACCTGTCCATACCCAAACACGCCATGAGATCCACTGTGGGGGCATATCCCTTACTCATAACTGTCCCCAACCGTACTTTGAAGGTATGAGTCACATCACCTATGAGGGAACAGCTCTGATGTGCTTCTGGATGCACAGAATGGAGTCCTAAACACAGCTGAAGGATATGGCATCATCTGCGAAGGAACAGCAGTATAATCATTTCCTGATGGTACAATAAAAAGTCCCTGACCCCACAATGGAACATATGAAAACACATCTGCATCTCTGTCTAAGAACAGGTGTGAGGGAGGGGAACGGCCAGGTGAGTCTGTAGCAGTGAGATGGCAGTCAAGATGGGCCATGGGAGGACATGGAGGATAACATGCTGAGGCCATTGGTGAGAGAGAGGGTAGGCAGTGCTACATGGGAGTGGAATGTCAGGAATGGAACAGCAGTAGGGATGACAACCCAGCACTCTTGAGTCACACGGCAAAACAATCTAGCATGTAACACACCAGCAAGGGAGCAGGAGCTACTCACTCTCCTGTGTAGCAGGAGTAGAGCTATCATGACCCAGAATGCTAGTGATGGTGATGTCATCCATGAACTGCAGCACCTGTTCTTCTAGGAGGCTCAGTGGTTTCTGCCAATCTGATGACAGCCTGCTGTTATCTGCCTTCTTCTCTTTTGTACACTGCCGTAATATCCGTCACTTTTTTTTCAGGTCCTCTACATTGCAGTTGTGGTGATGCACGCTGTTGGGTGCTGGCATCCTCAGAGCCAAAGACAGTGGTGTGCTCTTTTCATGATGAGTTACGGGGCCATGAAGGTTTCTGAGGGTGTGAAATTAGCCTTACGGGTGCGTTTCATGGCTGTTTGTTCTGACTATGGTGTCCAAATGGTATCTAAATGGCTTACCGTGAGGGAGATGGAAGGCTACCCGTGCAAGGTTCTTACAATATCCAGTTATGAGGCCACGCCCTGGGACACACCCCACCCAAAAGGTTAAGAGAAACCTGCATAAGATTCATGTGCAGGAAATCTGAATATTGGTGCTAATGATGTGCACTGGGAGACACCATATCTGTGGGAGAAGTTAACCATGGACATTCAGCATTTTGACTGGTTAGCCAAGGTAACTGGGTAAATGGAATATCTTGTCTACTATGCAGTTAACCAACAAAACTGGGTAAATGGAATATCTCATTGACTATGCGGTTAACGGTCAAGTGGACTTTTGTTTATGGTGTGCTAGACATCTGAACCTAGAACCACTGTCCAGTGATGCCATCAAAGAACAAGTATGCCAAAGTATCAGCTGCTGTGGAATAGTCCATGCACCAGGTAGCCAGACTGTGCTCCCACTGGACAGGTATGGGTGAGTGTATGCTGGCTAATGGGCCAATATAGTGGGAGGAACATGCCTGTACCTTATGAAGTATGAGGCTGCTGGGTGAGGGACAAGGGTGTACAGCTAGCAGTGCAGTCTGGGAGGAGGACACAGGGAGGCTGATTGGTGTGTGCACTCACAGAGCGACACACAAACATTAGGTGCTAGAGTGCTGTGTGTTGGGGATAATGACGTGTAGGGAAGCTATGGCCCTAGAGGGAAGGTACATGACATGCCACAGAGGTGACTGACCTGGGAGGCCATGGAGGCAGCATGAGGGAGAATATCCTATGGCCCCCAACAGTACCACAGAGTCATGGGAGGGGGCTGCAGAACCAATAACCATGCTGATACCCCAGAATCCTGGAGGCACCTCTGAGGCATGTCAGAGCTGCAGTCAGGTGCTGCCTACCCTGGGCCCCTGTCTCACCACCCACATCACTGCACCTTGTTTCCTGACATGTGTATAGGGGCCTGTCACTGTACTATGGCTCCCATCCAGTGGCCCATACCCAGGTCCTCCCTCATCCCTGTTACCCATATGGGGACAGATCCTATGGTCAAAAATTTCTGTCATGGTCCAGCCATGTGCAGACATCAGTATCTACCTTCAGTAGATGCCATCTGACAGTAACCCCCTGAACTGTGTGTTGTGCGGATACAGTCAGTGCTTATAGCAGGGCCCAGGTAGGTGTGCCATGATCACTGGCTAGTCTGGCTCACAGAACCAGGAGGCCATGCAACCTGCATGAACACCTATGTGCCCCCCCCCCCATGCTGTGTGCCTTCTCCCATCCTATTACTAATTGCATGGACACCCCACTATGGTACCACACTGCATACATAGGCATGCAAACATTTATCTGGAACCTATGTCCAGGTTCCAAGTGGCACTGTTCATGCTCTCACCTGTGTTGCAGTACACCCACAACCAGTATGTGTATGACAATACACACCCATCCAAATGTGCAGATCCCATCAGCAGACTGACATCTCACCAGACTGCACCTGTACCCTGGTTTCCAGCATTCTCCGATCCTATACCTCCCCAGTACACACTATAAGGTGTCTCTCAGCCTTGCTGCCATGGAACTGCTGGCCTGGCCACCACCTTAGCTTGTGCCCTCAACATACCATGTGCTCACACTCAGGCCCCAACACCGGCCCAGCAGCTCCCACAGGCCCTGATCTGTACAGTATAAACCAATATCTGCCACCCCAGCGTACCAGATACCCACCTATGTAGCAGGAGGCAATGACGACACTGTGAATTACAATAAACAGCCTTTATTAGAACAACACACCCACAACAACCCCCCTTCCCATTCCCATCCCTCCCACCATTAGCACTGCCAACACAGTCCTTTCACAACCTTCCCACATACCACTCCTGCCCATCCCCAGATCAGTCTAGTGCCCCATGGAACCATGGCTATGGCTTTGCAGGGCCTAGGCTATGGCCTATAGCCCTGTGCAAGTGGCCCCTGAGACTTTACCACTGCCTTCCTCAGAAGCCGCAGCTTCTCCACCATAGTGCCCAAAACCACCACCAGCCCAGGAAGGGGGGGGGGGCAAATGACATGGCTGGGGCAGAGTCTGCAGGAGACATGGTTGCGTCCTTTTGGCACAGAGGACCCTGGGTGTCAGTGGGGCTTCCAAGTCCACCTGACACCACCGATGATAGCATGCAGGGAGACATGGGGATATGCTCACATGCAGGAGGCTCTGCTGACACCCTGTGCTCCTCCTGGCCTTCCTCCCTGATGGTCACAGCTGGCCTGCCTGTCCCCCTTGTCCTTATCAGGACATTTGTATCTGCATCAGCAGCCCCACCCCCCTTCTCCGGCATCCACCACCACCCCAGTCAAGTGCACCTCACACAGTCTCTTCCCTGGCGCTCCCCCCAAGTCCTCCACTGCCTTAGCCTCATTCTCTTCTTCCTCAGAGTCCTCTGCCTCCTCCTCCTCCACCTCCTCTGAGTCCTTCTCCTCCTTTTCATTCAGGTTCTTCTCTGCCTCTTCTTCTGCCTCCTCTTCCTCCGCCACCACCTCTTGACCCTCTGCAGTAGTCTCATCCTCCTCCTCCCTCAGAGGTGCTGGCTGTTTCTTCGGTTTTGGTGGTGAGCTATGGCTGAGGATGGAACTGGAGCTGGAGTTTCCTGCCCCCAAGGATACTCCTACAGGTGGTAGGTGCCTGGGGAGACTGCCTACTGCTTTTCTCAGGACCTTCTCCTTGGCTTCTCTGGCTGTACAGAGAGGGACAGTGGGCCATAAGATGGGTGTAACACAGGGCCAACCCATCCACTAGGCAGGTTAGGCAACCACCTAGGGCTTCAACACACATGGCCTGCCACCCCTCCGTGCATGCCGAGACATGCCACTCCTCTCTGTCCCTCCTCCATGCTGAGCTATGCCACCGCCTCCCGCTGCCGCTGATTCCAGTGGCAGGGTTGAGGGGGACAGCTAGGCTGCTTCTGACCCCTCAAAGTTGTGTCGGAGGGGGGTCAGAATTAGAAGGCCATGTGTGCTGAAGCACATGGCCTGCTGCTGCCACCGATCCAAGATGCAGCCCCCCCCCCCCCATCTTTTCCTCGGAATCAGCGGCAGAAGCCCAGGTCAGCAAGGGGGTGGAGGACAGTGCATGGGGAGCGACACCGCCAGATCTTCTGCCTAGAGCAGCAGAAATCCTTGGGCTGACCCTGGTGTAATGTAGTGCTTGAAGGAGATGGACAGAGCTGACAGACTGGCATACACAATGGCAACAGTGCATGAACACTCCATGGGGCAGCCACATATCCACACATGCTAAGCTAGTAACATATCTGCTGTTATCCACAAGTTGAGGTTGTACATGTCATCATTTGCTGTATTTCCAGGGGGGGGGGGGGGTGTACCATGCCATGTGGCTGGCTTACCTGTGGCTGCTGCTACCTCCTCCCTGAGACACTGGATGAGCTTCAGCCTCTGCTGTATGGTCCTGAACCGGCACTTCAGTGCCTCGAGGGTCTCTATCACATGCCAAAATCATTGTGAGAGACAGGTATGTGATCAGATATATAGCATTTGGTGCCCATATAGACCCTCCTCTGCTACCAATTGCATAGCTGTTCCCAGGGCCCCTGTCCACCCTTGCAAGAGTGATGTGTGTGGCAATCACAGTGGGGATTTCAACATATGTGCCATGATATTGACTTCTGTGTACCCTCTACTAGGGTTCCCCAAAACCCCTGTGTACAACCAGTGTGATAGTACTGTTCTCTAACCAGGCCATCTATAGGTTTTTCACAATGCATGCCAAATCTGGGACAGGTGTTCAGATATTGGTCCCAAGGGCATATGTTGCTGCTCCATATGGGTTTCTGTAGTGTAATGTATGCCACTACATGTGGGGCTTCATGGGTACTGCCTGGTTGCTCTCACTATCATCACCACATCACCAGTCCTCACATTGCCCTCACATTGTGGCTGCCAGCTTGGCCCTGCATATGCTACCTCACATACCTGTCTTTCACCTCTGTAGCACTACTCTTGGAACATGAGGCCCTGGTTTGTGTGTTGGGTTGCATTTGTGTGACTGTTGCACAGAGCTATCTTGCCATGCTGTGCATCAAATTCTAGTTTTATAACAGGTGGTGATATTTATTTAGCTATTTTTATATACTGCTTTATTGCTGGGTCAAAGCGGTTTACAATGAACTGATAAGAAACTGATACATAGAACCTGGAGTCTGAACTTGGAAGATTATGAGATTATCCTATATACTGAACTATGACAAGGGGGGCAAAGAAATATGTAAATAGTGGGGTGGGAAGGGGAAAGAGCTGATGATTCATGTTTTGCTATTGAAGTGTTCCTTGAACAGATGGGTCTTAAGAGCCTTATGGAACTCCTTGAGGACTGTTATTGCATGTAGGTTGTTAAAGAGATTGTTGCAGATGCTGGGGGCAAATGGTGAGAAGGCCCGGTTGGTGGTAGATTGAGTATTCTTTATTTTGAGGGAGGGGACGGTGAAAGTGTTTAGCAAACTAGTTCTTCTGGCTCTGTTGTTTGGTGCTCTGTGTAGGAGTGATTGTAGGTATTCTGATGATAGGTTTTGGGATACCTTGAAAATGGTTAAAATGACCTTGTATTTTGCCCATCTAATGATTGGGAGCCAGTGAAGGTGATTTAGGATTGAGGTTATGTGTTTGAATCTGGAGGATCCATGTAGGATGTGGGCAGCAGTGTTTTGTGCCAGTTGGAGGGGGTGTAGAGCATATTTGGGAAGGCCTGTCAAGATTATATTACAAAAGTCCAGATGTGGAAATACTAAGGTCTGAAATACTATACAGAAGTCGCCATAGTCTAGGAGTGGGTGAAGCTGATGAAGAGTTTTCATTTTGTGGTACGTTGTCCTTAATGTGTTGCTAATGAGTGGTTGCATAGTGAGGCACTGGTCCAGGATTATGCCTAGATATCATACTTGAGTTTTGACTTCCAATACGACTTCAGGAATTCCAGGTATCGTCAGTGAGACTGGAGGGTGGAAGGTAGGATCTCTTGTGATGTGAGAACCTCATTTTCTTGTAGTTAATGGCGAGGTTGTGCTGAGAGAGCCAGTTGGTGACTGCTGTGAAGCATGTCAGCAATGTGGGGTAGGAAGGACATCTGGTAGAGAAGAGTACGTATAACATTATGTTGTCCACATATATGTGGTAAAATACATTATGGGCATGGATGACTGGACAGATAGGCCAAAGGTATTTATTTAGACGGATTTGATATACCGCTTTCTCATTAAATCAAAACGGTTAGAACAGCAAACAATCAATATAATTGTGTGGTCAGTAACATGCAGTGGGTAAGGCGAGAAGAGTAGTATGGGATGTAGTGTGCTAGATTTGCTGGTGAACTATATACATGGTGAGCTATATACATACATTCAAGGCTAGATCTATGTACAAAGATGAGCTATGAGTATGACCTACAGAAAGTTGTAGGGCTGCGTGTGATGGGGAAAGTTGGTATCTGGTTCAGGTGAAATCCTTGTAGTGTTCTGTAAAGAGAGTTGTTTTTAGCAGCTTTCTAAAGTCCTTGAGGTCAGTGGTTGATCTCAGATTGTCGGGGAGAGAGTTCCATAGGGTGGGCGCTGCCAGGGAAAGTGCCCTTCTTGATGTGTCCTATCTTGTTTTGGTCAATTCTTTGGGGGTGCTGATGGTGTCCAAGGTTCTTTTTCTTCTGGGTCTTATGCTGCAGTTGGCTTTGATGAGTGGTTGTAGGCTGTTAGCTGAGAACATAAGAAAATAAGAACATAAGATATGCCATACTGGGTCAGACCAAGGTCCATGAAGCCCAGTATCCTGTTTCCAACAGTGGCCAATCTAGGTCATACGTACCTAGCAGTTTCCCCAAAAGACACAGGTTCCGCAATGTTTGTACTGGGTCAAGCATTGATATCCTGGGTCCCATCTCAATAATGGTTTATGGACCTTTCCTCCAGGAACTTGTCCAAACCTTTTTTAAACCCAGCTACACTAACAGCCTTTACTACATCCTCCGGTAACAAATTCCAGAGTTTGATTACACGTTGAGTGAAAAAATATTTTATTTTATTAGTCTTAAATAGTTTACCCTGTAGCTTCATTGCATGTCCCCTAGTCTTTCTATATTCTGATAACGTAAACAATCGATCTACGTTTACCCATTCCACTCCGTTCATTAATTTATAGACTTCTATCATATCTCCCCTCAGCCGTCTCTTTTCCAGGTTAAAGAGCCCTAACCTTTTTAGCCTTTCTTCATAGGAGTATCCTTCCATCCCCTTTACCATTTTGGTGGCTCTTCTCTGAACCTTTTCTAATAATGCTATATCCTTTTTAAGATACGGCGACCAGAATTGCACACAATATTCATGGTGCGGTTTCACCATGGAACGATATAGAGGCATTATAATATCTTTTGTTTTATTTTCCATTCCTTTCCTTATGATACCTAGCATTCTATTTGCTCTCTTGGCTGCTGCTGCGCACTGGGCCAAGGGTTTTAACATGTTATCCACGATGACGCCTAAATCTTTTTCCTGGGTGGTGGTTCCTAATGTGGAACCTTGCATTGTGTAACCATAGTTTGGGTTGTTCTTCCCTAGGTGCATAACTTTGCACTTGTCCACATTAAATTTCATCTGCCATTTTGATGCCCAGTCTTCTAATTTATCAAGATCCTCTTGCAATTTTCCACAATCCTCTTGGGTTTTAACAACTTTAAATAGTTTTGTGTCAACTGCAAATTTGATAACCTCACTCATTATTCCACTTTCCTGGTCATTTATGAATATGTCAAAAAGCAGCGGACCCAGCACAGATCCCTGGGGTACACCACTATTCACCTTTCTCCATTGGGAAAATTGGCCATTTAGCCCAACCCTCTGCTTTCTATCTTTTAACCAGTTCTTGATCCACAGTAGAGAGGTTATGTATTATTTTGAATATATTTAGAAGTACTTTGAATCAGATTCGGGAGCTGATTGGGAGCCAGTGTAGGTGGTACAGGATGGGTGTAATGTGGTCGTGTCCGGAGCAATCTGTAATTAAGCATGTGGCGGTGTTCTGTGCTAGCTGTAGAGGTCTGAGAGCCTGCTTTGATAGCCCAAGATAGATGGGGTTACAGTAGTCTAGTGTGGGAGTGATGAAAGCTTGACAGACAGGTATAAATTGAATAGTAAGGATGATAGTATAGAGCCTTGTGGGACTCCTTGTTCTTAGTTGCAGGGTGTTGACTTAAATGACTTGAACTTAACCTGTTGTTGTCTGCCTGTGAGGTATGAGTGGTATCATGTCAAGGTGGAATCATTGAATCCCAGGGATTGTAATTGCAATATAAGAGTGTTGTGATTGACCGAGTCAAATGCAGAGACAATGTCAAGGATTATCATGATGAAGCCTTGGTATAGCTTGTGCATGCCCTTTGTGAGTCTGTCGGTGAGTGCAGTTAGGAGGGTCTCAACTCCATGCTTTGGTCTGAAGTCATGTTGCTGTAGATCGAGTGGTGTGTGGGAAGTAATATAGTCTTGCAGCTGATTTTGTACTACCTTCTCAATGACCTTTGCTAGGAAAGGTAGGCTTGTGATGGACCTTTAGGAGATGAGGAGGCTTGAGTTGAGGAGTGTTCTTGATTGTGGCTGAATGGATGCTAGTTTTAGGCTGGGTGGATCCCTGTATGAGGAACAGCTGGGTGTTCTTGAGGATGGGGGGAGCTAAGTCAGCACTGGATATCTTGATCGAGCTAACTGGGCAAGGGTCAAGCGGGGACATTGCAGTGTTAAGGTGGGAAATGATGTTCTCAATTTGTTCAAGTGAAGTAGGGTGGAAGCTACTCCAGGTGGTCAAATATTGAGATCTTTGCTGTTAGTAGTAGTCATCCTCAGGAAGTGGTCAGGTTTGTCGGGGAGGGGTACTCACCCATGCCTTTAGATTGGGACAATTTGTGAATGATTTTACAATCTCTAAAAGCTCTCTAGGATGATTTAATGAGCCCATCAGTAGCTTGGAGTTGTATTCTTTCTTTGTTTTTTTTTGTCAAATTATGATACTCCTGGAGCATGGGCTCTTCGAATGACACCATCTCCTCTCTGTCTGAGTTTGCATTTAGTGTCTATTACTATAATTTGGCAGTGAACCATGTGGTATTGTGGTGTTTGTTTGTGGTTCTTGATATTTGTGGGATCTCTGCAGTCTTGGCTATGACTTCATTCCAGTTGTAGATTAGCTCTTCAGTGTTGTTCGAGTCATGAGTGAGTTGAGGCAGTACTCTGTTGAGGAATACTTGTTTATCAAACGTGCAAAATCTATGGTGGTCTGGTTGAGGTTGTGAGGATATGTGTGTGTCCTGGCTCCGGGGAATAAATAACATAACAATTTTATGATTGGTCCAAGGGACAGGGAATAAGGAGGGAGAGAAGAAGTGGGATCCAGTTATTGTGATCTTGGGTGTGAAGATAAGGTCTAGTGTGTTTCCATTTTGATGGGTTAGCTTATCTATAACCTGGCTATAATCCAGATTCCATAGCCTCCAGAAAAGATTCTGCTAGTCTGAGTGTGGCTAAGGATAGGTTGAAGTCACCTAGCAAGAAGAACAGTTTGCACTGTGATGCATACTTGCATATTGTTTCAAGGAGGGTCAAGAGTACTGACTTAGAGGAAGAGAGTTGGTATGCTAGAATAGTGTTATACATCTATTAGTAATTGTGAGCTTGTCTAATCCATAAACATTGCAGGTGTCTACACTGCGGAAACCCAGGTGTGTTTGGGCGAGGATGAATACTCCTCCCCCTCTACAGTTTAGCCTTGGGCAGTTGAAGAGGTCATAGCCCAGTAATAGTAGTTGGTTCAGGAGCACATTGTCGGAGTCAGTAAGCCAGGATTCAGTCACATACATGGGGAGTCATTCTGTATTCCTCGAAGGTGGAATATGTCCCTCTGGATGGCAGAGGATTGCAGCGCAGGACCCAGAGGACAGGTTGAGGGGGCACAGGGGGTTTCCCACAGCCCGACCATTGTCCTTGGAAGGCCTGATCAGGGGTTAGGCTGCAGGGAAACATGTTTTTCTGGCGGTCGGTGATCACAGATCCTCAGTGGAGCCATGGTGGCATGGCAACACGACACCTTACCACTGCTGCTCCATTCTGAAGCCTGGCTGGGCTAGCCAGGGATCTGCTGGGCATCCGGCCTGACAGAATCAGGGCCCAGCCTGCACATTCAGGTCGGTAGACCCGATTCTTATCCCACGGGCATGTCTAGCCCCTGTGGGATTAGAATCAGGTGCCATCGCTTTAGGCTTCAAAAGCTGGAACTGTCCCCATAATAGGGTTGTCCAACACATAGAGCAGGGAAATGGTAACATTTTTTTATGCACATTTGATTCCCCTGGGTGGTCTTGAACCTGTGACTCAAACATCTGCAGGACATCCTCTAATAGGGGGCGCTCTTGCATTACCTTGTATGATGTCTGCAGCAACATACTGTTCTAAGATGGGACCCCAGGCATTCTGGGATGGCAGGGAAGTGCTTTTTGACCTGTGTAACTTGCCAGGGCCAATGACTTAACACATGCCGCTGTCCACAGCGACTGCCATGGGGCATCCCCATTGTTTGCATGTGCACTCCCAAGGTGAGGCCTGTGCCAGGTGCTCAGTTCTGCCCTACTGTTCTGCCCATCCCTCCTGGAGCTCGACCTCCTATTAGCTAATCACTTCCGCAGGCAGAGCTGGATCCTCCTCCAGGTAGCAGTGGCAAGATGCAGGTTGGCCCTGTGGTGTCCCCTGGAGCACAGCACTCCCTCCCAGTGAAGGATCATTCTGGCCAGAGACTGGCCTCTGCGGGGCTGAAGTTGCCTGCTCTCCTTGCCACCATGCTGCTGCTGTGTATCTGCCCAGCTAGAGGGGGCTCCTGCACGTACAGTATGCATTCATGCATGTGATATCATAACCAGTTATGGGATCTATGGGGGCCGCTGGTATACCCGGCTATCCACTGGTGGCTATAGTACACGGTTATCACACCATTACTTAGGTATGACAGGATATTGACCTTGTCCGCCTTTCCATCACTGTGCAGTTATGGGCTTCCCTTTGCACCCTACGCTTCTTATCCATGTATTTTGAATTTACTCCTGCCTTGCATGGGTATGTCAAATTTCAGTACTTGCTTCCCGTCCGTGTACTTGGATGTGGCCACCGGTGTGGGATCTTTCTTTGCTGGCCATTTTCCATCCATGCTGACATGTCCAGCGGCTAACTCGCAATTCTCACCCTTTTCTGTGCAGGTTTCTTTAGCCAGTTCGGTTTCTGCTGCACCTCTTGCACTATCAAGCCCATTGTTTTTATCCTTGCATAAGACTTGCATAATGGGTGCTTAGCTCATGTTTCTCTTGTATCTTTACTAAAATAAGCCAGAAAACACTTGAAACAAAGTTAGTGTGAAGGTCAAACCTTCTGTCTCTCCTTTGTCAGTTGACCTATTAGACATAGAGGTCTGTTTACTAAAGTGCGGTAATGGTTTTGCACCTACTGCGCGGCCTAGGCCAAAATGCTGTGCAATAGCTGCAAATCCTGTGCAGTATCTGCAGAGAGAGTGGCTAGCTTCTGCCATCTAGTTACTGCACAGGCCCACATTCCCTGCATTAGCAGGCACCGCAGGAACACCCACACTGCCTGCCAATGCAGAGAACGCGGGATCGGAGCAAAGGAGAAGGGAAAGGACAAGCGGCAGTAGCTGAGATATCCTTCTCCTTCCAGTTTGCAGTAGCTCCAGGTCCCCTTGAGCCCCCCCCCCCCGATTAGTCACCCCCAAGCCCCAACAAGCCCATTTCCCCCCAGGCACCCCCAAGCCTCAACAAGTCCTCCCAAAGCCCAAACCAGCCCGATTTCTTACTAGGGATTTCCTGGCAAGCCAGTGGTGAAAGGGAGAGGAGCAGTCCCCCTCTGCTTCTGCTCCATAACTGTCATCAGTAAAAATGGTCCCAGTCTCACAGTACTGACCCTTTGCATTACCACACCTTCTCCTCAGCCTGATCCCACATCTCCCCTCATATAACACACAAAATGCAGATAGCACAGAGAATTGCTGCACTATTTGCACTTTGCCTGTGTTAGCTGCGAATGTGGCATGATAGTAGGATTATCTTTCATGTTAACAGCTAACGTAGTTTAGCAAACACACCCCTTTAATTTGTGGATGTCATTTGCTTAATTTTCTAAGATATTCTTACATTCCTATGTGGCTATGAGTCCCATACTTCAGATCCTTGAAAAGGTGGGAGAAATATTTCATTTCATATTCCATATTTAGGAAAAAATAGTATCAGCAAAATGCGCTTATTTCAAACAAAGCTGCTCCAGAGATACCACGGAACCCAGTTCCAGATAAAAGGCTTTGTGGCAAGTTCCCAAGTAGGCTTATAACCTACGCAGTACCTGAGGCAATGGAGCGAAACAGGACATAACCAAGGTCACAAGTTGCATTCATTGATAAAGCAGGATTTGAACCTTTGTTTCCCTAGATCTCAGCTTCTTGCTCTACCCACTCTGTGAAAATCTATTAATCATGACCAATGCAGTCTATTCATTGACAGCCTTTACTTAAGGACCTATTTACTGAACAGTACAGACATTTGCACGTGTGTAAGAATATGCTAGTGTGCGCTATGCACAAATGGTTTGACATGGATGAAAACCTACAATAAAATGATAGATTGCAGCCACATACAATGATTGCTGATATGCATGTAAACAATACAGCTAGAGGGATAATTCATTTTTCTTTTCCTTTTATTTGCTAACGTTTCCAAGTTGGAGCAGAGATTTGTAACTGCCTTGTTAGTCCACTTGGATATGTGGAAAGAGGGACCAAACAAGTTGCAGGTAATACACTTTTATTGGATTAATTCAATCAGGTTTTCAGGATAGCTACAATGAATATATTGATATGGAAGGACAGACTAGATTGGCCATATGGTCTTTTTCTGTCATCATTTTTCTATGTTTCTATGAGAGAAATTTGCATTCAATGAAGGCATTACATGCAAATTTCTCTCATGCATAGTTATTGTGTTTATCCTGAAATCCTGATTGGCCTGGTGTGTCCCGAGAACTGGATTGAGAACCCCTGGACTAACTTGATGTATCCTTGATGAGCTTGTGCAGTCACACAAGATTCAAATAGTATAAACCCGGGGTCTCAAACACGCGGCCCGTGAGAGAGCTTTGTGCGGCCCGCGACGGAGGGAAACAAAAAAAAAACCCAAATCCCTGGCTTCTGCTGCTGCAGAATCAACTGTCAATAAAAAATAAAAAAAACCTGGCTTCTGCTGCTGCAGCTGTGGCAGCAGCAGAATCAGCTGTCCCGCGGCCCCTTCCCCTCTGTCCGGAAGAGCCCTGAGTCTGCTCTATCAGCGGCAGGCTTTTCAAGCCACGAAGCCTCTCGCGCGGCTTCTTAAGTTCTACAGTTCAAAGGCCTTATACTTGATAATGTGTGAGAAAGACAAATTGGAGCCAATTTTTTTTTCTTCATTTAGAGCACAAAGGTTTGCTGCAGTTCATAAGATGGAGAAAGTGACTAGCACGATAAACTGGAATTTATTTATCAAACATTTTTATATACCGCCTTTTCTATACTACAATATGGTTTACAGTATAAAATCACTTTACAGTGAGCACAGACCCAACACTAGCTCTGCAGTTCCCATACACAGCCCTAAACAGCCAGGCTTTACGCTGTTTACAACTTTCTAAAGTGTGAAAATTGATTGAATGTGTGTTAACGTGTAGGTTTATGAGCATGCAATCGAGTTTGCATGCACTAAAACTTTTAAGATGCCTAAATGAACCAAACACATACTATTGAATGCACATCACTACTGTAGTTCCTTATCCACCATTCCCCCCACCACCCCGATCATCCCAAAGTCTTCACTACTACTTCACTCCCCAATCATTCCCTATGTCCTCTCTCTCTGCCCCCAAATCCCTCTGAACAAAAGATTTCTCACATTTTCAGGTTCCACTGGTATCACTACTGTTCTACCATTATTTTACCTCCCTAGTAGTAGTATTCCTCTACTGCTTACTACCACTGTCTTTTCAATCCAGCCCCCCTGACCTTAGAGACATCAACCCATCCGCACGCTAACAGGAGAATAGCCAATGGCTTGCTGCTGATTCTATAATATTTGCACTGATCACAAAGATGTGTTTAGTGTTGCCATTTTGAGAATGATGCCTAAGTTGTCAGGAAATGTGGTTATCCTTCTACTTGTGGTGCAGGAACATGGAGAATGGTAGAATATTCATGAAGGGGGGAGTGGCTCTTGAAGGGGAGACATTCTTCAGATGATTCCAGTGCTTGTTTGCATACCAGACCTTTACTGAATTCCTCGTAATGCAAATACTTAACCTTTCAAACCTAATATTGCTTTATGGCCTTGTATTTTAATACTAAAAAATACAAGGTCATGCATTTGGTCTGCAAAAACCCAAAGGAGCAATATAGTATAGGGGGTGAAGTACTTCAGTGCATAAAAGAAGAATAAGGTCTGTGAATAATCATATTGGATGATCTTAAAGTGGCCAAACAGGTAGAAGAGGCGATAGCAAAAGCTAAAAGGATTCATAGGTGCATAGGCAGAGGAATAGTCAGCAAGAAAGAGGAGGTGATAATGCCCTTTTCATAAGTGTCTAGTGAGACCTCATCTGGAGTACTGTGTGCAATTCTGGAAAATGTAACTTCCAAAGGATATAAACAGGATGGAGTCAGTCTAGAAAACGACTACTAAAATGGTCAGTGGTCTTCATTATAAAGCATACGGGAACAGCCTTAAAGATCTCAGTATGTATACTTTGGAGGAAAGGAAGGAGAGGAGAGATATGAGAGTGTAAATACCTTCATGGTATAAATGCACAGGAGGTGGCCCTCTTCCAGATGAAAGGAAACTCTGGAACGAGGGGTCATAGGATGAAGGCCAAAGGGGATAGACTTGGGAGTAATCTGAGGAAATGCAGTATTTCCTTATGAAAAGGATGGTGGATGTATGGAATAGGCTCCCAGAGGAGGTGGCGGATAAAAGAAATGTATCTGAATTCAAGAAAGCATGGGACAAGCACAGAAGCTCGCTGAGGGAGAGAAAGGGATTGTTGAATTTATTCGTTTTTATGGATAGGCCATATGGTCTTTTGGCATCATTTTCTATGTTTCTCTGTTTCAGTGACTAGGCTCCATGGGATTACTGATTGGTTCCATATTTTAAATGATAGGTTAATCTTGTTTTGATTTGGCATCAGTGTAAAAGCGACTATTAGATTTTTAGAAATACATTTTAGAAAGAAGTTCTTATGGAAATCCTGTGTGTACAATAAGGCAGAAACCAGCTCAAGATTAGACTGTACTGATCAAAACTGAGCCCACCTGGTAACTCTATTTAAAGGTATTTAATTTCTATGGGCTTGAATTTAACAAAATTAACTTACCCACAGGAGTGGAGGCATTACTGGAAAAAGTGTAATTGATAACAGGAGACTTCTTTGTCAATTCCCATAAGTCAGACAGATTCCTTCCTGAATAGCATGTGCAGAAGAAGAATAAACAGTCTTAAAAAATAATAATAGGGAACTGGATGCTCATTTCAATTCATGCTAATGAGACTGGCATTTTCTTTACCTGTTCTGCCTGTCAAAACACACAAATAGATGCAGTCTGTTTCATTGCTCTGACTCACTGCAAGAGAAACCAAATCAGACACAGTGTTTACTTGTATGTGTTGAGATTCATTTACTGTGCCGGCAATAATGTAGTCTGACAGAGAAAGAAAAATATAATTATAAGCCTGTAATTGTCAAAGAACAAGTCTCTCTTTGTGCACGAAGCAATATAGTACGATTCCAGTTCTAGTAATCTTCTACATATAAAGTATCTAGACATTTCAGGGGAACATGGTACCGCAGATTTAACATTAAAAATTGTCTTCGCAAAAACTGTTGACCTAGAAAACCCTGATTGCAAGACTCAAGAAAGAAGCGCAGATTGTAGGCATCCATCAAATGGTACAAGAGTACAAGTAAATGGAGCTCATTCTGAGGAGAAGGATGTTACCAGTGGTGTGCCCCAGGGATCTGTCCTTGGTCCGATTCTTTTTAACATCTTTGTTAGTGAGATAGCGGAAGGGCTGAAGGGTAAGGTTTGCCTCTTTGCGGATGATACCAAAATCTGCAATAGAGTAGACACCCAGGAAGGTGTAGATAACATGAGGAGGGATCTAACTAAGCTTGAAGAATGGTCTAGAATTTGGCAGCTGGGATTTAATGTTAAAAAATGTAAGGTCATGCATTTGGGCTGCGGCAATCCAAGGGAGCAATATAGTATAGGGGGTGAAGTACTTTTGTCCACTAAAGAAGAGCGGGACCCAGGCGTGGTTGTGTCTGATGACCTTAAAGTAGCTAAATAGGTAGAAAAGGCGACGGCAAAAGCTAGAAGGATGCTTGGGTGCATACGGAGAGGAATGGCTAGCAGAAAAAAAGGAGGTGATAATGCCTCTGAATAAGTCTTTGGTGCGACCTCATTTGGAGTATGGTGTGCAATTCTGGAGACCGCACCTTCAAAAGGATGTGAACAGGATGGAGTCGGTGCAGAGGGTGGCTACTAAAATGATTAGCGGTCTTCATTATAAAGCATATGAGGACAGCCTGAAGGATCTTAATATGTACATCTTAGAGGAAAGGCGGGATAGAGGTGATATGATTGAGATGTTTAAATACGTCCGTGGCATAAATGTTCAGGGAGAGAGCCTCTTTCAATTGAAAGCAAGTTCTGCTACGAGGGGACATGGGATGAGGGTGAAGGGAGATAGATTCAGGAGTGATATGCAGAAATATTTCTTTACGGAAAGAGTAGTGGATCCGTGGAATAGTCTCCCAGTGGACGTGGTAGAGATGAGGACAGTAACTGAATTCAAAAAAGCATGGAACAAACACAGAGGATCTCTAAAGGTAAAAAGGGGACTGTTGTAGTTGTTGATATGGAAGGACAGACTAGATAGACCATGTGGTCTTTTTCTGTCATCATATTTCTATGTTTCTATGTTTTTCCTCTGAAAGCGATAAAAGGGTGTGAAGTAGAGGCATGTAAAGTGTTAAGAAGTACAGATACACAGACCATGATGTCTTAGTGTTTGCCAAGCTATTTTTGTTTCTGCCAACACATATTTATCTGATTTTTCAGGATAAAAAGCCTATATTTTTCTTAACCTCATGAAACTCCCACAACTTAAGGAACATTTAGGCTGTGCTGTGTCTAATGATAAAAAGGATAGTTCTCCTTTGACTGTGTTGTAAATCTTGCTTTTCTAATTAAACACTCATATTATTTTTTTGTTCCCCTTACTTCTCTACATAAACACAGGCCTGCGTGGTTTGATGATAATTAATGTTATTAACAATGAATGATCAGTTATTAGGGAGAATTAGAGCTGGTGCAAAGCAACTTAGCCAAACCTCATTCCCAGTGCCACCCCCTGCTCCTGCCCCCGTTCCCATTGCTGCCTCTGCTGCCCCTCTTTGTTTAAAAGGAAGTGGAATTGGAGTGAGACAGAAGTAGGGCCTGATGAGAAGGTAACTCCAGCATCTTCCCACCGTTGCATGTCCCGGAGAGGGACGGCGGCGACAGCAATGGGCACCCTCTAGCTATTGCTGCTCTAGGCGACCGCTTAGTTCATTGGCCCCGGGAAGAATGTTTGACACAACAACACGTAGACCTTAAGGATTTCAGGGTCAGCTTTATAGCTAAATATTCATTCTTCAGCACTGCATTCAGTATCTCATCTATCACAGAAGAAATTTTAGGCTTCCGTGGCTAGTATCACGATCTTTGCAGTTTTCTGGGTCACGCTGCGTCTTAGTAAATGGAACCGACATTTCAGATATTCACTGCATAGCCACTTCACCTTGAAGAAAGCCACAACACAATGGCTAAAACGTCGCTTCCATTTACTAAGACGTGGCATGACCTGGAAAACTGCAAAGATCGATTGCAATGCTGAATATTTGTTCTTGTTTACAAACTCTAGGATCATTTCCACAATATGCCAATACCATTGGCAACCCCCCCCCCCCCAATTCTACAGAACTCTGCTTAAAAAACCTGCTTAGATGTCTAGTGAAAAAAACCATACTTCACCACATACATTTTTTCCGGTGACCCTGCAAAACCATCTCCTGCTACGAGAAACTGGATTTGTGAGGTTTGTGAGCACTGTTCACCCCTGCAAGTCATTTCTTAAAGCAGAGCTTGTTAGACAAAAGCTGGACTAAGTTACTTTGGAAGGGCTGCAAAGTCAGCCTTAGCTACTGAAGAAATTCACTGCCCCAGAGCCTCGCTTCACTTGAACTTTGGGATCAGAGCTGAGCTCTCCAGGTCGGGCTGTTCTAAATTCCATCGGTATTTAACTTAAGGCTCTACTGATCAGGAGCTTTTTGTAAAATACATATAAGCATATGCAGGACTGCACATGGAATTGTTGACATGCACAGTAAGAAAAACCCTTTTACAAATCTATGTGTGGGAAAAATGAAAGGCGCCAACTCCACAGCTTCAACATGTAAGTGCCAACGCTTCCACCTCTACCAGACCATTTTGCAAACCTATACATATGATCTCGACCACTGGCAAAATCAATGATTTCATCCTTGATGGAAAAGAAATAGAAACAGTCCGCAACTTTACCCTGCTTGGATCAATATTCAATAAAGAAATGATGAGCAAGTCAAGAAATCTGATGACACAGTGTCTATGAAGGACCTAGACAAGATTCTCAAATGCAGTCGTATCTCGATATACAAAGATTCGACTTGTCTGAGCCATTGTATTTTCAGTAACATCATATGGATGCAAAAGTTGGATAGCAAAGAAGACAGGATGAAAACCAATGCCTTTGAATTATGATGCTGGCAAAGAATACTGTATACCATGGACTGCCCAAAGAACAAATGAGTCAATACTAGAAGAGATCAAAATTAAGCTTTCTTTAAAAGTTAAAATGCAAGACTTCGTCATACTTTGGACACATCATGCAAAGAGAAAAATCTTTATAGAAAGACATCATGCTTGGCAAGGTTGAAGGTCAGTGCAAAAGAGGAAGGCCAGAAATGCGATGGATCGATACAATAGCAGCAGCTATGGATGGAATATGTCAGCTTTGGGAAATATATATCTCTTATGCTAAAAGAGAAAGCTGTGAACCTTCCAATCAGACAACCTGAAGAAGCTATTTTTAAAATGGTATTGAAAAATTATATATACATTGAGAAGCTTAGTGTGGTTGTCTTTGTATGCTTCTGTACTGTACCATTCAGTTCTGCACTGCATGCAGAGTCTGACTTCTGAAGGGAGTTCCAGATCATTTTTGTCTGTATATTTCTGTTTGTGGTATCTTGCTTTGTATTTGTTGAGGGTCTACCTGTATTTTTCATGTGTGACCAAGGTGAGAGATTTGGTAGCATGTATCGTATTTCTGTGCAGAAATCCGTAGCAGACCTGCTTGTTCTGTGTTTTTAGTAAGAAATGCGTTGAGGATCTAGGGCCTGGTGTAATACTTGCATTGCCTTGTCATAGGTAGGGTTAGAGCTGCTTCGGTACGGCTGGTTTGCTGTAGGCTGTGAATGGTCTTTTTGCAAGGTTTTGTATTACTTACCGGCCCCCGTTGATGCTGTGTGAGAGGGAGGGAAAAGGGTTTATGTTCGAGTTGTTGAGTCCCATTCATCATGTCTGTTGAGAAGATGGGAAGCTATTACATTTGGACTGCTCCCTTTGTGTTTTTCCGTATGTAGGTGGGAGGGGAGAAGATGCAATGTTTTGGCTGCCGAACCCCCCTTCGTTTTTTTCTGTGAGTGAGCTGGGTGAAGAGAGGTGCAATGTTGAGGCTGCCGAGCTGCTGTCATCATTCTTGTGGGATGTGGGTATTATGTTAAGCTTCAAAATGTTCACATAACAGAAATGGAAAAAGTATTTTATCTTCATCTTGGTGAACAGAATGCACTAACATTGGGAATGTGCATCTCTGATGCATTTGTGTTTTACACAGAACAGGAGGAAATGCATTTCTACGTCTGTTTTTCTGGTGCTACAGTACATGCAAATTTTGGCTTTTTGGGGTTTCCAGTTTTTGTCTGTATATTTCTGTTTCTAATTTTTGGTCCCCAAAAAAGCATGGGACAAACACAGAGGATCTCTAAAGGAAAAAAGGGGACTGTTGTAGTTGTTGATATGGAAGGACAGACTAGATAGGCCATGTGGTCTTTTTCTGTCGTCATTTTTCTATGTTTCTGTGTTTCTATTCTGTGCACACGACAGAGTCACGGCATTCTCCTAATGTGTACTTTCTGTGTAGGGATCTAAAGCAGTCCAGATTGTTCTGATTTCCTAGCAGGAAGTGTACGTATTTGGCTTCCCAGTCAGTGCTCCATGCCACACTGATGTGCCTTCAGGCCTGATCAGGAGTGCCATGGAAAACGTCGCCACGCCCGATGGTGCTCAAGCGGCTCTTAAGCATGCAGAGCTCCTTTATGGGCACATGCGCAGTCACACATTATTCTCTCTTTCGAAGATGCGGCATGAGGTCTTCACGGGCAGCATGGCAGGCACAGATATTCAGGCTCTGCTTTGGCCAGCACAGTGCATACCCCCTCCTCCCTTCCTTAGCCTTAGCCTTCGAGGCCCCAAGTAACAAGAAATGCAGTCAGAAACCAAGAAAATATGTCAGAAAGGTACAGAAATATTCCCATGTCTGTTGGGCACCAGGAATGTCCAAACGCACCATTATATGCTGCCTATAGAAATTACACCTTACTAAATTCAGAAGGCAGCTACAATGGAAATATTGAGATGAGCATTAGTAGAACACCTGAGAGATTTCTGGCATGCACTACTCAAGAGTGAAACTCATTCCTGTGACTGTCATGGAATACACATTTGGAAACATTACCAAGGAAGTTTCCTGAGAGTGATCTTGCTGCCCAAATATAACATTTCTACATCTAGAAACTGTATTTGTGAGGTTGGCATTGGCATTGTAGGGGGAAGAGAAAAGTGCTAGTGATAAGAGGACAGAAAAAGGAAGGAAGAGGGAGAAAGGTGTGGGTTAGGGGATCGGAGGAAGGGGAGAGTGCTGGCATCAGGTCTAGTGAGGGGGGGGGGGAGGGAAAGTGAGTCCTCCCCTAATTCACATCAATCTGAATGTGGGAGAGAAAAGTCACCCACCTGCCAAATCTGATCCCCCACCTTTTATCCCCCCAAATGAAACAGCTAGACTTCGCCTATGAACTTGCTGTTTCTCAAACTGTTACAACTAAAACAGGCATTGTGCTTTTATTGCAAACCAAGTGTAGTTCATTAAGTTCAACTTGCCATATTGTGCAGTTCGCAAAGTTCCATCGCACTGATGACTAAATGTCAATATAAACATGCAGCGTGATACCTTTGTGCTGTATGACAGCCTGAGGGAAAAAAAAATATAAAATCTGAAAATGTGGCACCCACCTGAAACAATGGAGGTCGATTTAAAAATTTCCTTTAAGTAACTCGTAGAATTTCCAATAACATCAAGAAGTAAAGCTGTAAAATCTAGGAAGTAAAAGAAAGTGTTTTTACTGAATGAACCAGAACATGTATTTGTATAACACTGAGATGACGATTTCATGTATAGGAAAGAGTTGTAACCTCATTGGAGGAAGACATGAGGAATGTTTTCCTTACTGGTAGACTGAGAGACATCTGCAGTAGACTACAAGCAGAGAGGGTAATAATCAAACCTATCTTAAAATCAAAGCACACCAGGAACATATTGAATGGATCTGGAATTTTAGAATTTGCCTTCTGATCTGATGCCGAGTTACAATTCATTAAAGAAGGTATTTGCATATTCCAGAGGCATTACAATCTAAAGCGGTCAATATTTACAAGAACATATCCAAGTAGCAGCATCTGCCAATAAGTCCCACAGTGAGTGATATTCAGTGGCACTATCTGGATAGTGCTGGAGTGGTCTGAGGGTGGAGATGGGATGGAGACTTGAGTTATCTGAATCGTGGCGATTTTCATCACCGCTATAAATATAACCACCCAGATAAATTAGGACAGAAAAAAAGCCGTCCTAAGTGTTATCCAGATAAGCGACAGAATATTGCCTCTAAATGGATAATGCCAACCACTGACCACAGTATCTGGATATTCAGTGGCAGCCACTATCAACATGCTGCCACTGAATGGATTTAATTAAGGTCTGAAAGACCATCAGTGGGAGAAACAAGATTGGAATGCTGGATTTCCTACTTCTTCGTCTATTTATTTATTTTATTATTTATTTATTATTTATTTATTACAGTTTCTTATATACCGCGCTATTTAGCATCAGTGCGGTTTACATTATAACTTAACGACCATAACAACAAGCTGTCAGGTTTACATCGAACAGGAGTATAAACATGGAAAACAGGGTCAACTATATACATAATCTATTTACATTGGAAGGATAGATAAAAGTCAGATAATGCATGTAGGTCTTTTCTAACTAAATTGGGTCTACCACTCTAACCACTAGACTACTCCAGAGAGAAATATAAAGAGCACAGATGAAGGAAAAGTAGGCTAAAATAAATAGTTGGCTGTTGCTTTAGGCATAGTAATGTACTTTTTTTTCTACCTGGAACAGTAAAGGGCCAGAAAGAGGCGACCATAAAACTGACTTCTTTTTTTTTTTTTGTTTCCTTCTTATAATTAAAAAAAAAAAACAATTCAAAAAGTAACAAATAGCACTTACATTATATTATTGTTTACAGAAAAAAAACAACACAAGCAAAACGAACTGGAAATAAAATTAAATAAAACTGAAAATGAATAAATAAATAAAATAAAAAGGGGCAGAGGTTATGTTAACATAAGAAAAACTACAGGCACCTCAGATAGTGGGCAAGTAAGTATCATGGGGCTTCTAAATTTTCTCCATTTTCACCATTCAATTAGCAGAAATTGAAGCAGCCCCTTCCAGCCTGTGAACTAAACTAACCGAATTCCGCCAGAAAGTAACATTTAAAAAGGGTGCATCCTTCCAATTATGCATCACATGTTGCACGGCAAGGGACGCAAGAATGGCAAATAACTTCTTTTCATTTTTTGAAAGCCCCTCCGCCAAGCAGAGGGAACGAAACAGAACAATCTGCAGGGTTAATCCAACATCTAGTTTAAAGATGCCGTAAATGAAGGACCACACACCATCTCAAAAATTCTGCACTAGGACACATTCATATAACATATGTTTTAACGTCCTAACAGCAGAAGAGAAATTACTTCATAAACTGGATGATAGCAAATATGCCCTTTGCAGTCTTAAAGGACATCCATGAGCCATAATGTAGATAGATTGAGTCAGGCTGCTTTACATGGACAGATGTATAGTAAAATTCCAAAAAGTGTTCCAATTAATGTCATCCTTAATGTCATCCTGTTGCACTGCAGCATCAAGCTCCCATGTACGCTGCAGCCCAGCAAGAGTATGACATTTATATTGCATCAATAGTGCATAAAAGATGGAGATTGATCTACCATTCAGTAAAATCTTTTCACAAATAGCTACTAAGTCTGAGGGGAGACCTCCCCCCAGACCACAGTGAGTCTTGTGTCAAGCTCAAGGTCAAGCGATCAAACCTAGGGGCCTGGGATTGCACTAAATTAAATGTTTCCATGTAGTTCTCAAAAGAAATGAGGCGCCCATTTTCAAACAGCTGACTAACATTCCATATACCCTTAGCCAACCACCCCTTCCATGATAACTTTAGCCTATTTACCCGCACCAGTAGGTTCTGCCAAATGGAGGCCACTGAGAAAACAGAATAGGGAATAGAACCGCCACCATCCAGTTCCCTCAATGCTCTAATAGTACTGGAGATCAGTGGAGCATCTAGCCTGGACTTGGGAATGTTCATAGTAGGAAGCAACCTAATGGGAAATGAAAGCACAATTACCCTCTTAATCTCCAGCCATGGGGGAGCTGGGCCCTCCGATAACCACAAGGCTCCTTACCGCAGTAACGCTGCAGCATGATATATGCAAAAATCAGGGAACCCAACACCTCCCCTCCTTTTGGGCAGCTTAAGCTTTGCCATAGCAATCCATGGCACGTTATTTTTCCATAAAAATGTAGTCAACATTCTATCCAGTTGCGAATAAAAACTTGGATTACCAAAAGTTGGGAGCATGCCCAATTTATAAACTACTTGCGGCAATCAAGAAAGAGAGGAAATCGCAGAACTCAACAGAGATTTCCAACGTGCAGCAAGACAAGACAAGGAGAAGTACTACAGTGATGCATGCAAGGAAATAGAAGTAGAAACTATTAGAGGAATAACTATATCGGCTTTCCTAAAGCTACGAGAGTTAAAGAAAAAATTCCAGCCTCGAATTGGAATGTTACAAGATGCTCGAGGATCTATGTTGAATGATGCTGAAAAGATCAAGAAAAGGTGGAAAGAATATACAGAGTTTTTATATGATAAAGATCAAGTGGCCCAACAGCCATTTTATTTTATTTATTTATTTAATCCGTTTTATATACCACCTTATCCTTCAATCAAAGTGTTCAACAAGACAACAGAGGGACTACATCGAGGGGGGGGGGGAGACAGCAAGATAGTACATTACAGTAAACTACAGTACATTACATTAAATTATACATAAACTACAGCAAAATTACATTTCATAATTCATTACGATTACATTAAACAAATAACTGCAATCTTACAAAATGTTAAAATAATTATTTTAAGTTGTACCTTATGATCCAGAACCATCGGTGATAAAAGAAGAAGTCGAAGCAGTATTGAAAGCCTTATCAAAGAACAAAGCACCAGGCATTGATGGCATTCCCATTGAAGTATTACAGAAATCAGATGCAGCTGTTATCACACTTACAAGGCTCTGCCAGGAAATTTTGAGGATGACAACATGGCCAACTGACTAGAAAAGATCTATGTTTATACCAATACTAAAGAAAGGTGATCCAACTGACTGGAAATTATTGCACAATCGCTCTGATCCCACATGCCAGCAAGATTCTACATGTAAACCGCTCTGATGCGCAAGTAAAAAAAGGGCAGTATATCAAGTGCCTAAACCATAAACCATAAACCATACTGAACATTATTTAACAGAGACTACTCCCATACCTGGAACGAGAACTGCCTGACGTGCAAGCAGGGTTCAGGAAAGGGTGAGGAATGAGTGACATCATTGCGGATGTGAGATGGATCCTTGAAAAGACTAAAGAATACCAAAAAGATATCTATATGTGTTTTAATGACTACAGCAAGGCTTTTGGCTGTGTAAACCATGAGAAACTCTGGGCCACATTAAGAAGCATGGGTATACCAGAACACATGTGTTCTCTTTCACAACCTTTACATTGATCAAGAAGCAACAGTTCAAATGGAACAAGGAGAAACAGAATGGTTTAAAATCAGATTGCTGTAATACTTCAATGGGAATGCCATCAATGCCTGGTGCTTTGTTCTTTGATAAGGCTTTCAGTGCTGCATACTTTCCCCCTACCTGTTTAATTTATATGCACAACAAATCATCAGAGAAGCAGGATTGTATGAAGACAACAAAAGTGTGAAGATTAGTGGAAGACTCATCAACAACTTTCGCTATGCTGATGATACCACATTACTGGCTGAAAGTGAAGACAATCTGAAACATTTGCTTCTCACGATCAAAGAACATAGTCTCAAAATGGGCCTGCACCTTAATGTAAAGAAGACAAAGATCATGACAACTGGCAAAATCAATAAGTTCATTGTTGTTGGAGAAGAAATTGAAATAGTGGACAACTTTAACCTACTTGGATCAACTATCAATAAAGAAGCAAAAAGCAGTCAAGAAATCAGATGATGCATTGCTCTTGGCAGAATGGCTACGAAGGAACTAGACAAGATTCTCAAGAGCAGAGATGTCTCTCTGCATACAAACATTTCACTTGTTCAAGCCATAGTATTTTCAATAACATCATATGGATGCAAAAGTTGGACAGTGAAAAAGATAGACAGGAAGAAAATCGATGCCTTTGAATTATGATGCTGGCAACAAATACTCTGTATACCATGGACTGCCTGAAGAACAAACCAGTCAGTACTAGAGGAGATCAAACCTAAACTTTCTTTAGAAGCTCAGATGACAAGACTTTGATTTTCATACTTTGGACACATCATGCGAAGAGAGAGATCATTAGAGAAAGACATCATGCTTGGCAAGGTAGAAGGTCAACGCAAAAGAGGAAGGCCAGCAATGAGATGGATCGATACAATAATAGCAGCTATGGGTGCCAGTCTGTCAGCAATGAGCTGCTTGACTGAAGACCGAAGACAATTTAGGACAACTATCCAGAGGGTTGCCATGAGTTGACACAGACTTGACGGCACTTAACAACATAATTAACATTGTGGAAGCTCTGTTGGGAATGGTATGCCTATTTATTTATCTAGGCTTATATACTGCTTTTCTACAACTCAAAGTGATGTACATTCAGGTACTGTATATATATTGTCCTTGTCCCTGAAGGGCTCACATTCTATGTTTTTTGTACCCGAGCAATGGAGGGTTAAATGGCTTGCCAAGGCCACAAGGAGTACCTGTAGTACTCGAAAGTCCAGTCTTTCTGGCCCAAGGTTGCTGTCCTCTAGTGGGATTTAACTCCCTGGCCTTCTGGCCTGAGGTAATGTTCCCAATCTACTAGGCCACTTCTCCCTCCCAACAATACCAAAATCTGCAACAGGTGTGAATAACGAGAGATCTAGCGATGCTTGAAAAATGGTTGAGAATTTGGCAACTGTGATTTAATGCTAACAAAGTCGTTCATTTGGGCTGCAAAAACACATGGTAATGGTACATAAAGTGGGGTGAAGTAATTCAATGCACGAAAGAAGAGTGGGGTGATCATATTGGATGAACTTAAAGTGGCCAAACAGGTTAAAAAGCAATGGCAAAATAGAGAAGGATGTTTGGTTGCATAGGGAGAGGAATGGCCAGCAGAAAAAAGGAAATAATGGTACTGTGGTGACGAATCTGCTCCAGAGCCCATGGAAATAGAAAAAACACAAACATTTACCTCCAAGCAGAAGGGAAATGCAGGGAGCCGTGACTTTAAAACTTCAGCTAGAGAGAAAAAAACCATGCCCAAAGCTGATGTCTACAGGCCACGTCCAAGCTCCATAGCAACTAAGGGAGGTAACGAGAGACAGCTGGGGGAGGAGTGGGAAGTTGTAGGGCAGCCCCACTCATTTAAGCCCCAGAGAACAGGAAGTAAGTGTGAAGGTGACAGGGACGAGGACAGGAACAGGAACGGGAACAGGAACGGTAGAGAGACCAGAAGCAGGCACAGCTGGGAGAACAGCCAGGATTCTTCCAGAGAGCACTGCAGGGAGACCAGCAGAGAAACAGAAGCTGAAGAGATCCCGAGAGATACAGAAAGACGGGATTCTTGCAGAGAGACCGGGAGAGAGAGGTGCTCCAGGGACAGCCTAAGGAAGGATTCCCCTCATAGCCAGCACCACAGTCTTGAACAAAGCCAGTGCTGTAGAGAGACTACAGCTGGCCCAAGAAACAGGAGGTTTTATCCTAAGGAGACTGCTGTCTATAACCAAGGTACGGGGACTTTCCAGGAAGAGCTGGGTCAAAGAGTTTTACCTCGGGGAAGGCCGGTAAGAAGAGCTGTTAATAGAAGGGAGGTGAACCCTTTAGAAGTTTTAAACAGTTTGCTGCAAGATAAGGATATCCAGTGCCCTACTAACACCCCTGAGTCAAGAGGGAGGTCTCATTGGGAAAGGCTTGTTGAGTTATTGAAAGAAATCAAGCCCACGCTGTCCCAAGCTGTTGCCAGTCAGGAGACTACAGAGACTGACTCTGAATGCATGCAAGTAGATAATTATGATACTGAAAATGATTTCTCAGAATGTGAAATGGATTGCTCTCTGTCTATGAGGGTAGAATGAAAGGCTATAGGTTTTAAGTCTGAAGAAAACCCAGGAGTTATTGTACCTGAATGTCTGCAGTTAAGAAAGCTAAGAATGTTTGAAAGTGAAGTTGCTGCCTTTCTAAAAAGTGCATGAGACATTCAAAGGCTGGTAAAGAGGAAGCTTTAATGTACATGTGGTGCAGTTAAAAAAACCACTGTTTGTTCCTAAAGGCTGCAAAGGACTATTAAGTGTTCTTTTTGTCTGATGAAGAAAGGATTGCATTGCTGAGGAAAGCAAGTGTAATTAGTGACACTGTGGAAAGTGTTTGTATAGAAGTTATCTTTCTTTTGAGGGGAGAAGTGTCCACCTTACACGTTGTGCTGAGCTTCTACAGAGGTTCCTTTGAACCAAGGGAGAAAATAAATTCCTGTGTTGCTTTCAAAGACCCTCGGCTCAAGCATTAATTTGTTCACAACTACAACTCATTGTTCAGCAACTACAACTCCCAGAAGCCCCGGCTCTGGGAACTCATATAAAGGGACATTGAAAGGCATACTCCCCCTATAAGCAACTGCCTAGGCAGTGGGAGGAGGCCACAGGTGGCGTAGTTTTTAGGATTTTCCTTGACCACGTATATACAAGACACCTGGAACCTCAAAAGGAAAAGGAGAACTTCTACAGGCAGCTGCTGAGGATACAGAGAGCCTGCTGAGGAGAAAGACCCGGAGTGGCATCAGAAGGTCCGGACTGGAGTGGATTACCAAGCCATGACCTGCTGGCCGATAAGCTCGAGTCTACACCTGCATAAGGTAATCCGTATATAGAAGGGGTATAGACGGATACCGGTGCAGGGTGGGGATACAGCAGTGCTCAAGAGGAGCAAGAGAAAGAGGGCTTATATTTGGAGCCGCACTTGGTGGTTTCTTTCTCTGTTCTTCTCGTTTCAGCATCAACCCAGGATGGAGCGGGGCGAGCTTCTTGGCTGGATGGCGGAGCAATTTCAAAAACAGCAGGAGATGTCTGCGAGGACACAGGAACACACAGCTGCCATGCTCCAGGCCCAGCAGAAGCCGCTCCTAGACATGAAGGCTGCATGGATAGGAGCTCAGAAGAAAGCAACGGAGTCCCTATGAACCGCACCAGGTTCCTTTGGAGCTATACCAGGGCTCGGGCTACCTGGGACTGGGACATTCTCTTTTGGTCAGTTGGCCAAAGGGGATGACGTGGACGACTTCTTGGAAGCCTTCGAGAGGGTGGCTCTCCTAACAGGCTGGCCGAAAGACCAGTGGGCAGTACGCCTTGCCGCCTCCTTAACGGGAGAAGCGCTTGCGGCCTATAGGGCGCTGCCCTCTGCCTTAGCCGCCAATTATGAGGAGCTCCAAAAGGCCATACGAGACCGTTTGGGCCTAACCCCCATGGTCTATCGCCGCCTCTTGAGGAGCTGTAAACTAAAGCCAGGTGAAACACCGCGGGTCTTATGCCAGCGGATTAAAGGGTTGGCATTAAAGTGGCTAACGCCTGAGGCGAGAACAAAAGATTCTTTGTTAGATTGTATTATCTTGGAACAGTTCATGGAGGCAGTTCCAAAAGATCTGCAGTCCTTCCTGATCCTACAGGACTGCCAGAACACCGATGCTGCGACATCGCTGGCGGAACGCTTTTTAGAAGCCAGTTTGATAAGCCAGGCGAAGGTTGGTGTTCTACCCTGGGCAGTTGAGGTAGCCTCAGAAAGGAAGGGAAGAGCCATGTTGGGGGAAGGGACGAAAGTGATGCATATGGATAAAACCTGTTATGTGCAAAGAAAATGCTTTTCTTGTGGAGAAGAAGGACATATGAGAAGGGATTGCAAAGCTAGGACAGCCCTAATGCCCACCCATGCTAAGAAGGGTGGAGAGGGATTCCTCTTGGGCGTAGAAGTAGAGGGTGTCCGGGTAGAAGCCTTGCTGGACTCCGGAGCGGATCAATCGATGATCTCACAAAAGCTCTGGAAGGAGATAAAATCCTAGGTTAGTTCAGTCCCAGAGTCACAAGAAAACAGCATAAAGATAAGGTGCATCCATGGGGCAGCCTCATCCTACCCAGTATACACTGTAGCAGTAAAAGGTTTAGGTTTAAAACGAAAGATACGTGTAGCTGTGGTACCTAGGCTCCCACAAGCTTTAGTCCTAGGAAGGGATTGGCCTCAGTTCAGGCATGGGTTAGCTGAGGGTCTACAGCACAAGACAAGCATGACATCCACCCTAGCGCAACCAAAGGCCTTGGAAGCAGAGAAAGAGTCTCCATTAGGGGGTTCATCCCACTCGAGGAATGGGAAAATCTCCCCAGTGGATGGGTATAAGGAGAGGCAGGTAACATCCTCTCATAAAACAGAGGCTAAGGCAAGGCCAGTGCCTAGTCCCTTGTTCGGGAGAGGGCAGAGACAGAAACACGGGAAAATATCCACTAAGGAGGACGTCCCCAAAAAGTCAAAGTTTGTCCTCAGATTTAGCCATACCACTCCTAATGCAAAGATTCCTAAGCGGGCTACAGAAATGGCAGCGGGCTTTGATTTATGTAGTGCAGAGGAAATAATTATTCCCCGTCAGGGAAAGGCCTTAGTAGAGACAGGGATACAGGTGGAAATACCACCAGGCTGCTATGGTCGCCTTGCCCCACGTTCAGGCCTAGCATGGAAGCATTTCATAGATGTGGGCGCCGGAGTCATTGACCCCGATTATAGAGGGGCAATCAAGGTGCTACTATTTAATTTTGCACGGGAGGATTTCAAAGTAAATATAGGGGACAGAATAGCCCAGATGATATGTGAGCGGGTAGGCTTTCCGGCTCTGGAAGAAGTACCAGAATTAACTTCTACTTCAAGAGGGTCGGGAGGATTTGGTTCTACGGGTAAATCAGAGATAAAGGGTTTAACTGCCAGCTGTGAGGTAAAGGAGGAAGAGGATCTGGGCCCGCAATTAGCCGATTGCAGGGGAGATCCGGTTCCCAGGTTGGGAGAAGAACTTTCATGGTCACAACAGTAGGAGTTATTAGAGCTCTTACGGAGTTTTACGGATGTCTTAACGCCCGTACCAGGCGAGACTCGGCTCGTCGCCCATGAAATAGTTACCCCACAGGGGGAAATAGTAAGGCAGAGGCCTTACAGGTTACCCGAGGCAAAGTGGCAGGAGGTAGTGGGGCAAGTGCAGGAAATGCTTAAAATGGGCATAATCGAGGAGTCTAGAAGTCCTTGGAACAGCCCCATAGTGCTTGTTCCCAAACCGGATGGAACGATGCGGTTTTCATCGACTTTCGCAGGGTCAATGCCATCTCCCGGTTTAATACCTATCCCATGCCAAGGATAGAGGAACTTCTAGACTGACTGGGCCAGGCAACATACCTAACCACCCTTGATATGACCAAGGGGTATTGGCAGATTCCCCTCACCCGGGAATCTCGCCCTAAGACCGCATTTAGCACCCCCATCGGTCTATTTCAATTTCGCCGCATGCCCTTTGGTTTACATGGGGCGGCCGCGACTTGCCAAAGGTTGGTCGATATGGTCTTACGACCCCACCAACAGTACGCGACCGCATATATGGACGATATCGTAATCCATAGCTCCAGTTGGGATCAACACTTGGTGCACATTGAAGCAATGTTAAGGGCATTGCGTGGTGCAGGTATCACCTTGAACCCTGCAAAATGTATGTTTGGGGGAAAGCAGGTGAAGTATTTGGGACATTTGGTGGGGCATGGTACAGTTAAGCCTCTGTTAGACAAAGTAGAAAGTATGAGAACGTTCCCGAAACCCTTAACAAAGAAACAGTTACGCAGCTTTCTTGTATTAATCGGTTACTACCACCGATTTATTCCGCATTTTGCGACAGAACGTGCTGCCTTAACAGAAATGCTAAAGAAGAACGCACCTAATCAGCTGAAATGGTCGGTGGAAGCAGAGCAAACCTTTACGCAGTTAAAGGACAAACTCTGCTGTGCGCCTATATTGAGGGGCGTAGATTTTAACCGGCCCTTTATTGTACAGACCGATGCGTCAGATACAGGCTTAGGCGCTGTATTATCGCAAAAGCACAAAAGGGGGGAACATCCTGTTATGTTTCTAAGCAGGAAATTAGCACCACCCGAGAGAAAGTACTCCACAGTGGAGAGAGAATGTCTAGCCATAAAATGGGCAGTGGAGGCACTCAGATTTTACCTGACAGGTCGTAAGTTCCTACTGGTAACTGATCACGCCCCATTAAGATGGTTGAACCAGATGAAGGACCACAACCCACGTCTTACACGCTGGTATATGGCCTTACAGGCATTTGATTTTCATATAGAGCACCGGGCAGGGAGATTGCACACCAACGCAGATGCCCTTTCGCGAATTACGGGCTGTGCGGGGGTTGTTACGCCAGGCCGTAATATCTTAAGGGGGGGGGGGAGATATGTGGTGACGAATCTGCTCCAGAGCCCATGGAAATAGAAAAAACACAAACATTTACCTCCAAGCAGAAGGGAAGTGCAGGGAGCCATGATTTTAAAACTTCAGCTAGAGAGAAAAAAAAACATGCCCAAAGCTGATGTCTGCAGGCCACGCCCAAGCTCCATAGCAACTAAGGGAGGTAACGAGAGACAACTGGGGGAGGAGTGGGAAGTTGTAGGGCAGCCCCACTCATTTAAGCCCCAGAGAACAGGAAGTAAGTGTGAAGGTGACAGGGACGAGGACAGGAACAAGAACGGGAACAGGAACGGTAGAGAGACCAGAAGCAGGCACAGCTGGGAGAACAGCCAGGATTCTTCCAGAGAGCACTGCAGGGAGACCAGCAGAGAAACAGAAGCTGAAGAGATCCCGAGAGATACAGAAAGAAGGGATTCTTTCAGAGAGACTGGGAGAGAGAGGTGCTCCAGGGACAGCCTAAGGAAGGATTCCCCTCATAGCCAGCACCACAGTCTTGAACAAAGCCAGTGCTGTAGAGAGACTACAGCTGGCCCAGGAAATAGGAGGTTTTATCCTAAGGAGACTGCTGTCTATAACCAAGGTACGGGGACTTTCCAGGAAGAGCTGGGTCAAAGAGTTTTACCTCGGGGAAGGCCGGTAAGAAGAGCTGTTAATAGAAGGGAGGTGAACCCTTTAGAAGTTTTAAACAGTTTGCTGCAAGATAAGGATCTCCAGTGCCCTGCTAACACTCCTGAGTCAAGAGGGAGGTCTCGTTGGGAAAGGCTTGTTGAGTTATTGAAAGAAATCAAGCCCATGCTGTCCCAAGCTGTTGCCAGTCAGGAGACTGCAGAGACTGACTCTGAATGCATGCAAGATAATTATGATACTGAAAATGATTTCTCAGAATGTGAAATGGATTGCTCTCTGTCTATGAGGGTAAAATGAAAGGCTATAGGTTTTAAGCCTGAAGAAAACCCAGGAGTTATTGTACCTGAATGTCTGCAGTTAAGAAAGCTAAGAATGTTTGAAAGTGAAATTGCTGCCGTTCTAAAAAGTGCATGAGACATTCAAAGGCTGGTTTTGAATGTGTCTGGAGCAACTATCTAAAGCCTGTGATAACCCAAGTAAAGAGGAAGCTTTAATGTACATGTGGTGCAGTTAAAAAAAAACACTGTTTGTTCCTAAAGGCTGCAAAGGACTATTAAGTGTTCTTTTTGTCTGATGAAGAAAGGATTGCATTGCTGAGGAAAGCAAGTGTAATTAGTGACACTGTGGAAAGTGTTTGTATAGAAGTTATCTTTCTTTTGAAGGGAGAAGTATCCGCCTTATACGTTGTGCTGAGCTTCTATGGAGGTTCCTTTGAACCAAGGGAGAAAATAAATTCCTGTGTTGCTTTCAAAGACCCTCGGCTCAAGCATTAATTTGTTCACAACTACAACTCATTGTTCAGCAACTACAACTCCCAGAAGCCCCGGCTCTGGGAACTCACATAAAGGGACATTGAAAGGCATACTCCCCCTATAAGCAACTGCCTAGGCAGTGGGAGGAGGCCACAGTACCTTTATAGAAATCTTTAATGAGACCTCATTTGGAGCACTGTGTACAATTCGGGAGACTGCACCTCCAAAATGATATAAACAGGATGGAGTCAGTCCAAATGGCAGCTACTAAAATGTCAGTGGTCTTCATCATAAGATATATGGGGATGGGCTTAAAGTTCCCAATATGAATACTTTAGAAGTAATGTGGGAGAGGGGTGATATGATAGAGACATTTAAATACCTCCTTGGAATTAATACACAGGAAGTACCCTCTTTCAGTTGAAAGGAAGATATGGAATGAAGGGTCATAAGACGAAGGTGAAAGGAGATAGACTCAGGAGTTATTGGAGGACATATGTCTTTACAAAAAGGGTGGTGGATGTGTGGAACAACCTCCCAGGGGAGGTCATGGGAATGACAACTGTATCCAAATTCAAAAAAGCATGTAACAAATACAGAAGATTTCTGAGGGAGGGGAAGAGATTGTAGAACTTAATAGTTCTTATAAATAGGAAGACTAGATAGTCCATATGGTCTTTATCTGCTAACCGGCTAAACCTTGGCAATCCAATACTCAGTGGCACTATTGAGATAGTGCTGCTGAATATCGCTAGACCACAGAAGAGATGGCCGGTTAACACGTGGATGGTCTGTGGGCGGAACAGGGGCAATCCCGATACCTTCTAGACTGCAGAAGAGATGCCCGAAATGGGGACAGCCCTGTCAGCTAGCTGGTTAGCGTATGACCTAGATTGGCCACTGTTGAAAACAGGATACTGGGCTTGATGGACCTTGGTCTGACCCAGTATGGCATATCTTATGTTCTTATGTTCTTAATTTTCAGATACTAACCCGATAGCTAAACTGCATAAAGCTAGGACAGGTCAATGGCTGTTTTTTTGTGATCTGGGAGGTGGCTGAATATCTCCGCTAGCTGGATAGCTGCCGAGACTGCCCCTGTTCCGCCCACAGACCATCCAAGTGTTAACCGGCCATCTCTTCTGTGGTCTAGCGATATTCAGCAGCACTATCTCAATAGTGCCACTTGTAGGGATATGTTCCTGATTCATACCACTCGATGGCCCTTGTAAATGCCTGCTCTAATAAAATATATGTCAACCAGGCTGCTATATGGTGGGCAGAGAGAAAGCAGGCCAGCATAAGAAGAAACCATATAAGAAAAACAATTCTCAGCAATGCATGTTCCTGAGCCGGAAGGTCCAGGAATAGTCATGCAGGATCTTGTACAAAGCACGTACACGGAAACCACAAGCTGACATGAACAAAGTATATGCTGAGCCCATCAGCCCTGAAGAAAGCAGGTGGTTGACAGTGGGTAGGTATGGTGCAAGAGCAGACAAGAGAAGGAGCCTAAGAGGGTATCAAAACAGGAACAAGGGGGATAGAAAGGCAATAACAGGAAACAGATGGTGAGAAAAGATAAGACACAAAGAGAAATAGATTTGGAAGCTGTGCACATATACGGAAGTAAGAAAATGTATATAAGTAACAAGAATGTTGTACTAAGGGGGGGGGGAGAGAAATTCTGGAGGTGCCTAGTGCCCAATAGAAGCACTTCTCTCTATTGCCTGTATTGTCCATCGGTTACTCAATAAACAGAGACTCTGATAGCACCTGTACCGACTTTTGGATCTGGACATTATAGGAAATTAGTGATAATTAGTGGTTGGTCTTTTTGTGGGTAACAGGGCCTCACAAATTTGTGCCGAAACCCGGGATCACCCCCTTATTTAGGGGTACGGGTGGGTCTTTATGACCGAGATAAAAATTTAAAGGGTTGGATTCTCCTCAAGAGAAGAGGGAGATAGGTGCCCGGTGTAAGATAGAAGCCGGATAAAAAGAAGTGAGTGACGGATTCCCTAGGAAGACGGCAGCTGTGAAAACGGAGTCGTGAGTATAAATCCAATTAACCAAGCTTGGTAAGTATAGTTTTTACATTTTCATTCTGTCTTATAAGTAATGTCTAAGTAGATTCTAATATCATATCCAGGACTGAACGGAGACTGCTTGAGACTGTACGTGTCGTTTGACACGAAGCGTGGGGGGGTTCTTACTCACGTTTCCATACCCCCGTGAGGGGATTGGCTGGGTTTGAATGAAGTGAACATTTTTGTCTGAAAGGTATCCTGGACATTTCGTGTACTTACCTTCCTCTGTAGATAAAGAGGTTGGATATTGAGATCCTTAAACAAAAGGTTGCACATAGGAATAATGTCTCTGTTTAAAAGAAAGTAGAAGGGTGATAATCAGGCGATACTGGTACATCAGGTTTCCCCAGTGACTCCGGTTGAACAAATGATGAGAGATAATCCCTTATTAGGAAAAGAGATACTGAAAGTTTGTCTTAAATGGGCAAAATGGAGTGCTTCTCCTGGGACTCCTCTTGGCTGGCCACCAGAGGGGTCTTTTGAAGGTCGTTCTTTAGTAAAAATTAGGGATTATGTTTTATTTCATAAGACTGGGGCTAGCCAACTAAAACACCTAAGATATATTTCCATGTGGATGAAGCAGGTAGACCCAAGTACCCTTAGCAGTGAAGACCCACCCCCTTATTGGACAACAAAGAGTCGTACAATGGCAGCTTTAGGATATGCAGACCCCCCCCCATTAATTCACCACCTGAACAAAAGGGTATAGGAAAAAGGCATAAAACTGACTTTGATCTAGTGAAAAAACAGTCCCAGGTTCCCCAGGAAAAAGGCAGGGCTCCCACCCTGTCTTTCATAGATAGTCCCGAGTATAAGGCATTGTATCCCAGCAAAGAACTTGAGGATTTAATGCAGGGTAAAAATCACAAGGACTATCGACGATCCAGGTCTGAATCCCCACGCCGGAACCCGGCGGCAGGATGGGTCCAGGTACTGGGAAAATTACACTTGACCCCTGATACAAGTCCCGAGTTCTTAACTCAGGAAAGGTGCAAACAATCTTTACTGGGGGCCGACGGCCCTACTAAATCCTCGAAACATTATACTCCCCATAATCATGATTCTTTTAATCATGATACTTTATCCGAAATGGCAGCAGGAAAATCCCCCGTTAGCATTCTTCAAAGAGAAGGAGAGTGGAATATGAATTATTTAAACGTACATATGACAGTTCCCAGGATATTATTGATCGGGCAGCAAAAACCTTTGAACCCCTATTAATGCCTGTACAAGCTCCAATGGGAAAAACTCAAACAGAAAAGACTCCCGCAGATTTCATATTTAATGAAGAGGGAGGGGAAGGTTTCTATGTGTTTCATTGGAGCTCAAACTTACATGATTGGACTACTACTTGTGCCCCGCAGATGCAGATATGGCCTGAGCAAGGGTCATTAACTACCCGCGACCCGAATCTCGTGCGTAGATGTATTAGAGGAGGAGAAGGGGACCCGAATTGGGATTATAAGTATATGGAAGCAGGTTTACGTGTATGGGAAAAGTATGAGGGTCAGGACCCCAATAAACCAAGAACACCGAATCACGTAGTATTCCCAGTACGACATATCCAACAAGGGCAGCAGATATATATTCCCTGGAGCTTTACAGATATGACCAATTTGTCAGAACAACTACCCCCGCTGAATCAGGGGGCAGGGGCATAGATACAAAAATTTGAACGTTTAACGGCAGGCTATACTTTAGCTATTGGCGATGTAAAGGCTTTATTAGCTCGCATTTTGGGAAATAATGCGGCAAATCAAGTTTTTAATAATGCCGACATTGCAGGGGTTGCGGTACATCACCCAGGTTATGATGGGGCACTTTTTAATCCATACCGTAATATGGTTTGGGATTCCTTAAGGGATATTTATCCCACACAGCAAAGCATGGGACCCCTTACGTCAATGCAGTTTAAAGTAGGTGAAGATATCAGCGCTTATTTAGTTAAATTTCAAGATTTGTGGGAAGCACAGATGGGTGTACCCCATAATGACCCTAACATGGCCCTCATGATTTTCCAGACCCTGTGCAATACCTTACCTTTAGGTATTCAATTAAAACTAAAAAACATTGTAGCGTTAGAATCAGAACCATGGCAAAAACAAAAGGCACATATTTTTCATTTTGTCAGACAGGCTGAGGAAGAATTAAATAAACCAGAAAGAGACAGAAAGGCTGTCCAAGCTCGTCTATTTAATTTACAATTGAAAGAGATCAGTCAGGAAAAGAAAAAGGGAGGGTGGGCCAGCAGATCAGCAGCCGATGTAAAACTGATAAAGGCCTTACGCCAACAAGTAAAGGATCAGCAGAAACAACTTGAAGAATGCTTAGACGATTACGAAAGTGACAGTAGTGTAGATAGCGACTCTGAAGACATGTATAAACAATTAATGCGAGTTTTGAATGTCCAAAGGCATGGTCAGGAACCACCGTCCTTCCCAAGACAAATGCAGGACAGAGAGTGAGACTTCGTTTGTTGGCAGTGCGGCGAGAAAGGTCACCTGCAACGGTCCTGCCGTGCCCCATTACCGGGAGGGCGGCGACGATATGACCAGGGTCCACCACCGTTTGCAAGACCACGCCAGTATTCTACCTGGCAGCCTCCAAATAGGATGGGCTACGGCAATAGGGAAGATAGGCAATGACTAGGTATATATGATATGCAGGTGGTGGTGGGAACTGAGGAGCCCCGTATCAAATTAACACTGAATGACCAAGAAATGGAATTCCTGATTGATACCGGAGCCACGATCTCTGTCCTGAACATAATGCCTGCTGGCGGAACTATTAGTAGGGATACTGTAGTGACCGTAAGAACCCCTATGACCAACCCAATCCGAGTAGAAGGGCCGCAGTTTGCTCTCCTCCGTAGTTTTCTGTATGCTTCCCATTGCCCTATAAACCTGATGGGACGCGATTTAATTGTAAAAGCCCAAGTCACCTTAGTGGCGGAACCATCCCAGTCCACGGGAATATGGGAAGCAGGAACTTTTCTTCTCAGCCCCTTATGGGCAAGTCCGAGGTACACCTGTCCATATAAAATTAAAACCGGGAAAAGAGGGACCAAAATTGCCACAATATCCCTTGCAGCAAGCAGCTATAGAGGGTGCACGAGAGGAAATTAATCAACTGAAATCACACGGCATAATAGAACACAGCACTTCACCGTATAATACCCCTCTTTTTCCAGTCAGTAAACCCAACGGTAAATGGCGAATTGTGCATGACCTTCGTGCATTAAATCAAGTTGTGGAAACCCAGTTCCCCGCAGTTGCTAACCCAGCTACCACATTGAATACGGTACAATTGTACAGATAATTCACGGTTCTCGACTTAAAGAACGCCTTTTTTAGCGTAGAAATAGATATTGACTCCAGACCTTTGCTGGCCTTTATTTTTGATCAAGTACACTACCAATGGACACGACTACCCCAGGGATATGTCGATAGCCCAAGTATATTTTCTCAGATTCTCTCGCAAGATCTACAGGATTTCATTTCTTCTCTCCCTGGAGAAATGTGTCTGTTACAATATGTAGATGACATTTTGTTATCTGGATCACACTATGAACAAATGCAGGAATATACACAGAGGTTAGTACAGGAGTTGCATAAGAAAGGGTACAAACTAAATGCAGAGAAAGCACAACTCGTGCAGACAACCGTTACTTTTCTTGGATTCCAGTTAAGTCAATGATCCATTCAGGTAGGAAATAAGACTGTACAACATGGTCTACAACTACCTATACCAAGTACAGTGAAGGAACTACGTTCCGCCCTGGGCACCTTGAATTTCTGTAGAAATTGGATCCCAGCTTTTAGCTCCCGGACTCTTTGTTTCCGCCCATACTTAAAGGGTGGTGTCAAGAACTCCGATAAAATCATCCTGGATCCTGGTGCCATTAGTACCCTTCAATCTATCCTGGATGACTTAAAATATCTTCCTGCCTTACACTTACCGGATCATAACAAACCATTCCAACTGATGGTAGTGACAGGATCCCAGGCTTGGGCTGCCATTCTATTTCAGGAAAAAGATGCCACTCTATCAGTCCATTGAGTTGAAGGCTATTCTGAATAAAGACACATTACATTTGTCCCCGACAAAATTACAGCAAACCTGTGCATCCATTCAGAACAGTGGGGTGATTTTCTGCCCTTTAGTGACCTCTACTTGCCCGTTAAGTTGGTTACAGAAAGCTGTAGCTGTCCAGGGTTCCAGTGTGTAACTCCTCGTATGAGGAAATTTTGTCCATTATGGTATCACCATCTGAAATGCCACTGTATAGTGAAATATGGTTCACCGATGGTTCTGAGCAGAAGGGTGCTGTGGGTTTTGCCACTGTATTGGTGACCCCAGCTGGGGTCACAGGGCATTGCCTACAGTACGTTCTCGATTCGGACCACGGTTATTCGGCACAAGCAGCTGAACTCTGTGCCATTTTGGCGGTCCTGCAAGAACGTCCAGAAACACCCCTGATTTTTTATACCGATTCTCAGTATGTTCAAAAGTTGTGTGGTGAGTACCTTCAAATTTGGTTACAGCGGGGGTTTGTTACCTCGTCTAGTACTCAGCTTGTTCACAAGTCATTGATTCTATACCTGTATGATTTGTTACTAAAACGAAGCCAGAGAGCTATTTTGACCTCTTGCAACTGGGTCCCCGGCCATTCCCGCCATTATGGATTTTTACATTTCGGAAATGCCCTGGCAGATATAGCAGCTGGACAAGTTACAGATTCCGTCCCAATTTTGGTTACAACGCGAGCTAAGGCTTATCCCTTACCTTCACTCAAGGATTATCAACAACATCTTGCCCGTGATGAAGTGCAGAAATGGAAATTGTTAGGGTGCTCAGAGCATAAGAATTTGCTGGTTCACCCTTCTGGGAAAGTTTGCATTTCCTTCTGGTCATTACAACAGCTGTGTCTCTTGCTGCACTCTGTGACTCATGCCCCTGCCTCCAGTGTTTGTGCACAAATTTCTGACATCTTCTGGCACCCCCGCCTTAGGACCAGAATTCAGTAATGGTGTCAGAAGTGCCCTCAATGTTTAGAGAACTCTCCCGTGAAGGGTAAACAAATGATACAAGGTCATCTTCCCGTTGTTCAAGGTCCTTTTATTTCCTGGTATGTGGATTTCACTGACATGCAGGTTCAAGTGGACGGGCACAGATTTCTCCTTGTTTGTCTCTGTGCTTTTTCCAAATGGGTTGAGGCATTTCCCTGTAAACATGAGACTGCATCTGAAGTGTTTAAATGTTTTTCCCAACATTTGTTTCCTCGCTTTGGTGTGCCAAGAAATGTATATTCTGACAACGGCTCTCATTTCCGGAATCAGCTTATGCATCTCTTCTCCACAGCGGTTGGCCTACAATGGAAATACGTCTCTGTTTATCGCCCCACCTCCAATGGTCTTGTTGAAAGGACAAATGGCTTACTCAAGACTGCCTTACTTTTAATCCAATCAGATAAAATTCTCTCCTGGTTGCAGGCTCTGCCCTTGGCCTTGTTTCAGCTCAGGAACCGCCCCCTGAAGAATGTGGCACTAACGCCACATGAAATATGTACCAGAAGATGATTACTGTTGTTTGATTTATCTGAGACTTCTGCTAGTTTACCCGATACTCTGTCTTCTTACATTGCAGGTCTGCGACTAGCTCTTGCAGAAATTTCTCGATGTTGTGCCATCCGCGACCAACATCCAGCTCCTCCCAACGAGTGTCTGAATCCTGTTGGGACCAAAGTCTATCGCAGAAATCCTCATCGGAATTCGTGGCAAGATCCAACATATTCAGGACCCCATATTGTTTCTGCATCTACCCCTTTTGCTCTTCTTTTGGACTCTGGTCAAACCTGGACTCATATAGCCCATCTTTGGGTTCCTTGAACTGTGATTTGGACATTTAAGTGACTTTTTCCATCATGTACCAACCTGCCTTTAGGTTTGCTTTTTTATATTTAGCCATGTTGTTTGCGATTCTTCTTGGATGGTTTCTTTTCTTCGTATGTTCCCCTGCCCCTACATCACTCCTAACTACCCTTTCCCCGAATCGTTCCCTTAGGTCTCTCCCTCTTCCGAATACCTGGAAATCAACTGTCCTCGATGTAGTTAGTCTCATGAATATTAGTGATTGCATTATCTGTACCCCATTGCCTCAAGGTGGCAATTTTGCTCCCGTTAGAGTACTCCCTGTCCCGTTTGAGGAATTTGTGGGTGCTATCCCTTGTTGGGATAACCCTAAATTTATCAGGGGTTGTGTAGAGCAGGGTCCCATATACTGTAACGATACTTGGGAAGCGCATAAGGCTGCTTCTTACCCTGTTCGCGTTTCTGTTCCCCCTATGGTGTTTTATTACTGTATTATCACCAATTCGTCCCTTGCTTTTGCAGATAGCTGCAATGTTTCTTGGAATGTGCAAAATAATTCATTTCACTTTCTACACGGTACCATGCGCCCTTTTTGGTATGGAGGTAATGTGACTTGGGAGCATTGGTATAGGACCCAGTTACATAAGAACCTCATTAATGCCACTTTTTGGGGCCCTCGTGTTCGAGCTCGCTCCAGAGTATGGGGACCTGATTTTTGGACATCTGCTTTTACTGTGGGCCCCCTTTTTGCAAATCATTCCATCCTATTTCGGAATGGGGAATTCACTGGTACTCCTTTTTCTTCCTGTTATGCACCCACCCTCTCCCAATACTGTAATGGTAAGGCCTGCGGTGGCCTCAATGTTGCTGCCCTTTTTCAAGGTCACCAGCTTACTGGTCGCATACAGTGGAAATTTTGCACTTCCCGCAATGATTCCTATTGGTGTAAAACTCCCTGCACTCACTCTGGGGTTTCGGGTAAGTTAATCTCCTGTAATCCCCATACCTCTAGCTCATATCCCACTTTTAAATATTTTACCTGGAAGCGTTCTTTTTCCTTATCCAAAATGGTAGGCCATTATTGGCTTTGCGGGGACATTGTGTGTCAAAAGGTATCTCTTTCTAATCTGCCCTGTGCCTTGGTTAAAGTTTCCCCTTATTCAGTCCTGATCCCTTTGAATGTCTTTCATCATCCCTCTCCTCCCCATCGGCGTAAGTGTAGTTCCTCCTCTTATGTTAGCCCCTGGGATTCTTTGATTGCAGAAGATGATGCTATACAAGCTTCCTATGAGTACATTAATTCCACTTACCCTATGACCAAAACCCGCCTTGATGCCCTTAGTTCTACAGCTTGGATTCCCTTTGCTACTCCTGCCCTTACTGCTGAACTTGGTATGGCTGTTCGCCGTTTACAATGTCTCTTACATATACAAATGAAGGCTGTTACTGAATCTATCTCTCGCTTAGCTGAGTCTCTCGAACAAAATAATCAAATGACACTCCAAAATAGACAAGCTTTGGATTTATTGCTTGCTGCTGAGGGAGGCACATGTACTTTTATTAATGTTACTAACTGCTGTACTGTAATCGCGAACCATACAGTTTTTGTACTTGATGCCATGAATAAGATTAAGCATTTGTCTGAACTTCACCTGGATGATTTTAAGGGTGGGCTCCAGTTTGGGGATTGGTTTTCTTCCCTCACCTCCTGGTTTCACTCTTTAGGTGCTGGCCTGAAGGGGCTCTTGATTTCTGCTGGAATATTTTTAATTTTTCCTTTATGCTTTTGCTGTATTGTTTCTATTATTATCTCCTGTTGTAAGAAACAGTGTACCAAAATCTCCACCTCCCTTATGCCTGTTCAAACCTGCCATACACATGTTAATGTGTCCGATGCTCAGGTTCCCACTTCAGATTTTTCTGATCTGGTCTTATCTGCTCAATACAAAATAAATAAATAAATAAATAAATAAATGGGAGAATGTAGTGATATAATCCTGATTCATACCACTCGATGGCCCTTGTAAATGTCTGCTCTAATAAAATATATGTCAACCAGGCTGCTATATGGTGGGCAGAGAGAAAGCAGGCCTGCATAAGAAGAAACCATTTAAGAAAAACAATTCTCAGCAATGCATGTTCCTGAGCCGGAAGGTCCAGGAATAGTCATGCAGGGTCTTGTACAAAGCACGTACATGGAAACCACAAGCTGACATGAACAAAGTATATGCTGAGCCCATCAGCCCTGAAGAAAGCAGGTGGTTGACAGTGGGTAGGTATGGTGCAAGAGCAGACAAGAGAAGGAGCCTAAGAGGGTATCAAAATAGGAACAAGGGGGATAGAAAGGCAATAACAGGAAACAGATGGTGAGAAAAGATAAGACACAAAGAGAAATAGATTTGGAAGCTGTGCACATATACGGAAGTAAGAAAATGTATATAAGTAACAAGAATGTTGTACTAAGGGGGGGGGAGAAATTCTGGAGGTGCCTAGTGCCCAATAGAAGCACTCCTCTCTATTGCCTGTATTGTCCATCGGTTACTCAATAAACAGAGACTCTGATAGCACCTGTACTGACTTTTGGATCTGGACATTATAGGAAATTAGTGATAATTAGTGTTTGGTCTTTTTGTGGGTAACAGGGCCTCACACACTGAGTATTGGATTGCCAAGGTTTAGCCGGTTAGCAGATAAAGACCATATGGCCTATCCAGTATGCCAAGTGGATAGCAGCAGCAGCACTGCCCAGAGAAACTAGATATTCAGTACTAGACCATGAAGAAACTCCAACACTGAATATACAATTTTAATTAACATGGCAATGGCCAGGTGCTTTAAAAGTGATGACTGCTATGGCTGAATATTGGCCTCTGTGTTTCTATGTTTCTGTTTCAACAAAAAAGCACAATAGCCTTAGCATGCATGATTAGTGTTACTGTATAGACCCCTTAAACTGAATTTATATAACCTCAGAATGTATTGAATAAACAATTTAAGCATGCCTAGTTTGAACAGTCAGAGAATGGCTTATTTGTTTGAACTCTGCAAGACATTGCATCTTTATCATTGCAAGCATGTTATTTGTTTTTGTTTTTAAATTTTCCTTGTTAATGCATTTTTTTGGTCTGCATTCCATGCTAGAAAGATCAATATCTCAAAGTCTTGGCACATTGAGAGCTGCAATATATTACGCACATGTTGTGAGAATCTCAGCCAGTACCCCTAGGCCAAGTCTCATATTATTCATTGAGTACCACCAAAATCTAGAGACATTTAAAGCAGGAAGGAAGAAATACAAGACAGATTTCAATGGCTCTACCAAAGTATTTCATTTTGTCCATCTGCTTCTCTCTCAATCCCAATGGACTTTATTCAATGCAGATCTTTTTCTTAGGAAGAGAATAGGAAAAATCCTTTGTCTCTCCCCCTTCATCTCCCCATTTTGCCAGTTTTTTGATTGACTTTCTTCTTTGGATACAGCACACGCTGAAATCTTTGGGGTATGTTTACTAAACGGCGCACTTGTGCGGGGCGCACTTGAGCGCCCTAAAATGATGCATTTAAGTGATCTTAAGTGCCCCATATGCGTGTGCGTCACATTAATGGGCCCCGCACATGTGCGCCGAAAACGCGCACGTTTGCGGGGCGCTCATGTGCGATAGAGGCGTGGAAAGGCGAAATGAGGGCGGAGGAAGGCCCCCGAGGGGCGGAGAGACGGGGTCAATGGGTGGAATGTGGGAGGGGAGAGACTCCCCGCACAGGAGTGTGCCCGAATTTACAAGGCAAAAATACCGCGAGTTTCCCCTATTTCGCCAAGTTATACTTCCTGTTAAATGTAATGACCAGACATATGTAAATTGTCGGATGTTTTTTGTTCAATGTAAACCGCGCTGATGTCTAATAGTGCGGTATATAAGAATTGTTAATAAATAAAATAAATAAATTTAAAGGGAAGAGAAACCATTTCCGTCAGCAATGTACAGCAAAATCGGGGAAACCTAAAATACGTGAGCAGTGTGATTCATGTGCACAGAACAAAATAGCAAATATGATATGAAAATGACCACAACAAATTCTAAGAAAATTATAATCCAGCTGGGCAACAGTGATATTAATGGGCAACAAGAAAAAACACTCCCAGGAAAGCCCCAAAAAATAGAAATGAATTTTGGAAGGGTCTTCGCTCCGTAGACTCTTTCAAAAGCAATGCATTGTAATGGAGCTTTACTGGGAGTGTATTGCAGGTTGCCCATTGATATCACTGTTGCGCAGCTTGGTGTTATAATATCCCCACTTTTTTGAAGGACATATGTGAGGTTTTTCTGCACCTTTGTCCCCATACAAGGTCAAATTGTGAAGAGCAGGGTGTCTGACTCGTGCGGCCAGGTATCACATCTCCAGAGACTGCACTGTTTCTGTGGCCACAGTGTGGTGCAGCAGACACAGCCAGTACCTGTAGGACCAGAGGGTCACAGGTTCAAAGCCCAGCTGGGGCTCCTGCCAACCCAGTCCCCATCATGTTACCCACCACTAAACAGTGAGAATACAGACACTCTTTTATTGCAGAGAACATAAGCATGGTCCCAACACCTATATTTTACCCTACACCGCACACAAACCATAACAATGGGCATTGCCTACAGCCGAGTCCCCCAAAGTCAGTCTTGAAGTGCTACAACTCACTCAGGTCATATGGCTTTCCCAGATAGGAACATGTCTGCATGTTTGCGGAAGGGTACAGGTGGCGGAGGGGGCAGTGGCTGCAAACCACAGCAGACAGTGGCCTAGGCCTGTGCAGGCTGGCACCGTCCACCGCAACAGACAGGCTCTGTCGGATGTACAGTCATGTACTCCCCAGGGAACACAGCATATCTGTGGCAACATGGTGGTGCAGTGCACACAGACCATGTGTGCAGGAACAGATGGTCACAGGTTCAAAGCCCAGCTGGGGCTACTGCCAATCCAGTCCACATATTTTTCCTACAACTAAACCGTGATAGTAAGGACAGAACTGTATAGCTAGGAACATATGCATGATTAATACGCCTATATTTTACCACAGCACTCACAGACACCATAAACAGGCGCATTACCTGGAGCAGAGTCTCCCAAATGCAGTCCTGGAGGGCCCCACACCATTCAGGTTCCATGCTGCCTCTAACAAAGATGGCTGTGCTGCATAGCTATGCACCACCCCCATGGTATGCAGATGTAGCTCATGCATATTTATGAGGGATAGCAAGAAAACCAGAACAGTGTGTGGAACACCAGGACTGGATTTGGGGAACTCTGCCGTACAGCAGCAGCCAACAGGGCCAGACACCCCCCCACAGGCCCCATTGACCAATGCCTCCTGGAGAGGCAGGACATTGGGCCCTGCCTGTATCTCCCAATACTAACAGTTGCATACCTCAGCACTGCCACCCTACACCTGGGTATACGGTACACAGCTATCAAGCGTTTCCCATTATAACTGGCAGATCTCCAGTCCTACGTAAAGCACAGTTTGCTCATTCAGCTCCACCATAACACTCAAACAGATGTCTGCGGTGTGTGCTGCAGGTCTGGTCTCTGACAATGTTTACCACCCTGGGATGTCACCCCCAACAGTAATGCGTACCATTATCCGTGCATGTACTGTGTCCAGGACTGGTGTGGTGGGTATGGCTGCTGAACCCCTCTATAGTAGCACAATGCTAGCATAGGTGTGGGGGTGGCTGTCTGTCTATCCAGTGTGGGGTGGCTGCAAACACCTTCTACAGCCCACACTGCCAGCAATGTTGCCAGTATTGGGCTGGCAATGTGCATAATGAGGAGCAAGGTACCATGGGTATAGGCCGGACAGGGTGGCCTGGCCAGGGTGCATCTGCACAGGGCATAGGGCACTGACTGGGACATTGTAGTGCTTGGCCACCACCGACACAGACAGGGTGACCTCAGTATGTCCTGCTGAGAGATCACTCTCACCCTGACTGTGCAGTGACCACAGCATGGCTAGGCACCACCATAGTGCTATATAGTATTTCTCTCATGTGATAGATATGGGTTTCCATTTGGGGCCCAGTCACTGATTTATCTGCTTGCTGTGTATGCTGACAGCCCAGTTCTGGGTGCATGCATCTCCACTGGGGACATGTACTATGGACTAACTAGCAGACTGTTTGTAGCTAGTATGTGTCTTGCTGGAGTGGCTTGCAGGGTGCAGTGGCTGTTGGCTTGCTGCAGGGGAATATCAGGTGGTGGGGTGCAGCTTGCCATATCCTGGTCTTATGTCTGTCTGCTATTGTGGTATGGCTGTGTATAGAGCTGCACTGACTGCCCTGTGGGGGGTGTGTTCCACAGCAGGACTGGGGTTGATGTTGCCCTCTACTGCCACCTTTGCAGGGAGGTAGACTGTGGATCTATTGATGGGAGACCATGTTTGCCACCCATGGGTGCTGCACCTGACTGTGGCAGACACTACCTATCTTACACATTGACACTGCTCAGGACCTCCCACATGGCCTCTATCAGCCATGGAAGGTGTTGTGGACCTGGTCCTGGGTGCCTCATTGCACACTCAGGGTGAGCACAGTACCCGCATGATGTGACGGTGTGTAGCTACTCTGTGCCAGTAAAACACCCAGTAAGTACCCCCTACCAGGCCGAGGTGCTGTGTGGGTGCGCCCGGTCTCTTCCCCCAACCAGGCCGAGGTGCTGTGGGGGTGCATTCCCCATCTTGTGTCCATCTGTGGATAGCTGATTTGCATGTGCAGTGCATCATGGGTACGGGTGGGCTAACCCTATCCTGGTGACCACAGCAGACTGTCTGTGTGGTGACGTGCAGGCTTTCTGCAGCCAGCCAGGGGCTTACTAGCAGCTATAGAGCTGTAGCCTAATGGTTACATCCTTGCCTGTGAAACCAGAGGTCATGGGTTCAAACCCACGTTGGGGTTATTTGTTAGGGTTGTCCAAAGCATTATTTGTCTTTAATGTACATATTTTGTTGCCAGCAAACAGACCCTCAGCGTACTGTACCCATAGGGTGCCGCTTTATATGGCGCCCTATCGGGCACCCTATGGTTTACGTCCATATAAGGTGCACTATACATTATCCTGTGACACCTTAGCGCATCTGTCAATCACGGCTTTTCTTCTTCAGGACGGAACGCCCACTCCTTATACGGCACCCGCACTCTACCGCGGCCCGCACTTTACCGGGCTTTTAGTAAACATATCCCTTTGTCATCTTTCAGTCCAATGAATGGAATGATGCTTCAATGCATCAGATTTCTTGGTACTCATATTTTTCCTTTGTTTTTGATTATAAATACTCAGATGCAATACTTCAGTCAGCTCCCCTCAGGCTTGTAAGCTAATTGATTATATCAGGATTATGTAAGAGAAAAAATAAGGAGTAAAATGTTCAAAGAAGTTGCAGTTTACTTGATCAAAAGTCACATGTAAGAATGAGAAATCAGCCATGGAACACTGGTATGAAATTGGCTGCAGCCTCTCTTATGACCATGCAGTCTTATTAGGATTACTAAGCAGCTCTCTGTGATGCCAGGAGATAATGTTATCATGCAGCAGGCAATGATATATCTTATTTGTATTCTCTATATTCAAAAATCTATTTTATTTGTTTTATTTTTACTCTAAATAATTCCATAACAATAAAGTGCACTCATATTTCTTTAATTTACCACAGACGGGTTGGAAATGAAATCCATTTTTCAGCTCTCAATGCATTTCTATAAATGTGTCTCATGCTGGAAGACAATGAATGCCAAACTCAGTTGTAGAAATATTAAATTGAGGACTGTCCTGAATATCTGATGACAATTCAAAAGCCTTGGTATAGTGGAAGAGTAGCCTAATGGTTAAAGCACTGGTTTGGAAACCAACATGACTAGGGTTCAGTTCCCACTAGCACACCTTAGGCAAGTCACTTAACCCTCCATTGTCTCAGAATAATCTAATCATTGGAGCTCAAACTTGCATGATTGGACTACTACTTGTGCCCCGCAGATGCAGATATGGCCTGAGCATGGGTCATTAACTACCCGCGACCTGAATCTCGCGCGTAGATGTATTTGAGGAGGAGAAGGGGACCCGAAATGGGATTATAAGTATATGGAAGCAGGTTTACGTGTATGGGAAAAGTATAAGGGTCAGGACCCCAATAACCCTAGAACACCGAATCAAGTAGTATTCCCAGTACGACATATCCAACAAGGGCAGCAGATATATATTCCCTGGAGCTTTACAGATATGACCAATTTGTAAGAACAACTACCCCCGCTGAATCAGGGGGAAGGGGCATGGATAAAAAAATTTGAACGTTTAACGGCAGGCTATACTTTAGCTATTGGCGATGTAAAGGCTTTATTAGCTCGCATTTTGGGAAATAATGCGGCAAATCAAGTTTTTAATAATGCCAACATTGCAGGGGTTGCGGTACATCACCCAGGTTATGATGGGGCACTTTTTAATCCATACCGTAATATGGTTTGGGATTCCTTAAGGGATATTTATCCCACACAGTGAAGCATGGGACCCCTTACGTCAATGCAGTTTAAAGTAGGTGAAAATTTCAGCGCTTATTTAGCTAAATTTCAAGATTTGTGGGAAGCACAGATGGGTGTACCCCATAATGACCCTAACATGGCCCTCATGTTTTTCCAGACCCTGTGCAATACATTACCTTTAGGTATTCAATTAAAACTAAAAAACATTGTAGCATTAGAATCAGAACCATGGCAAAAACAACAGGCACATATTTTTCATTTTGTCAGACAGGCTGAGGAAGAATTAAATAAACCAGAAAGAGACAGAAAGGCTGCCCAAGCTCGTCTATTTAATTTACAATTGAAAGAGATTGGTCAGGAAAAGAAAAAGGGAGGGCGGGCCAGCAGATCAGCAGCCGATGAAAAACTGATAAAGGTCTTACGCCAACAAGTAAAGGATCAGCAGAAACAACTTGAAGAATGCTTAGACGATTACGAAAGTGACAGTAGTGTAGATAGCAACTCTGAAGACATGTATAAACAATTAATGCGAGTTTTGAATGTCCAAAGGCGTGGTCATGAACCACCGTCCTTCCCAAGACAAAAGCAGGACAGAGGGTGAGACTTCGTTTGTTGGCAGTGCGGCGAGAAAGGTCACCTGCAACGGTCCTGCCGTGCCACGTTACTGGGAGGGCGGTGACGATATGACTAGGGTCCACCACCGTTTGCAAGACCACACCAGTATTCTACCTGGCAGCCTCCAAATAGGATGGTCTACGGCAATAGGGAAGATAGACAATGTCTAGGTATATATGATATGCAGGTGGTGGTGGGAACTGAGGAGCCCCGTATCAAATTAACCCTGAATGACCAAGAAATGGAATTCCTGATTGATACCGGAGCCACGATCTCTGTCCTGAAGATAATGCCTGCTGGCGGAACTATTAGTAGGGATACTGTAGTGACCACGGGGTTTGACGGTAAGCCCGTAAGAACCCCTATGACCAACCCAATCCGAGTAGAAGGGCCGCAGTATGCTCTCTTCCATAGTTTTCTGTATGCTTCCCATTGCCCTATAAACCTGATGGGACGCGATTTAATTGTAAAAGCCCAAGTCACCTTAGTGGCGGAACCATCCCAGTCCACGGGAATACGGGAAGCAGGAAACTATGGGCAAGTCCGAGGTACACCTGTCCATATAAAATTAAAACCGGGAAAAGAGGGACCAAAATTGCCACAATATCCCTTGCAGCAAGCAGCTATAGAGGGTGCACGAGAGGAAATTAATCAACTGAAATCACACAGCATAATAGAACACAGCACTTCACCGTATAATACCCCTCTTTTCCCAGTCAGTAAACCCAGCGGTAAATGGCGAATTGTGCATGACCTTCGTGCATTAAATCAAGTTGTGGAAACCGAGTTCCCTGCAGTTGCTAACCCAGCTACCAAATTGAATACGGTACAATTGTACAGATATTTCACGGTTCTCGACTTAAAGAACGCCTTTTTTAGCGTAGAAATAGATATTGACTCCAGATCTTTGCTGGCCTTTATTTTTGATCAAGTACACTACCAATGGACACGACTACCCCAGGGATATGTCGATAGCCCAAGTATATTTTCTCAGATTCTCTCGCAGGATCTACAGGATTTCATTTCTTCTCTCCCTGGAGAAATGTGTCTGTTACAATATGTAGATGACATTTTGTTATCTGGATCACACTATGAACAAATGCAGGAATATACACAGAAGTTAGTACAGGAGTTGCATGAGAAAGGGTACAAACTAAATGCAGAGAAAGCACAACTCATGCAGACAACCGTTACTTTTCTTGGATTCCAGTTAAGTCAAGGATCCATTCAGGTAGGAAATAAGACTATACAACACGGTCTACAACTACCTATACCAAGTACCGTGAAGGAACTATGTTCCGCCCTGGGCACCTTGAATTTCTGTAGAAATTGGATCCCAGCTTTTAGCTCCCGGACTCTTTGTTTCCGCCCATACTTAAAAGGTGGTGTCAAGAACTCCGATAAAATCATCCTGGATCCTGGTGCCATTAGTACCCTTCAATCTATCCTGGATGACTTAAAATGTCTTCCTGCCTTACACTTACCGGATTATAACAAACCATTCCAACTGATGGTAGTGACAGGATCCCAGGCTTGGGCTGCCATTCTATTTCAGGAAAAAGATGCCACTCTAGCATATTTGTCCGGTACTTTTGAGTGTATGGAACTCCCCCTACCTGATTTAGAGAAATTGGTCATAGCCGTAGCAGCAGCTATAGATAAAGTTTTGTCTATTTTCACTCCCATTACTCTGATTCTCTATCAGTCCATTGAGTTGAAGGCTATTCTGAATAAAGACACATTACATTTGTCCCCGACAAAATTACAGCAAGCCTGTGCATCCATTCTGAACAGTGGGGTGATTTTCCACCGTTTAGTGACCTCTACTTGCCCGTTAAGTTGGTTACAGAAAGCTGTAGATGTCCAGGTTCCAGTGTGTAACTCCTCGTATGAGGAAATTTTGTCCATTATGGTATCACCATCTGAAATGCCAGTGTATAGTGAAATATGGTTCACCGATGGTTCTGAGCAGAAGGGTGCTGTGGGTTTTGCCACTGTATTGGTGACCCCGGCTGGGGTCACAGGGCATTGCCTACAGTACGTTCTCGATTCGGACCACGGTTATTCGGCACAAGCAGCTGAACTCTGTGCCATTTTGGCGGTCCTGCAAGAACGTCCAGAAACACCCCTGATTTTTTATACCGATTCTCAGTATGTTCAAAATTTGTGTGGTGAGTACCTTCAAATTTGGTTACAGCGGGGGTTTGTTACCTCGTCTAGTACTCAGCTTGTTCACAAGTCATTGATTCTATACCTGTATGATTTGTTACTAAAACGAAGCCAGAGAGCTATTTTGACCTCTTGCAACTGGGTCCCCGGCCATTCCCACCATTATGGATTTTTACATTTCGGAAATGCCCTGGCAGATATAGCAGCTGGACAAGTTACAGATTCCGTCCCAATTTTGGTTACAACGCGAGCTAAGGCTTATCCCTTACCTTCACTCAAGGATTATCAACAACATCTTGCCCGTGATGAAGTGCAGAAATGGAAATTGTTAGGGTGCTCAGAGCATAAGAATTTGTGGGTTCACCCTTCTGGGAAAGTTTGCATTTCCTTCTGGACATTACAACAGCTGTGTCTCTTGCTGCACTCTGTGACTCATGCCCCTGCCTCCAGTGTTTGTGCACAAATTTCTGACATCTTCTGGCACCCCCGCCTTAGGACCAGAATTCAGTAATGGTGTCAGAAGTGCCCTCAATGTTTAGAGAACTCTCCCATGAAGGGTAAACAAATGATACAAGGTCATCTTCCCGTTGTTCAGGGTCCTTTTATTTCCTGGTATGTGGATTTCACTGACATGCATGTTCGAGTGGACGGGCACAGATTTCTCCTTGTTTGTGTCTGTGCTTTTTCCAAATGGGTTGAGGCATTTCCCTGTAAACATGAGACTGCATCTGAAGTGTTTAAATGTTTTTCCCAACATTTGTTTCCTCGCTTTGGTGTGCCAAGAAATGTATATTCTGACAACGGCTCTCATTTCCGGAATCAGCTTATGCATCTCTTCTCCACAGCGGTTGGCCTACAATGGAAATACGTCTCTGTTTATCGCCCCACCTCCAATGGTCTTGTTGAAAGGACAAATGGCTTACTCAAGACTGCCTTATATTTAATCCAATCAGATAAAAATCTCTCCTGGTTGCAGGCTCTGCCCTTGGCCTTATTTCAGCTCAGGAACCGCCCCCTGAAGAATGTGGCACTAACACCACATGAAATATGTACCAGAAGACGATTGCTGTTGTTTGATTTATCTGAGACTTCTGCTAGTTTACCCGATACTCTGTCTTCTTACATTGCAGGTCTGCGACTAGCTCTTGCAGAAATTTCTCGACGTTGTGCCACCGCGACCAAAATCCAGCTCCTCCCAAAGAGTGTCTGAATCCTGTTGGGACCAAAGTCTATCGCAGAAATCCTTATCGGAATTCCTGGCAAGATCCAACATATTCAGGACCCCATATTGTTTCTGCATCTACCCCTTTTGCTGTTCTTTTGGACTCTGGTCAAACCTGGACTCATATAGCCCATCTTTGGGTTCCTTGAACTGTGATTTGGACATTTAAGTGACCTTTTCCATCATGTACCAACCTGCCTTTAGGTTTGCTTTTTTATATTTAGCCATGTTGTTTGCGATTCTTCTTGGATGGTTTCTTTTCTTCATATGTTCCCCTGCCCCTATGTCACCCCTAACTACCCTTTCCCCGAATCGTTCCCTTAGGTCTCTCCCTCTTCCGAATACCTGGAAATCAACTGTCCTCAATGTAGTTAGTCTCATGAATATTAGTGATTGCATTATCTGTACCCCATTGCCTCAAGGTGGCAATTTTGCTCCCGTTAGAGTACTCCCTGTCCCGTTTGAGGAGTTTGTGGGTGCTATCCCTTGCTGGGATAACCCTAAATTCATCAGGGGTTGTGTAGAGCAGGGTCCCATATACTGTAACGATACTTGGGAAGCCCATAAGGCTGCTTCTTACCCTGTTCGCGTTTCTGTTCCCCCTATGGTGTTTTATTACTGTCTTATCACCAATTCGTCCCTTGCTTTTGCAGATAGCTGCAATGTTTCTTGGAATGTGCAAAATAATTCATTTCACTTTCTACACGGTACCATGCGCCCTTTTTGGTATGGAGGTAATGTGACTTGGGAGCATTGGTATAGGACCCAGTTACATAAGAACCTCATTAATGCCACTTTTTGGGGCCCTCGTGTTCGAGCTCACTCCAGAGTATGGGGACCTGATTTTTGGACATCTGCTTTTACTGTGGGCCCCCTTTTTGCAAATCATTCCATCCTATTTCGGAATGGGGAATTCACTGGTACTCCTTTTTCTTCCTGTTATGCACCCACCCTCTCCCAATACTGTAATGGTAAGGCCTGCGGTGGCCTCAACGCTACTGCCCTTTTTCAAGGTCACCAGCTTACTGGTCGCATACAGTGGAAATTTTGCACTTCCCGCAATGATTCCTATTGGTGTAAAACTCCCTGCACTCACTCTGGGATTTCGGGTAAGTTAATCTCCTGTGATCCCCATACCTCTAACTCATATCCCACTTTTAAATATTTTACCTGGAAGCGTTCTTTTTCCTTATCCGCTATGGTAGGCCATTATTGGCTTTGCGGGGACATTTTGTATCAAAAGGTATCTCTTTCTAATCTGCCCTGTGCCTTGGTTAAAGTTTCCCCTTATTCAGTCCTGATCCCTTTGAATGTCTCTCATCATCCCTCTCCTCCCCATCGGCGTAAGCGTAGTTCCTCCTCTTATGTTAGCCCCTGGGAGTCTTCGATTGCAGAAGATGATGCTATACAAGCTTCCTATGAGTACATTAATTCCACTTACCCTATGACCAAAACCCGCCTTGATGCCCTTAGTTCTACAGCTTGGATTCCCTTTGCTACTCCTGCCCTTACTGCTGAACTTGGTATGGCTGTTCGCCGTTTACAATGTCTGTTACATATACAAATGAAGGCTGTTACTGAATCTATCTCTCGCTTAGCTGAGTCTCTCGAACAAAATAATCAAATGACACTCCAAAATAGACAAGCTTTGGATTTATTGCTTGCTGCTGAGGGAGGCACATGTACTTTTATTAATGCTACTAACTGCTGTACTGTAATCGCGAACCATACAGTTTTTGTACTTGATGCCATGAATAAGATTAAGCATTTGTCTGAACTTCACCTGGACGATTTTAAGGGTGGGCTCCAGTTTGGGGATTGGTTTTCTTCCCTCACCTCCTGGTTTCACTCTTTAGGTGCTGGCCTGAAGGGGCTCTTGATTTCTGCTGGAATATTTTTAATTTTTGCTTTATGCTTTTGCTGTATTGTTTCTATTATTATCTCCTGTTGTAAGAAACAGTGTTTCAAAATCTCCACCTCCCTTATCCCTGTTCAAACCTGCCATACACATGTTAATGTGTCCTATGCTCAGGTTCCCACTTCAGATTTCTCTGATCTGGTCTTATCTCCTCAATACAAAATAAAAATAAAAAAAAATGGGAGAATGTAGGGATATGTTCCTGAATCATACCACTTGATGGCCCTTGTAAATGGCTGCTCTAATAAAATATATGTCAACCAGGCTGCTATATGGTGGGCAGAGAGAAAGCAGGCCAGCATAAGAAGAAACCATATAAGAAAAACAATTCTCAGCAATGCATGTTCCTGAGCCGGAAGGTCCAGGAATAGTCATGCAGGGTCTTGTACAAAGCACGTACACGGAAACCACAAGCTGACATGAACAAAGTATATGCTGAGCCCATCAGCCCTGAAGAAAGCAGGTGGTTGACAGTGGGTAGGTATGGTGCAAGAGCAGACAAGTGAAGGAGCCTAAGAGGGTATCAAAACAGGAACAAGGGGGATAGAAAGGCAATAACAAGAAACAGATGGTGAGAAAAGATAAGACACAAAGAGAAATAGATTTGGAAGCTGTGCACATATACGGAAGTAAGAAAATGTATATAAGTAACAAGAGTGTTGTACTAAGGGGGGGGGGAATTCTGGAGGTGCCTAGTGCCCAATAGAAGCACTCCTCTCTATTGCCTGTATTGTCCATCGGTTACTCAATAAACAGAGACTCTGATAGCACCTGTACCGACTTTTGGATCTAGACTTTATAGGAAATTAGTGATAATTAGTGGTTGGTCTTTTTGTGGGTAACAGGGCCTCACACACTGAGTATTGGATTGCCAAGGTTTAGCCGGTTAGCAGATAAAGACCATATGGCCTATCCAGTGGTAGCAGCAGCAGCACTGCCCAGAGAAACTAGATATTCAGTACTAGACCATGAAGAAACTCCAACACTGAATATACAATTTTAATTAACATGGCAATGGCCAGGTGCTTTAAAAGTGCTGACTGCTATGGCTGAATATTGGCCTCTGTGTTTCTATGTTTCTGTTTCAACAAAAAAGCACAATAGCCTTAGCATGCATGATTAGTGTTACTGTATAGACCCCTTAAACTGAATTTATATAACCTCAGAATGTATTGAATAAACAATTTAAGCATGCCTAGTTTGAACAGTCAGAGAATGGCTTATTTGTTTGAACTCTGCAAGACATTGCATCTTTATCATTGCAAGCATGTTATTTGTTTTTTATTTATTTTTGTTTTTGTTTTTAAATTCTCCTTCTTAATGCATTTTTTTGGTCTCCGTTCCATGCTAGAAAGATCAATATCTCAAAGTCTTGGCACATTGAGAGCTACAATATATTACGCACATGTTGTGAGAATCTCAGCCAGTACCCCTAGGCCAAGTCTCAAAATATTCTTTGAGTACCACCAAAATCTAGAGACATTTAAAACAGGAAGGAAGAAATACAAGACAGATTTCAATGGCTCTACCAAAGTATTTCATTTTGTCCATCTGCTTCTCTCTCAATCCCAATGGACTTTATTCAATGCAGATCTTTTTCTTAGGAAGAGAATAGGAAAAATCCTTTGTCTCTCCCCCTTCGTCTCCCCATTTTGCCAGTTTCTTGATTGACTTTCTTCTTTGGATACAGCACACGCTGCAATCTTTGTCATCTTTCAGTCCAATGAATGGAATGATGCTTCAATGCATCAGATTTCTTGGTACTCATATTTTTCCTTTGTTTTTGATTATAAATACTCAGATGCAATACTTCAGTCAGCTCCCCTCAGGCTTGTAAGCTAATTGATTATATCAGGATTATGTAAGAGAAAAAATAAGGAGTAAAATGTTCAAAGAAGTTGCAGTTTACTTGATCAAAAGTCACATGTAAGAATGAGAAATCAGCCATGGAACACTGGCATGAAATTGGCTGCAGCCTCTCTTATGACCATTCAGTCTTGTTAGGATTACTAAGCAGCTCTCTGTGATGCCAGGAGATAATGTTATCATGCAGCAGGCAATGATATATCTTATTTGTATTCTCTATATTCAAAAATCTATTTTATTTGTTTTATTTTTACTCTAAATAATTCCATAACAATAAAGTGCACTCATATTTCTTTAATTTACCACAGACGGGTTGGAAATGAAATCCATTTTTCAGCTCTCAATGCATTTCTATAAATGTGTCTCATGCTGGAAGACAATGAATGCCAAACTCAGTTGTAGAAATATTAAATTGAGGACTGTCCTGAATATCTGATGACAATTCAAAAGCCTTGGTATAGTGGAAGAGTAGCCTAATGGTTAAAGCACTGGTTTGGAAACCAACATGACTAGGGTTCAATTTCCACTAGCACACCTTAGGCAAGTCACTTAACCCTCCATTGTCTCAGAATAATCTAAGTTATCAACATCCCTGTTTAATATACACTACCAAGTTTAAGTTACAAGGTAAACCACTTTGACTGAAATAATAAAGCAGTATAAAGAACCTGTTAAAAAAATAAAATAGTTTGCAAGAATATTATCTCTGATATTGTTTACTTAATTTTTAGACAGTTTTCCCTCTAAGAACATAAGAACATAAGATATGCTATACTGGGTCAGACCAAGGTCCATCAAGCCCAACAGTGGCCAATCTAGGTCATATGTACCTAGCAGTTTCCCCAAAAGACACAGGTTCCACAATGCTTGTACTAGGTCAAGCATTGATATCCTGGGTCCCTTCTTAATAATGGTTTATGAACCTTTCCTCCAGGAACTTGTCCAAATGTTTTTTAAACCCAGCTACACTAACAGCCTTTACTACATCCTCCAGTAACAAATTCCAGAGTTTGATTACACGTTGAGTGACAACATATTTTCTTTTATTAGTCTTAAATAGTTTACCCTGTAGCTTCATTGCATGTCCCCTATTCTTTCTATATTCTGATAATGTAAACAATCGATCTACGTTTACCCATTCCACTCCGTTCATTAATTTATAGACTTCTATCGTATCTCCCCTCAGCCGTCTCTTTTCCAGGTTAAAGAACCCTAACCTTTTTAGCCTTTCTTCATAAGAGTATCCTTCCATCCCCTTTACCATTTTGGTGGCTCTTCTCTGAACCTTTTCTAAAATCGCTATATCCTTTTTAAGATACGGCGACCAGAATTGCACACAATATTCAAAGTGCGTTCTCACCATGGAACGATATAGAGGCATTATAATATCTTTTGTTTTATTTTCCATTCCTTTCCTTATGATACCTAGCATTCTATTTGCTCTCTTGGCCGCCGCTGCACACTGGGCCGAGGGTTTTAACATGGTATCCACAATGACACCTAAATCTTTTTCCTGGGTGGTGGTTCCTAATGTGGAACCTTGCATCGTGTAACCATAGTTTGGGTTGTTCTTCCCTAGGTGCATAACTTTGCACTTGTCCACATTAAAATTCATCTGCCATTTTGATGCCCAGTCTTCCAATTTATCAAGATCCTCTTGCAATTTTCCACAATCCTCTTGGGTTTTAACAACTTTAAATAGTTTTGTGTCATCTGCAAATTTGATAACCTCACTCGTTATTCCCTTTTCCAGGTAATTTATGAATATGTCAAAAAGCAGAGGACCCAGCACAGATCCCTGGGGTACACCACTATTCACCTTTCTCCATTGGGAAAATTGGCCATTTAGCCCTACCCTCTGCTTTCTATCTTTTAACCAGTTCCTGATCCACAGTAGTACACAGCCTCCTATCCCATGACTCTTTAGTTTTGCCAAAAGTCTCTGATGAGGGACCTTGTCAAAGGCTTTCTGAAAGTTCAGATACACTGTATCAACCAACTCACCTTTGTCCACCTGTTTATTCACTCCTTCAAAAAAAACCCATAACAGATTAGTATGACAAGATCTTCCTTGTCTAAAGCCATGTTGGCTGTCTCTCTGGTTGTGGATTAGTTAACTCATATTTTTTTAATTCTTTACAACTACAAATATTCATGACAACAATGCTTTGATTCAGGAACTGAAGCCCCTTTGACCTGCACCACAGTGTGTACTGCTGAAAGACTGCAACACCATGGAAGGCAGCAGGTTCCTTATGTATTCTTTTTTCTTCCAATTTTCTCTGACTGTCCTCTCCAAGGCGACTGGTCTAGAGACTTGAAGTCCCAGGATAGGAATCCTAAAGTGATGCTTACACAACTGCAAGGGTTACCTTTCTGAAAGGTAATTTTATCAACAGTTCATTTGAAGGTGGAGGTTAAGAAGGCACCTTTATTTAGCCTATTTAATAGAACTGAGGAGAATGAAGAGGTTGTGATCATGTGGGACGTTCCCATTCCAACTGTTAACCCTGGAATTACCGAGACCTTTTGCACACACTGAATGCTGTTGGGGTCATAAATGACCCCACGACGAATTTTAATTGTTAACCATGAAAATTTTAAACTAAACAGACAAAATATTATTCCGAATTAATTATTTATTATATGAAGGTTAAATGTTTTGAAATTTAATGCTTCATCATAAAATTACATGAAGAGGAGTTGCAGTAAAGTACTACAGTCATTTGCATGAAACACAGACAATTTCTGAATGTTCTTTGCAAACATTGCGCTTGCAGGAGGTGCAAACTATGTTGCTTTTCTTGTCTTTTTCTCTGGAACAGCAGTGACACCTTGCCCTTTTCTTTGGGATCCCAACATTGCAAACAGCATCAGTGGCTTCTTCAATGCTGGGAGAAGTCTCGCTGCAATTACTCTGAAGCAGCTGCTTTCCTAATTCCAAGAGGAATAGACGACGTCTGTGCTTTGACTTGGACTGCCATTCTGGATTTAGTGACATCCAAACAATGAAGGCGTTCAAAGCACTGATGTCCAACATGTTGTAGAAAATTGTCACTGGCCAGCGTCTTGTCATTCGTTTTGTGGTATATGTGCGCAACATTTGATCTGCCGTATCTACTCCACATTTACTAGAATTATAGTCCAAGATCATGCGTGTTTTTTTTGTCTGGACGTGTGTTATCTACTTCTTCTTGATCATGCAAACTGCTCAGAAGAACAACCACTTTTCCTTTCTTCGGGCAATAGGAAACCAGAGTGGCGTCATTGCGAAAGGCAAACAGTGAAGTGAATACCTCTCGGCCCTTTGCTGTTACAAATTCTGGAGGTAATTCTTTTCTGTTCTTTCGAATTGTCCCCAAAAGTGTCATTTGTTTTTCTAGCAATTTCCGTGATAGGGATAAACTGCAGAAGAAATTGTCAACAGTAACATTTCTGCCAGATCGCGTCAATCCTTCAGTGAGTTGCAGCACAACCCTTTCACCCTGGTTCTGTTCCCTGTTTTGTCTGAGTTCCCTTACTGTATATACTTGAAGACGCAGAACATATGATGTTGCACTGTCACACAACATCCATAGATTTATGCCATATTTCCCAGGTTTGCTGGGATTATATTGTCTGAATGGAACACGGCCACGAAATGTAAGCGGTTGCTCATCCACGGTAACATTTTCACCAGGAACAAAGGCGTCACTTAGAGTTGCTTCCCAGGTATCAAAAACGTGTCTGATTGGAGCAAGCTTATCCACGCCTCGTTGTTCACGTCTGTTGGTTGCATCATCAAATCTGAGAGCACAAGAAATTTGCTGAAAACGGTTACAGCCATATTTTTGCCGAAAACAGAACGACCATGTTCAAGGTTCCACAACTGAACTATGGATTCATTTCATGACTTGTACATGCCTGAGAGGATCAGAAGTCCAAGAAAACGTTGAAATTCTCCATCTGTCAAATCTTTCCAGGTGTCATCATAAATGTGTCTTCCTTGTTTGCTCGTCCACATCATGATTTTATTTAATAAATTCTTCCTCATGAACAAGTGGAATGCTGCGAGAGGGCCATCAACATTTCGTACAGCATACCTTGTAGGACCTTGTTGTACGGGCATGACATTAGCTCTGGCGTGTCTTCCAGCAGCTTGCTTTATAGGTTTCCTGTTCCATGATGTGGCATCCTTAGATACATAGGCTTCAATGGCAACATTTGTGCTTATAGTTGATGACCTCTTTGCTCCTCTACGACCACAACTAAGATTCCTTACAGATGATACTGACACCGAGGACTCCTGCCTTCTTCAACGTCCAGCACAGCCTCGACCTTTGCCTCGACCTGTAACTTGACTCTTTGCTGCAGGCGATGTTACCGGCTCAACATCAGTCTCACATTCACTTCGTGACCAACTGCTGTCGCCATCTGAATCACGACTGTCATCATCAGATTTATTGCCCGAACTTGGCTGATATGCTTCTTCGCTTGCTGAATATGCTGCATCATCAGACGACTCAGAGCCGTCACTGTCAGCATCTCATTGCAATGTTTCTCTTACTTGGGCAGCTGAATACTTTTGTTTTGACATCATAAACAATAACCTAAAATAAATAAACAACGATAAAGTTGAATAAAACGCAAAGCAGTTTTACTATAGGTATACAATAATCGTGATGAATGAGCTGAAAGCCTTTAGATTTCATCCGAAATAATGAGAGAACGTATGATATCAATTACAGAAAATGTGTAATTTTCATAAAATAGTACAAAAAATAAATGATACATAATTAATGATAAATACCTTTGTCAGATCAAAAAATTCACAAAACTGCAAATTGTATCACAATCCAAACCAGACGTAAGCAACTGGGGTCAAAAATGACTCCACTGGTACTCTGTGCTGCAATTCATCACTAGCGTCACCTAGCAGATGAAAATTATTCCTCTCATGGTGCAATATAAAGAGAATATTGACATGTGAAAAGTCATAAAAAGATTGCATTCTTGAACAACTAGTTTCTGAGATACGCATTGTGAAACTAGCAGTGGGGTCACTTTTGACCCCATCGGTACTCCCAGGGTTAAGAAACTTAATGCAAGAAAATTGAACAAAATGATGAAACAGAAAAACATGACAATGACATTGATAATAAGCCTGCCAGTGTTAAGTGATTATTCTCTGCAGCGCATAAAGAAACACAAGAACCTGAGGCAGTGAAGTCAGAGATTAAGAAAATGTGGCAGAAAGATACAGAAATATATCCCATCATGCTGGGCGCCAAAATAAATTTCTAAGGGATATGTTTACTAAACGGCGGTAAAGGAGAAGTGTTCCGTTAGCGGGTGCTAACTGTGCATGTGCACACTTAGAGCATGCAAAAAGGCACTTTTGCGGGCGCTAACCGTACCAGCAGCATAAAGCGCCCTGTGGGTGGAGAGAAGGCATGCATGGGGCAGAGAGTGGGGGTCAATGGTTGGGGAGTGGGCAGGAACAAGGCTTGCTCCCTTAATGCAGACACCTTAACTGCAGGAACCCTAACACGATTCAAAACATGGCGGAAAGGGTGTTTTTTGAGGAGAGAGAGCCTATTTTACGTCTGCAATGTGGTGCACAGACAAGGAGCCCAAGTGAGTGATAGTAGAGCTCCATTAGCAGCAACAGCATAGTGCCCAAGTATGAAAGGGAACTATGTTGATGGTGCAAATGGGGGCAAAGGAGGTGGCAAATGGGTCATGCGGTGGGGGCTGCTGGTGCACAGGAGGGACCAGGCAGCTACCTAGATAGCACATAGGAACATAAGACTACAAAATATGCCAAACTGTGTCAGACCAAGGTCTATCATACTCAGTATCCTGTTTCCAACACTGCACAGTGAGGTCACAAGTACATAGCAATTTCCCCAAAAGACACACAGGATCCCAAATAACTGTAATAGGGCAAGCAATGCATAGCTCGGATCCTGTTTAGCAGTGGTATATGTACCATTACCAAGGAAACCGCCCAAACTTTCTTAAACCCAGCTACACTGACAGCTTTTACCACATCCTTCAGTAATGGATTGCAGGGTTTGATTACATATTGACTGAAAAAAATATTTTCATTTAGAAGACCCAAATGGGTTACACTGTAGCCGCATTGCAGGTCCCCTAGTCTGTCCACAGTCTAATGGTTTAAAAAACGACCTACGTTTACCTGTTCCACTTTGGTCAATAATCTATAGACCTCTATCATATCTCCCGTCAGCCGTCTCTTCCCCAGGTTGATGAGCCCCAACCTTTTTAGCCTCTCCACAAAGGGGTAACCTGCCATCCGCAGAACCATCTGTGATGTTCGTCATGATCCCACAGTGACAGTGGCAGCACAGTCGTGCTACTGCTGCAGAAAGGCAATGTGCCACATGGGATGGTCCAACGGTCCTGGCACTCCAGGCAGAGATCCAGGCTGCCCCCCCCCCCCTCCTGCTGCTGCAGAACCCAGCTGTGGCAGAAGAGGCTGATAGTGCCATATGCAGTAGCCCTCCAGGTAGCTGTAAAATGCAGGTGCCCGGGGAATTACTACAGCAGTGGCTGCCATCCTGCCCCAGAAACATATCGGTGGCAGGCGGTGATGGGGCCTCTGCATGGGCAGCTTGTGGGGGCGCTGCGTGGCCATCCATGTGTGCCCTGCCCCCTCTCCAGACCTTGTGCCCAAGTGGAGTACCCAAACACCCAGAAAGGAAGTAGGACCTGAGTCCTGGGTGTACCCTAAAATCCAAAAGCTAAGAGGGGTCAAAGAGATTATAAAAGAGGGCCTTAGTCTCAAATTGGAGAGAGTGGACTATTGTCTGTGTGAAAATGTTTACACTAATTGTACCTTTGCATAGATTGCATTTAGAAGAGTGAGGAGAAGGGCATTCCTAACAACAACTCCATTGCAAGCAAGGTAACTCTGTGTGGCTTTTAAATAAAAGCTCTCAGCCTGAAAGCTCTTAAAGGGATTTTGGTTTTCATTTTTAAAAGATAAATATTTTTCTAAACTGCAAATGGGAAAGTTTTTGTGGTGTTGGACAAAGCACTGTCAGGTAGAGTTTATTGTTTTTTGTTACAGCTACCCACTCACAGCTAGCTCTTTGAAGCCACCGACCTCATCAGGTGTTAGGTCCCTCCCTACCCACTCCAGCTCCCACGCACTCCATGTGAGCATTCTTGCTTTATAGGACAACTCCCCAGTTAGCTACACATAGGAACATAAAATAGTGCTGCTAGAACACACTTAAAAGAGGTTAATTGTTTTTTCTCTTAAAGGACAGCTGAGGAACAGGTAGGGAATTTGGTAGATTTCTCTTTTTACTTCAATGGGTACCAAAGCTCCACCAACTAAACAATGGCTGGGAAAAATTGTATTGCCAAAACTGTTGCCCCTGTTAAAGCTTATGCCTCAGTCCAGACACCCATGCACCATTCTGGCACTATCCAGAAGATTCTAAGGAACTCTCTAAAAATAGTTAGCGGTACCATTCAGATGGTGCCATCTGAATGTTCACAGATACCTGTAGCTAAGAGTATACCCAGATAACTGCTGCAGTCATACAGATATTCCCTTGCAAAGACAATGGCAATGACTTTTACATGAAAAAAATCAATCCTACTTTTTTAAAAATGAAAATAACTCCCTCCTCCACCCCAAAGATTTGACACCCACCTGTTAGGTCATTTGTCCTGTTGCTTAAGCAGTAGCAGTACCTCATGGGAAATTTACCAGGGTCCACATTCTTCAGGTTAGAAACTAAAAACAGGAAGAGCAGAAGCTTTAATACTAATCCTTTCCGGACAAGAAAATATTTTCTGGGTGAGAAAGAAGAGAATAAGTGGAACATACTGTTATAAATAAGGATGGAAACCTTATGGAATGCAAAGGAACTGTAAGAGGTAATGCTCAGGAAGGAGAAGAATTTCTTTGTACCTGTAGAAAAAAATTAACACGTTAGCGCCACATATTTTTTTAAAATTAAACAATAACAAATGGAGGAAACGCCAAGCAGATTCATGTATTTTGCTAGACTTGTCAAATGTGATTCTATCGAGAACGGCCTCATCCTTCCTGTAGCCTGGTCAATCCACTGGCAGGCAAGTCACCATGCCTCTGTAGCAGATGCACAAAGAAAAACTATATGAGAAATAGTTTTCCTACTCTCTGTCCTAGAGTGGAGGAGTAGCCTGGTGCCCACGAGAGCAGGGTTTGAGTCCCACTGACACTCCTTGTGGCTTTGGGCATGTAACTTTCCCCTCTATTGCCTTGGACAGGATTGCGCACACTGCCGCATTAACAGGTAGTATGGCTTAGTTTTATCCTGACTTCTGATCAGGTAAGATATGCTAATTAGATTTTCTGCTTTTTAAGCATAAGATGCCAACTTTTCCAAATGATTGAGGGATGCTAAACATAACATAAATGACCTTCCTTGTACCTAATGAAGGAACTTGCTCAATATTGGTGGTGATCAGCACCCACTGCATCCATACTAGGAATGAAATTTATTTCTCCGTCCTGTATAAACCCAGTTGTATGTGGTTGTGGTTGAAGGGCTCAGTGGTTATCCTGACCTTGTTTTCAAGAAAAGGTACTGTATTATGGTATGACTTTCTTTTTGTTGTGCTACTTTTATCCTATATGTTAAAAAAGTGAAAACTCCCAATATATATGACCACTTATTGATTTAAAAGGCATTTATATTCTGCTTATTCCAAATAGTTCTAGGCGGATAACAATAAACAAAATAAGTCATTTAAAATATAACCGTAATATACGAACAGCATAATACACAAGACAATAAAATCACCACGATACAAACAACAGGAAATCATGCAGAAAGGTTTACAGGTCATTTGGAGTTTTTGCTATCTGCTGCTAGATCCCATTGAATAACATGGGACCTAGTTGCAGATTGTACGAGTTAACCATTAGCTCAAATTAGTAAACGTATCCCCTTGTACTACATTTCTAGGAGACAGTTAGTGGTGGATCGATTCTGGAAGACTTTGGAAGAAATTCCTACAGAATTAGCAGAAGGGTCCGTAACAGAGAAAATAGACAGGTGGGAAAAGTCATTGGGTGATATTTTAAATGGCTCTGGCTTGCTGGGGCTATTTCTATGAGACAGCTCCGATATACCACTGCTAAGTAAACATGCCCCAATATTTTAAAGACAAAACTGCGGTGGCAGTTAATAAACCTATGGAGATTTTTAAAATAACAGAACATTTTGAAGAACAAGGTGTTAGATCTTTGGAAAATGACCAGTGTAATACTCAAACTTTGGTTGATTATTTTGATCCTAAAAGTCAAAATGTTAGGCCCTCCCTTAATGAAGAAATGCAGATGCTGCATGTTAAGACAGATTCCAATAATAATGAATTGTCCTTTAATATAACTCCTATCGAAGTAATGGCTGGTTTAGAGATGCCAGAGCTTCCTTCTTTGGAACATTAAGCAGATTTATTAGCTAATATAAATCCAAGTGGGTCATCAAAAGATGTATTGCGTGCAAAAATAATGAAGGCTACCGGCGAGCATCTGTTGCCTTCATTTTTATGTATCCTACATTCCTCCCTGTAGGAGGGTGGCTTTCCAAATAAATTAAAAGAAGCAGTGGTAATTCTAGTCTAAAAGAAGGGCTTTTCAGAACATGATGTTCCTTTTGCATTTAGGCTAATTGCACATTTGCCCTTTTTCAGGAAAGTTGTTAGAAAAGGTGGAGACAGTACTTTCAGGTGAAGGATTGGTTGTACTTGGAGGCATTTGGAGAAGAAGGGTTAATGGGGGTGTGTGGGGGGATTATTTGTTGTTGTTGAAATATGTTTGATGTATTTCTATTTGTTTGTTATGCTCTTGATTGGACATGAGTGGGTTATCAAATACGTCTAAGTAAATAAATAGCTAAATAAATATTTGGTGGATAATTATTTTCGTTTTGTAAATTGAGGCTTTATTGTGGCAGAAACCCAAAATACAGATCAAGTCAACACAGCAAAATAAAAAGCCACAACACAGTAAAAATGCAATAAAACAGCCCCATCTTTCTAAAGCTTTTCCATTTATCCATAGAAAGAGTCTCTATACCCCCACCCATCACCCTCCCTGCCCCCTCCCTCATTTTCCTGCACCAGAACTCCATTGAGGAGAGGGTCTTATCAGGCTGTTTAGTTTTTATACAATGTTGTGAAACAATATTATGATAGCAACCAAAAGAACATCTAATAAATCTTTACATCATAGCAAAATGCAAGACCAGAGCGCAGTATCTACACTGGAACCTCCCACCCGAATGGGAGCTGTTCCCCTATAGCCGCGTGGCTAATCACAGAAGCCCCACCCTCCTTTCCCCTTTCCCCTTTTTCCCTTAACCCTACCTGTGTAGGGTCCTCTACAAGACCGAGACTCCCTGAGGGGGTGGAGCTCATCCCACCTGCACACCCATCTGGCACTTTAGAGGATATCCCGTTTACCATACAGTTGCACAAAGGGCCCCCAAATTTGTTCAAATTGGGGCACACACATTCACCTAGTGGCCACCCCCTCTTCATTGCATACAGATCCCACATACGCACCAGCCAACGTGCCAGCGTAGGTTGTGCCGCTTGTTTGCATGCAGTAGCCAAGGTCAACCTGGCAGCATTCATGCAGTGACGCACCAACGCTAACTGGGGCGAACGGCCCCCAGGGGCTAACCTCCCAAACATAAAAATCCCTAGATCCCAAGGGATGCTCAGACTGATCAGTCATTCCACACAATACTGGGTGCCCTTCCAATAACCCTGCACTTGTGGGTAAAGCCACCACACATGCGCCAGAGTTCCTCGCATACCACAGCCACACCAGCACTAGTCTGAAGCACCCAAGAATGCCAGAATGATCTGGTCAGGGGTAATATACCACTCATAGAGTAGCTTATAATTGGTTTCCCGGGCATTAACTGCCACCAAGCTTTTCCAAAGTCGTCCCTCTATCTGCTCCCAATGCTGATCGGTATATGAAAGTTGTAATTCCTGAGCCCAGTGGGCTCTATGCTTTCCTACCACAAGATCCTGACTCTGCAAATTAGTGTACAGTGTGGTGACCAGCCTCCTAGTGGTAGTACATGCCTTACAAATGAGTTCCACATCAGTGAGGACGCAAGCCATCTACTGCTACGTATCACGGCGGCCCACCAAATGAGCTATCTGGGCATGGTAAAAAACATGGTGCCCGGGCAAGACAAATTCATCCTGCAGGTCACAAAATGGGAGCAGCCTATCATCCTCAAATAACTGCTCCACTCGGCTTAGCCCCACTTGACCCCACTGCCGAAAGATGGGTAAGGAAGTGCCCTGCATAAAGGCTTTGTTATAAACAATGGGTGACAAAGGTGACAAAGAGGCCCCCCAGGGCCAAAAATAGCAATCCCAACAACAGATAGTGTGGGCCACATATGGGTTCCTGGACCTTGGGTAAGTCTGCAATCTGGCTTGCAACCACAACTGCTCTCCCTGGACTAGTCCACCCACCAAGTCTTTCTCAAGCTGTATCCAGCGTTTGGAGCTAGCAGAGTTCATCCGCTCAACACCAGCATGACACTGTGCCGCCACATAATGCCATTGAAGGATGGGCACTCCCATCCCCCTCCTCTTCGGATGGGCACAAAGTATCCACCATGCAATTTGGGGATGCCGTGACTGCCAGATAAACTTCATAAGCATACTCTGCCAAGATACCAAGGCCCCCCATGGAAATGGAATGGGCAGAATGTGGAACATACACAAGAAACATGGGAGAACCACCCCTGACTGCATGTGCTTGGCTAGCTCTGCCTACTGAACTCCTTCTATTTAAAGGCAGTGTGCTGCAGGAAAAGCCCTCTCTCTAACATCCTGGGACTGTGAGCACCATCAGCACCCCCAAGAGAGAAAAGCAAGGCTCACTCACTGCTAACTACAGGCAGCTCTGCGATCTACCAAAAAGCAGCGATCCAGCATAGGAGGTGAGACTGAACTCTGTGTGTGTGCTGTGCCTCCCCAACCAGCATTCTCACTTCTGAAAGGAACCTCCCCCAACTGCATGTGCTTGGCTAGCTCCGCCTACTGAACTTCTTTCTATTTAAAGGTAGTGTGCTGCAGGCACGCTTGCGCAAGGCGGGCCTGCACCTGAGGGACCACAGAAATCATATCTACTAGTTCTAACTAGCTATTGTAAACCAGAAAGGTACATCTGCTATAACTATATAACACCGGTAACCTCGTGCATTGTAAATTAATTTCCTGTACTGTCTATTGCATAACATACTGCTCACTCCCTGTAACACCAATTGCTCTACAGCATGTTTACTTTCTGTTAGAACTGATGTAGAATGGTACTTAAAAAAATGCTTGCACTCACTCTGAATGTATTTATGCACACAATCCTGCTATTAATCACATCCATCCCCCTCTCCCACACACTCTCTCCTTCCTTGGATCTACCTGACTCTGCCTACATTCAGATTATCCCCTATCGCCCCAGACATGACCACTTTAAGTATTACAACAGATATCCATTCATGGGTAGAACACTCCCGTACCAGCATACTCTGAGTCAGAGGCTAATCCATATAAATCCAACCCCAAGGGATAACCTCAAGAAAAACCCTAACCCCCCTGCACGACTAAAATTCATCCTCGTCAATGTCAGGTCAATTAGAAATAAAATCCCAATTATAATTGACCTTGTCACTGATGAAAAGCCAGATCTCCTTTGTATCTCTGAAACATGGCTAACCGAAGCGGACTCAGTTCTACTAAATCAACTAAAAATGCACGGCTACACCATGTTCAGCTGCACTAGAGATCGCAAGAGAGGCGGGGGAGTACTCATAATAGCAAAATCTGACCTTGATCTCTCCCCCACCATATGTGATAATCTGGATGGAATGGATATTCTCAAAATAGAAAATAAAAACGTAGCTATTTGCCTTATATATAGACCCCCCACATCTGATACTCAAAACATAGACATAATCCTCGAATCTGCTTGTAACTCCTCGTTAAGAAAACCTCATATTATTCTGGGTGAGTTTAATCTTGCCTCTCTATCCAACAACCAAGAAACATCTTTCCTTGATTTAATGGCGGAACTAGGTTTCAGACAAACAATTGGGTGCATCCCTGGGCCGCCCAGATGATGCACATCTCGGAATTGGCCTTCACTTTACTATGTTATCAACTGTCTGAAAATTTCATACAATCAATATAGCAAAAAGTATGTAGATCTACAATTCCCAGACCTTTGGGGGCATGTTTACTAAAGGTTAACGTGAGTTAATGAAGCTAACATTTACTAAGTGCCACTACACCCATAGTAAAAAAAGGATTCTGGGTCCTTAACACGCATTAACTTTACTAATGTGCGTTAAATCCGTCTGTAAACATGCCTCTTAATCTCATTGAGCGGAAGTCTTTCCATAAGCATGTTTAGATTAGGGAAAGAAAAGTAAGCACATAGCATTTTCAAATCTATGCGCATAATTTCCAGCAAAATTCCACCCACACAAAAAGCTGGTGCAAGGGATTGCACACCTGTGGAATTTTTCATAGTGAAAGCCTTTGCGTACTTTCACTTTGAAAACTTCCGGAAAGACCATGGGTGAAAAGTACTTGCATAGTTTGAACCAAATTTGATCATTTCAAACTGATGGAATCATTTGAAAATCAAAGGTCATTTTTCATGAAAAAGCACAAGCATTCATTATTATTTTCTACCATAGCTGCTTTTAAATTTACAAAAAATTGATTTCTCGATACTCCAATAGAGCAAAAATGTTACCATTCAGAGCTTTATTGAACATTTCGTTTACCAACTCGGTGAGGTTAAATGCAGAAAGATCAATGGATGCAGCTGGCAGTTCTGAAAGAGAATCGACAATAAAGAATTTTGACAATTCACACCAAGTAAAACCATCATTAGCGAAATGTCTGTCACTAACTTGTTGCCACTATCTGGTGCTTTCTCTTCAAGGGTTTAGTTAACCTCGCTTTGAAGTGACTTCTCCCTTATTTCCCAAATTTGAGAAAAAAAGACATGTTCAAAGGAGAAAACAAGAGCAATTTGCTTAAAGAAAACCCAATTTTTTTCCCTGAAGGAATGAAGGGTTGTGTTTACTAAAATGTGCTATTGTAGTGCACATTAAGCACCAAATGTCTGCACAAGAGTTAAAGTAGTCCCTTGCTAACTATTGGGAGTGTGCACAGCATCCTTCCCTGCAGTTACCATGGAGAAAGACATCAATGCACTAAATGGCAAGCGCACGTAAAGAGAGGGGAATTTTAGAAAGTATGTGGACAGAGGAATCTCCACATTCCTCTCAATACATGGAGAATCAGACCAGTATTTTACAAGAGGTTCTGCTAAATGTAGAGCCCCTTGTTAAATAGCTGCAGGACTGCATGGGTATGTCCCAGTACATTGGCAGGAGCAGCGATTTTAGGAGGCTGCACATAGGAAATAAAGTTGTGGAAATCTCCTCCCACTTAGATTGGGAGCATCCTCCTAAAATCTCTGCACTGGCACAGAGGCATACCAATGCAGATTACAGATCTGGACACCCTCTCCTCCTCCCCCACATCATTGACTCTGTGTTGACATAGAAGATTCCTCAACAGCTTTCCCCTGAGTGCCCCATTGAGTATGCACTCAATGGGGCACTCTTTATCTGTATATCTTTTGATGGGCATGGAGACATCTAGTTGAAGTCTGAACTTTGTGGAGGAGCCAACTACAGCAGACTGGATTGGAGAGTCAGTCAAGGTGCCTGAGTCTTAGCATATGCTTCAAGTCGGCAGTGACCAGGGCATATGTGGTGGCTAATCCAGCTATCAGCTGTGGGAACTGGAGGAATACATGTTACAATTGCTCCTTTACCTAAACTAGTACTCCCTTTTAAGTCCTTGAAAATAATGCAGATTAAGGTACTATGGTCTGGCCTTCAGGGAAAACATTAGGATTCAAAAAGATCAGTATGCAATGCACTAATAGCTTAGGGCCCGATATTTGAAGGCCTTTACATGGATAACTTCTTTAGTTACCCATGTAAAGGTCTTATACGGGATATTTGAAAGACACCTACATGGGTAGTGCCCTTCGAAAATCCCTGCTAAGTCCCTAACGCGCCCAGATGCTATCCGTATAGCATTGGGACATGTTAGAGGCATTCCGGGGCAGAGTAGGAGTGGAGGAAGGGCTACATGGGTAGCAACGATTTTCGATGCTATCCGCATAGCCCTCTGTGCCTTAAAGATAGGCAAAGGTTTTCCTCACCTACCTTTAGACCGCAGTGGCTATGCGGGTAGCATTGAAAATTGCTGCTACCCATGTAGCCTCTGCAGCTGCTGGGGCTCCAGACTTACCCGGATTTTCACTTCCGCCACTACAGAGGTGAAATCCTGGTTAAAGGGGTCGGAGGGCATGCCTCACCACAGCTTGAGTATGCACTCAATGGGGCACTCTTCATCTGTATATCTTTTGATGGGCATGGAGTCATCTAGTTGGGCCCTTGATGGGCATGGAGACATCGGGCCCTTAATGTGCATGCTAAATCGGTTCTTTGGCATTTTAGAACGTATGTACTAAAGGTATTGTGCACTGGCATTTAACTCATGATATATCAAATGTAAACAAGGCTTTAGTGGACACACCCAAGACAGCACAATATGCTGTCCTCTGCTTGCTATTTCCAACATATCAACTAACTGTAATCACACCTTGGAAATACACTTTTACATGTTGGTTTCTGATCAGCACTAGCAGGAGGGAGCTGAGACCGTGTTTAGCGAGTCTGGACATCCGAGGCAGACATCCAACTCCACTAAATGCCTGGTCCGTATCCTGGAAACAGAGCTCCCTACATGTAGATCTGAGTTGTGCAGGGAACTCTGTTTGTGGGCGGGAGGGAGCGGGTCGCAGATGGAGAGAGGGCAGTCTGTGGGCAGCGCCATGACCCCAGATGTACAGGGCCAATTCCAAGGTCAGCTCTGTACGTCCGGGGTCTGCCATTTGTACGAGGGACTTATTCCACTTTGGAGGTGCCCGGCTAGGCTAGCCGGGTACTGGCTGAACATAAGAGTGCCAAGAATAGGGACATGGCCTGCACATCTGGCTGGTTGCACCCGATTCTGATCCTATGGGCACGTCTAGCCCCTGCGGGATCAGAATCAGGTGCAGCCATGGCATGTCCAGATTCTGGGCACCCGGATAGGCGGGGGAAGCCCAGATCTGAATTGGCCTCCACGTCAAATGATATTGCTTGGTAGGATTTCACCAAACGTGCTGGCAGGTGGGATCTCACATCCCTTGCAGTGAAGTTTTGGATCCTACATAATGGTAAGGATGCCATGGGGTGACCATGTTTGATGGAAGGAATTGGCCTTAATACAGGATCTGATCTAAATGGTTTGGGAGGTCAGAATGTTGTAGGAGAAGTGGTTGCCTTGATGACACAGAGCCATAGGTATGGATGGTGTTAGAAGGATCTTGATGAAGCAGAGGGTGTCTAAATGGTGCTTGGGGTCTTGATTTTGTGGGAAGGGGGGTCTTGATGGTCTGGGGGGACACCTTGATATTAGGCCAAGAATGCCTTTGTGGGGGGCCTGCCTTCATGGAGGGACGGGATTAAGACTTAATGAGGGAAGCTGGGGCAGCCTTGATGAGAATTTGGGGAAATGATTCCATGTTGTAAGTTTTGTAAATAGTTTGCCCCTGTTATCCAAGGTTTTTTTTGTGCCCTGTTACCTATAAACTCATACGTGTTAACTGTACTGAGCATTTTGTTCCATGTAAACCGCGCTGATGATGAATAGTGCGGTATATAAGAGACTGTAAATAAATAAATAAATAAAATGAAATGTTGACTTGGTATTTGGTAAACAGACCGTAAACACTGTTCTTGTTCGTACCTGTAGCAGCGAGGATGGCTATTCTTTTTTCTCTGTTTTTCATTTCTTCGATGCTCGATGCTGTGAATAAAGTAATTATTGTTAGAAACAGCATCTTTCTTGTCATATCAGTAGGACTATGTGTTATTGGTTTGAAAAAAGTGGGTAATTGCATAACTCTGTACAGGGAATGAGTACATGTTTGCTTTACCTTGTTCAGATGTTGCTGGATTTTCAAATCAAAAATACTACCTCTTTGAAAATGATCCCATTTAGATTTGCTACTGTTTTCTAAGTCAATGTAAGTTCTTATGTTTGAATTTTGAAAACTATGCGTGTAAATTCAAATACTACTGTTACTCAATCCTTGGGAATGTGTCTATTCGCTGCAGGTAAAAATGTGCAAACAGGCTGCGTACACATAGTTTTACTCTTCAGCAATATTTTCAGCCAAGGCACATAAGAATAACAAATCACTTATTTTCCCTCCTCCTCAAAATCGATTCATTCGACCAAAGTGATTTTCATGACATCACTGCTATTGAAGCCTAGACTTGATAAACTGCAAACTGTTCACAGTTGCGTAAAACATCACAGACCAATGAGGGCTGGGATATATTAAAGCTTTAGGGAACATGATTCTTCTCTGTTCAGGGTTATGAAAAAGTTACAGTCCAAAGATAGTCTCTTGCTCAGGTAAATAAGCGCCATGAAATCCTGATTTTGAAACGAGATGAAAAACACCCTCTGGTAAAAAATGGTGGGCATGGTTACGACAATGTTATAAACTACTATTTAAAGATGTCTTAACTAGATGTCTTCAGACCCCCGCCACCACCAGCAACTCTCCCCTTCCCGGGGATCGAGCCACCAGCAGCGGGAGGGGCCGTGAAGCTTTCCCTGCCCAATCGGAGCAGCACAAAGGATTTTAAAACAGCGCGCGATCGGGCGCAGGCCTCTTCAGACCCCCGCCACCACCAGCAACTCTCCCCTTCCCGGGGATCGAGCCACCAGCAGCGGGAGGGGCCGTGAAGCTTTCCCTGCCCAATCGGAGCAGCACAAAGGATTTTAAAACAGCGCGCCATCGGGCGCAGGCCTCTTCAGACCCCCGCCACCACCAGCAACTCTCCCCTTCCCGGGGATCGAGCCACCAGCAGCGGGAGGGGCCGTGAAGCTTTCCCTGCCCAATCGGAGCAGCACAAAGGATTTTAAAACAGCGCGCCATCGGGCGCAGGCCTCTTCAGACCCCCGCCACCACCAGCAACTCTCCCCTTCCCGGGGATCGAGCCACCAGCAGCGGGAGGGGCCGTGAAGCTTTCCCTGCCCAATCGGAGCAGCACAAAGGATTTTAAAACAGAGCGCCATCGGGCGCAGGCCTCTTCAGACCCCCGCCACCACCAGCAACTCTCCCCTTCCCGGGGATCGAGCCACCAGCAGCGGGAGGGGCCGTGAAGCTTTCCCTGCCCAATCAGAGCAGCACAAAGGATTTTAAAACAGCGCGCCATCGGGCGCAGGCCTCTTCAGACCCCCGCCACCACCAGCAACTCTCCCCTTCCCGGGGATCGAGCCACCAGCAGCGGGAGGGGCCGTGAAGCTTTCCTTGCCCAATCGGAGCAGCACAAAGGATTTTAAAACAGCGCGCCATCGGGCGCGCCCGCGCCTGGCGGGCCCGCGCTTAGGCGGGGCACGGCAAGAAACACAGATAACCCGTATAAGCACAGCAGTGTCTCGACTGCCCGGCGGGTTTGAAACTAACCTCATCAACATCATCTGAAAAAGATCTCCGTCTTCTTCAAACCTCCAGCTGGAGCGCACCTATGGCAGACCTCGCTCTCACATTGAACCAAGCCACCTACCGATCACAGCAAGTATACCACTTCTAAAACACTGGCTATAAATGAGTCTTCCAGCACACCCATCTAAGCCAATATCAATATTCTCCTATGGTCACACATATCCTATGATCTGTAGCCTCATATACTGTTGTCAGTAGCCTATATAACTTTGTTGATAGTACCTATACCGTTGTCAGTAGCCTATATAACACTGTCAATAGCTTCTTATACTGTATAACATTGTTGATAGTACTTATACTGTTGTCAGTAGACTATATAACACGGTCAATAGCTTCTTATACTGTTGTCAGTAGCATCATATACCGTTGTCCATTGCCATACTGTTTTGTGTCTCACTACCGTACTCTCTGTCCTGCTATTGCACTATACGGCAGCATATCTACAGTACTTCGCACACAACAGGAACTCGCAAAATGGCCCTCCAGCTCTTCGCCCTTATCAGCTTTTTCCTACTGACTCACTGGCTCGGAACCTCCCAAGCCCTTTACATATCTCATGGAATTATCCCCATCTTAAATAGCCATGGAAAAAGGTGGTCTGGACCCCCATACTCCCACCCAGGAAGTGACACCTACACACGCCGCTCCCATTTGATACACATAGCACTCCAGCTGCCCAATACACCCACCCAGGAAGAACCTCCGAACTACCGATCCCTAAGATGTGCCATCATAAATGCGCGTTCTATTCGCAAAAAATGGCCTGTGGTTCTTGAAACAATTTCCCGCTATGACCTAGAGATACTCATGATCACAGAAACCTGGCTATCAGCTGAAGATAACGTTCTCATCAACCAACTTCTACCACCCAATTTCGCCATACACACAAGACACAGAGAAAACAAAAAAGGAGGAGGGGTGCTCATAGTCTCCAAATCGGACCTTAACTTCCACATAACAGATTCCTCTAGCTCAAACAATCTAGACATACTCTCCATTACAAACCAGCAAATCTCCCTCAACCTCTTATACAGGACACCGTCCACGTCTCCAGATGACCTCCCAACCATTATTGACCTTACTGCCAGCACCCTCAATCCCAATAAACCAAATTGGATAATGGGTGACTTCAATCTCCCATCATTATCCCAAAACCACGCAATTGCCTTCCTTGGTGCTATGGAAGACCTGGGACTCAAGCAAATTATCAATAAACCCACTCATATAAAGGGAAACATTCTGGATTTGGTATTTGCTCCTCAGACAGTCTTTGAACAAAACCACAACCTACCAATATCAATCGTTGATGTACCCTGGTCAGACCACAAACTGATCATTTTCCAGATCCCCATCATCAATGAGAAGCTGCACAGAAGCCAAAACATGCACAGCACATCACGGACGCCCACAAGAAGATTTAGACCATTTAACAGAGAACACATCTTGGCTGAGACCCAATCACTCCTCAACAAAACCATACCAGACCTCGACGAACTAATCACCTCCTGGAACTCCAATCTGCATGCCATATCACAACCTCCAATTTCCAATAACACAAAGAGGAGAAAAAGAAGCACCGCCCCATGGTTCTCTCCTGAATTGCGATCCTCTCTGACTCAACTCCGCAGACTGGAACGCCGCTGGCGCAGATCACTTTCCACTGAAGATCAGACCGCCTACCGTACTCACCTCTCCACACACCGTGAAGCAATCACAACCACAATGAAACAATATCACACAGACACCCTAAAGAGATCACTGAATAAACCACGTGACCTCTTCAACCTGGTCAAATCCCTCTCAAAGGAACCTTCTCCCGAACAACACAGTGAGATTCATCCACAGAAATTCGCTGACTACATGCAATCCAAGATAGTGCAAACTAACAAGGTGTCAACAGTCCCGTTCCAAGAACCAACGAATGCAACCCCACTAAATAACTTCTCTACACCATCCACTAAAAGCATCGAGGACACCATAGCATCTCTCAATACCTCCACTGCACAAACGGACCCATGCCCAGCTTTTTGGATTAAGGAGCTACGTTGTGCGTTCAGCCCCTTCATTGCAAATCTAATGAACCTCTCATTCACAACAGGGTACTTCCCTGCAGCACTCAAGCAGACTTCCATCAGGCCACTTTTGAAAAACCCCAAGCTAGACCCGCAAAAGGTCGAATCTTATAGGCCTATAGCTAGCATTCCCCTCTTAGCCAAGATAATTGAGAAGGAGGCACAACGGCAAATCCAAGATCATATAGACACCACAGCTCCCCTAGATCACTGCCAACATGGGTTCAGAGAATATCATGGGGTCGAGACCCTTCTCACGAACCTATTCAATGACATTATCACAGGCATTAACAACATCCGACAAGGATTTGTACTCGTCTTCTTAGACATCGCTGCGGCGTTCGACTCGGTAAGCCACGAAATTCTCCTCGGACGACTGAAAGAGAAAGGTATCTGCAACAGTGCATTAGAATGGTGTAACTCTTATCTGGATGGAAGATGGCAATATGTGAAGTCCGGTACAGAAGAGTCAAAACGCTTCCATCAAAAGCAAGGTGTGCCTCAAGGTTCCTCATTGTCTTCCCTACTATTTAACATATACATGCAGCCCATCTGCGACATCATAAGATCTTTCAAAGTCAACTGCTTGATATACGCAGATGACATTCTCTTATATATGCCTTTCTCTACAACTCAATTAGACCTGGCACCGTTGGTAGACTGCCTCAATTCGGTCTCAGAGTGGCTCCAATCACAAAACCTTCGCATTCAACATAAAAAAACAGAGGTGCTCTTCATCTCCAAAGACCCCAACTTCACCCCTCCAGCCCACGTCAGTGTCAAGGAAGCTGACCTACAAGCTAAAGAAACAATAAGATACCTTGGAGTTACATTGGACCAACGTCTGGATATGAAACATCACATAAATAACATAGTCAAAGCTGTATACTTCAAAATACGCTCGCTTAGGCATATGCGCTCCCTGTTGGACCCGGATGACTTCCGAACCATATACCAAGCGCTAATCCTGCCACACTTCAACTTTGCAAATGCCATATTACAAGGTCTCCCTCAATCCACTCTTAGCCCATTACAGATGGCCATGAATGCCGCAGCAAGAGTCCTCTACGGAGCCTCCAGAAGCGATCACGTAACTCCCATTCTTAAACAGCTTCACTGGCTCCCCATCCATGGGAGGATCATCTTTAAAACCCTAGTCCTATCATTCAAGGCAATCAAGGGTATCTCATCCTCCTCACTCACAGATCTGATTCACACTGTACCCCCCAGCAGATCCAGAAGAACATCAGCCATAAACCTACTGACAACCTCGAAGGCGTTGACAAAGTGCAACATGACAACCTCAAACAGAGCCTTCAGTTTCTATGTACCCAAATGCTGGAACGCTCTACCCTCCGACATAAGGGCCATTACTGACCTACTCCAGTTCAGGAAGGCACTCAAATACCACCTCTTCCTTCAATACTACCCTACCAGCAATTGAACCAGAGGAAGTGACCCACTCATGAACACACCATGCCGTTCTTGATATTATTAAGACTCTATTCTGTTCTATGTAATTATCTCATGTATATAGTTTACCCCAGTTCTCCAAGTTTGTACTCCTGTTCGATGTAAACCAAACAGCTTGTTGTTATGGTCTTTATGTTATAATGTAAACCGCGCTGATGCCGAATAGTGCGGTATATAAGAACTTGTAATAAATAAATAATAAATAAATAAATAGGCTAAAATGACATCAGCTTATGACAGCAGGCACTAAGCATTAGCAAGGCAGATTTCAAAGTCTTCTCAACCAATGAGAAAAGTGCATTAAAAATGCTTGATAGCATCTCAGCATATTCTAACCTCACTAAGATTGTGTCTGAACTGAACCAACCTTGTTTCCCTAGGTAGTCTAATAACTGCAGTAGAAATTTGAATGGAATTTGAAGAATAATTCAGAAATATTTTGATGGAGTGTGGGGAAAGCAAGATTCTTGGACATGATGATAATAAAAGAAAAATTTCCCTATAAGAAGCTAGGCTAAAAAGCAAGATGCCCTATACTGCTGGAGCCCTAGTGCATAATATATTATCATCTCCATTACAATATTCACATATTCATTATTTATTTTTACACAAGCAGAATTGGTTTGCTGATGTCAATAGTATTGTAGCTGGAATAGGGTGGAAGAGGAGCTCAGAGCAATCTTATCATATGACCGATATAAAGCAGGTGTTTTCAATCATCTCCTTGGGGACACACCTAGGGGTATGTTTACTAAACTGCGGTAACGTTACATAACGCGCGTTATGTAACGTTAATGATCGTTAGCGCATCATAACACGCATTATGATGCGCTAACGATCGTTAACGTTAGATAACGCGCGTTAACCAGCATTAAAGATCGTAAAGCTCCGCGGCGCGGTAAAACACCGCAGAAGGTGGAGAGAGGGCGGAGAGAAGGGGTCAGTGGGCGGAGAGTGGGCGGGGAGTGGGCGGGGAGAGGCTCCCTGCACACTAACGCGCTGATCTGAAGAGCTGAATCCAAACGCGATTGAAAACCTGCCGTTAAATGCACATTACAGGGGAGAGAAACAATTTAAGTGTCAGCAATGTACAGCCCAGGCAGGGAAACCAAAATAAGTGATAAGTGTGATACATGTGCACAGAACAAAAGGGCACATAAACACTGAAAATGACCCCAACAAACTGGAAAAAAAAACATAACCAAGCTGGCCAATAGTGGTATCAATGAGAAACATCAACCCTTCCCCCCCCCCCCCCGAGTAAGCTCCATAGAACAGATATAAATAGTGGAAGGGTCTATACTCCGTCCCCATACAAGGTGAATGAGCCCACAGTGAAATAGCGCTGCTCAGGGTTTTCCCCACCATCGGACAGGGTTCCTATGGCATGCACATGTCCCACAACATCAGGGCGGGCATGTCGGAACGGCAACTGGACAGATGCTAGAGAAGGGCATACAGAGGGCCGCAGGCAGCACATGCTGTGGTGGAGCTGGGCCACAGTGCGGACTAGGGTGATGCCTAGGTGGCCCATACGAATGCTGAAACAGCATAGCAGCCAGACAGCAACTGCTGAAGGCCAGACATGGGCACGAGTGTGTTTCCCACAGTGTCACAGGGGATAGTACCCAACAGCTACCCCCAAGGGCACGGAATATTGGCAGGCGGGGCTGGGGGGAGCGTGGACGTCTATGCAGGCACCCCTACCCCAGAACCCGCACCATAGCCAGCAGCCTACTTGCACACTGGATGGCCTGAGACTGCGCACCACCAGCACCACCAGCAGAAGGGCATGTTAGCATGGTGGCTGAGGGATACTGATGGTGGAGGGGGCAGTGGCAGCTGCCCAGAGCAGACCGTGGCCTAGCCCTGTGTAGTTGGGTGCCGTGTACTGCAACAGATGGGCCCTGTTTGATGAACAGTCATGGTATCACCAAGGAATGCACTGACTCTGTGACAACAAGGTGGTGCAGTGCACAAAACCAGTGTATTCAGAAACAGAGGGTCACAGGTTCAAGTCCCAGCTGTGATTCCTGCCAACCCAGTCCCCATATTTTACCCACTACTACAACGTGCTAATACAGACAGCACCTTTATTGCAGATGACGTAAACATGCCCAAGACACCTACATTTTACCCTACAGAGCACGGACACCATAAACATGCACATTACCTAGAGCAGAGTCTCCCAAATGCAGTCCTGGACGGCTAAACACCATTCCGGTTCCATGCTGCCTCTGATAAAGATGCCTGTGCTGCATTTCTATGCACCACCCCCATGGTATGCAGATGTATCTCATGCATATTCATGAGGGACAGCATGAAAACCCGAACAGTGTTTGGCACCGCAGGACTGGAGTTGGGAACCTCTGCCGTAAAGCAGCAGCCAACAGGGGCAGACACACCCGCACCCACAGGCCCCATTATCCAAAGCCTCCTGGAGAGGCAGGACTTTGGGCTCTGCGTGCATCTCCCAATACTAGCACTTGCATACCTTAGTAATGCCACCTTAAACCTGGGAATATGGTACACATCTATCAAAAGGTTGCTATGATTACTGGCAGATAGCAATTCCTAGGTTAAGTACAATTTTCTGAGTGAGCTGCATCATAGCAACCTTTCTGATGTCTGTGGAGTGTGCTACAGGGCTTGTGTCTGACAGTGTTTACCAACCTGGGGAGTGACTCCTACAGTATTGCGTACCATAGCCCTGCCTGCACTGTGCCCAGGACTGGTGTGGTGGCCTGGGCTGCCCAACACCTCTATAGTTGCACAATGCTGGCATAGGTGTGGGGAGTGTGTGTCTGTCTATCCAGTGTGTGGTGGCTGCCAACACCCTCCACAGCCCACACTGCTAGCACTGTTGCCAGTATTGGCCTGCCAATGTGCATAATGAGGAGCAAGGTACTGTGAGAATAGCCTGGATAGGGTGGCCTGGCCTGGCCGCATCTGCACAGGGCATAGGGCAATGGCTCGGACATTGTAGTGCCCGGTACCACCTGCACAGACAGGGTGGCCATAGCATGTCCTGCTGGGAGGTCACTCTCACCCTGACTGAGCAGTGACCATGGCATGGCTAGGTTCCCCCATAGTGCTATATAGCATTTTCCTCATGTGATATTCATGGGTTTTCTTTTGGGGCCCAATCACTGACTTATCTGCTTGGTGTGTATGCTGACATCCCCGTTCTGGGTACATGCATCTTCTCCAGGACCATGCACTATGGACTAGCTGGCGGACTGTCTGCAGCTAGTATGTGTCTTGTTGGAACACCTTGCAGGGTGCAGCGGCTGGAGGCTTGCTGCTGGAGAATGTCAGGTAATGGTGGGGGGTAGCTGAGGATTTTCAGGCCTGCTGTCTGTCTGCTATTGTGTTATGGATGTGTACCGCTCTGTCTGTTCCCCAGAAGGACTGGGGTTGATGGTCCTCTCTACTGCTACCATTGCAGGGAGGTAGACTGTGGATCTATTGGTGGGTGATCCTGTTTCCCACCCTGAGCCCCAGAGGGTGGGTTGTGTGGTGGTACATAATCTGCCTATGGGTCCATACACCCCACCCCCCTCTTCACCCCCCTCTTCACCTACAGCAGGTAACCATGGCACCAACACAGGATATGCACTATTCTGGGTGCATCATCGCCCATAAGGACTAGACATGACCGAGACATACAGCAGGACACAGATGTATCCTAGGTGTGTCTAACGGAACTACCTATCACACACTGATGGGGACCTGCAGCATGGCATATTTCAGCCATGAAAGGTGCTGTGGACCTGGTGCTGGGCGCCCCACCTCAACCTCAGGGTGGGCACAGTACCCGCACAATGTGACTGTCTGTGGCTACTCTGTGGCAGTGCCACACACGGTATGTTGCCCCTACCAGGATGAGGTGCTGTGGGGGTGCATACCCAATCTTTGGCCCATCTCTCGACTGCTGATTTGCATGTGCAGTGCATCATGGGTATGGGTGGGTTTACCCTATCCTGGTAACCACAGCAGACAGTTTGTGTGGTGACGTGCAGTCCTTCTGCAGCCAGCCAGGGCTTTGTTCACAGCCTTATAAGGTGTCCTATAGGGGACATTATAGGGTGCCTTGGCGGACAGTACACTTTATAATGTGCCCTATGGAGTGCCTTATGGGGTGCCTTATGTGGCACCTTAGGTTATGCCACCGTGAGGATGTGTTTGCTTGCAGCACTAATTAAAATACATGTCAAATGCCTCAACAATCACTACTTAAATGTAAAGGGTGCTGCCTCAGCCAGCCTTATACATTAGGCCCACTGGGGAATCGAACCCATGACCCCTGTACCATCAGTCAGTGTTGTAACCATTGTGCTACAGCTCTGTTGCTGTGCTTGTATGCCTGCGCGCCTTCTTAAGATTAACGCGCGGTAACGTGCCCTGTAGTGCTCGTTCATTTATAGCACCTGGTAACGCGCGTTATCGGTAACGATGTACCGCCCATGTCCTTATTTGGGATTTCTGTCTCTACCGCGGTTCCTAGCGGGAATCACACTAATGCAGTTTAGTAAACATACCCCTAGCCTCCTTTGTATGCAAATCTCTCTCATTCATATTCATTGTGTTTATCCTGAAATCCTGACTGGCTAGATGTGGGTCAGACCAAAGTTCATCAATCCCAGTATCCTGTTTCCAACTATGGCCAATCCAGGTCACAAGTACCTAGCAGTTTCTCCAAAAGACACAGGTTCCACAATGCTTGTATTGGGAAAAGCAGTGGATATTCTGGGTCCACTTTAATAATGGTTTATGGACCTTTCTTCCAGGAACTTGTCCAAACCTTTTTTAAACCTGGCTACACTAACAGCTTTTACTACATCCTCCAGTAGCAAATTCCAGACTTTGATTACACAATGAGTGAAAAAAATATTTTCTCTTATTACTCTTAAATAAGTTACCCTGTAGCTTCATTGCATGCCCCCTGGTCTTTCTATATTTTGATGGCATAAACAATTGATCTATGTTTACCTGTTCCACTCCGTTCATTAATTTATAGACTTCTATCATATCTCCCCTCAGCCGTCTCTTTTCCAGGTTGAAGAGCCCTAACCTTTTTAGCCTCTCTTCATAGGGGTATCCTTCTATCCCCTTTTCCACTTTGGTGGCTCTTCTCTGTACCTTTCTAATAATGCAATATACTTTTTAATGTACTTTGTTCTCCTGAAGTTTAATTAATCTCACGTCCTTAATGTATGCCTGATGAGGATAAACAGCTGCATCTGTGAGTAAATATGGCACCTTCTTTCAGATAAGGGATTTAAGCATCTATTTTAAAAGCTGCTCTATCTCCTTTTTAAAGGTTAATGCCAGCAGCCTGGTTGCATCCCAGTTAATGTGGAGCCCATCCCTTCAGAAAAGTCCCTTCTTTCCACCAGAATATTGCCCAGTTCCATCTATGCAATCCTCTCCCTAAGGCACATCTAGTCAGATGGATTTTCAGGATTACCACAATGATTATGCATGAGATTATTTTATGCTTAATTTGCATAAAATGATCTCATGCTTATTTATTGCAGTGATCCTGAAAACCTAACTGGCTAGGTATGCCTCCTGGAAAGGGTTGATAAGCACTGCATTTAGGTACAACACTAATGCCACGGATAGCAAAATGATGCCTTTTGTGCATATAGCACAAACATTGCTCAACCCCTTCACATCTGACAAGTGAGCAAGATGAGATTGGAAGACTAGGCACAGGATAAATATTGTTTCATATGAGCCACACAAGAGCTCCAATTATGCCATACTTACCCTGCAGAAGTGAAACCAGGACACCTCTAGAAATCACGTATCTATATAGGGGCCTTGCCTTCATGGAAGCTATGGTTGGCAGGACTTGTGAATCTGCTGGGAGAGAGAATCTGCATGGTGTCAGACATGAAGACAGCCATGGTATGCTGAAGGTCCAAAATACATATGGAACCAAAAGAGTGATTGTACTCGCTCACTCATCCTGCCTCTTTCAAAAAAGCAGCTGACAAATATGAGACTCTACAGAAGGCTGGGATGAACCGGGCCTAGTGAGCAATAGCAGACATGACAATCCTTAAAACAAGAATTATGTATTGCTGCTCAATGTGTGATTGAGAATGTGACATCAACTAGTAGACAAGCCACCAGACATTCTTTCCTCCACTTAGTATTTCTGGTCATCAACAGGACCTCGCCGTCATGTCTGGAGGGTCCTTTTGCCAGCAAATACAAGGGAAAATACTTTTTATGTTTCTAAACTGTATGTCTTTTGTAGTATTCTGTCATATGGTTCAATGTGTGCTCTATTTTGCTCAGTGGAGACCATGCAGTTCCATCTGTAAAGGATCTGACCCCTCTTGTGCAGGCTTTCTGTCTAGTGCAGTCCCTCTCCTCAAGTCTCTTCATTGGCTCCTTATCTCTCTCTGCATCTAGTTCAAACTTCTCCTACTGGCTTACAAATATATCAATTCTGCTGCTCCTCATTACCTCTCCTCTCTGCTCTCTCCCTACACCTCTCTTCAGGAACTCTGCTCATCAGGCAGATCCCTTCTGTCTGATCCCTTCTCCTCCACTGCCAGCTGCGTACTTTGCACCTTTCAGTACTATACTCGCAGACTACCTGAGTCGGTATGTCAGGCTCCATCTCTGGACTTATTCAAATCCAACCAAAAATCCACTTCTTCAAGACTGCTTTTGGATCCTAACCCTTTATTCTCCTATTTCTTACCCATGTGTGTCAGGACCATCTCTAGAACCCTCTGTGTTGTGTTTCTGTCTGGAATAGATAAGTACATTTTGCTTCCTGTTCTTCTCATATGATAGAAGGCAGTAATTATACTGGAACATATTAACTGGTGTTGCAGAAATAATATTGATGTATATAGGTTATACCAGTTGTTACGGCAGGATTTGATTCCTTTCTCTCTTTTTTGCTATTTAATAGGTATGTTTATCTATATTTTTACTGTTCTTCTTTCCTTTTGATGTCTATTCTTACTGTAAACCATTTTGAGTAACTCTATTAATAAAAATGGTACTGTATATAAAAACTTTTAAATAAAAAAACATAGAAACATGATGGCAGAAAAAGACCATATGGCCTATCTAGTCTGTCTTTCCATGTCAACTACTATAGTCCCTTTTTTTCTTTTAGAGATCTTCTGTGTTTGCCCCATGCTTTCTTGAATTCAGACACTGTCCTCATATCTACTACCTCCACTGGGAGACTAGTCCATGTATCTACTACTCTTTCCATAAAGAAAGATTTCTGCATATTACTCATGAGTCTATCCCCTTTCACCGACATCCTATGTCCTCTCATTACAGAACTTACTTTCAATTGAAAGAGGCTCTCCACCCATGCATTTATGCCATAGAAGTAGTTAAACGTCTATATCATATTTAGATAAGAACATAAGATATGCCATACTGGGTCAGACCAAGGTCCATCAAGCCCAGTATCCTGTTTCCAACCGTGGCCAATCTAGGTCATACGTACCTAGCAGTTTCCACAAAAGACACAGGTTCCACAATGCTTGTACTGGGTCAAGCATTGATATCCTGGGTCCCTTCTTAATAAAATTTCCTCTATACCATCTTTCCTCTAAAGTATACATTTTGAGATCTTTAAGTCTGTCCCCATATGGTTTATAATGAAGACCACTGACCATTTTGGTAGTCACCCTCTTGACAGACTACATCCTGTTTACAGCCTTTTGAAGGTGTGGTCTCCAGAATTGCACAAAATACTTCAAATGAGATCTCGCCAAAAACATATACAGAAGCACTTTCACCTCCTTTTTACTGCTGGCCATTCCTCTTCCTATGCACACAGGCATCCTTCTTGCTTTTGCCGTTGCCTTTTCTACCAGTTTAGCCATGTTAAGATCATCAGAAACAATCATGGCAGGTCCCGCTCTTCTTTCATGAGCAGAAGTACTTCACCCCCTATACTATCCTGCTCCCTTGGATTCTTGCAGCCCAAATGCATGACCCTGCATTTTTTAGCGTTAAATCTCAGCAGTCAAATTCTTGACCATTTTTCAAGCTTAGCTAAATCCCTCCTCATGTTATCTACTCCTTTCTGGGTCTCTACTCTATTGCAGATTTTGGTATCATCTACAAAGAGGCAAACCATACCCAATAGCTCTTCTGCAATATCACTAACAAAAATGTTAAAAAGAATCAGACCAAGGACACATCACTGGTAACATCCTTCTCTTTAGAGTGAGCTTCATTTACCTGTATCTTTTGTCACTTCCCATTCAACTAATTTCTAACCCAATCAATCACTTTAGGTTCCATCTCTATGGTGTTCAATATAAGTCGCCTGTGCGGAACAGTGTCAAAGGCTTTATGAAATCTAAGTGCACCACATCTAGAGCTGTTCCTTGGTCCACCTCTCTAATCACCCAGTCAATGAAATCAATCAGATTTCTCTTACAAGACCTGCCTCTAGCAAGCCCATGCTGTCTCAGATCCTTTAATCCACTGGACTCCAGAAACCTCGCTATCCTCTGTTTAGCAGTGTTTCCATTAATTTACTCACCACAGAGGTCAGACTAAACTGGCCTGTAGTTGTCAACCTCATCCTTACTTCTGCTTTTGTGTAAAGTGACCACATGTGCCTTTCTCCAGCCCTCTGGGGTCACTCCCGACTCTAAAGAAGCATTGAAAAGGTCAGACAGTAGAGTCGCTAGAACATCCCCAAGTCTTGGATGTTTTTGAGCATCCGAATACCAAGAAAAAATATAAGTTATATCAAAGGACTGACTGCAAATCCATGCAAGCAGTTTATGTGATTATTGCCCATGCAGATTTCTTTATGTAGGGAAAACTTTAAGACAATTAAAAATCCATATCCAGGAGCATAAAAGTTGCATCAGAATGCAAGTGCTGACAGCATCGGGTGACGGAAGGTCAGACCCTTGAGGATATTAGGTACTTTGGGCCTGATAGTCGAAGGCCCTTACATGTGTAACTTTCTTAGTTACCCGTGTAAGGGCCTTATCCAGGATATTCGAAGGGCACCTACAGGGGTAGTGCCCTTTGAATATCCCGGTTTCTCATATTTTACCCACTACTATAACGTGTATTAGCACGTTATAGTAGTGGGTAAAATATGAGAAACCACAGCTGGGACTTGAACCTGTGACCTTCTGCTTCTGAATACACTGGTTTTGTGCACTGCACCACCATGTTCTCACAGAGGTGGTGCATTCCCTGTTGATGCCATGACTGTTGGTCAGACAGGGCCTGTCTGTTGCAGTGCATGGCACCCACCTACACAGGGCTAGGCCACGGTCTGCTCTGGGCAGCTGCCACTGCCCCCTCCACCACCAGTATCCCTCAGCCACCATGCTGACATGCCCTTCTGCTGGTGGAGCTGGTGGTGCGCAGTCTCAGGCCATCCAGTGTACAGGTAGGCGGCTGCCTATGGTGCGGGTTCTGGGGTAGGGGTGCCTGCATAGACGTCCACGCTCCCCCCCCCCCCCGCCCCGCCTGCCAATGTTCCGTGCCCTTGGGGGTAGCTGTTGGGTACTATCCCCTGTGACACTTTGGGAAACCCACCCGTGCCCATGTTGGACCTTCAGCAGTTGCTGTCTGGCTGCTCCACTGTTTCAGCATTCGTATAGGCCACCTAGGCATCACCCTAGTCCGCACTGTGGCCCAGCTCCACCACAGCATGTGCCGCCTGCGGCCCTCTGTATGCCCTTCTCCGGCATCTGTCCAGTTGCCGTTCCAACATGCCCGCCCTGATGTTGTGGGACATGTGCACCTGTCCGATGGTGGGGAAAACCCTGAGCAGCACTATGTCACTGTGGGCTCATTCACCTTGTATGGGGATGGCGTATAGACCCTTCCACGATTTATATCTGTTCTATGGGGCTTACTCAGGGGGGGGAGGGGTTGATGTTTCTCATTGATACCACTATTGCCCAGCTTGGTTATTGTTTTTTTCCAGTTTGTTGGGGTCATTTTCAGTGTTTCTGTGCCCTTTAGTTCTGTGCACATGTATCACACTTATCACTGGTTTTTGGTTTCCCTGCCTGGGCTGTACATTGCTGACACTGAAATGGTTTCTCTCCCCTGTAATGTGCCTTTAACGGTAGGTTTTCATTCGCGTTGGAAATCAGCCCTGAAATTCAGTGCGTTAGTGTGAGGGGAGCCTCTCCCCGCCCACTCTCCGCCCATTGACCCCTTCTCTCCGCCCTCTCTCCACCTTCTGCGGTGTTTTACCGCGCCGCGGAGCATTACGCTCGTTAGCGCGTCATAACGCGCGTTGTATAACGTTAACGCTCGTTAGCGCATCATAACACGCATTATGACATGCTAATGAGCGTTAACGTTATACAACGCGCCTTATTCACGATTACCGCAGTTTAGTAAACATACCCCTTATTTTTTTAAGGTGAGCCTTGGGTTTGGCATTTACATAATAAATTAGCCCTTTAAGTAAACTTTTATTTTCTTTCTGTCCTGTGCCCCACAAGATATGCCTCAGGAGCTTTACAGTTTAGTGCGTTTTATTTTGGCCCGGTACCCTTCTGGGCTTTAATAACGCAGCGCTCTTGCAGATGCTGGAGCATTTTTAAGTGTTCATAAATAATTTAGACTGCATAAGAGTTTGCCTTGATCTCCAGTTTTATAGTCTGTCAATGTTACATCCAAAGTTTAACCTTCTTAATATTTTGCAACACTATTCCCTTAGGCAGCCAGTCCTTTAATACTGATTGCACTATATAATTTAGCTATGGTGAGTCCACTCTTCTGTAGTTTTACCTTTCTTAGTGCAGCCTTTGTAATTTCAATTCTGACACCGCGTTTTTTATACACAAGTTTTTTTAGATCAACCTTGCATTCACATATTATACAATAAATAAGCTCTTTAAGAAATATTCTATCCTTTTTACTCTGTGCCTCATAGAATCTACATCTGGATTTCTATAGGTTGGAGCATTGATGTTCAGGTTCTGTACCCTCTTGGGCTTTAATAGCACAGTACTTTTGCAAATGCTAGAGTATATTTTACTTTTTACACAAGTTATACTGCACAAGAAGCTGCTTTTCTTTTATTTTACCATCTATTCAGTCAAAGTTAGCAGTGTACGCTTCTGGCTCAGTACTTATGCAACATTGCCTTCTAATGTTGAGCATAGCACATTTGTCATTTGTAACTTTTTTGCCTACATTCATTAGCCCTATCACAGTTGTTGAGGGACTGTACCGTGGTTGCTCTTATTTAGTTTGTACCCCTTTTTGAAGTTTTAGTTCCATTTTTTAATTTTTTTCTGGGGTATGTTTACTAAACCTTCTTAATGTTACCGGCGCTAGTTGCAGTGATAATGTGGAGAATGCCATATAAGGAGTGGGTGTTCTGGCGGCAAGGTAGCAAGAATCTGTATCGCGCGATAGTGGGCGCCATGGCACGTTTACGCGCGTTAAACCTAAGTTCATGCCAGCGCAGTGTTAAAAGCAATAAAGATGTAGCCCACTGGTTACTGAAATGACTGTGGAGGCAGAGGTCATGGGTTTGATTCCGCAGTGGTGTTATGTAAGAAGGCAGTCTGAGGCATTTCCTTTTAATTTAAATCATTGCCGTATGAGGCATTTCCTTTTTAAAATTTAAATAAGTGCTGCCAGCAAAAACACCCTCACAGTGCCGTAACCTAAGGTGCTGCATAAGGCGCCCTATAAGGCACTCCATAGGGTATGTTATAAAGTGCCCTGTCTGCCAAGGCACCTTATAATGTGCCCTATAGGGCACTTTGTAGGGCGCCTTATGAGGCACCTTAGACTAAAGCACTGTGAGGGTGTTTTTGCTGCCAGCACTGATTTAAATTAAAAGGAAATGCCTCAGACAGCCTTATTAAAAAAAAGGGCCACTGTGGGATCAAACCCATTACCTCTGCCTCCACAGTCATTGAAGTAACCAGTGGGCTACATCCCTATAATGACTAACACATCGCTGGCTGGCTACAGAAAGACTGCAGGTCACCACACAAATTGTCTGCTGTGGTTACCAGGATAGGATAAACCCACCCATACCCATGATGCACTGCACATGCAGATCAGCAGCCTACATCTGATCATAAGATGGGATAAGCACCTCTATAGCACCCCGGCCTGGTAGGGTGAACTGACCGTGTCTGTTACTGGCACAGAGTAGCTACAGACCGTGACATTGTGTGGTTCCTGTGCTCACACTGAGGGCGAGGTGGGGCGCCCAGCACCAGGTCTGCAGCACCTGGCTTGGCTGAGGCAGGCTGCGCTGCAGGTCCCCATCAGTGCCAGTGTGTGATGGGTAGTTCCTGCAGACACACCTAGAATGCACTTGTGTACATCTGTATTTTCCAGTCACATTTAGTCCTTGTGGATTATGATGCACCCAGAATAGTGCATATCCTGTGTGGTTGCCATGGTCACATGTTATAAAAGAAGGCTGGTGGTGGGACCCAAAAGCGGATTATGTAGCACCACCCAACCTTCCCTCTGTGGGTCAAGGTGGGGGACAGGAACCCCCATCAACAGATCCACATTCTGCATCTCTACAATGGTGGCAATCGCGCTGGGGGGACAGGCACCCTAGAGGGCAGTCAATGCAGATCTGTACGCAACACATAGGATAGTAGACCTGGAAAAACTCAGCTGCCCCTCACCCGTATCTGACATTCACCAGCAGAGGGCGCAGTCAGTCTCCACCCACTGCACCCTGCAAGGTGTTCCAGCCATACACATGCTAACTGCAGACAGTTTGCTAGCTAGTACATGCTCCTGGAGAAACTGTGTGCACCCAACAACGGGACATACACATGCACGCACACACCAAGCAGGTATGCCAGTGACATATCACTTGAAAGAAACACTGCATAGCACTATGGGGGAACCTAGCCATGCCATGGTCACTGCTCAGTCAGGGTGAGAGTGACCTCCCAGCATGACATGCTGTGGCCACCCTGTCCATGCAGGTGGTGGCCGGGCACTACAATGTTCCAGCCATTGCCCTATGCCCTGTGCAGATGCATCTTGCTCAGGCGGCAGTGTCCGTGCCATACCCCCAGTACCTTGCTCCTCATTATGCACATTGACAGGCTAACACTGGAAACAGTGCAAGCATTGTGGGCTTAGTAAGGTGTAGGCAGCCACATAACACTGGATAGACATACGCACACTTCCACACCTATTTCAGCATTGTGCAAATATAGAGGTGGTTGGCAGCCCTGTCTGCCACAGCAGTCCTATGCACAATGCAGGCATTGCTATGGTACTCAATCCTGTTAGGGTCACTCCCCGGGGTGGTAAACAGTGTCAGAAACAAAACCTGAAACACACTCCACAGATATCAGAAAGGTTGCTATGATGAATCTCTGTCAACAAATTGTGTTTAACTTAGGATTTGTTTATCTGACATTATTCATAGCAACCTTTTGATATATGTGAAACGTGTTTACATGTTTAAGACGGCATTGCTAAGGTATGCAGGTGGTAGTATTGGTAGATGCTGCTGCGCACAGGGCCCAACAGCCTGACTTTCCATGAGCTGCTGGATAGTGGAGCCTGTGGGTGTGGGTGCTTGTGCCCCTGTTGGCCGCTACTCTAGGGCAGAGGTTCCCAACTCCGGTCCTGGTGGGCCAAACACCATTCAGGTTCACGTTTTCATGCTGTCCCTAATGAATATGCATGAATACATTTGCATACAATGGGGCGGTGCATGTAAATACATCTCATCCATATTTATTAGGGACATCCTGACAACCTGAATGGTGTTTGGCCCTCATAAGAACATAAGAACATAAGATATGCCATACTGGGTCAGACCAAGGTCCATCAAGCCCAGTATTCTTTTTCCAACAGTGGCCAATCTAGGTCATATGTCCCTAGCAGTTTCCCCAAGAGACACAAGTTCCACAATGCTTGTACTGGGTCAAGCATTAATATCTTCGGTCACTTCGTAATAATGGTTTATGGACCTTTCCTCCAGGAACTTGTCCAAACCTTTTTTAAACCCAGCTACACTAACAGCCTTTACTACATCCTCTGGTAACAAATTCCAGAGTTTGATTACACGTTGAGTGAAAAAATATTTTCTTTTATTACTCTTAAATAGTTTACCCTGTAGCTTCATTGCATGTCCCCTAGTCTTTCTATATTCTGATAACGTAAGCAATCAATCTACGTTTACCCGTTCCACTCCATTCATTAATTTATAGACTTCTATCATATCTCCCCTCAGCCGTCTCTTTTCCAGGTTAAAGAGCCCTAACCTTTTTAGCCTTTCTTCATAGGAGTATCCTTCCATCCCCTTTACCATTTTGGTGGCTCTTCTCTGAACCTTTTCTAAAATCGCTATATCCTTTTTAAGATACGGCCACCAGAATTGCACACAATATTCAAGGTGAGGTCTCACCATGGAACGATATAGAGGCATTATAATATCTTTTGTTTTATTTTCCATTCCTTTCCTTATCATACCTAGCATTCTATTTGCTCTCTTGGCCGCCGCTGCACACTGGGCCGAGGGTTTTAACATGGTATCCACAATGACGCCTAAATCTTTTTCCTGGGTGGTGGTTCCTAATGTGGAACCTTGCATCGTGTAACCATAGTTTGGGTTGTTCTTCCCTAGGTGCATAACCTTGCACTTGTCCACATTAAATTTCATCTGCCATTTTGATGCCCAGTCTTCCAATTTATCAAGATCCTCTTGCAATTTTTCACAATCCTCTTGGGTTTTTAACAACTTTAAATAGTTTTGTGTCATCTGCAAATTTGATAACCTCACTCGTTATTCCACTTTCCAGGTCATTTATGAATTATGTCAAAAAGCAGCGGACCCAGCACAGATCCCTGGGGTATACCACTATTCACCTTTCTCCATTGGGAAAATTGGCCATTTAGCCCTACCCTCTGCTTTCTATCTTTTAACCAGTTCCTGATCCACAATAGTACACTGCCTCCTATCCCATGACTCTTTAGTTTTGCCAAACGTTTCTGATGAGGGACCTTATCAAAAGCTTTCTGAAAGTCCAGATACACAATATCAACCGAGTCACCTTTGTCCACCTGTTTATTCACTCCTTCAAAAAAACATAACAGATTAGTAAGACATGATCTTCCTTGTCTAAAGCCATGTTGGCTGTCTCCCATTAGGTTGTGACTATCTACATGCTGAGTAATTTTATTCTTTATGATGGTTTCTACCATTTTTCCTGGTACTGACGTCAGGCTCACCGGTCTGTAGTTTCCTGGATGACCCCTGGAACCCTTTTTACAAACTGGTGTTACATTGGCGATCCTCCAATCTTCAGGTATTAGAGATGAACCGACCAGAGGGGAAGCCATATTAGACCTAGTCCTTAATGGAACACCAGATCTAGTGCAAGAGATAAGGGTGTTGGGGCCACTTGGCAATAGTGATCATAGCATGATCGCCTTTGATTTAATTAGTTGAGGAGGGATAGTAAGGAAATCCACAGTATTACCTTTTAACTTTCGAAAGGGAGACTATGATAAAATGAGGAAAACAGTTAAGAAAAAACTAAAAGGAGCAGTTGCGAAGGTTAAAGACGTACATCAAGCTTGGGTGTTGTTGAAAAATACTATCTTGGAAGCCCAGACCAGCTGTATTCCACGCTTTAAGAAAAGTGGAAGGAAGTCCAAAAAACTGCCAGCATGGTTTAAAGGTGAGGTCAGAGAGGCTGTTGCCAAAAAAGCATCTTTCAGGAAATGGGAAAAAGAGCCAAACGACGAAACCTGGAAACAGCACAAGCACTGGCAAGTCAAATGCAAGGCAGGCAAAGAGAGAATTTGAGAAGAAGCTTGCTGCGGAAGCAAAAACGCGAAATAAAGTCCTTTTCAAGTACATTCGTAGCAAAAAACCTGTGAGAGAGTCAGTTGGTCCATTAGATGATAAAGGGGTTAAAGGAGCACTAAGAGGCGACAAGGCAATAGCAGAGAGACTGAATGAATTCTTTGCTTCGGTCTTTACTGAGGAAGATGTAGGGATGTTACCCATGACTGAAGTGGTATTTAAAGGTGCGGAAGAATTGAAGGAAATATCGATACATCGGGAAGATGTCTTACAACTATTAGATAAACTGAAGAGTAGCAAATCACCTGGGCCGGATGGTATACATCCAAGGGTGTTGAAAGAACTGAAATATGAGATTGCAGAACTGCTATCAGTAATCTGTGAACTATCATTAAAATCATCTCTAATACCTGAAGATTTGAGGATCGCCAATGTAACACCAATTTTTAAAAAGGGTTCCAGGGGTGATCCGGGAAACTACAGACCGGTGAGCCTGACGTCAGTACCGGGAAAAATGGTAGAAACCATCATAAAGAATAAAATTACTCAGCATGTATATAGTCACAACCTAATGGGAGACAGCCAACATGGCTTTAGACAAGGAAGATCTTGTCTTACTAATCTGTTATGTTTTTTTTAAGGAGTGAATAAACAGGTGGACAAAGGTGAGTCAGTTGATATTGTGTATCTGGACTTTCAGAAAGCCTTTGAAAAGGTCCCTGATCAGAGACTTTTGGCAAAACTAAAGAGTCATGGGATAGGAGGCAGTGTACTATTGTGGATCAGGAACTGGTTAAAAGATAGAAAGCAGAGGGTAGGGCTAAATGGCCAATTTTCCCAATGGAGAAAGTTGAATAGTGGTGTACCCCAGGGATCTGTGCTGGGTCCGCTGCTTTTGACATATTCATAAATGACCTGGAAAGTGGAATAACGAGTGAGGTTATCAAATTTGCAGATGACACAAAACTATTTAAAGTTGTTAAAACCCAAGAGGATTGTGAAAAATTGCAAGAGGATCTTGATAAATTGGAAGACTGGGCATCAAAATGGCAGATGAAATTTAATGTGGACATGTGCAAGGTTATGCACCTAGGGAAGAACAACCCAAACTATGGTTACACGATGCAAGGTTCCACATTAGGAACCACCACCCAGGAAAAAGATTTAGGCGTCATTGTGGATACCATGTTAAAACCCTCGGCCCAGTGTGCAGCGGCGGCCAAGAGAGCAAATAGAATGCTAGGTATGATAAGGAAAGGAATGGAAAATAAAACAAAAGATATTATAATGCCTCTATATTGTTCCATGGTGAGACCGCACCTTGAATATTGTGTGCAATTCTGGTCGCCGTATCTTAAAAAGGATATAGCGATTTTAGAAAAGGTACAGAGAAGAGCCACCAAAATGGTAAAGGGGATGGAAGGATACTCCTATGAAGAAAGGCTAAAAAGGTTAGGGCTCTTTAACCTGGAAAAGAGACGGCTGAGGGGAGATATGATAGAAGTCTATAAATTAATGAACGGAGTGGAACAGGTAAACGTAGATCGATTGTTTACCTTATCAGAATATAGAAAGACTAGGGGACATGCAATGAAGCTACAGGGTAAACTATTTAAGAGTAATAAAAGAAAATATTTTTTCACTCAACGTGTAATCAAACTCTGGAATTTGTTACCAGAGGATGTAGTAAAGGCTGTTAGTGTAGCTGGGTTTAAAAAAGGTTTGGACAAGTTCCTGGAGGAAAGGTCCATAAACCATTATTAAGAAGTGACCGAAGATATCAATGCTTGACCCAGTACAAGCATTGTGGAACTTGTGTCTCTTGGGGAAACTGCTAGGTACATATGACCTAGATTGGCCACTGTTGGAAAAAGAATACTGGGCTTGATGGACCTTGGTCTGACCCAGTATGGCATATCTTATGTTCTTATGATTTTAGTGATAGTTCACAGATTACTGATAGCAGGTCTGCAATCTCATATTTCAGTTCTTTCAACACCCTTGGATGTATACCATCCGGCCCAGGTGATTTGCTACTCTTCAGTTTATCTAATAGTTGTAAGACATCTTCCCGATGTATCGATATTTCCTTCAATTCTTCCGCACCTTTAAATACCACTTCAGTCATGGGTAACATCCCTCTAGGACTGGAGCTGTGAAACTCTGCTCTAGGGATTGCACATGTTTATGGTGTATATGCTCTGTAGGGTACAGTATACGCGTTTATGGCGTGTTTCTTTTATTAGCAATGAAGATTCTGTCTTTATTACCATGGTTTATTACTTGGTAAAATCTGGGGACCTGGTCTGCAGGGGCCACAGCTGGGACTTGGCCTTCTGTTCCTGAATATACTGGCTGTGTATACTGCACCAAACTGTTGTCACAGAGACACATCATTCCCTGGGGATACCATGACTGTTCGTCAGGCAGACCTTGTCTGTTGCAGTGCACAGCACCCACCTGAACAGGGCTTGGCCTTGGTGTGTTGTGGGCAGATGCCACTGCCCCCTCCACCACCAGCACCCCTCTGCCACCATGTTGACATGTCCTTATGCCAGTGGTGCTGGTGGTGTGCAGTCCCAGGCCATCGAGTGTGCCGTTAGGCGGCTGCCTATGGTGTGAGATCTGGGGTAGGGGTGCCTACATAGACATCTGTGCTTCCCCCCGGCACTGCCTGTCACTGCTATGTGCCCTTTGGGGTATCTGCTGGTTGCTGTCCCCTGGGACACTGTGGGACACACACTCGTGGGCATGTTTGACCTTGGTCAGTTGCTGGCTTGCTGATTTGCAGTTTCTGTATTCCTATGTGCCACCTAGACATCTGCCTAGTCCACCCCGTGCCCCAGCTGCCCCACTGCATGTCCCGCCTTCAGTCCCTTGTACCCCATTTGCAGCCTCTCCGTCGTGCCCTTTGTACTTGGCCACTATGCTGATGCTGCACATGTATCACTACTATCACTTTTTTTTGGTCTCCCTGGCTTTGCTGTACATTGCTGACTGAAATGGTTTCTCTCTCCTGCAAATGTGCCTCTAGTGCGAGGTTTTCACTGGCGCTAATTTTCAGACCTTCATTTCACGGCATTATTGTGCATAGAGCCTCTCCCCGCCCACTCTCTGCCCATTGACCCCTTATCTCCGCTCCTGGGGAGCCTTACTCCACCCTCTGGGGAGTCTTATTCCACCCTCTGCGCACCTTAACGGCGCCGGAGACGTTATCGCGCGATACGTGACATTCTCGCATGGTAATGCGCCATTATCGAGCAGTAACATCACGTATCGTGCGATAACATCAGAGCTGCGACGTTAGCGCCATTTAGTAAACATAACCTTATGTTACCCGGTATGAAGTAGTGTAGCAGTGAGCGGGGCTTATTGTAGTTTCTTAAAATTGCACCTTTGCACATGCGTGGTGTTTTCCGCGTCCTGTGACAATACAGAGATAAGCCCTCTCTCAACCCCCATCTTCCTTCTGGGGTCAATTTTAAACTTTTTGAGTTATGAAGTACATGTGAAGGCAGGTACTGTATATTTCTGAGTCTTTGCCATCCAGATAATTAGGGAATCTGGGTTTGAACAGGCTTACTGTGATTTTATGATGAATGTCAATGTGTTTCTCTTTGGAAATCTGTCCATTTGTATGGGTTACTCTAACAATCCTTCACGTTAAATAGTTTTTGGTCTCTCTATTTATGATCTCTTTTTAAGAGCATTTCATTTTGTCTTGGAATTTAATTTTTTATTGTTTCCCCAGGGTATCATTTTGTTCATTGTGAAGAAAGATGAGCTATATTTAGCGCTGATACTCGTACCAGACGTCTGGCATGTTTTCATAATTAGGATCTCACGCTCGCACCAGTTTACCGGCCAGTTCAGCCTCTTTTTTTGAATTAGACTAATCAAGTTTTGCACAGTAGAAAAGTACTTTTTGCAACTGACCTGTCACACCATGGCAGTCTAGTAATTTTACTCTCGATTTATGGAGTGCAAACACGTTAGATCAGAGCCCTGTAACAATTACCGTCTTACATTTGGTTTTCCTTTAAGATATATGCAGTTCTGCTACCCGATTTTTTGGTTGCACCATAGTGTAAGGTTTTCACACAGACAAGTATGCTATACATATTACATTTCATTTTAATTGTTCTGTAAGGTTTTTCAGTTTCATTTTTGTGGGGGTTTTTAACACTTTTTAAACTTTTCTCAATGATTTTTAGTTATAGCGATGACTGTTTTTGAATGCCTATGTATTTATGGTCACATATTCATTTTATATTATAGCTTAAGGCACATGCACAGATAAGCATACTGTATATACGAGTATTACACTTTATTTTAACTGTTTTTCAGTTACAGTTTTGCAATTATTTTAACTCTTCATGCATTTTTTTAAGCATTCTTTTGAGATTGTATGTACTTATGATCTATATTGTAGGCTTGAAAGAGTATGGTATATGTTTTATGTACTTATGATTTATGTTGTAGGCTTGAAAAAGGTGAGTGTCTGTTACTTGTATCCAGGGGCGGCTCTATAATGAGGTAAAGTGAGGCGGATGCCTCAAGCGGCAAAGTTTTGAGGGTGGCAAATGCCCCCAAAACAGTTGCCTCACTTTGCCTTCAAGTTAAAAAAAAACAAACCTAAAAGCAAAAGCTTTCAATTTCCTGCCACTGCCGAGTCTGCTTCTCAGCAGCAGCAAACTGACTGCCTCCCTTCTTCTGCAGCCGCAGTTCCTAACTGCAGCCGCGGTGTCCTGCTTCTTAGGAACCGTGACTGTGCCGGTGAAGCCATTGCGGAGCCTTCCTGTCTCTCAACGGGTTCTGGCCAGCATTGCCCCACCCCCAGAGGAAGTTGTTTACCACATCCTTTGGAGGCGGGACAATGCTGCACGGAGCCCGTCGAGAGACTCGAAGGCTCCACAATGGCTTCACCGGCACAGCCGTGGTTCCTAAGAGACAGGGAACCGTGGCTGCAGAAGAAGAAGGCACAGGGCGGTAGCAGGCAGACATGGGGAGAGGGGAGGAGGGGGCAGGGAATCAGCAATAGGGCTAACATGGGGGGAGGGGAGGGGGGCTGACATGGATGGATGGAGGGAGGGCTGGCTTACATGGATGGAGGATGGAGGGAGGGAGGGAGGGGGCTGACATGGGGGAGAGGGGCTGACATGGATGGATAGAGAGAGGAAGGGAGGGGGGTTGACATGGATGGAGGGAGGGGGCTGACATGGATGGATGGCAGGAGGGAGGGATGGAGGGAGGGGGGCTGACATGGAGGGGGGGCTGACATGGATGGATGGGCGAGGGAGGAGGGATGTGGGCTGGGATGGATGGAGGGAGGGATGGATGGATGGAGTGAGGGGGCTGACGGATGGATGGAGGGGAGGGAGGGAGGGCTGACTTGGATGGATGGAGGGAGGGGGGCTGACATGAAGGGAGGGCTGACATGGATGGATGAATGGAGAGGGAGAGAGGGAGGGAGGGAGGGGGCTGACATGGAGGGAGGGCTGACATGGATGGATGGATGGAGGGAGGGAGGGGGCTGAGATGGATGGATGGAGGGAGGGGAGCTGACATGGAGGGAAGGCTGACATGGATGGATGGATGGAGGGAGGGAGGGAGGGAGGGGGCTGACATGGAGGGAGGGTGGGCTGACATGGATGGATGGAGGGAGGGAGGGGGCTGACATAGATGGATGGATGGATGGATGGAGGGAGGGAGGGGGGCTGACATGGAGGGAGGGCTGACAGATGGATGGAGGGAGGGCGAGAAGGGGGCTGACATGGAGGGAGGGGGATTGACATGGATGGATGAATGGAGGGAGGGAGGGGGGCTGACATGGAGGGAGGGCTGACATGGATAGATGGAGGGAGGGAGAGAGGGGGGCTGACATGGATGGCTGGATGGGGGCTGACATGGATGGATGGAGGGAGGGTGGGGCTGAAATGGAGGGAGGGGGGCTGACATGGATGGAGAGAGGGAGGGAGGGGCCTGACATGGATGGATGGAGGGAGGGAAGGAGGGGGCTGACATGTAGGGAGGGAGGGAGGGAGGGCTGACATGGATGGATGGAGGGAGGAAGGGAGGGGGGCTGACATGGATGTATGTATGGAGGGAGGGGGCTGGAAGGGAACTGAAAAGGGTTCCCTCTCATTCAGCAGGATCAACCGGCATTGAATAAATCAGCCTGATCGCTGCAAGAGATCAAGCTAATTTGTGCAGCGGCGGCACTCTGGTTGTTTTAATTTTAGATTTTGCTGCTTCTGCCCTGCCTCTGCCTTCCCACCTTTTTTTTTTTGCTGCAAGCATTCTTGAGGAAAAAAATGCAGCGGGAAGGCAGAGACAGGGTAGAGGGGCAAAATCTAAAATTAAAACAGCCATAGTGCCCCCACCACTGCCGGATGAGAGGTGCAGGTGGAGGGAGGGGGGACAGGAGGAGGACAAGGAGAGACAAAGGTGAGAGATGGGGACAAAGGGGGAGACAGGGGACAAGTACTAGACAAAGGAGAGAGAGTGCGGGTTAGGATTATAATGGGCTGGTGGGGGGCTAGCACTGGTAATGGGCAGATCGGGGGGGCTAGGACTGGTAATGGGTTGATTAGGGAAGGCTAGGACTGGGAATGGACTGATCAAGGGGGGTTGGGACTGATAATGGGCTGATTAGGGGGGGCAAGCACTGGTAATGGGCTGAGGGGGGACTAGCTATGGAAATGAGCTGATTAGGGAAGGCTAGGACTGGTAATGGGCTGATGGGGGGTAGGACTGGTAATGGACTGATAGGGGGCTAGCAATAGAAATGAGCTGATCGGGGAAGTTAGGACTGGAAATGGGCTGATTAGAGGAGGTTAGGACTGGTAATGGACTGATGGGGTGTAGGACTGTTAATGGACTGATTAGGGGAGGCTAGCACTGGCAATGGGCTGAGGGTGGACTAGCACTGGAAATAAGCTGATTAGGGGAGGCTAGGACTGGTAATGGGTTGATGGGGGGGTCGGACTGGTAATGGACTGAGGGGGATAGGACTAGTAATGGACTGAGGGGGCTAGCTTTGGAAATGAGCTGATTGGGGAGGCTAGGACTGGTAATATTTATTATTTATTTATTTTATTTAGTTTACACTTATATACCGCTACTTCCAGCGATCAGCAGCGGTTTGATTACCGATTTGGGAGATGTCAAATCAGGACAGGAAAATTGGGTCATATATACATAGATTTAGGGTTAGGCACAGCATGCAGGGTTAGACACTTCAAAAGTTAGGTTTACAATATTTACATATTTACAGTTCTCTAATAATTACATTTACACAGGTCGGCATCATGGTGTCACTTTTTTACATCAGGTTATAGTGACATTTAAAAAGATGGGTTTTTATTTTCCTTCTGAAGTCATTTATGTCTTTTATAGCTCGCAGTTCATGTGGTAGATGATTCCAGGTTATCGGGGCTGAGAATGAGAATGCTTTGTTGCTGGTGCTTGCTTTTACTGATCTGATATTATTAGGAACTTGTAGTGTGTCAGAGTTGATAGTTCTCCTGTCTCTGTTGGTTGGTTGCTTGTTGACCAGTGTTGAGAGGAATGAGGGTGCTATGTCATGTATGAGCTTGAATGTGGTTACCAAAGTTTTGTATTGTATTCTGGCCGCAACTGGTAGCCAATGTAGTTCGATCAGTACAGGTGTGATGCGTTGAGTGATTCTTGTTCGTGTGATGATCCTTGCCGCCACATTTTGGGCCAATTGTAAAATATTTAGCGTTTTCTTTGGCAGACCCTGTAGTATGGCGTTACAGTAGTCTAAGTGCGGCATAATGAGTGCTTGTGCCACCGTCCGAAAATCACAGGGTTCGATTAAGTTCCTCAGTGGCTGCAGGACTCTGAGTTTGTGGAAGATGGCTTTGTTAGTTTTTCGCAGGTGTTTTTCCAATTGCAGTTTGCTGTCAAGTGTGACACTCAGGTATTTGATCTCGTTTTTTGTGTTATATGTGTTGTTGCAGAGGGTGACCGTCGGAGGGGGTTCAAAGTTCGGTTTACTTGATATATACATTACTTCGGTTTTCTTATGGTTAATTGCCATGTTGTTTTGTTGGAGCCATGCTAACATCTCGTACAGGCAGGATTCAAGCTGGGTGTACTTTGGGTCATTTGTGTCTAATTGAGTGTATAACATAATATCGTCTGCATAGATATGGTAATTGATGTTATGTTTTTTGAAAATGTCACAGAGGGGCTGCATGTAGATGTTGAAAAGTAGAGCCAAGAGGGCTGATCCCTGGGGTATGCCTTGCGTTTGAGTGAACCCTTCCGCTTTTTCTCCATTGAACTGTACCTGTGGACTTTGGTTCGTTATATAGGAGGAGAACCATTTAAGGGTGGTTCCCGAGATTCCTATTGATTCCAGTTTTTTTAGTAGGATACCATGATGTACAGTATCAAAGGCGGCGGAGATGTCAATGAAGATGAGTAAGAAAGTTTTCTTCCTGTCTTCCAAGCCTTTGTGGAGGTTATTGAGTAGTGCTATTAAAAGCGTTTCAACCCCATGGTTTCGTCTGAACCCGTATTGTTGCATGTCTAGTATATTGTGGTCATCTAGATGCTCTTGAAGTTGTATGAGGGCTGCTTTTTCGATGATTTTTGCTAAGAAGGATATGCTGGAGATGGGGCGATAAGATATTGGGTCTGTTTTGTTAAGTTTATTGTTCTTTAGTACTGGTCTTATTATAGATTTCTTGAGTTGGTCAGGCATAATTCCTTGATGCAGTGATAGGTTCACAATGTGTGAGACTTGGTGGACTATATCTTTTTTCGCTGCCTTGACCCAAGCAGTGGGGCAGGGGTCAAGTGGGGAGGTGGTGGTATTGATGCTAGTTATTATGTTGCTTGTTTGTTGCTCATCGATCTTGTGGAAATTTCTCCATGTCCGTTCTTGCTCAACAGTAGTTTCCCGGTGTACCTCCCCCCTGCAGGGGTCGGGCAGGGTTGCAGTCAGCTTGCTCGCGTAGTGGTTTGCCAGTGTTTGTGGGTTGATATAGGTATCCTGTTGGTCTGGTTGGGATGCTTTTGTTAAGGACTTCACCAGCTCAAATAGTTCCCTGGGTTTGTTGATCGCTTTGTTCAATAGGTTTGTGTGGTGCATCCTTTTCGCAGCGTTCACCTCTTCTTTGTATTTCGAGAGGAGGGTGAGGTACTCCATCCTATGTTCCATAGATTTCGTACGTCTCCATTTTCTTTCATGCTTTCTGAGTTCTCTCTTCCTGTTGTTTAGTACTTCGGTGTACCAGGGTTCCGAATGTTGCTTAGTTAGGTTCGGGGTGGTGCTCCATTTGGGGTTTGCTGTGGCCTGTATTCCGGTGTTCCAGCTTTCTGTTAGCGCATCGAGATCCGTGCTTTTAAGGTCTATGTGGGTCTGAATGTTATTTATCAGACATTCCAGGTTTAGTTTGTTGAATCTCCTTTGTTGGTGCATTACTCTTCGTGCTTTTGTGTCCTTTGGTATAGACGGTAGTTTCATCCGAATATCGATTTGGTGGTGGTCTGACCACGGTTTAGGGTTGATCTTTATTAATGGCTTCTCTGTAATGCACTGGTCCCCCATGGGAGTGAAGACCATGTCGAGTGTGTGGCCCTTGTCATGAGTGGGCTCGTTTATTAGTTGTTGAAATCCTAGTTGTGACATGGCTTCTAGGAAATTATCTGCTTGTGCGGCAGCCGTTGATGATAGGTTTAAGTCTCCTAGAATCATTTGGAATTTCCTTGGTTGCGTCGAAGAGATGTTTTCTAGTACTGAGGCAAGTACTTCTTGGTTTGTTGAGGGGGCTCTGTAAATCAGACATATAGCTAGTGCCAGGTTCTCAACTTTAAGCATGTCTATGTCTGTGTTTGAGTCCAGGTACGTTGCGGTAAGTTGTAGGTTGGTTTTAGCCATTATGAGGACTCCTCCACCTCTTTTATTTTCTCTTGGGCAGTTATACAGGTTGTATCCGGGGTGGCTTATCTGGTTTAATATGGCTGCATCAGTGACGGTGATCCAGGTTTCAGTTATGCAGAGGATGTCTGGTTGCTCGTCTTTGATGATGTCATAGATTATGTGGGTCTTGTTTCTAATTGAACGAGCATTGATGAGGGTGATGTTACAGTCATCATGTGTTCTTTGCAAATCCATGTTGTGAGTGGTCTGGTGAGGGGGGAGCTTTATCCTTGTTTTTGTTGCTCTAGGTTTGCGGTGTCTTTTTGTTCGTCCTTTGTTGTTGATGTAGTCCTTTAGGTTGGGTGCGTGTATTTGTACAATTCTGGGGGTGGGGTAAGGTGCGAGTATTGGTACTGCGGGTGTTTGCGTGGTGAGTAGGAGGTAGAGCGGGGTGTATAGGTGAGTCATGGGTTGGTACAATCTTGAATTGAATGCATAGACTGGAATCAGTGTGAGCAGACATAACATCATAAAGAAATTTAGGGTACCCATAGCTCTGGAGTGAAGTGTTGGGAAGGCTTTCCCAGACTTTTTGGGTTAACCCTTACAGTTTCGACTTTACCTACAGAAGGTGTTGATATTGGATCCAAGGGCCAAATTTTAGGGATATATTGCCTTGACAAGAAAGCTAATAACAGACTTTAGTTTCTAGAATACTATTGCAGGAGGCTATAATTGACTATTAGTGAATATTAGTGACTAGTATTTATAAACTCTTAACAGTACATTGGCAGTCAACTGTGTAAGTAGGATGTCACCTTAATAGTCACATAAGCCAGTATCAGTAAACAGGCACAGTATCAGCTGTTAGTGACAGTAATAATTATATAAAACAGGCAAGCAAAGGCAGGATAAAGTCTTAGTAGGAAGGGATGTCCAAGCTTCCTGACCCTTGTTAGTCAAAGTTGGAGGCGTTTTGTATTGCATGTGCGGTAGCTTTGCATTTCCTTGTCTCTGTTTCTAAAGCTGTTTTATCTAATTTTTCAGCTTACCTCCTCGCGTTGGCCTCTAGGAGTAGGTGTTCATGTTCCTGTTGTGGTCTCCGATGATCAGGGGGTTGTATAGAGTAATTCCATTTTCGCTGAGGAAGGTTCTCCCCGCCTCCGTTCCACCGCCTAAGGGCCACGCCAAAGGGCCCTCTGGCGAGGCCCTCAGGCGTGGGCCCGTCAGGCGCGGGCGCGCCCGATTGGCGCTCCTTTTATCCTTCCCCACTACTGCCCCGATTGGGCAGCACAGGCTGGTCTGGCGGTCGGGGCTGCTCTGTCCCGTGGAGGGAGAGTGCCCTCAGCAGAAAGGACGGCCGGCAACAAGTTCCTGCGCCCGATTGGCGCTCCTTTTATCCTTCCCCGCTACTGCCCTGATTGGGCAGCACGGGCTGGTCTGGCAGTCGGGGCTGCTCTGTCCCGTGGAGGGAGAGCAGCCTCAGCAGAAAGGACGGCCGGCAACAAGTTCCTGCGCCCGATTGGCGCTCCTTTTATCCTTCCCCGCTACTGCCCCGATTGGGCAGCACGGGCTGGTCTGGTGGTCGGGGCTGCTCTGTCCCGTGGAGGGAGAGCAGCCTCAGCAGAAAGGACGGCCGGCAACAAGTTCTTGCGCCCGATTGGCGCTCCTTTTATCCTTCCCCGCTACTGCCCCGATTGGGCAGCACGGGCTGGTCTGGTGGTCGGGGCTGCTCTGTCCCGTGGAGGGAGAGCAGCCTCAGCAGAAAGGACGGCCGGCAACAAGTTCCTGCGCCCGATTGGCGCTCCTTTTATCCTTCCCCGCTACTGCCCCAATTGGGCAGCATGGGCTGGTCTGGCGGTCGGGGCTGCTCTGTCCCGTGGAGGGAGAGCAGCCTCAGCAGAAAGGACGGCCGGCAACAAGTTCCTGCGCCCGATTGGCGCTCCTTTTATCCTTCCCCGCTACTGCCCTGATTGGGCAGCACGGGCTGGTCTGGTGGTCGGGGCTGCTCTGTCCCGTGGAGGGAGAGCAGCCTCAGCAGAAAGGACGGCCGGCAACAAGTTCCTGTGCCCGATTGGCGCTCCTTTTATCCTTCCCCGCTACTGCCCCGATTGGGCATCATGGGCTGGTCTGGCGGTCGGGGCTGCTCTGTCCCGTGGAGGGAGAGCAGCCTCAGCAGAAAGGACGGCCGGCAACCCAATGAGCTGATGGGGGGGGGGGGGGTAGGATTGGTAATGGGCTGATTAGGGATCAGCAATCTCTTATCATTCAAAAAACAGCTAAAAACCATCCTATTCCAAGAATATCTCAAAACAGAAACAAACTCCCACAAATAACTGTCCAATCCTCCAAAGAACTTATGATCAAAACTATGTTACCTCGTCCATGTCTATGTCCATCCACTCCAAAATCGTCAATGTTGCCCTCCTGGTGATGGCCCTACCCCTATTGCTGATTACCCCCCCCCCCCTTTTTTTGTTACACCGCTTTGACCCGGTGAAAAAGCGGGATATAAATACAGTTAAATAAATAAATAGGGGAGGCTAGCACTGGTAATGGGGTTGAGGGGGGACTAACACTGGAAGTGAACTGATTGGGGGGGCCTCAACTGGAAATGGGCTGATGGTGGGGAGGGGAGGATAGAGCTGCTGGCTTTGGAGGAAAACTGGGGGCTAGGGCTACAAATGTGCTGATGCGGGGGGGGGGGGAGAATGGGACTGGAAGGGAGTGGATGCTGAGAGGGGCTGCCATGGTATTTGAACTAGAATGAGCTGGACAGTGGGGAAGAAGGGGGACTGAAAGGGAATGGACACCAGTGGCAGTCATGGGAATACAATATGACATTGGAAGGTACCGGGAGGGAGGACTGGAAAGGGGCTGATACTGGGAAGGGTTACGGGGACTAGAAATAGGCTGATGGAAAGAAGTGAAGAAAACAAAAGAAGAGATAAGAAATGACAGATGGACCATACACCACAAAAAGAGAGCTAAGAGAAGACAGGAAAGCAGAAGCCTTAGATCGGGACCAGCAATATCAGAGAATAAAATGGTCAGACAACAAAGGTAGAAAAAATAATTTTTTCATTTTAGTGATTGGACTTTGTGCTATCTTTATATTTTACACAGTAATGGGGAACTGCATTTCTTATTTATCTGATGTTGCACTGCATGTGGAGTCTGGCTTCTTGGGGTTTCAGTTTAAATTTTGTCTACATATTTTTATTTTTACTTTAGATCAGGGGTCTCAAACTCAAATTGCTTTGAGGGCCAAAGGAGGATTTGTAAAGTAGCCTGCGGGCCACATCGTTGGAACTTTTTTAACAATGGAATAAAGTCAGTGTCTGCGAAGTACTACTCCCCACCTCTGACAAACATCGCAGAGCCACTGCAGTACAAATCCGCTCACCTTCCACCACATATAGCAGCATAGACTTGCAGTGAAGCGCCGCACCGCTTTTCCAGCTCTCACACACATCAATTGTACCGGGTTGATCACAGAAAGCGAAAGGCTGGACATCATATTTCAGCGATCGGGAACCACTCAGAGCAGCAATGGGCTGCAGGCTCGCCTTCGGGAGCTGTGCCGGATCGGGCAATCAACACCGGCATGGCGGGGAGGCTATCTTAATTAGCGGTGACCACATACCGGCATCAACTACATCAGTGGTTCTCAACCTTTTTTGTACCGCGACCCCTTTTACCATTGGTCAACTTGTGATGACCCCCAATGATAAAATCAAATGCGTCTCTCTTCCTTTACCGTTAACGCACTGTAGCTGTAATCATTTGTTGAATTATTAATAAGAACATAAGATATGCCAAACTGGGTCAGCCAAGGTCCATCAAGCCCAGTATCCTGTTTCCAACAGTGGCCAATCTAGGTCATACATACCTAGCAGTTTCCCCAAAAGACACAGGTTCCACAATGCTTGTACTGGGTCAAGCATTGGTATCCATAGAAACATAGAAACATGATGACAGAAAAAGACCACATGGCCTATCTAGTCTGTCCTTCCATAACAACAACTACAACAGTCCACTTTTTACCTTTAGAGATCCTCTGTGTTGGTCCCATGCTTCTTTGAATTCAGTTACTGTCCTCATCTCTACCACCTCCATTGGGAGACTATTCCATGGATCCACTACTCTTTCTGTAAAGAAATATTTCCGCATATCACTCCTGAATCTATCTCCCTTCACCCTCATCCCATGTCCCCTCGTAGCAGAACTTGCTTTCAATTGAAAGAGGCTCTCTCCCTGAACATTTATGCCACGGAGGTATTTAAACATCTCAATCATATCACCTCTATCCCGCCTTTCCTCTAAGGTGTACATATTAAGATCCTTAGGTCTGTCCTCATATGCTTTATAATGAAGCCCATTAATCATTTTAGTAGCAACCCTCTGTACCGACTCCATCCTGTTCACATCCTTTTGAAGGTGCGGTCTCCAGAATTGCACACCATACTCCAAATGAGGTCGCACCAAAGACTTATACAGAGCCATTATCACCTCCTTTTTTCTGCTAGCCATTCCTCTCCGTATGCACCCAAGCATCCTTCTAGCTTTTCCCGTCGCCTTTTCTACCTGTTTAGCTACTTTAAGATCTTCAGACACAACCACCCCTAGGTCCCGCTCTTCTTTAGTGGACAAAAGTACTTCACCTCCTATACTGTATTGCTCCCTTGGATTGCTGCAGCCCAATTGCATGACCTTACATTTTTTAACATTAAATCCCAGCAGCCAAATTCTAGACCATTCATCAAGCTTAGCTAGATCCCTCCTCATGTTATCTACACCTTCCTGGGTGTCTACTCTATTGCAGATTTTGGTATCATCTGCAAAGAGGCAAACCTTACCCGACAGCCCTTCCGCTATATCACTAACAAAGATGTTAAAAAGAATCGGACCAAGGACAGATCCCTGGGGCACACCACTGGTAACATCCTTCTCCTCAGAGTGAGCTCCATTTACTTGTACTCTTTGTCGCCTCCCACCCAACCAATTTCTAACCCAAGCAGTAACTTTAGGCTCCATCCCTAGGATGCTCAGTTTGTTTATAAGTCACCTGTGAGGAACAGTGTCAAAGGCTTTACTGAAATCTAAATACACCACATCTAGAGCTCTCCCTCGGTCCAACTCCCTGGTCACCCAGTCAAAGAAATCAATCAGATTTGTCTGACAAGACCTGCCTCTGGTGAATCCATGCTGCCTCGGATCCTGTAATCCGCTGGACTCCAGAAACCTCACTATTTTCTCTTTCAGCAGCGTTTCCAATAATTTACTCACCACTGAAGTTAAACTAACCGGCCTGTAGTTTTCAACCACATCCTTACTTCCGCTTTTGTGTAAAGGCACCACATGAGCCTCTCTCCAGTCCTTTGGCACCACTCCTGACTCCAACGAGGCATTGAAAAGGTCAGTCAGTGGAGTTGCTAGAACGTCCCCAAGTTCCCTCAGTATTCTAGAGTGTATCCCATCTGGTCCCATTGCTTTGTCTACTTAGAGTTGAGCTAGTTTCTGACGAACACAGTCTTCTGAAAATTGTTCAAGATGTCCCTCGCTTCTGTTCTTATTTGTGGGTGTTTTCTGAGGTCCTGCTCCTGGTTCTTCATCTGTGAACACAGAACAAAAATATTTGTTAAGCAATTCTGCTTTATCCTTATCAGCTTCTACATATTCCCCCCTGCACCCTTGAGTCTGACAATACCACTTTTGCCCTTCCTCTTCTCACTAATATATCTGAAAAATGTCTTATCCCCCCATTTTATTGCATTGGCTATTTCCTCCTTCTTTTGAATCTTTGCCTTCTTGACTACTTTGCTAGCTTCTCTAAGTTTTTCCAAATACAGATGCCTGTCTTCCTCTCTCTGTGATCTCTTGTATTTCATTTATTTATTTAACTGTATTTATATCCCGCTTTTCACCGGGTCAAAGTGGTGGAACATACAATAATCAATTACAAGGGTTTGGGGCCGTCACCTGGTGGCCAACAATAATGATTGTTAACAATAAATTGGGACAAAGACATAGACATTGTGTTATGGTTACATATGACATATGTTCAGGGGGACGAAATATGGTGGTTGGGAGGGAGTCAGTGGTGGGTGCTTGTCTCCGGTCCGAGGATTTCTTGGAATAGTGCAGTTTTAAGTTGTTTCCTGAAGAATAAGAGGTCTGTGTTGCTTCTGATGTGATTTGGTAGAGAGTTCCAGAGGGATGGTGCATATAGTTCGAAGGCTCTGTTGCAGGTCTGTTGATTGTATTTCGTTCTTTTGTGTGGGATGGTGAGGGAGTTATTGGTGGTTTGTCTGGTTGTTCTGTTGTGGGCTGGCTGAGGCAGTAGAGTGCGGAGCTGGGAGGTTTGAGTTTGGTAGAGAGCTTTGTGGGTGAGTAGGGCGGATTTGTATTTGATTCTTGCTTCTAGAGGGAGTATGTGTAGCTCCCTCAGGACTGGGGTGATATGGTCCTGTTTTTTTGCATTCTTGATAATTCTTACTGTGGTGTTTAAGGCAATTCGAAGTGGGTTGGTATGAGTGGCTGGAAGTCCATTGTATATTATATTGCAGTAGTCCAGGTGGGGGAGTGTCAAGGCTTGCATCACTGTTCTGAAGTCCTGTGGTTCAAGAAGAGGTCTGAGACGTTGTACTGTTTTAGCCTTGTGGTAGATTGTTGCGGTGGTTTTTTTGATCTGTTGATTGAGTGTGAGTGCTTGGTCTATGATGATTCCCAGGTATCTTATTTGTGGTTGTATTTTTATTTTTGTGGTTCCAATGTCGAGGTGTGTAGGTGGTGTGAAGTCTGGGTCCTTTGTTACTATGAGGGCTTCAGTTTTCTTTATGTTGATGGATAGGTTGTTCTTTTGTAGCCAGCTGGATACCTCTGTGAAGCATTCCGATAGGTGTTTATTGGTTGGGTTGGATGTTGTGATTGGAGCATAGAGCATTATGTCATCCGCATAGATATGGTAGTTAATGTTGTATGTGCGTATGATTGAGCAGAGTGGTTGCAGGTAGATGTTGAAGAGCATGGCAGATAATGTGGATCCTTGGGGTACTCCTTGGTGTTGCTGGAACGGGGGGGGGGGGGGGGGAGGTTGATAGGTTTGTGTGGATCAGTTGTTGTCTATTGGTCAGGTAGGAACGGAACCATTGGAGTACGTTATCTTTGATGCTGATTGCTTGTAGTCTGTGCATGAGGATGTTGTGGGAGATGGTGTCGAAGGCAGCTGATATTTCATGAAGGCCTCCCTCTTTTTCTTCACTTTTTCAGCTACTTCCTTCGAAAACCATAGCGGTCTCCTGTTCCTTTTGCCTTTATTTACCATTTTAACAAAAAGGTTGGTTGCCCTTAAAATACCCCCTTTCAGTTTTGCCCACTGTTTTTCTACATCCCCCAGCTGTTCCCATCCCACTAATGACTCCCTGAGGTATTGGCCCATCTTTGCAAAGTTAATCTTCCTAAAGTCTAAGATCCTCACCTTGGAATTGTAAACCCAGCTACACTAACAGCATTTACTACATCCTCCGGTAACAAATTCCAGAGTTTGATTACACATTGAGTGAAAAAATATTTTCTTTTATTAGTCTTAAATAGTTTACCCTGTAGCTTCATTGCATGTCCCCTAGTCTTTCTATATTCTGATAACATAAACAATTGATCTACGTTTACCCGTTCCACTCCGTTCATTAATTTATAGACCTCTATCATATCTCCCCTCAGCCCTAACCTTTTTAGCCTTTCTTCATAGGAGTATCCTTCCATCCCCTTAACCATTTTGGTGGCTCTTCTCTGAACCTTTTCTAATAACGCTATATCCTTTTTAAGATGATATCCTTTTTAAGATGAGATTTTTTAAGATGAGATCTATGAGATCCTGTTCTCATACACCGCCTGTGTTCTGCTGCCTCCTGATTACATTCCATCAGCACCCAAAGATTCTCCTTCAACAGCCCTCAGATCGGGTTCTCTGAGTTCTATCAGCGTGCTAATGAAACACTGACAAAGTGCCTATAAAAGAGGGTATGCTGAGTCTATATGAACGCTATCCAGCCCATTACCGTCTCCCCTTAATCAGAGACACTCCGCTACTGTAAGTTAACCTGAGAGGTAATTTAGAAATAAGTATGCTAGATGTTAACTTCTCAAGCATTAACCCTTCACCTATGACGTGTTGTACTCTTACTATCAGATAAATAGTAAAAGAGATATAATTAACTGCTTTACTAAGTATCTCTAATGTAAACAGCACCTTGTAATAACACTGTTTCTACTGTTATAACAATGTTTCAACTGTGATGCGCTTATAAGTTCTCTCACAAAAGCTGTATCCTAACCCCTTTCTCTCTCTCTCTTTCATTACTTTCTCACATAGATATTGAGAAAGCACCATACTTGACATACTCCCTGTATTCCAAGTCAACCCTGTATACCCCAGGATCTATAGAGATGCTACATTCAATCACCACAGCGAACTTCACAGGAAGCTAATCATGCCTACCTCGACCCTAACCCTCACTCTCCTCTATGCCATTACCATGACTATCCATGACTCTGATGCAATCATACATGACCATAATCCTATCCCAATACTCCTAGGATCAAGTAGAAAACACCACTACAATTATCACCAACCTCAGCCAAACCTACAATATAGGAGGCAGACACACCTGCTCTACATAACCCTAGATCTCACAGCTAACACAAAGACCAGCATAGCTGACGTGCAACATGACCTCAGGTGTGCACTTATCAACGCACGGTCTGTCCGCAACAAATGGCCAGCCATTACAGACCTAATATCCAACCACAACCTAGACTTACTAATGGTCACTGAGACATGGCTCTCAGACTCAGACACTATCCTAGTTAACCAAATCACCCCCCCCCCCAACTTCTCTTTCTTCTCTTGCAACAGAGATAATAGAAGAGGTGGAGGAGTTTTCATAATAGCAAAATCCACACTACAATACCTAGTGACCCTAACCAGGAGCACACAGCACCTAGACACTATAACTATCTCAAATAGAATCAACACTATCAATCTCATTTACTCGGCACCAAACGCAGTATCAGATGATCTCTCTGACATAATCAACTTGGCTTGTAACCCTGAAAACCCTAACAAACCAAATTGGTTGATGGGTGACTTTAACCTCGCCTCCCTACATCAGGATTTATCTAGAACCTTCCTGGATGCAATGACAGATCTTGGATACAAGCAAATCGTAAACAACCCTACCCACCAACGAGGGAACATCCTCAATCTTATATTCGTTCCACCATCAGTCACAAGCACAAGTAGACAAATTCAACTCTCTATCACCCCAGTCCCCTGGTCAGACCATAGCTTGATTACATTCCTGATACCCGCACATCCAAAATACACTCATCCAAACAGTCACCTCAACAACAGAAAATTCAGGATGATTTAAGCCGCTGGACATAGAGGTGCTCACCAAGCAAGCTCTACCAAAACTGTCCCAGCCAACAGACAACCTGAATGAAATGATCACCAACTGGAATGACACCCTCTATCAGTATGCTCAACAACCAGCCATGCACAAGAAACTGCCACCCAATATTCGTCCCAATAAAAAGCAGAATGCTCCATGGTTCTCTCCAGAGCTACGAACCTCTCTACTTCAACTAAGGAAGCTAGAGAGAAAGTGGAGACGTGCCCATAACTCCTGGGACCAAGAAGAATATCTTGCTCACCTGAAAACTCATCGCGAATTAACTTGGGCTACAAGGAAAGAGTTCCATTCCGAACTACTCAGTCGAGCACTAAACAGACCACGTGATCTCTTCAATTTAGTAAAAGCGCTAAACAAAGAGCCATCTCCACCGCAACAAGAATGCATACAACCACAACTATATGCCAACTTCATCCAATCCAAATTAGTTAAAACGAATACAACTTCATTACAAGTTCTGCCCCAATCCCCCCAGACTCAAACCCCACTCGTTAAACTTTCACCTCCATCAAGAAAAACCATCGAAGGCATTATTGCCACCATAAATACCACCACAGCACCAAATGACCCATGCCCAGCACACTGGATCAAAACCTTGCGTGCTGAACTTAGCCCTTGCATAGCTAGGATTGCAAACCTCTCCTACCCAACCGGGGTTTTCCCTGCTGCCCTTAAACAGACATCAATTTGTCCACTGCTAAAGAACAACCAGATGGATCCAAAGAAGGAAAGAGTCTTACCGCCAAATTTCTAGTATCCCTTTTCTAGCCAAAATACTTGAGTAGGAGACTCAGAGGCAGATCCAGCATTACATAGACACATCAGCCCCTTTGGACCCATGCCCACACGGATTCAGAGAAGCTCATGGAGTTGAAACACTCATGACCTCACTATTCAACAAACTCATATGCGGGATTGACAACATACAGATGGCCTTCGCAATGATTTTCCTTGACATATCAGCGGCATTTGACTCAGTTGACCATAAGATTCTCCTAGCGAGACTCCATGAAAAAGGCATCCAAGGTCTCGCTTGGGACTGGTGCAAATCATACCTAGAAGATTGATGGCAACAGGTCCGTATAGGCAACAATACATCTGAGCCCTTCCGACAGAAGCAAGGAGTACCCCAAGGCTCTTGCTTATCTGCGCTGCTTTTTAATATATATATATGCAGTCAATCTGCCAAATCACCAGAGACTTCGGTATATCTTGCCTATTATATGCAGACGACGTGCTGATTTTCACACCAATCACCGTCTCAAATCCCGACTACTCAGCATTAATCAACTGCTTCAATGCAATAACTGACTGGCTCCTCAATCATATGCTGACTATCTCCAGTCCAAAACCTCCATAACCAACACAGTTTTAGTTACCACTCCCTGCCACGCTCACACATCACTTCCACCTATCACAATGTTCTCCGTTCCAACAGAGAAGAACATCCAAGATCTCATCGCCAGCATCAACACTTCTACAGCTCCAAGTGACCCCTGCCCAGCATTCTGGGTCAGAACTCTGTGACTTGAACTTAGTCCAATGCTAATCAACATCATAGGACTATCCTTTGCAACAGGCTCATTCCCCTCATTCCTCAAACAGACATCAATAAGACCACTTCTGAAGAATAACAGACTTGACCCACTAAAGTCTGACTCTTACTGCCCAATCTCGAGTATACCTCTATTAGCCAAGATAATAGAGAAGGTCGTCCAGAGACAGATTCAACATCACATCGATGTAGTGGTACCTCTTGACCCCTGTCAACATGGATTAAGGGAATCTCACAGCATAGAAACTCTCCTTACCACCTTAACTAACGCTTTGAATAGAGGTTTGGACAAGGTTGAAAACAGATTCGCTCTCATTTTCCTAGATATCTCCGCTGCCTTTGATTCCGTTAATCACAATCAACTTCTCACTTGCCTCCAGGAGAAGGGCATCTCTGGCCTTGCCTGGGAATGGTGTAGGTCTTATCTATCGGATCATTGGCAGCACATCAGAGTCGGATTCACCACATCCGCACCTTTCCACCAACATCAAGGTGTTCCACAGGGCTCCTCTTTATCTGTGCTCATGTTCAATGTCTACATACAGCCGATATGTGACATCATACGCTCCTTCAATATCTCCACGCTAATCTATGCTGATGACGTCCTGCTGTTTACACCATTCAAAATCAAACAACCTGACTTCACCAACCTTATCAATTGTTTCAACTCCATCACCGACTGGTTACTATCTCAAAATCTCCGCATAAACTTTAAGAAGACTGAAGTTCTGTTCATATCAAGGAACAAAGATTTCTCCCCTCCATCATCACTAAGAGTAAGAGATGCTGAACTTCCTAGTAAACCCTCCATTCGATATCTAGGGATTACACTTGATCAGCACTTCAACTTCAAGGAGCACATTCAAAACACCACTAGATCAGTCTACAACAAAATTAGAATACTAAGGCACCTCAGGCCCATGTTACCCCATAATGACTTCCGGACCATCTTCCAAGCCCTCATTCTACCACACTTCGATTACACAAATGTTGTTCTATATGGACTCCCCAAGAACACCCTATGAATGCGGCTGCGCGTGTACTCTGTGGTATAGCAAGATCAGACCATATCACCCCGATACTTAAGGATCTCCACTGGCTACCAATCCATTGCAGGTTAACATACAAAATCCTTCTCATCAGCTTCAAGATCATCAATAACCTAGCCCCCACGATACTCAGTGACCTTATCACCCTCACCCCGAAAAATAGAACTAGAAGGTCGATAACTGACAACACCTTAATCATCCCTAAAGAGTCCATCAAGTGTACCCAGACGACTAAGAAAAGAACCTTTGCCTTCTACGCCCCAAGGTGCTGGAACGACCTTCCACCAGAAATAAGATCAATCAAAGACCTTATCCAGTTCCGTAAGGCAATCAAACACCACATTTTCCTGCGTCACTTTGCACAATCATCCACAATCACCCACCCCACCCTCTGATCTTCCACATACCAACGCTCACAAACCTTCATTCTCCACATAAATAACTCTGTCTCAAGTATCTTTGAGATTTCCGAGCTCTACTTGAAAATATCAACCTGACCTAATTATGTTTGTTGTACATATGTATATAGTTACCCTGTTGCTCCAAGTTCAAACTCCTGTAACAATGTAAACACAGATCAGTTGTCTGACTGTGCAATCTTTGTTATATGTAAACCGCACTGATAATAAATAGCACGGTATATAAAAACTGTTAAATAAATAAATAAATAAATCAGAACATGAGAATAAATTTCAAAAAAACCGAAGTCCTCATAGCCACAAGAAACAAGCGCTTTTCTCCCCCACCGACCCTCAAAGTAAGAGACACAGAACTTCCAATCAAGGCCACCATAAGGTATCTGGGTGTGATACTCGATCAACAACTTAATCTTAAGGAGCATATAAAAAGCACTGTAAGGACAATTTACTACAAGATCAAAACACTGCACCACCTGAGACCCATGCTGGAGACCAAAGATTTCCGTACAACTTTCCAAGCAATAGTCACACCTCACTTCGACTATGCGAATATCGTTCTGCATGGCCTCCCCAAGAATACACTAAGTCCACTTCAACTGGCGATGAATGCAGTGGCCTGCATCTTGTCCGGAGCTTCAAAGAGAGATTATATAACACCGATCCTAATGGATCTACACTGGCTCCCGATAAGCTACAGAATATTATATAAAGCCCTCCTCATCACTTTCAAGGCCATTAATAAAATATCCCCTGCATCGATTTCAAATCTCCTCACCCATGCACCAAACAATAGATCCAGGAGACTAGTAGCCGGAAACACACTAGTTACTCCTAGTAATTCCACAAAATGGACTCAATTAACTACTAACAGAGTTTTTGTGTCTTATGCTCCCAAATGCTGGAACAAACTCCCCCCCCAGCATCAGATCAATCAGGGACATCATTCAATTTAGAAAGGCCATTAAGCACCATTTATTCACTTTGCACTTCAACCTACCTTACATACCTTAGCATTGCCTTCCGCCTGATCACCCTTAATTGCCTCTCACACAACTATAATCCAGAACAGAGATAATAGAACTGCGGAAAGTGCTGCTTTTCTGTAAATATCAAGCCATAATGTTACCTGTTTAAATGTATATAGTTTTCCCCTGTTCATACCCAGTTTATATTCCTTGTTATCTGTAAACCTATGTCAGTTTTATTCTGTCTAGGTAGTATGTTGTTTAATGTAAACCGCACTGATGATGAATAGTGCGGTATATAAAAACTGTTAAATAAATAAAATAAATAAGATACGGTGACCAGAATTGCACACAATATTCAAGGTGTAGTCTCACCATGGAACGATATAGAGGCATTATAATATCTTTTGTTTTATTTTCCATTCCTTTCCTTAAGATACCTAGCAATCTATTTGCTCTCTTGGCCGGCGCTGCACACTGGGCCGAGGGTTTTAACATGTTATCCACAATGACGCCTAAATCTTTTTCCTGGGTGGTGGTACCTAATGTGGAACCTTGCATCGTGTAACCATAGTTTGGGTTGTTCTTCTGTAGGTGCATAACTTTGCACTTGTCCACATTGTTTATTGTTTATTGTTTATTGTTTACATTGCATTTACTATACCGCCTCCCATAACATCGAGGCGGTTCACAAATAAAATCAAAGTTTAACAGAAAGAAAAGAAATTACAATAATTAATAGCAGAGAGAGTCAAGGCAGAGAACACACAGACAGAAAAACAGAAAAGAGGTTATCAGGGGGGGAAAGCTAGTGAAAAAAAATGAGTTTTGAGAAGGGAACGGAACTTGGGATAGGATTCTTCTGTACGGAGGTGGGTAGGGAGAGAGTTCCAAAGGGAGGGTCCTAAATAATAAAATGCAGATTTTCTGGTGGATTGTAAGTGAGCTTTAGAAGGTGCTGGAAGGTGAAGACGGTTAATGTGGATAGACCGAAGACTCCGGGAAGGGTTGTGGTAGGTCAATAAATCTGACAGGTAAGCAGGAGTTGAGTGATAAATGGCTTTGTGAGTTAGAGTGAGAAATTTAAATGATATCCGGTAGTCTAGTGGCAACTAGTGGAGATGATAAATTAAGGGGGTAACATGGTCACGTGGGGAAGCGTGGAGAATCATGCGAGCAGCTGTGTTTTGGATTAATTGAAGACGATGTTTTTGGGATTGAGGAAGACCAGCGAAAATAGTGTTACAAAAGTCTAATCTTGTGATAACCAAGGAAAGGAGAAGAGTAGTGAGGGCCTGGGTGGACAGAAAGGGACGAACGGCACGAATCTGCCGAAGACAAAGAAAAGAACACCGAGAAACGTGAGAAATATGATCATGAAAGCTAAGAGCGCTGTCAAGAAACACCCAAGGTAGCGAAGCTTAGGTACTACAGTAATGGTGGCACCTGCAAGGGATGGAGCAAGAGACGGGGCAGGAGAGGCATGTGGGAACCAGATTGCAGCTGTTTTACTAACATTAAGCACCAAACAGTTAGAAGAAAGCCAAGAAGAGATAGTAGATAAACAGTTTTCCAGAGGTGATATTTCGGGGTGGGACGAGGAAGTATGATGCAACAGAAGAATATCGTCTGCATAGAAGTAGCTAGAGATCCCGGCTTGCTGAATGATTAGCGTCAGTGGGGCAAGGAAAATGTTAAATAGTAAAGGAGCCAGGATGGAGCCCTGAGGGACACCACAAGGGAGTAAAAGACGACTAGAAAGTGAGTGGGAGGAGGAGACAGCAAAAGATCGATGACAGAGAAACGAATGAAACCAGTGATAGACTGAACCACGAATACCCGCATCCCGAAGACGAGAAAGAAGAAGAGCGTGATCCACCAAATCAAAAGCCGCCGAAATATCAAGTGATACTGCTATGGTAATGTGACCCTGATCGTGAGAAGTATGGATTTTCATTCAAGACATTAAATGTAATCTGCCATTTTGATGCCCATTACTAGTCCTACTCCATCAGTCCATTATCAGTTCTAGCCTCCTCTAATCAACCCATTTCCAGTCCTAACCTCCCCGATCAGCTCATTTCCAATGCTAGCCCCCCATCAGTCCATTGCCAGTCCTACCCCCCTATCAGCCCATTACCAGTCCCAACCCCCCTTTGATCAGTCCATTCCCAGTCCTAGCCTTCCCTAATCAACCCATTACCAGTTCTAGCCCACCCCCGATCTGCCCATTACCAGTGCTAGCCCCCCCATCAGTCCATTATAATCCTAACCCGCACTGTCTCTCCCCTCTGTCCAGCATTTATCCCGTCTGTCCATAATGTCCCCCTGTCTCTCCCCTTTGTCCATGTCAGCCCCCTCCCTCCCTCCATCCATCCATCCATGTCAGCCCCCCTCGATCCATGTCAGCCCCCCTCCCTCCGACCATCCATCCATCCAGGTCAGCCCCCCATCCATGTCAGTCCCCTCTCCCTCCATGTCAGCCCCATCCCTCCCCCATGTCAGCCCCGTTCCCTGCCCCTCCTCCCCTCTCCCGATGTCTGCCTACTACTGCCCTATTCTTCTGCAGCTGTGGTTCCCTGTCTCTTAGGGAACTACAGCTGTGCCTGTGAAGCTGTTACGGAGCCTTCCTGTCTCTCGAAGTGCTCTATTCAGCATTGTCCCGCCTCCAAAGGAAGTTGTTACCACTTTCTTTGGAGGCGGGACAATGCTGCACAGAGCCCGTCGAGAGACGGGAAGGCTCGACAACATTTTCACAGGCACAGCCGTGGTTTCCTAAGAGGCAGGGAGCCACGGCTGCAGAAGATGCGAGGCGGTGAGTTTGCCGCTGCCGAGAAGCGGACTCGGCTGCGGCAGCAACTTGTGCAAAATGCGTCACGGGCCGCACAAAATTCTCTTGCGGGCCGCATATTTGAGACCCTTGCTTTAGATTATGATTACTTATTCTATACTTGGTGAGGGTCTATGTTGTGAGTGTGTGACTGAGGCCAGGTGTTCTGTTAACATGGAGTTTGTACATAAAAATCTATACTGTACTGTAGTAATTTGACTGTTTCAGCTTTTCAAATAGGTGTATGAATGTTCCAGGGCCCACTGTAGTATTTACAGTGATGCCTTTTTGAATGGGCTCAATATGTGAGTTTTGGAAGTTTGTACTGTTATGGCATGGTATGGTATGGTATGGTAGGTTTGCTCTTTGTTGTAGGGTTTTGTATTAGTTCACAATATGCCTGGCACTGGAGAATAGTGGTTGTTGTTGTTAGTGAGATGATCAGAATCAGAATTTTTTTTAAAATATTGAGTTCTGTGGGTGAATGTTCTGGTTCTGCTCTGTACCTACTGTGGATGCAAAATATATGTTGAAAAAGAAAAAGCAAGAACCATAACACAGTTCATAACTACAAAATAAAAATGAGTTATAATTTCGTTTTATAAACTGTGCTGTTGATTCTTGCTCTCTTACAGTTCCTTGGTGTGCAAACAGGACCATACCTAGCCCTTTGCAAGCGGTGCAGCTGCACAGGGCGCAAAGTCTTGGGGGGGGGGAGGGGGGAGTGCATTTCAGCTGTCTGCTGTTGCCCTGCTGCCGCTGGCAGGACAATAGCAGGAAGCCGAAATATGCCCCCCCCCCCCCGCAAGCCTTTTAGCAGCATTTTTAGCAAGTCTAGTCCCTCCCTCCTCCGACATGATGTCAGAGCAGGGAGGGACAGATCTGCTTAAAGTGCCAGCGACTTTCAGATCGAGCATATGCCCCCCTCCTCCTCCCCATACCTCCGTCCAGCGCTGCCTGCTCTTTCCCTGCTGACGGCACTGACGTGTAAAAGAACAGAGGGCGGTAGCAGCAGGGAAAGAGCAGGCAACGCCGGACAGAGGTATGGGGGGAGGAGGGGGCGCGTGCCCAAGCTGCAAGTCGCACAGGGCGCGATTGCAGCTCGATATGGCCCTGTGTGCAAACATCTTGCATTTCCTCCATATAATCTAATTGCCCTTTTTATTTATTTATTTGTATTTCTTATATACCGCGCTATTATAATCAGTGCGGTTTACAGTTAAAACAGAACATACCACAATGTAACAGGTCACATTGAGTTTACATTGAACAGGGGTAGTAAAACATGGAAGAAACCGGGGTAACTATATACAAATTATGGATACTCTTATGAAGGACATATAAGGATCTTTAAACAGAGACATACGCTCATGGTCAGGGAGAGAAGGTAGGGGAAAGATGATTAACCATTCTCTACGGGAGGCTGATCTATGAGGTGGGCTAGGTAGGAAGGCAAGGTGATGGCTGTGTGCTTTCTGGAATTGGTATCAGGGTAATATTGTAGGAATAGATGGTACTTGAGAGATTTTCTGAATAACGCTAGGTTCGAGATGGCTCGGATTTCAGCTGGTAGGGCATTCCAGGCCATAGGTGCGAAAATGGAGAAGGCTCTACTGGCTGTTGTCTTTGTGCATTTTATCAACAACTTAGGGACTTCAAGTATATTCATCAATGTCGATCTCCTGGGTCTGTTGACTGGTGTGCTGTGGAGAAGTTTACTGATGGGCGTGGGGGGCTGGTTCTTGAGGGCTTTGAATGTCAGGACTAGAGTCTTGTAATGGATTCTAGCCTGCAGCGGTAGCCAGTGTAGGTTCTTCAGGACTGGTGTTATGTGGTCTGACCTTGAAAGTCCTACCAGTACCCTTGCAGCTGAGTTCATGGCAAGTCGAAGCGGGCTTAGAGTCGACTGTGGAAGCCCATGTAAGATGATGTTAGCAAAGTCGAGATGTGGGATAACTAAGGCTTGGAAGACTCATCGGTAGTCAGCGAAGTCAAGTAGTGGACGGAGATGACGTAGTGTTCGGATCTTATGATATATTGCTTTAGTGGTGTTTTTGACGTGTGCTGTCATGGCTAGCCGCTGGTCAAGGGTAATGCCTAGATAGCGGATAGTGGGTTTGGTCTTCAGTTCAGTATTGTTGACTTGTAGTGAGGGAGGTGGCATGAACTTCTGGTTTCTCGTGACAAATAGAACGTCCGTTTTACTGTGGTTGATTCGTAGATTTTGAGAAAGGAGCCAATCTGCTACTGCTTCAAAGCATCTTAATATTGGAGAGAAGTCGGGTTGATCAATCATGAAAGGTGTGTAAATGAGGATGTCATCTGCATAGGCAAGGCATTGGACATTGAAGGAGCGGATTAAAGTACAGATGGGTTGCATATAGATGTTAAACATCAATGCAGATAGGGATGAGCCCTGAGGTACACCTTGCTTCAGTGGAAATGGCTCTGATGTCATGGAACCTTCTCTGACTTGTTGCCATCTGTTGCACAAATATGATTTACACCAGGCTAGTGCTGAGCCTTGTATCCCTTTTTCTTTGAGGCGAAGTAAAAGTGTCTCATGGTTCACCGAGTCAAAAGCGGCTGCTATGTCCAAGAAGATGAGGACAAATCCTTGGTGGATGTTGTCAAGTCCTGTGACTAGGTTGTTGAAGAGGGTTGTGAGGATGGTGTCAACACCGTGTGCTTGTCTAAAGCCGTGTTGGGATGGATCCAGTGGTGCTTTAGTGTCGACGTGGTGTTGGATTTGTTGCTGGACCCAGAGAATACGCTTTGGGTGGTAGTGGAGGAGCAGCAGTGCTATGGTGATGTCTTGGAGTTTAAGATGAACCTGGTTAAGACTGAGGCCCTCAATCTCACAGTGGACAGGGGAGCATAGTGAGGTTTCTAGCGTCCAGTGGATTTACAGGATCGGAGGCAGCATGGTTTCACCAGAGGCAGGTCTTGTTAGACAAATCTGATTGATTTCTTTGACTGGATGACCAGGGAGTTGGACCGAGGGAGAGTCCTAGATTTCAGTAAAGCCTTTGACACCATTCCACACAGGCAATTTTTCACAAACTGAGCCCCCTAGGGATAGACTCTAAAGCTACTGATTGGGTTAGAAATTGGTTGAGTTGGAGGCAACAAAGGGAACAAATAAATGGAGCTCACTCTGAGGAGAGGGAGGTTACCAGTGGTATGCTGCAGGGATCTGTCCTTGGTCAAATTCTTTTTATCATCTTTGTTAGTGATATTGCAGAAGGGCTGTTGGGTAAGGTTTGCTTCTTTGTGGATGATACCAAAATCTTCAATAGAACAGACACCCAAGAAGGAGTAGATAATATGAGGAGAGATCTAGCTAAGCTTGAAGAATGGTCTAGAATTTGGCAGCTGAGATTTAATGCTAAAAAATGCAGTCATGCATTTGAGCTGCAAAAATCCATGGGAGCGGTACAGTGTAGGTGTGGGGGGGGGGGGAGTACTTCTGTCCACAAAAGAAGAGCGGGACCTGGGCATGATTGTATCTGATGATCTTAAAATAGCTAAAGAGGTAGAAAAGGCAATGGTGAAAGCTAGAAGGATGCTTGGGTGCATAGATAGATGAATGGCCAGCAGAAAAAAGGAGGTGATTGTGCCTCTGTATAGGTCTTTGGTGCGACTGTATTTGAAGTATTGTCTGCAGTTCTGGAGACCACACCTTCAAAAGGATATAAGAAGGTTGGAGTCAGTGCACAGGGTGGCTACTAAAATGCTTATTTATTTATTTTATTTATTTAAGTCTTTTTTATACCACGCTCTTTAGAATCAGTGCGGTTTACAAATAACATTAATTTGTACAATGTGGCTGAAACATACATTGAACTTTACAAGGAACAGGTAATACAACTTGGGTTTCAACAGGGATAACTATATACAAGTCAAGTAATTGTATCAACGGATATGGTTATGTCAACATGACAGGTAGGAAGGGTGTGCTGGGTTATGTCATCGTGACGGATAGGGAGGGTATGCTGGGTTATGTCCTGTCACCAGTATGAGAGTAATGCTGAAGGAAAAGGTGGTGCTTTAGAGCCTTTCTAAATTGTGCGAGGTCAGAAATAGACCGGATAGTGGTAGGGAGGGCATTCCAAAGTGCGTAAACTACAGAGGCTCTGTTCTTTGTCGCGAGTGTGTTAGCAAAGAGGGCTGCTACACAGTACCCTGTTCTGTGCTGCTGAGGTAAGCTATATTCTTATTTGATTTAAATTATAGCTCTTTGCTGCTGCTAGGCTCTAACTTATTATGAAATTTAAACTACAAGCTCTCTGCTGGGTTCTAAATTTAACCTGAAAGCTCTCTTCTGTGTTTTAAATTTAAACTAAAAGTACTTTGCTGATGCTAGGCCCTGAGTGACTATTAAATTTAAACTACAGCTCTCTGCTGGGTTCCAAATTTAACCAGAAAGCTCTCTTCTGTGTTTTAAATTTAAACTAAAAATACTTTGCTGATACTAGGCCATGAGTGACTATTAAATTAAAACTATAAGCTCTCTGCTGGGTATGAAATGTAACCAGAAAGTTCTCTTCTGTGTTTTAAATTTAAACTTAAACTGCTGCTACTAGGCCCTGACTGATTTAACAAAAAATAGTGGGTTCACAGATTAAATAGCTTTAATAGAAAGAATTCCTTTCAGAAAATTCCCAGAAGTATATACTCACAATTGCAGATCTCTCTCCAGAAGTAACAGTCCCTTTTTCTAGTCCTTCAAGACTGAGGATCACAGAGCTCTGGTTGAGCTATTTATGCCTGTGCTGCTGAGGTAATCTGTGACCAACTTCCTGGATGATTAACAGTCCTTTCTTGGATAGAAGGAGTCTTTCAAAATGGCCTTTTGAACTGCCACCTGGTGTTAACACCTATTGAAAAAGTTTCACAGATCTCTTGCCCCCTAGGTAGAAGGCCTCTTTGTAAAGGTCTCTAGAAGACTTTATTTGCTGCTCAAAGAGTACTGATCCTGTTTTGCCTTTTGTGCTAATCTATATTCTTATTTGATTTAAATACTATCTTGAAAGCCCAGAACAGATATATTTCACACTTTAAGAAAGGTGGAAGGAAGGCCGGGGGGGGGGGGGGGGGACAATAATCAGTTTTAGGGTATGTGCCATCACCAGGTGGGCCAACATTCATGATTTTAACAAATATTTGGGACGTAAACATAGACATTGAGCTACAGTCTCATTGGTGGGTGTTTGTTTCTGGTCCGAGGTATTCCTGGAATATTGTGGTTTTTAGTTGTTTCCTGAACGATAAGGGGTCTTTGTTGTTTCTGATGTGATTCGGTAGAGAGTTCCAGATGGATGGTGCATACAGTTCGAAGGCTCTGTTGCAGGTTCGTTGATTGCATTTTGTCCTTTTGTGGGGGATGGTGAGGGAGTTGTTGGTGGTTTGTCTGGTTGCTTTGTTGTGGGCTGGTCTGGTCAGTAGTGTGCGGAGTTGGGAGGTTTAGGTTTGGTTGAGAGCTTTGTGGGTGAGTAGGGCGGACTTTACGTGATTCATGCTTCCAGAGGGAGTATGTGTAGCTCTCTCAGGATTGGGGTGATGTGGTCTTGTTTTTTTGCTGATTGGATAATTCTTGCTGTGGTGTTTAAGGCAGTCCGGAGTGGGTTGGTATGGGTGGCTGGGAGTCCATGGTAGATTATATTGCAGTAGTCCAGGTGGGGGAGTGTTAGGGTCTGCATCATTGTTCTGAAGTCTTGTGGTTCGAGGAGAGGTTTGAGGCATTGCACTGTTTTAGCCTTATGAAATATTGTAGCGGCGTTTTTTTTTTAAATTTGTTATTTAAGTGTGAGTGCTTGGTCTATGATGATTCCCAGGTATCTTATCTGCGGTTGTATTTGTATTTGAGTGGTCCCAATGCTGAGGTGTGAGGGTGGCGTGAAGTCCGGGTCTTTTGTTACTATGAGGGCTTCTGTTTTCTTTATGTTGATGGATAAGTTGTTTTTTTGTAGCCAGCTGGATACTGCCGTGAAGCATTCTGATAAGCGTTTGTTTGATGGGTTGGAGGTTGTAATTGGTGCGTAGAGCATTATGTCATCTGCATAGATGTGGTAGTGAATGTTGTGTGCCTGTATGATTGAGCAGAGTGGTTGCAGATAGATGTTGAAGAGCATGGCTGATAGTGTGGATCCTTGTGGTACTCCTTGGTGTTGCTGGAATCGGGATTTTGCCAAAGAAATTCTTGTCTCACTAATCTGTTATATTTTTTCAAAGGTGTAAATAGGCAGATAGATAAAGGTGAGCTAGTTGACATAATGTATCTGGATTTTCAGAAAGCCTTTGACAAGGTCCCTCATGAGAGACTCTTGTAGAAATTAAAAAGTCATGGGATAGGAGGCAGTGCACTATTGTGGATAAAGAGCTGATTAAAAAATAGAAAGCAGAGGGTAAAGCTAAATGGACAATTTTCTCAATGAAGGAAGTTGAATAGTGGAGCATTCCAGGGATCTGTGCAGGGCCTGATATGTTTTAACATATTTACAAATGACCTGGAAATGGGAATAACAAGTGAGGTGATGAAATTTGCAGATGACACAAAATTATCAAAGTTGTTAAAACACAAGAGGATTGTAAAAAATTGCAAGAGTAACTTGAAAAATTGGGAGACTGGGTGTCCAAATAGCAGAAGAAATTTAATGTAGACAAGAACAAAATTGTGCACTTAGGGAAGAACAACCCCAACTACAGTTACACAATGCAAGGATCCACTTTAGGAATCACCACTCAGGAAAAGAATCTGGGCATCATCGTTGATAATATGTTGAAACCTTCTGCCCAGTGTGCAGTCATGGCCATGAAAGCAAATGGGATGATAGGAATCATAAGGAAAGGTATAGAAAATAAAACCAAGGATATCATTATGCCTCTGTATCGTTCCATTGTATGACTGCACCTTGAATATTGTGTGCAATTCTGGTAGCCATATCTTAAAAAGAAAATACTGTAGCAGAATTTGAAAAGGTACAGAGAACAGTGACCAAAATGGTAAAGGCAATGGAAGGATATGCCTGTTAGAAAAACCCTTAAAAGAGTAGGGCTCTTCAACTATGAAAAGAGATAGCTGAGGAGAGATATGATAAAGGTCTAGCAAATAATGAATAGAGTGGAAAAGGTAAATGTAGACCGGTTGTGTACTCCTTCAAATAGTAGAAAGACTAGGGGACATGCAATGAAGCTACAATATGGCACATTTAAGACTAATCGGAGAAAATATTTTTTCACTCAAGTCGTTACCAGAGGATGTAGTAAAAACTGTTAGTAGCTGGGTTCAAACAGGTTTGGATAACTTCTTGAATGAAAAGTTCATAAACCATTATTAAAGAGGACTGAAGAAATCTACTGTTAACCCCCGGGACAAGCAGTATAAATGTGTATACCTTTGGGAACCTGGCAGGTACTTGAGACCTAGAATGGCCACTGTTGAAAACAAGATATTAGGCTTGATGGATTCTTGGTCTGACCCATTATGGCATATGCTATGTTCTTATGTAGCATTCTGACTAATCCAGATGTCAGTGGTAAAAAAAACACTCTAGAACTAGTCTCTGATTTTGCCAGCTCTGTCTGCAGCTGGTGATGCAACTGATTATAGAGGTTGGGGATTGCTTGCTTACTAAAGGATGTCCTGCAGCTGGCAACACAACAGATTATACAGACTGAGGATCATCTGCCTACTAAATGTTGTCTTGCAGGACACTCAGTTAGCAGGAGTTAAGAGATACATCATCCTCTTAAAACCCACCTTCTCAAATATGTTCAGTGGATGGTCACCCAGGGCTAGCATTTCTCCACTTACTGGGTCACCGCCCTCAATACCGCCTGCCACCTGTACTGTGACAGTGTTAATGAACTTGACCCCATGTCTTCAATGGTGGCTTTGACATGTGTCAGGTTTGCTAGCATGCCTGCTGACTGGTGGAAGAGGATTGGGCTCCACTTGAGAAAGGGATTTTGTTTTTTCTGTACTTTTCCCACCACTGCTATTTTCACTTGTGGATGGAGTCCCAATCCTTGGATCAGCCCCTTTCTTTGTACCGAACTCAAAAAGGTGCTGCTTTTCCAAATGGTGTAGCATATCACTGTTTGTAAGATGGCCCATCAGCTTCCCTATTGTGCTGTCTACAGTAATTGCATTCTGCATACCATGGGTCATAAGCACTCTAAAATTAATTTTATATTTAAGATGTGATTTTATAATCTAATTACAATGTTTATTTCAAGTCATGGACTATATATGAGGTTTTGCAAGACTTCCCCTGTACTTTGGGGAGGGGGTATGCTGTTCCTGGTGCTACTGCTGGACCCGTGGCTGGGAGCAGAGGAGAGAATGAAAAGCCGGCAGCAGACTTCCAACTCTCTACTGTCCCCTCTATCTGTGTGGTGCTCTTGGCTTTAGCACTGCCAAGATCAGTTTTCACCTCCTCACTAGTTGGCATGCTAACAAGAACAATCTATACAACAGTCTCTGCAGTTGGTACATTTTCAAAATCTAATGATCCATATGTAAATACCATCCATGTTATGCACTATGTTAGTGCTGCAGAATATCTGCAGGTGCGGCCTCTGAACATCCTAATGCGAGCTGGTTAGCATCAGGGTGTTCTGGGGATAGAGCAGAGGTGGCACCCAGGGATAACTGGGCAGCAGAGATATTCAGCTGTTACCTAGTTATCCATCAGTGGCGAAAGTTAGGCACCTTAAAGGCAGGCAAAAGTTTCGCTGTCAGAGCTAACCGGGTTGTAGCTGAATATTGCCGCTGCCCCGTTAGCTCTGCCACTATCCCGCCGAACCAGATATTCAATGCTGGTGACGAGTTTAACCTTCAGTGGAGACAGTTAGCCACTTTGACAGGGCTAGCCACTGCAGCTGAATATTGGGCCCATTAATTTTACCATCCATATGAATACTAATGCACATAACTACACGGGATAGGTGTTCTCACCTAGGGTGGCAAATAATATCCACACTGAATCAAGGAAGGGGGTAATTTTATAAGAGGACACCTATGTAAAGAAGCCTAATTTATAAAGGCAACATAGGCATCTGTGTGTCTACATAAACTAGGCTCTCAAAGCCAGCCCCAATAGCGTATAATACCCACACAAAAATGTACACCTGCTCTAAAAAAAGGGGTAAATGTATATATGTACTCTTTGCAAGTGCTTGTGTGTTTTACAAAATGTGTGTACATCGCAACTCCATCTTTACTTTGTCCAAGCTATTCCTTTAGGAATGCTTGTGCACAGTTCCAAAGACCGAACACAATTTAGGACAACTATCCAGAGGGTCGTCATGAGTCGACACCGACTCAATGGCACTTAACAACAACCAACATGCACAGTTTCCATAAAAGTAGGTATACTCTATGCACCTGGGGCAGATATTCAACATAGCTTATGTGGAACAGGGCAGCCAGGGTTCAAATCCCACTGCTGCTATCGTTGACATTGGGCTGAGTACTGGGGAGGAGCGAGTGCATTCTTCTCTACACCCTCTGGATGTTTTCAGCTTAAACGAGAACTTTTCAGATGCTTGTTCATCGCTGTCCATGCCTCCGACAAGTTTAAGGATAGATGTGACACAGGACGTCTATGATATTTGTGTGAGCAAGCAAGGACATCCTGCTTTCTGGGAATGCCTTAACCATGCCTCCAGGTTCCTGGTAATGACCCTGTTCAGATTTGGACATCCTTATGTTGGGGACATCCCCAGAACTAGCTTTTAAAATGGCTCTGGAGACATCTCTGTACTTTAAACATCTCTCTGCCTGTTTTTGGATGCCCAAGGCATGAATAAAGCTTCTAAAATGATCCCGTAATTAGTGGCAAAGAACAAGCTTCTGAGGGAGTAGCAAAGAAGCACAGTACACGTATGATGCAGGTGTATCAGTTTATGCATTCAGCTAAAACAACAGTTTTAACATATTCAGTAAAGGCCAAGGAAATCAGTGTGGGATACTAGAAGGTATCTTCAGAGAGCTCTCCTAGTCTTCATTCTTGACAAGAAAATCAAATAAACCATGCAAAACAAATTGCTATAAAAAGACAAAGGTTATTAAAAACAAGCTGCACAACAAGATCTATCATCATGGATCATGTAAAAAGCTAAATTATAAAACATAAAGTATCTCACACCTTTTTTTGTGTTAACATGCACATGCCTTGCCATTACTCAGGAAGATCTCACCTTTCTGTGAGTACTTTATTAAAATTTACTGAAAAGATATAATCTTCTGGGTTTATGTTAGGATAGGCTTTTCTCTCTTCCAGTTTTCGGAACCAAAAGTGAAGAAACCCAAGTCCAGTATGAATTTAAGCAGTATCTTAACTGTCCAAATGGGTTATTTAAAATAGTTCTTATGCAACAGACAATTAAATGAAGGATGCACATTCTAAGTATGTGGTTCCAGGAGTAGCACACAGCAATTCTGCAGTGCTCCAGGAACATCGTGAACTTACCTATGCTCCAGAACAGAAGAAGACATAGACAGCCAGTGTAAGCTTTTGCAGGAAAATGCAGGTGAAACCTCAACATTCTGAAATCTTATTTCTGGTGATTTCAGTTCTCTAAGAAAAAAAAAGAAAAATGTTAATATATTTGCCAGCAGTTTTGATAATGAAAGATGCATAAAATTCTTCCTTTAGGACACAAAGTAGAATTGAGTTTTACTTTAAAGGTGGGGAAGGGAAGATAATATTAAAAACATAGAACCCAATATTTAAGGGCCCAGAGAAGTCCCACCATGAGAGATATTCAGTGGCACTCTCTGGACAGTGCTGATGAATAAAAAAGAGGCAGGAGCGAGGTAAAAGGAAACAGTCTTTATTCTGAGAAACCCTAACAAGGCTGCGTTTTGGCTAAGTGCCTTCCTCAGGGGGTAAATCTTCAATAGATAAAAACATAATAATTAAAAACAAATACTAAACTGTAAAATTATCTTGACCAGGTACATACATGTATAAATAATAACAAATATATAGGTTTTAATATTCTTTGGGATGGTTATGCGCTGCTACAGCACATAGCTGTTGCTGCTGAGCTTAAACCCTGGATATTCAATGCCAGTGTCATATGCAGCCCTGGCATTGAATATCGGGGTTGCCGCAGAGCCCACAAGCCCACAGAAACTAACCGGGCAGCGCCGATATTGAGCCACTGCCCGGTTAGCTCCCACAGGTAAAGACAGACCAGCTTTTGCTGCGCCAACTTTTACCCACAGGTGCTAACCAGGCAGCAGTGCAATATCGCCACTGCCAGGTTAGAGACAGGTGCTGCCCCCGGAACACCCCAGAATGCCCATGACACACCCCGATGCTAAGCAGTTAGCATCAGGGTGTGTAGCGGCGTTAATCGGGGATATTCAGCAGCACTAACCGTGTTAGTGCCACTGAATATCCCATTCAGCAGCATTTATATGGCATACAGGTCTGCAAAGCATGTAAATGCCTTGGAATATTGGGCCCATAAAAATTAATAAATATAAATAAGCGTATTTTGGTAAAAGTATATAATAATTCATGCAAACAGAAAACATAATAACACATAAAGGACTCAAAGGATATCTACCAAGTACATGGATGCAAAACAGAACTTGTTAAAAACTAAAACAAATAAAAACTAACCATCTATAGGTACATAGATGTTAAACCAAGTGTAAAGGTAAAAAACTATAGGCATTAACATATCATATGTGAATATAATACATAAAACCTGAAAAATAAAAGAACAGACCAATACAACAGAGGTATACTTAAACTATAAGGATACAAAGCACATGCCAAAACCTCTGAATAGACTGTGGCCTTCATTCTAGAACATGAATAAGGGCTGTCCACATGCGATGGGGATGTGTAAATGCTGAATACACCCCCCACCGTATTCTGCAACACTGCTGACATGCAATCCTGGACGTATATTAACAATCATATAAGTACATAAGATTAGATTTTAACTCCTTCAAACTTATTTACAATTTTCATATGAAATATTGGATTTCTGATAGTATTTCAGATATTTTCTTCTTAGCTTTTTACATTGTATACCTTGGCAAGGAAAAAGTGTAAAGGGGGGGATGGGGGGATTTTGCGAGATGTAAGAAAGTTTCTGGTATTCATGTTCGGTCTGTGCTGTTATATTGTTCATTGTCTCCAAAATGCTCAATAAAGAGGAACGTTTTTTAGCTGGGTTCGGAAAGTGGCAAGGTCGGATGTATTTCTTATTCTATCTGGTAAAGTGTTCCAAAGAGATGGTGCTAAATATTCAAAGGCCCTATTGTTTGTTTTTTAGTTTTGCAGTAGTCAGTTGGAAATAAGAGTGTATTTGTCATTTTTTCTCTATGTTGGCGTTCATTAGGTGTAATCCTGATTAAATGAGTTAAGGTTATAGGGGCTAAATGTTTTATAGTTTTAAAAGTGGTCATTATTACTTTGTATTTGTTAACGTGGTACACAGCAATGTGACGGCTAAGAGGGCATACCCTTGTGAATGGCAATCCATATGTGACGTGGGCATACCTTTGAAAGAACCCCCCCAAACATGTCTGAAAAGATATCTGCTACCAGGCATACATGACGTATGTAACAAATAAATGGACAAAGAGGATGCACAGAATTGAGCCGTGCCCCACAACTGTGAATTGTTCCACCATAATCATATTATGAAGTACATTATCCTCTGGAGGCAGGCCTGAAATATGCAGATGACAGCTGCCAGCAGTGGACAGATGCCAAATGTCTAAAATCCCAGCTATGGTCTGAGAGAACAATGCATACCCGAGCTGTAACATACACTAGATATGCGATACAGCTGGAGAGATGTCCAAGATGTGACTGCAGTGAACCAGATGTAGAGTGGCAGTATGTGACTGCCATATGTGGACACACGCAGTAGAGGCTAGTGGGAGGGAACCCCCATCCATGCACCATCCGCATTGTGTCATGGTGGTCTGACAGATTTGTAGGTGTAAGATACATAGTGTCTGTGTCATGAACACACCAATGGCCCTCTGTGTAACCCATGTATGGTCAGGGTGATTGAGAGCTGAGAAGCAAAGAGCTAATACGACGGCTGGACTGACACAGCACATGGCTGACCAGACCAAACACCGTAGGCCCATGGAAATGTCAGTGACCAGAGGTATGGGACCGGATGCTGGACAAGACACCACAACACCCACCTACCTGTCCATGAGGGATGAAACCTGCCAACTATGATCAGTGTGATGCCATCAATGCAGACTATAGTTACAGGCAGCCATGAACATCATATAGTGCAGGAATGTCCAACTTCGAACAGGTCGTGATCTACCTTTTCCGGCCAAAAGTGCCGGTAATCTACCACCATGAAAATTAAGTTTCAAATTAGTTTCAAATTAAATTTTAACCCAAAAAAGTTGGAGGATTCCTCCCCCCCCCCCCCATTTTTAATGAACCTTCTGTTATTTACAGCTGTTAAGCAAATTAAGCAGAAACAAAACAGAGAGGCGAAGATCCAGTAAGAACTGCAAGAGAAAATGGAAAGTACATTTTTTCTTAAAGTTTTATTAAGTAATAACTTTCTTTAACTGTCTTAATAACTTTCTTTAACTTTTATTGAGTAATTTGTGTTAAATTTAGGTCAAGTATTGATCCAGGCTGATCTTGCGCAATCTTTAATATTTCGCTCTTGCTCATTAGTGAGACGTCTGAGCCTGCATTTCATCCACCAGCTTTTTGAAGTTGAGTGAATATTGCGTGAGGGCCAGTCTCAGGGAATCCTGGAGATGTTCATCTGTCATGTTGGAACGTTGTGTACTCTGTCATTTTCAGATGGGAAAACGCAGATTCACACAAATAAGTTGAACCGAAACAGGAGTGTACAGCTTCACTGCATCTTCTCAAGTTGGGAAATTTGTCTCTAGGCACTAGCTTCCAAAACGATTCTTGCTCAGCACAGGTCTTGAGAAAAATGTCATTTTTAAAGGTTAATATTTCGTTTTCAAGAGATGGCTTGTTCAATGAGTAATTTTTACTGATAGCAGCTGCAGTTTCTTTAATGTCCACATCTACTTTGAATGGGTATGACAAGTACTCCATGACTGTTCCAATTTTTTGGAAGTCACAGAATCTATTTTTGAATTTCTGGATAACAGAACAGATTTCTGTCACATACTTCTTGTTCTGAAAAATAAAATTTGGATATTGTCCCAGATGGTCCTGGGTTTTAGGAAAATGATCAAAAGTGTTGTTTGCAAGGTCAGTCATCATTAGCTCAAATTTGCTCTTGTAGGATGAAACTGTACTCATCATCTCGCCAATGCATTTGTTTTTACCTTGAAGTTCAAGGTTCATATCACTTAGTTCGCCTGTAAAGTCAGCGAGAAATGCCAGATCACATAACCACTCCTCATCTTCCAACTCTGCTTGGTCATCTCCCCTCTCCTTCAAAAAACTTCTTATTTCATTCAGCAAATCACAAAATCTTTGCAGAAATGTGTGCCTACTTAGCCACCTTACATCTGTGTGCAAAATTATTTCCGCTGCCCCTTCATCAAGAGTAAGATTGAAAAGCCGTCTTTGAAGCGATCTTCCACAAACTGAATTTACAATTTTGAAAGTGATGTCCATGACAGTCTTTGTACTGAGTCTCTTGCTTGCCAAAACTTGCTGGTGAATGATGCAGTGGTAAGAAGGGAAATCTGGGAAGTCGTCATGCTGTCTACAGAGGACTATGAAACCGTTAACCTCACCTGTCATTGCTCTTGCTCCATCAATAGTGATGGAAACAAGTCTATGCAATGCAAGATTACACTTTGTCACAAAAGAATGGAAAGAACTGAATATTTCCTGACCGGTAGTTCTTCTTTTAACACTGAAGTCTTCAAAAACCATCCGGATAAAGACTAGTAACTGGGCTATATCTCTTATGTTCCCTGTAAAATAGTTCTCTGTGTGCTGTGCTTTCCTGTCTAATCAATGTGTTTATACCTCAAAAATTTCCTGTCATGATTTGACAATTTCCAATCTGTAATCAAAACCACTGCTGATCGCTGGAAGTAGCGGTATACAAATGTATACTAAATAAAATAAAATAAATAAATAAATTATGTCTGTAGATTCATCCAGTTGGAGTGAGAGAGCAACACAATTTGAAACATCCTCCAACAATTGTTCAGTTGTGTCTCCACACATCTTTTCTATTCACTGCACGACGGTGTTTCTTGACAATTGTACATCTTGAATAGCAGCTATGAACTCTTCCATATTTTTAAATCCTTCAAAAATATTGTCAGCTGCTTCAAGAAAACAATCTTTTACAAATTCCCCTTCAGTGAAAGGTCTGCATTTCTTTGCGATCAGGTTGCTGACCTTGAAGGATGCTATGGTTGCATTGACCGAATGTGACCTTGGCTTCGCCATCAACTGTTGCTGAGTAGCCAATTTTGATTTAAGTTCTTTGAGCTTTAGCTTACGAATTTCACTTTTGGGTGGAAAATCAGCATCAAACTTATTGCTATGCAGAGCCTTATAATGACGTTCCAGATTACCCTTTTTGGGCAAGGATACTGGGGCATTACAAATTAGACAACAATACTTGTCTTTCACCATGATGAAGAAGTAGTCCATTTCCCATTCATCATGAAAGTGGTAGGTTTTGCTCTTTTTTGGAACACTCATCTTCGTTATACTGGGGTGGCTGGATGTAAGAAGGCCAAATCTGGCTGAATCTGGTCCAAAACTGTCACTGTCCCAAAAGTATTAAAGAGCAACAGGAACTGAAGACATCTGGATGATGTGCAATACAAGGACTGGAGATGCCAAAACCACACATGCAATTCTAAAAGTAAAAATAAGAATTCATCATACTGGCACTAATAAAATACCACCAAACAATCATAAAAAAACCTCAAACACCTGTCCAGCAAACCAGATAAAATCAAATACTGCCAAACAAGTTCAAATACCACTACACGCGATTTAATAAATTCTGTACACAGTGTAGAATCAACGCAAAGGCAAGGCAAAATAAAATTGCAGAGGCAAGCAAAAGTCACAGTGGTTTGAACCAATTCAAAGGCAAGGAATAGGCAAGTTAGAACAAAATTGGAAAAGCCCACCAAAATCACCAAATTCCTGACACTTTGTTATGTCTGCCAATGTTTAATGAAAGCAAACTATAAAGCAACCAAAGACCAGCACATGACACAACTAATACGGTAAGTGTGTTTGGGTAAAGCCCAGGCAAATGGATATCACCCGGTATATTACACACTTCTAAGGGGTGTTGGGGCGGGGGCAGAAATGGGTGATTCTGAGAGGCAGGAGACCAGGTATGATGCCGGGCCTGAGGCGTCTCATCGCGGGGCACAGACAGCGGCCCCCTGGGGTACCCACAAACTATTGGAACAAAAACAACAAGCACCCCAATACACCCGCAGGCAAGCTTCCTGCAGGCAGGGAAAAAAGACAGGCAAAGGATCAGCAGCGATGGCAAGCCCTCGGCAGATGACCTGCCGGCACGAGCTCTCTCCTAGCGATGGGGCAAGCTGCTGCAGAGATGGATCCAAGTGGGGCTAGCGATCTACCTCTGACCCCTCTGCGATCTACAGGTAGATCACAATCTACCTGTTGGATATGCCTGATATAGTGGATATGTAGCACACTGGAAACTGTACTACCCAGAAACCCAAAAGTCATGGGTTTGTGAACCACCACAACCAATGTGGCAAACTAGCATCTACAGCACCACATGGTGCAGCATCTGAGGTGCACATATCTCCCCACAGGAATGCACCACATGCAGCCACCACACCATGTATGTCAGACCAGGCCTAGGAAGACATCTGCACTGCACAGCCAAAGACAAGACAGTCACCAAGCAGGACAGAAGGCCCCCCCAAATGGGTCACAGTGCCACAAGTGTCCCAAGGGCTCAGGGTGCACATGCTCTGAGCACACACAGCAGTCCCAGCACTCTGCAGTGCATGCAGAGGGCAGGTAAAAGTTCCTCAACACCCTTGCAAGATCAGTTGTGGAGGGTGCCCCAGGGCTAGCACCAAATGTTATGGCAATGGATGTGTCTCTAAGCAGACCGAGGTGAGAGGAGTGTGTGACAAATGTGACAGTGGGCACAGCATGGATAGGTGCCCCTTGCATGCATCAATGCTGGTAAATGCCCCCCACAGTGTCCATCTGAGGTGGCATAGAGAGGAACTGGCCAGCAGACTGATTCCACACATACCAGGATCCCCTGGGCTGGACAGTGTGTGGACATTGTGGATATATACTTTTGTAAGTCAAGCAGCAAACCCATGAACAGAGGTGTCCATGTCATGCAGAATGGTGTGTCCCCTGAACACACTCAATGCCAGACCTATGAGGCAGTGCCAACCTGTGGATTCCCCCCAACCACTCATGCCCACCCACAAGGCATAATGTCACACAGACAGCTCCAAAACATGACTGACACCTACCCCACACACCTCTGCACAAACCCATGCCTCCTACCCCTTGGGACCCAAGGCCACACACCAAACATTCTGCACCCCAATCCTGGTATTAGATAACCTCCCTGCATCTCCTCCCCCATGCCTGATTTGCCCCTCCCCTCCCTGAGGGCACATGCACCTGTGCCTCGGTGAGCAAGGTCACAGATGTGCATGGTGGTGTTTCCTCAGACCCAGAGGTGTCACAGCTCATGCTGCCTGACTTCATGATACCCTCATGGAATGGGGGAAACACCATCTGGACTGGTGCCCCTTGGAACTGGCTCAAGGAGAGGGGGGTGTCTGTATGGTGGGCCAACCAACAGTGGTACAGGTATATGCTGAGGCCTACATTATGACACTCTGGTGCCTGGCTATAGAGGCTGGTGAGGATGCTGCAGCTGTGGGAGCTGTCATACCATACCTATCCCTAGTCAGATCCCATGGGAGGCACAATGGAGTGTGCACAGGGGGATGTAGGGATGGATTGCCCAAGCACATGCCGCAGCTCCATCAGGATCTCTACCATGGTTGCCTGGAGGGTGCTGGTAGCTATGGTCAGATGCTCTGTGGCCACAACATGCCATTCCTGCAACACCGTGGATCGTGTTGCTTGGACCATGCCTGCTTGGCAGTGCTATGTGCAAGCGACACAGGTGATGTTGTGTACCCCTGTGGGTGCACCCCTCCTGGTCATCGCCATCATCAATATTGCACTGTGGTGGAGGTGATGGGGAGGGAACATGGAGCTCCAGATCATCCAGCCCAGGGACGTTGTGCGGCTGCTGCAATGTGGCATCAACAGCAGAGCATGGCAATAGGGCATCATCTGGGGCCTCCTTGCCCTACCCTGTGGCATCCTCCATGGACACTGTTGGCAGAGTAGGCACCTCTATATGTTGCCTGTGGAGCTACAACAGGGGCACCTGTGAAGATGCAGACAACATTGTGGGTCATACCTGCACCTGGCAATGCTGCCACCAATGGGGTGGCAGTATCGCAGCCATAGGGGTTGGGCATAAGGGCACACAGGCTGAGAGGGGCTGCCGCTATAGTATGTGACACATCCTGTCCCCCTGTTGTGGAGCCAGATGGGCACAGAGGCCCATGCACAGATACACACCCTGGTGGCCTATGCACTCAGCCCTCTCACCACTAGCTGGCAGTCATGCTGCAATGCCTCCGACACACAGCCCAACAGCAAAGCAATCACATGTATGGCTGGGATACCATGATAGCCAGTGGTGGTGCAAGTGTGTGCATACACACAGCGAGAGAAGAGTACACAGGATAAGGGGCAGACATACATGTCACACATGTACCTTGCTCCTGGGATGCCTCAGATGTATGTAGAGGTCCTATCCCCCCTGAGGTGGCAGGGTCAATTGTAGTGATGATGTGCTGTTCTAGGTCGGTTAGCTCCTCCCCCTGCACATCTGTGGACTCTTGCTATGCCTTCTGGGCAGTGTCACAGCACGCTTGATGCCATCTGTGCTTCACATTCTCGATGTCCCAGTTCCGGTGATATATGGCATTGATATGGTGGTACATATCAAGCCACAGCCGCTGCTTCTCATAGGCACCCACACATGTGGATGCATCCCCCACCAATTGTAGCAGTTTCTGGAGGACCTCCTCCAGCATGAGGGTCACCTCACCCTCAGAGAACCTTGCCTTCCTAGTAGCGACCTTAGGTGCCATGACATGGACTATCTGTATCATGGAGGCAACTCACAGGGGCCTGTGACAGGCCCATTTGAATGTGCATGCCAGATTGTGCCAACACGTATGTCCCGGTGCTGACATGCTGACACCCACATGCACACATATCTGTGCACACCCCCAACCACAGCCACACAGAGTGGAGGGGATGGCATGTGCATGTGATGCAGAGGGTCAGTGGTTCACCTCCTGTAGCCAGCAAAATGGAGGGGAATGTGAATGCATTGCCAGCAGCCACAGAGGGAAGCAGGCATGGTGTTTCAGCAATACAGAGGAGGAGTGGCCTAGTGGTTGGGGCAAGGTACCCCAGGCCTGAAGGTCAGTAGTTCAAATCCCACTAGAGGACAGCAACCTTGGGCTGGAAAGACTGGGGTTTCTAGTCCCACAGGTGCTCCTTGTGGTCTTGGGCAAGCCACTTAACCCTCCATTGCCCATGTTCCCTGTAAGTATTAGTGTATGTGTCTCATATCCCCTCATGTTAAATGTATCCCCCAATTGTGTTGTAACCACTTTTATTGAAGGATAAGGTGGTATACAAAACTGTCTAAATAAATAAATACATGGACATCACAAGGTCAGACCACAGGCAAACTTTATGGTACATGGATATGCATGCGCTTACTCATCTGCATGTCACCACATGTGCACGTGACTGTGAATGTGTGCCTCTGCGCATGTGCCGTGTATACATCTGTGCATGCCCCGGCCCAAACTGCTTTGCGGCAGGACCAACACAGTGACAGTACCTACTGCAGTTCCCTGTGACATTCCACTATGTGTGCAATGCCTCCTAATTATTCTGCAGCCAGCTGGCTGGACAAAGACAACATGCAGGACATCCAGGACTGGTATGCTTTGGCCCTGCTGCATAGCTGTGTCCGTGGTGGGAAGGACATGGATTGCAGGCACCCCCATGCCTGTGTCCCATGGCAGAGGGTCCAGTACATGGACATGAGTGATGCAGTATGTGTGGCAAGGTACCATTTTGACAGGGCTGTCATACATGACCTCTGCTAGCAGTTTGAACCATAGTTTGCAAGTCCCATGTGGAGGGACGATCTAATTCCAATGCACCTAAAGGTGAGAATAGCGCTGGCTTCCTGATGCCAGGATCATTTCAGATGGTATTCTCGGCTATTGGGGGACTCAACCAGTTTGCGGTATTACGGTGCCTTACCCAGTTCCTGGGTGCCTACCTGTGGTCCATGGCACAGAACATCTGCTTCCCATCAATGAAGAAGGACCAGCACTGGACAATGCAGGAATTCTACACTGTGGCAGGTTTCCCATCAGTCCTAGTTGTGGTGGACGGCACACACATCGCCCTCCGGTCACCGTGACAGAGTGAACTTGCATACAAGAATTGCAAGGCATTCCACTCTGTTAATGTGCAGGTGGTGTGCAATGTGAATGGGGAGATTACAGATGTATGCGGCAGGCACCAAGTTTCCTGCCACGACACCTACATCCTGAGCCAGTCAGGAATACATGTATGCTTCAAGGGGTGCCACATCAGTGGTGGATGACTTTTAGGTGGGAATATGCACAGACACCCTGGGCTGGGTGCAATGCATGGTGTAGTGTCCACTGGGCAGGTGGTGTTGACCCTCCCCCCATGACCCCGGAGTCCTGTGTGTCGACCCCATGGCCATGGGGGTAGCTAGGTTCATATGGGGGGCATCCTGCCCTGCCCCCCACCACCATGATGGGGTTATGCACAGGGTACCCCCCTGGGAACCCCCTCACATACATGGGCAAGGTATGCCTGTCCCTGTCTGTTTGGGGATTGATACCAGCCACCTCCACACATTCTCTACATGCATCATGCCCCAGTCTCCTGCAGCAGGCACATTGGCCCTCTACATGCAGTGGGGGACAGAGGCAGGAGACCAGGGTGGCAGCAAGAGGCCTGCACATGGTGGTGTGTCATGCAGCCCCATCTACCACTGCCCAGGAGTATGCCTGCCATGGGCCAGGCACAGGGCAGGGGCACCAGAAATGCACATAGTGCCCAGGAACACCCCCCAGCAGGGACTCCATTGCCCTTGGGGGTGCCCATGCACATGTGGTGGGCTGCAGGCACACAGTGGCCTGCTGTGGCCCTGGGACCTTCCAGATGGTGTCCATAGACTCATATATGCACAGTCAACTGTCCACAGCCCACTACATGTCTGGCACACATGGCCTCCCTCACCGGCACACCAACTGATTAATGGTTTGCTGTTCTGTCTCCCCCTGCAGGTGACCATGGCTACCCCCTTCACAACTGGCTGATGACCCCATACTCCACCACAGCAGTCCAGCATAGCACCATTACAACTGTGCACACTGGACCACACAGGCTATCATAGATTGCACCTTCAGACAGCTGAAGTGCAGGTTCCATTGCCTGGGCTGGTCCAGGGGGGAAGCTACTGTACAGGCCTTGCAAGGTGTGTGAGGTCACCATGACATGCTATATGTTTCATAACTTTGCCCTATGGCACAGGCAGACATTGTCTGATGAGCCAGAGCCAGCCATGGATGATGGGGATGAGACTTATGCCGGCACAGATGCACACGTAGGCATACCGTCCAGATGGAATGTAGTAGTGCATGCTAGCCTTGTCCAGGCACACTTTGCCTGACAGCCTGTTATATATGTACCCCACCCATAACAACCAAAACACGTCAGCAAATGGGGAGGGGATGGTGTACATGCTGCAGCTGCCACGGGCCTGTGCATGTCTGTGTCATCCAGACATGGCCTGTGTGTCCAAGCCATGCCCATGTGCATTGTGCACATTATCTGCCTGTGACATTGCTCACAGCATTGCTGCTCCGTGGCTCACTGGTATGTGGGCTGCCCCTTAGTATATCAATGGTGGCTTTGGGATCTGCCCTGCCCCTATTTTTGCTGATAAGTGCCAGATGTGCAGTATCTGCCCAGTCTTGTAAAATATTCCCCCTGAACCTGCGTATGGTGTGACATGTGTTTGGGGGCATTCACCAATGTTGTCCTGTGGGGGTACCCCTATGTCTGGACATGGGCATCCATGCAATGGTGTCCACGGCTGCTGTACCAGGGATGCCCACATCACATGGTCTACCTGTCCCTTGGCCATCTGTCACCCACCTATTGCCTGCTGCAGCTGGTGCACACCTGTAGGCTGGCATGGGAGCACATGGTGTGCCACATAGACATGATACTACAGCATATCACTGTCCATCCACCCTGGCCTGCACCACCCCCATGGGCCACTGGCTGTGCTGCTGCCACTTGTTCATGGCTCCCCTACCCCATTCCCCCTGGTTGTTTGCACCATCCCCTGCTACTGTGGTAGCCAGTTTGCCTGGCTATATGGCTCAGTCATGCACTGGCTACCATTTACATGTGATGTGCAGCACAGCATCACCCCTGTGGCACAACACATATGTCCTGGGCCATTGTTGGCCAAGGTTGCTTTGGCCGACAGATACATAGGCACCGCTTTGACCCGGTGAAAAGTGGGATATAAATGCAGTTAATAAATAAATAAAGGCACACATATTGAACTGCATAACAATTTATTTTCCCAGCCAACATGCATGGGACAGACACAGAATATGGGCAACCAGTGCCAACACACACTGGACAACAGGTGTGCCCTCGGTATCAGCCACCAGCCTTGCCACATCTACAGGGCCATTAACAGTTGTGACCAGTCCATCCTGGTGGCTGTCACTGCACCAGCAGTGGCGCTTAGTGCTACTGCTGCCCCTGGGCACCTTCCAGATGGCATGGTCACCTCAGTGCCCCACAGGGCTGCTTGCTGTGCAACTGGGGGGTGGTGTGTGGGGCTGTAGATGGGCCTCCAGAAGCAGGCACTGGCCCCTGAGCTTTCCCCTCAGGCTCCCACACCTCACCCCTGAGACCCTCCACATGGCACGAGAGGTGTGAGAGGGGCCTGAATAGCCATGCAAGACTGCATGCCAGCACACGATCCAATTGGGCCAGGGGTGGCATGTCCTTGGGGCCTCTAACTGCCTCATGATCCTCCTCATCAGGTCCCACATTTGATAGGGGAGGGCTACATGTCCCACCAACATAGGCATGCTGCTCCCACATAGACATGGATGATGGCACCTCCTTCATATTGCCTCCTTGCCATCCGTGTCACCCTCCAGCTGCACTATAACATCCCTCCCCACATCCCTGTTCAGATCCCCATTCGCTCTGCCCACCCACCCTCACCTGCACCCATACCCTGCCTCTCCTCCATCCACACACCCTTGCTCCCCTCTCCTGCCACTCACCCATCCCCACACACTCCCCCTGAATACACTTCAAGTCCTCTCCTTTGCTATCCCCCTCCTGCAACACACCCCAACATGCTCCCCCTGCATGCACACAGACACTTCACCCTCACCACCACCCTCCAACCTCTCACTCTCCTGCATGCACTTAACCACCATACCCTTTCCACTGACCCCTCAGTCTGTGTCACTACAGCCTCACCCAACACACTCCATGGGGGTCTCCCCAGCTGCCCGCACTGCCATGCCACATGATCCTCCACCAGGGGCTGGATGATAAGGGTCTATAGGTCATTCCCCTGCCTCCAGGGCTTCTGCACATGGCACCTGTGGGATCTGACCACCGTCCTACTGCACACTATCCCCTGAGTGTGCTGTGGGACATAGGCTCCCCTGCCCACTACCATTGGCTCTGCCCCCTTCAGAGGAGGTGGAGGGGGAGAATGCTGCATCTCCTGCCATCCCCTCATGATACTCCTCTTCATCTGCAGATAGTGTTGGACTGGACAGGAGAATGGTGCTTTTCAGTGTACTGCTGCTGCCCCACTGCTGTTCGTGCTGCTGCTCCCACTGGGGCTAGGGGGTGTATCTGTACCAGTATCCTCCATGGTGTCAGGGGTGGAACCATCTGGGGATGGGGGTAGAGAGTCCTCCTCCTGCTGTGCTGCCACTGTGGGGAACAGAGGTCATAGATAGTTTCATGACTGTGGTTGCTGGGGAGCCGGCCATACACACAGGATGTTCCAGCACATCCCATCTCTGCAGAGGGTGGAGCAGTATGGTCTAGGACTATGTGTTGTGGGACCCTAAAGTGGGGGCATGTTGTTTCTGTGGCGTCCATGTCCCAGCATGTCTGCTCTTACATGTGTTGGTCCACCTCAGTGTTGGGGGGCCCGTTGGTCTGCTGCTCAGAAAGGGTATCTGCATGGCTACTCACCATATCAGCTACGGGTGTGTACAGAAGATTGTGTGGTACCGCACAAGGTAGGCCTCTGTGTCACACAGGATTTGGAAACATCTGTGGGGTAGAGACACACCTCATCATTCACACGTGCCAGAGCACAGACCTGCCTATTCATTGGGGTAGTGCTGCTGATGCTCTGCACATGGCCATCATGTGCTATGTCCCCATCTGCTCTCAGTGGTGCATCACCCTGCCATGCCATGCTGGGGAGAGGGGTGTGTGAGCTGCAGCTGGTGACTGCATTTGATGTACATGAACAGGGACATGTTCCCTCACCTCCAAGGGCCTGGGAGCACTGATAGCTGTAGTCTGCTGGTTCTGTCCATGAACCACAGTGCTCTGGGTCCTAGGTTTACATCCTGCCTGGACTGCTTCATTTTGCACCTCTACCATTCACACTGGGCATCCCCTCTGACTTGCCATGCTCTTTCTTTTCCTATGGCATAGGAGCACTGACAACTGTAGGCTGATGGTTCTGCCCCTGAACCACAGTGTTCAGGGTCCTCGTTTTGCCTCCTACCTTGGGGCATGTATAGAGCTCCTTTATTTTGCCTCCTCAGGGGGCATCTGTGTGACCTGGGGATGTGGCTGACATTCTGGGACTGCTCTCTGCTATGTGTGTCCCTTCCATCTCTCTCTGTGTCCCCCTGTGCCTTCACTGTGGGCCTGCATACATCCTGTTCTCCCTTGTTTCCTGGACCCCTGCTGTCGGGCTGCTCTGTCTGTGCTTTGCAGTCCTCTCACTCTGCAGCCTGTCTGCTTTCTACCTGGGGCAGATCCTGACTTCCCCTGCCCTTCCTCTCCACCTTGGTGCATGCCTGTCTTTGTGCCAACTTGGGTGCTACTCCAATCTGCCCACTTCTCTTTGCTTCCAAGTTTGTCTGCCTGTGTTGTGATGTATTTACTGGGCGAGGGTGGCCTGATGTGTTCCCAGCCCCTGTGTGCTGCTGTGTGGGCTGGACGCCTCTGCTTGGTGGGGAGGAGAGTCTCCTCCTGCTCGATAACCATGGTCACAAACAGCCTTATCTCCATCTCGCTAAAGTTGGGCTGCCTGGTAGCCATGTTGATGTGTGCGTTATGTTGGGGTGGGGGTTCTTCCTGGATCCAGTCGCACGTGGTCTGCAGGTCATAGGTTTGGGGACGTTTTCAGATTTACAGGTGTATAGGGTGGCTGGGCAGTATGTGTATGGCCTACATGTGTGCATGGTTCAAGGCAAGCCGGTAGGCCACCACTTAGACGTGCTTTACCGGCCATACGCTGATTCTACAACACCCTGTACGTGTCTACGCGGGGTTGTAGAAGCGGGCCTCTGCATGTACACCATATGTGGCGACATGCACAGGGCTGAGATGTGTCCCTTTCAGAATCAGGCTCCATGTATACATATGAAAAATAAACCCCAGCTTGAAGAGGGGGAAGAGAGAGAAACGACCCATAAGATAAAGAAGAGTTCCAATAGGGGTGCAAAAAAGAGCACTCACTGCGGTTCATCTCGAAACTGAGATGGACTAAATCCACTGAGTAAAGCACAGACCTTGAAAACACTGCAGGATAACTATGTACATAATATAGAGAATCGATAAAAAATATATAAAATCACACTAATATTTAAAAAGGAAAATGTTCTTTTCTGGATAAGAAACATGCATAAAATCGTAAGTAAAAATGCTGCAAAGTGCCAACATAAAGGTCAAGTCAAAATAGTTACATACTGAGTTACCTCTAGAACCTTCAGAAAACCTTGCCATTGCTTAAAAGCAATTTGAATGTACCAGAAAGAGCAAGGGTATCCGCAGACTACCAGGAGAACACAAAAGAAGCAGAACCCGGACTGACAACAATAATAAGAAAACCTTGCTTATTGCGCCCCAATAAACAAGGTTTATTGGGGCGCAATAAAAGCAATTTGAACCATTCCATAACGTTAAAAAATGGTAATGCTAAAAATCCAATAAAATGTAATAGAAAAGTAAATAAAAAAGGTACTTGCATAGGTCTGATTACCGTAAAAGGTATCAAGTCAGCATATAGAGTGAATGTTGGCAGATGAAAGATGCTATTTAAAGAATGTTTGGGTGCCAAGCCAGCAGATGAAAGACACTATTTAAAGAAAACTTGAGCGCCAAACTGCGATGAGGTTTTGGCATAAGAACAAGACACGCTGTCAACCAGACCACCTTGTTCTATATTACAAAAGGGGTGCAAAACCATAAAATAAGAAGAAAGGAAAGTGAAAACCTAATGAATCCCATATTAAAATCCAATACAAAAACGTCATTTAAAAAGTACTGATAAAAGTCCTGATAAAAGGTTGCCATAGCAATGAGACGTGCTGTGCAACAAACTCTCCTATTGTGCAATAGAAAGCATATTAAAACTATACTAACCAATGCAAAAAATTAAAAACAGGTAAAAACAAATAAAAACAAAAATAAAAATAACTCCAGAAATAGGAACGAAGGCAGGCAGTCAACTGCAGTGAGTATAAAGCCAGCCGAATGAGCGGACAAAGCAATTGTCGGCACCATACATTGTGGAGATGAAAAAGGCATTGATCAAACTGCACTGAAGGGCTATAATTGGACTGCACAAAAAGGCTGCAGCATAACTAGAAACAAATGGCCCGTGGAAAGTGGAATCATCATCCTCGTACAGTAGCAGTGGCTTAAAAACATAAAAAGCAAAGAAGGTATATAGATAAAAGTAGGGAGTGGAGAAGTAACCTAATGATTAAAGCAGTAAGCTAAGAACCAAGGAAGACAGGTTCAAATCTCACTGATGCTCCTTGTGATGTTAGATTGTAAGTCCTTCAAGGAAGTGGGAACTATCCAGTTTACCAGTCTTGAAGGACTACCAAAAGGGACTGCTACAAGGAAATAGATCAACACCTGTGAGTATTAATCCTCTGAAATAAACTCTAAATCTTAGGAGAAAAAGGGAATTCTTTGGGTTAAAACTGATAGATCTGTTTATTTTAGAATTCAATGTTTTTGCTGAAACAGTCAGGTCTTAGTACCACCAAAGAGCTTTGTATTTAAGCCAAAGCAGAGTATAGCTTAGTATAGACAGAAAATTAAGGGGTATGTTTACTAAACCGCGCAATTGTGCGGGTCGCACTTGAGCGTGTGCTAAGGTACATTAGCGCACGCTTATAGTACATTTTTGTGCCCCGCACACGTGCGCGCTGCCCTAACGGGCCCACACAAGTGTGTGGCGCGCTGAAGTGTGATAGAGGCGTGGAAAGGCATTCCGAGGGCGGAGGAAGGCTCCCGAGGGGCGGAGGGACGGGGTCAATGGGTGGAGAGTGGGAGGGGAGAGGCTCCCCGCACAGGAGCGGGGCTGAAAATCAAGCTAAAAAATACCGCGAGTGAAAACCTCACGTTAGAGCCGATTTAAAGGGAAGAGAAACCATTTCCGTCAGCAATGTACAGCAAAACCGGGGAAACCTACAAAACGTGAGCAGTGTGATACATGTGTACAGAACAAAATAGCAAATAAAAATTAAAAATGACCCCAACAAAATTCTAAAAAATTATAATCCAGCTGGGCAACAGTGATATCAATGGGCAACAATAAAAAACACTCCCTGTAAAGCTCCAAAAAAAAAGAAATGATTTTTGGAAGGGTCTACGCTCCGTAGACCCTTCAAAAAATCATTTCTTTTTTTTGGAGCTTTCCTGGGAGTGTTTTTTAATGTTGCCCATTGATATCACTGTTGCCCAGCTTGGTTATGTTTTTGCCCCTTTTTTCGAGGTCATTTTTGAGGTTTATTTGCCCTTTTGTCTCCATACAAGGCGAATGAGCCCACAGTAAAATTGTGCAGAGCAGGGTTTCTGACCCGTTCGGCCAGGATTCCTATCTCCACGGACTGCACTATCTCTGTGGCCACAGTGTGGTGCAGCAGATACAGCCAGTACCTGTAGAATCAGAGGGTCACAGGTTCAAATCCCAGCTGGGGCTTCTGTCAACCCAGTCCCCAAATTTTACCCACAACTAAACAGAGATAGTAAAGACACTCCTTTATTGCAGAGAACATAAGCATGGTTCAAACACCTATATTTTACCCTACACCGCATACACACCATAACAATGGGCATTATCTACAGCCGAGTCCCCCAAATGCAGTCCTGGAGTGCCACAACTCAATCAGGTCATATGTTGTTTCCAAGATAAGGACATGTCAGCATGTTGGCGGAAGGGTACAGGTGGTGGAGGGGGCAGTGGCTGCTAGCCACAGCAGACAGTGGCCTAGCCCTGTGCAGGCTGGCACCGTCCACTAAAACACAGGCTCTGTCGGATGTACAGTCATGGACTCCCCAGGGAATGCAGCTTATCTGTGGCAACACAGTGGTGCAGTGCACACAGACAGTGTGTGCAAGAACAGAAGGTCACAGGTTCAAAGGCCAGCTGGGGCTACTGCCAATCCAGTCCACATATATTTTCCCACAACTAAACCGTGATAGTAAGGACAAACCTTTATTGCTGAGAACATACGCATGGTCAATACGCCTATATTTTACCCCACCGAGCACAGACACCATAAACAGCCGCATTACCTAGAGCAGAGTCTCCCAAATGCAGTCCTGGAGAGCCACACACCATTCAGGTTCCATGCTGCCTCTAATAAAGATGCCTGTGCTGCATATCTATGCACCACCCCCATGGTATGCAGATGTAGCTCATGCATATTCATGAGGGACAGCATGAAAACCCGAACAGTGTTTGGCACACCAGGACTGGAGTTGGGAACCACTGCCGTAAAGCAGCAGCCAACAGGGGCAGATACACCCACACCCACACCCACAGGCCCCATTGGCCAATGCCTCCTGGAGAGGCAGGACATTGGGCCCTGCGTGCATCTCCCAATACTAGCACTTGCATACCTTAGCAATGCAACCCTACACCTGGGTATACGGTACACAGCTCTCAAACGTTTGCTATGAGTACTGGCAGATAGAAATTCCTACGTTAAGCACAGTTTGCTGATTGAGCTCCATCATAACAATCATTCTGATGTCTGCGGAGTGTGCTTCAGGTCTGGTCTCTGACAGTGTTTACCACCCTGGGGAGTGACCCCCAACAGTATTGCGTACCATATCCATGCCTGTACTATGCCCAGGACTGGTGTGGTGGGCATGGCTGCTGAACTCCTCTATAGTAGTACAATGCTGGCATAGGTGTCGGAGGGTGTGTCTGTCTATACAGCAGTGGTTCTGAACCAGTCCTCCTTGAACCCCTAGGCCAGTCGGGTGTTCGGGATATCCCTAATGAATATGCATGAAATATATATGCATTAGAGATATCCTGCCAACCTGACTGGTTTGTGGCCCTCTAGGGCTGGATTTGGAGACCCCTGCCTTACACCTCTGTCATTTACGATTGTGAGTGGGCAAGGTGCAGATGTCCAAGACATCAAAAAGGTTAAATAGAATTTGTCACATGCCGCTTTGCTTCTCACCACCACCAAAATATTGTCTATTAGACAACTTTTTGGTGGTGGTGAGAATTGAGGAGGCCTGTGACACATTCTATCTACCCTTTTGATGTCTAAGACATCTGCACCTTGTCCACTCACAATCTTAAATGACAGAGATGTAAGGCAGGGGTCTCCAAATCCAGCCCTAGAGGGCCACAAACCAGTCAGGTTGGCAGGCTTTCTCCAATGCATATATATCTCATGCATATTCATTAGGGCTATCCTGAACACCCGACTGGCCTAGGGGTTCAAGGAGGACTGGTTCAGAACCACTGCTATACAGTGTGTGGTGGCTGCAAACACCTTCCACAGCCCAAACTGCCAGCACTGTTGCCAGTATTGGCCTGCCAATGTGCATAATGAGGAGCAAGGTACCATGGGTATAGCCCGGACAGGGTGGCGGGGCCAGGGTGCATCTGGACAGGGCATAGGGCACTGACTGGGACATTTTAGTGCCCGGCCACCACCTACACAGACAGGGTGACCTCAGTATGTCCTGCTGGGAGATCACTCTCACCCTGACTGTTCAGTGACGACAGCATGGCTAGGCACCCCCATAGTGCTATATAGTATTTCTCTCATGTGATATTTATGGGTTTCTTTTTGGGGCCCAGTCACTGATTTATCTGCTTGTGTGTGCTGCCATCCCAGTTCTGGGTGCATGCATGCATTTCCACCAGGAACATGCACTATGGATTAACTAGCAGACTGTTTGCAGCTGGTATGTGTCTTGATGGAGCACCTTGCAGGGTGCAGCGACTGAAGGCATGCTGCAGGAGAATATCAGATAGTGGTGGGGTTCTGCTTAACATATACAGGCCTAATGTCTGTCTGCTATTGTGTGATGGTTATGTACAGAGCTGCATTGACTGCCCTGAGGGGTGTCTTTTCCCCAGCAGGACAGGGGTTGATGGTCCTCTCTACTGCCTCCATTGCAGGGAGGTAGAATGTGGATCTGTTGATGGAAGAACCTGTTTGCCACCCTCAGCCCTGGAGGAGGAGGAGGGGGGTAATTCTTCTAGGGTTCCATAGGGGCAACACCTGACTGGGACAGACAAATATAGCCAAGGTGCTTCATGCAAAAACTACCTATCTCACACATTAACACTGCTTTGCACCTGCAACATGGCCTCTTTCAGTTATGGAAGGTGCTGTGGACCTGGTGCTGGGCGCCTCACTGCACCCTCAGGGTGAGCACAGTACCCGCACAATGTGATGGTGTTTAGCTACTCTGTGCCAGTAAAACAGAGGCCGAGGTGCTGTGGGGGTGCACATGGTCACTTCCCCCTACCAGGCCGAGGTGCTGTGGGGGTGCATACCCCATCTTGTGTTTATCTGTGGACAGCTGATTTGCATGTGCAGTGCATCATGGGTACGGGTGGGCTAACCCTATCTTGGTGACCACAGCAGACTGTCTGTGTGGTGACATGCAGGCTCTCTACAGCCAGCCAGGGGCTTGCTAGCAGTTATAGAGCTGTAGCCCAATGGTTACTTCACTGCCTGTGAAGCCAGAGGTCATGGGTTCAAACCCACAGTGGGGTTCTTTGATAGGGCTGGCCAAAGCATTATCTCTTTTTAATGTACATTTTTCCTGCCAGCAAAAACACCCTCAGCGTACTGTACCCATAAGGTGCCTCTGAGGGCGCTTTATAGGGCGCCCTATAGGGCACCTTATGGTTCCCGTCCATATAAGGTGCACTATACATTATCCTGTGACGCAATTTATAGGGTGCCCTGTAGGGAACATTTTAGGGTGCCGTGGCGGACAGTGCACTTTATAATGTGCCCTATGGAGTGCCTTATAGGGTGCCTTATACGGCATTTTCAATTACGGCACATGAGGGCGTGTTTGCTGGCAGCAATTAATAAAATAAAAATAAAGTGCTGCAGGAAACAAAATGTACATTGCAAAGCTGATGCTTCAGACAGCCTTACGTATTAGGCACCCTGAGGAGCAAACTCATGACCCCTGTATCAGCAGTCAGTGCCTTAACCATTGTGCTCCACTGCTGCTCTTCCTTGCATGTCAGCGCACCTACTTATGCTTTTCATTCCTTACACTGCACAGTGCTGCCATCAAAAACAGTACTCTGACCTTGCGGTACCTCATACGGCACCCTATAAAGCGCCCTATAAGCAACATTCTAGGGTGCCTTGGTGGACAGTGCACTTTAAAATGTGCCATATGGGGCGCCTTATGTTAACACGCTTTGAGAGTGCGTTTGCTAGTAGTGATAATTAAAATAAAAATAAAATGCCTCCTAAACCAATCTTCCCCATAATATGTAATGCCTCAGCCAGCCTTGTTTATTGGGCACTGTGGGGGATTGAACCCCTGATCCCTGCATCATTGGTCAGTGTCTTAACCATTGTGCTGTGGTGCTGCTCCTGTGTTTGTACATCAGCGCGCCGCCTTATGCCTCCCAATATTAAAATGCCTCCTAAAGCAATGGCGCGCCGCCTTATGCTGCCCAATATTAAACTGGCTCCTAAAGTAATGCCTCAGCCAGCCATCTTCATTGGGCACTGTGGGGGATTGAATCCCTGCTTCCTGCACCATTGGTCAGTGTCTTAACCATTGTGCTGTGGCTCTGCTCTTCAGCTAGCACATCAGCGCGCCACTTATGCCTCCTGCGCAGCTTTCTCATGCGCTAATGTGTGGGTCACACATGGGTGCCGCGCACCTTAGTGCATATTTAAATCACGTTTTTTCTTTTTCAGAAAGAAATTCCCACTCCTTATATGGCACCCGCACACTAGCGCGGCCCGCACATTAGCGGGGTTTTAGTAAACATACCCCTAAGAGTAAATAGACTCTGATATATTTTTCTAGAGATTTTCATTTCAATCAAATCAGAGTATAGCTTCAACATAGAAAGTTAAATAGAGTAAATAGTTACTGAAATAAAAAGTTGTTTCTAGAGAGCTTTTTATCTAAATCAAATCATAGCTTAACATACAGGTAGAATAGTCCTGAGTAGGAAGAAATAAACTTGTTTCTAGTGACCTTTACAAAGTGGCCTTCCAGTTAGAAGGCTGTAGTCAAACACATGTAGACATCCTTTCGGTATCCTTTTGGGGTTTTCTTTCATGGATCCTTGTTCCCCACCCTTCCTAAATTATGCTTGCATTTCGGGCAGTTCTCGTTCCAGGTATGACTGTAGTCTCCACTGAATGATGTTGAATAGAATCTTGCGGGCGTGTGGAATCAGAATAATTGTATCTTTATTTTAATCTGCTTTATAAGGCTCTCATATCGAGGAAGGGATTATAGAATTTAGTAGCTACGTAGATTGGACAGGTCATATGGTCCTTATCTGCCATCATTGTCTATGTTTCTGTGTTTTTATGAAGTCTTATGGGAAGAACCATACTGAAAACAATATCTAGTTAAACAACATTTTAGAGCCATAAAGATAAAAATCAGCATTTTCCTCCTTACAGGGATCTAACAAAGGCACTCAAGATTCCCCCAAATTACCAATGATCCGGTCAGCCCAACCACTAGCAAAACTTAGGTGGAGGGGGCAGCAATGAGTGGCTGCAATCAAAGCAAAGCAATGGGTCCTGGCAGCCCCACATCAGTGCATCCTTTATTTATTTAGCTGTATTTATATCCCGCTTTTCACCAGGTCAAAGTGGTCAATTGGGGGATACATTTAACACGAGGGGATATGAGACACATACACTAATACTTACAGGGAACATGGGCAATGGAGGGTTAAGTGGCTTGCCCAAGACCACAAGGAGTGCCTACAGGACTAGAAATCCCAGTACCTCTGGCCTGAGATTTCTGTCCCCAGGTGGGACTTAAACCCCCGGCCCTCCGGCCTGAAGTACCTTGTCCTAACCACTAGACCACGCCTTTGACCTACAGGAAGTATGGACAATATGCAAAGAGACCATTTACCCTTGTAAGTGGCTTTTTGAAAACTCCTTCATTGTGTATATAGTTACAAAACAAAGTTTAATATTTAAAAGTGTGATGTACAAGTATGCATTTTATAGAATTCTTCTGGGAGAGATGGCATTGAGACGATTAAAATTGAGTTCAAGAAACAAAATCCGGGGGGGGGGGGGGGGGGGGGGGGTGAGAGGAGGAGTTGCTAGGATCTGAAAGCTAATTGCAAGGGGGCACAAAGTTGAAGTTTAGCCTAGGGTGCCTAATACCTTTGCATCAGCCGTGCCAATGATTAACTTTTTCCCCCTTTCTGTGAAATTGAAAACTGTGATGGAGTCACTGAAAGGCCAGAAGCTATAGCGGGAAGCCTAAATTATTGGTCAGCTTTAGAAAAAACTGAAAAGATGCATAAAATATCTTATTTATTAATACTGGACTAAATTTACTAAAGTGCAGTAGCATCATAAATATGCACTCTTAGTAAAATAGGTCCCTTTGCATAAAAAGAGACCTTCAGTAACTAATGTGCTTTAAGCGTGTTAGCATGCAGTAAAACTGTTGCACCTTTTAGTAGATCTGGCCCACAGTGTTATCGGATACTTGCATAGCGGAAGAAACTGTGGCTGAAAAAGAAGAGATTGCATGTTTTTGGTTGGCCAAACAAAAGTCTGGACCTAAAGCCTATTGAAGTGAGCTGTTCATGTAGGGAAGCTCTCAGATGTCACAGAGCTGAAAGAGTTCTCTATGGAAAAATAGACAAAAGTCCTCAATTGTAATGTGAGATAGTGATCAACAGTTACAGGAAATGTTTAGCTGAGGTTATTCTTGCTCAAGAGGTGCCACGAGTTACTGTATGAAGGGTTCACATACTTTTTCATACAAGGATACTTATTGTTGAGTCTCTTTGTTGAGTAAATAATCAAAATGAATTCTTTTTGTCTGAGTTTTTACTCAATGGGAATATCTTTTTCTTTTATCAGGGAGTGGATTAATTCCTCTAACATACAGACCATCCTAGGGGGTTCACAAACTCTCAGCACTGTATATTTTAACAAAAAAAGAAATTAAGCAAATTGAAAAATAACATGCAACAGGATTCTGTATTCCATACATACTGTAAAATGTGACTGTCTACAGATTCTAAATATCTGACAATACTGATTTATATTTTATGCTATCAAATGCATACCTGTTTATCATATTTGAAATAGGATCCCATTATGAGCCCTCTATAACATAAATGAGTAAGATTCTGGCGCCCCTGTTCTTAAGTAAGTCCCTGTATAGATCAGCAGTTCACAACGAATGTGGGGAACACACTGGTGTATCTCCAAGAACTGGGAGATGTGTCACCAAGAATTTTACATCTATAGTAAGCCCATGCTTTCTTCAGCAACCATGTGTGTCTGCAGGCTGGGAAGAGCACAAAGCAGGGAGCCAGGTATTTGAAATGTACATAGCATGCTGCAGAGTGGAAGAGCAGCCTAAGGGTTACAGCATGGGCTTCGGAACCAGGAGACCAGAGTTCAATTCTCACTAGCACTCCTTGTGGCTTTGGGCAAGTCACTTAACCCTCCATTGCCTCAGAAAAATCCATGTTATTAATGTACATTACCAAGTTTATGCTACAATGTAAACTGCTTTGACTGAAATGATAGAGTATAAAAAACCTCTTAATAATAAATAAAAATAGCAGCTCCATAACTCTGCTTCCTCCCACTCTGTTATCACCAGCCGAAGCTGGAAAAGTTGCATATCGCTTCCCTGCCGTCTTTTCCCCCTAGCAATCAGCACCATTGTATTCTAAACCTATCCATGCTTCTCCCACAATTACCCCAGCTACCAACCTTGGTGGAAATGCAGCTTCCTGCTCTTTCCTCATGGCCCACCCCTGCTATTTTCTTCTCATTTATGCTCCTCCCTCTCTTTCCACATCTCTGTGGGATTCTCTTCTGGCTACTATTTCTGAGGCCTCACTCCTTTATCCTAATCTTCTGATCCTAGGAGATTTCAACGTACACGTCGATTTACCTTCTTCGACAAGGGACCTCTCTTTTCTCACTTTTCTATCTGATATGTCCCTACGCCAATTTGTCTCCTTCCCCACCCATGTTGCAGGCCATTCCCTGGATCTCCTTATTACCTCCAACTCCTCCTCCATCCCTCCCTCTTCTCTCTCCTCCCTACCCCTTCCCTGGTATGATCATTTCTGCCTTCTTTTTTCTATTCCCATCTGGCCTTCTTCGACAGATTCTTCAGATCCTTCCTCAAGGCTCCCAAACAATGCCTCTAATTCTGGCTTTACCTCTTCAGTACCAACCCGTAAGCTTACGGCTGATACGCTCCTTCAATTCCCTCCTTCTGCTTCCATATTCCCCAGCGCCTTTGCTCCACTCTCTGTTGATGCACAAGCCCATCTCTGGCATTCTTCTTTGTCCTCTGCCCTTGATGATATTGCCCCTCTTCGTTCTCGCCTACCCCCCCCCCCCGCCGCTGCCCCGGCATCCCTGGTTTCATCCCGGCCTTCTCCTGCATCGGAAATATCTTCGTCGAGCGGAACGCCTTTGGCGTAAGCGCCCGTCCTCCACTACTCTCCTCAATTTCCAATCTTGTCATCGTCACTACCGTACCCTCCTCCACTCGGCGAAACGTAACTATTATTCCAAGCTTATTTCTTCTTCTTCGAATTCCTCCCGGCAATTATATTCTATTTTTTGTTCCCTCACGGCATCCCATTCTGCCTTACCTCCCCTTCCCCCTCCCTCTTCTGCCTCTCCTGACCCTCCTTCCCTTGTCTCCTTCTTTGTCTCCAAGGTCCAAACCCTGCGCCAGTCCTTCCCCTCCTGTCCTCCCCCCCTCTCTCCTTTAGCTGTGTCTTCCCCGTCCACCCCTCTTTCTCCTTCCCCTTCTACCCTGTCGCAAGCACTACCCTGGCGGTAAGTAGCGATCAGGGCAGGTCGGACACAACTGTATAGGGAGGAGATTGGCCAGTAATCCAGAGGCCCAATTGGCTTTTGGTCCTGTTAGTTTCCTGGATCCTAATCTTCCAAAGAATTCAACTGCACAAGTGGTGGGAAAATAAAGGCTTTTATTTCCCTTTCACGCCAGGGTTCAAAGGATTGGGCAATAACAACAACGCAAATGTCCTTACTTCAGGTAAGAAAAAGTAAAACAAAAGTTTAAAGCAAAACTGTTACTTTCACAGTAGCGCTGGTATTCACACAACAGGAATGTTCTAGGCAGCAACACATACAGCTTACAAGCCTGGCAAAGATTCTAGGCTTCCCGTGGTACAGTACGTACAGTCCATTTCTGTATCTGAAACCTCATTTGCCAGTTCCACTTGCATTGGCTCATAGGCGGAAGCCTCTGACTCTGAGTCCCTAGGTTCAGGTAGGTTATAGTCAGGCTTCTTATATAGCTCTTCTAGCACAGTCCAATGTTCTGGGTAACTCGTAGGGCGTCGGCTCTGTGCTGTTTTGTATGGAGGAAATTCCTCTCTCCTTAGAGGTTTTATGGCAGTTTTATAAAAACATTTATTATTCAAACCTTTCTTATCAGGTAAACTTTTCCTATAGCTTGTATCATAAAAAGCTTTACCTTGGGAATTTGGCTTCTCTGTTTCACGTGAAGGTTGAGGCCTGCACCAGTTTCTCCGTTGGCTTGCCTGTACAGCACGGCTTAGGTCTTCAGGCTGTGACCCTGTTGGTTTTGGACAACAGTTGCAGCAATGCCTTTGCCACTCTGGGCAAACAGCTTTTACTCCTCTGTGAGCTGAGACCTTCCCAGGTTCCTCCTTAGCTCTCAGGCAATCACCTTTCACTCTGGGTGATCTTCTGGCAGTGGAATATACAGGTTTGCACTCTAACCTCTTTTCCTCTGTCTTGCCTCCCTTCCTGCTGCACGCTGTCCTGCTGCATTCACTCTTGCTGCCTCCTCTCCAGCCGTCTCTCCAGCTGCCTTCACCGCTGCCTTTCCCGCTGCTCTCACTCCATCTGCCTGCTTTCCAGTCTTCCTCCTTAAGAAGTCCTCCTGTGCTCGAGGATTGGAAGCTGGCTGGCATTACCTCATGATCAGTGGGGCGTGGTTCCTCAGTCACTCTGGAGTCCCTCTTGCTCCATCTATCTGGTTCCTCCAGATATTGCAGCTTGTATGTACCTTTTTCTCTATTTAAAGCATTTTCCTTTCTCTCAACCAGGTCTGCTGGGTGACACATCCCCCTTCTTAAAATATTACGGGCTGGGGAAGCCTCTTCCACACAGCACGTAATATGTGACATGGCATCCGCGTTAAAATGCAGCTTCCCTGCCCGGTGCTCCACTCTAAAATCGTATGGCTGCAAAGCCATATACCACCTAGTTAGGCGGTTGTTCTCATTCTTCATGGTGTGTAACCATTTCAGAGGGGCATGGTCCATGATGAGGACGAACTTCCTCCCTGTCAAGTAGAATTTTAAGGCTTCGATGGCCCACTTGATCGCGAGACATTCCCTCTCGATCGTTGCATATTTTCTCTCAGCAAGTGACAGTTTTCTACTGAGGAACATAATAGGGTGTTCTGCTCCTTCTTGTACTTGCGAGAGAACAGCACCCAGACCTGTCTCTGATGTATCAGTCTGTAAAAGAAAGGTTTGCTGGAAATCTTCACCACGCAATATAGGTGCCTGACATAATTTTTCCTTTAAATCTTGAAAGGCTTTCTCTGCTTCTGCCGACCATTGTATTACATTTGGCGCATTCTTCCTTAACATTTCTGTAAAAACAGCGCTCTCCTCCGCAAAGTGCGGTATGAAGCGTCGGTAGTAACCAATGAGGCCAAGGAAACTTCATAGTTGTTTCTTGTTTTGCGGTACGGGGAACTTCCTTATGCTTTCCACCTTGTCCAGTAGCGGGCGTACTGTGCCACGTCCCACAAGGTGACCCAAGTATTTGACCTCTTTTGCAGCAAAGGTACATTTTTTCAGGTTTAACGTTAACCCCGCCCTCCTCATGGCTTCTAAGACTGTTCCTACTTGATGAAGATGTTCTTTCCACGTGGTACTGTGGATCACCACATCATCCATGTAGGCCCTTGCAAAAGTTTGATATGGTCGGAGAATAATGTCCATCAGACGCTGGCACGTGGCTGCTGCTCCGTGCAGTCCAAAGGGCATCCTACGGAATTGGAACAGGTCTAGGGGTGTGCTAAAGGCAGTTTTAGGTTTAGCATCACGTGTTAGAGGCACCTGCCAATATCCCTTGGTCATGTCTAACGTTGTGAGGAACCTCGCCTGTCTGAGCCGGTCTAACAACTCCTCGATTCGAGGCATCGGGTTGGCGTCGAATGTAGATACTGCATTCACTTGGCGGAAGTCTATGCAGAATCGCATAGTACCGTCAGGTTTAGGTACTAGTACCACTGGGCTGCACCAAGGACTATGCGATTCCTCAATGATGTTCAACTGTAGCATCTCCTGCACTTGATCGATGACTTCCTGCCTCTTTGCTTCTGGTAATCGATATGGCCGTTGTCGAACAATTTTTCCCGGCGGGGTGAGTATCTCATGTGCGACTAAGGTGGTTTCTCCTGGTATAGGAGTTAGTACATCTTTAAACTCCTCCAACAGTTGGGTCAACTCCTGTTTTTGCCCTAAGGAGAGTTCCTCACCGATCTTGGGTGTAGGGCAGTCTTTGCACTCATCTATTCGGGGACCAAGATCTTCCTCTGGGGTTTCACTCCCAACAGCGAGATAGCCCTCCATGTCCCCCTTCCCAGTAGAGCCAAAACCTCCCATTCCCCGGCTCATTGGGGTTAGCCTGGTGACCTCTTCAAGGCGTGGGAATCCCACTCGTTCGCAAATCAGTTGCGCTATCCTGTCCCCCACTTTGACCTTAAAGTCTTCATTCGACCAGTTGCAGAGAAGAACTTTCAGTATGCCCCTGTAGTCTGGATCGACTACTCCGGCTGCCACATCAATGCTGTATTTGGCGGCGAGTCCGGATCACGGTGCTATCCGCCCATAGCACCCTTGAGGTAGCTCTATCTGAAGATCAGTATTAATTAACATACGCCCCTGTTTTGGGATGACCTGGTCTTCTGCGCTATATAGGTCATAGCCAGCTGCTTGTGCCGATGCCCTCTGAGGACCCTGAGCTTTCTCTGAAGTCTTGCAAAATTTTAGCACAAACTTCTTCATTGGGTCTGCTTGTTCTTTACTGGAGGTTTTCTTTGGCTTTTCCCAAAGCGGGCTAGGAATTATATTATCTGTAGGGCGAATGCAAGTGGCACTTAGCGCTGCTGGTGTAGATAAGCCCTCTTTCAGACTTCTCCTAAATTTGGGCCAATCACGGCCTAATACCAGCTCTTGGGGTAATCTAGGCACCACCGCTACTAGCATTTCTTTCACAATGCCTAGTCCCTTAACCCACAATTTATATACAGGATAGCGGGTAGCTGCTCCGTGTATACATTTTATTTTTACGGTACCTTCTGGCTGATCTGGAACTGATGAACCCTGATCCTTGATCACAAACCATAATCTCCTTGAAATCATAGTTTGATCAGCTCCAGAATCCAGGAGTGCTTTTACATTTATTCCTTGAATCTTTACATTCAATACAAAGCCTTCACGTATTGTTTTTGGGTTCTCCCCCACAAGAACAGTACGTGAATAACACTCTTGTTTCACATGACCCTTTTTACCACAAGAAAAACATCTCTTAGTATTTTCTTTTATCATAGGTTTATAACTTTTTGAACCAGTATACATGGGACGTGAGACATTTTCCAATTTCTGCGCTACCTACTACCAATTTGGGAGTCTCCACCCTGGGTTGGGTGACTCTCTCCGCTTCCAAATATCGCTCGGTAAGAGCTATGGCGTCTGTAGTGGTACGGCAATTTTGCAGAATTAGAAAATTCTGTACTCTACTCGGTATGGCTGACATATACTGTTCCAGGATTATCGCATCCATCAAAGTATCCACATTTTCCTTTTCGGGCTGTAGCCACTTGTTTGCTAGACTACGTATCCTATGGCCTAGGGCTTTGGGCATTTCATCGGCCCTGAGGACAGTAGCTCTAAACATCTTATTATAAGATATAGGGGTAAGACCTAAACGATCTCTAATGGCTGTGACTACCTCCTCATAGGTATTTGCTAGAGCTGGGGGCATCGTCCTATATGCAGCAAGCACCTCCCCCGTGAAGGACGCTGCGAGGCGTATGGCCCACTGCTCAGGTGGCCATTTAGCAGAGCATGCAATTCTATTGAATGAGTCTAGGAAATCATCCACATCGTCATTTGGACTTAGTTCCCTACAACGAGATCATTGCATGTCCAATGTCCACTATCTGGGCTGGTTGGTCCGGTTGCCGTCAGGTTCTCCGCGTTGGCCCTTGCCATCGCCTCTCGCTGATGTGCCAACCAATTCTCCATGGTCTGCAGGACCGGTAGCTGTTGCGCCTGCATGGCTTGAAGGGCTTGCGCTTGGTTTTTCTGTGCGAACTTCGCCTGTTTATCGAACTGGAGTGCCATCCAGGCACAAAGCTCCTTCGGCTCCATACTGCACCTGTATAAAGGGAGACAAGAAGAAAAGAAACCCAAGTGTGGCTCTCCTAAAAAAAGCTTTTCTTTCCTTTTTTTTTTTTTTCCAAACTTCCCCGGATATCCAACACTACTCAGGCTTATCTACGTTTTACCTGACATTAGTGTTGACTCCAGCACTGGAATATAAGTGTTGTCCTGCTCCGCAGTTTTCCACTTCTGGGGTCGCAACAGGATTTCCACCTTTCAGGATTTACGATCCGTTCCGGATTCTGACTATTCCATGCCAGGTTTTCTCCTTCTGCTCCGGTTGACAGCAGATCCGTTCCGGGTTTTGTTTTTACACTCCGGTTTTTCAGATAGTCCAGACCGGGTTTTTATTTTTAAACTCAGGAGTTTTATTTTTCTTTTCTTCTGCGGTTGTAGGCTCCAATCCAATATCCAACAACTATGCCATTTTATGTCGTGAGCACTACCCTGGTGGTAAGTAGCGGTCAGGGCAGGTCGGACACAACTGTATAGGGAGGAGATTGGCCAGTAAACACTCCGACCAATAATAAAGAATAATAAGCTAGACTCAAAAGATCCAAACTCATACAGACCTATAGCCAGCATTCCGTTCATAGCCAAAATTATAGAGAAAACAACTCAAATTCAGTTACAGGAACACATTGATGAATACAAACCCCTTGACTCACACCAATTTGGTTTCCGCCCATCCCATGGAGTAGAAACCCTCCTAATCACCCTTATGGACTTCCTCATCAAGGGCACAGATGACAAACAACAAGGCTACCTACTCCTATTTATAGATATCTCAGCCGCATTCGATAACATTAATCATCTAACACTGATCAACAGATTAGAAAATCTAGGAATAGGCGGGACCGTCCTTAACTGGTTCAAATCCTACATTTCACACCGATTAATACGCGTCCAAATTGACCAACAAGCATCAGAAACATTCCCCCAAGGACAGGGAATACCCCAAGGATCAGCCCTATCAGCCCTCCTATTTAACCTGTACCTGCAACCGATAACAAACATATTTAAAAAACACAAGATTAACCACTTTATATATGCCGATGACATCATGCTAGCTACCCCCATAACCATTAAAAACCCTACATATGACTCGCTATCCAAATGCATGGCTGAAACCACCTCCTGGATGGAAACTAACCACCTCAGCATAAACTTCAAAAAAACTGAGGCAATGTTTGTGACAAGATCATCTATGACTGAGAACACCTACCCGGAAATAATCACTATCAACAAAACCTCCATACCTGTCAGAAAACAGGTAAAATACTTAGGAGTATTAATAGACCACACTCTCACCATGTTACCACACATAAAACAAACAGTAAAAACCATTTTCTATAAACTCAAAACAATTCAACACCTAAGGCCACTCCTAGAAACACCAGACTTTAGATCCGTAGTAAGTACACTGATCACCCCTCACTTTGACTATTGCAATAGTCTCCTAATAGGCCTCCCGCAAAAAAGCACCTACCTTCTGCAAAGAGCACAAAACATCTGTGCAAAAGTGATTGCTAAAGCTCCCCTAACAGATCACGTAACCCCTATACTGCTAGACCTCCACTGGCTCCCTATAAACAGTATAATTAAATATAAAATCATCCTAACAACCTATAAACTCATAAACGACATAACCCCCTCACACTTATCCACATTACTGCAATCTCCAACTTCGACAAGGACCCTCAGACAAAACGCGGCCCACTCGCTCATCATACCTAAAACCATCCGCAAAACTAAGAACACCACTAGCTCCAGAGCATTCTCATTCACTGCCCCTACACTCTGGAACGACCTCCCTATTGAACTTCGCACCATAAGAGACCTCTTCCAATTCAGAAAAGAATTAAAGACCTACCTGTTCACTGAACACTTCGAAGTCCCCTACTACCCCAAAGCTAGCTCCACAACAAACCTAACCTGGTCACACATGCACAAACTCCCTTAACCCAAACAATATAAACACAAGCCTCCCCCCCCCCCCACCACTCACACGCCTCAAAGACGACAAAAAAAAAGGAACTAAATTCCAACACCTACACCAATATCTGCCCCACACAACACACACACCACACACTGTAAATATACATTTGTAAAAAGTTTAATGTGTTTGCTTTAATACCTACAAAGTTCTTGCTTTAATACTTAAAAGATGTCTCTGCTTATTGTTTTTCTTTAATATATTTACTGTTCAATGTAAATAGTTGATTTCTATTGTTCTATGTACAATGTTCAATGTAAATAGTTGATTTCTATTGTTCTATGTAAAATGTATACAAACTGTGTACAAGACTGTTAACCTGTTATATGTAAACCGCCCTTGATCTCTGGAAGGGGCGGTATAAAAGAAATAGTTAAATAAATAAAAATAAAATAAAAATAAATAATCCAGAGGCCCAATTGGCTTTTGGTCCTGTTAGTTTCCTGGATCCTAATCTTCCAAAGAATTCAACTGCACAAGTGGTGGGAAAATAAAGGCTTTTATTTCCCTTTCACGCAAGGGTTCAAAGGATTGGGCAATAACAACAACACAAAGTCCTTACTTCAGGTAAGAAAAAGTAAAACAAAAGTTTAAAGTAAAACTGTTACTTTCACAGTAGCGCTGGTATTCACACAACAGGAATGTTCTAGGCAGCAACACATACAGCTTACAAGCCTGGCAAAGATTCTAGGCTTCCCGTGGTACAGTACGTACAGTCCATTTCTGTATCTGAAACCTCATTTGCCAGTTCCACTTGCATTGGCTCATAGGCGGAAGCCTCTGACTCTGAGTCCCTAGGTTCAGGTAGGTTATAGTCAGGCTTCTTATATAGCTCTTCTAGCACAGCCCAATGTTCTGGGTAACTCGTAGGGCGTCGGCTCTGTGCTGTTTTGTATGGAGGAAATTCCTCTCTCCTTAGAGGTTTTATGGCAGTTTTATAAAAACATTTATTATTCAAATCTATCTTATCAGGTAAACTTTTCCTATAGCTTGTATCATAAAAAGCTTTACCTTGGGAATTTGGCTTCTCTGTTTCACGTGAAGGTTGAGGCCTGCACCAGTTTCTCCGTTGGCTTGCCTGTACAGCACAGCTTAGGTCTTCAGGCTGTGATCCTGTTGGTTTTGGACAACAGTTGCAGCAATGCCTTTGCCACTCTGGGCAAACAGCCTTTACTCCTCTGTGAGCTGAGACCTTCCCAGGTTCCTCCTTAGCTCTCAGGCAATCACCTTTCACTCTGGGTGATCTTCTGGCAGTGGAATATTCAGGTTTACACTCTAACCTCTTTTCCTCTGTCTTGCCTCCCTTCCTGCTGCACGCTGTCCTGCTGCATTCACTCTTGCTGCCTCCTCTCCAGCCATCTCTCCAGCTGCCTTCACCTCTGCCTTTCCCGCTGCTCTCACTCCATCTGCCTGCTTTCCAGTCTTCCTCCTTAAGAAGTCCTCTTGTGCTCGAGGATTGGAAGCTGGCTGGCATTACCTCATGATCAGTGGGGCGTGGTTCCTCAGTCACTCTGGAGTCCCTCTTGCTCCCTCTATCTGGTTCCTCCAGATATTGCAGCTTGTATGTACCTTTTTCTCTATTTAAAGCATTTTCCTTTCTCTCAACCAGGTCTGCTGGGTGACAACCCCTATCTTATCTCACTCCTGGTCCTCTTTTGAGATGGTCTCCCCAGTTGTTCTCCAAAACACTTTTATTTCCATCCGCAAAACAACTTGCCCAGCTGATCCCATTCCCTCCTGTTGGCTTCTGGAACCTTCTCTATCCCTCTCCCCTTATATTCTTTCTCTCTTCAATTCTAGTCTATCCTCCGGTATCTTCCCTACACCTTGGAAGCATGCCATTGTTCGTACAATCCTGAAATCCCGCACCTCCGACCCCACTGTCCTCTCCAATTGGCGCCCTGTCTCTAATCTCCCATTCCTGTCCAAATTTCTTGAGAAACTTGTTTTCCTTCAGCTCTCTGCCCACCTCGAAGTCTCTCTTGTTCTCCACCCTCGGCAGTCTGGTTTTCGTCCCGGTCATAGCACGGAGTCTATCCTTCTCTCTCTTCTCAACGAATTGCATGCTGCTCACGATCGTGGTCTTCTCACTCTTGCTGTCTCTCTTGATCTTTCTGCAGCTTTCAATTTGGTGGACCATCGCACTCTTCTCGTTCGTCTTCAAGACGCTGGCCTTTCCGGCATGGTTCTTCATTGGTTTTGTTCTTTTCTCTCCTGTCGCTCCTTTTCTGTAGTGGTTGGGTCCTCTTCTTCAGCTCCCACCCCTCTTTCCTGTGGTGTGCCTCAGGGATCTGTCCTTGCTCCCCTCCTCTTTAATGTCTTCCTAGCCCCTCTTGCTCTATTAATCCAGCAGTTTGGTATCTCCGCGTACTATTACGCGGATGATATCATTCTCTTGCACCATACTGACTCCCTTGTGCCCGATATCTCTCCCCTTAACCTTTGCCTCACTGCTGATGCCTCTTGGTTCACCTCTAATTTTCTCCATGTAAATCCTGCTAAGTCTTTCGCCATCTGGTTCATCCTTGGGAGGCCTTCCTCCACTTGTGCTCCCTCTTTTTCCTCCCAGCCCATTCCTCTTGTTTCTTCTCTCAGGTATCTTGGTGTTATTCTTGACTCCTCTCTCTCATTCAAGGAACATATCTCTTCAATAGTTCAGTGTTCTTTTCTCTCCCTTAAACAGCTTCGGGCTATGCACCCTTTTCTCTCACCTTCTGCTTTAGCTACACTTATTCTCTCTTTTGTAATGTCCCGTCTTGATTACTGTAATGTTTCCTTAGCTGGCTTACCGCAATATCAACTCTCCCGTTTACAACGCATTCAGAATGCTGCGGTCCGTGTTCTGTCTTTTGCTTCTCGCTACGACCACGTCACTCCCCTTCTTCTGCACCATCATTGGTTACCGGTCTCGTTTCGCATTCAGTACAAGATTCTCACATTTGCACATAGGGTAATTCACACAGGTACCCCTCTCTATCTTGCTGACCTGATTCATTTCCGTACCCCTCATCGTCTGCTCCGTTCTATTCATGTTAATTGCATGTCCCTCCCTTCCACTTCTCAAGCCCACCTTGAATCCACTCGCTCCTCGGCTTTCTATTTTCTGGGTCCTAGACTTTGGAATTCACTTCCCCCTTCCCTCCGCTCAGAGCATTCCTACCAAGCCTTCAAAAAGCAACACAAAACCCATCTTGTTAGTCTGGCATATGATCTCCCTTCCCCGTCCTTGTCTCCCTCCCCCTTCTCATGTTGATGTACCTCTGCTTGCTTTGTTCTTCTATCCTTTGTCTCTCCTCTGTCGCTTTTATTTTTAACTGGCGTTCTTTTCAGTTTCTTAGCAGCCTGTAATTTTAATGTTATTTTAACGATTGTGAACCGCCCAGACGCCACTGGTATTGAGCGGTATAAAAAATGTTTTAATAAACATAAACATAAACATGATCATTGCTGTAGATCCCAATATTCTGGGTGGAAACTAGCCATCGCCAGTGAACTCTGGACCCAGATATTCAATGCTGGGTCCATATCCAGTCACTGGCACTGAAGCTCCGGGTTGGCTGGATAGCGGCAAAGCTAACCAGGCAGTGGAGATATTCAGCTGCTGCCAATTAGTTTCAGTGGCGAAAGTTAGGATAGTATTTAAGCCACTGCCTGGTTTGCTGCCCCCATTCTACCCCTGGAATGCCTCAATGCTAGCCATTTAACATCAGGGCATCTTGCATCAGCACATACAAATATCTCACTAAATAGCCCAGCTACTGCAGTTATCAGGTCTGTTAGCCACATTAATAGCATTGAATATCAGGCTGGTAGAGTTTTACTCCTTCCCCTGTGGTCATGATCATTGCCATTACTGGCTGCAGAGAAAGAAGAGATGACTTGAGCAGCCCTCCGACACTCTTTCTCCTTCTGCCAACTCTGATTGTTGGGTGAAAAGGGTGAGTTTTTAAAAGGGGGGGAAGGTGTGATGAAAGGGGAAAGAGAAAGAGGACATGCATAGGAATGGGGAGCATGGGGGACTGAGAGAGATGGGATGAGCTTGGTGCAGTGGAATTGCCATAGAAAGGGAACACTGGGGGTAGCAAGTGGCCCTCCCTCAGAAAACCTCTTCCAGGATTGATATTAGGTGGGGACTTTGGGATTAAATGGGAACTCAGGGGATCAAACAGAAGAATGGGAGCATAGAACCTGAGTAAGGATTCAGGGATTGTGTGGCAATGAGGGCAAGGCATCTAGGTGGGGGTATGTTAAATGGGCTGGGGCTTTTGAGACAAGGCATAGAAGATAGGGAAGGGTGGAGTAGAGCTGGAGTGGAATGGAGAGGAGAGATGCTATGAAACTGTGAAAGATGTTGAAGAGCGGCAGAAGAGGTAAAGAAAGGAATGGGATAGATCTGCGAAGGGATGATAGAAGGTTGAAGTAGAGGAGCTGGACAGGAGCTGAAAGGGAATATCACAAAGCAGAGGGTAAGAGACAGAAGAAAAGAATGAAGGCTGGGGAAGAGAGAGTAGTGACAGGAATTCATCGAGGGCTGGCCAGGGGACAATAGGCAGAAGAAGATCTACGAAGGCTAGGGAAGGGGTTGAGCACAGAGGGCTGGAAATAGGGTTCAAGAGACTGAATGAAAGATATAGGAGAAGCAGAAAGCTGGAGAAAAAGGAAGAAAAAGTGAAAGAGACAGAGAGGAGCAAGAGTGGAAAGGGAGATTGTGGATGTGAGGTTAGAGATAGAGCATTAACCTTTAAAAAGGAGAAAGAGCAACTTTTAAACTAGATAACAGGGGAAGCCGACATTTGCCAAAGAGCGCATGGTTCGGAATAATGTAGGATACTAGCAAAAGATTGAAGTTAGGGCATGGAGTGGAAGAGTGGCCTAGTGGTTGGGGCAAGGTACTTCAGGCCGGAAGGTCGGGGGTTCAAATCCCACTAGAGGACAGCAACCTTGGGCCAGAAGGATTGGGGTTTCTAGTCCCACAGGTGCTCCTTGTGGTCTTGGGCAAGTCACTTAACCCTCCATAGCCCATGTTCCCTGTAAAATAGTTCTCTGTGTGCTGTGCTTTCCTGTCTAATCAATGTGTTTATACCTCAAAAATCTCCTGTCATGATTTGACAATTTCCAATCTGTAATCAAAACTGCTGCTGATCGCTGGAAGTAGCGGTATACAAAATGTATAATAAATAAATAAATAAATATCAACAGAGAGATTCCAATAAAGACAAAAGTAACCCAAATGCCCTTAATACTACTGCTACTATTTAGCATTTATATAGCGCTATGCAGGCAGCGCTGTACAGAAATATAAGCAGAAAGACAGAGCTTACAATCTAGTCAAGACAACACAGAACAATAGACAGATTGGGAAAACAATTATGGTGACACGGAACAATAGTTAATTCGGGATAAAGCAAAGTATGGGGTAAAACAAAGTATGGCAATTACAATTTGGGCAAAACAAGTATGGCATTTACAAAAACCAAGTATGGAATTTACAGTTTTAGACATGACAAAGGATGGGCATCAGGTTAGGACAAAGGGTAGAAGTCAGGATCTGAAAGCGACAGTGAAGAGTTGGGTTTTCAACCCAGATTTGAAGAGGGCCAGGGAGGGTGCCTGGCGTATAGACAGAGCAGATAGAGCTTAAAGATTCCAAATTACCCCTGCCTACCACTAACCAGATTAATATGAATAAAATGCAGCCTCTAAAATGCTTGCATGCAAATGCTAGAAGTCTAAAAAATAAGTTGGGAGAATTAGAATATATAGCACTAAATGAGAAGTTAGATATGATTTGTATCTCAGAGACATGGTGGAAGGAGGACAACCAGTGGGACACTGTGATACCTGGGTACAAACTATATCATAACGACAGAGCAGATCAAATTGATGGAGGGCTTGCACTCTATGTTAGAGAGGGCATTCAGTCAGAAAGGATTAAAGTTTTTTAGGGAACAAAATACACTGTGGAATCTCTATGAATTAAAATTCCATGTAAGAAGAGGAAGGTGATGGCAGTGGGGGTGTACTATCAACCGCCTGGCCAGAATGAACAAATGGATGATGAAATGCTCAAAGAAATCAGGGAAGCTAGCAGAAGTGAAAATCTGGATTACACTGATGCGCCGGCAGCCACTGAGGCTAAACGGGTAGCAGTGATTTTCGATATCACACCGACACCCTAAAGAGATCATTGAATAAACCACGTGACCTCTTCAACTTGGTCAAATCCCTCTCGAAGGAACCATCCCCCGATCCTCACAGTGTGATCCACCCACAAGAATACGCTGACTACCTGCAATCCAAGATCATTCAAACCAAAAAGGAGTCAACAACACAGTTTCAGGAACCAATGGGCCTAACCACACTTGACAAGTTTTCTACACCTTCCACTAAATGCATAGAAGATACCATAGCATCCCTCAACACCTCCACAGCACAGACTGACCCATGTCCAGCCTTCTGGATCAAGGAATTACGTGATGTGTTTAGCCCTTTCATAGCAAACCTAATGAACCTCTCCTTCACAACAGGATATTTCCCCACAACACTCAAGCAGACATCCATTAGGCCACTATTAAAAAACCCCAAGCTTGACCCGCAAAAGGTCGATTCTTATAGGCCAATAGCCAGCATTCCCCTCCTAGCCAAGATAACCGAAAAGGAAGTACAACGGCAAATTCAAAATCACATAGACTCCGCGGCTCCCCTAGATCACTGCCAACATGGTTTTAGAGAATATCATGGAGTCGAGACCCTTCTTACTAGCCTATTCAACGTTATTATCACAGGCATAGACAACATCCACCAAGGTTTTGTTCTCATCTTTTTAGACATCGCTGCTGCGTTTGATTCGGTGAGTCACGAAATTCTCCTTGGAAGGCTGAAAGAGAAGGGCATCTGCAACACTGCGCTAGGATGGTGTGAATCCTATCTGGAAGAAAGATGGCAATACGTGAAGTCTGGATCAGAGGAATCAAAACACTTCCATCAAAAACAAGGTGTAACTCAAGACTCCTCGTTGTCCTCCCTTCTGTTCAATATTTACATGCAGCCCATCTGCAACATCATAAGATCATTTAACGTGAGCTGTTTGATATATGCAGATGACATTCTTTTATACATGCCGTTCTCCACAGCCCAAATGGACCTAGCCCCACTAATAGACTGTTTCAATGCTCTCTCAGCGTGGCTTCAATCACAGAATCTACGCATTCAACATAAAAAGACGGAGGTTCTTTTCATCTCCAGAGACCCCAACTTTACTCCTCCATCCCATGTCAGTGTCAAGGAAGCTGACCTACTAACCAAAGAAACAATAAGGTACCTTGGAGTTACGTTGGACCAACATCTAGATATGAAACACCACATAAGCAACATTGTCAAAGCTGTATATTTTAAAATCCGCACACTCAGACATCTGCGCTCCCTGCTGGACCAAGATGACTTCCGGACCATATACCAAGCGCTAATTCTGCCTCACTTCGACTTTGCAAACGCCATCTTTCAAGGGCTCCCTCAATCCACATTGGCCCCATTACAGCTGGCCATGAATGCTGCAGCAAGGGTCCTACATGGAGCCGCCAGAAGTGACCACGTGACTCCCATTCTCAAACAACTTCACTGGTTACCTATCCATGGGAGGATCATTTTTAAAACCCTACTCCTTGCTTTCAAGGTGATCAAGGGTATTTCCTCCGCCTCACTCACAGACCTTGTTCACATAGTGCCCCCCAACAGAGCCAGAAGATCAATAGCCATAAACCTACTAGTAACACCTAAGGCATCGTCGAAGTGCAACATATCAACCACAAACAGGGCGTTCAGTTTCTATGTACCTAAATGCTGGAATGCCCTACCCCCTGACATTAGGGCTATCACTGATCTTGTGCAGTTCAGGAAGGCACTCAAATTCCATCTTTTCCTCCAATGCTACCCAACCACCAATGCCACATAGACATCCCCTCTGAAGAATTGCCACAGTTATGAAATAACCCTTACTCCTATTATGATATCATTACTTATTGCCATATAATTATTTCATGTATGCATATAGTTGTATATAGTTGACCCCTGTTATCCATGTTTGTACCCCTGTTCGATGTAAAACCTAACAGCTTGTTGTTATGGTCGTTGTGTTATAATGTAAACCGCGCTGATGCCGAATAGTGCGGTATATAAAAAATTTAAATAAATAAATAAATAAATACCCACTTAGCCCTGCGCCTTAAAGGAAAACACTTGTCTATCTTTAAGGCACAGAGGACTAAGCGGATAGCATCGAAAATCACTGCTACCTGTTTAGCCCTTTCCTCCGACCCCGCTCTGCCCCCAACATGCCCCTATACTAACTGCATAGCATTAGGGACTTATCAGGGATTTTCAAAAGGCATTACCATGTAGTTGCCTTTCAAAAATTCTGGATAAGCAATTTACACAGGTAACTAGGGCAGTTATTCATGTAAATGCCTTCAAAAATTGGGCCTATAGTGTATCTGGATTTTCAGAAAGCCTTTGACAAGGTCTCTCATGAGAGACTCTTGGCAAAATTAAAAAGTCATGGGATAGGACACCCCACATAAAGCAGACAACTAAAAAGATAATGTACAAACTAAAACTGTTAAATCAACTCCGCCCTCTGCTCCACCATCATGACTTCCGATCTGTCATTCAAGCTATCATCATGCCCCATTTTGACTTTGCTAGTACTGTTCTACAGGGTATCACAAAACAGGCCTTAAGACAGCTTCAAATAGTCCAAAATGTAGCAGCTAGAATAACTATGAATGTCAACTCAATGGAGCACATTACTTCAACACTTTATGCTCTCCACTTGCTACCCTTTCAAAGCCACAATAATTACAAACTTCTGGTTTCCACTTTCAAATTAATAAATGACATTGCCCCATCATACCTATCCACACTCATTTCTAAGGATACCTTCAACCGAAATCAACGCAACCGGAACAAAAACAAACTGGTTATACCGATGGACTTCACGAAATCCAGAAAAGTAACAAACAACAAAGCTTTCTCTAATGTAGCCCCAAACCTTTGGAATGCTCTACCAGACAACCACAGAGAATTAAATGACCTCCAAATATTCTGCAAAAACCTAAAAACCAACCTATTTTCCATTCATTTTGGCATACAAGCAGAGCACACTATCTTTGACAACCCACCCCCCTTCTTCCTAAATCCTACCAATTGATATACCACTCTACAATCAGCCTAGAGATGTAAATAGTTCTTACTTAGAATTCCCAAGCACGTTTATGTACATAGTTTACATTTATATTTATGTATATAGTTCTACTCCGTTCTTTGTAATTGAATATATACTTGTTATCTGTACAATTCAAATGTTGTTATTTGTAAACCGCGATTGATCTTTTGGAAAACGCGGTAGAAATTTTTTAAATAAATAAAATAGGAGGCAGTGTACTATTGTGGATCAGGAATTGGTTAAAAGATAGAAAGCAGAGGGCAGGGGTAAATGGCCAATTTTCCCAATGGAAAACGATGAATAGTGGAGAATCCCAGGGATCTGTGCTGGATCCACTACTTTTTAACATATTCATGAAATGACTTGGAAATGGGAATAATGAGAGAGGTAATCAAACTTACAGATGACACAAAATTATTCAAAGTTGTTAGAACGCAATAGGATTGTGAAAAATTGCAAGAGGACCTTGATAAGCTTTACGTGATAAGCTTTACCTTGAAGTCATCTTTGACTCCTCTCTCTTCTTCTCCACACACATCTATCTGATAGCTAAGACCTTCCATTTCTTTCTATATAACATCAACAAAATCCGCCCAGTTCTTTCTGAACACACTACTAAGACACTTATCCACTCCTTAATCACCTCCCATCTTAACTACTGTAACCTACTCCTTGCTGGTCTCCCTTTGAATCATCTCATCTGTTCAACACTTTGCTGAGCGGCTAATCTTCCGCCAGCCTTGTCATGCTCATATTACCCCTCTTTTCAAGTCACTTCACTGGCTCCCTATCCATTTCTGCATCCAGTTCAAACTTCTCCTGCTGACCTATAATTGCATTCACTCTGCAGCTATTCACTATCTTTCCTCTCTTATCTTTCCCTACACCCCCCCCCCCCCCACCCCTTGGGAACTCCACTCTTCTGGCAAATCGCTTCCATCTGTGCCCTTCTCTTCTATTGCTAACTCCAGACTTCGCTCATTTCGCCTTGCTGCACCTTATACCTGAAACAAACTACCTGAGTCTGTATGTCAGGAACCTTCTCTGATCCTTTTCAAATCCAGTTGATAACTCAAATCTTCACTGCCGCTTTCAGATCTTGACTCACCTGATCTCCTGTGTTTCCCTTGTGTTGTCTGTCTTGACTAGATTGTAAGTTCTGATGAGCAGCGACTATCTCTTACATGTCTGCGCAGTGCTGTGTATGTCTTTTAGAGCTATGCAAATGCTCAGTAGTAGTCAGTAGTGATAAACTGAAAGATTGGATGTTCAAAAGGCAGATGAAATTTAATGTAGACAAGTGCAAAATTATGCACCCAGGAAAGAACAGCCCAAACTATGGTTACACGATGCAAGATTCCACATTAGGAACCACCATCCAGGAAAACGATTTAGGCGTCATCGTGAATAACATGTTGAAACCCTCTGCCCAGACTGCAGTGGTGGCCAAGAGAATGCTAGGTATCATAAGGAAAGGAATGGAAAATAAAACAAAGGATATTATAATGCCTCTGTATTGTTTCATCGTGCAACCGCACCTTGAATATTATGTGCAATTCTGGTTGCAGTATCTTAAAAAGGATATAGCATTATTAGAAAAGGTACAGAGAACAGCCACCAAAATAGTAAAGGGCAAGGAAGGATACCTTTATGAGGAGAAAGGCTAAAAAGGTTAGGGTTCTTTAATCTGAAAAAGAGACGGCTGAGGGGAGATATGATAGAGGTCTATAAATTAATGAATGGAGTGGAAAGGATAAATGTAAATCTATTGTTTACACCATAAAAACATAGAAAGACTAGGGGACATGCAATGAAGTTACAGTGTAACCAATTTAAAATTAATAAGAGAAAATATTTTTTCACTCAACAAATAATCAAACTCTGGAATTCGTTACCAGAGGACGTAGTAAAAGCTGTTAGTGTAACTGAGTTTTAAAAAGGTTTGGACAAGTTCCTGGAGGAATGATCCATAAACTATTATTGAAGAGGACCCAGAATGCCCACTGCTTGCCCCAATACAACCATCATGGAACCTGTGTCTTTTGGGGAAACTGCTAGGTACTTATGACCTAGATTGGCCACTGCTGGAAACAGGATACTGGGCTTGATGGACTTTGGTCTGACCCAGTATGGCAAATCTTATGTTCTTATGTTCTTAAACAAAAAGTGAAATCTAACTATGAGTGGTGTCACAAGGTAAACCCAGGGGACCCAGAGGAAATGGAGATTAACGGAGAAAATCAGGCAGAACCTGATGAGGTAAACAAAAACATGTCAAATAGTTGCTATGAGCGACCACCGCACACGTGGGAAAAGGGTAAAAAGACCCAGCCAGCATGAGAATGGAGGTTGATTTACCTGATAGGGATCAGCTGAGAAGGGGTGGAACCCGGGGACAGATACATAAGGCACACTCACAAGCAGTGAGAGAGAGTGAGCACGGACAGAGGTGGAAGCAACAACCTCAGTCGTGGGAACGGAGGGAAAGAGAAAGAAACACTATAAGCCAATCTCATCTTCAGGACCAAAGTTGGTGGAAGGAAGGAAATGAGAGAGAGTGTCAGCAACATATACCAGAAGACAGCTTGAATGAGTCTCAGGACTATGTGAGTACGTGTGGAGATCAGCTGTTGAACACAGAGTGTGTGTGTGAAAGCCAGAAGAGAAGAGGGAGGAATCCTGTTGCAGGAAGCAAGGCATTCAAAGTGGAACAGGACTGTTTTACACCCGAATGGGCTAAGTCCAGGATTAATAGAAGAAGCCAGCCTAGAGCAGAGATAAAGGGAAAAGGAAACAACTTCTTTCCTTGTACGGGCAGTTACAAGAGAAAGGAAGGTCTCTTACCTTATAATTCTGCTAGCAACTTTAAATGCTCAGACTTCTCTCGAGTGCCGTTGTCAGCATTGAAAACTCCCACAGCTGTATCAGAGGAATTAGCCTTTAACCCATTCAAGGCAGGACCCAAGCTGTTTGACTCTAATACCAGTGTTTATGGGCAGTTACCTCATAGCTTTACACAGGAGGAGTGCTCTTACAAGCCATTATCCAGAGTATACGGTAATACCCAGCAGTGTTTTAGCCTAAAGCCAGGAAGCAGTCACGTAGCTGACGTAATTAACCAGAGTGAGCTCGGCAGGACAGCTGCTACAGAAAACGTAGGTACAAATGGTTATCCTTTAATACCACATGATATTTCTAATGTACCAGATAACACTGAACCCATGGAATGCTCGTTAGTGACAACTGAAGAAGAAGAGTTTTCCTTGAGATAAGAAAATACATGTACAAGGAGGGTTTAAACAGCAACGCAGTAACTGGCAGAAGTTGCTTGGTTTAAACTGAATCCTGATTGATTTATATCAGCCAAAAGAAAAGGATTAAGTGCTCATGAAGAGAACTGTTTTCTTTTGTTAAAAAGTTAAAGCTGAGGAAAGCATTTTTGTTCAATGTTTGCTTCTGTTATTTGCCAGAGTGGCTTTTGATTATTTTGTGCTTCAAGAAAAAAGAATACCTCATTGGACGGGGAATAAAGCCCTTGATTTAAAGTGTGAACTGTGTGTTTGAGTGATTACAAGAAGACGGTACAACTACTACCCACAGAGGGCCAGGCAGGGCTATCTATAGCATATAGAAAGCCAAGAAAAGGTATTAAGCTGTAATACCAGTCTCCACCGGAGGGGCCCGATGAGGGTGTGACAGTGGATAAAAAGCCACAAAAGAGAATGGGAGAAAACAGGAAAGGGAAAGAAGAGAAGAACGAGAAAAGAAGACTATGGAAAATGATTTAGGAGAAAACCAACAAAGGGAGCTTAGAAAGAGGCTGGAACCACTCCAATTAGAAAGATAAATAGCTCACATCACAATGGTAAAAGAAGAAAAAAGATTTTCAGATTTTAATGATTTGGAAAATTATCAGTTTTGAGAACGTGCATTTCTTACATCTTTATATTTTCCTTTATTTTTCGTTCTCTTGTAGTGTACTGCTCAGAGAGACTCTGACCTCTTAGGATTTTAATCTCATATTTTTAGACCTTTATTCTGTAATTGGTTAGAGTTGGTTTATGTTTTGTGCAGGGCTTTATTGCAGTTGGCCCTGTACGGCTTTTCCAATATGAAGTGTGTCGCTGTTGTGTGTCTGCAGTGCTGCCTCATCAGGGTTCCAGTTCTTACTATTTGCTTCCTGAGAATTAGCAGTTATATTATGTTAGGGTTGCTACATACTATCTGGCAATGGAGAGATTTTAGAGTCTGTTTACTAAAACGCATTAGGCTTTTGCAGCTGAAAAAGCCTTGTGTTATCTGCTGGGGGCAGGCACAGCATTTCCCCGGCTTATATCACACTGAAAATGCAGACAGCAAGGTCCAAAAGCAGCCTGGAAACAGCTAACACCACCCATTGAGGTGGAATTAGTAGGGCCCCCACTGTCGGCAAATCCAATGGTTACTGTCTGCTACTGAGACCTGCAGACCTCCACTCTTCACTCTAACTCTGCCCACTCATGTGGATAATGCACTTTCTGCAAATAGCTCAGAAAGCACTGCCTTATCTGCTTTTTTGCATGCATTATCTGTTAACATGGCCAGATAGTGTGAGCTATCTGCAGGGCCAGTCCAAGAGTTTCTACTGCCCAGGCAGAAGCTCCAGCCATGCTGCACCCCCTTCCAAGCCACACCACCCCCCTTCTGAGCCACGTCACCCCCCTCCCTTTCAAGCTGAGCCTCGTCGCAGCCGCCCCCTGCCACCAATTCCATTGGCGGTGTCTGTGGAGAGGGAAAGGCTCAACTTGGTACAGCGGCAGTGATGGCAACCACATAAACTGCTACTTCTGACCTCTCTTTGACACAATTTCCTATCAGAGGAAGGTCAGAAGCGGCATGCCATGTGTGCTGAAGCACATGGCCTGCAGCAGGCACTGTGCCGTGCTGCCCAAAGAGGTCTGCTGCCCTAGGCGGCCACATAGTGGACAAGCCGGCCCTGGCTATCTGCCACATTAACAGTTAATGCTGCTTAGTAAACAGGCTTCTTTGTGTTGGTGTACTGAGGTGATACCAGAATTAGAATATATATTTATTGTTTTGTATAGCAAGTTGTAAGGGAAAATATCGTAGCTATTCTCTGCATAGGCTCCAGAAAAGGGAAACAATTCTTGGGGCCTGATATTCAAAGGAATTTACACAGTTTACAGACTGCAGAATATCCTTGAGTGCTGCTGCTGCTACACATACCAATGCTAATGGGTTAGTTTTGAGGCACGTCAGGGTGTTCTGGGGAGGCACACATCACTAACTGGGCAGCAGCTCAGTATTGCCACTGGCCTGTTAGCGACATGCAGCAAAGGTCAGATACAGGATGCAGGAAACCCTGGTCTAACTTTTGCTGCAAAAGCTAACCGAGCAGCAGCTGAATATGGCCACTGCCCAGTTAGCTTCGCAGCCAAGCGGGCAGCCTGGATATTCTTGCAGCACTAGCCGCCGGCACTGAAAAGCCAGCCCTTGATCTTTACAGTAAGTTTGATTGAATTTCTCTACCGTTCAACCACATATTGAAAAACTGTGTGCAGTACATTACTCCCAGATTCCTCACTGAAGAGGTAAATGAAGATTATAATTTTTGTAAGAAAAAATAAAATGTAATAACCTTGGGCCCGAAATTCAAAGGCATTTACATGGTTTACAGGCCTAACATAGTTAGTGCCGCTGAATATCCCCGATTAATGCCGCCACATGCCCCAATGCTAACTGCTTAGCATCGGGGAGTGTCGTGGGCATTCCGGGGAAGGCACCAGTTGCTAACTGAACTGCAGTGATATTGCACCAATGCCCGGTTAGCACCCGTGTGTAAACGATAGGCACAGCAAAAGCTGGCCTAACTTTACCCATGGGAGCTAACTGGGCGGCGGTTCAATATCACCACTGTCTGGTTAGCTTCTGCGGGCTTATGGGCTGTGCGGCCATGGACAATCAATTCTGGGGCCACATATGACCTCGGTTAAAGTTCAGCGGCAACAGCTATGCACCGTAGCAGCCCATATCTGTCCCAAAAGAATATCTGGCCCTTTGATTCAAATTACACCTTATAAAAATGGAAATTCTGTTAGGAATAGTTTGTATTTATCTTGTTGTTGTTGTTAATTGCCGTCGAGTCAGTGTCGACACATGGCGACCCTCTGGATAGTTGTCCTAAATTGTCTTCGGTCTTCAGTCAGGCGGCTCATTGTTGACAGACTGGTACCCGTAGCTGCTGTTATTGTATCGATCCATCTCATTGCTGGCCTTCCTCTTTAGCATTGACCTTCTATCTTGCCAAGGATGATGTCTTTTTCTAATGAACTCTGTCTTCGCATGATGTGTCCAAAGTATGAAAATCGAAGTCTTGTCATCTGAGCTTCTAAAGAAAGCTTAGGTTTGATCTCCTCTAGTACTGACTGGTCTGTTCTTTGGGCAGTCCATGGTATACGCAGTATTCGCCGCCAGCACCATAATTCAAAGGCATCAATTTTCTTCCTGTCTTCTTTTTCACTGTCCAGCTTTCACATCCATATGATGTTATTGAAAATACCATGGCTTGAACGAGTCAAATCTTTCTATGGAGAGAGACATCTCTGCTCTTGAGAATCTTGTCTAGGTCTTTCATAGACATTCTGCAAGAGCAATGCATCGTCGGATTTCTTGACTGCTTGTTGCTTCTTTATTGATAGTTGATCCAAGTAGGATAAAGTTGTCCACGATTTCAATTTCTTCTCCTTCAACGATGAACTTGTTGATTTTGCCAGTTGTCATAATCTCTGTCTTCTTTACATTAAGGTGCAGGCCCATTTTAAGACTATGTTCTTTGATCGTGAGAAGGTTGTTGGTGAGTCTTCACCAATCTTCACACCTCTGTTGTCTTCGTACAATCCTGCTTCTCTGATGATTTGTTCTGCATATAAATTAAACAGGTAGGGGGAAAGTATGCAGCCTTGTCTTACACCTTTGCTTATTTTAAACCATTCTGTTTCTTCTTGTTCCATTCAAACTGTTGCTTCTTGATCAATGTACAGATTGTGCAAGAGAAAAATCAGGTGTTCTGGTATACCCATGCTTCTTAATGTGGCCCAGAGTTTCTCATGGTTTACACAGTCAAAAGCCTTGCTATAGTCAATAAAGCACAAATAGATATCCTTTGGGTATTTTTTAGTCTTTTCAAGGATCCATCTCACATCTCCGATGATGTCTCTTGTTCCTCACCCTTTCCTGAACCCTGCTTGCACTTCAGGTATTTCTTGTTCCAGGTATGGTTGTAGTGTCTGTTGAATGATTTTCAGTAGAATCTTGCTGGCATGTGGGATCAGAGCGATTGTGCAATAATTTCCACAGTCAGTTGGATCACCTTTCTTTAGTATTGGTATAAACATAAATCTTTTCCAGTCAGTTGGCCATGATGTTGTCCTCCAAATTTCTTGGCAGAGCCTTGTAAGTATGGTAACAGCTGCATCAGATTGCTGTAATACTTCTATGGGAATGCCATCAATGCCTGGTGCTTTGTTCTTTGATAAGGCTTTCAATGCTGCTTCTACTTCATTCATCAGCAATGGTTCCGGATCATAAGGTACAGACTGAAACGGCTGTTGGTCCACTTGATCTTTATCATATAAAAGCTCTGTATATTCTTTCCATCTTTTCTTGATCTTCTCAGCATCATTCAACATAGAACCTTGAGCATCTTGTAACATTCCAATTCGAGGCTGGAATTTTTTCTTTAACTCTCGTAGCTTTAGGACAGCTGATCTTGTTCTTCCTCTAATAATTTCTGCTTCTATTTCCTTGCATGTATCATTGTAGTACTTTTCCTTGTCCTGTATTGCTGCATGTTGAAAATCTCTGTTGAGTTCTGCAATTGTCTTTCTTTCTCCTTTGGCTTTAGCTTCTCTGCATTTCTGGGCAATTTTCAGAGCATCTTCTGTCATCCATTTTGGTCGTTTTTGCTTTTTCACCTTTTGTAGAGACTTCTCGCTTTCTTCCAACACAACCTTCTTGATGTCATTCTATAATTCTTCTGGACCTCTGTCATTTGTATGTAAAGCATCAAATTGATTTTGTAGGCAGTCTTTAAATTCCAGTGGTATATTCTCAAGGTCATATTTTGCTGCATTCATGAGTGGTTTGCTCTTTTTCAACTTTAGCTTGAGTTTGCATACTAGTAGTTGATCTGTACCACAGTCAGCTCCAGGTTTTGTCTTTGTTGATGTTATGGAGCTTTTCTTTCATTGACGTCCACAGATGTAGTCAATTTGATTTTTGTACAATCCATTGGGTGAGGTCCATGTGTACAGTCATCGCTTGTGTTGCTGGAAGAAGGTTTTTGAGATGAATAGATTGTTGGTTTTGCAGAATTCTATCGGTCTTTCTCCAGCTTCATTTCTGTTGCCAAGTCCATATTTTCCAACCACGTTGCCTTTTTTTTGTTGCCAACTTTTGCATTCCAGTCACCCATGACTATCAAGATATCCTGTTTGCATGTTCTGTCAATTTCTGCTTGAACTTGTTCATAGAACTCATCAATTTCATCCTCTTCTGCAGCTGTTGTTGGGGCATAAATTTGAATTATGGTTGTGTTGATAGGCATTCCTTGTAGACAAATACAGATTAAGCGTTCACTGACTGCACTATATTTCATTACAGTTCTTGCAAGTTTCTTCTTTATTATAAATGTAACACCATTTCTTCTTTGTCTTTCATTTCCAGCATAGTAGACCATGTGATCATCAGATGCAAAGTGCCCAATGCCAGTCCATTTCAGTTCGCTGACACCCAACAGATCAAGTTGTACACGTTCCATTTCATTCTTGACTACCTCCAACATCCCTTGGTTCATGCTTCGTATGTTCCATGTCCCAATATGTAAGACATCTTTACAGTTTCTGACTCTCATTTCATGCACAGCTACATCAGCAATCAGACGCCCCGAGGGCTTTGATGCAACCACATCATAAATTCTGGCTTTACTCTGAATAGTCTTCAGCTCTTCCCCAATAGCTAACTGAGTGCCTTCCGACCTGGGGTCTCATCTTCCAGCACTATAGTGCAATTTGTTTTGTTGTGACTATCCATTGGGTTTTCATAGCAAGATACAGAAGTAGATTGCTGGGCCTTTCCTCTGCGCAGTTTATGTTTAGTGTTGTTGCCGTTGTCACATAAATGTGATCCTTCGCCGCCAACACCGTCCCATTCTGCTGCTGCCCAGATGGGTTTCCATGGTAAGATACAGAAGTAGATTGCCGGGCCTTTCCTCCATGCAGTTTAAGTTTAATGTTGTTGCCGTTGTCACAGAAATGTGATCTTCCGCCATCAACACTATCCCATTCTGCTGCTATCCAGATGAGTGGTTTGTCTAGGTCTGGCACCTCAGCTGAGACCTGTCCATCTTGGGAGACCCTACCAATAGTAAAACTACTGATAGCTTAGCCCTCAGCATCACTGATGCACACAAGCCCTCACAGCACGACAAGCTGCAAACCAAGTGAGGGGTGGCACCTATAGCTACTGATATTGTATCAATCATTTGCTTCTCACAATCAAAGAACATAGTCTCAAAATGGGCCTGCACATTAATGTAAAGAAGACAAATGACAAGTGAGGGACATTTATCTTATAGTGCTTTTAACTACAATGTTAATGCTTTTAACAGCAACCGCCGCTACAGCTTGAGCTCCACCTGATTGGGGCAGAGCTCGCTGCACGCCAGCTGTCACCAGCTCCAGCCGGCCCGCCACCTGACGTCCACCCGCCCAATCGGGGCCGCTGCGAGGAATCTTAAAAGGAACGCCATCGGGCGCTAGGCCACAGCCACCACCGCTATAGCTTGAACTCCACCTGATTGCACGCCAGCCGCAACTAGCTCCAGCCGGCCAGCCACCCGACGTCCGCCCGCCCAATCAGGGCCACCGTGAGGAATCTTAGAAGGAGCGCCATCGGGCACTAGGCCACAGCCACCGCCATTACAGCTTGAGCTCCACCTGATCGGGGCAGAGCTTGCTGCACGCCAGCCACAACCAGCTCCAGCCAGCCAGCCACCCAACGTCCGCCCGCCCAATTGGGGCCACTGCAAGGAATCTTAAAAGGAGCGCCATTGGGCACTAGCCCGCGCCTGGAAGGCCCATGCCTGAGGACCTCACCAGAGGGCCCTTTGGCGTGGCCCTTAGGCGGAGGCCCATACCTTGAGGCCATTACTCTCCATTGAGCCCAGCAGACCAGACAGGCGGACACCTACGACCACCACAAGATCACACCCAAGTGAGTAGAAACCACTAATCCATACAGAGCTATCCACAAATAGCAAAACCTGCCCCCCCCGGTCGAGGAAGCATTTGTAAAGTGCCATTCTATGTAACACACCAACATAACTATTAGAACGGCAGTCAGAGAGGAACCCATGCTATCAGACATCGATCTCCCACGAGAATCTACCATAGAACTATTTGCCTGGACTGGCGACTTAAATCTGCTTGTAGATCTCCAAGATAAAATATTATCCTTGAACTGCCTGCAGAATTACTAGATTTACTAGTTAAAAGTGTTAGCTTTCAACCTGCCTGAGAATTGTTGCTAGAAGTACTACTCATATTACGCTTGAATCTGCCTGAAAATTGTTGCTAGAAGTACTACTCATGCTACGCTTGAATCTGTCTTAGAGTCATTGCCAGGAATGCTCCGCATGTTATTCGTTAATCTGCCTTAGCATTACTACTAGAAGTGCTACTCATGTTTTTTTGAACCTAGTAAGGTTTGCCTCTTTGCAGATGATACCAAAATCTGCAATAGAGTAGACACCCAGGAAGGTGTAGATAACATGAGGAGGGATCTAGCTAAGCTTGAAGAATGGTCTAGAATTTGGCAGCTGGGATTTAATGTTAAAAAATGTAAGGTCATGCATTTGGGCTGCAGCAATCCAAGGGAGCAATACAGTATAGGAGGTGAAGTACTTTTGTCCACTAAAGAAGAGTGGGACCTAGGCGTGGTTGTGTCTGATGATCTTAAAGTAGCTAAACAGGTAGAAAAGGCGAAGGCAAAAGCTAGAAGGATGCTTGGGTGCATACGGAGAGGAATGGCTAACAGAAAAAAGGAGGTGATAATGCCTCTGTATAAGTCTTTGGTGCGACTTCATTTGGAGTATAGTGTGCAATTCTGGAGACCACACCTTCAAAAGGATGTGAACAGGATGGAGTCGGTGCAGAGGGTGGCTACTAAAATGATTAGTGAGCTTCATTATAAAGCATATGAGGACAGACTTAAGGATCTTAATATGTACACCTTAGAGGAAAGGCGGGATAGAGGTGATATGACTGAGATGTTTAAATACCTCCATGGCATAAATGTTCAGGGAGAGAGCCTCTTTCAATTGAAAGCAAGTTCTGCTACGAGGGGACATGGGATGAGGGTGAAGGGAGATAGATTCAGGAGTGATATGCAGAAATATTTCTTTACGGAAAGAGTAGTGGATCCATGGAATAGTCTCCCAGTGGAGGTGGTAGAGATGAGGACAGTAACTGAATTCAAAAAAGCATGGGACCAACACAGAGGATCTCTAAAGGTAAAAAGTGGACTGTTGAAGCTGTTGATATGGAAGGACAGACTAGATAGGCCATGTGGTCTTTTTCTGTCATCATGTTTCTATGTTTCTATGTAACCTGCCATAGAACTACTACTAGAAGTGCTACACACGTAAACCTTCCAAGGAGAGGTGTTAACACTAGAGCGGGCAACCGCATGTATACACCCTACTTGTCACACAGAGCGGCTGCTAGATAGCTCCGCCTATCCCACCAACTGAACCAGACCCATTCCGCATCACACAGCGGCTGCATAGATTCAAATCATCTGGCACCACAAAGTAGCTCACTTAGAATGGCACCCTCGCCCATAGCTTTAGCCAGCTGTTACCTCCTCACCAGCCTATTCCACAGCGCCCTCACCCTCACCGCCATCGGCAACCCCATACCAACTCAATGGGAGGAGATGGTCGGGTACTTCCCACCAACCAGAAGCAGAACCCAAACACAGCCACAGCCCACACCTACTCTACATCTCACTCCAGCACACCAAAAAATCTCTGCTAGAGAAGTGCCCTCAACCCAGCTACCTGAACTGCACCCTCATAAACGCTCGCTCAGTCCAGAAGAAATGGCCAGTCATCTTCGATCTGATAACCTACCACAAGTTAGACATCCTATTGGTCACTGAGACATGACTGACTGGCTCCAATACGGTCTTCCTTAACCAACTCACCCCACCCAACTTCTCAGTCCACACCTGCCATAGAGCCAACTGCAGGGGTGGAGGAGCCCTCACCCTCACGAAAACTGAGCTCCAATTCCACCAGACCGCTGCTAGCAGCACCAGACACCTGGACGCTATCACCTTATCCAACAGGCACAACTCCATCAACCTAATATACAGATCCCCATCACCCTCTCCAGATGACCTCTCAACGATAATCGACCTTGCCTGCAATACCAAGAACCCACACACACCAAACAGGATCATGGGAGATTTCAACCTGCCGGCCCTCCCAGAAGCACACTCCAGTGCCTTCCTCAATGCGCTCAATGACCTGGGCTACAATCAAGTGATCAACGAGCCCACTCACACAAAAGGAAACAAGCTGGACCTGATTTTCGCTCCGCAGTCAGCCACATATCAGAACCATACGCTTGCCCTTTCCATCACGTCGGTCCCATGGTCTGACCATAGCCTGCTAAGATTCCAAATGCCCACACAGCAGGTTCATACAAGCAGCCATTCCACAGCTGATGCCTGCCCAAAAGCAAAATTCCGGCCCTTTGATAAGGAAGAGATACTCAGCAAAACCCTACCTCTTTTCAACCTCACAGAGCCTAGCCTCGAGGAAATGTTCTCCGTCTGGAACAATAATCTCAACTCCATTGCCAACCGACCAACTGTGGATGCATCACCAAGAAGAAGGAAGACCGCCCCGTGGTATTCTCCCAAGTTACGAACATCACTCCGCCACCTAAGGAAGCTCGAAAGGAGATGGCGACGCTCATGCTCCACCAATGATCTGGGCACTTACACCTCCCACATGAGGAAACACCGTGAGGAAGTCTCTTAGAGAATAGAATGATACCGCACAGAAATCCTGCAGTGCTCCCTGAACAAACCGCAGGACTTATTTGACCTAGTAAGGACCATCACAAAGGAACCTTCCCCTGCCCAACTAAGCACGCCAGAGCCACAAAAATTTGCGGACTACCTACAGTCAAAAACAATTCAGACCGTTGTCATGATGTGGGTATCAATAAAGATGAGAACTTGAAAAGAAACCCTGTTTCTTTTAGGAATCTAGATGTGCAGTTACCTCCAGGCACAGCTAGAGGGAGCAAGAATGACCATACAGGAGCTAATGAGCCTAAGAGGGCTAATGATTTGCACCTGGGAATGACCCCGGAACTCTTGAAGGAAAGATTCCTTTATAAGCCGGAGCTGGATGCCAGCAAGGCAGAAGAGAAGGAAGAAGAGAAGGCAGAGGAGCAAGCAGAGAAAGGAGCAGAGAAGGACCTGAAAAGGAACAGAGACAGAGGAAAGTCTTCACAAGGAGGAACAGCTCTATTAAGAGGATCAGCTCCAAGAGAAGGAGTAAGTGAAAGAATCCTATGTGAGCAAGTCCAAAGGAACAGAGTTCACAAGGGTGAAGTTCAGAAGGGCCAGGCTAAGTGTGCAGCTGTTCAAGGGGAGTTTGTTAGAGCCAGCACTGAAGCTAGAGTGTGTGCCACTCCCTGTTCTCATAGTGTTCCTGACTCAAGAGCAGAGCAACATAAGCAAAGAACCAGAGGGAACGGTTTGGAGGAAAGCTTGCAGTCTCTGAGAAATACTAACCAAGTTTTACCAGGCAAGAAAGGAAGGGCACTGTCTGACAGAGCTGAGTTCTTACCAAAGGAGAAAGGGGAATCCACGTCAGGTTTTGCCAAACTGCTAGAAAGCACAGCCTTGCCTAAAGCTTACAGGCAGAGAACCTGCTACAGGAGGAAAGTTTCTGAAAGAGAAAACTCCAGGGATTCAAACCAGCCAGACTCCAGGTATGAAAGCTTTATTGATGATACTAAATGCTTGAGTCCTAAGGGCCCTGTTAAAACAAATGCTCACTCTGTAAAGAAGAAGAAACCAGAGTGGTTTCAGAAAATCCCTAAAGCACTTAGAACACAGTGGTATTGGAGACAAGACCGTAGAGACATTTTACACAGACCTGTATCAGACAGGGACAATGATTATTCCAATGATGAATATAGTGATGAATCCATGGAGATAGAATGTGTAAATACTGTTCCCATTCCTCAACCTGAACAGATGGACTGTGATTTCTGTATGGCATCATGCCAGGAGTCTGTAGACACTGTGTAACCTAGAAGAAGCTTGTAGAATTCTTATGCTATTGGAATGAACTGAATTCCTCTGATCAAGCCTTGCCTTAATTGTGAAGTTTAACAATTAAGCAGATGATTTAAATGCTGGTACCTTTTGAAACAAAGGACTTTCTGTTTCATTATCAATGTCTTATTTTGAACCCTTGCACTGACGGGGAATAAAAGCCTTGTTTCCCTACACTTGGTTTTGTTAATGAGTTCTCTTAGGAAGCTGGAATAAGTAAGAACATTTTCTACGTCAAGTGAACCTTACATTCCCGTTGGCTACCTAAAATAATCTTTGCCGTGGAGCATACCCATAATTCTAATGGCGTAGACGGGGCTCCCCACGACACCGTCAAAACTGCACCATCCACCCCTATGAACGGACCACGCCAACCAATGCCACTATCCACCTTCTCAACACCATTGGAGAAAACCATCGAAGACACTATCACTGCGATTAACACCACCACAGCGCCAAACCATCCCTGCCCAGCGTTCTGGATAAAAACACTGCGCAAGAAATTTAGCCCTTTCCTGACCAAACTCATCAATCTCTCCTTCTCTACGGGATCATTCCCATGAAGCCTAAACCAAACTTCCATTAGACCACTCTTAAAAAACAGCAAACTGGACCCCCAGAAGGTGGATTCGTACAGACCAATCTCAAGCATCCCACTAATGGCCAAAATAATTGAAAAGCTCGTCCAACAACAAATCCAACACCATATTGAGACCACCGTGCCCTTAGATCCATGCCAACATGGTTTCAAGGACTCGCAGGGCGTTGAGACGCTCCTGACCACTCTCTTCAACACTCTAATCACTGGATTGGACAACAGCATATGAGGATACGCCCTAATCTTCCTGGACATTGCTGCAGCATTCGACTCCGTCGACCATGATTTGCTCCTAGGGTGCCTTGCAGAGAAAGGGATCCAGGACACGGCCTTAAGCTGATGCAAATCATACTTGTCGGACAGATGGCAGCATGTATGGACCAGCCCCACGACCTCAAAACTATTCCAGCAAAAACAGGGGGTTCCACAGGGATCATACCTCTCGGTGCTGGTTTTTCAACATATATATTGTGATGGCGCAGTGGGGTTAAACGCTAGTGAAAGGAGCAGAAATCAATCTTTTTCCCCTGCAGCTAAGAGCAGTGCAGGCAGAGAAAGGGTTAAACCTTCTACTAATGGAAAAAAACCCTGTGCTCAGAAAGCAAGAGAGTGAGCCACACCTCAGCTCCATGACAACCAGGGGAGCTGACGTAAGAGGAAAGGGGGCGGAGTCAAAGCCCATAGGACAGCCCCAAACATTTAGCCACGAGGAAACAGTTAGAGAGAGGTCAAGGACAGGAACAGGAAGAACAGGAAGGTCAGAAAGAACGTCGGCAGCAAGGAGCTGTAAGTGTTCTGGAAGAGACCCTGAAAAGTGTTCTGAGGGGACCTGTGAGAGGAACCGAGATGAGAGTTTAAGCAGGAGCAAAGTTCCAAGGGAAAGGCTGCACAGATACTCTGATTGCAGGCAACGTGTGAGTAGCTCTAGTTCAGAGAGAAGCACAGCTGCATATGAGCAAGTGGCTGATTGGAAGCTCTGGAGACAGGAGTCAGAGTCAGAACCTGTTGAGCAGGAGAACAGCCGGGAGCAGAGGAAGCAGTCTGGGGACAAGAGGTTGCCTGTAAACTTGCCAGAAAGGGTACGGAAGGCCAGGAAAAAGGTGAGCCCTTTTGAATCTATTAAGGCAGTACTCAAAGAGTCTTGTGTTTTAAGTTCCTCCCCCACAGCTCAGACTAAAGAAGAGTCCCATTTGAAACAGTTAAAGGCTTTATTAGAGCAGTGGAAGCCTGTTCAAGGGAAGCCTGTATTGGAAGAAAGCATATCAGACTCAGAGGGAGAGCCCATGCAGTTTGAAGAAGCTGGTGTTGCTAGTGAGGATTCTGATATGGAAACTGATTGTGCATTTTGCCAGAGAGGGTAAAATCTATGAACTGTGATACTAATTGTAAGTGCTGGAAGAAGCCTGACATTGTGCCAGGGGGATTTTTACATGGGAAGAAGCAGAGAGCTGCTGGAGTGTAAAAGCCAGGCCAATTAGGCAAAAGCTGGAAGGAAAGAGCATTACTGCTTTTGGTGTTTTAAAGAAGCATTTTGGTTGCTGAAGGAGGAAGCAGTAAATGTTGTATATCAGGAAGAAGCTGGAAGACAGTGCTGTGAAAGGAACATGCCTGTATGTTTAGAAGCTGAATAATCCTGTTTCAATTAAAGAGACTTTGCTTTGGAGAGGTATCCTTTATTTCTGTTATTGGGATAGTAGGTGAACCATTGTGCAACAATAACAATAAAAATTATTGTTAGCCCTATTCCTTGCTGACTCAGTCTGTGCCACAACTACAAAGGAACAGAGACCGCAGCACTTAAAGGGATACAAATAAATATGTGGTCGCGCCACTCCCACTAGGCAGCCGCCTATATAAGGGGTGGACGTGACAATATGCAGCCCATCTGTGCACTCACCCACTCCTTCGGCATCTCATGCCTCTTATACGCTGATGACATGTTACTCTACATGCCATTCTCAACCGACCAGCCGGATTTCTCACCACTAACCATCTGCTTCGATGCTCCACACCCAGAACCTCAGAATAAACTTCAAGAAAACTGAGGCTCTATTCATCACCTTTCACTCCTCCAGCAGCTATAAAAGTAAGATGCGCCGAGCTCAAAAGCAAGCCCACAATCCGCTACTTAGGGGTAACACTAGACCAACAGTTGGAAAGCCCACATAAACAACACTGTCAAGGCAATATACCACAAAATACGGACAATCCGGCACCTACGACCTCTACTGGAACCAGATGACTTCAGGACAATCTACCAAGCATTGGTAATCCCCCACTTTGACTATGCCAACGCCATCCTACAGGGACTTCAAAAAAGTACGCTGAACCCATTGCAGCTGGCAATGAATGCAGCAGCCAGAATATTACATGGGGCCGCCAGGAGGGACCACATAACACCAATCCTGAAGCACCTCCACTGGCTGCCAGTCACTGCAGACTCACTTTCAAAATCCTACTGCTGACCCTCAAAGCCATCAACAGTCTCACCTCCTTCTCCATCACAGACCTCATTCTCCCCACTCCCCCAAACAGAGCCAGAAGGTCAGTCACAGTCAATACCCTAAGTATCCCTAGAAAGATCACGAAGTGCTCTCAAGTAACAAGAAACAAAGCCTTCGTGTACTATGCACCCACATGTTGGAATGCCCTCCCGCCTGGCCTCCGGGCCATTACGGACCTTACCCAGTTCAGGAAGGCGCTGAAACACCACCTTTTCCTCCAGCACTCTACTCATAATGAGGACACACAACAGCCACCCACCCGCAACCACCAAAGTAGTTGCCCCAAACCACCTACAACACACAGCCCCAGCCCTGCACGGTAGCACTACCAGACACCCTGCAAGAGCATGTATATAGTTACCTAATCTTGTAAATTGTAGCTAAGCAGCCCAGTCGCCACTTCGCTGCCGCTGACCCGACTGCTTAGCCTGTACTAGAGCAACCTAAACAAGTAGCCAAGCTACTGCGTAGCATGTACATAGTTATCCCAGTTAGTCCAAGTTGAATAACCCTGTTTTTTGTAAGTCCAGTACGGGAGTTGCCTGTAGCTGTACAAATCTGTTGTTAACTGTAAACCGAGCTGATTTTAAAAAGCACGGTATAGAAAAGACTTTAAATAAATAAATTAAATAAACAATATGATATTCTTTAGTTCAGCCACAGACTGAAGTGTTCAATAGAGAAAGGTTTGAGAACTATTGGTTTAGAGTATTGTAATGGGAAATGAATTCCTCTGTCAATTAAAAGAGAGGAGGAGCCACCTTCACATTTCATAGGGAAGTATAAAGGGTCTGAAAAGCCATTGCTGGAGTCTATCTCTGAGGTGCAGCTCAGTCAAGGGGGGGAGGGGGGTGTACATCTAATCCAGCCTCTATGCAGGGCCGGCCCGTTCATTGAGCAAGAATGTTTTTTGCACAGGGCCCTGAGTTTCAGGGGGCCCCGCGCAAAGAACATTCTGCTTTTTTAAAAATTAAATTTAAAAAAAAAAAAAAGCTGGCTGTTGCCGCTGCCGCCGCAGCAGCAGCAGAATGGAGTGTCCCGCGGGGCCCCCTCTGCCCGGCTGAGCCCCTCTGTGCCGGCTTTCAGATATGCGAAGGGAGAGTGTCTCCCTCACGTCTCTGTTAAGCCCGCAGGGACTGATGGGAAGCAGGGGCTGATGGGAAATTTCCCATCTGCCCCTGCGGGCTTAACAGAGACACGAGGGAGACACTCTCCCTTCGCGTATCTGAAAGCCAGCGCAGAGGGGCTCAGCTGGGCCAGGAGAGCTCAGCCAGGCAGAGGGGGCCCCGCGGGACACTCCATTCTGCTGCTGCCGCCGCGGCAGCAGCAGCAGACAGCTTTTTCTTTTTTTAAATTTTCCATGAGCTGATGGGGGGGGGGGGTTAGGACTTGACTTGAGGTGGGCTGTGGGCTGTTGGGGGGGTTAGGACTGGTAATGGGCTATGGGGGGGTTAAGACTGGTAATGGGCTGTGGGCTGATGGGGGCTGTCTGGAAATGGGGTGATGGGGGGTTAGGACTGGTAATGGGCTATGGGGGGTTAGGACTGATAATGGGCTATGGGGGGCTAGGACAGGAAATGGGCTGATGGGGAGGGGTTAGGACTTAAGGTGGGCTGATATGGTTAGGACTGGCAATGGGCTGTGGGCTGTTCGGGGGGGTTAGGACTGGCAATGGGCTATGGGGGGCTGACTGGAAATCGGCTGATGGGGTTAGGACTGGAAGTGGGCTGATGGGGGGTTAGGACTGGTAATGGATTATGGGGGGGCTTAAACTGAAAATGGGGTGATGGGGGGTTAGGACTGGAAGTGGGTTGATGTGGGGCTAGGACTGGTAATGGGTTGGGGGGTTGCTAGGACTGGAAATGGGCTGAGTGGAAGGGGAGGCTTGAACTGCAAATAGCTGATGGGAAGGGGGCTTGGAATGGAAATGGGCTGTGAGGGAAGGGAGCTAGGACTGAAAATGGGCTGATGGAGCAGCTAGGATAGGACTGGAAATGGGCTGTTGGGGGGAGCTAAGATTGGAAATGGGTTGTGGTGGGGGCTTGAATTGAAATGGACTCATGGAGGGGCTAGAACTGGAAGTAGGCTCATGGGGGGGCTTGGACTGGAATTGGGCTGAGTGGAGGGGAGCTAGGATTTGACATGGGCTGATGGTGGGGCTAGGAAATGACTAGAAATGGGCTGATGGGGGGCTAGGATTGGAAATGAGCTGATGAAGGAACTCGGACTGGAAATGGATGGGGGAGCTAGGACTAGAAATGGGCTGATGGGGGGCTAGGACTGGAAATGGGCTGATGCAGGGACTAGAAGGGAATGGATGCTGGGTGAGACTGGAACTAGAAGGGAGCTGATGTTGGGGGAGGATTAGAATGGGATGGGGCTGGGAGAGTAAAATGGAGAGGGGAAAAATATTTTGTGTGGGAGGGATGAAAAATCTACAATTGGCCGGGTATTGGGAGAGTAAGTGGGGATTGAGGATGGAGGGGTAAAATTTGTGTGGATGAAATAGGAATGAGGAAAGAGCAAAAGGAGAAAGATTAGTATGTTAAAGCTGATGTAGAGAGAGAGAATGGAAAAAAACCTAGAAGAGAGAAGAAAGGACAAATGGACAGCAGACGATGGAGAGTTAGCAGAAAACATGAAGAAACCAGAAGAAAGTGGCTGGAGCAATTGCAACTGAAAAAAAATGCACAAAAGGTAGAAAGATATCTCTTTATTTTGAATTTATTAACTGGAATATGAAAGCTCTGGGAAATGTGCATCATTAACGTCTGCGCTTTGTTTGGTACAAGAGGAAATTAATTTATAGTTTTATTTCTACAGTGTTGTTGTACATTCCATGTTTGGCTTTTGGGGTTCCCAGTTTAATTATTGCCTTCCTGTTTCTAAATTGTGATTCCTTGTTTGGTGATGGTCTATGTTCTGCATGTGTAACTGAGCTGAGGTATTCTGTTTATGTAATTCCTATTTGACATTGCCACTTGTTCTCTTTCCCCAGTATTCTCTGAAATGTATTGGTTTAGTATTTGCAGTGTTGCCTTTTGATAGGTAGGGTATGGTGCTTTGTGAGTCCTGGTAGTGCTGTTAGGATACGGCGGATTTGCTATGGGTTCTAAATGGGCAGCGTTTGTAGTAGTTCCTAATGTGCCTGGCGGTTGGCACTGGATTATAGTAATGTAGAAATCTTTTAGTCTTTCTTTATCCATACACTCATTAAGAGACATGTTTACTAAAAGTTGTAACATTATGCAAATAAGGCCACTTATGCAAATGAAGCCCCGCACCGAGTCTCCGCACATGGCACCCCCCTTGGGCCGCCCCTGCCTCTATGCATGACTATACATTCTCCTTCATCTCCTCTTCCTCTCCCCTTTGCACCCTCTTCTTCACCCCTCCCCTCCCCTTTTTTCACCCTTCCTTTTCCTTCCTCCTTCTCTTCTGCTATTTGTAAGCTTTTCCTCAACCTGGCCAGTAGACACGGCAGCTTTTTCTTTTCTCCAGCAGTTTGCCGGCAGTTAGTAGCAGCTCCTTGCCTGCTACAACAGTTCTTACTGACGGGGGTTGAGTCCTAGATAGCGCACACAGCAGAAGCACTTCTTTTGTTGTTGTTGGCAAATACAGAGGTTCTACACTGCTACTGCAGCTCTTTTCCTTCGGTGCCTCCTCCTGCCTGTCCTTATACATAGGGTTGTCTGCACTTGTGATGGGTGTCTGGGTGGTGAGCATAGTGTGGGTAGTGACTGATGGTATATGTGAGGTACATGTGTGTATGTGTGTGAACCAATGGTGCAGTATATTTATCTCCACAAGTAGAGTTTAGCTGTATTATGAGTGTGGGATACATGTATGTATGTGTGCGCTGGCAGTGTGTGTTGGAAGCTGTGCATTTCTCTATGTGTGTATGCGTATGAGTGAATGTGTGTGTTGGGGAGGTATTTATGTTGGTTCTGTGTCTCGGGGACTGTAGAAGTTTGTGTCATGGGAGAGTTGTCATGGGGCCGTACAGATAAGTGACGGGTGGAGGTAGTGACATCTTGGGTATGTATGTATGTGGTGTAGAGGATGTGAGGATGTGTGCATGGCTCTGGGCACATAGGCTCTCATCCTCCTGCAAAAATTCCCTGTCCCTCTCACCCTGTTGCAATCCTCTTCCTCCTTACCATTTGTCACCTCCCCTTCTCTTGTCATCCTGCCATAGTGCACTTTGTCTCCTTTCCCTGCCACACGCTTTCACTCCCGTTCCATCCCCTCAACCTTCTTGCATTCTCCCTACCTTTGTTTCCCCCTTTGCATTTTCCCATTTCTCCTCCTTCCTCTCTCTCTTCTCCCTGTACTTCCTCCTTTTCCTTCCCTTCTTTTTCACCCTCCCCATTGCTTATGCTCCGCCCCCTACTCTCCAATATCATCTTTTTTCTTGCTCTTTTACCCCACCCAGGGCCGGCTTAATCATTAGTTGGACTAGGCATCTGCCTATGGTGGGAAGCTTAGAGGGACAACCTTGTGGCATTAGCCACAGGGAATCCCTTTAAGGATGCCGTCATGGTGGGTCTTTGAGCATCTGTGTGTCCGTGCAACATGGAAGGTATTCCTTGTGATTGGCTTCTGCCTCTGAAGCCTGTACGTTGGTCTCCTATGGAGGTAGAGAGGTGGGGGTGACAGCAGCAATGCAGGGAGAGGGGATGGGGAGGGAAGGGGGAGATGCTGGAGCACTGACGAGGGGAGAAGGGAGGGAACGAAACACTTTGGGGAGGAGAGAATGAGAGAGATGGTAGACACCTTGGGGTAGCGAAGAGGCAATAATGAAGAGCTTGGAGGGGGTTGGGGAGGTGCTAGATTACAGGCAGAGTAGTAGTAGGATGGGCAAGGCAGGGCCACATGGCTGATGTTTCTCCTAGGGCAACAGATACCCTTTAGACGGTTCCTGATCCTGCCCCTTCCTTTATGTTCCACCCCTTACTTTCCCCTCTCTTTCGCTTATTGTTTATTGTTTATTTCACACTTGTTATACCGCCCCCCATAACATCGGGGCGGTTTACAAAAAACAAAATCAACAGCAATTATAGAAGAAGAAAAAGAGGGAAATACAATAAATGATAGAGCAGGAGGTGAGTAGGGATAGATGAGTCAAGACAGTAGAGCAATACTTAAGACTCAGGGGGGAAAGGCTAGAGAAAACAGATGAGTTTTAAGGAGGGAACGGAATTTGGAGTAGGATTCTTCGGTACAGAGGGCTGTGGGAAGGGAGTTCCAGAGAGATGGAGCTAAGTAGAAAAATGCTGCTTTCCTAGTCGATTGCAAGTGAGCTTTAGAGGATGCTGGGAGGTGAAGGCAGTTGATGTGAATGGACCGAAGACTACGGGAGGGAGTGTGATAAGTAAGCAGGTCGGAGAGGTAAGTAGGGTAGACAGATAGATGGCTCTGTGGGTTAGAGTGAGAACCTTGAAAGATATCCGGAAGTCGATCGGTAGCCAGTGTAGATGGTGCAGTAAAGGGGTGACATGATCACGGGGGGAGGTATGTAAGATCATACGAGCAGCGGTATTCTGAATTAATTGTAAGCGTCGTTTTTGATACTGGGGGAGACCGGCAAAAATTATATTACAGAAATCTAACCTGGTGATGATCAGAGAGAGAAGGAGGGTGGTGATAGCGGGAGTGGACAAGAAAGGACGAAGAGCACGGATTTGCCGAAGGCGCAGAAAAGAGCATCTGGAAACGTGGGAAATGTGATTGTGAAAACTGAGGGCACTATCGAGGAAAACTCCAAGGTAATGGAGTTGGGAGACTACAGTGATGCAAACACCTGAAATAGATGGGGCAAGTGAGGGGATATGGGAGGTGTGTGGGAACCAGATGGCAGCAGTCTTGGTGACATTCAGTACTAGACAGTTAGAGGAAAGCCAAGAGGAAATAGTGGCCAGACAGTTGTTCAGAGGGGATATGTCAGGCTGAGAAGGTGAAGTGTGATGCTCTGCCCCTCCCTTTCACTCCTCTCCGACCCCCAGGAAATCTTCACTAGTAGGAGTTGAGGACTACTGCCGACTCATTCATTTTCCCCCTGCTGCCGCTGTCCTTTTTGTTTCACCCGTGGGAGATGGGGACTCCCAGAGGCTCTTGATTTGCCCCACTTTGGCCGCCACACACAGCAGTGGCTCTTTGGTTGTTGCTGTTGGCAGGACTGGGTGCAGGGGCTCTTCCCCACCAATGCTCTTTTCTTTCAGTACCTCCTCCTGCCTGTCCTTACGCATAGGGCAAGTGCAAACAATTTCCTGCCTACAGCCAGACAGATGGATGGTGCCTCACTAAAAGGTGCTATTGCTTTAGTGAAGTGCGTCTAATATCAGGGGAATGGGGAGAGGAAAAAGTTACCTGAATGAGAAGTATGCAGTATATTCTATTATTTCAAGATGCATTTGGGCCTTTTCTTCTGAGGCAATGTGACTTGCCCAAGGTCACAAAGAGTGTTAATGGGAATTAAACTCTTGATCTTCTGGGTATTAGGCAGTTGCTCAAACCACTAGGCTACTCCACCACGTTTGAAACAATGGCTAATTAAATTGAAATACTAAGATAAAATAAAAGAAGTGTTATATTGGCTTCACCATTATATTCGACCCTAATATTAAGGCAGCTGCAAAACCTAAAATTGCATGCATAACTAATATGTTTAAAGCTATACATGTACAGTTTAACCCATAAGTTGACTCACTGCATATACATTTATAATGAATACATTTAGGGGCCAGCTTTATAAGGGATATGTGGAAAGTCACATGCAATTTGCACAAGCAAATCCCTGTTTTAAAGAACTTATGCACTAAATGAGCACTTATGCACACATTGTGGGGGTTCACTATTCTGTAAGCATGGCTCATAAGTCCCATTGTGCCTACTTTCAGTTAGAGTGTTCAGGAGCAGAGCTTATGCATGATTTTAACTAATCTACTGTAGGTGTGCACAGCTATGCCTGCTCAGGGCAGGCATGACTGCAGCGACTAGGTTAAGGCATATCAGTACATCCCTATTTTATAAAGTATGCAAGTGCTTCACTTTATAAGATAAGCCCCAAATATGTGCATGAAAAAACTCACTGACTGCATGGGAGTTTATAAAATTACCCTCATACCTGCTATGTAGCCAGCAGAACTTAGACATGCAAGTTATATGGAGAGCTGATGACTTCTGCTACTCTCCGTATAGCTTCAAACACCACCCACAGATTGCCCCAACCCCTTCTCTAATGTTTGGCTGTACAGTGATTTATACAATCAAATGTTAACTGTTCTGTGGTCCAACAATTTTAAGAAAAGCACATGAGATTGGCACCTGCTGCTGATTGTGCGTGTCCTTTTAAATATTGACCCAAATGTGCAAATGTGGCATTTATGTTTAGAAAATTTTACAAACAGCCTTTTTAACAAACTAAATAAGCTGTTAAATATCTGGAGATCTCGGGTGATTCAGAACGACTGTCCTCATTCTATCAAAATAATTACAAAACTGTCTTTTACCTTCCTCTTAAAACACATCTTAACGCACAAAAATCCAGGATGAAAGAGGAAACTGTTATTCCCTGCGGCAATCTGTTTTAGCAACTTTCACACATGCTTGCTTGTTTTAATGCTGGACAAAGACTGAGTGAAAGGGAAAATGGAAATGGATTTAGTTCATGCCTTTCTCAGAACTTCAAGGTGAGTTGCATTTAAGTCTAGTCAGTATTTTCCTTTGCCCAGTGGGCTTGCAATCAAAATTTGTAGCTAAAGCAATGGATGGCTAAGTGACTTGCTCAAGATCACAAGGAATAGCAGTGGGATTTGAACCTGGTTTCTCCGCTTATTGCTCTAACAATTGTGATCTCAACACAACCTGACAAAAAGCGAGACTGATTCAAAGCGGGATTAGCACGTCTAGGATGGTACGACACCTGGAAGTGCTTTTTCAGTTCTGAACAACGAGAAATGAGACGTATTAGGAAACACATATTTATTTAAAAGTTGCTTGAATTCTGCTGATTTCTAATAGCTCTTAGCAAGTTCCAATAAAACTTAAACATATACATAGGGCCGAACCGATGAAAACCTGGAAATGGAGGTTTGAAAGTAAAAAGCATCCTGAAAGTGCTTATTGACTGACTTCAATCCAGGAATAGATCATGTCACAGGTTTTACACAGCTCAGAAGAATCAGAAGATGTGCTGTTCAGCATATGGTAAGATGCGAACGTCAGAAGTCATGCTATGGTTTACAGAGATTATTTATCTTACTGAGATCTTTGACACAATACCAACATTTTTCAGAATAAGATCCCCTGATATCATGCAATATGCAGTTCATTTGCTATTTTAGGGCTCAGGCTCATCACAAATGGTACAGAAAAAAAGTAAAAATACTGGGATGTTATATGCTAAAACTACCATATTCCTCTTATCAAAAACTGCACAGCTATAAACGTTGACTTACTTGGCTTCTCCTGCTACAGACAAATTTCCCTCCAAATTTAGCAGTCAGAAAAAATACTTGGGAAGCAGCTGGGATGCACATTAAAGCATTCTGTATAGAAAGGGAACATGTGGATAGAAAGAGTAAATAAAGCTGCTTAAGATCCTTTGGTAGCCGTATTCAGATCCTTAGGAGAACAGGGCTGAGTGACACTGGACCACTTATAAGCAAGATACCAGAGGTACATCTCAAACTTAATACCCTGAATGGAATGACTGAGCAACAGTTCACGTTGGGAAGTGAAACACTTTTGGCAGCAATAACCGTTCCTGCAAAATAGAACCAAAGAAGGGTATTTTTTTTTTTGTAATACGAAGATTAGGTTCATTTATGGAGAGTAGGCTCTTGTCTTTGTACATAAAATTTATTCTGCCTGTTCAAAGAGAAAGAAGCAAGTAAAAAGCTATGCCTGTGTATCAATATCACTTGGTCAGAATCACCAGAGTCCTAAAAGACATGAATGGCATGTTAAAGATGAATTGTACTACATGAATATATTGGGGGGGGGGGGGGAGGGCAATAACAATGCCAGTCCTACATGCTGTCATGAAATATTCCTGTGAAAGGGAAGTGACCACGGGCTGCTGCAGGAATCGGTGCTATTTCTTTACAATTTCCTTAAGTGGAAGAAGGACTTGTAGATGACGAGTTTACTTTGGATCATAGCCAGCGGAATGATGTGGACCTCAAGGGCCGTGGCCCCACCAATATTTTGCTAAACACAGCAGGAGCAACTACGGCGCTTGGGAGCAGGTCTGGAAATTATATTTTTGGCAGTTCCAATCAAAAAGGTGTTCTGCTGATCCTGCTTGACTGACATAGCTTTATTTAGGCTTTGCATCGTAACACAGGAATATAGGAAATGATAGCAGATAAAGACCATATGACTTATCCAGTCTACCCAGCCATGACAGCTATTAAGTTCCACAATCCCTTCCTCTCCTTCAGAAATGTTTTGTATTTGTCCCAACTTTCTTGAATTCAGATACAGTGGTTGTCTCAAACCACCTCCATTGAGAGATTGTTCCATACATTTACCCCTCTTTCAGTAAAGAAATATTTCCTCAGAATACACCTGACTCTGTCCCCTTTTACCTTCATCCTATGACTCCTCATTTGAGAGCTTCCTTTCAACAGGAAGAGGGCCACTTTGTGTGTGTTTATTCCGTGGAGGTTTGTAAATGTTCACCTTTCCTCCAAAGTATACATATTTGGCCAGATTTTCGAAGGCCTTTACACAGGTAACTTCCCTAGTTACCCATGTAAAGGCCTTATCTGGGATTTTCAAAAGGCACCTACATCAGTAGTGCCTTTTGAAAATCCAGGACAAATCCCTAATGCTCCCAGATGCTCCCAGGTTGGAACTGGATGCACAGAGTTAGACGGAATTCTGATCCCGCAGGGCACGTCTAGCCCCGTGGGATCAGAATCGTATCCAGGCCTGTATATGCAGGCTGGGATTCCGATCCCAGTCAGCCTGCACATATAGGCCTTGCCTGGCTAACTCAGTCAAGGCTCCTGAATGGAGCCGTGATGCCATGACATCCGCCATTCAGAAGCTGCGATCCCCGGCCGCCAAACAGCTTTTTGCATTCCTAGAGCCTGACCCCCGATCTGGCCTCCCAAGCCAGGGTCAGGCTGTGGGGAATCTCCTCTACCCCGCCTACCTTCTCCGATGCTTGGGCCTGCCGTCCCCCGCCAACTAAGAGAACTTATTCCACCTCAGAGGTGGAATAAGTTCCCCATTCAGTCTTCAGGCCCCGGACATAGAGGGCCAACATTGGAATTGGTCCTTTTCGTCTGAGGCCGCGGACCACCCACTGCCCACCCTAACTCTGCCCCTGCACCTCCCCTTACCTGCCCCCATCTCACCTCCCTGTACAATGTGCGGGGAAGTTAGTCGGGGTCGGCAGAGGGGCCGAATAACGACTCGGAATGATCCCATAAGAGGTTAGCAGCGGGTATGTTAGCGGCGTTCTGGAGTGGAGTGGAGGCAGAGGAAAGGGCTAAACGGGTAGCAGTGATTTGCAATGCAATAACTTCCACGGCCATTTTGCCGGCCATGGATGTACAGGGCTGACATTAGAATTGGCTCTGTACGTCCGGGGCCGATGACCGCCCACTGTCCACCCACTCTCTGCACCCGGGCAGCCCATTCCCTGCCCCCAACTAACTTCCCCGCACAACTGGCGGGGAAGTTAGTCAGGGGCTGAAGCTGGCATGAATAGCAGGGATGGATGTCCCATTGGGATGTCCATCACCGCTATTCATGGTTCAGAATGACCCCCTTTAGGGTCCATAGCAAGGGCACTCAGTTTATTTATAAGTCACTGATACAGAATGGTGTCAAAAGCCTTCCTGCTTTCTAAGTATACCGCATCTAGAACTCTCCCTTAATCCATTTCTATGTAGTCAAAGAAATCAATCAGATTTGTCTGACAAAACCTACCTCTAGCAAAGCCATGTTGTCTCAGATCTTGTAATCCCTTGGATTACAGAAACCATGCATCATCTGCTTTATTGGCACTTCTATTAATTTATTCATCACAGAAGTCAGACTAATGGTCTATAGTTATAAGGAGTGTGCAGGCAAAAAAAAATGTTGCTTTGTTTTGTTCTCTGTGCCATTTGCAGGGTTTTTTTTAGTTTTGTTTTAATAGAATTTTGTTTTTTGTCATTTTGTTTTATACATTTTTATTTCAGGGCAATTTTGTCAATTAAAGAAATGGCTGTTGCTTCCGCCCTAACAAAAACATAGCTGAAAGGTTACTAGAAGTTTCAGACATATGAAAAAAAATGACTTCTTTTATAACATCAGAGGCTTGCCTTGAACCAGTGACTATGGGAGATGGTTCTAGCTAGTCTGCTCTTAACTGTGACTTGTATTGTTCATTTTCTTCATTCCTGTTTCCTGATTAGCACAAAGTTTGTCTGGCCTGCAGCTCTGTGCAAAACCCTTCCTGGATTTTTGACCTTGTGAATCTATTGACTCCTTGTTCTAGAAATTTACCCCAAAGATGTTTCTTTTGCCATGTTCTTTTGCCACAAATTCTGTGAAACCATGTCTAAGTACCCTATCAGAGGCATCACTAATTGGACAATCAGGATCTGGATTTGTCTTGGTAAATGTCTAAGTAAGTCTCTCGAGCAAGAGTCAATAGATTCACAAGGCAAAAAAAAAAACAGGAAGGATTTTGTACAGAGCTCCAGACCAGACAGACTTTGAGCCAATCAGAAAATAGGAACAAAGATCACCAACAATACAAGGCACATTTAAAAGCAAGCTGGCTAAAGCCAGCACCAATGGAAACAGTTATACCAAAAATTAGGTCAATTACTGAACGATTGGCAATACCAAAAAGCAAACAAAGATCGCTCATGTATCAATGTGGGTGATTTCAAGACTTTATAATTTTTGAAACAGACAAAACTTGTGTTTACCAAACCGAGGTCTCAGACTCTTTGGCTCTGTCACCAGGACTTTCGTCCGTTGCAAGGCAGGTTGACTATTTGCATCAATGACCTCAAAGAACTAAGCAGGTGATTATATTCAGACACATATTGAAGTTCAACGTTTCTCTAAATTTTCAATGTTCAATCTTGCACTTATCTGAATCATCCAAATACACCCGCTTGATTAGGACATTTTAAGGATCCCAACACCCTCCACAGGTACCGCTCTCGCGTTTCATAACCATGCTTTCATCAGGGGATCGCTCAAAAGCAATTAGAAGAACTGTGGACATTGCTTTTGAGCGATCCCCTGATGAAAGCATGGTTATGAAACACGAGAGCGGTACCTGTGGAGGGCGTCGGGATCCTTAAAATGTCCTAATCAAGCGAGTGTATTTGGATGATTCAGATAAGTGCAAGATTGAACACTGAAAATTTAGAGAAACGTTGAACTTCAATATGTGTCTGAATATAATCACCTGCTTAGTTCTTTGAGGTCATTGATGCAAATAGGCAACCTGCCTTGCAACGGATGAAAGTCCTGGTGGCAGAGCCAAAGAGTCTGAGTCCTCGGTTTGGTAAACACAAGTTTTGTCTGTTTCAAAAATTATAAAGTCTTGAAATTACCCACATTGATTCATGAGCGATCTTTGTTTGCTTTTTGGTAGCACCAATGGAAAAACAACAGTTCAATGGTTACCAATTTTAAGATAACTGGCCTGTGACAATACTGGGGAAGGGACAGAATTTTCAATTTTTTAATGTTCTGTTCAGATTAAAAACAAAATGTTGGATGGCAATTGGCAATCATGTCTGAACAGTCGTCTTTTCCTATGGGTCAGAAGAGGAAAGGTCGGAGGGCTGGGCGCCCTCTCAGGCCCCCCTTGTCCTCCTCTCCTTTGCCTTCAGCTTTTGGGCCATTGGATTCTTTTGTATTGTGACTGTCTAGACAGCTGGTAGTAAATGGGGAGTTAAGCCTTATTGAGTCTGCGCTGGGATCAGGTGACTCGGTGCTCTCCATGGGCAGTGACTGTCTCCCCTACTGTACAGTGGCCAGTGAAGGAGCTTTGCATTCAGGAATCTCCGGATGCACTGCAGCGTGCCAACACTGATAGCACTGATATTCTTGTAAGCAGTGTAGGGGCTGTTTCAGGTCCTCCATCTGAGGGGGCAGATTCTCCTCTGGGTCAGCATAGTGGTGGTATCCCTCCAGTGTCTTCAGTGGGAGTGTGAGCAGTCAATGGGGCTGTGGGTTAATCTGGGGCACCGATGCCACTTGAGGTGGAAGGTCGACCCAGAGCTATGGAGGTGTCCTTCTCTACTTTCTCCCTGCAGCATACAGAGTCATTTCCCTGGAAGCTATTTGGAAGGCAATTGAGCAGTTGGGAGTCTCTTTGATGCCACAAGTGGCTTTGTTAGCCCAGATGGTACAACAGCATTCTCTTGTAATTGAGGATTCTTCAGCAAAGGTATTGTTACTTCAAAATTCCTTATCTACAGTGCAATCGCAAGTAAAATTGGTTGAGAAGCATTCCAATGCTCAAAATTAAGGAGGCTAGTGTTATAAGAAATAAATTGGAGGCTTTGGAGAACTCTGTGAGAACAGTTAATCTGAGATTAGTGAATTTTCCTCATACAGCATTGATTTCTGCTAGAGATATGTTTCACAATTATTTGTCAGAGATATTGGAGATCCCTCCTGAGTGTCATCCTCCACTTGTCAAAGTTTATTATCTGCTGGCTTTAAAAAGGAGAGCACCTTAAAAGACTCATCCAGGATTAGGCCAAGTTGATACTCTCAACTTAACAGCGATATTGTACATATGGAAATGGAATAGATACCACACCATTTATGGAAGAAAGTGTCAGTGAAAACTGAAGGTGGACAAAGCCATGGACCTGGACATGATACATCCCAGGATATTGAGGGAGCTCTGGATGTCTTTAATAGATCCTTGGAAACAGGAGAGGATCCATGGGATTGGAGAAGGGCTGGTTTGATCCCTCTTCAGAAAAGTGTTAATAAAGAAGAGGAGGGAATTACAGGCCAGAAAGCCTGACTTCAATGGTTGGAAAAGTAATGGAGACACTATGGGGTCTATTCTGAACCTCAAATAGTGGGTCTGGATGTCTGATCTGGATGTCCAGACCCACTAAATGCCTGGCCTGCATCTATGAAACAGAGCTCCCCAAACATAGGTCTGAGCTGTGTGGGGAGCTCTGTTTGTTGGCGAGAGGGGGTGGGCTGCAGACAGAGCAAGGGCGAACTGAGGGCAGCTCCATGAGACTAGACATACAAGGCAGATTCTGAGGTCGGCCCTGTACATCCAGGGTAGGCCATTTGTATGGGGGACTTAGTCCATCTCGGAGGTGGAATAAATCCCCCTAGACGGAGGAGGATGCCGGATCTGGGGCATGCTGAAGAGGTGAGGGGGTGTAGGGGGTTCCCTGCAGCCCAACCCTGGCCATGGCGGCCTGATCAGGGGTCAGGCTGTGGGGAAAAGAACCTTTCCATCGCTGCTGGGAATCACGACTCCTGCATGGAGTTGCAGTGGCATGGCAACAGGATGCAATGCCACCGCCGCTCTATTGCAGGAGCAAGGCTGGGCTAACCAGGGAGTTGCTTGGATATCTGGATGGCCAGAATCAGGGCACAGCCTGCACATCGTGGCCAGTAGACCTGGTTCTGAATCCATGGGCATGTCTAGCCCTGCAGGATTAGAATCGGGTGCACAGGAGCACGTCCCAATTCTGATCGGCTGGACAGGCGAGAGACACACACAATGGCATCGGCTTCTATGTAAAGGAAGAATAGTAAACTTCCTGCAACTTAATGGGTTTCAAGACCTGAGACAATATTTTTTTACTAAAGGAAATTGGTGTCAAACAAATCCAATTGATTTCTTTTACTGGGTGATAACAGAACTAGATCAAGAAAATGTGCTGGATGTCTTATACTTGTATTTCAGTAGAGCCTTTTTGTTACTATTCCCCATAGGATGCTCATGAATATACTGAGCAGTCTGAAGTTAAGACCTGAGATGGTGAATTGGATTAGAAACCAGTTGACCAACAGATAATAGAGGATAGTGGTAAATGGAATTCACGTGGAAAAAACAAAGGTAAGCATTGGAGTGCCTCGGGTATTTGTCCTGGAGCCGATTCTTTTCAATATCTTTGTGAATGATATTGCTGAAGTTAGAAGGAAAAGTTGCCTTTTTGCAAATGATGCAAAGACTTGCAACAGAGTCGACAGATGAGAAATGATCTACAAAAATAAGAAGATCAAATGCTTGGCAGTTAAGACTTAATGGGAAGAAGTGTGAGATGAAGGACTTGGGGGTGCAAAAAAGAAGCAGTGTGTAATAAGAGGCAAAAGGCTGGTGTGCACAGACCAGGAGAGAGATCTTGGGGTGATAGTGTCTGAAAATCATAAATTGGTGAAACAATGTAACAAGATAGTGGCCAAAACATAACCCTCCATTGCCTCAGAAAAATCCAAGTTATCAATATCCCTGTTTAATGTACATTACTAAGTTTAAGTTACAATGTAAACCGCTTTGATTGAAATGATAAAGCGATATATAAAACATGTATCCATTTATAACAACAGAATAAAATCAAAATAAACTGAACCATCTAACTTCTCAACAAATAGGGGTGTCCTGCATGGAGGGGTGGGTTCACCTCTAAACAAAGACATGGGGAGGAGTGGCCTGCACAGAGTGGCACCTACCAAGCAAAAACAGCACTCCGCCATACAAGATAGCAGGAACAAAACCAATCCAATTGAGTGGGCAGCAGTTATGCACGAAAATTTTTTTATTAATCTTTAACAGAAGAGGCCAACCCGACACAGACCGTGTTTCGTATAATACTTCATCAGGGGTTTTTTTGGCTCACTAAAAATCATAAAATCATCATAAATAATTTAAAAACAAAACATGTATGCTGTTAAAACATCATAAACTAAACTAAAAGCATAAATAAACATTAAAAAATGATAATAATCATTGAAAAAATAAATATTAAAAAAACGCCCAAAACACATGTTCATAGACAATATTAAATCAAATGCTGACATAAAAACCATAAATACTTAGATATTTAATGTAGTTAGATACAAAACTTATAAGTAAAAATATGTATAAATTAACTACCATAGAACATTAAAAAAATGCGCCTTAAAAATAAAGAAAATAAAATCATATGAAAACTTAAATGATAAAAACATGTACCAACCTTAAAAATAGAAATAAATAAAAGGGAAAAACAAGAGAGATGAGGGAAAACGTGACCAGAGTGGCACCTACTCCTGCCATCTTACTCCGGCCATCTTACTGGGCAGACTAGATGGACCATACTGGTCTTTATCTGCCGTCATTTACTATGTTACTATTTAATTAAATAAAATAAATAAATAAAACCAGAAATATGCCAGACTGCACAGAGATGGACAATGCCATCAGGAAGGAGGAGATGTTAGTGCTTTAATGCACGTAGATGAGTACAGACAGACAAGTTCCCTGCCGCTGAGCCCTCAACAATAGGTGCTATGCTTTAACAAAATGCACCTACAGTGAAAAGGCATAGGATAAACCCAGAGGATTCCTATTTAGCAGGAGGATGGAATCAAAGTACAGAGTATTTCCTCTCAAAGAAAAAGGGAGATGACTTTTACACTTCAAAAATGACATACAAAGAGTAATATTCTAAAGCCTACTATAACTACTTATTTATTGATTGATTGATGTATTTAACAGGTCTTCTATACCGCCCCATCTTCCATTCATTACTATTAATATCTATATAGTGCTGCAAGGCATACGCAACGCTGTACAGACACATATAAAGACAATCCCTGCTCTTCACAGTTTACAATCTAGTTAAGACAGACAAGACAAAAGATGAGAATAAAGGTAGAATAATGAAGGTAAAGAGAGAGGAGAGCATTCTGTTCCTGTTTCCTACCTTAATCGCTATTGCTGGTTGGAGCCTCAGACCCGCAATGTAGTGCCGGGTGCATCACGTGACCTGTGAGGGCTACAAGAACTGAGCCCCAATGCAGTGGTTCTGAGAGCATTCTGCTCCTGTTTCCTACCTTAATCGTTGTTGTTGGTAGGAGCCTCAGACCCATGTTGTAGTACTGGGTGCATCATGTGACCTGCGAGTGCTATAAGAACTGAGCCCCATTGTGGGATGTGCACCATGGATGCATGCCTGTGGGTATGTACTCCGAAGGGGCATGTCCAAAGGGGCAGGGTTCTGCTCCTTTGGAACCCCTTCAGAGCGTTGTGGTGGAGTGCTGATTATCCTCAATGCAGAAGCGTAAGAAGAGACCTTCATGAGTTCCGGTGATGCCACTGAACTGCATGGATGGCTGAAGAAGAGCTCTGCTGATAAATCCCACAAAAGCAAAAAAATCTCCCCTATAGAAGCAAACCAAATACCCCAGAGTAGACAGTAATAGGCAATGGGTTCAGAGGCAAGGGATATGACTGTGGCAAGGAAAAAAACCAGCAGACATAAGAGAGTACACATTCTTGGCATTGCAAGGTGAGCAGAAAGAAGGAGAAAAAATGGGAGGTGAGGCAAATTTGGAGCCAGAGACCGAACAACAGCTTGATGCCTTGGAAGGGGTGCAGAATAAAAGAGCTACGTTCCTATTTCAGTGAACTGCGTTCAGAAATGGTGGGATTTAGGGCGGACATGGAGGTGGCCATATCAGAATTCCGCGCTGATGTACAACAACTGGCAAAAAGAGTGGAGGAGATGGAAGGGCAAGCAAAGGAGGTGCAATGCAACGTGAGTGCAATAAATAAGGCAGTAAACCTTTTGGAAGCGGCGAAGGTGAGGAAGCAGGATTTCACCCCTCCACCCTCTTTAAAAATCGGCAACACAGAACTGAAAACTAAGCCCACAATCCGCTACCTTGGCGTTACACTGGACCAACGGCTGGACTTGAAAACCCACATAAAAAACACCGTAAAAACAGTATACCTGAAAATAAGGACCTTAAAACACCTACGACCACTACTAGACTTCAGCGACTATCGATCAATCTATCAAGCATTAATACTACCACATTTCGACTACGCCAACGTAATTCTACACGGTCTCCCTCAATCAACACTAGCACCGCTCCAGCTTGCAATGAACACTGCTGCGAGAGTACTAACAGGAGCCTCACGGAGAGAGCATATAACGCCAATCTTGATGAACCTCCACTGGTTACCTGTGCAAGCAAGAACCCTCTACAAAGTACTAACCCTGACCTTCAAAGCATTAAACACCCCGACCCCACAGCTATCAGCAAGATGTTACAGAAAGTACCACATAACAGAAACAGAAGACCCACGATGCAAAACACCCTAGAGGTCCCAAAAGCAATGACAAAATGTACAAAAGCAACAACGAACAGGGCCTTTACGATTTACGCACCTAGAACATGGAATGCCCTCCCCACTTATATTAGAATCATCACCAACCTAACCCACTTCAGGAAGGCATTAAAGCATCACCTGTTCACCACATACTACCCCGAACTCAGCCTTAGTAAACATGCATGTTGCCCCTCAGACAATCACCCACTGCACCTAACTAATCAAACCCAGCATGAAAAAGGATAAATGGCTAGGTCTCCCAACAGTACTCCCTGAAACAGAATTTAGACACCCAATGTAAATAAGATGTAGATAGACCCTGCCTGAAAGTAGGTTCCAGTGTAAATACAATGTAGATAGTTTCCCCAGTTATTTCCAAGTTGATCTCCCCGTTCATTGTAATTACAACTCAGAGTGCCTGCGTTGTATAGTTGATGTTAAATGTAAACCGCACTGATCTAAAATAGCGCGGTATAGAAGAAATGTTAAATAAATAAATAAATAAATAAGGGGAAGTGCTACTGATAGGGGATTTCAATATGCCAGATGTTGATTGGCACATTCCTGCTGCAGTATCATCTAGAAGTAAGGAGATCCTGGATTCTCTACAGGGAGAATTATTCAAGCAATTGGTAACAGACCCCACACGTGAAGGGGCCATACTGGACTTGGTGCTTACCAATGGTGAAAGTGTTTCTGATGTTATAGTAGGAGATCATTTTGCATCCAGTGATCACCAGATGGTGTGGTTCAGTATTAGGACTAGCGCTGTTAGAATCCATTCAAAGGTGAGGGTCTTAGACTTTAGGAAGACTAACTTTGCCAAGATGGGCCAATACCTCAGGGAATCGTTAGCGGGATAGGAACAGCTGGGGGATGTAGAAAAACAGTGGGCAAAACTGAAAGGAGATATTTTAAGGGCAGCCAACCTTTTTGTTAAAATGGTAAATAAAGGGGAGTTGCAAGATGGCGACGGGTTGCTCTGACCTGTGAGGCAGCGTTCCTGGGTTCGTGTGCCTGTGTGATTTGACACATCATTGTGATGGGCCGTAGGAAGAGGAAGCAGGCTGTGGGTCCTCCTGGACCAAACCTGGATGGAACATTGGCACAACGGACTCTCAGGAACTGTGGCTTTGTGGCTGGAGCTGGAGCTGCGTCCTCGGCGGCGCCGGTAGGAGAGATGTTGGCGTTGTCTGCATCGGGGGTCTGGTTATCGCCAGAGCTCCGTGCCCCCCCACCACGACCTGGAAGTGAAGCCAGGCCTGACGCTGGTTCCTTTGCCGTCTTGGCTGTGAGCACACCGTCGAAAGGGGCCTCGGGAGGAGCGCTGACTGGTGATTTCTCCTCGGAGGAGATTGTAGAGCTGCGGAGGATAACTGGGAGTAGTATACCTTTCGAGGGAGAGTCGGTGGCTATACCGGCTCAGGAGGAGAACTTCTCGGCTAAGCTGTTGCTGGAAAGACCTGCGGTAATAACATTGGAAGCAGTGTGGGACTGTTTGGCCTCACTTAACTCTTCCCTTAAAAGTATCTTGGCTGTGGTATCTACTGAGCTTGGTGGGGTTAAGACTTTGTGTGGAGGTTTTTCTGGCACTCAGGTGGAACACACGGAGAGACTCACCAAGTTGGAGCAAGAGGTTGGGCATTTACGTGAGTTAGTGAATGCCCAGGTTCAGGACAGTAATGTGTCTTCTAGGAAACTGGAATATTTAGAGAGCCAGGTTAGGAGGTGTAACCTTCGTTTTCTGAATTTTCCACGTTCCCCTCTATTGTCACCTTTGGAGATGGTGAGAAAGTATTTTGGGGAGGTCTTTAAGATATCCCAGGATAATTTCCCCCTTTGGTTCGGACACAATACTTGTCCTTGGGAATAGGGGACAGGGTTTCTGATCCCCTTAATACTCCTACTGGGGGGGGGGGGGGGTGACCTGACAGGGTTTTTAGAATCTTCCCTGGAGGTCATTACCGGAAAGTCTACTTTGTTGGTAATCCTAGCGCTAGAATCAGATAAATATTATATACTTCAAATGTATTTTAAGAATATCAATGTAGTTTTCTTAGGTTCTAAAGTGTGCATCTTTCCTGATATTTCACGAGTTACGCAGTTGAGAAGGAGGGGATTTTTGGCCCTTCGCCCTAGGGTTTTAGCTTTAGGGGCTACTTTTCAACTAAAATTTCCTGCCAAATGTTGTTTGGTATTTAAACAAAAGGTTATATTTTCTTTGAACCTAGGTAGCTTCATGAGTTCTTATTGGCTAGGGAGGAAGTGATAGTGGAGGTTGCTGGACATTCCCACCCGGCTGACGCTTAAGTCTCAACCCGTTGTATATATTATATATATTGAATGGTTTAGGGCTGTTTTAGTCCTGTGCCTTTTGATTTATTTCCTAGTACTCCCCATTGTTTCCTAGGTATTGGGGTCTGAACGTATGGGTGACATGATTTAGTTTTTGTTTGAGGGTTTTTTCCTTATTGGCTTTATTTTTTCTTGTATCAAATACGCTCATTGTTTCTGTCATTCATGATTATGCTTGGATGTAAAAGTTATAATTGATAAATAAAAAATGGAAAGAAAATGGTAAATAAAGGTAAAAGGAAAAGGAGACTGCTATGGCTTTCGAAAGAGGTAGCTGAAAAAGTGAAGAAAAAAAGGGAGGCCTTCATGAAATACAAGAGATCACAGAGAGAGGAAGACAGGCATCTATATTTGGAAAAACTTAGAGAAGCTAGCAAAAGTAGTCAGGAAAGCAAAGATTCAAAAAGAGGAGGAAATAGCCAATGCAATAAAATAGGGGGATAAGACATTTTTCAGATTTTTATTTTATAAGTTTTACTGTCTTACTGTTTTGCTTTCTCTTTATTCTTTGCTATTTCTCTTGCTGTTCTATTATTTTTTGGCGTTCTTTTCTCTCCTTCCTTTCTCAGCAGCTGTCACTTTTTATGATTGTACACCGCCCTGACGCTTCGGCCTGGGCGGTCTATCAAGTGTTTTAATAAAGATAAAGATAAAGATATGTTAGTGAGAAGAGGAAGGGTAAAAGTGGTATTGTCAGACTCAAGGGTGAAGGGGAGGAATATGTAGAAGCTCATAAGGATAAAGAAGAATTGCTTAACAAATATTTCTGTTCTGTGTTCACAGATGAAGAACCAGGAGCAGGACCTCGGAAAACACCCACAAACAGGAACAGAAATGAGGGACATATTGAACAATTTTCAGAAGACTGTGTTCGTGAGAAACTATTTCAACTTAAAGTAGACAAATCGATGGGACCGGATGGGATACACTCTAGAATACTGACGGGAACGTTCTAGCAGCTCCACTGACTGACCTTTTCAATGCCTCGTTGGAGTCGGGAGTGGTGCCAAAGGCCTGGAGAGAGGCTCATGTGGTGCCTTTACACAAAAGCGGAAGTAAGGATGTGGTTGAAAACTGCAGGCCGGTTAGTTTAACTTCAGTGGTGAGTAAATTATTGGAAATGCTGCTGAAAGAGAAAATAGTGAGGTTTCTGGAGTCTAGCGGATTACAGGATCCGAGGCAGCATGGATTCACTAGAGGCAGGTCTTGTCAAACAAAGCTGATTGATTTCTTTGACTGGGTGACCAGGGAGTTGGACCGAGGGAGAGCCCTAGATGTAGTGTATTTAGATTTCAGTAAAGCCTTTGACACTGTTCCTCACAGGCGACTTATAAACAAACTGAGCACCCTAGAGATGGACCCTAAAGTTACTGCTTGGGTTAGAGATTGGTTGGGTGGGAGGCGACACAGAGTACAGGTAAATGGGGCTCACTCTGAGGAGAGGGATGTTACCAGTGGTGTGCCCCAGGGATCTGTCCTTGATCCGATTCTTTTTAACATCTTTGTTAGTGATATAGCGGAAGGGCTGTCAGGTAAAGTTTGCCTTTTTGCGGATGATAACAAAATCTGCAATAGAGTGGACACCCAGGAAGGTGTAGATAACATGAGGAGGGATCTAGCTAAGCTTGAAGAATGGTCTAGAATCTGGCAGCTGGGATTTAATGTTAAAAAATGTAAGGTCATGCATTTGGGTTGCAGCAATCCAAGGGAGCAATATAGTATAGGGGGTGAAGTACTTTTGTCCACTAAAGAAGAGCGGGATCTAGGTGTGGTTGTGCTGATGATTTTAAAGTAGATAAACAGGTAGAAAAGGCGATGACAAAAGCTAGAATGATGCTTGCGTGCATACGGAGAGGAATGGCTAGCAGAAAAAAATAGGTGATAGTGCCTCTGTATAAGTCTTTGGTGCGACCTCCTTTGGAGTATAGTGTGCAATTCTGGAGACCGCACCTTCAAAAGGATGTGAACAGGATGGAGTCGGTGCAGAGGGTGGCTACTAAAATGGTTAGTGGTCTTCATTATAAAGCATATGAGGACAGACTTAAGGATCTTAATATGTACACCTTAGAGGAAAGGCGGGATAGAGGTGATATGATTGAGATGTTTAAATACCTCCGTGGCATAAATGTTCAGGGAGAGAGCCTCTTTCAATTGAAAGCAAGTTCTGCTATGAGGGGACATGGGATGAGGGTGAAGGGGATAGATTCAGGAGTGTTTGCGGAAATATTTCTTTACGGAAAGAGTGGTGGATCTGTGGAATAGTCTCCAAGAGGAGGTGGTAGAGTTGAGGACAGTAACTGAATTCAAAAAAGCATGGGACAAACACAGAGAATCTCTAAAGGAAAAAAGGGGACTGTTGTAGTTGTTGATATAGAAGGACAGACTAGATAGGCCATGTGGTCATATTTCTCTGTTTCTATGTTTCTAGTGAGGAGCAGTAGATGGAAACCTTACACTCATCCCTTCTTGACATTGTGTGCAATTCTGGTCGCCGTATCTTAAAAAGGATATAGCGTTAGAAAAGGTACAGAGAAGAGCCACCAAAATGGTAAATGGGATGGAAGGTTACCCCTATGAAGAGAGGCTAAAAAAGTTAGAGCTCTTCAACCTGGAAAAGAGACGGCTGAGGGGAGATATGATAGAAGTCTATAAATTAATGAATGGAGTGGAACGGGTAAACGTAGATCAATTGTTTACATCAGAATATAGAAAGACTAGGGGACATGCAATGAAGCTACAGGGTAACCTATTTAAGACTAATAAGAGAAAATATTTTTTCACTCAACGTGTAATCAAACTTTGGAAATTTTTTACCGGTGTATGTAGTAAAAGCTATTAGTGGAGCTGGGCAAGTTCCTGGAGGAAAGGTCCATAAACCATTATTAAAAGGGACCCGTGATATCACTGCTTGACCCAATACAAGCTTTGTGGAACCTGTGTCTTTTGGGGAAACTGCTAGGTACTTATGACCTACATTGGCCACTTTTGGAAACAGGATATTGGGCTTGATGGAACTTGGTCTGACCCAGTATGGCATATCTTATGTTCTTATGTTCTTAATGAATACATTTAAAGGTCAGAAGAAGAAGTTTGAAGGGAAGCTAATGAAGTGACCTGAGAAGAGAGGTTATATGAGTATATTGAGGCTGGTGAAAGATTAGTCGTGCAGCAGAGTTCTGAATAGATTGAAGGGAAGAGAGATGACTCAGAGGAAGACCAGCAAGAAGGAGGTTGCAATAGTCAAGACAGGAAGTAATTAGAGAGTGGACAAGTGTTTTAGTAGTATGTTCAGAAAGGAAGGGGCAAATTTTGTTAATGTTATAGAGAAAGAAACGACAGGTGTTGGATATGTGAGGAGAAAGAAAGTGAGGAGTCAAAGATGACATCAAGGTTGTGGGCCAAGGAGTGCAAAGTGCAAAGTGTGCAAAGTGAAGTGGGCCGATTATTATTTTGAATGAGCATGTGCCATTGCAGCTAAGTGACGCTTCCTTTACTACCTCCTGCTAGTAGTCCTTTTTGGTGACTGGGAAATAATAATAATATGTATTGATCTGTTGTGTAAACATGTGGAGAGAAGAAGGAGTTTTTTACAAGTCGCTGATGTCATGGGAGGTATGGTGGCATGGGCAATGCTAAAGCCACTTGCTCCTTGTTTGTTCTGAGGCCTGTTTTCTCCTTTCTTCTTTTTCTTTTTTAAGAAGATAATATCCTCCAAGCAGATTTTTTTGTGCTATGAAGTTTGGTGAGAGTTTGGAGTGTTATAACATTTATATTGAGTAATCAATCTACACTCTGTAAGTGACCATTAGTATCTCCACCGTGGTGTCTGCACCATGGTAGCCTGGAGGATGCCAGTAGCCACAGTCAGCTTCTCTGTTGCTCCTGCAATGCCATGGACTGGTGCAGCAGTTCCAGCTGTTGCTTGGACTGTGCCTGCTGAGCAGTGCTGTGAGCAAGCAGCTGCTCAGCACACTGCACAGGTATCACTGTGCACTCTTGTGTGTGCATCCCCTGGTCATAACTGCTATCAATAGGCTGCTGTGGTGGAGGTGTTGGGGAGGGGACATGGAGCTCCAGATCATCCAGGGAAATGGCTATCAGGCAGCTGCTGCAGTATGGTGGGACAAGCGGTACATGGCAGTGGGTCATCAGGTGGGGCCCACCCTCAATCCTGTATTATCCTCCTTGGACACTGTTGGCAGAGCAGGCACCACTGCCTGTGGAGCTACAGCAGGGACACCCGTGAAGACACAGACAACATTAAGGGGTCAAACCCGCATCTGCCAATGCAGACAACAATGGGGTAGTAGTGGTGAAGCCATGTGGATGAGCCAGTAGGCCACATAGGCACAGAGGAGCCACTGCCATTGTTTGTCACACACCCTGCCACCAAGTGTGGAGCCAGATGGTCGCAGAATAAAATGCATAGACACCCACCCCAGTGCCCTGTGCAGTCAGCCCCACCACCACCAACTGGCGGCCATGCTGCCAATGCCACTAATGCACAGGCCAACATTGGGGCAGCCACATGCAATGTGAGTATGCCCAGCAGCGACAGCATGAATGTGACAAAATGGCAGCCAGTGCCGATGTCCCTGTATTGACGTGCCCATGGCCGCATACACATGTATCTGCACCCACACATCCCCATCTTCAGTACTATAGCTGCATAGAGTGGTAGGGATAGCATGTGCATGAGAAGCAGAAGGGCAGTGGTTTGCCTCCCGTAGCATCTGGGAAACAATGGAGGGAAAAGCCAGTGGATGAGCCACAGTTTGCAGAGAGGAAGCAGCCAATGTATATATGGAGGGGTCTGGGCTTATGCAGACTATCCGTATGCTGCGTTGTTGTGCCAGTGCATGCATGGCTGCATGGGTCCACACGTGCACATGCCTGTGAACATTCACCTTTTTGCATGTGCCGTGGACACATCAGCACACGTTTGAGCCTGAACAGTTTTGCAGCAGGACTGACACAGAGTGTGTTAGTGAGAGTGCCAAATGCAGCTCACCCAGGAATGCAACAATATCTGCAATGGGTGCCCAGCAGTGCGCAGCCAGCTGGCTAATGGGACAACCTGCAGGACATCCAGGGATGGTATGCACTGGCCCTGCTGCACAGCTGTGACCATGGTGGGCAGGGCATGGAGTGAAGGTACCCACACACATGTGTCCCATGGCAGAGGGTCCAGTACATGGACATGAGCGATGCGGCATGTGTGGCAAGGTAACAATTCAACAGGGCTGCCATATATGACCTCTGCTAGCAGCTAGAACCATATATTGAAAGCCCCATGCAGAGATGCCATCCCATACCAGTACAACTGAAGGTGATGACCGCGCTGGCATTCCTGGCATCAGGATCTTTCCAGATGATGCTATCAGCTGTCAGGGGACTCAGCCAGCCTGCAGTATCAAGGGTGCCTCAGACAGTTCCTGGGTGCCTACTTGCCGTCCATGGCACAGTCCATGAGCTTCCCAGCAACTCAGCAGGACCAGCACAGGATCATGCAGGACCTCTATGCTGTGGTATGGTTTCCATCGGTTCTGGGTATGGTGAATGGCACACAAATCACCCTCCATGACAGAGTGAGGATGCATACTGGAACCACGAGACCTTCCACTCTGTCAGAGTGCAGGTGGTGTACAACGCACATGGGGAGATAACAGACATCTGCACAGAGTACCCTGGGTCCTACCACGATGCTGATATCCTGAGCCAGTCTGAACTCCATGCACAGTTCAAGGCTGACCACATCAGTAGCGGATGGCTGTTAGATGGGTATATACACAGACACCCTGGGACTGGGAGGCATCGGACACTGCATGGGGGTGCATGCATTGTGTAGGTGCTGGTGGGCCACCCCCATGACTGCAAGGCCCTGGATATGGGCCCCATGACCCTCTAGGGCCACTGGGGTTGCCCAGGGAGGGTGCCCTGCCCCCATGACTCCACAGTGGGACTATGCACAGGGCGCCCCCCCCTGGCAGCCCTTTGACATACATGACCATGGTACACTCTGGCCCTGTATGTCTAAGGGGTGGTACCACCCACCACCCACCCATTCTTAACACACATCTTGTCTCTGTCCCCCACAGCATGCACAGTGGTCCCTTGCATGCAGAAATGGATGGAGCAGATGACTTGAATGGTAGCAGAGGGCCTGCATGTACTAGCATTCCATTTAGCCCCAACTTCCACCACCCAGTGGTGTGCCTGACATGGGGAAGGCACAGGGCAGGGACACCGTACATTACTTGCACCCTTGGATATGCCCATGCACTTGTGGTGAGCTGTAGATACACAGTGCTCTACTGGCACCCCCGGAACCATCCATACAGTGGGCACAGACACGCATATACACAGCTGTCTGAAGCCCACAACATATTGCTATCACATGACCCCCTCACTAGCACATCAGCTGATCAACGGTTTACTGTTCTTTTCCCCACTACAGGTGACTGCAGCTACCCTCTAAGTGAGTGGCTGCTGACTCCCATACTCCACCCTAGCAGCCCAGGACAGCACCAGTACAACCATGTACATCAGACCACACAGAGGATTATTGAGCGCACCTTTAGCAAGTTTCGATGCCTGGATAGGTCCGAGGGGGAGCTGCTCTACAGGCCTCGCAAGGTGTGCCAGATTGCCATGGCATGCTGCATGCTACACAACTACACCTTGCAGTACCAGCAGCCACTGCCAGAGAAGCCTGAGGCAGCTGAGTTGATGACGATGAGCTGGATGCTGCCACAGACATGCCCCAGGGTGCACAGTCCAGACAGGGGGTGGTGGTAGTTGGGCCCACCAATGATTTTTGAGGCAATCAGGGAGTGTGAAGGTTCAGACCAGGTCAGCAGGAGATCAAAGGTCTGGACCCGATATGCACTGTATGGCATTCCAGCACACATGTGCACAAGTGCTGTCTGCCAGTTGTGGTGCATGACAGCCTAGTCCAGGCACACTTTGCCTGACTGCACGGACCATAGTTTCATAGCTCATACAACACAATGTGCATACCAGGTACCAGGTACCAGGGGGCCAGGTAACATACCATAATTGCAATGGGCCTGTGCATTTCCACACCATGCAGTGGGCTGCTGGTATAAGCACTGACTCTGGGTCGGGGGTTCAGGGCCACCCTGCCAATATTTTTGCTGACATGGCCCAGGGATGCAGTGTCCACCCAGCCATGTGCTGGGCCCTCCCCCACCGGATGCCCCCCTTCTATCTGTTAGTAAATGCACAATGCATCAGTGTAGCTGCAAGTCCCATCTTACCAAGCCATGCCCACTGCATGCAACACATTCTGCCCCCACCCATCTTCCACATCTGGGCTGCTGCTGCATGCTGCCCCACCAGTGCAGTCGGTCCCTCGTGCATCCCTACCCTCCCTGGCCGGGCCACTCTGCATCATTCCTCAGGGGTGACCATACATCTGGGATGTCCATATGACCTTTCCCTGCCACATCTCTGGCCTCTACTGGCCCAGGCCCCTCTCCCTATCCCGCCACCTCTGCATGGCATGCACCACCACTTGTGCTGCAGCCAGCCCCACTGCCCTGGGCCGTGGTGCACCAATGGATTGCTGGATGTGCTGCTGCCACATGTTCATGGCTCCCTTCCCCTCACCCTCCAGTGGCACCACCCCTGGTGTTTGCCCCATTCCGCACTACTATGGTGGCCAGCCTACCTGACTATTTTGCACAGCCGTGCGGGGGTTACCATGATTGTGTGTCATGCAGCACAGCGGCTACCCTGTAGTGCTACACATATGATTGGGGCCATTGTGTGCCAGGGCTGTTGTGGGTGACAAACACATAAGCACACATGGCACACATGTTGAACAGCATAACACTTTGTTTGCCCAGCAAACATGCATAGGACAGACACATAAAATAGGCAAACAGTGCCTACATACACTGGCACACAGTTGTGCTTCACAGCACCCAACCCCACCCCTGCTGCACCTACAGGGCCATTGACACTGCTGCCAGTCCTCCCTGGTGGCTAGCACTGCACCTGCAGCCACTGGTGCAGCTTATGATGCTTGGTGATATGGCTGCCCCAGCACATCTAACTGGTGGTGGGACCCCATCAGTGACCCACAGGACTGCCTGCTGTGCAACTGTTGGGTGGTATGTGGGGCTGTAGGTGAGCCTCCAGTAGCAGTCACAGGGCCCTGAGCTTTCCCCTCAGGCCCCGCACCTCATCCCTGAGGCCCTCCACTTGGTGGGAGAGATGGGAGAGGGGCTTGTGCAATCGTGCAAGGCTGCATGCAAGCACGCGCTCAAATAAGCCCATGGCTGGCATGTTTCTGGGGTCTCCATCTGCCTCTTGAACTCCCTCATTGGGCCCCATATCAGATAGTGGTGGGCTTTGTGGGCTACCAACATGGGCATCCCTCTCCCACATGCACCAAGCTGCAAGCACCTCCGCCACATCACTGCTCTCAACACTGCCATACCCTGGAACCACCGCAGCCTCCTGGCAGCTCCAGCTTCTATAACCTGGACCACCCATTGCCTCCTCCACATCTGTGTCTCCCTCCAGCCACATGTCACCTCCCACTTCATGCCCGCACTCAGAACCCCCATCTACTCTGTACACCCACCCTCAGCCACACCCTCTACCTGCATGCCTACCATCCCCCTCTCGCTTACTCCCACCCTTCTGCTACTCACACACCCACACATGCCCACCCTGCATGCACACAGACCCCTCACACTTGCTCCCACCCTCCTGCCATGCACACCCCCCCACATGCTCATCCTGCATGCACACAGACCCCTTACCCTCACTCATACCCTCCTGCCACTCACACAACCTCACACACTCCCCCTGCAGGCACTCCATATCTTTGCTCTCAGAACCACAATCCAGCCACTCACCTTCACCCCTGCACTCACACGCTTCCCCCTCACCACCCAGGCCTGACCCCTCAGCCTGTGTTAGTACAGCCTCCCCCACACCACTCCATGGGGTCCCCCCAGCAACCCTCCCTGTCACACCAGACCCCCTCCCCCTACCAACAATTGGAGGATGAGGGTCCAGAGGTTACCCCTGTCTCCACAGCAACTGCACATAGCTCCGGTGGGACCTGGCTACTGACATGCTGCACACTGTCCCCCAGGTGTGCTATGGAAGATAGGCATCCCTGTATACTGCCATCAGTTCTGCCCTGTTCAGGGGGTGTAGAGGGGGGGGAATGCTGCCTCCCCTGCTGGGCTTCGTCATCCTCCTCATCCTCCACAGATGGGGTTGGGATGGACAGGAGGATGGGGCTTGCCAGTGCACTGGTGCTGCTCCCACTGGTGGTTATGCTACTGCTCCCACTGGGGCTGGGGAGCATATCTGTGCCAGCATCCTCCATGGTGTCAGGGGTGGGACCATCAGGGAATGGGAGTGGGGACTCTTCCTCCTGCTGTGCTGCTGCTGTGGGGGAAAGAGGTCATGGTTAGCTGCACACCTGTGGTGTCTCTACTGCATGTTGGGCAGGTCATGGGCAGCTGTGTTCTTGATGTGCCTGTGGCACAGGGTGCTGTCATTCCAAGCCCATGTGTAGCCCATATCAGGTATGTGTTTCCTGTGTCACACGCCAGACAGTGCTCCTGGCGCAGCCACTGTGGTGGAGCAGGAGGCCTTTTTGTGTCGCCTTACCATGCTCTGTGGCACTTCGGGGTGGCTGTACCACACATATTCACTCCATGCTCAACCTGTGCTGCACTACTTTGGTTGCTGGGGGGTTGGGCACACACAGGGTGTTCCAGCATGTACCAGCTTTGCATGGGGTGGGACATTGTGGGCCAGGACCATATGCTGTGGGACCCTGGGGTAGGGTGTGCTGTTTCAGTGGTGTCCATGTCACAGCAGTGTGTGCGCTTACATTTGGTGGGATGCCTCTGCATTGGCAGGCCTGTCGGCCTGATGCTCATTTGGGGTATCTGCATGGCTACTCACCCTGCTCCTCCTGCAGCTGCTGCCAAATACATCTTATAAACCATCGGCACATATGGCAGATTGTGTAGAATCACATTCGGTAGGCTTCAGTGTCACGCAGGATCTGGAAACACCTGTGGGGTTGAGACACACCTCATTATTCCCACATGCCATGGCACAGACATGCCTACTCATTAGAGGGGTGCTGCTGGCACTGTTGCATGTGCATCATGTGCCCTGTCCCCATCTGTTTGCGGTTGCACATCACCCTGCCATGCCATACCGTGGGGGGCCACGTCTGCTTATTGTATTTGGTGTACATGCACAGGGCCCCATTCCCTCACCTCCTTGGGTTTGGGAGCTGTCACAGTTCTGGTCTGATGGTTCTGTGTCTGACCTATAGTGCTTAGGGTGATGGTTCACTAGCAGTCTATAATACTGCATTTTGCACCTGTATCATTCACACCGTGCCTCCCTTCCGAAACGCTCTGCTCTCACTTTCTGGGACCTGAGTGCTTTTACACCTCTGGCATGATGGTTTAGTTCCTGACCTACAGTGCTCAAGGTGATGGGTTTGCCTCCAACCTTGTAATACTGCATTTTGCACCTGTATCATTCACACTGTGCCTCCCTTCTGTCACTTTCTGGGACCTGGAAACTGTCACAACTCTGACCTGATGATTCTGTTCGTGACCTACAGTGTTCACAGTGATGGGTTTGCCCTCCTCCTGGAAGCATGTACAGGGCCATTTTTTGGGGCATCCACATGGGGCATCTGTGTGACCTGGGGCTGTGGCTGAGATTTTGGGACCGCTCTCTGCTATGCATGTCCCTTCCATCTGTCTCTGTGTCCCCCTGTGCCTTCACCGTGGGCCTGCTTGCATCCTGTTCTCCCTTGTTTTATAGGCCCCTGCTGTGGGACTGCTCTGTCTGTGCTGTGCTGTCCTGTCACTGTGCAGCCTGTCTGCTTTCTGCCTGGGGCAGATCCTGACTTCCCCTGCCCTTCCTCTCCATGTTGGTGCATGCGTGTCTCTGTGCCAACTTGTGTGCTGCTCCTGCCTGCCTACTTCTCACTTATTCCAGGTGTGTGCTTATCCTACCTGCCTACTTCTCTCTGATGTGTTCCCAGCCCCTGCGTGCTGCTGTGTGGGCTGGCCGCCTCTGCCTGGTGGGAAGGAGAGTCTCCTCCTGCTCCAGGACCATGGTCACCAGCAGCTTCGTCTCTGCCTCGCTGAAGTTAGGTTGTCTGTTAGCCATGTTGATGTGTGCATTATGACAGGGGGGCCTTCTTCCTGGTTCCAGTTGCACGTGGTCTATAGGACATAGAGATTGGGACATTTTCAGGGTTACAGGTACAGAATGGCTGGGGCAACACTGACAGTGTATGCATGGCCTACACATGCGCATGGCTCAGGGCAGTGCAATAGGCCGCCAGCTAGGTATGCTTTGCCGGGAATGGACATGCCGATTCCACATCACCGTGTGCATGTATATGCAGGGTTCTGGAATCAGTGATATGCATGCATGTCCTCTTTGGGGATGTGCCCCTTTCAGAATCAGGTTCCACATACCTCTGTAAAAACATAACAACATAAGATATGCCATACTGGGTTAGACCAATGGTCCATCAAGCCCAATATCCTGTTTCCAAAAGTAGCCAATCCAGGTCACAAGTAAAGTTCCTATCAGGTGTTGCACAACATAGACAGCTCAATGAAGTTCTGCTGCTATTAGCATTTCCTCAGCGCCTGTCATACTACATATGCTGCGGAGACAGCATAGAGGGAACTGACAAATCAGGAGAGGATTTATTTATTCAAAAAAATGTATTACTTGCTGATCCAATGTCTTCAGTGAGTTCCAAAGAGCATACGTATAACTAACGCATATAGGAAAGACCACAAGTGATGATGGTAGAAAGTTCAGGACTAATTCCCATAAAGCACAGTCCCAAAAATAATGCATGTTAGATTGCTAGCTTCTCATTTCACAGGCACAGCCTGAGATATTCCAAGGGAAAGTTTGCTTTGGCCAGTGTGGGAGACACTTCATCATTAATACTGACTAAAGTAGACCAGGAGTGCCAAAAGAATAGGACTTTTAAACACCTGTTCTATATGAGCCCATCCAATTTAATTTAAGGATTGATTGCTAAAATGGTTAGTAATATCAAACTCAGCAGCACATGTCATCTAATACAACCACTGTTGGCATACAAAACCATCTCCTTTCCACTGTGATATCATTTAATGGCTGTTCTTTGAATTTGCATGTCAATAGGATGATGCATCCTGCTGTCATGCAGAAGTCTGGCAAGTATGCAGAATTACAATACAAACTGTTACGAAGCTGATTTCTCTGGACATTCTTTGAACATTTACAAAAAACTTACCGACTGAACTCCTATCGCCCCATCAGCTGCTCAGAAATATAAAGCTTTAAAGCACTGAGATCTGCAAAGTTCAGAAAGATTTGCCTTGATGAAAGTTGGCTCCAGAGAAATTTTCTAAAGCCAAAGAAAATCGGCCATAGTGACACAGAAAAACTACAAAAATACATATTTTAGAATGATTTCAAAATGAATATTTTCACCTCTACGCTGAGGTGAGCGGATTGTAACCAGGGCTGGTCCCAGAGTTGGTTTAAGGTGTTGGTGCTCTAGGCAGGCCCTAAGCCTTACATCCATCCCCCTTGGCTGTCAAAATCTATTGTTTAGCTTTGAATGCCCTGCTCTTTGCCACCCCTTAGGCCCCACATACGAGGCTGCCCTAGGTGACTGCCTTGTTTGCATACTGGTTGGGCAGGCCTTGTTTGTAACGCAAGCTATGGACTAAATGTCTTGGAGGTAACTTTGGTTTACTGAATTAAAAATTCTCCTAGGCTTTGCCTGAACCAATAGAGATTGCACTGGAGTTAGCATCTCATCTACCAGCAGCAATCAAAGGGCATAGCAATACAAAATAACTTCTGTAGCTTACATTACTTTTTCTGGGAAAATTTCCAAGGCTTGTGATGTTTGGATTTTTGGTTAATGATGCTTCACGCAGGATGTGTGTTAAAGATCTGTTTAACGATGTACTTTGCAAATACATCTGTTTTCGCATCTTTCTTTATGGATGACAAATCTCATCTTGGAAGTGCATCTGACCACAGTCTCGATCCAGAGAAAGCTGTAACAGAGTGCTGTATTTTAAATCAAGCACATAAAAGGGACCTTTGTATTTAATTAGTCATGGGAGTCTTTCTCAGGGATATGTTCTTCATGTTTTTCATCTATGCCTGGCAACTGGAAACACGACACAAACCAACCAAGATTTTATAAGGGGTTTTGTAAAGAAACTATTGGGATACTTGATGTTTATATTTATAGCTCTCTAAGTGACAATACGTTTGGGATCATATATTTCATGTTATGTTGCCACCCAGAATGAGTGAGGCAGGGCAGATCGTAAAGCTTTCAAGTTACCCAGTTCTGGGAAGATGATTTTAGGTCTATCCTAGATTTATGACATCCTAATCCTGATGTATTATGGGACCTGCACCACTGTCTTCAACAGGTAGAATAAGGCAGTACTTCTTAACCCTCTCCTCAAGGTACACTTAGGGGTATGTTTACTAAAACCCCGTTAGGGTGCGCGGCGCGCTAGTGTGCGGATGCCATATAAGGAGTGGGCATTTCAGTCAGAAAAAAGCAAAACCGGGATTAATCATGCGCTAATGTGCGCTGCGCTCATGTGCGCCCCGCACATTAGCGCATGAGAAAGTTGCGTGGGAAGCATAAGTGGCTCGCTGATGTGCAAACACAGAAACAGAACCACAGTACAATGGTTAAGACACTGACCAATGATGCAGGGATCATGGGTTCAATCCCCCACTGTGCCCAATGAAGAAGGCTGGCTGAGACATTGCCTATTATGGGGAAGATTGCTTTAGGAGGCATTTTATTTTTAATTTAATTATCTCTACTAGCAAACGCACTCTCAAAGCGTGTTAACATAAGGCGCCCCATAAGGCACATTTTAAAGTACACTGTCCGCCAAGGCACCCTAGAATGTTGCTTATAGGGTGCTTTATAGGGTGCCGTATGAGGTACCGCAAGGTCACAGCACTGTTTTTGATGGCAGCACTGTGCAGTTTAAGGAATGAAAATCATAAGTAGGTGCACTAACATGCAAGGAGGAGCAGCAGAAGACACTGACCACTGATGCAGGAGTCATGGGTTCAATCCCCCACTGTGCCTAATGAAGAAGGCTGGCTGAGGCATTACCTGTTATAGGTAATATTGCTGTAGGGGGCATTTTATTTTTATTTTAAATAGTGCTGCAAGCAAACACACCCTCAAAGTATTGCAACATAAGGTGCTGCATAAGGCGCCTCATAGGGTACCCCAGAGGGCACATTTTAAAGTGCACTGTCCGCCACGGCACCCTACAATGTTGCTGAAAGGGTGGCCTATAGGGCGCCATATAGGGTGCCCTATGAGGCACAGCAAGGTCATAGCACTGTTATTGATGGCAGCACTGTGCAGTTTAAGGAATGAAAATCATAAGTAGGTGTGCTGACATGCAAGGAGGAACAGCAGTGTAGCACAGTGGTTAAGGCACTGACTGCTGATACAGGGGTCATGAGTTTGCTCCCCAGTGTGCCTAATACGTAAGGCTGGCTGAGGCATCAGCTTTGCAATGTATGTATTGTTTCCTGCAGCACTTTATTTGTATTTTATTAATTGCTGCCAGCAAACATGCCCTCACATGCCGTAATTGAAGGTGCCGCATAAGGCACCCTATAAGGCACTCCATAGGGTACATTATAAAGTGCACTGTCTGCCACGGCAACCTAAAATGTCCCCTATAGGGCACCCTATAAGTCGCTCCACAGGATAACGTATAGTGCACCTCATATGGACGGTAACCATAAGGTGCCCTATAGGGCGCCCTATAAAGCGCCCTCAGAGGCACCTTATGGGTATAGTATGCTGAGAGTGTATTTGCTGGCAGCAATAATGTACATGAAAAAGAGATAATGCTTTGGGCAGCCCTATCAAATAACCCCACTGTGGGTTTGAACCCATGACCTTTGGCTTCACAGACAGTGAAGTAGCCATTGGGCTACAGCTCTGTAGCTGCTAGCAAGCCCCTGGCTGGCTGCAGAGGGAGTGCACATCACCACACAGACAGTCTGCTGTGGTCACCAGGATAGGGTTAGCACACCCATACCCATGATGCACTGCACATGCAAATCAGCTGTCCACAGATAAACACAAGATGGGGTATGCACCCCCACAGCACCTCGGCCTGGTAGGGGGTACTGACCATGTGTGTTACTGGCACAGAGTAGCTACACACCATCACATTGTGCAGGTACTGTGCTCACCCTGAGTGTGCGGTGGGGTGCCCAGCACCAGGTCCACAGCACCTTCCATGGCAGAAATAGGCCATGATGCAGGTCTCCAGCAGTGCTAATGTGTGAGGTAGTTAGTTTCTGCAGAAACAACTTGGATATATCTGTATGTCTTAGTCAGGTGTGACCCCTAGGAGGATTATGTACCACCACTCTCCTCCTCCAGGGCTGAGGGTGGCAAACAGGGTCTCCCATCAACAGATCCACATTCTACCTCCCTACAATGGTGGCAGTAGAGGGGACCAGCAACCCCAGTCCTGCTGGGGAACAGACACCCTACAAGGCAGTCAATGCAGCTCTGTACACATCCATAACAGACAGACATTAGGCCTGGATATGCTAAGCTGCACCCCACCACTATCTGCCTTCAGCCGCTGCACCCTGCAAGGCACTCCATCAAGACACATACCAGCTGCAAACACTCTGCTAGCTAGTCCATAGTGCATGTTTCTGGTGGAAATGCATGCACCTAGAACTGGGATGTCAGCATACACAACAAGCAGATAAGTCAGTGACTGGGCCCCAAAAGGAAACCCATAAATATCACATGAAAGAAATGCTATATAGCACTATGGGGGTGCCTAGCCATGCTGTGGTCACTGCACAGTCAGGGTGAGAGTGATCTCCCAGCAGGACATGCTGAGGCCACCCTGTCTGTGTAGATGGTGGCCGGGCACTAAAATGTCCCAGCCAGTGCCCTATGCCCTGTGCAGATGCATCCTGGCCAGGCCACCCTTTCCGGGCTGTACCCATGGTACCTTGCTCCTCATTACTGGCAACAGTGCTGGCAGTGTGTGCTCTGGAGGGTGTTTGCAGCCACCACACACTGGATAGACAGACACACACACCCACACCTATGCCAGCATTGTGCTACTATAGAGGAGTTTAGCAGCCCTGGCCACCACATCAGTCCTGGGCACAGTACAGGCATGGATATGGTACGCAATACTGTTGGGGGTCACTCCACAGGGTGGTAAACACTGTCAGAGACCACACCTGAAGCACACACCACAGACATCAGAAAGGTTGTTATGATGGAGCTCAATCAGCAAACTGTGCTTAACGTAGGAATTGCTATCTGCCAGTAATCATAGCAAATGTTTGATAGCTGTGTACCGTATACCCAGGTGTAGGGTGGCATTGCTAAGGTATGCAAGTGCTAGTATTGGGAGATGCACACAGGGCCCAATGTCCTGCCTCTCCAGGAGGCATTGGCCAATGGGGCCTGTGGGTGTGGGTGTGGGTGTGTCTGCCCCTGTTGGCTGCTGCTTTACGGCAGGGGTTCCCAACTCCAGTCCTGGTATGCCAAACACTGTTCGGGTTTTCATGCTGTCCCTCATGAATATGCATGAGATACATCTGCATACCATGGGGGTGGTGCATAGATATGCAGCACAGGCATCTTTATTAGAGGCAGCATGGAACCTGAATGGTGTTTGGCCCTCCAGGACTGCATTTGGGAGACTGCTCTAGGTAATGCGGCTGTTTATGGTGTCTGTGCTCGGTGGGGTAAAATATAGGCGTATTAACCATGCGTATGTTCTCTGCAATAAAGGTTTGTCCTTACTATCACGGTTTAGTTGTGGGAAAAATATGTGGACTGGATTGGCAGTAGCCCCAGCTGGGCTTTGAACCTGTGACCTTCTGTTCTTGCACACACTGTCTGTGTGCACTACACCACTGTGTTGCCACAGATATGCTGCATTTCCTGGGAAGTCCATGACTGTACATCTGACAGGGCCTGTTTTTTGCAGTGCACGGCACCCACCTGGACAGGGCTAGGCCATGGTCTGCTGTTGCCACCAGCTGCTGCCACCTCCACCACCAGTACCGCTCCATCCTTAGATTGGAGACAGCATAAACCCTGAAAGATTTGTGGCCCTCCAGGACTGCATTTGGGGGAATCTGCTCTAGGTAATGTGCACGTTTCTGGTATCTGTGCTCTGTAGGGTAAAATAGAGGTGTTTGAGCCATGCTTATGTTCTCTGCAATAAAGATTCGTCTTTACTATCACGATATAGTTGTGGGTAAAATATGTGGACTGAATTGGCAGGAGTCCCAGCTGCGGCTTGAACCTGTGACCTTCTGTTTCCAAACACACTGGTTGTGTGCACTGCACCACCATGTTGCCATAGAGAGAGTGCATTGCCTGATGATACCATGACTGTTTGTCTGGCAGGGCCTGTCTGTTGCAGTGCATTGCACCCACCTACACAGGGCTAGGCCATGGTCTGCTCTGGGCAGCTGCCACTGCCCCCCTCCACCTCTAGTACCCCTGTGCCACCATGCTGACATGCCCTTCTGCTGGTGGTGCTGGTGGTACCCAGTCTCAGGCCATCCTGTGTGCAGGTAGGCGGCTGCCTATGGTGCGAGTTCTGGGGTAGGGGAGCCTGCATATCTGTCCGCACGTCCCCCAATCACCGCCTGCCAATGTTCGGTGCCCTTGGGGGTAGCTGCTGGGTACTATCCCCTGTGACACTGTGCTAAACACTCTCGTGCCCATGTTGGGCCCTCATCAGTTGCTGTCTGGCTGCTGTTCAGTTTCAGCATTCCTAAGTGCCATCTAGGCATCTGCCTAGTCTGCACTGTGCCCCAGCTGCACCACAGCATGTGCCGCCTGCAGCCCTCTGTATCCCCTTTCCCAGCATCTGTCCAGTTGCCCATTCTGACCTGCCTGCCCTGCTGTTGTGGAACATGTGCATGCCATAGGTAACCTGTCCAATGGAGAGGTAAACCCTGATCAGTGTTATTTCACTGAGGGATCATTCACCTTGTATGGGGACGGAGCGTAGACCCTTCTAAAATTCATATTTATTTTTTGAGGCTTTCTTGGGAGTGTTTTTTGATGTTTCCCATTACTATCACTATTTCCCAGCTTGATTATGATTTTTTTATATTTTGTTGGGGTCATTTTTAATGTTTATTTGCCCTTTTGTTCCGTGCACATGTATCACACTGCTCACGTTTTGTAGGTTTCCCTGGTTTTGAGTTACATTGCTTACATAAATGGTTTCTCTTCCCTTTAAATCAGCTCTACCGCGTGGATTTCACTCGCGGTATTTTTTTACTTGAATTTCAGCCCCACTCCTCTGCGGGAAGCCTCTCCCCTCCCACTCTCCACCCATTGACCCCTTCTCTCTGCCCCTGGGGAGCCTTCCTCCGCCCTCCGAGAGCCTTTCCACGCCTCTATCGCACATCAGCGCGCCGCGCACATGAGCGGGCACTTTAGTGCGGCGCGCACGTGTGCGGGGCACAAAAACGCATCATTAGCATGCACTAAGGTACCTTAGCGCACGCTATTGTGCGCCGCGCACTTGAGCGCAGTTTAGTAAACATACCCCTTAGTCAGGTTTCCAGGATTGCTGCAATGAATATGCATGAGATAAATCTGAATATATTGGAGATTCAGTGAGTGTAGATCGGTATTTTGCATGTTCATGGTGCTAATATGGAAAACCTGACTGCCTAAGTGTGCCTCCAGGAGAATATTGAGAAGAACTGGATGAATGGACTACAAATCCTCAAATGGCTTTGGGAAGTAAATTCAAAAGCAGGACTGGCCAAAAATCTCTCTCCTGGAACTGAGTAACCCTTGCACCTCTAAGAAGGTATAATTATCACAGATTTTTCAAACTCAAGGCTTACACAGCTTATTTACACAGATCAGGAACAGAGACGGCCATCTGTCTGCATGGGTTTAGGTAGGATCCTGCCATCCGAGATTACTCTCCTCACCCACTGGTGGGCTATTGCAGGTATGGTCTTCATCCTCATAAATTCTTATAAGTCACTTATTCAAAGTAACAACCAAGACCCTTCTGTTGTCGTACCACTTTGTAATAATCAAAACAGCTGTCAAAATTTGTGAGGTTCTTATCCAAACATCTGGCTATCTAATATGCCCAGTAAGATGTTTAGTAACATAGTAACATAATATAGGACAGCAGATAAAGACCATCATGGTTCAACTAGTCTGTCCAGAAAGGTGACAAGAGTAGGTATACCTGCCGCCCTATTTGCAGAGATAGCAGAGACAGTTTAGGTCATTTTGATTTTATCTTGTTGCTGTAAAGGGATCCACTGTATCTGTCTCATGCCATTTTGAATTATGTCACTGTATTTGCAACCATTTCTCCAAATGGATTTATTTTGTGCATACCATGACAGCAATGAACCTCACAATTAAGCCAATGTATATGGAGTATTATCTCAGTCTCTCAAATTTACTGCTAATGTTCACCATAGTACTTGCATCATGCCAAAGAAATCTTCCTTCTGGAGTTCATAAGATGTAACATGTATAGGCAATATCTCAAGGTATGATTGGAAAGTCTTCTTAATCAGGCCCATAGATCCTCCCAATACATTGGGAAATATTTCTGGATCTTCCTGCCATATTTTCCTGACTACATTTCTTCAGGATCTTCTCCCTCTCTACACAGTTTACAGAGTGATCACTTAAAACCGATCTCTCTAGATCAATGTTATTCTCCTTTACCATTATGTTGGGTTTCCTCGCATCCAGATTCCTATCCATCAGAATGGGAATGTCCCAAGTTATCATAATTTCCTTATTCTCCATAATTCTCTTTGAATCAGGCTTCTCCAGTACAACAATGTTGTGGTATTTTCAAAATTTCCAATGCAAGAAGCATGCCACCTTGTTGTGCTTATATGTATAGAAATTTTCTGCCATCACAACCTGGCAACCAGCTACAAGATGATTGACCATTTCCAGCCCCTTCTTATAGAATCTGCATATTTTATTTATTTATTTATTTACAGTCTCTTTTATACCACGCTATTCAACATCAGTGTGGTTTACATGACAACAGAAAGCTTATACGGTGCCGGAATCTGCTACGCATTTACAAAGAACAGGTGCTTAAACTTGGGTAAAACGGGGGAAACTATTTTCATATAGGCATGACATCAAGTCGAATCAAAGAGTATTCATAGTGCATTGGAACTAGAAGGGGGAGCGGTTAATGGTGCGCAATCGTCCGGGTAGTGTTTGAGGAAGATGTGGTGCTTCAAAGCCTTCCTAAATTGTGTTAGGTCAGGGATTGCCCGGATGCTAGGTGGAAGGGCGTTCTAGCATCTGGGTGCACAGAACCTAAATGCCCTGCTTGCTGTTGCCTGGATGCATTGTGTTACTGCTTTCGGTGTTACTAGTGTGTTGATTGCTGCAGATCTTCTGGCTCTGTTGGGGGGGAGTAGTGTGGATAAGCTCTGAGAGTGAGACAGAGGAGAGCCCGTTGATGGCCTTGAAGGTCAGTAGTAGGATCTTGAAGGAAATTCTACCATGAATAGGGAGCCAGTGGAGCTGTTTCAGGATGGGTGTCACATGGTCACGCCTGGAGGCACCATATAGAACTCTAGCCGCGGTATTCATTGCGATCTGGAGTGGACCCAGGATGGAATGCGGGAGCCCTTGTAGAATTGCATTGGCGTAATCGAAATGTGGGATAACCAGTATTTGAAAGATTGTCCGGAAGTCGTCTGGTTCTAGCAGGGAGCGTAAGTGTCTAAGTGTCCGGATCTTATTGTAGACTGCTCTTACTGTGTTGCTTATGTGTGCCCTCATGTCCAGGCATTGGTCTAATGTGACTCCAAGGTATCAGATTGTGGACTTGGTTTGCAGCTCCGCTTCCTTGACCTTTAGGTAGGTTGGAGGGGAGAAGTTCTGATTCCTCGTGATGAAGAGAACTTCTGTTTTCTTGTGCTGTATTCGGAGGTTTTGGGTCTGGAGCCAATTGGCCACTGAGTCAAAGCAGTCTGTCAGTGGAGAGAGGTCAAGCTGGTCGGTTGAGAAAGGCATATAGAGTAGCACGTCGTCAGCATATATCAAGCAGTCAACACTGAATGAACGGATGAGGTTACAGATGGGCTGTATGTATATGTTGAAGATCAGGGCGGAGGGGGAGGAACCCTGTGGTATGCCCTGTTTCTGGTGGAACGGTTCCAATGTTGCGGACAGGTATGATTTGCACTAGTTTAGTGCCGTGTCACAAATACCCTTCTCTTCAAGTCGCCTCAGGAGAAGCTCATGGCTTACTGAGTCAAAAGCAGCGGCTATATCCATGAAGATGAGGACAAACCCACGACGGGTGTTATCGATTCCAGCAATTATGTTGTTGAAGAGGGTGGTGAGGAGTGTTTCCACACCATGGGATTCCCTGAATCTATGTTGGCATGGGTCCAGCAGGGCAGTGTCATTGATGTGGAGTTGTATTTGGCGTTGGACTTCTTTTTCAATGATCTTAGCTAGTATGCTAGATATGGGTCTGTATGAGTCAACCTTCTGGGGGTCCAGCTTGTTGTTTTTCAGCAGAGATCTGATGGACGTTTGTTTGAGGCTTTGGGGGAATGAGCCTGTTGTGAAAGATATGTCCATGAGTCTGGCTATGAATGGACTAAATTCGGTACGTAGTTCCTTTATCCAGAAGGCAGGACAGGGGTCAGTTTGTGCCGTGGAGGTGTTGATTGTGGCAATGGTGTCTTCAATGTGCTTCTTGGATGGGGTAGAGAAGGTGGTTAATAGTGTTGGGTAGGTTGGCTCCTGCGCGGTGGTGGAAGCTGTGGACTTATTAGTCTGCCATAGTTTTGATTGCAGGAAGTCTGCGAATTCTTGAGGGTGGATACCATTTGTTTGATCGGGACCTGGTTCTTTTGTTAGGTTCTTGACGAGATTGAACAAGTCATGTGGTTTGCTTAGCGATCATTTTAGGGTATCAGTGTGGGATTGCCTCATTTTCTCTGTTATTGCTTCGCGGTGTTTTGTCAGGTGAAGGTTATATACTCTCTGGTCTTCTGAAGATCGTGATCGCCACCATCGTCTTTCCAGCTTCCTTAGGTAGAGGAGAGATGTACGCAGCTCAGTGGAGTACCAGGATGTGGTGGCTCGTTTCCTTGGTGGTTTGTTTGGTGGTGGGTGTTGTGCAATGGTACTAAGGCTGTTATTCCAGCTGGTGATCAGCTTGTCGTTGCTGGGTGATGTTAAGGTGAGGAGCGGTCAGATTTTACTCAGGATAATTTCCTGGTCGAAAGGTCGGAAACTTCGTGGGGGTGTCCTGGTGGTGCTGCTCAAGCTTCTGGGGCTCCTCTGCCATCGATCAGACACGGGAATTTGGAATTTGATTAGTTTGTGGTCAGACCATGGTACTGCGGTGGTGGACAGCATAGGGACGTAGGCGGCGTCAAATGCTGTTGGTGGGGTGAATACCAGGTCCAATATGTTTCCCTTCACGTGAGTTGGCTCATTTACTAGTTGCTTGTATCCAAGTTCCTTTAGGGCTTCGAGGAAGGCTGTGGCTTGAGTGTCCTGCAAGGCTGTTAGATTGAAGTCACCTAGTAACCAGCTTGGGGTGCATGGGTTTGGGGCATTGCAGGCAATGTCGATTATTGTTGATAGGTCCTCAGGGGAGGTTGATGGGCTCTGTACAGTAGGTTGATGGAGCAGTGCTTGTTGGCTATGGTGACTGTATCGAGGTGAGTTGTACTAGTGGTGCTGCTCAGATGGAATTGGAGATCTGTTTTAGTAAGGATGAGTACTCTGCCACCCCTTTTGCTATCTCTATGGCAGGTCTGTATTGAGAAGCCGGTGGGTAAGAGTTGGTTGAGGAGGATAGAGTCATCACTGGATAGCCATGTCTCAGTGATACAGAGTATGTCGAGGTCGTGGAGGGATATCATGTCCACGATAACTGGCCATTTCTTGCGTATTGAGCGCGCATTTATGAGGGCACATTTTAGATCTTGGAGACGAGGTCTTTCCTCCTGTTTGGCTTTCTTGGTGTGTTGAAGCGTGATGTGTAGTAAGTGGGGGTGGGGTGTAAGAGCAGCTCCCATTGTCTTGTGATGGGGGGCACTTGCCTATCTCCTCCCATGTCTTTGTAGGATTGGTATGTGGTTGTGGGTAGGGACTAAGGCTATCTTGTTATCGAGCCATCCCGAGAGGAGGTAACAGCTAATTATGGCAATGAGGGTGGGAGCCATTCTCGGTATCTACCCTGCTGTATGTGGACAAGGGAGTCTTGTGGGTTGGCAGGTGAGTAGGCAGTTAGTGTTGCGCTATCACGGGCTATTATACAGGTATGCAGCTACAAACAGCAAAGCCCTTTGTATCACAGCAGGTGACACCAGTACACAGCTAATAGGCACGGTATCACAGGCAGGTACAGTATTACAGGCCGGCACAGTGTGAGGTAGGTATGCAACTACTAAAAGCACAGTATCACAGGTGGCACAAATCACAGGGAGGTGCAGTATCCTTGCGGGCAAGTGCAGTTACCTTACAGGCACAGTATCTCAGGCAGGTAATATAGGCGTGCATAGTCACTACTTGTATAATCATATGTGGGTATCATGTATGGTTGAGGCAGTTAAGTTCTGTATTAGTTCTCTTAGGTATGGTCGGTGTCTAGCTTCTTGTGCTTTATATAGTGTTCTACTGTACCTACTTTGCTGCAGCAGGTTGTGCTCCGTTGAGATTTGGTTGTGTCTGGAAGTGGTGGCAACGCGTTGGGCTACTCGTGTCTCTGGGGCTACTTCTGATTGCAGGCCTGATTTCCGGAGGTTCTTAGTGGGAGTCCTTCTTGGGGTTCCCCGCCTAAGTGCCATGTCAAAGGGCCCTCTGGCGAGGCCCGCCGGTGCGAGCGTGCCCGACTGCGCTTTCTTTTAAATCCAGCTGACTGCCCCAATTGGGCAGCTCGGCCTGAGGTGGGGGAGGTGGAGCATTGGTCCCGGCAGCTCAATCCCCCCTGGGAGAGCTCCTGCAGCAGGACAGCGACGGAGGGAGGAGGTCCTGCGCCCTACGGCTCTTTCTTTTATCATATCTCTTTTGTTATCAGTTTTTTCTATGCTCACTGTGAATCATCTCATCCATAATCTACTATACTGTGTCACAATTATCAATTTCTCATCCTTGGGTTTCAGTTCGCCTCTCCTTCAAAATTCATGTGTCCTGCTTTGATCAACAAATGGCTACTGGAGTAATACTTTGTATTCCTATTGTATTTATGCATTTACCACTTGTTCCTCATTTGCTAATTTGATTATTTGAAGAGTTTTTTCTTAGGTTTTGCAAATTCTGTTGCTTCCTTCCCTGTGTATACTGGTGGATTCTCATCCATTCTTTCTGCTTATCAGAATACCTGTCCAGATTTGATAATGGAAACAGATTCTGGTCATTTACTTTCATACTGCAAAAGTTCATTCATTCAGTCTATTGATGCTGTTAACTAGGCCTGGAGGCCTATGATGGCTGCTCTATATGTATAATCAATTTCTATGAGGCCCATCCCTCCTTCATCTCTAGGGATATACAGTTTCAGCATATGCAAATTCTTTTAAACCACCTCATGGGCATGGAGGAGTTTTCTTGTTTGTACATCCAATTTTTCAAGATATTTGAGATGCCAGTCTACAATTCCAAAGCTATATGAGATTATGGGGATTGCAAGCTGCTTGATAACTTGTATTTTATTCTTTGATTTTAGTGTATTTTTCGGTATCATTCTCTTTGGGATCAATTTCTCCAAATGAGTTACTTTTGCATATAACATGACAGTCATGAACCTCACTCTTAAACCAGGGTATGTGGAGAATGATCTCAATTTCTCAGATTTACTGCTAATGCTTGCCAAAGTACTTGCATTGCGCCAAAAAGAACTTCCTTCTGAAAATAACACATTCAACCTTAAACACACCCTTTAAAGCTAAACTCACCTTCTCTAATAAATTTTCACATTTCTGCCTGAAGAGCAACACCACAAAAAACTAATCCAAAAAAGAAATGTGCAGATTTAACTTCAAAACATTCAAAGAATTATAAAGGGAGGAAAAAGGCCTCAGTAATTCCCAAAGTTTTCCCTCTATGCAGCCCCTATTTACATCATTTAAGAAGCCTCACACAGATTCAAGCTTGGCTGTTCATCCTATAACAAGGTGAATACCAAGCCACAAATATTTAGACTAACGTTCAAAAAATACTCCATTCAATCCTGTTATTAAGTCCCTCAAGTTCCAGAGCATGTAAAGAATATATCCATTTCTGTTCCTGCTGAAGGAGGATTTTCCCGCTATCTCTACCACACAGTGACAGGGTGATGTGGTCAATCGCTACACAGCACACATCGGTAAATTCATGCTGAAATTGTATACAATGTTCAACTAGTGGAATCTTTTTCCTTTGTTTCGAAAGACTGTATTTGTGCTCTGACAGGCGTACTTTCAATTGCTCTTTCTGCTTTCTCCTTGACTGGCCAGCTGTGGTAGCATAGTACGTTACTGCAGGAGTGAACGATGAATTGCCTTCTTGAAATTCTGCCCCTGATGAAGCCATTTTTTTTTTTGGCGAAATAAGGATCTTTGTTGGGTTGCTATTCTGCTTGAGGAGCTGGCAAATTCAAAGATAAGTTACTTTGAGCACTGTTTGTGCTGTTGGTATAATGTTTCCTCCATATAAGTCATTTTTTCTTTACTCAAGGAACAGCGATAGTGCTGTAACATTGCTAAGCGATACTAGCATATAGTATTGTTGCACTATTGGCTATTCCTTTGAAAACGTTTGCATAGAAGAAATTTAATTTAAAAAAAATGGTTCAAAAATAATGATCGGTGGTAATAAAAAATGTGGCAGTTTTTTTTAGGCTGATGATGGTGACATAGTAACATAGTATATAGTTTATAAAGACCAGTATGGTCCATCTAGTCTGCCCAGAAGGCAGCAAGAATAGGGGCGCCTGCCATGCTGTGCAGGTCATCCCTCCCCAATCCTTTGCTTAGGGGTGTATCCACCACTCCGTGTAGGTCACCCCTATTTGATGAAATATAAGAAACAGTTATGTTTATTTTGATGTTATCCTGTTGTGAAATACAATACATTCCCCCTCGGGCAGGTTTCAGGTCTATAGAGGGAAAACGCTGGGAATTACTGAGGCCTTTTTCTCATTTTATAATTCTTTGAATGTTTTTGAAATTAATCTTTGCATTAGTGTTTTGAATTAGACTTTAGTGTTGTAGCATCATTCTTCAGGCAGAAATGTGAAAAATTATTAGAGACGGTGAGTTTAGCTTTTGAGGGTATGTGTAAGGTTGATTGTGTTATTTGCTTTAAGAAAAGTGATTGGGAGATTTTGGGGGATTTATTGGATTAATACTCCTGGTGTGGGATTTTTTTTGTTTGTATCTGCTCAACTAACCCATTTGGAGAAATTGCTCCCACGACCTAGCTGAGGACAGGGTGCACTGGGAGTGCCTGTGTTAAATAGGCACAGGGAGCCAATCAGCAGAGGTGCATTGTCGGGAACCAATAAACCCAGGTTGCATTCAGAGAGGACGAATTGGGTGTGCTGCATCCTCAAGCTCAGAATAGTTTCAGTCTAAAAGGTGATAATAGGTCTGAGCGCACTTCCTTTGTGTGGCCAACCTCCTGGGAGGCAAGTGCACAACAAAATTAGTCCGATTGGTTTGGTATGATGATCTGCCTCCAGGATGCTAGAGGGAGATGTAATTCTAAGAGGTGGCAGATATGATGAGACTAAGTAACTCCTGCCAGGAGAGTGGTGTCCCAGAACCAATTCAAGACCAGCCCGTGCCGGCAGAGCAAGGCAAGGAGACAGAAGAAGTTGGAAGCAGATGTGGCCAATTAGGGCATGGCTTGAGCTAGAAATAAAAGCTCTTGAAAAAGGTAGGAAAAAGAAGCTGACAGAGGGTCATAGATCTGCCAATCAGAGCCTGCAAGAGGTACAGTAGAAATCTGCCATAACAGTTAGACAAGCAAGATTATGGTTATGGTTAATTTTATTTGATCTACCGGAACAGTGCATGCAATCTATGTGGTTTACAATACATTAAATTCAAGAAAATCAGGAAAGAACTCCACTTTTCAGAAAGGACAGCAATGAGAGCCGTGAAGAAAGAGAAATAGAGCACACACAGACATAGGGTAAAACAGATACAATGTTTGTTAAACCCAAAGCAAAGCGGCAACTATCTCAAGGTTGAGTGGGCTGGATGTTGAATGTAGATTCAAAGAGGGGAGTTTCAAGCACCTTTTTTAAATTCCAGAAACTAAGCTCAGTACAAAGAGGTGCAGGTAGACTATTTGAAAGCAGCAGGGCCATGGCTGAGAAGGCAGTTTTTCATGTGGATTTATTTATTTACATTCTCTTATATACCACACTATTCTGCATCAGTGCAGTTTACATCAAACAAGCTGAAATTACATTGAACAGGGCATTATAACTTGGAGATAACTATTTTACAGGGAACATGGGCTATGGAGGGTTAAGTGGCTTGCCCAAGACCACAAGGAGCACCTGTGGGACTAGAAACCCCAGTCCTTCCAGCCCAAGGTTGCTGCCCTCTAGTGGGATTTGAACCCCTGACCTTCTGGCCTGAAGTACCTTGCCCCAACCACTAGGCCACTCCTCCACTCCTATGTTATCAGCTCCGGAGAAGGGAAATGAAGGCAAAAACAGAGAAAGGAATGGAGGGACCTTGCAGGGGCATAGAGGGTAATTAAGGTAGTCTGGTGCAGCATCATGAATGGCTTTGTGAGTGAGGGTAAGGTCTTAAATGTGGTCAAATTTCTTTGCAGGTGTAAGTAAAAGAATGGCTGTATTTTGAAGGGATTGAAGACACTTAAGTTGAGACTGAAGAGTTCAAGATATGCAATATTACAATAATGCAATCTGAAAACCACTGTACGAAGCAAGAGGAAAGGTTGTATATTACAAAAGTGCCATAAGGCCAGAAAAATGGATTTGGTCATTTGAGCTAGATGAGAGGAGAAGGTAACAGCAGAGTCGAGGATAATAATATGATATTGGATGGATGTCTGTAATGATAGTGAGACATTTTCTAAAACTGGAGCCAGAGTAGGGCATGAATGGGAACCAGTAAACCAGATGGCCGTTGACTTTGGCAGATTTAGTTTTTAGAGAATTATCCTGTAGCCAAGATGAGATACTGGCTAAACAGGTGTTGACGAGAGAGAGAGATCTATGGAACACTCATCAGCAGCAAATTGCAATAAAATGTCATCAGCATATACGTGATGAATAAGAGGATGCGTTCAATCATAACATCCTCTTATTCATCAGTTATACGTTCAGTAAGAGACCTTATATTTGTTATCAGCATATACGTAACATGATATGCCTAAACTCTGTATCAAGGTGACCAAGGGGTTAAGAAAGATATTGAATAATAGAGGGGAAAAATTGAACCTTGCAGGACACCACACAGGAGGTCTCGAGGAGTGGAAGTGTCATTCTGGATGTGGACATTAAAAGATCTCTACCGTAAGAAAGAGGTGAGCCATGAAAGTACTATGCCGTGAATGCCAGTGTCATATAAATGGGCTAGAAGCAGAATGTAGTTCACTAGATCAAAATATGCCAAAAGGTCAAGGGAAATTGCAAGAATGTACTTGCCTTGGTCTAATGCCCTATAAACCTCATTTAAGTCTGCCGCAACAGCTGTCTCTCTGCTGTGCTGTGGGTGGAAGCCTGACTGTTGCAGATGGAGAAAACAGACCTGTTTAATGTGATCTGACAGCTGACAAAAATTTTCTCTGCTACATTGGATACAAATGGCAAATTTGAAAGTGAAATGTAATTTTGGGGATCATGGGGATCTCCTTTCTGGTTTTTAAGAAAAGGTCGGAGAATCGCTTTTTTCCAGATATCTGGCACCACGCCAGAGGACAAACTCTGGTTTAGCAGTGCTTGCAAAATAGGGGGTAATCCAAGAGTGGGCTCACTGAGCCATACAGAAGGGATGCTCTGGTGAGAGCATAGCGTTACCATTCTCCCAGGCCATAGCCTTGCAAGAAGCTTAACACTAGAAGCCCCAAAAGGAATTTTACCTAGAAACCCCAAAATGCGTCAATTGATGCATTATCACGACGACTGCTTTTAGCATTAAATGAGGATGTGAATTAATGTGAGGTTACTTATTTGTTAAATACGTGCAGTATGTGACGTCATTACATGATGTCATCGTGTGTTTATTGTTTGTAATGTCGGAGTAAAACTGTAAACAGTGATTGAGATGCGCCTCCTAGGGGAATATGAATTTATTCCTAGAAGCCCCAAAGTACTGTATGTCAATTGACGCATCCAAGACAATGGAGTGCGTCAATTGACGTACTTTGGGGCTTCTAAGTATAAATTCATTTTCCCGCTAGGTGGTGCATCTGTCATTAATTTTCGATGCACATATTTGAACATCTTGACCTTGCTAACAAAGTCATGGAACATGACTGACATGGTTCTAGCAGTGGGGCTGGTATACAACTTCGAAGATGCATTTGCATCGATTGACGCACTTTGGGGCTTCTAGTATTAAGGAGTTAAAACTGGAGGTGAAACTTAGCGAGTGGTAGAGTATAGTCTTGAAAGGAACTGTAGGCTTTTTCATAGAGCTTTATACTTGCCTTATATAAATGATGAGCGCCTGCTGTATATGTATGGAATGCTGCTGTCTGAAGGTGGGAACTATATTGCAGTGTGTAAAGTCACAGAGCCAGAAAAGAAATAAGGAGCAATGTTTCTGACTGCTTAGTTGTTTTGGGCTATCTAGCAGCAGTTAAGGACTGAGCATAAACACCATCCAATCACAAAGACCATTACAGCATTTGAGCTCCGTCTGTACTTAAGCAGGACTGACAGATTGGTCCTGGGACTCAATGTTCTGACTTGACACTATCTGCATGGCTTCTTTAGCTGTAAAGTTTGTGAAATCTCTCTTCCTGTCTCTGGCTAGTCCCAGAATCATTCCTCCATTTCTCTCTTTCCTTTTCTTTCTTTGCTTCTCCATTTCTGTGGTCAGAACAAAATAAGAAGCTCCATCCTGGTGAAAGATGAGCTATTATAGTAAATTCCATCTGTAGCTCACAGCACTTAACATGGTATGGCATTTTTAACTATCTTACTTATTATACAATAAATATCATACCACTTATTGTACTCTAGTACATACCTGCAGAATAGCACTCAGTGCATTAATATTCATTTGCACGGAAATATTTACGTAGGTCACCATGATAAATTTTACTGGGACTGCCAGAACCTGATATTTATCACATCTTTAGAGATGTGATAAATGATTTGTATTTAAGGCGTTCATTATGCAGTAAGCAGCTGAACGGTGCAATAAATACCTTATCTCGCTTCAGTACATCTACTCAAAGATTACTTTGGCAGTTGCATTTCTGTATCAGACTGGAAAATAAGGATTTTTGTTCTCGTTGTACTAACGTTACAATTCTCACCCAGCGCCAGGAATTGCACTCTTCTCAAAGAACTGCATTAATCTGGACATGATCTTGTATTCCTAGGAGGAACGACCTCAGTAACCAGATAACTTGCAGTGCATATGACCTGTAAACTGAGGAAAAAAAGGACTCTTTGTCCCTATGGCCCTTCTTGTTATGAGATATTGGATACAGGTGCATGAGCAATTCTACGCTGGTAGATGGAGGGAAAGTAGACACAATGATTACACTGAATTTGCTATTGATGTTTTGGCATGTCTAGAAAAACTAATATAGATTCAAAAGAATTTCTCCAGATAATGGCAGCCTTAGCCTCCACTATGGTACCAAATAAAACAAAACTGCAGAGAGATCATTTGGACCTCTGGAACTAAAGTGTGCCTCTAGCTTTCTGTTTCGTTACAAGGCCAGAGACTTATCAACTCCCCTTGTATCTCTGGATATTCAATGGTATCTAAAAATGTTTTCAACACAAAATTAGTTGGGGGATATAAACTATTATTTAAAGCAAATACCCTGATACAGTCCTTAAGGTACACTGTTCTCAACTGTGTAAAAGTCATACAGAAATTCAAATAGTTGACAAAATTAGCAATAGTTCTCTGGGAATACTGCAAGTAAATTTTTTCTCTAAGCTCACTGTGTAGTTCAGCTGCTCTCGTTATTCTTAGCAGGGATGTGAAACCTATCAGATGTTGTGTAGGATACTATTTTATATCATCCTGTATGATTTGTATAAAGGACACAGGTCTTCATAAAATAAATTGCAGTTGTATTCCATAGTGTGAGCAGCTTGTTTCTATTTCTGAGAGTAGAATTAAGAATTTGAATGCTAGTCACATACGATACACACAATCAAATTTGCTAACATCCACCTGAAAAAGAAGCAGATTAATCTCGAAGGATCTTTCTGGCTAAGTATTGCATAATTCATTAATTAAAGATGAATTATTCTTCAAAGTCAGGCACATTTAAAAATGTGAGTGTCTGAAAGGAACTGTTCACCACAGGAACTGATCATTTTATTTATTTATTTAACACTCATTTTTATACCGCATCTTCCAGAGATCAGTTGCGGTGTACAAATAACAACAATTAACAAATCGAAGTTTGTTTTACATAGAACATCTTAAATATACATAGCTTATATACATGGCTTATGGACAGTAGTCCAGACATATTAAGGGGTCGGTTTCGATTTGTGATTTAAGGAAAAATGCAAATTCATGTTGATATTCCAAGAAATTATGCAGGTAGCATAGAACATTACCTGCACAGGTGTCTTTTATTTGATTTTATGGCTGTGAACAGATAAGCTTTCTGTAAGTCAATATAGTCATCTGGATAATGGCTAAATGTTATTACATAAGAACATAAGAATATAAGATATGCCATACTGGGTCAGACCAAGGTCCATCAAGCCCAGTATCCTGTTTCCAACAGTGGCCAATCTAGGTCATACGTACCTAGCAGTTTCCCCAAAAGACACAGATTCCACAATGCTTATACTGGGTCAAACAATGATATTCTGGGTCCCTTCTTAATAATGGTTTATGGACCTTTCCTCCAGGAACTTGTCCAAACCTTTTTTAAACCCAGCTACACTAACAGCCTTTACTACATCCTCCGGTAACAAATTCCAGAGTTTGATTACACGTTGAGTGAAAAAATATTTTCTTTTATTAGGGGTATGTTTACTAAATGGCGCTAACATCACAGCGGCAGTATTATCGCACGATAACGCGCCTGCAGCGTTAAGGCACCCTAATGCCGTGAAATCTGGCTCTAAAGGGCGGAGTAAGGCTTCCCAGAGGGCGGAGAGAAGGGGTCAATGGGTGGAGAGTGGGAGAGGAGAGGCTCCAGGCACACTAACACTGTGGAATCCGGGTCTGAACACTAACGCCAGTGAAACCCTCGCGTTAAGGCACATTTGCAGGATAGAGAAACCATTTCTGTCAGCAATGTACAACAAACCCAGGGAAACCTAGAAAAAGTGATAGTTGTGATACATGTGCACGGAACAAAAAGGCAAATAAACATAGAAAATGACTGGAACCAAATTTTAAATCCCCATAACCAAGCTGGCCAATAGTGATATTAATGAGAAACATAAAGAAACACTACTGAGAAAGCTAAAAAATATATATATCATGTTTGGAAGGGTCTATGCTCTGTCCCCTTACACGGTGAATGATCCCACATTGAAATAGCGCTGATCAGGGTTTTCCCTTTATATTGGGCAGCTTTCTTATGGCGTGCACATGTGCTGCAACAGCAGGGTATGCATGTAGGAAAGGGCAACTGTACAGATGCTGGAAATGGGATACAGAGGGCTGCAGGCGGCACATGCTGTGGTGCAGCTGGGGCACAGTGCGGACTAGGCAGATGCCGAGGTGGCACCTAGGAATGCTGAAACTGTAGAGCAGCCAGACAGCAACTGATGAGGGCCCAACATGGGCACAAGTGTGTTTCTCACAATTTCACAGGGGATAGTACCCAGCAGGTACCCCCAAGGGCACAGAACATTGGCAGGCATTGCTGGGGGGGAAGCATGCATATCCATGCAGGCACCCCTACCCGAGAACCCACACCATAGGCAGCTGCCTACCGACATACTGGATCGCCTGGGCCTGTGCACCACCAGTACCACCGGCATAATGGCATGGCAGCATGGTGGCGGAGGGGTGCTGGTGGCAGAGGGGGCAGTGGCATCTCCCCACAGCAGACCATGGCCTAGCCCCATTTAGGTGGGTGCCATGCACTGCAACAGACAGGTTCTGTCTGATGAACAGTCATGGTATCCCCAGGGAACAAACTGCTCCTGTAACAGCAGTGTGGTGCAGTGCACATAGCCAGTGTGTTCAGGAGCAGAAGGTCACAAGTTCAAGTCCCAGCTGTGGCTCCTGCCAACCCAGTCCCCATATTTTACCCAGTACTAAACCGTGGTAATAAAGACAGAACCTTTATTGCAGATAACATAAACATGCCTGAAATGCCTATATTTTACCCTACAGAGCACAGACACCATAAACATGTGCAATACCTAGAGCAGAGTTTCCCAACTCCAGTCCTGGAGGGCCAAACACCATTCAGGTTTCATGCTGTCTCTAATAAAGATGCCTGTGCTGTATTTGTATGCGCAGCCCCCATGGTATGCAAATGTATCTCATGCATATTCATTAGGGACAGCATGAAAACCCGAACAGTGTTTGGCCCAACAGGAACGGAGTTGGGAACCTCTGCCCTAGAGCAGCGGCCAACAGGGGCAGAAACACTCGCACCCACAGGCTCCACTTTCCAAAGCCTCATGGAGGATCAGGCTGTTGGGCTCTGCGTGCAGCAGCATCTCCCAATACTAGCACTTGCATACCTTAGCAATGCCGCCCTAAACCTGGGAATACGTTACACATATATCAAAAGGTTGCTATGATTAATGGCAGATAGCAATTCCTAAGTTAAGCACAATTTGCTGATAGAGCTGCATCATAGCAACCTTTCTGATATCTGTGGAGTGTGTTTCAGTTTTGGTTTCTGACAGTGTTTACCACCCCTGGGAGTGACCCCAACAGTATTGCGTACCATAGCCATGCCTGCACTGTGCCCAGGACTGGTGTGGTGGCCTGGGCTGCCAAAAGCCTCTATATTTGCACAATGCTGGCATAGATGTGGGAGTGTGTGTCTGTCTATCCAGTGTGTTGTGGCTGCCTAAACCTTATTCAGCCCACACTGCTTGCACTGTTTCCAGTGTTAGCCTGCCAATGTGCATAATAAGGAGCAAGGTACTTTGGGTATAGCCCGGACAGGGCGGCCTGGGCAGGATGCATCTGCACAGGGCATAGGGCAATGGCTGGGACATTGTAGTGCCCGGCCACCACCTGCATGGACAGGGTGGCCACAGCATGTCCTGCTGGGAGGTCACTCTCACCCTGATTGAGCAGTGACCACGGCATGGCTAGGTTCCCCCAAAGTGCTATATAGCATTTCTCTCAAGTGATATATATATGGGTTCCCTTTTCTGAGGCCCAATCACTGATTTATCTGCTTGGTGGGTGTGCTCACATTCCAGTTTTGGGTGCACACATCTCCTCCAGGAGCATGCACTATGGACTAGCTAGCAGACTGTCTGCAGTTAGTATGTGTATGGTTGGAACACCTTGCAGGGTGCAGTGGCTGGAGAATGTCAGATAGTGGTGGGGGCAGCTGAACTTTTCCAGGCCTATTGTCTGTCTGCTATTGCCTTATGGATGTGTACAGATCTGCATTGACTGCCCTGTAGGGTGCCTGTTCCCCAACAGGACTGGGGTTGATGGTCCCCTCTACTGCCACCATTGCAGGGATGTAGAATGTGGATCTGTTGGTGGGAGAGGCTGTCCCCCACCCTGAGCCCCAGAGGGTGGGTTGGGAGGTGCTACATAATCCACCTATGGGTCCAAACACCCCCCTTCACTTAATCATGTGACCATGGCACCCACACAGGATATGCACTATTCTGGGTGCATCATAGTCCACAAGGGCTAAACGTGACTGGGAAATATAGATAGACACAAGTGTATCCTAGGTGTGTCTGCAAGGACTATCTATCACACACTGGCACTGATGGCGACCTGCAGCATAGCCTATCTCAGCTAAGCCAGGTGCTGCGGACCTGGTGCTGGGCGCCTCACCTCGCCCTCAGGGTGAGCACAGTACCCGCACATTGTGACGGTCTCTAGCTACTCTGTGCCAGTAACACACACGGTCAGTTCCCCCTACCAGGCCGTGTGCTGTGGGGGTGCATACCCCATCTTGTGATCATCTGTAGACTGCTGATCTGCATGTGCAGTGCATCATGGGTACAGATGGGTTAACCCTATCCTGGTAACCACAGCAGACAGTTTGTGTGGTGACCTGCAGTCCTGCTGTAGCCAGCCAGGGGTGTGTTAGTAGCTATAGAAATGTAGCCTACTGGTTACTTCACTGACTGTGGAGGCAGAGGTTGTGGGTTTGATCCTACAGTGGTGTTATTTGATAGGGCTCTCTGAGGCATTTCCTTATTTAATTTAAATTAGTGCTGCCAGCAAAAACACCCTCACAGTGCTGTAACCTTAAGGTGCCTCATAAGGCGCCCTATAAAGCGCCTTATAGATGCAGTTCTGGTTTCGGGGAGTGGCTTGATACCAAGATGGCGGAGTAAATCTTTCAACTTGATTATGCCTAAAAGGAAGGGCAAACAAAAGGTTCCTCCCGCGGAGCCGGTACCTGCCGTTCCAGTCAGTCCTATGGATCGTTTTGTACTTTTGACGGAGGAACAGCGAGGGGAGATTTGAGCGGGCGCTGCGACGGCTGCTGGGGTGGCTCCGGCGTTGCTTGCCCTGGAGGCATCTCTCTCCCCAGAGGAATGTGTTCCGCCTACACAGGGGTCAGGCCTGTTGTCTCTTCTCGCGAGAGGAGAGGCTGCCCCGTCCGAAGTTGTCGGTGCGGTGTCTGGTGAGCGGGCCTCGCTAGGAGAAAGCTTCGGAGACCAGCCTTCTGCTGTGAGGGCTGGAGATACGGCCTCTGTTTCATCTTTGGAGATGGATACTTTGTTTCACCGAGGGGATAGAGCTGACGTGAAGATTCCACCTCCTTCTTCTGCTTCAAAGGGTCTCCTTAAAGGTACTTTTTTGAAGCGCCCCAAAGTGATTTCTCTGGAGACAATTTGGGATGCAATATCGCAGCTTTCTTCTGTAGTTAGCCAACAATTGGAAATATCATCTTCACGGCTGGAGAATTTAGAGAGTATTTCCTCTGGAGTTCAGCGAGAACTGGTTGACCTTCGTTCAAAGATTGAAAATGGAGAACAGAAAGTGTCTCAGGTTTCCTCCATAACTGAAGCTGTTATGAAAGATATTATTGCAATGAAAATGAAGCTGGAAATTTTGGAAAATGTTGTGAGAGCATCAAATCTATGTTTGTTAAACTTTCCAGTAGTCTCTGAGTTATCTCTGGTTGAATTGTTTAAAAAATATCTTCAGGAAGCCTTAATGATACCAGCTGATATGATTCCTCCAGTGGTTAAGGCATATTTTTTGCCTAAGGGAAAAAAGGAGGGTAAAATATCTGTGGCTGCTTTAGAGATGGATATCTTAGATGTTTCAGCCTTACTACAGTCACCTAAGAAAGATAGTTTAGCAGTTTCTACAATGTTGGTGACTTTTGCGATTCCTTCGGACAGGGATTGATTACACAGGTACACTAAAAAAAACTTTTTTAAACTGCCTCTAATGTTTCGATTGATTTTTACGTTTTTTGGTGCGCTGAATCCAAATCTGGTAACCAATTTGCTCCATCACGTACAGATTTTTTGCTACATTGGGTTAGCAGTTTGAGGTGAACGTTTCAGATTGAGTGCGATCGAGATAAAAGTTTCTTGGATGAATTCTTTATACTAATTGTTTAGTAGTTATTCAAATAAGAATAAAGAAAATTGTAACAAGGCAGCACATAAGAATAGAGTAATGTCAACAAAACACACTGTGATGGTAGCAAAATTGTCTGCACTTAAAACAGCCACATACATGTGCACAAACATTGAGCATATAAGAGCGAGGTTAGACACAAAGCAAAGCAAAGAAATGTGCAAAAAATGTTGTACAGGTATGTATGTAAGAATAGAAAACGCAAACCGCACCATTGCAATACATGAAGACAAACACCCGATGGTGTGAAAATAAAATTCTAATAAATGAGATCCGACACTGTGGTAATAACTAGCAAATTTTTATTTCAAAGTTTAGTAAAAACACGATATTTGTCAACACAGTTTAGATTTTAAAGTCATTCTTGGGTCAATCAATCTCCTGGTGGGCCTGTTTCTTCTTCCCCCGAATGCTTCTCTTGGTGCGCTGCTTGGCGTATTTTTCATCTGGGGTTTCCCGCAGCAGCAACCAGCAGAAATCAGCCATCATAGTGGTGTTCCATCTTCCTTGGTACCTTCTCTCTGCGTCCTTGATGTCCTGGTGAAACCTTTCACCTTGTTCTTCACTGTACGCCCCCAAGTTTTCGGGAAAGTAGTTCACATGGGAGTGCAAGAAATGGACTTTCAGGCTCATGTTACAGCCTTGTTCTTTGAAGGCATTGAGCATCCTGGCAACAATATCCTTATAGTTCTCATCCCGCCTGTTCCCCAAGAATTTGAGAACAACATCCTTGAAGGAATCCCAGGCTTCTTTATCCTTCTCAGACATCGTTTCAGCGAATGCTCCATCTGAAATGAGTTTCCTTATATCTGGGCCAACAAACACTCCTTCCTTTAGCTTTGCTTCAGAAAGTCGGGGGAACTTTGAGCAAAGGTACCGAAAGCACTCACCATCTTTTGGAAGGGACTTGATGAATTGCTTAATGAGACCCAACTTAATGTGGAGAGGTGGTAATAGAATTTTATCACGAGGTACCAAGCTCTCATGAAGAACATTTTTCTCACCGGGTCTCAAATACTCCCGAATTGGCCAATCTTTTTTCCCCCAGTGTAGGTCGCGGGCCCGGCTATCCCACAAGCAAAGGAAGCAGGGATATTTGGTGAAATCGGATTGCTGCCCTAATAGCATGGATAGAATTTTAAAGTCTCCACAAATCATCCACTTATGCTCATCATAACGAATCTTCTGAAGAATCAGGGCCAAATTCTCGTATTTTTCTTGGAGAATAACAGAGCGAGCAGTAGGAACTGAAGCGAATGTGTTGCCATTATGAAGAAGAACACCTTTTATGCTGTCTTTTGACGAATCAATGAACAGCCGCCATTCAGCAGGATCATACTTGAGTTTAAACTTTTCCATCACTCCGTATATATCGTTGCAAAATACCAAATCTTCCTCTTTGCTGAAATACTTCAAAAATTGTGTCTCGCGGTTGCGGTACCAATAAAAAGTTGTTCCTGGTGACAATAAATTTTTCTGTTTAAGCCGAGAACCTAGCAGTTGGGCAGCATCTTTTGGGAGTCCTAAATCCCGGACTAAATCATTCAATTCAGCTTGAGATAAAAGTTCAGGTTTCGGATCTGGTTCATTTTCAAACTCTGAAGTACTGGACTCATCGGGAAAAGCCATCTGATGAGTCTCATCATGATCAGAACCGTCCAAACAAATATGATCCAAAGATTTTGGTGGTTCAGGCACAGGTACTTCGTTGCTATGAGGCATAGGCCTAATTGCTGAGGGAAGGTTGGGGTAACTTATTACGTTCTTATTTTTTAAGTTGTATCCCTTCACAATGCAAGAGCAAAAATAGCAGTCACTGCTGTGGTCTCTTTGTTCACGCCACATCATAGGTATTCCGAAACGAAATGCTTGTTTTTTACCTTTCATCCATAAGCGTAGATCTTCCTCACATGTCTTGCACACTTTGTGAGGAGCCCACGGTTTGTCTTGATCGCCTAACTTCAAACCAAAATAGGCGAAATATACTTTTTTAATAAATGCAGAAATGTTCCTCTGCCGCTTTTTCACGGTATATTCCCCACAAATAAAACAAAAACTGTCCGGAGAGTTGACGCAACCTCTGGCTCTGTGAGCCATCACAAATACACAGCACTGCAAACTACAACTGTAGTGAACCACTTCGGAATAAAGCTGGATTACGACTGAGCAAACAAAAGGTAATAATGAACTTGCAAGAAACTGAAATTTGACAGGAACGTTCATGTCGCAACCACCGTGTTTGAGCGAGCGAACGAGGCGAGGCGAACAGGAAAGAACATGCGCCACCGCGAGTACTGGATTTAGCCCCCCGCCTCCCAATTGTCCTGTTAATGTATAAAATGAATACAAAACACTCTAAAATATCATGAGGGAGTGTTTCTAGTTAGTTAACCATTACAACCTCTATTTTGGGCCAAGAAAATAAACTGCAGTCGGCTAAAAAGAAATTATGTGAACATTCCTTATATGGGTAAGAAATCTAATTTTGCAAAAAAACGTGACGTGATGGAACATTTTGGCTATTTTTCCTGGATTCAGCACCCCAAAATCTATAGGAATCAGTTGCAAAACTGGAGGCAGTTTTTTGGTAGTGTACCTGTGTTATTAAAAGTATTTTTTAAGAAGCGATCTATTTTATTTATGGGGAGGATGGTTGTGATGTTTCCTGATGTCTCCAGAGAGACTCAGAGGCGGCAGAGAGCCTTTTGGCTATTAAGACCAGGAGTCCTTCAGATAGGGGCTTCATTTATACTCTGTTTTCCTTGTAAATGTGTTATTTTCTTTAAATCTCATAAGTATATATTTTTTCAACCGGAGGAGTTATCTTTATTTGTCAGCTCTCAATTGTTAACATCATCTCCTCAGTGAAATGTTCCTTAAGGATTGTCAATTCTCTGTTCTCCGCCTTTATTTACTTGTAGTTTGAATTATTTCTTGAATGTTGAATATTGGGGAGCCACCTCTCCTTATATTCTTTCTATGCCATTCTCCCTATTATTGTGGGCTACCTATAATCTTGTGAGTTGTATTTCTTGGTATAAATTTCTTAATTCTTATTTCACAAGTAGTTGTTTGCTGTACAAGCATTTGCTTGATTAATTTTTGTAAAATTGCATAAAAAAGCGCGCCTTATAGGGCGCCCTATAAGAAACATTATAAGGTGCCTAGGCGGACAGTGCACTTTATAATGTGCCCTCTGGAGTGCCTTACAGGGCGCCTTATGCGGCACCTTAGGTTACGGCACTGTGAGGGTGTGTTTGCTGGCAGCACTAATTTAAATTAAAAAAGAAAATGCTTCAGACAGCACTGATTTAAAATAAAGGGTAATGCCTCTGACAGCCTTACTCATTAAGCCCACTGGGGGATTGAACTCATGACCCCTGTTTCATCAGTCAATGTACGCTTGTAGGTCAGCGTGCCTAATTAAGGCTAACACGCGTTAACATGCCATGGCTCCCTCTATCGCACGATAGAGGACTTTATCGCACGATAACCCGAAATGCTACCTTAAGACCGGAACGCCCACTACCTTATGTGGCATTCGTCACAGTAAGACTGCAACTAACGCCGGTAACATTAAGACGGTTTAGTAAACATACCCCTTAGTCTTAAATAGTTTACCATGTAGCTTCATTGCATGTCCCCTAGTTTTTCTATATTCTGATAACGTAAACAATCTATCTACGTTTACCCGTTCCACTCTGTTAATTAATTTATAGACTTCTATCATAGCTCCCCTCAGCCATCTCTTTTCCAGGTTAAAGAGCCCTAACCTTTTTAGCCTTTCTTCATAGGAGTATCCTTCCATCCCCTTTACCATTTTGGTGGCTCTTCTCGGAAACTTTTCTAATAACGCTATATCTTTTTTAAGATACGGCGACCAGAATTACACACAATATTCAAGGTGCGGTCTCACCATGGAACGAAATAGAGGCATTATAATATCTTTTGTTTTATTTTCCATTCCTTTCCTTATGATACCTAGCATTCTATTTCCTCTCTTGGCCGCCGCTGCACACTGGGCTTAGGGTTTTAACATGTTATTTACAATGACGCCTAAATCTTTTTCCTGGGTGGTGGTTCCTAATGTGGCACCTTGCATCATGTAACCATAGTTTGGGTTGTTCTTCCCTAGTTGCATAACTTTGCATTTGTCCACATTAAATTTCATCTGCCATTTTGATGCCCAGTCTTCCAATTTATCAATATCCTCTTGCAATTTTCCACAATCCTCCTGGGTTTTAACAACTTCAAATAGTTTTGTGTCATCTGCAAATTTGATAACCTCACTCGTTATTCCCTTTTCCAGGTCATTTATGAATATGTCAAAAAGCAGCGGACCAGCAAAGATCCCTGGGGTACACCACTATTCACCTTTCTCCATTGGGAAAATTGACCATTTAGCCCTACCCTCTGCTTTCTCTTTTAACCAGTTCCTGATCCACAATAGTACACTGCCTCCTATCCCATGACTCTTTAGTTTTGCCAAAAGTCTCTGATGAGGGACCTTGTCAAAGGCTTTCTGAAAGTCCAGATACACTATATCAACCAACTCACCTTTGTCCACCTGTTTATTCACGCCTTCAAAAAAACATAATCGATTAGTAAGACAAGATCTTCCTTGTCTAAAGCCATGTTGGCTGTCTCCCATTAGGCCATGACTATCTACATGCTGAGTAATTTTGTTCTTTATGATGGTTTCTACCATTTTTCCCGGTACTGACGTCAGGCTCACCGGTCTGTAGTTTCCCAGTTCACCCCTGAAACCCTTTTTAAAAATTGGCATTACATTGGCGATCCTCCAATCTTCAGGTATTGCAGATGATTTTAATGAAAGTTCACAGATTACTAATAGCAGGTCTGCAATCTCATATTTCAGTTCTTTCAACACTCTTGGATGTATACCATCCAGCCCAGGTGATTTGCTACTCTTCAGTTTATCTAATAGTTGTAATACATCTTCCTGATGTATCGATATTTCCTTCAATTCTTCCGCACCTTTAAATACCACTTCAGTCATGGGTAACATCCCTGCATCTTCCTCAGTAAAGACCAAAGCAAAGAATTCATTCAGTCTCTCCGCTGTTGCCTCTTAGTACCCCTTTAACCCCTCTATCATCTAATGGACCAACTGACTCTCTCACAGGTTTTTTGCTACGAATGTGCTTGAAAAAGTCTTTGTTTCGTATTTTTGCTTCCGCAGCAAGCTTCTTCTCAAATTCTCCCTTTGCCTGCTTTATCAATGCTCTGCATTTGACTTGCCAGTGCTTGTGCTGTTTCCAGGTTTCGTCGTTTAGCTCTTTTTTTCCATTTCCTGAAAGATGCTTTTTGGTAAAAACAGCCTCTGTGACCTCACCTTTGGACTTCCTTCCACTTTTCTTAAAGCGTGGAATACAGCTGGTCTGGGCTTCCAAGATAGTATTTTTCAAAAACACCCAAGCTTGATGTAAGTCTTTAACCTTTGCAACTGCTCCTTTTAGTTTTTTCTTAACTCTTTTCCTCATTTTATCATAGTCTCCCTTTCGAAAGTTAAAAGGTAGTATTGTGGATTTCCTAACTATCCCTCCTCCATTAATTAAATCAAACGCGATCATGCTATGATCACTATTGGCAAGTGGCCCCAACACCCTTATCTCTTGCACTAGATCTGGTGTTCCACTAAGGACTAGGTCTAATATGGCTTCCCCTCTAGTCAGTTTATGAACCAGCTGCTCCAATAGGCAGTCATTTATTTCATCTAGGAACTTTATCTCCCTAGCATGTCCTGCTATCTGGTTAGGTGGATGGCGGAAAAGGAATTCCTAACTTTAAGGATTGAATTTTTAAATAGGATGACTGAAAATTTGCTTAAAAATGCCTGAATATGTATTCTGATCTCATTAAGGGACAGCTGCTCCACTGAATGTTGACCCCATTTGTCTAACCCAGTCTGTTGTGTTCATGTTCAGCTGTCGAGGTTCTGACCTTTTTGAAAGAGCTCATAGTTGTTTTAAATCAGAGGTAGACAGCTCCTGTACTCAAGTGGCAGCAAGAATAGCCTGGAAGGCTCATATAACAGAACATATCACATCAGTTCTATACAACCTACACTGGCTCCCAGTCCAAAGCCTCATATGCTACAAAACTCTAATGACAACATTCAAACTCATTAAAGATATAGCACCATCCTACCTCACAACGCTCATCACCAAACCAGAAGACACATGTCTAAAAAGAAGCTCCACACAAAACAAACTAGCAGTACCATATGACTTCCGCAAATCTACCTGAGCCACTAACTACAGAGCATTCAAATACTTTGCGCCTGCTCAATGGAATGAATTACCTGATATACTAAGAGCAGTAAAAGATCTTTCCACATTCTGTAAAGAACTAAAAACACATCTTTTTAAACTGCATTTATAATCACACGTCCTTAAACCCTGACCCTACCTAAGACCATATCTAAACTCCAGAGACCACCATGACAACCACATACTGCAAGAACATTCTCATCATCTACACTTCCCAAAGTACACTCCCATTCTAATTGGTCCACCACTGACCGTAGCCTACACCCAATTCATGCCTCATTGTATATAGTTCAACAGCACTACTAGTCTAGTCACAAGTTCATTGTTCACTATTAAATGTATATAGTTATTGAACCGTTATATGTAATTTGAGTTATTACTCTTGTTCAATGTTCAATGTAAACTGCATTTGATCCATGGAAAAAGCGGTATATAAATGCAAATAAATAAATAAAGTGTGGTAACCTGGTTGGGTTTTCAAGATGTCCACACTGAATATACACAATATAAATCTGCCTGCCCTGCCTCTAGTGTATGCTAATGCTTTCCATGGATATTTGTTGTGAATGCCCTGAAACCCTGACAAGCTAGTGGCACTCCACCATCACGTCCAGGAAAATAATTATTTCCTGGCATTGTTCTTCAGTCTATACTCTTGGAGCTTCATATCATGACCCCTAGTCCTACAATTTCTTTTCAATTGGAAAAGGTTTACTTTTTGCACATTATTCTGTGCATATTGACCAATCTCTCTTCTCCTATACGGTGTCATCCTGAACACCATTTAGTGGGTCTGGACGTCTGATCCGGACGTCCAGGCACGCTAAACATCCAGGTAGCCTGCCGGGGACACAGCTCCCCATATTCACAGGTGATTTGTATGGAGAACTCTATTCATGGGAGGGAGGGAGGGGGCGGGACAGAGGCAGAGCAAGGGTGGGCAGTGGATAGAGAGTGACCCCAGATGAACAGGGCCAATTCTGAGGTCAGCCCTGTATGTCTGGGGTCAGCCATGGAGATAGGGGACTTATATGTCCCTCTGGACAGAGTCAAATGACGTGGCCAGGCCCAGCAAGGAGGGTGAGGGGTGCATGGGGTTCTCCACAGCCCAACCCTGGTCAAGAGAGGCCAGATCGGGGGGTTGGGCTGTGGGGAAAGAAGGGTCTTGCCTGCGGCTGGGGATTGTGGCTCCTGAATGAAGCTGCGGTGCCATGGTGACAGGACACCATGGCCCTGTGGATCCACAATGGCCCTGTGGATCCCTGACTGAGCTAGCTGGGTATGTGGGCTGGATGTATGGCCGGTCAGAATCGGGGCATAGCCTGCACGTCCAGGCCATAGATCTGATTCTGATCTCGCAGGTACATCTAGCCCCCACGCGATCAGGATCGGGTCTACCTCTGTACGGCCCCATTCTGATTGGCCATACAGGGGCAAGTCGGCCAGCACAGGATGGCCTTCATAGGGTATACATGTTTGGTTCCTCAAGTCTAGGTTTGCCAACTGGATCTAGATTTGCAAGACAAACTGATGCATACCACCTTCTCACACTGCATTGTGTACTTAATTTTTAAAAAATGCTAATCGGTACTGTTGGTTTATTCCTGTTAAAAACTGGGTATACAATTAGTATCAAAAGACAGTGTATAATTCTAAATCAAAACTTAATAAACAACTGATAAATAAATTCTAACTAGCAGACACCCTCAAAACATTTCTGATGAAAGCAGCATTTGCTACTCATTCCAATCTGACCCAAAAACTCTTCCCCCTCCCATTCCCCCAGCAATCTCTCTTTCACCCTCTTCCATTTCCCCTCAGCACCCGTTCTCTCTTTCCCTTCTCTGGCATCTCTCTTTCCCTCCCTTGTCTTGGTGCTTCATCTCTCTCTCTTTCTATTTCTTTCCATGCATTTTCTTTCTTTCTTTCTTTCTCCTCCTTCCTTCCCTCCCAGGTAAACACTCTTTGTCCCCCACCTTTTGTATTCATCCAGGCACTCTCTTTCTTGGCCTTCCCTTCCTTTCCCGTCCCCATCCCATGGGACATGCTCTACCCTCCCCTTCTCATTCTTACATCATGGCTTCCACCATACATCTCCTCTTGTGGCTCTGCTGTTGTTCATTTCCCGCAGGCCACCTCCTGCCAGATCTCCATGGTTCTTCTGTTCCCACAATGTTCATGGCACACCTCCTCCTACAATGCTGACCTCTGGCTTTGGATGAACACTGCGCTCCTCCCGCCAATGAAAAAAGCTCCCCGAGCCAGGGTAGAATGCCTGAGCGGGAGGCCGTCCCGCTCAGAAGCTCCTGCCCAATTGGGGCAGTGGGAGCCACATAAAAGAAGCGTCCCAATCGGGGATGCCAGCAGAAACACCGTGCTCCTCCCGCTGATGAAAAAAGCTCCCCGAGCCAGGGTACAGCGCCTGAGCGGGAGGCCGTCCCGCTCAGAAGCTCCTGCCCAATCGGGGGCAGTGGGAGCCACATAAACGAAGCGTCCCAATCGGGGATGCCAGCAGAAACACCGTGCTCCTCCCGTCGACGAAAAAAGCTCCCCGAACCAGGGTAGAGCACCTGAGCGGGAGACCGTCCCACTCAGAAGCTCCTGCTCAATCGGGGGCAGTGGGAGCCACATAAAAGAAGCGTCCCAATTGGGGATGCCAGCAGAAACACCGCGCTCCTTCCGCCGACGAAAAAAGCTCCCCGAGCCAGGGTAGAGCGCCTGAGCGGGAGGCCGTCCCGCTCAGAAGCTCCTGCCCAATCAGGGGCAGTGGGAGCCACATAAAAGAAGCATCCCAATCGGGCGCGCCCACACCTGGCGGGCCCGCACCTGAGGGCCTCGCCAGAGGGCCCTTTGGTGTGGCCCTTAGGTGCGGCCACAGAAACGGCCACAATCACAAGAAAGCCCAACAAACAGCGACAACATCATACCACATGGGAAGACCCTAGATGCCCAGAAAATCACCAAGAGCTACAAAAACACCCTAAGAGAACCACCAACGAGTACCAGCAAGACCCGCATACAGCCCACAGACTCCAACAAGAACAGCCACAGCCCACGGACTCCCAGGTACCCCAAAAGCCATGCCACCATTCCTAGCTCCAATATACCCCGAAACACTGATCCCAATCCCAATTAACTACTACCTCATTAGCACCAACACACACCCCAACCACCCCACACCAAGCAACACAAACACCCAACACACAAACACCTCCAACTCCCCAGCTACAAGGAGCACTCACACACCTCCCATGCGAACCCACACCCCCAATCCCACAAATGACAAACCTCTCTCAATCACACTAATAAACGCACGCTCAGTCAGAAATAAACACCACATGCTCCAGGACCTGATCTCAACAGAAAAGATCGACATCCTCTGTATAACGGAAATATGGCTAACAGACGCCGATACAGTGATCATGAACCAACTAACACCTAATGGATACAGTCTTCACAACTGCTCCCGAGCCCATGCCAGAGGAGGAGGAGTAGCCATCATTGCAAGATCCAACCTTCACCTCAGGAACTATGCGTCAGAAACAACCAACGAAGCGGACATACTCACTCTCACCAACAGACACCTCTCCATTTGCATAATCTACCGAGCACCCACACCAAGCACCGATCTATCAGACATACTAAAACATGTATCAGAGAGTGCCATCTCCACAAAAGAGCAATTAATTCTTGGAGACTTCAAGCTTCCCTCACTACAAGATAAACATGCCGAAGCCTTCATCAACGCCATGGAAGCAATAGACTTAATACAGATTATACATGACCCAACTCACAAAAAAGGGAACACACTTGACCTAATATTCCTGAACTCCCACAGCATCTCTACATCTACGAACCCAAAAATCACATGCGTGCCATGGTCTGACCACCATCTCATCAACATCACCCATATATACAATCACAAAAAAAACAAAGAGAACAACCAACATAAAAGAAGATTCAAATCATTCAACAAAGAGGATTTCCTAACACAAACATTACCCAAACTCCAATCAAACTCCTCCAACCTTGAAGACCTGATCAACAACTGGAACACTACAATCGCTTCTGCATCCTGTGCAACAACAGCCAACACCAAAACAAGAACTACCGTGACAAAAGCAAAATGGTACACCCCAACCCTACGGAAACTAAAGACTCAACTCAGAAGAACCGAAAGAAAATGGAGAAAAACAAAAAAGGAAGCTGACAAAGCAAAATACATAAGCAACCTCGACTCATACCACACAGAAACTGATAAAGCAAAAAGAGCCTACCACTCAAAAATCATACATACATCACTAAACAAACCACGCAAGCTCTTCGAGATAGTCAAGAAGCTAACAAAAGCACCCGGCCACCCCGAACAGCTACCGAACATCCCACCTGAACTACTAGCATGCCAATACAAACAGCTCCAGCTACCAAACAAACCACAACAGAATGCAACATCAACAACCTACCATACCACCAAAGCCACGGATTGGAGCACATTTGAAACAATCACAACTGAACAAATAGAATCCACTATCTCCAGCCTAAACACCACCACCTCTCCACTAGACCCCTGCCCTGCTGAATGGATAAAGAAATCCAAAGAAGACATAAGCACACCCCTAACCCACATTGTCAATGAATCCCTCAAGAAAGGACACATACCAGACATCCTCAAGACCTCTATCAGCCGTCCGACCCTAAAAAAAAACAACCTAGACCCACTCGACCCAGCCTCCTACAGACCTCCCATTCACCACCAAAATTATGGAGAAGATCATTCAACAACAACTCCAAGACCACCTAGACACCAACAAAATACTGGACCCACAACAATATGGATTTCACCCATATCATGGAGTTGAAACCCTCATGATGATGCTACTGAACACCCTCACCAAAGGCACGCAGGCCAAACACTCTGGATATGCCATGCTCTTCCTAGACATATCCGCAACCTTTGACACCATCTCCCACAGCATTCTCCTACACAGACTCCTGGAAATAGGAATTAAGGACACCGTACTACAATGGTTCTGCTCCTACCTGACAAACAGACAACAACTGATCCACACAAACACAACAACCCCCCCCTTCCAACAACATCAAGGAGTACCACAGGGTTCCACACTATCCGCCATGCTCTTCAATATTTATCTACAATCACTCTGCTCAATAATACAAAAGCATAACATCAACTACCATATATACGCAGACGACATAATGCTCTATGGACCAATCACAACCACCAACCCAACAAATAACCAACTATTAGACTGCTCCATTGAGATCTCCGACTGGCTGCAAAGAAACAATCTAACCATCAACATCAAAAAAACTGAAGCCCTCATAGTAACAAAGGAACCAAACTTCACCCCACTACCACACCTCATACTGGGAACCACCCAAATAAAGATTCATCCCCAAATAAAATATCTGGGAATCACTATAGACCAAGCACTCACATTTACTCCACAGATAAAAAAGACTGCAAAGACAATATTCCACAAAGCAAAAACAATACAACGGCTCAGACCACTCATTAATCCACAGGACTTCAGAACTGTCATGCAGGCTATGACGCTCCCCACCTGGACTACTGCAACATAATCTATCACGGACTTCCTGCAACCCACACCAACCCACTACGGACTGCCCTGAATACCACCGCAAGGATCATCCGGAAAGTAAAAAAACACGACCACATCATCCCAGTCCTGAGGGATCTACACATACTTCCACTCGAAGCAAGGATCAAATACAAGGCTACCCTGCTTATACACAAAGCCCTCCATCAAACACAGACTTCCTACCTCCGCTCACTACTACCCCAGCCCACCCACAACAGACCAACCCGACAAACCACCAGCAACGTCCTTACCATCCCCTATGAATAAACAAAATATAATCAACGAACCTGCAACAGAGCCTTTGAACTATACGCACCCTCCCTCTGGAACTCATTACCGAGTCAAATCAGAAACACTACTGATCTATCCGAGTTCCGGAAACAACTAAAAACCATCCTCTTTCAGGAATACCTTAGACCAGAAGCAGGCAACCTCCACTGACATCCCACAGTCCCTCAGCCAATCCCCAAAATACCCTAGAAGAGACCTATGTCTCTTGGGGGGAGGAGTGGCCTAGTGGTTAGGACAAGGTACTTCAGGCCAGAGGGCCAGGGGTTCAAGTCCCACCTGGGGACAGCAATCTCAGGCCAGAGGGACTGGGATTTCTAGTCCTATAGGCACTCCTTGTGGTCTTGGGCAAGCCACTTAACCCTCCATTGCCCATGTTCCCTGTAAGTATTAGCGTATGTGTGTCATATCCCCTTATGTTAAATGTATCTCCCAATTGACCACTTTGACCCAGTGAAAAGCAGGATATAAATACAGCTAAAATAAATAAATAAATAAATTGCCTAAGTCTTTACTACCTGTTCGAATCATCAATGTTGGCCCCCCGGTGACGGCTCTCCCCCCCTCTACACTGATTACTGTCCACCCCCCCTTCCTTGTTAAACCGCTTTGACCCGGTGAAAAGCGGTATATAAATGCAGTTAAATAAATAAATAAAATAAATCTGTACTGCAACTTATCTGTCCATAGCTCGCACACACACATCAAGCTTCATTTCCAGCATATGAGTGCATGATAGATGGGAAAATGCATCAGAAGGAAGATAGCATCTTGGCTATAGGCCCCCAGAACCAGCCCATTAGCATGAAAAGTTCAACACACAAATTTACACCTGCTCTGAAAGTGCTATAAATTTGTGAGTTTCCTTTATGGGGCATATTTACTAAGGTGTACTAAGGGTTAGCGTGCGATTTACCACACCTGTGCTAATCATTCCCATGAGCTTAAAAAGTAGCCATGCTAATGGATAGGTTTTGCGGGATAGTTTTAATTTTGTGGAGTTTCAGTTATGTTATGTATAACTTGGTTTATAGATTCCCTGAGGAAGCCTTTATGGCGAAACTGTGATCCACAGTTTAATGTATAGCTGTGGAACCATGTGGAATTGTTTTTCCTTGTTGAGGGAATAGTGGGAGCTGTGGAACGGTCAAGAAGTTGTGGGATAACATTATCCATTTTGAGAGAGCAACAGAACTGTGGGGTTCCTGCTTCAGATTTAACGACCCCGATTGAAGCCTATCACAGATACGTTTCTGTTTTTGAACTGAAGTACAGAACACAGAGTTTTTATCAATATGTTCCTTCAAAGAATGCAAGAAGAAGCTTCAATTACTTTATATTAAGACATTTGTATGTCATGATTTAGGAACATTATTGCGGTTTTCTGTAAATTCTTTTGTAGGATCACTGCATTAGAAGTTACAGTTCGATTACTGCAAATGATTGTGAAGAAACATAGAATTTCGCTTCACTGGGGGGTTTGTGTTTTGAAGGGTGAAGAGAAAGTGGTGTGAATGAGTGTGTGGATGGATGATTTAAATATATGTGTTTAGTTAAAATCCTGACTGATGTGCAAGTTGTTTTAAGGTATGGTAATTTGATTGCAAAGTTTTAGATGTATGAAAGTATAGATTGTATTATAAATATGTATGTATAAGTTATGGGCAGCATTTTTGAAAGGCGTTTACACGGTTTACAGCCCAGTAAACCAAATAAATGTCATAAACAGGGATTTTCAAAGGCACTTACCCTGTTAGTGCCTTCAAAAATCCCCTCCAAAGTCCCCTATACGTCCCGATGCTATCCAGCTAGCATCAGGGCATATTGGGGGCATTCTGGGGTAGAGTGGAGCAGAGGCAAGCGCCAACTGGGCAGCAACGATTTTCCATGCTGCCTGGTTAGCACTCTGAGCTGAAAAGATAGCGAGGAAAACTCTTGCCTATATTTACAGTGCAGAGCACTAACTGGGCAGCATGGTGATTTCCCAGCTGTATGGTGAACCCTAGATATTCTCTGCCATCACCGCGGAAGTGAATATCCGGCGTTAAGGGGTCAGTGGGCAGGGCTATGTGATTACAGCACTTAGCCCTGCCCAGTGCAAAATCGGACCACATATGATTTTGTGTAATAAAGGTTAAATAGAATAACGAATAAAACATTGTATAACTGCATAAATTGATGCTGATTGTCTACCCGTGTAGGTATTACCAGTTGTTTAAATACAATTTAAAGGAGAAGGGCTTTGAAAGGCTAAGGGGTATGAATTAAGGCGCGTTATGTAACGTTAAGGCGCCTTAACGTTACATAACACGCCTTAACATTCCCAGCCACAGTAAGTCCAGAAAAGGGTGGAGAGAGGGTGGAGAGAAGGGGTCAATGGGTGGGGAGTGGGCGGGGAGAGGCCCCTTTCACACTAACGCGGAGAAATTAAGGGCTGAATCCTAACGCAACTGAAAACCTGGCGTTAGCATGCATTTGCAAGAGAGAGAAACTATTTTAGTGTCAGCAATGTACAGCATAGGCAGGGAGCCCAAGTAAGGTGATAGTAGTGCTCCATTTGCAGCAACAGCATAGTGCCCAGGTATGCAAGGCCACTATGGTGATTGTGCAAATGGGGCATGGGGGCTGCAGGCGGGACATACAGTGGGGGCTACTGGGGCACAGGGTGGACTAGGCGGTTGCCGAGGTGGCACATAGGAACGCATGAAATAATTGTGCTCCAACACTAATCTTAACAAATTCAACACAAATTCCTTAGGCAAACGAGCTGGCCGATATATCTCCAATCCTGCTAAGATGTTATATGCTGCTGCCTGAGGAATGTTTGTATACAAGGAAACAACATCCAGGACGGCCGATAGTGTCTTGCAGGCACTCGGTGCTTGAACCCTTATCGAAATTTTGTGATAGTTTCTTTCAACCATTGACTGTTTCAATTAAATCTTTTATTAAGGATTCCTTTCATTTGCTGTCCTTGACATCCATGTTAAAGATTCCTACAGGCTCTTTTCTGGTAACGTTAGATGTTGTTTCCTTGTATACAAACATTCCTCAGGCAGAAGCATATAACATCTTAGCAGGACTGGAGATACATCGGCCAGCTCGTTTGCCTAAGGAATTTGTGTGAATTTGTTAAGATTAGTGTTGGAGCACAATTATTTCATGTATGAGTCCCAGTTTTACCATCAAAAATTTGGGGTGGCGATGGGTGCTATGGTAGCACCTTCGGTAGCAACCTTATATATGACACATTTTGAGGAGCAGTTTATTTATGGCTGAACGGGTTTTCAACAGATATAGCTGTAGAAGAGATTTCTGGATGATATATTTTTCATTTGGACAGGTTCTGAGCTCTCTTTGAAACAATTTTTTATTTGGATAAATTCCCTTAATAAGAATTTACAATTCACCCCTAAATATCATAGGCAGGACATTGAATTTTTAGATCTTCTCTTATTTATTCGGGGTATGTCATTACATAGAAACATGATGACAGAAAAAGACCACATGGCCTATCTAGTCTGTCCTTCCATATCAACAACTACAACAGTCCCCTTTTTACCTTCAGAGATCCTCTGTGTTTGTCCCATGCTTTTTTGAATTCAGTTACTGTCCTCATCTCTACCACCTCCACTGGGAGACTATTCCATGGATCCACTACTCTTTCCATAAAGAAATATTTCCGCATATCACTCCTGAATCTATCTCCCTTCACCCTCATCCCATGTCCCCTCGTAGCAGAACTTGCTTTCAATTGAAAGAGGCTCTCTCCCTGCCACGGAGGTATTTAAACATCTCAATCATATCACCTCTATCCCGCCTTTCCTCTAAGGTGTACATATTAAGATCCTTAAGTCTGTCCTCATATGCTTTATAATGAAGCCCACTAATCATTTTAGTAGCCACCCTCTGCACCGACTCCATCCTGTTCACATCCTTTTGAAGGTGCGGTCTCCAGAATTGCACACTATACTCCAAATGAGGTCGCACCAAAGACTTATACAGAGGCATTATCACCTCCTTTTTTCTACTAGCCATTCCTCTCCGTATGCACCCAAGCATCCTTCTAGCTTTTGCAGTCACCTTTTCTACCTGTTTAGCTACTTTAAGTTCATCAGACACAACCACGCCTAGGTCTCGCTCTTCTTTAGTGGACAAAAGTACTTCACCTCCTATACTGTATTGCTCCCTTGGATTGCTGCAGCCCAAATGCATGACCTTACATTTTTTAACATTAAATCCCAGCTGCCAAATTCTAGACCATTCTTCAAGCTTAGCTAGATCCCTCCTCATGTTATCTACACCTTCCTGGGTGTCTACTCTATTGCAGATTTTGGTATCATTTGCAAAGAGGCAAACCTTACCCGACAGCCCTTCCGCTATATCACTAACAAAGATGTTAAAAAGAATAGGACCAAGGACAGATCCCTGGGGCACACCACTGGTAACATCCTTCTCCTCAGATTGAGCTCCATTTACTTGTACTCTTTGTCGCCTCCCACCCAACCAATTTCTAACCCAAGCAGTAACTTTAGAGTCCATCCCTAGGGTGCTCAGTTTGTTTATAAGTCGCCTGTGAGGAACAGTGTCAAAGGCTTTACTGAAATCTAAATACACCACTTCTAGAGCTCTCCCTCGGTCCAACTCCCTGGTCACCCAGTCAAAGAAATCAATCAGATTTGTCTGACATAGCACTTTGTACAGAAAATCGATACAAAAGAATGTACTTTTACGTTATTCTAGTTATGATCCTCCAGCCTTGAGAAGGGGTTTACCATTTGGGCAGTTTCTCCGTATTAAGAGATTGTGCTCGTCGATTGCTGAATATCATCGGCATGCGAGAGATTTATGTCACCGACCTCAAGATAGGGGCTATCCAGATTCAGTGATTCATAGAGCCTTTAAGAGAGCACTCTACAACCATCCTGCATGGTGGTTGGAACATCCTCTTCAGCCTCGTGAGGTAGAAAATAAAATAATAGGAGTGATCCCGTTTGTGCCAAATGCCTCAAGGGTAGTAGCCATTCTTAAACAGCATTAGCCACTGTTGGCCTTGCATCAATGTTTTCAGAAACCGTTGATGGTAGCTTACCGATGATCTCAGACCATAGGTGATTGGGTGATATGTACCAGAGAGCAAGACAACTCCGGAGGATCCCAATTTCAGCAGAAAGGTCACTTTGCATGTGGTCATTGTGATTTTTGTGCTACCACTTTGCAAGGTGAACAGTGGGAGGACCCGAGTACTGGTTTACCTTATTCATCTGTGTAAGTTGCACCTACTCTTGCCATCGTGCTGGGCAGACTAGATGGACCATGCTGGTCTTTATCTGCCGTCATTTACTATGTTACTATGTACTCATCTAACTGCCAAACGGCCTTTGTAGTATATTTATTGATATGTCCGTGTAAATGTAAGTATGTGGGCAGGACTATCCGTCCAATGAGGAAACGCCTGTTAGAACATCGTTCACGGATAAATTCAAGACAGATTTCCGCGCCTATAGTCCCGCATTGCCGACAATTGGGCCATCAGTTTGGGGATCTAAAGTGGAGGATTTTGGATGTGGTTCCCTCTTCTAATAGGGGAGGAGATCGTAAGGCAAAACTTCATCAGAAGGAACAACAGTGGATCTTCCGCTTGCGATCGATGGCCCCTGAGGGCATGAACATGGAGATCGATTGGTGGGGTCTGAGATTGTGATTTATCAATGTTTAACAGGTGTTTTGGAAATTATGATTCTTCTGATGTCACTCTTAGGTGTGATTTAACCAGAACCGGTAGATTGTGGGGTTCATTCGCCTGAGTAAGAGCTGTCGAGCTGAGCGGCTTGAAACACTAATTGGTGTAGCGTGAACCTTACACTTTCAAATTGATGTGATTTTGAGAAGATTACCCTTGTGGAGCTTTTGTATGGGTGGAGGAACATCATTGAAGTGAACAACAGACGACAAGATGTTGGTGTTTGGGACTAGGTGTCTTCCATTTTGAATTGCTTGTTGGATTCCTTTGCGACAAACTCTTCAATTAAGTACACTTTTGTGTTTATTGACATGAAGAACTGTCTTTGGGGATACTGTTGGAAAAAGAATTGTTTTTGGCTGGACTATCACGTTAGAGTTTTAATGGATAGGACAGCTATATAGTGCTGTAAAGTCCGTCTTTTGGATCCACAGGGGGTCAGTTTAAAAACAAAATTTATTAAAAAGGAGGGCTCACTTCGAGAGGAGGAAGGTTCCTTCTCATGGTGAGTGATCCAACAAAAAATCAATTTAGTATATACGAGTACATTTTGAACAAATGCTGATGTTTTACGGTTCCTGTATGGAATTAAGGTTTATGAAGGTATTGCTAAGGTATGCGGGTTGTAGTATTGGTAGATGCTGCTCAGCGCAGGGCCCAACAGCCTGACCCTCCATGAGGCTTTGGATAGTGGAGCTGGCCAATGCTCTGGGGCAGAGGTTCCCAACTCCGGTCCTGGTTGGCCCAACATGATTCAGGTTTTCATGCTGTCCCTAATGTATATGCAGGGGATACATTTGCATGCAATGGGGGCGATGCCTACAAATGCATCTCAAGCATATGTCTTATGGACAGCATTACACCTGAATGGTGTTTGGCCCTCCGAGACTGCAGTTGGGAGCCTCTGCTCTAGGGACTGCACATGTCTATGGTGAATGTGCTCTGTAGGGTAGACTATAGGCGTTTATGGCATGTTTATTTTATCTGCACAAAAAGTTCCTTCTTTATTACCATGGTTTAGTACTGGGTAAAATATGGGACATGGTCTGCAGGAGCCACAGCTGGGACTTGAACCTGTGACCTTCTGTCTCTGGACACACTGGCTGTGTGTACTGCACCAAACTGTTCCACAGATGCAGGTCATTCCCTGGGTATACCATTTCTCCAGGACCAAGCAGGAAGTCAGTCCTCACATATGGGTGATGTCGGCGCCGACAGAGTCCCCATGCGGAGCATTTCCCCAGCTTTCAAAGAAAGCCTTTGGGAATGCAGCACGCCTCGCTGTCCCCTTCCTGCCCAAGGGTGCCATCTTGCTCAGTCTTTCTTTTTTCGCGGAGCCCGACAGACGTGAGTTCGTGTCACCCGGAAAAAGTTGATTTTTTTTCTGCGATTTTCGCGTTGTCTTATCCGGTTTGATGCCGGTTCCCCTTCCCACCTGGGCTCGGTACACCGGTATCGAGTCCGGAGTTGTGATTTTCGTTTTTTGTCCTTCGTGACTAGCGTTCGCACTCTTTTTGTGTTTTCACTGACAGCCCGGTCTTTTGACCTTGCAGGGGCCCTTTTTCCCCCGATGGCTGCCAGCGGGTTCAAAAAGTGTGATCGGTGTAAGAAACTTATGTCTCTCACCAACACACATGACTGCTGCCTCCGATGCCTCAGGCCCGTCCATGACCCGCTGGCCTGTGGCCCATGCGGCAAAATGTCATCGAAGGCACTTTGGAGCCATCAACATCAACGTGAGAGAATTTTCTCTGACTCCACGTCTGGCCGGGCCCGTACTTTGTCAGAGGCCTCAACATCTCGGGAGTCCGACCCCAAGCACCGTCGGGGTTCCTCTGAAAGGGAGTCTCCCTCCCGGGAGCACCGAAGGAAAAAAGAAGCTCACGAGGGCGGCGTCGGTGGAGGTGCCTGGTTCCTCGAGGGCCTGGTCACGTAGCCCTGACCGCCACCCCAGGCTCTCGGAGTCGGAGAGGCCTTCCAAGCTACCTCGTGTGGAGTCGGAGTCCCCGAGTCACGTAAGTGTGGTTGTCCTCATAGACTCTCCTCCGGGGGAGCCGACGTTGGGCCCGATGCTGTTGGGGCCCGAGTCGGGGACTGCTGAGTCTCCTGAGCTTGGACTCAGGTTGACGGCCTTGGAGAGCAGCTTGGCTGCCTTCATGGAGCAGCAGCGGGTGCTGATCACCGGTCTGACCAGTGCATCTGCCCCGACCACCAGAACCTCGACGTCTAAGTCGACCCCGGAGACCGAACCGATCCTTGAGTTGATGAAGTCTCGAGTCGATCCTCGGTCAAGGTCCCCCTCGACCTCCCATGCGGGGCCAAGGTCATCGACGCCGATACCCTCAGCATTGGAGCGGGTGGCACCTTGGCCCACATGGCTGGAGCCGCTCGATTCCTCCTCGGAGGAGTCAGAGTGGGAGACGGAGAACGATGAGTCCCCGGACACCTTCCGGACCCAGTACGTCCCTTCGGACTCACCGGAGTCAGAGCCTCGGAGAAGGTCCACCCCGGAGGATACCCGGTTCTCGAACTTCGTGAGGGACATGGCCAAGGCCTTGGCCTTCCCTGTGGACACCGAGGAGGCGCCTCGAGCTGAGGAGCTCGATGCCCTCCAGTATGACTTTCCTCTGATGGAAGCCTTTACTGTACCGGTTCCTCCGATGCTGGAATGGCTGCTCTTCCGTATGTGGGAGGCACCGGCCTCGACGCCGGTTCTTAGCAAATGAGTCAATTCCATTTATCGAGTCCGTAAGAGCCCTGGGTTCCAAAAGGCACAGCTACCGCACCACTCCATGGTTGTGGAATTGGCCATGCACCGTCTGAAGAGTCAGAAGATGCACTCCTTGGTGCCCCCGGCCGGGAGGCCCGGAACCTGGATGCCCTTGGTAGAAAGTGCTTCCAGGGCTCTATGCTGTCTTGCCGTGTCCAGACCTACCAGCTGTACATGGGCATGTACCTACGAGACCTGGCAAAGGAGATTGCCGGGTTCTCAGCTGGCCTCTCTGAGGAACCTTTGCAGAGGTTCAAGGCTTTGTCAACAGGAATTCAAGAGTGCTCGAAGTTTATCTCTCGAGCAGCCTATGATGGCTTCGAGGCTTCAGCCCAGGTAGCCGCGGCTGCCATTGGTGCACGCCGTCAGACCTGGCTACAGTCATGAGACCTGGAGCCATGGGTGCAGGACAAGTTGGTCAATGTCTTTTGCAGAGGTGAAAACCTCTTTGGTAAGCCCATGACTGAAAAGGCTGCGGAAATCGAGACTGAGACTCTCACCAGGCCAAGACTGTCCAGGAAGACTTCTGCCCCTTCTCAGAAAAAGAAGGGCTCAGGGAAGAAGCCCTTTTTCCCGAGGAAGGGTGCTGCCTACAAATCCTACCTTCAAATATCAGGCCTCTCCAGCTCCCCAACAGGGCCAGCAGGCCAAGGGGCAGGGGCATGGGCCCCGTAGGCAGAAGACCCCCAAGCCGCCAGCTCCAGCTTCTGCACAGCAGGAAGCGGGGTTTTGACTCCCACAGTATAGCCTCTTCTCCACAGCTGGCTCTACTCAGCACAGGAGGTCAGCTGACCCTGTACTCCTACAGGTGGCCAGCCATAGCAGGGGATACCTGGGTCCTCAGCATAGTCCAAAAGGGCTACATGCTCCACTTCCACCAGATACTCCCCTCCTACTTTCCAGGGGAGCCTCCAAGACTCCCTCTGCACAGAAACCTCCTCCTTCAGGAGCTGGCAAGTCTTCTAAAGGAACAGGCAGTGGAACTGGTGCCTCACCACCTGGAAGGGCGAGGCTTCTACCTCAGGTACTTTCTGGTACCAAAAAGGACAGGAGGCCTCCGGCCTATCCTAGACTTGCAAAACCTAAACAAGTTTCTGGAGAGGGAAAAGTTCAAGATGCTTACCCTTGGGATACTGCTGCCCTACCTCCAGCAGGGAGATTGGCTATGCTCCTTAGACCTAAAGGATGCTTATACACACATTCTCATCCATCCAGACCACAGACAATATCTCAGATTTGTGGTGGGAGGAAACCATTTTCAGTACAGAGTACTTCCCTTTGGCCTAACTTCTGCCCCCAGGGTTTTCACCAAATGCCTGGCGGTGGTGGCGGCCTATCTCAGAAATCAGGGAATCTTTGTCTTCCCATACCTGGACGACTGGCTCATCAGGGGTCAGTCTCTCCAGGAGGCCAGACAAGCCACTCTTCACACTGTCTCTCTTCTTCAGCATCTGGGCTTTGTCATCAACTATGCAAAGTCCACTTTGCTCCCCTCACAGAACCTAGAGTTTATAGGGGCAAGATTAGACACCCTGCAGGCAAGAGCTTACTTGCCCGAGGACAGGGCCCACAAGCCGATGGACTTGGCCAGCCAGTTCCAAGGCAATTCTCAGGTCTCCGCCAGACACTTCCTGTGGCTCCTGGGTCATATGGCATCCACGGTACATGTGACCCCGAATGCCCGTCTGCACATGCGAGCGGCTCAGTGGTGCCTCAGAGCTCAGTGGGCGCAAGCCACAGGCGACCTCCGAGACAGAGTAAAGGTGTCCAAACCGCTCTTGGACTCCTTACAGTGGTGGCTACATCTCCCAAACCTTCTCAGAGGGGTACCCTTTCAGGCCCCAGCACACACAAGGGTGCTGATGACCGATGCTTCCTTAAAGGGCTGGGGTGCACATTGCCAGGGCAGGTGCACTCAAGGCCTCTGGTCTCCTCGGGAGGCCACACAGCAGATCGATCTTTTGGAGCTGCGGGCAAGCCGCTTGGCTCTACAGACTTTTTCTCATGCCCTCTCTCACCAGTCTGTCTTAGTACAATCAGGTAGCAATGTTCTATGTGAACAAGCAAGGGGGCACAGGGTCCAGACTCCTGTGTCAGGAGGCGCAGGCCCTTTGCTCCTTTGCAGTCAAACAAGGCATGTTTCTAAAAGCAGTTTATCTACCTGGTCAGGAGAACTTCTTGGCAGACAAACTAAGCAGGATTCTCCAGCCTCACGAATGGCAGTTGAATCCACTAGTGGTCCATCAGATCTTTCTACGATGGGGGCTTCCATCCATCGATCTCTTTGCAAGTCCACTGAACCATCAGTTGCCCAGGTTTTGCTTCAGACAGCCGCATCCCCTGAGAATGGCAGCAGATGCGTTTCTGATCTCTTGGTCTACGGGCCTCCTGTATGTGTTTCCTCCCACACCCCTGGTGGCCCGAACTCTGTTCAAGATTCTACGGGAATAAGCCTCAGTCATTCTGGTAGCCCCCAGATGGCCAAGGCAGCCGTGGTTTCCACTTCTTCTGCAGTTGGCAGTGGAAACTCCATTCCCTCTGGGGTTGCAACCCGATCTCCTGTCTCAGGATCAGGGTTCCCTTCTTCACCCCAATCTCAGATCCCTCAATCTTATGGCCTGGCTGCTGAAAGGATAGTGCTCGCTCCCTTACTTCTACCTAGGTAAGTTGAGGAGGTGGTCTTGGCCTCGAGGAGGCAATCCACCAGAAAGTCTTATGCACTCAAGTGGCGCAGGTTTCAGTGTGGTGTGCTCAGCACAATGAAGATCCTTTCTCCTGCCTTGTGCCAGTAGTGCTACAATACCTACTTCACCCGTTAGACCTAGGTCTTAAGTCCAAATCTGTTCGGGTCCACCTCAGTGCTCTTTCAGCACACCACTCACTGGTGGAGGGACAGTCTCTGTCGGTTCACCCCTTGGTGTCCCGCTTCCTCAGAGGCCTGCTTTTGCTCAAGCCTCCGATTCGTCCACCTGCCACTGAGTGGGATTTGAACGTGGTCTTGCAACAACTTACTCGCCCACTGTTTGAGCCAATGGCTACTTGCCATTTATGCTTCCCTTCTTGGAAGGCACTCTTCCTGGTAGCTCTTACCTCCACCAGACGTGTGAGTGAACTACAAGCTCTGGTTTCTGATAGACCGTACACACGGTTCTATAGGAACAGGGTGGTCCTTCAGATTCATCCGAAGTTCCTTCCAAAAGTTGTCTCCTCTTTCCACTTCAGCCAGGAGGTGGTTCTTCCGACATTCTTTCCCAGGCCGCATACCAGCAGGGCTGAGACAGTCTTGCATACTCTGGACTGTAAGAGGGCATTGTCCTTTTACATTGAACATACGCGGGGGCATCGAAGGGCTCCTCAGCTCTTTGTCTCCTTTGACCCTAATAAATTGGGGTTACCTGTCTCCAAGCGTACGTTGTCCACTGGGGTAGCAGATTGTATCGCCTGGGCGTACAAGGCAGCCGACCTTCCCTTGCAGGTTCGAGTCACGGCCCACCGTGTCAGGGCGAAAGCCGCGTCAGTAGCTCATCTCTGCTCTGTTCCATTGGCAGAATCTGCCGGGCCGCTACTTGTTCTTCAAGCCAGACTTTTGTAGCCCACTACTGCCTTGAGAGAGCGTCCCGAAGGGACAGTGTTTTCGGACAGGTGGTACTCCGTAATCTCTTTGAGGTTTAGGCAACTCCTACCCTCCAGCCCTTGTGTTGGGCTACCGTATGGGGGCGTTCTCAGAGGCTTGAGAGGGAGCCATTTTTTCAGCTTTGGGTTCCAGGTAGCCTAGAGCTGGGGAGTCCCATATGTGAGGACTGACTTCCTGCTTGCTTCTGGAGAAAGAGTAGTTACTCACCTGTAACAGGTGTTCTCCAGGAGCAGCAGGAATCAGTCCTCACGACCCTCCCTCCTCCCCTGGAGTTGCAGTCATATACTTTATTTTGATTTTTGCTGTCTTTTAGCTATGTCATCAGACTGAGCAAAATGGCACCCTTGGGCGGGAAGGGGACCGCGCAGGCATGCTGCATTCCCAAAGGCTTTCTTTGAAAGCTGGGGAAATGCTCCACACGGGGGCTCCAATGCCACCGACATCACCCATATGTGAGGACTGATTCCTGCTGCTCCTGGAGAACACCTGTTACAGGTGAGTAACTACTCTTACTGTTTGTCAGACGGTCAGATGTTTTTTTGCAGTGCACGGTACCCACCTAGACAAGGCTTGGCCTTGGTCTGCTGTGCCACTACTACCCCAACACCGACACCCCTCTGCCACCATGCTGACATGCCCTTATGCCGGTGGTGCGCAGTCCTCGGCCATCCAGTGTGCCAGTAGGCGGCTGCCTATGGTGTGTAATCTGGGTTAGGGGTGCCTGCATGGACATCCATGCTTCCCCCCGAAACCGCCTGCCAATGTTCTGTTCAATTTGGGGTATTTGCTAGGTACTGTCCCCTGGGACACTGTGGGACACAGACACTCATGGGCATGTTTGACCTTGATCAGTTGCTGATATTGCGTTCCTGTTTCTCTATGTGTCACCTGGGCATCTGCCTAGCCTGCCCTATGCCCCAGCTGCCCCACTGCATGTCATGCCTGCAGTCCCCTGTACCCCATGTGCAGCCACACCATAGTGCCCTTTCGTACTTGGGCACTATCTGGTGGTGCAGCACATGTATCACAACTATCACTGTTCTTGGTCTCCCTGCCTTTGCTGCACATTACTGACTGTAATTGTTTCTCTCTCCTTCACTTTTGCCTCTAATGCCAGGTTTTCACTCGCGCTATTTTACGGACCTTCATTCCACAGCGATAGTGTTCCTGGGGCCTCTCCCCGCCCACTCTCCGCCAATTGACCCCTTCTCTGCCCCTGGGGAGCCTTACTCCACCCTCTGGGGAGCCTTACTCCATCCTCAGCACACCTTACCGCTGCAGCAGACGTTATTGCAAGGTATCGCGCGATAACGTCACGTATTGTGCGATAACCTCGCAGCTGCGACATTAGCACCGTTTAATAAACATACCCCTTAATGCTATATATTCTAGCTCTCCCATCTTATTTTTTAGACTTCTAGCATTTGCATACAAGCATTTTAGAGGCTGCATTTTATTCATATTAATCTGGCTATCGGTAGGCAGGAGTAATTTGGAATCTTTAAGCTCTGTCTGCTCCATACTCAAGGGCATTTGGGCTACTTTTGTCTTTATTGGAACCTCTCTGTTGATATGCCCTAACTTCATTCTTTTGGTAGTATCCTTCTAGAATATATTGTTCCAAACCATGCACTCTTGGGCCACTGTTGGCTCTCCCCTATTATCTAGTTTAAAAGCTGCTCTATCTCCTTTTTAAAGGTTAAAGCCAGCAGCCTGGTTCCATACCAGTTAAGGTGAAGCCCATACCTTCAGAAGTGCCCCTCATTTCCCCAGAATGTTCCCCAGTTCTTAACAAATCCAAAACCCTCATCCTTGCACCATCGTCTCATCTATGCATTGAGACTCCAGAGCTCTGCCTGTCTTTTGGGTCCTGCACGTGGAACAGGAAGCATTTTGGAGAATGCTACCATGGAAGTTCTAGATTTCAATTTCCTACCTAAAAGCCTAAATTTAGCCTCCAGAACCTTCCTACCACATTTTCCTATGTTATTAGTGCCGACATGTACCAGGACAGCAGACTCCTCCCCAGCACTATCTAAGACCTTATCTAGGTGGCGCGTGAGGTCCGCTACTTCGTACCAGGCAGGCATGTTACCAGGCGATCCTCACATCCATCAGCCACCCAGCTATAATGATTGAATCACCAACTATAACGAGTGTTCTAACCCTTCCGTCGTGGGCATATGGCACTGGAGAAATTTCCTCAGGGAGAAAGGGTTTTTCATTACCTGGAGGACAGGTCCTAGTTACAGGATCACTTCCTGCCACACCAGGGTGATGCTGTCCTGTCACGTCACCTCTCTCCTCCATGGCAACAGGGATGCTGCCAGACTGGAGGTGGGACTTCAGTACTGTAGGTCTCGTCTATGTATCTCTCTGTCTTTCTTATGTCCTCCAAGTCTGCTACTCTTGCCTCCAGAGATTGGACTAGTTCCCTGAGAGCAAAGAGCTCCTTGCACCTAGTGCATACATAAGATCCCTCACCAACTGGGAGAAAATCATACATGTGACACTCAATGCAAAAGACTGGAAAACTCCCATCTTGATGCTGGACTATGAGTAACGTTATCTTTTAGTGAATACAGATTTGGACAGAACCGTTTAAAAGTATTTTGGATCAATATTTAAATACCCTGGCCAACATGTTTTTTAAAATGCCAGATGCAGTGTTTAAAATATTCACTTATATTAAGCACTGCCATCAGGATACTGAGTGGTGCTGAACATATATGAGCAGTGTCCACTGCCACTCTGCAGATAATTGGCTTTATTCAGTCTGTTATCCATAAGCAGTTACAGCCTTTTTGCTCTCCTAAATTAAATTGCATAGCTATTTGGATAGAAGCTGAATATCATTGACTAAACATCGACCTTTGCAGTTTTCCGAGTCATGCCATGTGTTAGTAAGTGGAAACAATATTTCAACCATCATGCTGTGGCTTTCTTCAGGAACACCCTGGATGTCTCAAGCTGCATCCATGTTTACACCTGTGTCAGGCACAAATAAGTCCAGCACTGTTACCTCTCGAAATCTCGTGATAACAGTTGAACCGTGAGACTTTGGCCCAGGAGGTAACAGTTAAAGTAAGCTTGCCAAGCATGGGGGAGGGGGCACCACAACAATGGGGGGCCCTCTGCAAAATATTTCTTGGGGACCCCTCATTGGAGTTATGAGGCAAATGCAAAAATACAATTGGAAATAGAAAGTGTTACTCCAGGAACCCTTTGTCGATCAAGAATGGACACATGAAGGTTAAAGAGAGGTGAACTGAAAATGAAGGATGAGAGACTGATAATTGCAGCCCAGGATAGCAGACTGCGGATGAGATGGTTTATAGTGTGTATTGAAAAAAATGGCAAAAGAGGCATATGTTGATTCTGTAAGAAAGATCTGGAAACAGTAACTCACCTTATAGCTGGCTGTGAAGTTCTGATGGCAGAAAGTTTCTATACAGATGGGCAGAACAAAGTAGCATGCCTTATCTATTAAAAAACTCTGTAAACACTACAACATCACTGTGCCTGAAAATCACTGGGATCTTGATCCTAAGAGAATTACAGAGAATGAAGAGATTATCAACACCTGGGACATTCCCATTCCAACAAATAAGAAACTGGATGCGAGGAAACCCGACATAGTGGTAAAGGAGGGCTAAGCTATCAGTAGTTTAACTACTGGCAGGGTCTCCCAAGATGGACAGGTCTCAGCTGAGGTGCCAGAGCAAGACAAACCACCCATCTGGGCAGCAGCAGAATGGGATAGAGTTGACGGTGGAGAATCACATTTCTGTGACAACGGCAACAAAACGAAACTTAAACTGCACAGAGGAAAAGCCCGGCAGTCTACTTCTGTATCTTGCCATGAAAACCCATCTGGGCAGCAGCAAAATGTGATGGTGTTGGTGGCGGAGGATCACATTTCTGTGACAATGGCAACAACACCAAACTTAAAGTGTGCAGAGGAAAGGCCCGGCAATCTACTTCTGTATCTTGCCATGAAAACCCAATGGATAGTCACAACAAAACAAAGTGCGCTATAGTGCTGGAAGATGAGACCCCCAGGTCGGAAGGCACTCAACTAGCTACTGGGGAAGAGCTGAAGACCTTTCAGAATAAAGCCAGCATTTATGATGTGGTTGGATCAAAGCCCTTGGGACATCTGACTGCTGATGTAGCTGTGCATGAAATGAGAGTCAGAAGCTGTAAAGATGCCTTACAAATTGGAACATGGAACGTACGAAGCATGAACCAAGGGAAGTTGGAGGTGGTCAAGAATGAAATGGAACGTGTACAACTTGAACTGCTGGGTGTCAGCGAAATGAAATGGACTGGCATCGGGCACTTTGCATCAGATGATCACATTTCTACTATGCTGGAAATGAAAGAAAAAGAAGAAATGGTGTTGCATTATAATAAAGAAGAAACTTGCAAGAACTGTAATGAAATACAATGCAGGCAGTGAACGCTGAATCTCTATTCGTCTACGAGGAATGCCTATCAACACAACAATAATTCACGTATATGCCCCAACAACAGCTGCAGAAGAGAATGTGTCTCTTGGGGAAACTGCTAGGTACCTATGACCTAGATTGGCCACTGTTGGAAACAGAATACTGGGCTTGATGGACCTTGGTCTGACCCAGTATGGCATATCTTATGTTCTTATGTTCTTATGTAGAATGAAATTGAAGAGTTCTATGAACAGGTTCAAGCTGAAATTGACATAACATGCAAACAGGATATCCTGATAGTAATGGGAACGCAAACGTTGGCAACAAAGAAGAAGGCAAAGTGGTTGGAAAATATGTACTTGACAACAGAAATGAAGCTGGAGAAAGACTGATAGAATTCTGCAAGACCAACGATCTATTCATCTCAAACACCTTATTCCAGCAATACAAGCAGCGACTGTACGCATAGACTTCACCCAATGGATTGTATAAAAATCAAATTGACTACATCTGTGGAAGTCAACGATGGAAAAGCTCTATAACATCAACAAAGACAAAACCTGGAGCTGACTGTGGTACAGATCATCTACTACTAGTATGCAAACTCAAGCTAAAGTTGAAAAAGAGCAAACCACTCATGAATGCAGCAAAATATGAACTTCAGAATATACCACTGGAATTTAAAGACTGCCTGCAAAATCGATTTGCTGCTTTAGATACAAATGACAGAGCTCCAGAAGAGTTATGGAATGATATAAAAAAGGTTGTGTTGGAAGAAAGCGAGAAGTCTCTACAAAAGGTGAAAAAGCAAAAATTGCCCAGAAATGCAGAGAAGCTAAAGTCAGAGGAGAAAGAAAGACAATCGCAGAACTCAATAGAGATTTCCAATGTGCAGAAAGACAGGACAAGGAAAATTACTACAATGACGCATGCAAGGAAATAGAAGCAGAAACTATAAGAGGAAGAACAAGATCGGCTTTCCTAAAGCTATGAGAGTTAAAGAAAAAATTCCAGCCTCGAATTGGAATGTTACAAGATGCTCAAGGTTCTATGTTGAATGATGCTAAGAAGATCAAGAAAAGGTGGAAAGAATATACAGAGTTTTTATATGATAAAGATCAAGTGGACCAACAAACATTTCAACCTGTACCTTATGATCCGGAACCATTGGTGATGAAAGAAGAAGTTGAAGGAGCATTGAAAGTCTTATTAAAGAACAAAGCACCAGGCATTGATGGCATTCCCATAGAGGTATTACAGCAATCTGATGCAGCTGTTACCGTACTTACAAGGCTCTGCCAAGAAATTTGGAAGACAACATCATGGCCAACTGACTGGAAAAGATCTGTGTTTATACCAATACTAAAGAAAGGTGATCCAACTGACTGTGGAAATTATCGCACAATCGCTCTTATATAGCCCCTGCAGGCCTTGTAGGGCTGCAGAAGTTCTATGTTCTTTTTTTTTATTTGGCTCCTGATGATCACATGATGATCATCAGGAGCCCCTGCAGGCTTAACAGAGCCGAATTTCCCATCCGCCCCTGTGGGCTTAACAGAGCTGTGAGGGAGACACTCTCCCTTCATGGATCTGAAAGCCGTCGCAGAGAGGCTCAGCTGGGCATGGAGGGCTCAGCCGAGCAGGGGGGGCCCCGCGGGACACTTGATTCTGCCGCTGCCGCAGCGGCAGCAACAGCAGCTAGCTTTTTTTTTAAATTTAATTTATTTTTAAAACAGAATGTTCTTTGTGGGGGGGCCCCCTGAAACACGGGGCCCTGTGCAAAAAACATTCTCGCTCAATGGACGGGCCAGCCCTGGTGGGGCAGGCTGTGTTTAGTCTTTGAATGCCATGTGTTACAGAGAAGAATTGTACATTTTATTTTAATTTGATGGAATTTGGTTTTCTATTTTGTTTGTTTTTTGTTGGAAAATATAAATAAAGAATTAAAAAAAAATCAGGACAAACTTGTCTAAGGAAGGCTGTTTAAGATGGGGCAAATATGGGCTTCTTTCTTTGCATGTGGAAAAACACCAATAGCAAGGTTATTGTTAATTAAAGAGAGGATAATCGGTATGAGCGCCAGGAAGTTATCAGAAAGCCAGGATGATGGAAGGGAGTCCAAATTACAAGTAGTCTTTTGAAAAGAGGCAAGGCCCTTGGACAGGGAGGTGGGGGAAATGGGGTTGAAAGTGTTCCAGATATGTTTCAGTATAGGTGTTGGAGGCATGCAAGAGGATGTAGGGTTGGAGACTGGAGGGGGAAGATCTGTGGAAAAATTCTGCTGTAAACTAGAGATCTTGGTGGAAAAGAAGGTGGCTAACTGAGTGGCAGTAGGAGAATCACTCACGTTGCAGGGTTGGGATGGAGACACTGATAAAGAGGAGAGGACGGAGAAAAGCTGACGAAGTTGTGAAGAGAATTTGGCGATGAGATTAGAGTAATATTCCCTCTTAGCAGCTACAATAGTGCAATGATAGAAATGATGACAGTCCCGGAAACATTATTAAGATTCTAACTTTTTTCCCACCCCTAAATCCGCCCCCTGTTGGCACCCACTTTTTGTGCTCCTAAATTTAAGAGTTTAGTCAAATTCTGAGTATAAATTTAGGCACGCAGCCCTAGTAAATTTTCAAAGAGGACAATTTAGGAGCCTCACCCCTTTGAATCCCCAAAAAGAACATATCCCTTTTGTCCCACTATATCAATCCATTTTCTAGAAACCTGAGAGACCAAGAAATAGAGCAGTTTGTTTCAGCAATACTGAACTTGAAGCTTAGGAATCACAAGTAGATATTTAGAATACTCAGTATGACTCTTTCTCTTGCCTTGTTTTAAAAAACAGGTGCATTTTAGTAAATATTAGAGTGTTAAGATTAAACAAAGCCAATATTACAATATTTTAGCTTCTGGCTGACCGGTAATAATTAGTGAGACTCCTGGTATCTAAATATAGCCTTGTAGATGCCCATTAAAGGCAAGATAGGAATGTGCATTCATCAGCATGCGTTCAATTCATTAACGTGCCTTAAATTACAGCGCATGCAAAATCAAGTTAACACACTATCCTCCAAATGAACATATGTACAGTCAATTGGAATGCCAAAAACATTTCTAGCATGCATTAAAAAAGGTATTAAAATGAATGTGTGACATAGAGCATAAAAACACCAGAAAATCAGTAAAAAAAAAAAGCCCATTGAAATAAAAACCTTTGGCCTGTGCACACTCCTACAACAACTGTGCAATGATGCAGAAATCCATCTTTGCTACCATATTCTATATTCCTAATTATGCTTAAGTTTCTCATGAGAGGATTTATAATTTTGTATCTGAACCTCCTCCTTAATTCTAATATCACACTCAGTTGCTTGGTCATGTTCTTGGTATTATCCATGACCCAGAACTATCTTTGTATCTCAATTCTGTAATAGCTGCTAATATAATTTCCATCATTGCATATCCCTCAGACCAATTTTCTTATGAAATGAAACTCAAACTGAGTCTTTTTCATTTTCAAAGCCCCTTTATCCTACTTAAATTATCTTGTTCCTCAGTGTCTCTCCCCTTCTATTTTCTACCTGCAGTCTGTACCCATGAAGTTATGGGGCAAACGAATGTCATTAAGAGCCATCGAATTGATGCAACTCCTGGTGACCCTGTGGATGATTGTCCATGTTGTGACCTCTCCTGGGTTTTCTTGGCAAGGCGTGATCAATAGTAAATTATCAGGCATTTCTTCCATGCGGTTAGCCTATAAGATCTGATATTCCTGTTTAGCTTCCGAGATCAGATGAGATCAGGCTCACTCAAGATGATATGGCCGTAGTAAGCAAAAGAATATCCCCCACGTAAAACTATAATATCTTGTAAAACAACTTTAAATATCTCTACGAAGACATACATACATATATGATGCCCAGATGAAATTGAAGACATAGAATAGCAAAAGGTAGCCTTGAAAAGTAAAACACCTTGCAAAAGGTGACATTTTACTTACCGGATGATGTCCTTTCCTGAAGTCCTACCTGGCAAGAGGGTTCTGCACCCCTGCCAGCAGAAGAGGAGACAGAGAAAAAAAATTCAAGAAGCTCCTTATGACATCATCCCTGCTATTATAGCTGATGCGGCTAGGGGCATATTTCAGTAATTGTACCCAAGCACATGTCAAGATTTCCTGACCATACACAATCTCAATGAGAATAACTAAGGATCATACAGAGCTAAGAACACCTATGCACAGGATAGTCTTCAGATAGAAGGTCTGATAAGGCTAAACCGCATAGCAACATAGCAGAACATGGTCTAGCAGGACTTCAGGAAAGGACATTATCTGGTACATACAGTAAAATGACATCTTCCATATCATCTTGCTAGACCAGCCCAGACAAGTGGGATGTACCAAATCAATGACTCCACTGGGTAGGAAGAAGACACAGCTGCCATCCAATCTCTGCCAAAGGCCATGTCCACCCAAGCATGGTCATACACATGGTAATGCTTGGCGAAACAAAAGTGTAGGTGATGACCACTTTGCTGCTCAACAAATTCTAATATACCAATGGGAGCAATCGAGATACGCTCTGCCCAGGAGGAAGCCCGAGTCTGAGCATTAATGCACATTCAAACACTCTGGTACCAGCTCATTCCACAACAGATAAGCTGAGCCTATTGTCCCTTTTAACCAGTGGCTCAGGATAGCTATCGCGGCCATGTCACTGTGACTCAGCAGATCCCTTTATAGCAAGAGGATGAAATCAAAACAAATAAATATCTTTTATGCTTCAACAAATAGAAGGGCATGACCTGCACAGAGGGGTGGCTACAACTACTCTAGCCACCTTACTGGGCAGACTAGATGGGCCATAGTGGTCTTTATCTGCCATCATATACCATGTTATATGTGGACTTGCCAGGAGGACAAAAGGTCATTCCGATTTCCAGAGGAGTTAGTAACAAATGTCATAAGCATACTTTGGGGTGTATGGGGGAGGGGGCACTGCTCCCCCAAATGCTTCAGGTGCTGATGGTGAATAGGCCTCCCTGCCCCCACTGCAAATATGACTTCCTTACCCATTGTCCCTTCCGCCCACAGAAAGAAGGCAAACTACACCAATTCAAAAAGATACCATAGAATCACCTCCCTGACATCCACCAGCAAAGGTCCTCAGTTTTTCCTTGGCCCTGTTCCTTAGAAAAGGAAGGTAGCTAGACCACCTGTCAGATATGAAAAGATGATACCACTTTGGGCAAAAAGGAAGGGAGGGAAGGGTTGGAGGGATCTCTGTACAACATGGCCTGCAGTTCCAAGATACACCATGCTGAGCAGACTGCAAACAGGAAGGTGATCTTGAAGGACAATCCTTAAGTGCAGGACTCAAGGCTCCGACATCAAGGCCCGAAGCACAAGGTGTGAATCCCACAATGGAACAATTGATTGCTGGGGAGGATGCAAATGCCTTACTGCCTGAAGAAATCTGGTCATATCTGGGCATGAGGCCAAGGAGTTCCCCACCATAAGCCTTTGAAAGCATGATAAGGCTGCCACCTGAACCCTTAAGGAGCTAACGGAGAGGTCCTTGTCAAGTCTGTCCTGAAGGAAGACAAACAAGTAGGGCATGTCCTCTGTGCTAGGGCTGATATGATTCTTGCAACACCAGTGCTCAAAAGGCAGCAGACGCATATGTAGGCAAGGCAGGCAGAGCCTCTCTGTGTTCAGGAGCGTGGAACTATGGAAAAAGAATAGTGTAGCATCTCAAGAGCCAGACCATAAGCGAGAAGGGAGCTGGCCTCTGCCTCTCGGGTTCCCTGAGATGACGTAGTAAAGCATGCTTCCTATGAGAGGCCACCGAGAAAACATGCAACAGCCGCTTCCTCAGTCAAGGCTGGACCATGGCGACCGCACCTTCCTCCTCGTGTCAACTGAAGAACCTTCATGCCTTGATATTAGCCCAGATCACCATCAGATCAACTTGGGACAACCCAATCAGTCCAGAATTTTTGGAACACCATCCAGCTCGATTCTCACTCCCTGGGATCAAGAGGGTTGTAACTGAGAGACTACTGCCACTTTGTCTACTCCCACAATATCATGTGCCAAGAGGGCCAGGAGAATCCTCTCCACCCAAGGAAATAAGGGAGGCAATTCCAGGGCCAGCCCTGATACTCTTCATACACTTCTGCTTGTTGACATATTACACTGATGTGGCATTTTCTGAGAATATCTGGAGCCCTCTGCCCCAGACCAGGGCATGAAGGCACAAGAGCCAATTGAATGTTCCTAGCTTCGAGTTGGTTGATGAGTCATGCCACTTCCTGACTGTTCCAATGGCCCAGAGCAGATTGCCCCTCGCAATGGACCCCTCCATATGAGCAGACTGGTATATGTTGATAGATGAAGCCATGAAGGATCATCCAGGCACATACCCTGCATAAGATAGTTGGGCTGTCCCCACCAGCACAGGCTGGCTGACATTGATGCGGGGAAGAGAAGCCTGATCCTGAAGTCCTATGAGCGGGGTGACCAGTGAAACAGTATGGACTTTGCTGCAGCCTAACATGAGCCTGCACCCAAGGGAACAGCTTGATTGTTGCCACCACTGAGCTGAGGAACTAAAGACAATTTCAAGAGTTTTCGGAAGGCTGCCATATGAGACAACAACTTTCCCACTCTTCCCTTGGGTAGGAAAACCCCGCTGGCTCTAGCCATGTGGGGAGAGCAGGAAGGAGGATTGGATTAGGATGGCTTACGGAGCTGCACATCCCGCTGGGACGAGCAGCACCACAATCTGCGGCTCAGAATCGGGTCCCAAAGTTCTGTTCTTCTCCACAGCTGTTCCCACTGCAAGGGTGAAGAAAGAAGTGTGGTCTTGCTTGCTGGCTCATAGAAAGGGGCTACCCACGAGGAACGTACATAGGCAGAGAAAGACCAGTACGGTCCATCTAGTCTGCCCAGTAAGGTGGCTAGAATAGATGTTCTTGCCACTCCGTGCAGGTCACCGATCCTCTATTTGTTGAAGTATAAAAGATATTTAAGTTTATTTTGATTTTATCCTCTTGCTATAAAGGGATCCACTGTGTCTATCCCAGGCCATTTTGAATTCCATCACTGTATTTGCCTCCATCACCTCCGTAGGGAGGGCATTCCAAGCATCCACCACCCTTTCAATCAAAAAGTATTTCCTGACATTGTTTTTAAGTTTACCTCCTTGCAGCTTCATTTTATGCCCTCTAGTATTACAGCTTCCCCTTCTTTGAAAAAGGTTTGTATGTTCATTAATATTCTTTAAGTATTTAAAGGTCTGAATCATATCTCCCCTGTCCCTCCTTTCCTCTAGGATATGCATATTTCTTCCAGTGCAGGCTCCAAATCATTTAGGTCACTTTCCTCTGAACAGTTGCAAGCCTTTTTATAGCCTTTGTGAGATATGGTCTCCAAAACTTAACACAATACTCCAAGGAAGGCCTCACTAATGACCTGTACAGAGGCATTAAAACAGTATCTCCTCCTTTCAACGCTGCATCCTTTTGGCTTTAGCTTCCACACTATCAAATTGTTTCACCACCTTGAGATCCTCATAAACTATCACTCTGAGGTCCTTCTCCTAGTATGTGCATGCCAACCTCTCGCCTCCTATCGCATACAATTCCTTTGGATTTCTGCATCCTAAATGCATGACTCTGCACTTCTTCACTTTAAATCTTAACTGCCAAGCATTAGGCCATTCTTCCAGTTTTTTAATATCTTCCCTCATGTTGTCCACTCCCTCAGAGATACCAGGAACCCCCATGCATGAACCAAAGAGAAAATCCAATAAAGTAACTCAGCATTTGCCACAGAATCAATAAGAATGTCTTCGGAGCTGATGTGCATCTGACTCAGGTAAGATGGTCTCCATGGTCCTCCAGCAACTTGTTTCTGTTTCGCTCAGCAGAAACGTTCTAACCACTCACATGCTCTGAGCCCTCACACCAAGGACGCAGCACTCAGCCATGCGCTGCAAACATGCCCAGACTCTGCATTCTGCACAAAAGTAAGGCACGCACAACTCATTGCATGCACCTGATGCACACTGCATTGGCTGTGAACTTAACATGCAGCTCAAGTGCCACTAACTTACGTAAATGGCACTAGCACTTGGCAGGAACTAGTGTGTGTTAAACTAATGGCTCACACCAAAATGCTCTCAGACCTACTGGTCAAACCACCCACGGACAAAGTCAGGTTGCCCTCCAAACAGAGTCTGTGGTACTCACTCCCAAGAAGCCCAGGACAGGCAAATGCACTGAGTTTGACGCTACTCCCTACCACCAAGTCCTGTAGGCATGTATCTTCATCGCAACTTCATCTTCCATATCCTCAGGGGACAGCTGGGGGAGGAAGAGTGGAGGGAGGCATGGAGGTTATGCGAGGCACCTTCACTGAGGTTATTGATCTAAACAAATCTGGCTGCCCAACCAGTGCTTAAAGTATTAAGGACTGGGAACTGAACCAATTTCCTCTCCATGCAGAAAACTCCAACAGGGCACCCAAGGTGACCCTCTTGGAGACATGCGCTCTCAAGCTCCAGTGAGGAAGTCACCCCAGAGAACAGTTACTCACTAACCAAAAAGGTTTTCAACAGAGCTGCATCAGACTGCATCCACCATCTGCTAAAGACAGAGAAATACTGAAGTATGCTCCTAGCTACATCAGCTATAGTAGCAGGGATGATGTCATAAGAAACTCCTGGATTTTTTCTCTGTCTCTACTGGCAGGAGGACACAACCCATTTGTCTGGACTGGTCTAGCAATACAATACGAAAAGTTGATAATACTCTATTAGTATTATGGTGGTATACACACAAGGGGGTATGTTTACTAAAGTGCAATAAACATGGCTAACGCGCGTTGTACGACACTAACGACCGTAAGTGCCGTATAACGCGCGTACCGATGCGCTAACGACCATTAACGTAATACTACACGCGTTAAGCATAGTTAACGATCGTAAAGTCCCGCGGCGTGTTAAAACAGCGCAGAAGGTGGAGAGTGGGCGGAGAGAAGGGGTCAATGGGCGGCGAGTGGGCGGGGAGAGGCTCCCCTCACACTAACACACTGAATTCCTGAGCTCAATTCCAATGCGAATGAAAACCTGTCGTTAAAGGCATTTAAAGGGAAGAGAAACCATTTCCGTCAGCAATGTACAGAAAAACCGGGGAAACCCACAAAACGTGAGCAGTGTGATACATGTGCACAGAACAAAATTTCACATAAAACGTTAAAAATGACCACAAGAAACATTTTAAAAAGCATAATTCAGCTGGGCAACAGTGATAGCAATGGGCAACAAGGAACAACACTCCCTGGAAAGCACCAAATAAAAAAGAAATGATGTGTGGAAGTGTCTACGCTCCGCAGACCCTTTCAAAGATCATTTCATTCTAATGGAGCTGTCCTGGGAGTGTTGTGTAATGTTGCCCAATGATATCATTGTTGCCCAGCTTGGTTATGGGTGTGTGCCCCTTTTTTGAGTTCTTTTCTGAGGTTTATGTGCACCTTTGTCTGCATACAAGGTAAATGAGGCCACAGTAAACCTGTTGCAGAGCAGGGTTTCTGACTCGTCAGGCCGGTTTAACTAACTCCAGGGACTGCACTGTCTCTGTGGCCACAGTGTGGTGCAACAGACACAGCCAGTGCCTGTAAGACCAGAGAGTCACAGGTTCAAATCCCAGCTGGGGCTCCTGTCAACCCAGTCCCCATAGTTTTACCCACCACTAAACAGTGATAGTAAAGACACTCCTTTATTGCAGAGAACATATGCATGGCCTATATTTTACCACACCAAACACAGACACCAGAAACAGGCACATTACCTAAAGCAGAGTCCCTCAAATGCAGTCCTGGGGGGCCCCACACCATTCCGGCTTCATGCTGCCTCTAATAAAGATGCCTGTGCTGCATAGCTATGCACCACCACCATGGTATGCAGATGTAGCTCATGCATATTTATGAGGGACAGCATGAAAACCCGAACAGTGTTTGGAACACCAGGACTGGAGTTGGGGAACTCTGCCGTAAAGCAGCAGCCAACAGGGCCACACACCCACCCACAGGCCCCATTGGCCAATGCCTCCTGGAGAGGCAAGACATTGGGCCCTGCCTGTATCTCCCAATACTAGCAGTTGCATACCTTAGCAATGCCACCCTACACCTGGGTATATGGTACAGAGCTATCAAACGTTTCCTATGATAACTGGCAGATATCAATTCCTACGTTAAGCACATTTTGCTCATTGAGCTCCACCATAACAATCATTCTGATGTCTGCGGTGTGTGCTGCAGGTCTGGTCTCTGACAGTGTTCACCACCCTGGGGAGTGACCCCCCAACAGCCTTGTGTACCATATCCATGCCTGTACTATGCCCGTGACTGGTGTGGTGGGTATGGCTGCTGACCACCTCTATAGTAGCACAATGCTGGCATAGGTGTGGGGGTGGCTGTCTGTCTATCCAGTGTGTGGTGGCTGCAAACACCTTCCACAGTCCACACTGCCAGCAATGTTGCCAGTATTGGGCTGCCAATGTGCATAATGAGGAGCAAGGTACCATGGGTATAGGCCGGACAGGGTGGCCTGGCCAGGGTGCATCTGCACAGGGCATAGGGCAGTGACAGGCACATTGTAGTGCCCGGCCACCACCTACACAGAAAGGGTGACCTCAGTATATCCTGCTGAGAGATCACTCTCACCCTGACTGTGCAGTGACCACAGCATGGCTAGGCACTCCCATGGTGCTATCTAATATTTCTCTCCTGTGATAAATATGGGTTTCCTTTTGGGGCCCAGTCACTGATGTATCTGCTTGCTGTGTATGCTAACATCCCAGTTCTGGGTGCAGGCATCTCCACTGGGCACTAGCAGACTGTTTGCAGCTGGTAGGTGTTGTGATGGAGTGGCTTGCAGTGGCTGATGGCTTGCACTAGGGGAATATCAGGTAGTGGTGGGGTGCAGCATACCATATCCAGGCCTAATGTCTGTTTGCTATTGTGTTATGGCTGTGTACAGAGCTGCATTGACTGCCATGTGGGGTGTCTGTTCCTCAGCAGGACTAGGGTTAATGTTCCCCTCTACTGCCACCTTTGCAGGGAGGTAGACTGTGGATCTTTTGATAGGAGACCCTGTTTGCCACCCTTGGCCTTGTGTGGGGGGGGGGGGGGTGGTGGTGGTGGTGCATGGGGGCTACACCTGACTGAAACAGACAGAGATGTCCAAGGTGTTCCTGCAGAAACTACCTATCTCACACAGTAACACTGCTTTGGACCTGCGCAATGGCCTCTTTCAGCCATGGACGGTGCTGTGGACCTAGTGCTGGGCGCCTCACTGCACCCTCAGGGTGAGCACAGTACCCGCACAATGTGACGGTGTGTAGCTACTCTGTGCCAGTACAACACACGGTCAGTACCCCCTATCAGGCCGAGGTGCTGTGGGGGTGCACATGGTCAGTTCCCCCTACCAGGCCGAGGTGCTGTGGGGGTGCATTCCCCATGGTGTGTATCTGTGGACAGCTGATTTGCATGTGCAGTGCATCATGGGTGTGACTGGCACAATCCAACCCTGTGAAACTCCAGCACCTGCTCACAGGCTCTGATAAACCATAGGCCATCACACGTACATCTGTTAGCATAATGCATAGGTGCAAGACACCCTACAGAGTCTGTAATATAAGATGCCCACACTGGTAAAAACACATGTACCCACGCACGTACAAACACACGTACCCACGCACGTACCCACGCACGATTGTACGCGCGCGGCTACGCACGTACCAACGCACGCAGCCTCGCACGCACCAACGTACGTGGCTAGGCACACTCTGAGGATGTGTTTCTGACACCAATACTCAACGTAACGAAAAACATGCCTCCTCATTCCCTCTGTAATGTACAGGGTGATGCCTGGGACAGCCTTCTGCGTTAGGTACACTGGGGACTCGAACCCATGCTGCCTGTAACAGTGGTCAGTACCGTAACCATTGTGCTACAGCTCTGTTTCAGTGCTTTGTGTCTGTACGTCTTCTTACGATTAACGCGCAGTAACGCGCCACGGCGCCCGGTAACACTCGTTAATTTTTTGAACGCGCGTTAGTGGTGACGATGTACCGCCCATGTCCTTATTTGGGGTTTCTGTCACTACCGCGGCTCCTAATGCGAATTGCACTAACGCAGTTTAGTAAACATACCCCAAGATGTTGCTAAGCTGCATTGTGAAGATCTGAGCCTCAAAATTGTAAACAATCAGATAACAAATTTAAGATCTGTCCTCAAGTGCAGACTTTAATACTTTTTTTTGGCTGGGAAAGGAGTCTATTATTTGCAGGAATTGAAATGAGAGAAGGAGGAAGTACCATTGATAAGATCGGCTCAGTGGCAGAAATTCAAATTGAGGGCCCCCAAGCCAAATATCTGAAAGGGCCCCCAGAGCACAAGAGAATCCATCTCAGAAGATACTGTATGGGAATGGCTATAAATGGATCCCCTTTTTCTCTGGGCCCCCTTACATAGCAGGGGCAGCTTGGGTGGAATTTATGCCACTGGATGGGCTCCTTCCCTCCTCTCGAGTTAAGCTGCAATTTTTAAATTGACCTTTGGTCTACCAGGTGGACTTTGAGAGGACTCTTTTTTATTGAGAGTAGGAACTAAGGGGTATGTTTACTAAACTGCAGTAATGTCACCCGCGTTAGAATCCGCGGTAAAGGTACAGATGCCCATATAAAGGTGTGGGCGGTGCTTCTTTACAGCAAGCCATATCAGCTAACGCACGTTACAAGGCGCCTTAGACTAATGTGCATTACAAGGCACCTTATAAGGCACCTTACAAGGCACCTTGTAAGGCGATTTATAAGGCGCCTTGTAAGGTGCCTTATAAGTAAGGCGCCTTATAAGGTGCCTTGTAAGGTGCCTTATAAGCTACCTTGTAAGGTGGTTTATAAGGTTCCTTGTTAAGTGCATTATAAGGTGCCTTGATAGGTGCCTTGTAAGGTGCCTTATAAGTAAGGTGCCTTATAAGGTGCTTTCTAAGGTGCCTTGTAAGGTGCATTATAAGGTGCCTTGTTAGGTGCCTTATAAGGTAATTTGTAAGGTGCCTCATAAGGCGCCTTGCAAGGCTCCCTATAGGGCTCCTTAGGCTAAGCGCCGTATTAGGCACCCCTGGACAAGGCACAGTAGAAGGCACCCTGGGCTATGGAACCATAGGTTAAGGTGGTCTAACAAGGTTACAGTGCCCTAGGTTAGTGTGCCCTAAAGGTTGCAAGGTGCTTCAGGATGACATGCATGACCTGTGAGGAACAGAGACAGATGTAGCCCTAACACTAGATAGAGCACTGAGGAAAGGCAATGAACAGGTGAGTGAAGGAGGACAGCTGGGAGCCGCTGGACTTGCCATATCTGCAGGTATCCCATGTGGCTGCCAGTACTGTTGACAAACATGGTGGGGGCAACTGTACCACAGAACAGGGTGTTGGCAATGTAAAGTACTGGAAAGACAGATGGTGGCAGACAAAGGGAATACGTGTCCCCCAGTGGAGGCGGAGGTGGCAGGATAGTTACAATGATGGGTGGACAGAGGAGTGGTGGTGCCATGCAGATCAGGCACAGGTGAGGCAAGCACGATGAGGCACAATGCAGGAAAGGGTAGCAGTGCAGGACATGGGGTGGCAGCCTGCACAGGCAGACAGGACTCTACACAGCTGGCAGACGCAGATAGATGGACCCAAGGAATGTTGGCAATTGTGGCGAGGGTAGTATGGGCTGGCAGCACAGATCTGTAAAACTATGACTGTTACAGGCATGCAAACTATGGGGTATGTTTACTAAACCTTCTTAAAGTGCGCTGCGTGACATTATCGCGTGATAAGGTACCTTATCGCGTGATGATGGCGCTTTTTAAGGTGCACAGGTAACATATCGCTCGTTAACGCGTGCTGCGGCGCAAACGAGCGCTGAAGGCGGGGAAAGGCTCCCGGAGGGCGGAGGAAGGCTCCCCAGGGGCGGAGAGAAGGGGTCAATGGGTGGAGAGTGGGAGGGGAGAGGCTCCCTGCACACCAACACTGTGAAATCCGAGGCTCAAAACTAACGCCAGTGAAACCCTGGCGTAAGAGCTGATTTAAAGGGAAAAGAAACCATTTCCGTCAGCAATGTACAGCAAAACCAGGGAAACCTACAAAAAGTGATACGTGTGATACATGTGCACGGAACAAAAGTGCAAATAAACATTGAAAATGACCCCAACAAAATAAAAAAAATCATAATCAAGCTGGGCAATAGTGACAGTAATGGGAAACATCAAAAGACACTCCCAAGAAAGCCCCAAGAAATAAATATGAAGTTTGGAAGGGTCTATGCTCCGTCCCCATACAAGGTGAATGATCCCAACAGTGAAATAGCACTGATCAGGGTTTCCCTCTCCATTGGACAGGTTACCTATGGCATGCACATGTTCCACAACAGCAGGGTGGGCATGTCGGAATGGGCAACTGGACAGATGCTGGGAAAGGGGATACAGAGGGCTGCAGGCGGCACATGCTGTGGTGCAGCTGGGGCACAGTGCGGACTAGGCAGATGCCTTGGTGGCACCTAGGAATGCTGAAACTGAACAGCAGCCAGACAGCAACTGATGAGGGCCCAACATGGGCACGAGAGTGTTTATCACAGTGTCACAGGGGATAGTACCCAGCAGGTACCCCCAAGGGCACAGAACATTGGCAGGCAGTGTTGGGGGGAAGCGTGGACGCCTATGCAGGCACCCCTACCCCAGAACATGCACCATAGGCATCCACCTACCTGCACACTGGATGGCTTGAGACTGCACACCACCAGCATAAGGGCATGTCAGCATGGTGGCAGAGGGGTACTGGTGGTGGAGGGGGGCAGTGGCAGCTGCCCAGAGCAGACCATGGCCTAGCCCTGTGTAGGTGGGTGCCATGCACTGCAACAGACAGTCCCTGCCGGACAAACAGTCATGGTATCACTAGGGAATGCACTGTCTCTGTGGCAACACGGTGCTGCAGTGCACACAACCAGTGTGTTTGGAGGCAGAAGGTCACAGGTTCAAGTCCCAGCTGTGGTGCCTGCCATCCCAGTCCCCATATTTTACCCATTGCTACAACATGCTAATACAGACAGAACGTGTATTGCATATGACGTAAACATGCCCAAAACACATACATTTTACCGTACAGAGCAAAGACACCATAAACAGGTGCATTACCTAGAGCAGAATCTACCAAATGCAGTCCTGGAGGGCCAAACACCATTCAGGTTCCATGCTGCCTCTAATAAAGATGCCTGTGCTGCATATCTATGCACCACCCCCATGGTATGCAGATGTATTTCATGCATATTCATGAGGGACAGCATGAAAACCCGAAAAGTGTTTGGCACACCAGGACTGGAGTTGGGAGCCTCTGCCGTAAATCAGCATCCAACAGGGGTAGACACACCCACACCCACAGGCTCCACTAGCCAATGCCTCCTGGAGAGGCAGGACATTGGGCCCTGCGTGCATCTCCCAATACTAGCACTTGCATATCTTAGCAATGCCACCCTACACCTGGGAATATGGTACACAGCTATCAAACGTTTGCTATGATTACTGGCAGATAGCAATTCCTACGTTAAGCACAGTTTGCTGATTGAGCTCCATCATAGCAACCTTTCTGATATCTGTGGAGTGTGCTTCAGGTCTGGTCACTGACAGTGTTTACCACCCTGGGGTGTGACCCCCAACAGTATTGCGTACCATATCCATGCCTGCACTGTGCCCAGGACTGGTGTGGTGGCCAGGGCTGCTAAACTCCTCTATAGTAGCACAATGCTGGCATAGGTGTGGGAGTGTGTGTCTGTCTATCCCGTGTGTGGTGGCTGCAAACACCCTCCACAGCCCACACTGCCAGCACTGTTGCCAGAATTGGTCTGCCAATGTGCATAATGAGGAGCAAGGTACCATGGGTATAGCCCGGACAGGGTGGCCTGGCCAGGATGCATCTGCACAGGGCATAGGGCTCTGGCTGGGACATTGTAGTGCCCGGCCAACACCTGCACAGACAGGGTGGCCACAGCATGTCCTGCTGGGAGATCACTCTCACCCTGACTGTGCAGTGACCACAGCATGGCTAGGCACCCCCATGGTGCTATATAATATTTTTCTCGTGTGATGTTTGTGGGTTTTCTTTTGGTGCCCAGTCACTGACTTATCTGCTTGTTGTGTATTCTGACATCCCAGTTCTGGGTGCATGCATTTCCACCAGGAACATGCACTATGGACTAGCTAGCAGACTGTCTGCAGCTGGTATGTGTCTTGATGGAGCGCCTTGCAGGGTGCAGCAGCTGAAGGCTTGTTGTAGGAGAATATCAGATAGTGGTGGGGTGCAGCTGAGCACATCCAGGCCTAATGTCTGTCTGCTATTGTGTTATGGATGTGTACAAAGCTGCATTGACTGCCTTGTAGGGTGTCTGTCCCCCAGCAGGACTGGGGTTGATAGTCCCCTCTACTGCCACCATTGCAGGGAGGTAGAATGTGGATCTGTTGGTGGGAGACCCTGTTTGCCACCCTCAGCCCTGGAGGAGGAGGAGGAGGGTGGTACAACATAATCCTCCTAGGGGTCCATGGGGGCTACACCTGACTGAGACATACATATATATCCAAGGTGTGTCTACAAAAACTACCTATCTCACACATTAGCACTGCTGTGGACCTGCAGCATGGTTTATTTCTGCCATGGAAGGTGCTGTGGACCTGGTGCTGGGCACCCCACCGCACCCTCAGGGTGAGCACAGTACCCGCACAATGTGACGGTGTGTAGCTACTCTGTACCAGTAACACACATGGTCAGTTCCCCCTACCAGGCCGAGGTGCTGTGGGGGTGCATAACCCATCTTGTGTTCATCTGTAGACAGCTGATTTGCATGTGCAGTGCATCATGGGTTCGGGTGGGCTAACCCTATCCTGGTGACCACAGCAGACTGTTTGTGTGGTGACGTGCAGTCCTTCTGCAGCCAGCCAGGGACTTGCTCACAGCTATAGAGCTGTAGCCCACTGCTTGTAGAGCCAAAGGTCATGGGTTCAAACCCACAGTGGGGTTATTTGATAGGGCTGTCCCAAGCATTATCTATTTTTAATGTACATTATTGCTGCCAGCAAAAACACCCTCAGCGTACTGTACCCATAAGGTGCCTCAGAGGGCGCTTTATAGGGCGCCCTATAGGGCACCTTATGGTTACCGTCCATACAAGGGGGAGGAGTAGCCTAGTGGTTGGGACAAGGTACTTCAGGCCGGAAGGTCGGGGGTTCAAATCCCACTAGAGGACAGGAACCTTGGGCCGGAAGGACTGGGGTTTCTAGTCCCACAGATGCTCCTTGTGGTCTTGGGCAAGCCACTTAACCCTCAATTGCCCATGTTCCCTGTAAGTATTAGTGTATGTGTCTCAAATCCCCACGTGCTAAATGTATCCCCCACTTGTGTTGTGACCGCTTTGATTAAAGGATAAGGCGGTATATAAATACCATTAAAATAAATAAATAAATAAATAAATATAAGGTGCACTATACGGTATCCTATGGAGCGACTTATAGGGTGCCCTAAGGGGACATTATAGGGTGCCGTGGTGGACAGTGCACTTTATAATGTGCCCTATGGAGTGCCTTATAGGGTGCCTTATGCAGCACCTTCAGTTACGGCACGTGAGGGTGTGTTTGCTGGCAGCAGTAATTAAAATAAAATTAAAATGCCTCATAATGCAATATTACACATAGCAGGTAGTGCCTCAGCCAGCCTTATTCATTGGGCACAGTGGGGGATTGAACCCATGACCTCTGCACCATCAGTCAGTGTCTTCACTATTGTACTGCAGCTCTGTTCCTCTGTTTGCATATCAGAGCGCCTGCTTATGCTTCCCGCGCGCGTTGCTCATGTGCTACTGTGCGCTGCACACAGTAGCGCGCAGCGCACATTAGCGCGCAATAATCTCGGTTTGCTATGTTAAGACTGAAATGCCCACTCCTTATATGGCATCCTGCACACTAGCGCCGGGCGCACATTAGGACGGTTTAGTAAACATACCCCTATATGAGTAGGACAGGCATGAAAGGAGGGAACAATGAGGAATTGAACCCATGAACACTGCCGAGAATGATACTGTACTAATCAGTAGGCTATACCTCTGTGGTGCATCTCACAGCAATGGCTGGGTACAGAAGGACTGAGGTCATCGCACAAACTGTCTGCTCTGAGTGACAGGATAGGGTAACCCCACCAGTACCCATGATGCAATGCACATGCTGAATAGTTGTCTACAGCTGATCACCAAATGGGGTCTGCACATCTCCAGTACCTCAGCTTGGAAAGATGAACTGACAGTGCATGATACTGGTACAGAGTAGCTACAGACCATGCCAGTGTGCAGGTTCTGTGTTCACCCCAAGGGATAGGATGGGTGCCCAGCACTAGGTCCACAGTACATGTAGTGCAAGAGACAGGTTCTGCTGTATGTCCCATTGCTACCAGTGTGTGACAGGTGTTCCTTGCAGTGCATCTGTATTCTGCAGTCATATGTGGCCCTCTGGAAAAGGACACCACCCAGGTTAGTATGTACTCTGTGTTAGGGTTTGGCTGACATCGGCACTTGTTATCAGGGCAGAGGGCTTTCTAGACTTGCATGATGTTTGTGTAGCAGTTTTTTTACTGGTCAAACTGGTGTACTTTATATACCCCAAAAGGCTTACAATCATCCCCTTTTTATAGGTAAAGAACAGGTGCCTGAGCCCTGGTGAAGCAACCTCCATCCTACTGGTATAAGACAGCCCTCCGGAGTTGGTGGCCACAACCATACCTGTGACTGGTGCAGTGGCAGACCAGCAGTAATGCTGGGCTTAGGACTAGAAACCCCCAACTGCCTCACACCACTGTCTGTCAGTCACCAGCAGACAGCATAGTCAGACTGTACCTTATAGGTGTTCCAACCATGCACAGTCTAACTACTGACAGTCCACTAGCCTGTCCATAGTGCTAGCACATTGAGGAACTATGTAACCTAAGCAGGTAGCTCAGTGATTAAAGCCCCAGCATTAAAAACACAAAAGTATCACTGGAGGCAGATGGTGTAGAACACTATGTGGGAACCTAGACATGTCATTGTCACTGTTCGTTCAGGCCACCCTGTCCATGCAGGCGGTGGTCGGGCACTACAGTGTCCCAGCCATTGCCCCACACCCTGTGAAGATGCATCCTGGCCAATCTGCCCTGTCTGGGCCATACCCACAATACCTTGCTCCTCATTATGCACATATTCAGGCTAACGCTGGTAACAGTGGGACATTGTGGGCCCATTGAGGTGTGGACAGCCACAGAACAATGGATAGACATACACACACACCCTCCTATGGCAGCATTGTGCAAAGTTAGGGGTGATTGGCAACCCTACCCGCCACACTGGTCCTGATCACAGTGCCGACACTGATAAACTGTGCAGGAGGTAGTAGTAGTGCTCTGGTGATAATTGCAGCTCAGTGCTGGGGCCAACAGCCTGACTCTCCATGCAGCTTTGGATTGTGGAGCCTGTGTGAGTGGGTGTTTGTACCCGTGTTCGCCGTTGCTTTTGGCTTTGCACATGCTGCTGTTGTATCTGCATTGTAGGGTAAAATATAGGGACATGCTCTGCAGGAACCACAGCTGGGACTTGAACCTTTAACCCTCTGCTTCTGGATACACTGGCTGGATGTACTGCACCACACATGCATGGGAGTCCCTGGAGCTACCTGTATTTTTCCTCAGCCAGACCTTTTATGTTGCACTGCACCCCATGTACTGGTACAGGGCATGGCCTAGGTCCACTGCAGGCAGGTGCCACTGCCCCCTCCAGCACGGGCACACCCCCCCCTGCCATGCTGACATGACCATATGCTGTCGGTGCTGGTAGTGCGCAGTCCCAGGCCATCCACTGTGTGGGTAGGCGGTCGCCTAGGGAGCAGGGTCCGGGGCAGGGGGCATACATGAGCATCCTCACATCCCCCCCATCACTGCCTACTAATAGCATGTCCCTTCTGCTTGGGGGAGGGTTGGCTGGGAGGATGTCAGGTCAGTGACCTGGCAACTGTTGGCTCGGGTGGACCAGGTAGATGTAGGTGGATTGTGTTTGGCCTTTGTCAGCTGCTGTCTTGCTGACTTCCAGTTTTTATTTTCCGATGTGCCACCTAGGCGTGCGCCTAGTCCACCCTGTACCCCAGATGCCCCCGCTACATGTTCCGCCTGCAGCCCCCTATGTCCCATTTACACAATCGCCATAGTGGCCCTTCATACTTGGGCACTATGCTCTTGCTGCAAATGGAGCACTACTATCACTTTTCTTGGGCTCCCTGCCTATGTTGTACATTGCTGACACTTAAATGGTTTCTCTCTTCTGCAAATGTGCATCCAACGACAGGTTTTCATTCGCAGAACTTTTCAGCCCTTCAGTTCCCCGCGTTAGTGTAAAAGGAGCCTCTCCCTGCCCACTCCCCGTCCATTGACCCCTTCTCTCCACCCTCTGAGGTGTTTACCACAGCCGGGAATGCTAAGACTCGTTAGGTAATGGTAACGCGCGTTAACGTTACATAGCACGCGTTAACGTTACCTAACAAGCATTAACGTAGCCGCTGCTATGTTACCGCTGTTTAGTAAACATACCCCATAATGGAACCACAGCTCGTGTCTATGGTGAAACCCTCACCAGCGCTTTTTCCCAATCTTACAATTCATTTGAAGCAGAGCAGCATAATATTTGGTATTTTTGCGCAAACCTATGTGTCTTCCAAGTGTTCAGGTATTATGTTAGTTTCATTGCAGAGTTTTGGGATACTACTTTAAGGTAAATCAACCATGGGCTCATTGACATCTGTTGCTGACTTGATTTTTTGACAACTGCAGATGCCCCAGAGATAAATAAGATCTATTAAATATCTGAGAAAACGTTATGCTTTTCTATATATATTCAGCTTTAATGTCTACCACAATTGGAATGAAATAACAGTGATAATTATGCTGTAGGACCGACTGCATCTTTTATTAAAAATAAGGCCAATGAGTTATTCAATTGACATTGATGTGCTATGCATTTGCTCCCTTTTTATACATTGTCTTATGGTAATGGTTTATGTTGTAACTCTGTATTTGGTGCTGACTTGCTCATGACGACTGGTGTTTGTAAACCGCTATGCTATAATACAGAGATTTCCAAATCCAGTCCTGGAGGGCTGCAAGCCAGTCAGATTTTCAGGATATCCCTAATGAATATGCATGAGATAAATTTGAATACCATGGGGGCAGTGCATGCAAATACATCTCATGCATATTCATTAGGGGCATGCTGAAAACCTTACAGGTTTGCGGCTCTCCAGGACTGGAATTGAAGACCCTTGCTATAGAAGCTTGAATAGTGGTATATCAAATCTTAATACATAAATAGTAGTAAAACAGTATTTGAATGCGAGTGCTACCATAATGGATTTAAAATTCAACACTTTTGTGTATTTTAACTAGTTAAATCCGATTGTTAGCAAAGAAATAACTCATCCCAATAAGTCTGGATATTGTGCTGGTAGAAGCTCGTCAGCAGCACTGCAACTACTATGTATTACCCCAATAGGCATGTGCTTAGGTCAAAATCTTCAAGGGCTGATATTCAGAGGAATTAATGTAGTTAGCAGACCTGCTAAGCGCGTTAAGGATATTCAGTGGCAGTAATGTGCTTAATGCTGTTGAATATTCCCAGGTGGTGCCAGTGAATTCCCCGTTGGTAGCCGACTGGCATCGGGGCGTTCCGGGGTGGAGCATAGGTAGCCCAGGGGAAACCAGGCAGCGGCGATAATCAGCCACTGCTCAGTTATCTCTAAGCAGTGAAAGTTAGGCACCTTAAATGCTGGCCTAACCTTCACCGGAGAAGCTAGCCGGGCAGCATTGGAATATCACCAGTGCCCAGTTAGCTTTGCTGCTATCGGGCTGCCCCAGATATTCAATGCTGGTTGCTGGATATGGCCCCTGGGTTTTAAGTTCAGCGGCGACAGCTATCTGCAGTTGCCGAATATTCCCCCTCAGTTTTCACAACATTTGGGCATTACCTGAATTTTTGCATTTTTTTTTTGCAGCTCATTTCATGTATTTGTTTAAATAAAAACTGTTAATGTTACGACCCGAACAAATCATAGTGTAATTCAAGTTAAAGTGAGTTAACGTGCACTCAATTTTTAAGCTGTGCTAATGAACCCAATTCACGCCAACAAATGCATATCCTTACATCCCAAAGTAGAGTCACACTTCAGATACTGTTACATGTAAGTGCAGGTGCGTGTCAGTGGTTAAATAGAAAGGCGGGGGCGCAAGTAATGAAAAGGAATACTCCGTCATCGATGCCCTCAGCTGCAACTTAACCAGAAGGAAGCAGTTCACTGCCTTGCCTTGCAGGTAAAGTTAATTTATTCAGCAAAACTTATTGTACCTTGGCCAATAGTGGAGCACGTTGTTTGTCCAGAAACATCATCCCGTTACAGGGAGCATGCTGAATTAAGGAGAAAGGTGACTCTTAACCATGGCCTTATTCCATGACAAGATGATCTAAATATGCTCAAAATAAGAATATTTTATCGTCAATAATCTGGAAAGTTTAATTAAACCACTAGAGAGAGACTCACCAAAGTCATTAGATAAACTCTTACAAGATAAGGTGCGAGGAAAGCAACTGGATGGCAGGTTGCAGACGGTGCAATTCATACAGCTGTTACTGTAGCTGGTTTTATGATCCTTTTTTTAAAAATGTCATTTAAAATTATCATCAGTAAGCGCATATGCTTGAGCAGCGCTGGCAAACATGTGCTCCCCATAAAATAAGAAATTCTAGTCACAATGCAGGCTTTCCAGTCCCCTATCTATTTAAAAATAACTTTAATCAGCCTTGTACTTACTATTATACATCATAAAATATTCCATCTTACATTCTGACCTCACTATTTCCTCCCCAGAATTTGAACCACTTGATTTTGGTTAGTTTGGATGAAAAATGATCTACTTTATGGCAAAAGATAGGAATACGAAACGTACCAAAGAGAACTTGCCTTGAGAAGCATGGTTTCCCAAATAGTTTTTGTTTTGTGCCTTTTTATATAAAAAGTAGCATGAAAAATCAAATCTTTCTGCATAGATCCAATTGTCATTGAGAACTTCAGTTAGATATGTATCATACAGCAAAGTAGAAGAACGTCGTCGTACCACTTTTATAGTGTAAATTCATGCAAACCGTGCGCAGACTAAGCTGTTTAGTATTAGTGGCATGAAAAAACTGCAATAGTAATCAGTAGGAAATGTTTCCAGTTGACTAACACTAATATACATGCATTTTATGCCTACCATGAGTGTCTGAACTAGTAAACTCTGGGCACACATGTAGTGAGATACACAAATATGAAAGTACCTCCTCCCACCCCATTTACATTGGCTTAGTCGGAGTCCATACTGAATCTGAAATTCCATCCCCTGTCAAAGAAAGAGGCATGGGACCACTGGGAGTAAAAGGGTCAGTGTCTGTGTCTGTTTCACCTTCAGCCAAATAGCGCTTCTCTCGCATCCAACTTGATCCTGCATTTGAGTCAAAAATGAAGTCTTTTTCTTGGGAGATGCTGAAGCCACTTGGAGTGCGCTCAAGCTCCTCATGGTTGACAGAAAGAAGGGATAGCGGAGTGTCGCTGTCTCTGGTATAGCTGTGTTTTGGTCTTGAGGAAATCCTATCGGAATATGGGCTGTGTAGCTCTCCTTGGGACCGGAAATTAACCCGAGTGTCTATTAGTGTAAGTATAGGTAAAACTGTAGGTCTTTCTGGGTATGATGTTGAAGAGGGTGTAGCTGTCCTCCCACAGTTTGGCCCGCTGAAGGGCAAAGCAGATGAGTAGGCATCTGGAGCCTTTGTGAAGTACTCATATGGATTAAGGTTGTTGAGGGGAACTTGGTGCAAGTTATAAGGAGTTGCATGGGAGCATGATTCAGTATAGTTATACACTACTCTTTGAAATTCAGAATATCGGTCTTCTTCATTCTTTGCGTCTGGTGAGACCGTTCCTTTGGAGGGGTAATATTCTGTGACTTGAACCTGTAGCTGATCCATGTGCTGCATGTGCATATCTACAAGAAAATCCAGCTTTTTTCCCATGTCATGAACCTAGGAAAAAAACAGCCAAATAAAATTAGTCAGTAAAATGCAAGTCTACTGATGCTCTTGCACAGTAAAGACTTCTTAGTGGGGAGAGAATGACAATTTTGACTTATTTTATGTTTCATAAAATAATTGCTGCTAATGTATGCTTTCTCCAAACTGTTGCAAATGCTATATGCTGTTTAAAACATACTTAAAACAGTGGTAGACAAGGTCAAAACACAGATGTAGCTCTTACTGTACAATGACGCCCTGACTTTACAATTAGGCAGCCTGCAACATTTCTTAGAGATATATAAAACTCATCATTGTGTATAGAAACATGTATATTGGGGATAAATATGAAGCAATTTCACTCATTGTCTAATATTTTGTATAGAAATAAGTCCTTTAATAAGGTTGGTGCTGAGGGCAAGGGGGAGGACAAGAGCTAACACCATGTGGGTCCCGAGTAGGACTGTCTGATCATGTCCACTTGTTTGCCCATCCAGCAATGAAGGAATGGAATCAGTTCTGCTCCCTCTTGTTGCTGGTGAAAACTACTACCTTGCTGATGTCATCATTCTCCTTCTCAAAAGCCAGGTTGCTCCAAGGAGCTGATCATTCCTAAAGAGGTGAAACTAAGGGGTATGTTTACTAAACTGCGGTAATGTCATCCGCGTTAGGTTCCGCTGTAAAGGTACAAATGCCCATATAAAGGCATGGGCGGTGCATCATAACAGCAAGCCGTATCAGCTAATGCATGTTACAAGGCACCTTAGACTAACGCGCGTTCCAAGGCGCCTTGTTATATGCATGTTATAAGGCACCTTGTTATATGCATGTTATAAGGCACCTTGTAAGGTGCCTTATAAGGTGCCTTGTTAGGTGCCTTATAAGGTGCCTCATAAGGCACCCTATAGGACTCCTTAGGCTAAGTGCCGTATTAGGCACTCCTGGACAAGGCACAGTAGAAGGCATCCTGGGCTATGGAACCATAGGTTAAGGTGGCCTAACAAGGTTACGGTGCCCTAGGTTAGTGTGCCCTAAGGGCTGCAAGGTGCTTCAGGATGACATGCATGAACTGTGAGGCACAGAGACAGATGTAGCCCTAACAGTAGATAGAGCAATGAGGAAGGGCAATGAACAGGTGAGTGAAGGAGGGAGAGCTGGGAGCTGCTGGACCTGCCATATCTGCAGGCATCCCATGTGGCTGCCAGTACTGTTGACAAACATGGTGGAGGCAACTGTACCACAGCACAGGGTGTTGGCAATGTAAAGTACTGGAAAGACAGTTGGTGGCAGATGATGGGAATATGTGTCCTCCAGTGGAGGCGGAGGTGGCAGGATAGTTACAATGATGGGTGGTCAGAGGAGTGGTGGTGCCATGCAGATCAGGCACAGGCGAGGCAAGCATGAAGAGGTGCAATGCAGGAAAGGGTAGCAGCACAGGAAATGGGGTGGCATCCTGCACAGGAAGACAGGACTCTACACAGCTGACAGATGCAGAAAGATAGACCGAAGGATTATTGGCAACAGTGGTGAGGGTAATATAGGCTTGCAGCACGGATCTGCAAAGATATGACTGTTACAGGCATGCAAAATATCTGAGTTGGACAGGCATTAAAAGAGGGAACAACGAGGAATCAAACCCATGACCACTGTTTAGAATGTCATTATACTAACCAGTAGGCTATATCTTTATGGTCTGTTGTACAGTAATGGCTAGGTACAGAAGGACTGCAGGTCACCGCACAAACCGTCTGCTCTGTGTGCTAGGATAGTGTAACCCCACCAGCACCCATGATGCAATGCACATGCAGAACAGCGGTCTACAGCTGATCACCAGATGGGGTCTGCACCTCTCTGGTACTGCAGCGTGGCAAGACAGACTGATAGTGCGTGATACTGGCATAGAGTAGTTACAGACCATGCCATTGTGCAGGTTCTGTGTTCACCCTAAGGTTTAGGATGGGCGCCCAGCACTAGGTCTGCAGTACATGTGGTGCTAGAGATAGGCCCTGCTGCACGTCCCTAGCACTGCCAGTGTGTGCCAGGTGTTCCTATCAGTCTGACCAAAAGTACTTCTGTGTCCATGTGTGTTTCGCAGTCACATGTGGCCCTGTGGGTCCAGACACCACCCAGGTTAGTGCATACCCAGTGTTAGGGATTGGCTGCCATGGGCACCTCTTATCAGGGCAGAGGGGTGTCTAGACTCGCATGAGGTGGATGTAGCACTGTCTTTACAAATCAAAGTGGTATACACTATTTACCCCAAAGGACCCACAATCACCCATTTTGTAGGTGAGGGAGTGGAGGGACAGGTTCCTGAGCCCTGGCTGTAGGACAAGCAACCACAGTCCTGCTGGCAGAGAACAGCCCTCCAGGGCTGGTGAGCCAGAGCCATACCTATGACTGTGGCAGTAGCAGATCAGCAGTAATGCTAGGAATAAGCCAGGGAAACCTTAACTGCCCCACACCCCCATCTACCATTCACCAGCAGACTGCACCTGCAGCACCCTACAAGGTGTTCCAACCACGCACAGACTAACTGCAGACAGTCCACTAGCCAGTCCACATAGGGCATGCTCACAGGGAAACCCTGTGCACCCAGAGATGGGATGTACAGTACAGACACCAAACAGGACTCACAGTGATGGGACCCAAGAACTAGGAACACACAGGTATAAACTGAAGATAAATAGTGGTGAGCACTATGTGGGCACATAGACATGCCATGGTCACTGCTCGGTCAGGGTGAGAGTGACCTCACAGCATGCCATGCTGTGGCCACCCTGTCCATGCAGGTGGTGGTCGGGCACTACAGTGTACCAGCCATTGCCCTACACCCTGTGCAGATGCATCCTGCCAATCTGCCCTGTCCGGGCCATACTCACAATACCTTGCTCCTCATTATGCACATTTGCAGGCTAACGCTGGTAACAGTGGGACATTTTGGGCCCAGAGCGGTGTAGGCAGCCATAAAACAAATGATAGACTTACACACACACACCCTCCTATTGCAGCATTGTGCAATGATAGGGGTGGTTGGCAATCCTGCTCGCTACACTGGTCCTGATCACAGTGCCGACATTGCTAAACTGTGCAAGGGGTAGTAGTAGTGCTCTGCTGATAACTGGATCTCCTTGCTGGGGCCAACAGCCTGACTCTCCATGCAGCTTTGGATAGTGGAGCCTGTGTGAGTGGATGTTTTGACCCCTGTTCGACTCGGCTTTGGGGTTTGCACATGTTGATGTTGTATCTGCATTGTAGGGTAAAATGTGGGGAGATGCTGTGTAGGATCCAGAGCTGGGACTTGAAGCTGTGATCCTTCTGCTTCTGGATACACTGGCTGTGTGTACTGCACCACACTATTGCCACAGAGGGGTAGTGGTCTCTGGGGCTACCCTTACTTTCCTCAGGCAGACCTTTTCTGTTGCACTGCACACCACGTACTGGTACAGGGCATGGCCTAGGTCCACTGCAGGCAGGTGGCACTGCTCCTTCCAGCACAAACACACACCCCCTGCCATGCCAACATGACCATGCTGTCAGTGCTGGTCGTGCACGGTCCCAGGTCATCCACTGTGCAGGTAGGTGGATGCCTAGGGTCTGGGGTGGCAAGGCATACATGGACATCCACACATCCCCCCCATCACTGCCTACCAATGTTATGTCCCTTCCACATGGGGGAGTGATGGCTGGGGGGATGTCAGGCTGGTGCTCTAGCAACTATTGGCTAGGGTAGACTGGGTAGATGTAGGTGGAGTGTGTTGTTACTGTGGACAGACTAGGGTATGCGCCTCAGGTACAGTGTACCCAGTTTGGCCTACTGGATGTATATATGTTTATGACAACGTATCGGCACACCCTGTATTGCCTTACTAGGGGCTGCTATAGAGTGTGTTCTGTTAGCTGGGTCTATGCACTGTTTGGGACCCATCCTGGGTGTGGTCTATGGACCCTTGTTAGTGTGGTCCCCAGATGTGCACTGGTTGCCCTATTACAGGCATAGTGGTACCTGTGTGACTTTAGGGGTGCTTGCTGGGTAATGTCCCCTGGATGGGACACTGTGGAACATGGACTACTGGGCATGTTTGACCCTGTTCAGCTGCTGTCCTGCTGATTTCCAGTTTCTATGTTCCTATGTGCCACCTAGGTGACAGCCTAGTCCGCCCTATGCCCCGGCTGCCCGCACTACATGTGCCACCTGCAGCCCCCTATGCCCCATTTACACCATTGCCATAGTGGCCTTTCATACTTGGCCACTATGCTGTTGCTGCAAATGGAGCACTACTATCATGTTTCTTGTGCTCCCTAACTATGCTGTACATTGCTGACACTTAAATGGTTTCTCTCTCCTGCAGATGTGCATCTAACGGCAGGTTTTCATTCGCGGTAGGATTCAGCCCTTCAGTTCAGCGCGTTAGTGTGCAGGGAGCCTCTCCTCGCCCACTCCCCGCCCATTGACCCCTGCTCTCTGCCCTCTCTCCTCCCTCTGCGCTTCCACGGATTAGGTAAAGTTACTGCGTGGTTACGTTATGTTACCGCACGGTAACGTTACCGCAGTTTAGTAAACATACCCCTAAGAGTGTTATTCGGTTGGCAGGAGTGTTTAGAGGCCAGGGGCATTTATTACTGTTTGAGAGGAATTCTGAATGCTTACCAGTGTGCATCAAATAATTTACAAGACTCTTTCCATTTGCTGTGACAGTGGGAAGGAGGACTTGCATTTAAATTGTTTCCAGTCAATATTCAAAAGCACTTATATGTCCAACATTGAGTGCTGACTGCATAAACACCTCTGTTTTAATTTTCCAGGCCGCAGAATGAATAAACATTTACTGTACATCTAGAGGAGGGGCAGGATCTATATTTTCAAGATAGTGGCAATACTCAGCTACTACCCAAATAAATGTATCCAAATATCTCAGCTACAGAAATAACAGGCCTATAACATAGGCATTCGCACTTCCCAACAAGTTATAGAAGACTATGGGGCATGTTTACTAAAGTGTCTTAACGTGCGCCCGGTAATAATGTGCAGGATGCCATAAAAGGAGTGGGCGTTCCGGTCTAAGCATAGCAATCACGCGTTATCACGCGATAGAGGGAGCCGTGCACGTTAACATACATTAATCTTAAGTAGGTGCGCTGACCTGCAAATACAGCAGCAGAGGTGTAGCCCAATGGTTAATACAGTGACTGATAGTACAGGGGTCATGAGTTCAATCCCCCAGTGGGCTTAATGAATAAGGCTGTCTGAGGCATTACCATTTACTTTAAACCAGTGCTGTCTGAGGCAATTTCTTTTTTACTTTAAATTAGTGCTGCCAGCAAACACACTCTCACAGTGCCGTAACCTAAGGTGCCGCATAAGGCGCCCTATAAGGCACTCCAAAGGGCACATTATAATGTGCACTGTCCACCAAGGCACCCTATAATGTTCCCTATAGGGCACCTTATAAGGCGCTTTATAGGGCACTTTATAGGGCGCCTTATAGGGCGCTTTATGGGGCGCCTTATAAGGCGCCTTAAGGTTGCAGCACTGTGAGTGTGTTTTTGCTGGCAGCACTAATTTTAATTAAAAAAAGAAAATGCCTCAGACAGCCCTATCAAAAAACCCCACTGGTTAGTAAACATACCCCTTAGATTGTAGCCCCCGGGGGACCAGAAAATACCCACTGTACTTGAATGTAACTCACCTTGAATTACCACTGGAAAGGGGTGAGCTAAATACAATACTCACTTCTGGATGAGGGAAAGTGGAAGGGAATAGTAACTGTATACAGCATGTAAACACAGCAAAACAACACACAAGTGGAGGGACCAAAGACTAGGAATCTGAGAGGGCTGAGATGCTATGCACAGCAAAAGATGAACAGAAACTTTAACCCAAAGCACTCATTATCTAATCTATTTCTTTTCACAATTGCTGCATGCTTTGTTTGTCTCTTCTTAAGTTGTTTCTTAATAGAACGTATGAAGTGGAGGCTGAAGAATAAAGAGATATTTTTATGTAGCAATTTCACATTAAAAGTAAGATAGTCATAGGGAGGGAGGAGTGGCTCAGTGGTTGGGACAGGTTACCTCAGGCCAGAAGGCTGGGGGGTCAATTCCCACATGGGGGACAAGCAACCTCAGCCCAGAGGGGCTGGGGTCTCTAGTCCCATGGCCACTCCTTGTGGCCTTGAGCAAGCCACCCAACACTCCATTGCCTCAGGTACACTTAGATTGTGAGCCTTTTGGGGACAAGGGAATAAAAAGTACCTGTTAGAAGTGTGAACTGCACTGAGTCTGAAGAGCGTGGTATAAAAATAAATAAATAAGATATGATTGGGCCAGACAGATGGCTCATTGACAGTGCTGTACAGTGTGATGTGGAGGTTTCCCCAAGTCAATCCATGAGTTGGGTCTTCTGTTCCCTGGGTCAAATGAGCTTGGTGAAACTGCAGAGGCAGAATTCACTGCCCCACAAAGGATGAAGGGAGCTTTGATCATTGCTCAAGGATGACACCTAATGGTTGGATTCAGGCCAGGTGCATGATCCTGGGGTCAAGAACTTACTGCAAAAACAAGATTAGCTATGTTGGGTGAGATATTGATAGAGGGGAAAAATATTGCAAATGAAGGCTCATAGCACTGTACACCAACAGAACTGGATGCTCAAAGCAGCGGAAGGAAACTTTAAGGTAAAAAACAGTGAAACAGTCAACCAGGCTATTTCTCTACAAAAGAGGTGGCAACTTCATGCATCAGGCCCCCAGTGGAGATGTTTGAAACTAGTGATGTATGAATCATTCCAGGATGAACTCAAAACAGGTGATTTTTTTTCCAATGGGATTTTTCTCAGCAAATATGAAGAAAATCTGATATAGATCTCTCTGATGGTCAGGGCCAGTGTAAGGAAGAGGCAACCTAGGCAAGCCCTCAATCTGGACCCCCCTCCCCCCCCACCAGGCTTCAACCTTTTCCCCACTGCCACTGCTGCTGCCCCTCTCCAAGATCTGCAGTGGCAGCAATATACTTTAAACTACGAATAAGCACTTTTCCAGTCTCTCCAGTGCTGCATTGCAGTCCCTTTCCCTCTGCAGACGCCACTGAACACCACCCAGAGCTGTGAAGACTTCTGACCCAGAGCATAGCGTAGAGGCAGGAAATGTTGAAGAGGAGGTTTCCCTCAGCCCCAAGTTGCGCATTTGTGGCCGAGACAAGCACTCAGAGGTTTAAGCAGCTCTGACCAGTCTAGGGAAACATTGTCTGAGGAGTCTCCAGAAGGAGAACAACTGTTGGCAAAAACAGCCTTGCCAGTCCTGAGGAGGCATAATATCAGGAAGAATGGCCTGTAGAGGTAGAGGCACTGGTTGGCTCTGGTGAGATTGGGGTGCCAGCAAAGGAGGTATGTGAGGCCTCAGCAGCAATGCCTAGATTGGTGATCTCAGGCTATCTATGGTGTAGTCGTTGTCCTCTTGCATGGATCAGATATTTGGGGTAAATGCAGAGCCTAAGTCCCAAATTCATTGTCAATTTCAGAGGCTATCTACCCAGGAAACTAAGATGGATGAAGTGGGTACTCAGTTGGAAGGCGTGCAAGAGTGTATGAATGCAGCGGTAAAAGATCAGTATTTGCTTCAGAGGAAAATAGAGGCTGATGAAAATCATAGAAGAAGGTGTAATTTAAAACTCTTGAACTTTCCCAGATCACCAATTGTTTCTCCTGAGGTTATGGTAAATATTTTATGGGACTGCTAATGATTTCTCCAGACCATATTCCGCCTGTTGCTAGAGCCTTCTATTTAATATCCGAGAAGGCAAGGGAAACTCAACATGTGAAGGAAGATCAGAGAGAAGAAGAACAACTCTTTGTGGATAGTTTATATTTATCGAAGTTCTTGGAGGGCTCCCGGGAAGAATGCCTGGGCCATTCAACTTCAATCATAATGTCTGCTCTGGAATTTGACACAAAGTTGGAACTTAAACATTTTTTCCAAAACTTCTTGATGTAAAATTGGAAGAGGTTAGGGTGGACAATGATTGACTAGTCATCCATATGCTGTATTAATGTGAGTTTTGTTTAGTTTCTTGGTATACTGGCTGTGTTATTTTCCTTTAATGTAAAGCACAGTTACTTACCTGTAACAGGTGATCTCTGGGAACAGCAGGAATTAGTCCTCACATATGGGGTACGTCGGTACCGACGGAGCCCGTGCGGGAAAGCTCCCCAGCTTCTTAGAATAGAAGCTTTTGGGACCTCCCACTGCACATGCGCACTGCCTTCCCGCCTTCCTGAACAGCTCTCCTCAGTTTCGAGTTTATAGCTGAGTCAACAGAGAGAGGACAGGAAGATAGATAGATAAAAGATACAACTCCTAGGGGAGGTGGGTGGGTTGTGAGGACTAATTCCTGCTGTTCCCAGAGATCACCTGTTACAGGTAAGTAACTGTGCTATCTCCAGGAACAAGCAGGAATAAGTCCTCACATATGGGGACTCCCTAGCTTAGATGCATGGGATCCCCTGTAAAGGTTCGCCATCTTCGTATGGATCTCAGGCATCCATTCTGGGAAGGTGGGCAGGAGTTGTTTAGGAATGGAACAGGTGCTTGAGGACAGCCTGGCCAAACAAGGCATCCCGGCGGGAGTCCTTGTCCAAACAGTAATGGGCTGTGAAGGTATGAACCGAGGCCCAGGTAGCGGCTCGACAGATCTGATCTATGGAAACAGAGTGCAGATGAGCCATAGAAGTTGCCATGGCCCTCACATTGTGAGCAGTGACATGGCCTTCCAGAGAAATGTTTGTGCTCTGGTAAGCAAAAGAAATACACTGAGCAATCCAATTGGAAAGTGTACGCTTGGAGACTGGAAGTCCCAAATGGGAAGGATCAAAGGCCACAAAAAGTTGAGAAGACTTTCGATGTGGCTGAGTCCTATTAAGGTAAAAAGCGAGAGCTCTTTTACAATCCAGAGTATGAAGGTTCCTCTCTGCATTGGATGCATGAGGAGCTGGAAAAAAGACAGGTAGATATACCTCTTGATTAAGATGAAAAGGCGAGACCACTTTAGGCATAAAGTGGGGATTCGTCCTAAGGACCACCTTATCATGATGAAATCTTGTGTAAGGTGGATTAGCCACTAAAGCCTGCAGCTCACTGATGCGGCGAGCCGAAGTGACTGCAATGAGGAAGATGACCTTCCAGGAAAGAAATTTCAAGGAGGTGGAAAACATTGGCTCAAAAGGTGGCTTCATAAGTTGACCGAGCACTAGATTCAAATCCCATGCGACCGGGGGTGGTCTGATGGGAGGTTTAGTGAGAGTCAGGCCTCTCATGAATCTTGCAACAAGAGGATGAGAGGAGATAGGTTGTCCATTTATATGTTTCAAGGATGCTGCAATAGCACTTAAATGGACTCTTACCGAATTCGTCTTGAGGCCTGCATTGGATAGATGCAGGAGATAATCAAGAAGAGAATTCAAAGGAAGTGCCAGAGGGTCAAGACCCTGCTGAGCACACCAAATGGAAAAACGTTTCCATTTGAAAGCATAGGAACGCCTGGTAGAGGGTTTCCTAGAGGCAGAAAGGATATCTTTCACTGGTTGGGAAAGATGAAAGTCTTGAAGGCTTAAGCCTTCAGTAACCAAGCACTGAGGTGAAGGGATTTGGGGTTTGGGTGCCACAAAGTCCCCTCCTCCTGAGACAGGAGGTCTGGCGCAGCTCCCAGATCCAAGTAGGATCCCTGGGAGAGCTGTAGAAGTAGAGGGAACCACACTTGGCGTGGCCAGCGTGGAGCTATGAGGATCATAGTTCCATGATCCCTCTGGAGTTTGAACAGAGTCTTGGGAATCAAAGGAATGGGTGGAAAGGCATATAGGAATGCCTGATTCCAATTCAGGAGAAAGGCGTCCGTAGCCTGAGCTCCCTGACACGGAGTTCTGGAACAGAACCGGGGAAGTTTGGCATTCCACGGACTTGCAAAGAGGTCTATGTCCGGGGTCCCCCATTCCTGAAAGATTCGGTTTATTTGGTCCAAATGTAGGGACCATTCGTGTGGCAGCAGAACTCGACTGAGCCTGTCTGCCCGAGAGTTTTGAACTCCTGGGAGATACACTGCTAGCAGGTGAATCTGATGCTCTCTGGCGAAGGCCCATAGTCTTAGAGCTTCGTTGCAAAGCGACAGAGAGCCCGTCCCTCCTTGTTTGTTTATGTAAAACATGGCCACCTGATTGTCCGTCTGAACTAGGACAGTGAGGTTGGCTAGGAGGGAGTGGAAGACCTTGAGGGCAAGGTAAATTGCTCGCAGTTCCAGAAGATTGATATGAAGGGTGGTCTCCTGTAGAGACCAAGTGCCCTGAGTGGAGAGAGTTTGCAGATGGGCTCCCCACCCTGTTTGGGAGGCATCTGTTGTGAGGGTTGCTTGGGGTAGCAATGGTTGAAATGGAGCCCCCAACAACAGATTCTTGGTGGAAGTCCACCAGTGGAGGGACCAAAACAGACGATCGGAGGTTTGTATTTGGTCTGAGAGCGCTCCTGACGCCTGAGTCCACTGAGTGGCCAGGGTCCATTGAGCTGCTCTCATATGAAGACGAGCATAGGGCACCACATGCACTGTGGAGGCCATATGACCCAGTAGGCGTAGCATTTCCCTGGCTGTCAAGTGAGTGCTGGACTGAGCTTGGGAGGCCAAACTCAGGAGGCGCTGGCCTCGAACATGTGGAAGGTAGGCCCTTGCAGTGATGGTGTCCAACTGGGCCCCTATGAATTCTAGAGATTGAGTAGGGATGAGTTGGGACTTGGGAAGGTTTACTACCAGTCCCAGATACTGCAAAAGGCTCCTTGTGTGGTCCAGGGAAATCTGGGCCTGTGACTGAGTTGGAGCTCGGATGAGCCAGTCGTCCAGATATGGGAAGACAAAGATTCCCATGCCTCTTAGAAATGCGGCTACGACTGCCATGCATTTTGTGAATACTCTTGGAGCAGAGGCTAGACCGAAGGGGAGTACTCTGTATTGGAAATGTTTTCCCTGAAACAGAAAGCGAAGATACTTTCTGTGGGATGGATGGATGAGTATATGTGTATACGCATCCTGTAGGTCTAGAGAACAAAGCCAGTCCTGACCCTGGAGGTAAGGAAGGAGAATGCCGAGAGACAGCATTTTGAATTTCTCCTTGAAGAGAAATTTGTTCAATTCTCTCAGATCTAGGATTGGTCTGAATCCCCCTGTCTTCTTTGGAATGAGAAAATAAGGGGAGTAGAAACCGGACCCTTGTTGAGGAAGAGGAACCTCTTCTATGGCCCCTTGGGCAAGAAGAGAGGAAACCTCTTGACCCAACAGGGTTAGGAGAGATGGGGGAGAATTGAATGGTCTCACCATATGATGGGGAGGAAGGCTGGAGAAATGAAGTTTGTAACCCTCTCGAATGATAGAGAGGGTCCATTGTTCTGTTGTGATTTGTTCCCATCTGGGAGCAAAGTGAACCAACCTTCCGGGTATGGTGAGAGGTTCTGGTTGTGTTAGAACCAGAAGTGGCAAGTTCCCTAGGAGCAAGTCAAAACCCCTGAGGGGTTGGAGCCTGCTGAGCTACAGTAGCTGCTGCAGGCTTAGCTCGTGCTTGTTTGGATTGCTGACGCTTAGCAGTATAGCGAGGTTGAGAAGACTGCTGGCCAGTATTTGAAGCAACTCTGGCCTTCTTATAGTAAGGCCTTTTAAAAGACTTTTTCTTAGTAGGAATTGAAGTGGACTTTGAAAGTCTTTCCAAGGTGGCATTTTCAGCATCCATCTGGGTGGCTTTGATTTGCCACTCTTCCCCAAATAAGTTCTCACCTGTACAGGGCAGATTCCGTAAGCCATCTAGAACCCAAGGTTCCAGATCAGAGGCCTGGAGCCAAGCAAGACGTCGGGCTGCAATAGCAATGCCCGAAGCCCTACTGGCTCCCTCAAAGGAATCATATGCTGCCCTATTAGAGAACTTAGAAACCTCTAAGAGTTGTTTCACTAGGGAAAGGAATCCCTGCTTTTTATCCTCAGGGATAAAGGGGGCAAAATGCCGCACCTTTTTGGCAAGTTCCTCCAGGAACATGCCCATATAGAGACTGTAGGAATTAATCCTGGCTATAAGCATACTAGCCTGGAAAATTTTCCTACCAAAAGAGTCCAAAGTCTTACATTCCCGTCCTGGAGGGGTGGAAGAGTGCCTTTTGGTACTCCTAATCTTCTTCATTGCAGACTTCACCACAATAGAGTGGTGGGGCAATTGAGTCTTTTGGAAACCAGGAGAAGGAGGGACCCTATACATGGTGTCCAACCTACGGGAATAAGGAGACAAAGTCAAAGGATTTTCCCAGAAATCCATCAGTTGTTCTTGAAGGATTTCATGGATAGGCAGGGTAACTGCCTCCTTAGGGGCCTTTGAGTATCCCAAAATATCCAGTTTTTTGGATCTGGGTTCCTTTTCAGAGGATGTGGTAATAGAAAGGGCTGTAGCCATATCTAAAACAAAGTCCTGGAAGGACAAATCCTCTGGAGGGGACATTCTCCTTTTAGGAGAAGAGGGCTCCTCAGGTAAGTTGAGTGAAAACTCAGCAGAATCATCAGAGGAGTGAAAATCCTCAGAGGAATCGGTGCTTTCCTCTAACGCACGATACGCGTACCGATCGGTATCGATATCGGGCGTATCGGGTATGGAACCGGTATGGAGCGAAAGCCCATACGGTACCGACTTGCGTTTAGAGGTGGACGGCCTCGATACCGGCATGGCGGACGATACCGGTATCGGGCCTGGAACCGCTGAAAGCGGAACCGATGGCGTTGCAGCTTTAATGAAAGCCATGACGGCCTGCTGCATGGACTGTACAGTATCGCCCATGGACGCCATAGCTGCCTGGATGTCGGTACCGGAGTGACCCGGTACCCCAGAGCAGGCTAACAGGTGATCTGTCGAGGCCGTAGCATCGATATCAACCTGAGACCCCTGAATTGGCGTTTTTGGAAGTTGGACTTCCCGCCGGGTTGTTTGGCTGGGGCAGGGTCCTCAAGTTCTAAGCTAAGAGCCTCTCGATGCTTTGAAGGAGATTTGCTCTTTGAGGACTTGCCCACAGAAGGTTTGGTTACCTGAGATCCATCCGGAGAAGAAGACCTGGATGACTGTGATGCTGTATTCTCTGAAGCAAACAGCACATGGAAATTGTTGGCCCGGTTCTGCAGCCCACGTTTAGACATGTGGGAGCAAGATGGGCAGTCCGGTATGGAATGGTCAGGCCCCAAACATTTCAGACACCAGTCATGGGTGTCTGTGACTGAAATAACAGCATTACATTTGGTACACTTCGTAAATCCAGGGGCTGGCTTCTCCATGAGGAGAAATTGAGTAGGCCGAGAGGCCTCTCTGAAGTGACCAAAAAGCTAAAAAATAAGAAAAAAGAATTATAATTTTTTAAAGAAAGAAAGAAAAGACCGGCGATACCGGTATCGGTATGGGGAAGGCAGGTACGCGGTCTAAAGAAACAAATAAAATAACAATTTCTTCAGCGGTGACAGGAACACGACCTGCTGGCTCCGCGGAAAAAGAGAAACTGAGGAGAGCTGTTCAGGAAGGCGGGAAGGCAGTGCGCATGTGCAGTGGGAGGTCCCAAAAGCTTCTATTCTAAGAAGCTGGGGAGCTTTCCCGCACGGGCTCCGTCGGTACCGACGTACCCCATATGTGAGGACTTATTCCTGCTTGTTCCTGGAGATTAATTTTAACTTTTAATTCCTATTTTTTCTCTCTTGACTCCACTTTTTTCCTTTATTTTCAGGTCTCTTGGTAGTCTCTCCAAATGTGCTAGTTATGCACATAGCATGATAGTCATAAACCTCACTTCTAAATCAGGGTATGTGGAGTATGATCTCAGTCTCCCAAATGCACTGCTCAGCGTAGTACGTACTTGTATCGTGCCAAAGAGAGCCTCCTTCTGGAGTTCGTAAGATGTAACATGTATGGATAGTTTGTCAAGATGTGTTTTTCTTTATCAAGCCTCCGGCTCCCAATACAATGGGAAATATTTCTGTATCTATCACATTTTCTTGGTCTTAGTACTTCAAGGTCTTCTCCCTCTCCTTGCGAGTCACAGAATAATCACTTGGAACTGATACCTCTATGCCTTTCTGGTATTTTTCTCCACTACCACTACATCAGGTTTCCTCGCATCCAGTTTCTGATCTGTTGGAATGGGAATGTATCCGGTGATCATAACCTATTCATTCTCTGTAATTCTCTTAGGATCATGATCACGGTGCTTTTCAGGCATCGTGATGTTGTACTGTTTACAGAGTTTCCAATGGATGAGGCATGCTAGTTTGGTAAGCCTTTCTGTATAGAAATTTTCCGCCATCAGAACTTCATAGTGAGCTATGAGGTGAGCCACTGTTTCTAGGTCTCTCTTACAGAATTAACATATGTCTATTTTGCTAATTTTTTCCATGTTTGCTGTAAACCATCTCATCTTTAATCCACAGTGCTAGCTGCAAGAACCTCTCATCCTTCAGCTTCAGGTCACCTCTCCTTAACCATTCATGTGTCCATTCTTGATCGACCAAGACTTCCTGGAGTAACACTTTGCATTTCCCACTGCATTTGTGCATTTGCTACTTTATTTATTTATTTACTGAACATTTCTTATATACCACCTTTCATGATATCAAGGCGGTTTATATTGAACAAACTGAAATTACATTGAACAGGGCATTGAACTTGGAGATTACTATTATACAGGGAACATTTCCTCGTTTGTTGATCTCATTCTTTGATGAGTGTTTTTCTCTGTTTTGCAAATTCTGTGGCTTCCTTTCCTGTATGCGCTTGTGGAGTCTCACTCATTCCATCTAGTTATTGGAACGTTGTCCAAGTTGGATGATGGAAACAGATTCTGGACATTTACTTTCATATTTTAACACTTTTTGTGTATTTGGATCCGATGATACCGTTAGGTAGGCCTGGAGGTCTATGATAGTAGCTCTGTTGGACACCTAGCCCTCCTTCAGCTCTAGGGCTGTACAGTCTTGGCATACCCTGATTCTTATAAACAACATCATAGGCATGGAGGTCTCCTGTGTGTATTTATAGTTGTGGTTTAATTCCTTGTTTTCGCACCTGTAGCTGAAGGCATAGACATCCATCTTTTGAGCAGAATTTTCAAAAGCTGAGTTTTAGCAGGCCAACTGCAGAAGTCAGTCAATGAAACCCTTTGAAAAGCCCCCCTTGTGGAATAATTTTGGTTCTGTTTATAATATGCGTTGCACAAAATCTCTATGTACTAAGTACACTGCTAGCTTCTCTTCCGGTAATAAGTCGATGACATTTCACTGCATTTCACACTGCGAACAGTATGAGGCCGATTCAGAGAGGGGCACATCCGGGCCAAAAGATAGATGGGGCCGCTGTGAACCCCATTCTGCAACTTTCCCTTGGTTACCGAATCAGGGCACTTAGACGGCCCGGTGTGCCCCCTATACTGATGCTGGAGACATACAGGGAATTGCCCGGCCAGCTCACTCAGTGCTCCTGCTGGTCTGCTGGTGTCATTGCATCCCTTCGCCCTGGCACTGGCACATCCAGCAGGAACGCACAATGTCCGTTGGAGAGGTAAACCCCTCTCCCCGCTGCCCGACTCGCAGCAGGGGCAGCCAGGGCCTCGATCGGGCTGTGGGACATCACCCCGGCAGCGCACTATCATTAGGGGGACGGCAGAGCTCAAACTTCCCCGCGCCCAGCCCTTATTCCACCTTTGGGGTACAATAAGTTGGGCATGCAGCTGACAGCCAGTGATCATACAGGGCCCTGACCAGAATACACCCTGTACGTCTAGATGCTTCAACCCGCCCCCTGTTCCGTCCCCATCCAGCACTCCCTACATGAATCCCCTGTACGTGCAGGGAGCACTGGTGTTGGAATACTGTCCTGGGCCTCTTCGCGGGCTCTACGCCCATGCCGGACATACAACCCCGCTATTCAGGTTTCAGAATCTACCCCTATGTGAATTAAATGTAATACCTGTCTTTCGACTTTAACAAATTTTCCCATCATGCTTTGGTCTTCATTATCTGATGCTTTGGCTACATATGGTTCATTCCTAAGAATAAAAACAAGATTTATTACTATTTCATTATCTTCACTTAGAATTATTAAACAACACTGTATAAACAAAGAAAAGTGAATTGTAATAAGGGTTCAGGTTTTATTTAGAATTGTGGGATCTTTTGAATGCATACTTTCTTACCTGTTCATATTATTGACTTTGGGGTCCTTTTACTAAATCCTGCTAAGCTTTTGCACTTAAAGTGCATTTTTGAAGCACGGTAAGTACAAATCCTTCGCATTAACCATCGGGGGGGGGGGGGGGGACAGGAGTAGCATGTTCTTGGCAGTTAATGAGGGAATTATTATGTTAACTTGAGGTATAATTAACTCAGGCGGCTCCACTTCAACCCCTTATGGGGCCCTGGGCAAACATTTGAAAATGGGCTCCCTATTCGCAGCTCCTCCCTCCAGTTTGGCACCCCTCCCTTTCAGGGCCCCTTCCCCCCCAGGAGCAGCACAGTCAACAGCCCTGTTTCTCCCTTAAACCACTTTCAAGTGAAGTGGGCAGTACTTTAGTGAACAGACCAAAAGCAAGAAGTCACCGGTCTATTCACTAAAGCACCGTCCACTTCTCTTGCAAGTGGCCTGAAAGAGTAGAAAGGAGGAACAGGGCCTCTTTTACTTATAGGCAGCAGGGATCCCGTTGTGCAGGTACCCCTTTGCCCATAGGTAAAAGTGTCCCTGAACTTGGGAACACCTAACCTGTATGGATCATTAGGTCACCTGTGCTAACTGCCGCAATTTTATTTATTTATTTATTTCAACTTCTTATATACCGCACTCTTTGACATCAGCGCGGTTTACAAATAACAGAAAGAAACCAGAACAACAGGCTGTTTGGTATTACATATAACAGGAGTATCAACTTGGATAACATGGGATAACTATTTACATGGAGTATATAATCTATTAGCTAGATAACATGCTCAAACTATTTACATAGAATTAGCAGGGGTGCTTGGGACAAGAGGGATATTGTGGAGTGTGCTGGGGTGAGGTTGTAATGGTGTAATCATGTGCTAATGTGCTCTCCATGCCACACTCCGCCCCTAACCCACCTGCTGTCTACATTAACATGTGATTGATTTACAGTTAAGGTCTATTCTGGTGGCCAGTAGCTGTCATGCCCACATGTTAGCATTCACTAAGGCCAGTTACTGCATGCTAAATCGCATGCTAACCAGTTAGCAATGTTTAGTAAAAGGATCCCTTTGTTAGTGTTTTGCTAGAAAAACAAAATTTCAATTCATGGAACAAAATTCTGATCATACTTAGGTATTAACCTTATAGCTCGCTTATTTAAAGAGAATCCTTTATGAAGACGTATTTTGGGTTTCAAGATGGAGGAAATGAGGCTTCTAAGAGGAGTTTTGGTAGAACTGAACAGGAAGGAGACAGAGACGAGAAAGAGGCAGGGGAGGAAAGACAGATGAAGTTGAGGAGGAGAAAAGAAGGGACAAAGAGAGGAGAAGAGGGGGCATGCAGAGAGAGATTGAGAGAGAGGAAGAGGCCAGCAAGGCCCTGGGGCAGAAGAACTCAACAAGGATGCATCCATGGCCATGCATCTCTAGGACCACTCTACTGTGTAAAAGATAACCTATCAAACTCGAGCTAAATGTCATTAGGGGCTGTATAAAGAATTAAAAGCTGATACTTTTGCAACATTTCTTGATGTAAGCAAGCAGCTTAGTATCACACCATATTTGGATCTGTCAAAGTGTTGAGTTCATTGCATTATCCCATCTCTGGATATTTTCAAACCACGGTGGCTGCCGATGGTAAAACAAAGCAAAGCATTTTCACCAGATATTTTCTGTTGACAGTCTGTAACAATGAGCCAAAGAACTGGGTGATGCCATTTTTCTATGCATGTGTGGTGCTCCAGCAGAGACTCCTTCATGTCCCTTCAGTACTTTTTTGTCTAACTGCAAAACAGTAGCCACAACAAGAAGCTGTTCTCAGTGAGGTTTTCTCTTCTTCTTTTATCTCTCTCCAAGCCTACTCTCACAAAATAAAAGAACATAAAACTGAATTTCATCCGCTAGTCTATATTTTTCTTATCGCAGATGCCATAAGCAGATTTTAATGCTGCTTATTTATTTATTTCAGATTTATGTACCAGCTCTTCCGAATAAACAAGCTACTAAAAGGTTTATGAAGAGGTAAACAAGGCTTATACAATAACACTAATAAAATTTATATGTCAAATCAGTTACATTTTTTGATCCCCCCTTGTCTTCACTGTCCTATTATTAATGGAGTTCTTTTCATTCTCTAATGTATTTTATTTGTCAATCTGGAAACCGCCTTGATATTTTTGAAAAGCCGTATAGCACATACTGTACTTAAACATAAATTTATCCAGATAGTAGCAATCAGTAGCCACTATCCAGCTAAGTTATCTAGGTATCTTGGGCTGCAGAAAAGGCTGGTCTCAATTTCTATCCAGATAATGGCAGAAAATTGTCTCTGTCTGGATAAGTGCCATCAATCCCAATGTTCAGTGGCAGCCATTATCCAGATACTGCCACCAAATAGCCCGTGACCGATCACCGTGGCATTTAAATAGTCAATCTTTTGAAAATTAACCCCTTCCTTTCTTCTTTTTGATGTAGTGGTGTCACAACAGAGGAATCAGTCTCCAAAATGTATATTAATATATCATAAAGTTATTAATATATATATTAATATATCATAAAGTTAAAGTTTATTGTTCAATGTAAATAGTTGAATCCGATTGTTCAATGTAAATGTATACAATTGTGTACAATTGTTAAGATGTTTCATGTAAACCGCCCTTGATCACTGGAAGGGGCGGTATAGAAGAAAATAGATAAATAAATAAAATAAAATAAATAAAAATAAAATAAAATGGAAAATGGAAGTACTGTTTTGAGCAATTCATGAAGAACTTCATCAACATGCCCAAACCATGCCCTTTGGCCTCACGAAAGAGTCTGCTGTTAGAGATGATGCAAAACTTATCTCCACAACAACAGCATAAATTCTCTGTCTTAGCACCTAGACTTTGAAAGTAGGGAATACAAAGTCATTAGCTATAGCAGATGATAAGACTTATCTTCTGCATCAGAGTCACAATACTCAGCCTACTCATGAAGGATGTCACCTATTCATGAAGATGTGGAAGATCTGACTGTCCTGTCTTCTGACCTTCTCAACCTCTGCCCAGGAAACCACCTATTAAGCATTCAAAAAATGTCAGAGGTAGTCCCATCTATCCTGCAGAAGAAACGAAGCCTGGATCTCATAACTTTGGCTTATGGTAGCACATCCATAACCCAAAGGAATCAGTAGTGGTGTCCATTCACAGACTTCTTCAAGAACTGCAAATGCAAACTTTGAAGACCCCTGCCTCTTGTATACTGGAGGCAAGAAAGCTAAACCTGAAATATTAAGTCCAAAGCTTTCCAAGGTGTATAGTACAATTACCCCACCAATTAATAACAATGAAAGCAGCACTGAGAAATAAAACACATTTTCCAAAGAGCACTCCGACATGTCTCCATGGGTAAGGAGCCAAAGACTCTGGATAAAATCAATCAAAAGGTTTTCCAGAGAACCATGCTCAGTCTTAGGAAATTGCCGCTCACCAATTGTACATACTGTAGTATATGCACCAATGTTTGCAGAGCATGAAGCAACTAACGAAGAACATCCCACATAATGAAAGAGAAAAATTCCTTGAGTAGATTAGCAATGCTGGGAAATGTAGTAAACAATATAATCAACCTAGGAAGCATTTGACCCATTCATCACAAGAGCTGCAAGATGACTGAGCGCACCTTGTTTACAAGTACACACCAGCTTGCACAATGCGTACTTTTAGGTGTGAGTTTTATATGAGGCATTTTGTTGGCAAAATAATATTTAGAAAATTACCCTCATGGTGGAAGAGTTCCCAGGGGTTACCATGGCGACTGCATCATTTCATGCTCTTTTTTATTTCCCAAAGTATGAGTATTGCTTTCTGTGGATAAAGTATCAACCGAAAAAGGCGGTGCACCCATATGCAGAATTTTTTTTTCCTTTGGCATTTTTCAAATTGAAAATACTTGCATACTTTCACTTTGAAATGTCATGCAAAGTTCATGGGTAAAAAATATGCATAAAATAATATCATTAGATATTTAGGAGGTAATTTTATAAAGTCATTAATGCATGAATGTGGCTGTTTACACTCCTTAATGAGCTTCAGTGTAAAGTATGTGCATTGACGTGAAGGTGCGTACTTAGTTTATTTATTTGCATTTAACTCATGCCTTTTCCAGTAGAGGTTCAAGGCAAGTTACATTCAAGTACAGTAGGCTTTTCCCTGTCCCCAGAGGGCTTACAATCTGCTAAGAGGTATAGCTGGGGTGCAGTCTGAAAGAAGCACAGGTGGAATTTGAAAGTATGTTTATTGATTATAAAAAACTTTAATTTACACACATTCATTTACATCTGCTATAGAACAGGTTAAGTGCCCGTGCCTTAATTTTGTTTTCATTTCTTTTATTTATAGGATTAAACATTATACAAACAAGCATCAACTTAACAGAGATAAAGGGAATAATAATACATCCATCAAAAAGAGAAATACCCCCTTTGCGTTATATCCTCAAGTTCACAAACAATGGAGGGGGTAGAACATAAAGAAACCCCATAGAGTGCTGATAAAAAGAAGTAAATATTCTATGCTAACAACATACTAGGATACCAATATCCAGCCTCAATATTATCAAAGGACCTACCATAACACCATGGTGGGTACAATTAGTTACCAGAGTCTTTATGTATTACATAACACTAAAATCTATGTCAGAGGTCCAGTACCTTTAGGGCCCAGTTCTGTGCCACGAATGGCGAGGATGGATGTCCTAATGGGACCTCCATCCCCACTATTCAGGCCTTCCCCCGCCGGCATCTAACCTCCCCGCCGGTTGTGCAGGGAAGTTAGACAGGGGAAGGTAAAGGGCGTGGAAGGGGGCAGAGTCTGGGTGGGTGATGCGTGTTCGCCAGCCCTGGACGTCCAGGGCCGATTCTAATATTGGCCCTGTATGTCCAGGGCCAGTGACTTGTGCGGGGAAGTTATTCCACCTTGTCAGACGGCTGCCTGGGTGAGAATCTTCACACTCTTGGCAAGTGCATATTTCTATATGATTTGCAAGGTATTGTGGGCAATGTAGTTCATTCACACCAGACACAGCTGCTGACAATAATTTAGTTGTGCTCTTGGGTAAAGCCAATAAGATATTTATTTATGGGGTTATTTCTCCCAACACAGATATGCTTGGTAGCACATAAATTAGGTTACTTGCTTTCAGTGTTAACTTGGAAAAACAAAGTCAAAATCAGGAAAACAACAAATGAAAAGCCACAAAGCAAGAAACAAACTGTTCTTTTCAGGTTAACTTCTGATTACTTCCCACATAGATACAGAAGTGATTCTCTCCTAGCTCACAAGCAATTAGGTAAGGCTTAATTGCTAGCAGTTACCAGCTGAAACCCCTTAGCTGGCTTGCCTTCCACTGTGTGGGTCAAATCCTGCTTCAGGAGCTTTTCTGAGTAGATTAAAGAACAAATTTGTATTTCTTTGTAATGGTTGCTGTACTTTATAACAGAAAGTTACCAACGGAGTTTAGATAGAGAGCAGTCCATATAAACAGGATCCTCATCTGCTATTATTTCCCCTTGTTCAACAAGCATGGGTTCAATATCATGGATTGGCACAGATGAATCTCTCAATGGAGCATTTTCAGGAGAATACTTGTTTCCCTGCTGTCTTTCAAGGTTATAGCTAGGGCATAGATCAGTGTTCATACCTGAGCTTCCATTGCTGCTAGAGTTCCTCTCTATATAGCCTGGCCAGTATGTAGTCCAGTTCTTATGTCCAGCCTTCCAATCCAGATCCCTGGACACTGGATCTCTCTTCACATACCTTCTGGCACAGGTCTTAGGGTCCCTTCCACGTGCAGCCGTCTCCCTCACAGGTAGCCTCTGGTGATTCCTAGCTCTGCAGCACCATTCCTCTGGCTTTCCCCAGTCCAATGGTGTATGATGGCCCTTGGAATACCTCCCAGTATACGTACTGCTTTGGAATCTTCTAGACCTCTCAAAGGCTTTTCTCTTCCTTCTTCCAAAGGGTCTCTTTCCCTCTCTGTCTGTCCAGTTTGGCTTCTGCTTCTGATGATCCTTCAGATGAAACTGATGATCAAACTCAAGCTGATTCTCAGGATACTGAGGACAATTCTCTGGATATCCAAGGTGATCCTGAAGATGGTCATCTGTAGAATAAACTCTACTCTTATTCTGCCTAGATGAGTGCTCCTCCCTAACACAGCGCAGCTGTGCTGAATCAGGCCTTGCCCTTTGAGATGAGTGTTGCATCCTAGCACAGCGCAGCTGTGCTGAATCAAGCCCTGCCCTTTGCAATGAGTGCTTGGGGATTACCTCATAGCCCTTTTGATTGAACACACGTTTTCTCAGTTCAGCTCTTCTCATGGCTGTTGGAAACCTGGTGCATTCTGGGACTGGTAGTCTTTTATGTCAAAATTCTGTTTTCTCATTTCTACCAGCACTGACAGGTTGCTTGTTCAGAGACACTTCACCTTTTCTATAGCCCCTTCCTGAGCTATGATAAGCTTCCTTATCACAACCTCCAAGGTGGAATAACTTCCCTGGACATATTTTATTATGGCCCGGGGCACAAATGGGGCAGGGGGTCCAGGGGACATTCCCCGCAGCCCAACCCTGGCCTTAGGAGGTCAGATTGAGGGTCGGGCTGCGGGGTATAAGCTTTTGTTACCAGCAGCCGGCAACACTTCGGCTCCATTTAAAAGCCTTGACTGAGTTAGTCGGGCTTGTCATGTACGTGCAGGCTGGACTGAATCGCAGTCCCGGCCTGCATATACATGACTGACTGCAATTCTGATCCCGCGGAGCTAGACGTGCCCTGTGGGATCAGAATCGCAAGCCCCTCTATCCGTCCAGAGGGGCTGGACGTCCGGGGTGGAATGAACCCTTTAGCATCGAGGAACTGTCTTAAAGGGGAGGGTTCGAGAAAAATATATTTAGGACCTTCAAAACAAATTATATATTTAGAAGGAAACTGAACAAAACATGTTGCATAACTCCTAGTACATTTCCATAAATTTCTTCTTTCTACTGGAGACATTTGAACCCTCTACCCAAAAAGCAAAGCCTGATGGTTCCTGAAGTACAATCTCAAAATAGAGTTCCTATCCTGAAGAAAACTACAGTAACTAGCAAAGCAACTCTTTCAACATTCTCATCTTTAGACTATTCAAAATTGCTGATACATCCAGTCCTGCCATGATCATAGACTTAGGACGACACCACGCTCCGAAGTCACATTGGGGGAATTAGGATTAGTCGGTAAGTAATATACCCTTCCCAAGGGAGGTAGGGCTTCTTCCATCACAGACAATGCATACTTCAAATATCTTCGAAAACTATCCAAAGGAACAGCAAGTCTCAAATTCAATTTTAAAGCATTTTCCATGTTCTGAAGACTCCAATTAACTACAAATTTATCCTGAATGAAAGTAGCCTGAGACTGGGCAACTACAGACTCAAGTTTCTCTAGTCTGGTGGACTGGAGTTTTGCAACATTATCATGGATTTAAATTTTGCCATGAATATCTAAAGCCACAATAGCCAAAGAAGAAAATAAATTCTCCATCCCGGACATGCAACTCCAAATAGCATCCAAAGTTATTATGTCTGGCTTCACCTAAGAGGCCCTCTATCTCATTTGTGATATGGTCCCCCATTACCTCAGGGGGTGTAGATCTGCCCAACCCCCCCCTCCCCCAGGCAGTTCTCCACCATAAAAATCTTCTGTCACAGACCCTTGGTCTTCGGGCAGCTCAAGCGTATTCAACTGCCCCCCTCCCTGCGACTCCTGCATTTGGAGAGTATTTGCCATCATTGTTCCACAGAACCTTTAGCAGGAGCACTCTCCTTTGCTCCCAGACAGGAGGGGTCACTTCCTCTTACTCCCGGGACTTGCACTCTGTTGTGGCTTCTGCACATCGGAGGCTTCTGGGGAATACAGCTGTCAGGGCTGAGAGATGTTTCTGTCTCTAGTGATGCCTTTGCTCCACCACGGCCTGCAGTAGAGAGATTGTAGAAGGCTGTAGGCAGCAAGGAGCTCCAGCAATGGAGGATTGCCCGAGGGAAGACTGAATCAGTGTTGCTACTGCCCAGGCTGCAAACCTCGCTCCTCCTTCTCTGTACCTGAATTTAAGCTATGATCTCTGCCACTTATAGCAGTATTTTATAAAGACAAGTAGGCATCTATTTGTCTTTATAAAATAGACTTAAAATGGGTACTCTGTTATAAAATTGCCCTTACTGGGCTGGATGAAGGTTTTCCTTGAACAGAAACTTGACTTTGCAAAAGGACTTACAAACTGAAAGACACAGAAGTATACATCCCAGAAGAGGAGTTGGAAAGGGAGGATATCATCAAGACATTGACATAGTTCAAAGGTATGCATAATGCATAGGTTGCCTGTATTTTTCAGTGAAAATAAAGAATTAGAGGGCCATCATTCAGACAAACCACATATACCACAGTAATCCTTATATTCCCTATATTCAGCTTGGTCTGAACCCAGTATGGCTGTTTTTATGTTTTGTTATGTTTTTATTCAGTTGCATTATATGGATAGTGCTGCTGAATATCCTCATAAACCGCAGTAAAGACACCCAGTTAATTCTAGAGAGGTCCATGGACAGAGCTGGGGCAACTATATTCAGCTATCCAGCAACTATCCGGTTAGTGATGATACTCAGCCACTAATGAGACAGTTAAACCGCATAAAGTTGGAACAGGTCAATGCAGTCAGCTATCCAGTTAGCAGCTGAATATCGCTGCTAAACAGATAGCAAAACCTCTGGTGCTAAATATCCGGGTTTAGTTAAAGCAGCAGCAGTAAGGCACTTCAAAAACACTAATCGCTGCCACTGAATATTGACCCCTTAGAATCATTTAATTTCATTTAATTTCAATCGTTTATACTCTACTGTGGAGAATGGATTGATTCGAGAAAGAAGGCAGCTGAAATATTAATGATAACAACTATAAGGCTTACCCCGCCCCTAGGGTAATTGTAGCTTTATAGGTACTTACACATCGTAGAGGAAAGGGGCTGCTCTTAGGTGCAGCTCTTTATCCAAATCAGTCAAACATTAAGGACCTGAGATTAATTAAGCTTCAGGTGAACAAGGTATATTAGAGGTATTAGATACACTTTTTTTAGTATAAGCATCTACACCAACCCTTAGTAAGTATAGAATTTAAAGACCTAAACACAAGCTTTAAACTAAGATGCAGAAAACAGTCCAGCAGCGAGATGGGGCTTTCCAGTCTTTTGCATTGAGTTGTCACATGTATGATTTTCTCCCAGTTGGTGAGAGGTCTTAAGTGTGCACTAGGTGCAAGGAGCTCTTTGCTCTCAGGGAACGAGTCCGTTCTCTAGAGGCTACAGTAGCAGACTTGGAAAACATAAGAAAGACAGAAAGGTACATAGACGAGACCTTTTAACTTTCAAAAGGGAGACTATGATTAAATGAGGAAAATAGTTAAGAAAAAACTAAAAGGAGCAGTTGCAAATGTCAAAGACTTACATCAAGCTTGTGTGTTGTTTAAAAATACTATCCTGGAAGCCCAGACCAGCTGTATTCCATGCTTTAAGAAAAGTGGAAGGAAGTCCAAAAAACTGCCAGCATGGTTTAAAGGTGAGGTCAGAGAGGCTGTTGTTGCCAAAAAAGCAACTTTCAGGAAATGGAAAAAAGAGCCAAATGACGAAAACTGGAAACAGCACAAGCACTGGCAAGTTAAATGCAAGGCATTGATAAGGCAGGCAAAGAGGGAATTTGAGAAAAAACTTGCTGTGGAAGCAAAAACGTGTAATAAAGATTTTTTCAAGTACATTTGTAGCAAAAAACCTGTGAGAGAGTCAGTTGGACCATTAGATGATAGAGGGGTAAAAGGGGCAGTAAGAGGGGACAAGGCTATAGTGGAGAGACTGAATGAATTCTTTGCTTCGGTCTTTACTGATGAAGATGGAGGGATGCTACCCATGACTGAAGTGGAATTTAAAGGTGATACTGAGGAAGAATTGAAAGAAATATCGATACACCGGGAAGATGTATTACAACTATTTGATAAACTGAAGATTAGCAAATCACCTGGACTGGATGGTATACATCCAAGGGTGTTGAAAGAACTGAAATATGAGATTTCAGACATACTATTAGTAAACTGGGAACTATCATTAAAATCATCTATAATACCTGAAGATTGGAGGATCGCCAATGTAACGCCAATTTTTATAAAGAGTTCCAGGGGTGATCCGGGAAACTACAGACCGGTGAGCCTGATGTCAGTTCTGGGAAAAATGGTAGAAACCATCATAAAGAACTAAATTACTCATCATGTAGATAGTCATGGCTTAATGGGAGACAGCCAATGTGGTTTTAGACAAGGAAGATCTTGTTTTACTAATCTGTTATGTTTATTTGAAGGTGTGAATAAACAGGTAGAAAAAGGTGAGTCAGTTGATATAGTGTATCTGGACTTTCAGAAAGCCTTTGACAAGGTCCCTCATCAGAGACTTTTGGCAAAACTAAAAAGTCATGGGATAGGAGACAGTGTACTATTGTGGTTCAGGAACTGGATAAAAGATAGAAAGCAGAGGGTAGGGCTAAATGGCCAATTTTCTCAATGAAAAAAGGTGAATGGTGGAGTACTGCAGGGATCTGTGCTGGGTCCGCTGCTTTTTGACATATTCATAAATGACTTGGAAAAGGGAATAACGAGTGAGGTTATCAAATTTGCAGATGACACAAAACTATTTAAAGTTGTTAAACCCAAGAGAATTGTGCAAAATTGCAAGAGGATCTTGATAAATTGGAAGACTGGGCATCCAAATGGCAGATGAAATTTAATGTGGAGAAGTGCAAAGTTTTGCATCTAGGAAAGAACAACCTAAATTATGGTTACACGATGCAAAGTTCCACATTGGGAACCACAATCCAGGAAAAAGATTAAGGCGTCATCGTGGATAACATGTTAAAACTTTCTGCCCAGTGTGCAGCGGCGGCAAAGAGAGCAAATAGAATGCTAGGTATCATAAGGAAAGGAATAAAAAATAAAATAAAGGATATTATAATGCCTCTGTATCGCTCCATGGTGCGACCGCACCTTGAATATTGTGTGCAATTTTGATCGCCGTATCTTAAAAAGGATATAGCGTTATTACAAATGGTACAGAGAAGAGCCACCGAAATGGTAAAGGGGATGGAAGAATACTCCTATAAAGAGAGGCTAAAAAGGTTAGGGCTCTTCAACCTGGAAAAGAGACGGCTGAGGGGGATATGATAGAAGTCTATAAATTAATGAACAGAGTGCAACGGGTAAACGTAGATCGATTGTTTACGTTATCAGAATATAGAAAGACTAGTGGAAATGCAATGAAGCTACAGGGTAAACTATTTAAGACTAATAAAAGAAATAAATACCACATGCTCCATGACCTAATCACAACTGAGCACGTAGACATCCTATGCATAACAGAAACCTGGCTGACCGACACCGACACAGTACTAATGAACCAACTAGCCCCAGAAGGATACACCCTCCATCACTGCTCCCGGGAGCACGCCAAAGGAGGGGGTGTCGCCATCATAGCAAGAACCGACCTTCACTTCAGGACCCATTCCTCGGAAACCACCACTGAAGCTGATCTCCTCACCCTCACCAACAAACACCTCTCAATATGTCTAATCTACCGTGCACCTACCGCAACCACTGACCTACCAAGATTACTACAACACATATCAGAAAGCACCAGCTCGACTAAGGAACAAATCATCCTAGGAGACTTCAACCTCCCATCATTCCAAGAAGAACATGCAACAACCTTCCACACCGCTATGACTACAATGGATCTGGTACAGATCATACAGGAACCCACCCACGAAAAAGGCAACACACTAGACCTCATCTTTCTCAACTCCACCACCACCGCCTCAGCAAAGAACCCAAGGATCTCGCCAGTACCTTGGTCTGACCACCACCTCATCACAATATCCCACACATACCAACATAAAACCAATAAGGATGATAGACACCACATAAGACGATTTAAACCATTCAACAAAGAGGACTTCTTAGAACAAATTCTACCCAAACTACAACCAAACTCCAACGACATCAATGACCTTATAGACAACTGGAATACTACGATCTCCACAGTGTCTGAAGCTTCAACAAACATAACCATCACCAGACCACCTTCCACAAGGGCTAGATGGTATACTCCCAGTCTCCGAAAGCTAAAAACAAAACTCAGGAGAACTGAAAGAAAATGGAGAAAAACCAACAACGAAAATGACAAAATAAAATACCTTTACGAACTCAACGTGTGAGACTGACAAAGCAAAGAAAATCTACCACATGAAAATCATCAATACCTCCATAAACAAACCTCGGGAGCTCTTTCAAATAATCAAAAAGCTGACAAAAACTCCACACAGCTCTGACCAATTACCGCAGATCCCACCAGAACTACTGGCCTGTCAATACAAACAGCTACAACAACCACAAAACCCGCAGCTAACCGCACAGTCAACTACAGAGAACCTCCACCCCAACTTGCACAGTGACTGGACCACCTTCAAAGAAACATCAACAGAAGAAATTTCAACCACTATCTCCTGCCTCCACACCACCACCTCACCGCTGGACCCATGCCCCACTGACTGGATAAAGAAATCAAAAAACAAACTGAGCACACCATTAACCCGTATCGTCAACGAATCCTTCTCCAGAGGACACATGCCAGACGCACTCAAAACCACGATCATCTGACCTTCCTTGAAAAAGCAAAACCTGGATCCTCTTGACCCTACATCCTACAGACCCATAGCAAGTCTACCTTTCACAGCCAAAATAATCGAGAAGATCGTCCAGCAGCAGTTTCAGGAACACCTGGATGTTAACAACATACTGGACCCTCAACAACATGGCTTCCGCCCGCTACATGGAATCGAGACCCTCATGACCACACTGATGAACACCCTCCTCACAGGAACTCAAGGAAAACACTCCGGATACGCCATGATCTTCCTCGATATATCTGCAGCCTTTGACACCATCTCCCACAACATCCTCATACACCGACTACAGACTATTGGGATCAAGGACACCATGCTGAAGTGGTTCCAATCCTACCTAACAAACAGACAACAACTCATCCGCACCAGCACCTCAACTTCCCCCCCATTCCAACAACACCAGGGAGTACCCCAAGGATCCACACTATCAGCCATGCTCTTCAATATTTACCTCCAACCACTCTGCACAGTCATATGCACCCACAACGTCAGCTTCCACATCTATGCTGACGATATCATGCTCTACGCCCCCATTACAACCACAAACCCTACAAACACCCACCTATCAGCATGCTTCACCGCAGTCTCTAACTGGTTACAAACAAACAACCTATCCATCAACATAAAGAAAACTGAAGCCCTCATAGTGACAAAGGACCCAGACTTCATACCACCCACACACCTCATCATTGGAACTACAAGCATTCAAATACAACCACATATAAGATACCTGGGCATTATTATTAACCAAGCCCTCACCTTAAAGCAACAGCTCACTAAAACCTCTGGAACTATATTAGACAAAGCAAGAACAGTGCAACGTCTCAGACCCCTCATTGAACATCAAGACTTCCGAACAATGATGCAAGCCATGACACTCCCAAATCTGGACTACTGCAACATAATCTACCATGGCCTTCCAGCCACACACACCAACCCCCTCCGAACTGCATTAAACACCACTGCGAGAATCATTCAGAGGGCGAAGAAAACCGACCATATCACCCCAATTCTGAAAGAACTTCACATTCTCCCCCTCGAAGCACGGACAAAATACAAAGCCATCCTACTCACCCACAAAGCTATCCATCAAACACAGGACACCCAACTTCGCACCCTACTGGCTCGTCCAGCCCACAGCAGATCTACTAGACAAACCTCCAGCATTTTCCTCACCGTCCCTCACAAAAGAACCAAATACTCGCAACGGACCTGCAATCGAGCCTTTGAACTTTATGCTCCATCCTTATGGAACTCTCTACCAAGCTATCTCAGAAACAATGCCGACCTACTATCTTTCAGAAAACAGCTAAAAAACATCCTTTTCCAGGAATACTTCAACTCGAACCCCACCGAAAAACCAACAAACCTCTGATCTCACCCACAATGAACCTCTAACTTAAAAGCTACACTAATCCTATCTATGTCCAACGTCTGTCCTATGTCCAAAGTCTTTCCTATGTCAAAATCATCAATGTTGCCTCCCCGGTGATGGCCCTACCCTTGTACTTAATTCCCCCACCCCTATGTAACACCGATTTGACCCGGTGAAAAGCGGTATATAAATACAGCTAAATAAATAAATAAAAGAAAATATTTTTTCACTCAATGTGTAATCAAACTCTGGAATTTGTTACCGGAGGATGTAGTAAAGGCTGTTAGTGTAGCTGGGTTTAAAAAAGGTTTAGACAAGTTCCTGGAGGAAGGGTCCATAAACCATTATTAAAAGGGACCCAGAATATCACTGCTTGACCCAATACAAGCATTGAGGAACCTGTGTCTTTTGAGGAAACTGCTAGGTACTGTGATAAGGAAGCTTATCATAGCTCAGGAAGGAGTTATAGAAAAGGTGAAGTGACTCTGAACAAGCAACCTGTCAGTTCTGGTAGAAATAAGAAAACAGAATTTTCCCATAAAAGACTACCAGTCCCAGAATGCACCAGGTTTCCAACAGCCATTAGAGGAGCTGAAGTGGGGAAACGTGTGTTCAATCAAGAGGGCTATGAGGTAATCCCCAAGCACTCATCTCAATGGGCAGGGCCTGATTCAGCACAGCTGCGCTGTGCTAGGGTGGAGCACTCATCAAAGCAGAATAAAGGTAGAGTTTATTCTACAGAGAATTATCCTCAGAATCATCCTCAGATTCAGCTTGGACATTTTTATCATCTGGAGGATCATCAGAAGCAGAAGCCAGAGTGGACAGACAGAGAGGGCAAGAAACCCTTTGGAAGAAAGAAGAGAAAAGCATTTGGGAGGTCTAAAGGAGTCCAGAGCAGTACGTATACTGGGAGACATTCAAAAGGCCAGCATACACCATTGGACTGGGGAAAGCCAGAGGAATGGTGCTGCAGGGCTAGGAATCTCCAGACGGTACCTGTGAGGGAGACGGCTGCACGTGGAAGGGACCCTAAGACCCGTGCCAGAAGGTATCTGAAGAGAGATCCAGTGTCCAGGGATCTGGATTGGAAGGCTGGACATAAGAACTGGATTATATACTGGCCAGGCTATTTAGAGAGGAACTCTAACAGCAATGGAAGCTCAGGTATGAACACTGATCTATGCCCTAGCTATAACCTTGAAAGACAGCAGGGAAACAAGTATTCTCCTGAGAGTGCTACATTGAGAAATTCCTCTGTGCCAATCCATGATATTGAACCCATGATTGTTGAAGAAGGGGGAGCGGTCTTAGATACAGGCTGTGAATATATGGATTGCTCTCTGTCTAAACTCCTTTGGTAATTTTCTGTTACAAAGTACAGCAACCATCACAAAGAAATACAAACTTGTTCTTTAATCTACTCAGAAAAGCTCCTGAGTAGGATTTTGGGCTTCACAGTAGAAAGCAAGCCAGCTAAGGGGTTTCAGCTGGATAACTGCTAGCAATTGAGCCTTACCTAATTGCTTGTGAGCTCTGAGGGAATCACTTCTGAGTCTATGTGTGAAGATATAAGAAGTTAACCTGAAAAGAACAGTTTTTCCCTTCTTTGTGGGTTTTGCTTGTTGTTTGAAACACTGCTAAGAAAATATTAGCTAAAGCCTACAGAAAAGACCAGTTTGTTACCAGCCAGGTCTTTATTCTTTTCATTTGATTGCCTGACAAGTTCATCTGTTGTTTTCCTGATTTTGTTTTTCCAAGTTTAACACTGAAAGCAAGTATCCTGTTTTATGTGCTACCAAGCATATCTGTGTTGGGAGAAATAACCCCATAAATAAATATCTTATTGGCTTTACACTCAAGCACAACTAATTATTGTGAGCAGCTGTGTCTGGTGTGAATGGACTGCATTTCCCACAATCCCTTGCAAATCATATTGATATATGCACTTGCCAAGACTGTGAACATTCTCACCCAGGCAGCCGTCTGACAAATGGCGTAGTTTTTCAGATTGCTTTTGCGCAAAGGGATTTACTTGCTAAGGATTACAACTCAAGTCTGAAGGAAAAGACAGTTCAAGCTTAAAAGCTTAAAGAAAAGATTTTCCCTCAACTGCACTTTGGAGGAGAGATGGCTGTTCCAGGTAGCTGTTCCAGGAAGAAAAGACCCTGTGCAGAGCTGGATTCATCACTGGCATAAGGTAACAAGTACCTGGGCATGTCTAGTGGTGGATGGGAGTAAGGCACAGGGGTAATTGAAAAAAAAAAAGTAGAAAAAAACACCTGTTTGGAAGGTGGTGCACTGTGTTTTTTTTTGTGTTTTCTTGCAGGGATCAAGATGGATCCAAGGGAACTACCTCAGTGGATGGCAGCCCAGTTTAGCAGGCAACAGGAGCTAGCACAGCAGGCTCAGGACACTGCTATGAAAGCCTTAAGGGACCAGCAGAAGCCAGTGCTTGATCTGGTGCAAGCCCTAGTTAAGCTGCAGAACCAAAGTGGACCAGATGCAAGACCAGCAGTAAATACTGGTACACCACATGTGGACAGTGTGGGACTCAATCAGGGAATTGGGGCATTTAGTTTTGGGAAGCTAACTCCAGATGATAATGTTGATGATTTTCTAGAGTCTTTTGAAAGAGTGGCACAAGCATTAGCATGGCCAGAGACCCAGTGGGCAGTAAGGCTGGCAGCCTCATTAACTGGAGAGGCGCTTGCAGCTTATAGAGCAGTGCCAGCAGCCCAGGCTTTGAATTATAAGGATGTAAAGGCTGCTATTAGAGATCGCCTAGGGTTGTCTATTTCAGAGTATAGGCGAATGTTTAGAGCTGCTACCTTAAGAGTGGGTGAAACACCCAGGGCTCTGAGTCAGAGAATCAGAGGATTAGCTGTAAAATGGTTGGAGCCTGAGCAAAAGATGGTAGAAATGTTATTAGACATTATTATGCTTGAACAATTTATGTCTGCCGTACCTAAAGATTTGCACACTTTCCTTATACAGCAAAATTGCCAAAATCTTGGAGAGGCAACCATGCTAGCAGAGAGATTCTTGGAAGCCACGCAGGCTTGCCATAGAATAGGTGGCCCTCTGAAGATGGGTGTTGAGGCAAGCTGTGCTGTATCAGAAAAGAAAATAGTTAAAAATGTTTCTGAAAGTAAATGTACTGTGCCAAACCAGATGACACAGTGGAGTGAAAAGAAATGTTTCAAGTGTGGAAAATGGGGACATTTAGAAAAGGGATGCCAGACACACACTAGCTTAATGGGTGTGGATTTAAAACAGCCCAAAGAAGGATTTCTTTTGATGGTTGATGTGCAAGGAATTACCACAAATGCTTTGTTAGACTCTGGGGCAGACCAGAGTATGATGTCAAAAAGGCTTTGGAAGAGAATAGAGGCCCAAGAAGGATTTGTGCCCAGAACCCCTGAAAGCCAAGTTCACATCAGATGCATTCATGGTGCTGCAACATCATATCCCACCTATAGGCTAATGGTTAAGTGCCAGGGGGAACATGAGGAAGTCCTGTTAGCAGTGGTGCCTAGGCTACCCTTTGATTTGGTTCTAGGAAAGGACTGGCCAAGATTTAAGCAGGGTCTAGTGGAAGGGCTAGGAAAGAAGGAGGGAGAAGGAATAATGGAAATAGCTCCCGGGGCCTTTCTTTGGAAGTCCTCAGTCCCTAGCTAAAAAGATGGTTAATCTTCCAGAAGGCCAAACTATAGGTAATAAGAGGGGCCTTGTATCCACCCGCTCGCAGGCTAAGGTAGAGAGCCAGCGAAAGGAGGAGGGGGAGCAGGCAGAGTTATTAGGAGACTTACCCTCTCATGATGATTTAATAACTCCATCATCTGGTAAAGTAAGAAAGTTCAAAGCACAAAAGCGGCGTGAGAGACTTTGCAGAGCACAGGGTAGGGCTGAGATGTTAGCTGGTCAAAGTTTACCCTGGGTGCCAGCTGAGTTAGTGGCAAAGTTTCCTAACTTTCCACAAGAGCAGCGAGCTGATCAAGCTCTCACCCGAGCTTTTAAGTATGCTCAGGAGGTCAGGGAGGAGTTGCCCAGATTCAGACTAGATAATGAAATATTATATAGAGAGAGTCAGGACCCCAGGAATGGGACCATACGTAAACAATTGGTGGTACCCACAACTTTCAAAGGGCTAGTACTTAGATTAGCACATGATCATCCAGTTGGAGGTCATAAAGGGATGCAAGGAACGCCGGATCAAATACTTATGCGTTTTTACTGGCCAGGTATTTTCAAAGAAACTGCCCAGTTTTGTGCTGCATGTCCAGCGTGTCAGCGAGTTACAGCGGCTCACCCACCGGTGGTGCCATTGATTCCCATGCCAATTATCACAGACCCAATTGGTCGCATTGCCATGCATATTGTAGGCCCATTAGTCAAAACGCCCCGAGGTTTCCAATACATGCTAGTTATGGTAGATCAGGCAACAAGGTTTCCCTGGGCCATACCATTGAGGAATGTTTCTGCAAAAACAATAGCTTTAGAGCTAGTAAAATTGTTTTGTGAAGTGGGATTCCCAAGAGAGGTGTTGACTGACCGAGGGTCCAATTTTGTATCCAAATATTTGGCCCAGGTCTGGGATGCCTTTGGCATTCATCACGTGAAAACCTCAGCCTACCATCCACAATCAAACGGTTTGGTGGAGAGATTCAACCAAACTCTCAAACAAATGTTGAGAAGGGGGTTAGCAGGAGAGGTAAAAGAATGGGATATGTTATTGCCCTTTGCCTTATATGCCTGCAGGGAAAGAATTCAGGTGTCCCTAGGTGTAACTCCATATGAATTGATGTATGGTAGGGCTCCACGGGGTTTGTTAGATATTTTGAGGGAACAATGGATTGATCCTGAACCAGGAAGTCAGGAGGTGCCACAGTTTCTACGTGACCTGAGAGCACGTTTGAAAAGGACCTCGCAGGCTGCTGAGAGGAACCTGCAGGACAGTCAAGTGCGCCAGAAAGGGTGGTATGATAGGAAGGCCAAAAGCCGCCAATTAAGCATTGGTGAAAAGGTTTTGGTTCAAGTAGCAGGAACTGCCCCAAAATTTGAAGTACAGTGGAAAGGGCCATGGAAGGTTGTTAAACAAGTGAGCCCAGTGTCTTATATGGTAGAAAATGCAAGAGGGCGTAGGCAGACCTACCATATTAATGTACTTAAGTCTTGGAAGGAGAGGCCTGTAAATAATAATGACCCTGAAGCCAGTTAGGAAGTAAGTGAGCTTCAAAAAGAGAACACTCTCGTAGGTATTACGGACTGTAGGAAAGAAGTTTCACCAGTTAAACCAGTCCGTAATAACTTAAGCAGGGGGGTATGTGATAAGGAAGCTTATCATAGCTCAGGAAGGAGCTATAGAAAAGGTGAAGTGACTCTGAACAAGCAACCTGTCAGTTCTGGTAGAAATAAAAAAACAGAATTTTCCCATAAAAGACTACCAGTCCCAGAATGCACCAGGTTTCCAACAGCCATTAGAGGAGCTGAAGTGGGAAACGTGTGTTCAATCAAGAGGGCTATGAGGTAATCCCCAAGCACTCATCTCAAAGGGCAGGGCCTGATTCAGCACAGCTGCGCTGTGCTAGGGTGGAGCACTCATCAAAGCAGAATAAAGGTAGAGTTTATTCTACAGAGAATTATCCTCAGAATCATCCTCAGATTCAGCTTGGACATCTTTATCCTCTGGAGGATCATCAGAAGCAGAAGCCAGAGCGGACAGACAGAGAGGGCAAGAAACCCTTTGGAAGAAAGAAGAGAAAAGCATTTGGGAGGTCTAAAGGAGTCCAGAGCAGTACGTATACTGGGAGACATTCAAAAGGCCAGCATACACCATTGGACTGGGGAAAGCCAGAGGAATGGTGCTGCAGGGCTAGGAATCTCCAGACGGTACCTGTGAGGGAGACGGCTGCACGTGGAAGGGACCCTAAGACCCGTGCCAGAAGGTATGTGAAGAGAGATCCAGTGTCCAGGGATCTGGATTGGAAGGCTGGACATAAGAACTGGATTACATACTGGCCAGGCTATTTAGAGAGGAACTCTAACAGCAATGGAAGCTCAGGTATGAACACTGATCTATGTCCTAGCTATAACCTTGAAAGACAGCAGGGAAACAAGTATTCTCCTGAGAGTGCTACATTGAGAAATTCCTCTGTGCCAATCCATGATATTGAACCCATGATTGTTGAAGAAGGGGGAACAGTCTTAGATACAGGCTGTGAATATATGGATTGCTCTCTGTCTAAACTCCTTTGGTAATTTTCTGTTACAAAGTACAGCAACCATCACAAAGAAATACAAACTTGTTTTTTAATCTACTCAGAAAAGCTCCTGAGTAGGATTTTGGGCCACACAGTAGAAAGCAAGCCAGCTAAGGGGTTTCAGCTGGATAACTGCTAGCAATTGAGCCTTACCTAATTGCTTGTGAGCTCTGAGGGAATCACTTCTGAGTCTATGTGTGAAGATATAAGAAGTTAACCTGAAAAGAACAGTTTTTCCCTTCTTTGTGGGTTTTGCTGGTTGTTTGAAACACTGCTAAGAAAATATTAGCTAAAGCCTACAGAAAAGACCAGTTTGTTACCAGCCAGGTCTTTATTCTTTTCATTTGATTGCCTGACAAGTTCATCTGTTGTTTTCCTGATTTTGTTTTTCCAAGTTTAACACTGAAAGCAAGTATCCTGTTTTATGTGCTACCAAGCATATCTGTGTTGGGAGAAATAACCCCATAAATAAATATCTTATTGGCTTTACACTCAAGCACAACTAATTATTGTGAGCAGCTGTGTCTGGTGTGAATGGACTGCATTTCCCACAATCCCTTGCAAATCATATTGATATATGCACTTGCCAAGACTGTGAACATTCTCACCAGGCAGCCGTCTGACAGTACTTATAACCTAGATTGGCTACTGTTGGAAACAGGATACTGGGTTGAAGGACCTTGGTCTGACCCAGTATGACATATCTTATATTCTTATGTTGTTAAGTAAGAGGAATGAACAAGATCTGACTGCGAATTTTGTCATGTATCAGCTAGGTTTGTGATATATTAAATGTAATTGGGTTGGATGAAGATTTTTCTTGAACTAAAACATTGATTTTGTAATAGGACATGGTAATTAGATGAACTGTACATTAATTTGGAGTGTCTGGCTATTTTAAAATTCTGTTCTATTTTTGGTAATGACTTTGGACTTGCTTAATGTTTGCCCTGAGCAATCCCTCATGTGCTATACAGCCAAATGAAAATTCTACTTGGCAAGAAACACCAGCCTGGAATAATGTTCATTGACATTTTCCATTAATCTGCTGTGTTCAGTTCTTTACAAATAAAATACTGCTTGGACTAGGTTGCTAAATGGTTCAGGACAGATTTATCCCCACTGCATGCATGGATTCAATCGGGTAAAACCAGGTCTGTAGCAAAGTATCCTAAACTTATGGGGCCAGTTGTGAACCTGAATGTGATCAGAGCGGCTCTGGGATGCAGAGAAGGAGCTGCTGGAGCTCTTCGTGTTGCCCCTGTGTGGCACAGTCAGCTTCTTCCAAATGTTTATTTTATTTATTTATTTAATACACACTTATATACCGCTGCTTCCAGCGATCAGCAGCGGTTTGATTCTTCTTCTGGGGATGTCAATCAGGACAGGGAGGGGACAGTAATTATATAGATCTAAGGGTAGGTCACAGCACACAGGGTTAGTGTCATGGGGGACTTCGTTATACATATTTACATTTATACATAAGTATTTACAATTGTACCTTACACCTTTTCTATAATTTATATATTCGGAATTATCCTTGTATTATACATCTTCACATATTCTTACATAACGTGTTATCTAACGCATTTGAGAGTCATGGCTGATTATAATAGCATTTGAATAGGTGAGTTTTTAACTCTTTCCTGAAGATTGCAATGTCCGTGATTAAGCGCAGTTCAAAAGGGAGTTGATTCCATATTGTTGGTGCAGAGAATGCGAATGCTCTTCGAGATGTACTTGTTTTTACTGTTCTGATGGATGTGGGGACCTGTAGGGTGCCCAAGTTGGTATTTCTTCTGTCTCTATTTGCAGGTTGTGTGCTGATAAGGGTGGTCAGGAATGAGGGGGCTATGTTATTGATAAGTTTGAATGCGGTTACTAGCATCTTGTACTGTATCCTTGCTGCAATTGGAAGCCAATGTAGGTTTATTAGTATGGGGGTGATGTGTTCTGCAATGCTTGTTCCCATTATGATCCTGGCAGTTACGTTTTGGGCCAACTGAAGGATATTTATTGATTTCTTGGGGAGACCTTGAAGGATGGCATTACAGTAGTCCAGATGTGGCATAATGAGTGCTTGCGCCACTGATCGGAAGTCACATGGATCTATTATTTTTCTTAGCGGTTGTATCACTCTAAGTTTATGGAAGATGGCTTTGTTTGTTTTACGTAGGTGGGTCTCCATTGTTAGGTTGCAGTCGAGCGTGACACCTAGGTATTTGATCTCATCCTTCGCCTTGTACGTGTTATTGCACAGGGTGATTGTATCAGGGGGCTTGAAGTTCGGTTTGCTGGATATATACATGACCTCGGTTTTTTTGTGGTTTATCGTCATGTTATTTTTCTGTAGCCATTGCAACATTTCATCCAGGCAGTTTTCGAGCTGTGAATAATTGGGGTCCGTGGCGTCCAGTTGTGTGTATAACATGATGTCATCTGCATAGATGTGGTAGCTGATGTCATGTCTTTCAAAGATTTTGCATAGGGGTTGCATGTAAATGTTGAACAGTAGAGCCGAGAGGGCTGATCCCTGTGGAATGCCCTGTGTTTGAGAGAACGGTTCAGCTTGTTCGCCATTGAATTGTACTTGAGGCCTTCTATTCGATATGTAGGAGGAGAACCATTTGAGGGGGGTTCCCCCAACTCCTATGGATTCCAGCTTGTTTAGGAGGATCTCATGATGTACAGTATCGAAGGCGGCGGAGATGTCAATGAAAATGAGTATAAACATTTTCTTTCTGTCTTCAAGTCCTTTAAGGAGGTTGTTCATTAGCGCTATCAAAAGTGTTTCAACTCCATGATTTCTTCAGAACCCGTACTGCTGTTTGTCTAAGGTATCGTGGTCATCAAGGCGATCTTGAAGTTGTAGGAGCACTGCCTTTTCAATGATTTTTGCAAGGAATGAAATGCTGGATATGGGTCTGTATGAGGTCGGGTCTTCCTTGTTGAGAGTATTGTTTTTTAGGATTGGCCTTATTATTGATTGTTTTAGTTGTTTGGGCATTATTCCTTGACTTAGCGACTGATTTATAATGTGGGCTATCTGCTGGTTGATCTCTTTTTTTGCCGCTTTGATCCATGCAGTTGGGCATGGGTCGAGTGGTGAGGTGGTGGTATTTATGGAGGTTAGAATGTTTGTGGTTTGTTGTTCATCAAGGTTGTGGAATGTGTTCCATGTTGGTTCTTGCTTCTCTTCTGTTCTTTGATGCAGTGTGCTTTCCTTTATCGTGGGGGCGGTGAAAGTCAGCTTGCTTGCATAGTGATTTGCTAGTGTTTGCGGATGGATGGGGCTATCCTGCTGTTCTGGTGGCGCTGTTTTGGTAAGTGATTTTACTAGTGCGAAAAGTTCACGTGGTTTGTTGATGGCTTTGTTCAGGATGTTGGAATGGTGTATCCTCTTTGCTGTGTTTACTTCTTCTTTGTATCTTGAGAGGAGATTAAGGTATACCGTTCTTAGTTCAGTGGATTTGGTGCGTCTCCACATTCTTTCGTGCTTCCTGAGGTCTCTCTTCATTCTGGACAATGTTAAGTTATACCAAGGTTCTGATGGTTTTTTGGATGTGCTTGGTGTCTGGTTCCCTTTGGGGATTGCTATGGACTGAATTCCGGAATCCCATTTGCTTGTTAGGTCATCGAGGTCTGTTGCTCCCAGGTCGATGTGGGATTTGATAGCACTGATGAGGCCTTCCATGTCTGGTTTGTTAAATCTCCGTTGTTGGTGTGATCCCCTTTTCCCTTTCGTGTCCTTGGTCAAGTTCGGAAGCTTTATCCGTATATTAATTTGGTGGTGATCTGACCAGGGTAGTGGATTGATCTCTATCCGGGGCCTCTCACCAATTTCCTGTTCTCTTTTGGGTGTGAAGACCATGTCAAGTGTGTGGCCTTTTTCATGGGTTGGTTCTGTTATCAGTTGCTGGTACCCTAGTTGCGCCATAGCTTCTAGGAAGGTGTTTGCATTCGTGGTTGATGTGGATGCTAGATTTAGGTCTCCTAGTATTATCTGGATTTTTCTAGGTTGTGTCGATGAAATTACTTCCAGTGCTGATGCAAGAATCTCATGATGTGACGTGGGGGGTCTGTATATCAAGCAGATAGATAGTGCTGTGTTTTCAACCTTGAGTAAGTCTATGTCTGCGTTTGAGTTCTGATATGTGCTTGTGAGTTTCAGATTGTCCTTGTGCTGAAGACACTTCCCAGGTGCTAATTCCAAGAAGTGTCGGCCACACATTTTAAACAAACTTGATGTGCTGGCAAAGAGCAATCGTGTAAGTGATTGGAAAGAAAGAGCAAAGGGGTGAGTGAGTGGGGGGGGGGGGGGAGAATCAAACAGTGAATGCAGAGGGGAGAGAAGCAAGTGGAGGAGTGAGGATAGGGGAGGGAAGGTCTGTGGAGGATGAGGAAGTCGGAGATTGTCAGAGTGGAATAGGGAGGAAAAGCAAGGAAGGAGTCAAGAAGAGGGAGGTGACTAAAAGAGCAGGTACAGGAGTGGGGAAGGGGTGGGAAAGAGGGGGAGATCATGTGTTCAGGTAAAGTGGAGAGAGCGCAAGAGTGTGGGATATCATATAATTTCCTTCTACAGACTCATACATAACCCCCACACACCTGCACATGCTTTAGCTCCTCCCCCACCCATCTTCACAGCTCTGTCATACCTCCTTACCCCCACCCCAGGCCACCCATTCGGCATGGTATTACCAGAAGTAGTGAAACATCACTATAGGGAATAGCAGACGCTTACATCACAGGTCCCACAGCCACCTAACCTTACCTCCAATTTCACTTATTATACTATTTCAAAAACACCAAAACTACCACTGGGAATACATTACCAAATCTACAAAAACCTACTATAATACACCATTCATACAACATACAAAACAAGATTTCTTTAAAAAGCGTCTCAATAATAATGAGTATGCTGATGGAGATAGCGCAGGAACCTTCAACACTCTTCCTAAATAGAAGAAAAACAAAGATAAGAGCATACAGAATTATTTCATGTCCAAAAGAAAGAGCATACAGCACTTATCTGTAGAAGACGATACAACGAACAGCTCATAGAGAAGGTCCGAGCGACGCTCAATCGCTTAACATTAAACTTCTAATCCAGGACAACACCGGAGAACATTTTCAGTCCAACAAATCTTCGATAGTAGCACTCGCCCAATCTTCAATAATAACACTCGCCCGACGGAGGCTTCCGTTTCACCACAAAAAGGGCTTCTTCAAAGGGCCAATTCAGAAAGTCAATGTCCATGTGAGTAGCCTGTGGTCGTTGACTTTCTGAATTGGCCCTTTGAAGAAGCCCTTTTTGTGGCGAAGAAGCCTCCGTCGGGCGAGTGTTATTACTGAAGATTGGGCGAGTGCTACTATCGAAGATTTGTTGGACTGAAAATGTTCTCCGGTGTTGTCCTGGATTAGAAGTTTAATGTTATGCGATTGAGCGTCGCTCGGACCTTCTCTATGAGCTGTTCGTTGTATCGTCTTCTACAGATAAGTGCTGTATGCTCTTTCTTTTGGGGGAACCCAACAAAGAAGCACGATCCCACGTGCACAAGGAACCCAGTAAGAACCGTGGGATGCAATGGAAAGACGTGAAGCAAAAACCTTTATTTCTTTATTCAACTCCAGCCACCAGCCCGACACTGGCCGTGTTTCGCAAAAGCCTTCCTCAGGGGCAAATGATGGCTAAAATACATAAGATATATAAATATAAAAACAAACATTTAAAATGAAAATAATAAACAATGGGGTATATTTACTAAACTGCGTTAGTTTAAATCACGTTAGGAGCCGCGTTAGTGAAAGGAAAGCCAAAAAAGGACATGGGCGGGACATCGTAACCACTAACGCGCGTTCCAAAAACTAATGAGCGTTACAGGGCGCCGTGGCGCGTTACTGCGCGTTAATCGTATGAAGGCGTACAGACACAAATTACTGAAACAGAGCTGTAGCACAATGGTTAGTGTACTGACCGCTGTTACAGGCAGCATGGGTTCGAGTCCCCAGTGTGCCTAACGCAGAAGGCTGGCCCAGGCATCACCCTGTACATTACATAGGGAATGAGGAGGCATCTTTTACTTTACGTTGAGTAGTGGTGTCAGAAACACACCCTCGCAGTGTGCCTAGCCACGTGCGTGGCTGCGTGCGTTGGTACGTGCATAGCCCCGTGCGTAGCTACGTGCATTGGTGCGTGCGTACAATCGTGCGTGGGTACGTGTGGTTTAACCAGCATGGGCACCTAATATTACAAACTCTTTAGGGTGTCCTGCACCTATGCATTATGCTAACAGATGTACGTGTGATGGCCTATGGTGTATCTGAGCCTGTGAGCAGGTGCTGGATTTACCCAGGGTTGGATTGCGCCAGTCACACCCATGATGCACTGCACATGCAAATCAGCCATCCACAGATACACACCATGGGGAATGTACCCCCACAGCACCTCGGCCTGGTAGGGGGAAGTGATCATGTGCACCCCCACAGTACCTCGGCCTGGTAGGGGGAAGTGATCATGTGCACCCCCACAGTACCTCGGCCTGGTAGGGGGAAGTGATCATGTGCACCCCCACAGTACCTCGGCCTGGTAGGGGGTACTGACCGTGTGTTGTACTGGCACAGAGTAGCTACACACCGTCACATTGTGTGGGTACTGTGCTCACCCTGAGGGTGCAGTGAGGCGCCCAGCACCAGGTCCACAGCACCGTCCAAAGCAGTGTTAATGTGTGAGATAGGTAGTTTCTGCAGAAACACCTTGGATATCTCTGTCTATTTCAGTCAGGTGCTGCCCCCATGGACCCCCCCCCCCCCCAGGTGGCCCATGTACCTACCACCCCCCTCCCCCAGGGCCAAGGGCAGCAAACAGGTTCTCCCAACAATAGATTCACATTCTACCTCCCTGCAAAGGTGGCAGTAGAGGGGAACAGCAACCCCGGTCCTGCTGAGGAACAGACACCCCCACAGGGCAGTCAATGCAGCTCTGTACACATCCATAACACAATAGCAGACAGACATTAGGCCTGGATATGGTAAGCTGCACCCCACCACTATCGGATATTCTCTTGCTGCAAGCCACTCCATCACAACACATACCAGCTGTTAACAGTCTGCTAGTTAGTCAATAGTGCATTTGCACAGTGGAGATGCCTGCACCCAAAACTGGGATGTCAGCATACACAGCAAGCAGATACATCAGTGACTGGGCCCCAAAAGGAAACCCATATCTATCACATGAGGGAAATGCTATATAGCACTATGGGGGTGCCTAGCCATGCTGTGGTCACTGCACAGTCAGGGTGAGAGTGATCTCGCAGCAGGACATACTGCGGTCACCCTGTCTGTGTAGGTGGTAGCCGGGCACTAAAATGTGCCTGTCACTGCCCTATACCCTGTGCAGATGCACCCTGGCCAGGCCACCCTGTCCGGCCTATACCCATGGTACCTTGCTCCTCATTATGCACATTAGCAGCCCAATACTGGCAACATTGCTGGCAGTATGGGCTGTGGAAGGTGTTTGCAGCCACCACACACTGGATAGACAGACAGCCACCCCCACACCTATGCCAGCATTGTGCTACTATAGAGGTGTTCAGCAGCCATACCCACCACACCAGTCCAGGGCACAGTACAGGCATGGATATGGTACGCAAGACTGTTGGCGGTCACTCCCCAGGGTGGTAAACACTGTCAGAGACCAGACCTGCAGCACACACCGCAGACATCAGAATGCTTGTTATGGTGGAGCTCACTGAGCAAACTGTGCTTAACGTTGGAATTGATATCTGCCAGTTATCATAGGAAACGTTTGTTAGCTGTGTACCATATACCCAGGTGTAGGGTGGCATTGCTAAGGTATGCAACTGCTAGTATTGGGAGATACAGGCAGGGCCCAATGTCCTGCCTCTCCAGGAGGCATTGGCCAATGGGGCCTGTGGGTGTGTGTGTGGGTATGTCTGGCCCTGTTGGCTGCTGCTTTACGGCAGAGTTCCCTAACTCCAGTCCTGGTGTGCCAAACACAGTTCAGGTTTTCATGCAGCACAGGCATCTTTATTAGAGGCAGCATGGAACCTGAATGGTGTTTGGCCCTCCAGGACTGCATTTGCGAGACTCTGCACTAGGTAATGTGCCTGTTTCTGGTGTCTGTGTTTGGTGTGGTAAAATATAGGCGTATTAACCATGCGTATGTTCTCTGCAATAAAGGGGTGTCTTTACTATCACTGTTTAGTGGTGGGTAAAACTATGGGGACTGGGTTGGCAGGAGCCCCAGCTGGGATTTGAACCTGTGACCCTATGGTCTTACAGGCACTGGCTGTGTCCGTTGCACCATGAGGGTTTCTTTAAGGGTGTTCATTACCTTTTCATCCACTCATTGCATTTTCTTATTATGCTTGTTTGATTGCCAACGGTGAATTTCTAACTTTGTAAGCTAGTTTTGCACAATCTCCGTGCTTTTCAGCCATTTTTTCTAGACCTGCATAGATCCCCAGTTTCAACGCAACAAGCACCTTACGATTAGCTTTTGCAATTTGCATTTCCAATTGTATAATGTCTTTAGCAGGTGTTTGCCATTTGCTGCTCTTATTATTATTTCCAAGGAGAATTCCCTTTGTTTTTTTATTTCACGTTGGGGTTTAGCTTATTCTTCCCCCTTTTTTAATATTGTTTTTTTAACATTTGTTTAAATTTGGTTCTTTTATTATTAAACCATGCCACAATGTTTTTATAAACTTTTTGCAATTGATAGTATGATTCTTCTTCTTTTTTTGTTGTTGTCTTCTAGAGGCATGATATTTTGGTTTAAAAGTTGAATATCGTCTCTTATATAGTTTTGTTTGCTTAATATATGTGGGTTACATTCAATACTCTCACCTACATACTGTTTTGACAATTTTTATTTTTATGCTCTAATAATTTTCCCATCTTTTTGTTTTTTGATTCAGCCTCAAAAATAATGGCCAACATCTTTTTTAAAGAACATTTTTTGTGATGATATTCATATCATGAATATTAATTCTAACGTTCTCTTTGTAGGATTAGCACTTTGGCACTTTAAGAACATATTGCCTTTAGATATAAATCGTTGCACAGGTAAATTAAGTTTTTAACTTCCTATATTTATCATTTTTAATCATATGGTTTTTTATTTTTCTGAGATCTCGTCCTCATCCCTTCTTGATCTCGTTTTTTTGATTTCGTACGTTTATTGATGCCGTTTATATTTTGATACTTTAGGCTCTTCTGTGTTTTCAGAGAAAGAGCAGTTCACAATAGTATTAACACTGGTAACCCGGAGGCCCGCCTGGCCTCTTAGCCATTAATCCCCCCCACCTTGTCCCCACAAACACAATGGAAACCAATCATGGTACAACTCTGGTCGCAGCTTTATTTCAACATGTGATATAACATAACCGGCCCAACATGGGCCAACGTATTCAACCCCCAAATAACCACCCCCCACCCCCCACCGGACAATGCCCACACCCGCCATCTTAGTAGCAAGGCTGAGCATTCTCCACCCCCGAACCCCCCCCCCCCCGCCTGCCTTGTCATACTAGTAGCAAAGGCCGGCACACCACCCTCAACCGGGCCGAGACCCCCCAACCGGGGTGCCTCGCCCCACCCCCGGGGAGCCCTCCGCTCCCCCACTGCTCCTAAATTAGTTGAAGCCCTGCCGCCTTGGCGAGCGTGGGCTCTCCACCCCGCCACCGGTGTGAGGTAGTTCATCTATCCTCGTACCGCCCCCCCCCATAAAGCTGCGACCAGCCCACTGCTCAAGCGCCTCCTGCCAGTCATTTAACAACAGGTCCTGGCCCACGGGTGATAGGTGCACACCGTCCGCTCGGTACAGCCCCGCACAACCGGGGTCTGCCCAAGGGTGCAGCACCTGCCGTCCCCCCGCTTGCTGTAGCCACCGGCCGACCTGCCGGTTGACTTTCGCCAAGCCGCGTGACCACCGCCGCTGCGACTGACAAGCCGGCCGGGGAATAATGTCCAACCAGACAATCAACACTTCCGGCCAAGTCTCCCAAAGTGCCTTGATGTCTCGCTGCACCGCTCGAATGAGCTGCCTGCAAGTCCAATTGGAGAGGTCGTTACCACCTAAATGTAGCAACACCCCCGCTGCTCGCCGCCGCCGGTCCATCTGTCGCCGCATCCAAGGGAGAAGCTGCCACCACCGCATACCACGCTCTCCCATCCAGAGCAACTGGATGTTGCGGGTCGCCAGTCCCAGATGCAGTCCCAACGGGCGCAGCACGGCTCTCCTCTCCGCCCAGTACACGAACGAGTGTCCGATGATCCACCAATCCTCCGTCGGCCCAGCTCCAGCACCGCCGGGCCTGGGGTCCGAACCCGGAAGCCACCCTGAAACAGGAAACAAAGCATTAAGAACCCCCCCCCCCGCACCCCTACCCCACCCTCATCAGAACCAGCTCATACTCGGTCCGGGCGGACATAACCTTCAAAAGCCTCCGACCGCCATCTACCGATCTGTTGAATCACCTCACCCCCAACCCCACTGCCGCCGCGCTGGTGGCCGCCCCAATCCGGAAGGAATGGGATGCATACTGCCACTCAGCACAGCCCAAGTGCCGCAGGGCCAAGCGCATCACCGCCGTAAATTGGAACTGCGTGACCGGATTCCCGTCCGCATGACAAAACACGAAACCCTCCACATTAGGCCGCCGGCGCATATAGTCCGCTAAATTACGCACCGGGCAAGAACGAAGCCCAGGAAGAGCCCGCAACAGCACTTCCCTCCCCGCACCGCGTTGATCGGTCTTGGAGCGCACTAGAAAGATGCGCACCGACGTTTCCTGAATTTCCACGTGCTGCACCTCCAGGCCATCCCCCCGCCTGACTTAGGGACTAACTCACTAACCCAAAACGCCCCGAAGAAAGCCGTAACGAATAACGCCCGAAACAGCAGCGCTTCGAATTCAGAAGCCGCCACCTCCTCCAACACCACCCACATACGCGCCAGCAAGTCGTGAGATATGGGACGGCGCCAGTCACGAACCGGCGGCCGTTCTTTCATCCAACCGGCTAACAGCCGCTTCACCAAAAAGGACGAACTAGGGCTGCCCCATCCCGCCGCCCTGCTGAAAAAGGAGAAACCCGCCAAAGCCGCCCTCACGGACGTCCGAGACCACCCACGCTCTTTAGCCCACACTATGAATGACCCGAACAACCGCGCATCACCTCTATCCCCCCTGCCATCCGTGCTCCCATAAAAATTCCTGAACCCTGGCATACCCGCGCTCATACGCCGCCCACGTACCTGGAGTTACTGAGGACCGTAGCAAATGAATCACTCCGGCGTCCCAACCCTCCAAAGGTGCTCTGGCACCACCGCCGAGGACTCGTCCGCTCCGGGGGCCAGGGCTCGAAACTGCGCCCACTGAAATCGGGACAAAGCATCAGCTATGGCATTCTGCGCTCCCGGCACGTGCCGTGCCCGCGCCGTAACGTTGAGACGCAAACAGGCTAGCACGAATAACCGCATTAACGCCACAACCCGAGGACATTTAGGCGACTGTCGATTAATCACCTGTACCACCGCGGCATTGTCACACCAAAAGACCACTTTCTTATCCTGGAGCCTATCCGGCCACAACCAGAATGCCACCACTATCGGGAACAACTCGAGGAAGGTCACGTTTCGGGTCAGCCCAGACTCCTTCCACAATGGCGGCCAGGCCGCCGCACACCACGACCCTTGGCAGTATAGCCCCATTCCAAAAGCGCCCGCCGCATCCGAGAACAACTGCAGGTCAGCGCTCGACAGCTCCAGAGCCTGTACCAAAGCGCAGCCATTAAAATCCGCGAGGAAGGACTCCCACACCCGCATATCCTCCCTCATCCCCGACGTCACGCGGATATGATGATGCAAGCGCCGCGCACCCCCCATGGCTAAGGACAGACTACGCGCAAAAGGCCTCCCCATAGCAATCACCCGGCAAGCAAAATTCAAATGACCCACCAACGACTGCAGATCCTTCAGGGTCACTTTAGAGGCCGAACCCACCGCCGCCACCAAAGCCCGAAGCCTTTCCACTTTTTCCAACGGCAAACGCACCACGAATTCCTCTGAATCTATTTCGATCCCTAGAAAAGAAAGGCGCGTCACCAGCCCGAGCGTCTTCTCCCCCGCCAGCGGAACCCCAAACTCAGCAGCCATCTCCTGGAAGGCTCCCAACAAGGAAGCACAGGTCGCCGACTGCGGAGGCCCAACAAAAAAGAAATCATCTAAGTAGTGCACTACAGACTCACACCCCGCCCGCTGTACGAGCACCCAATGTAGGAAGGAGCTAAAGGCCTCAAAGTAGGAACAGGAGATAGCACAACCCATGGGCAGACACTTATCGTAATAACACCGGCCATCGAACTGGAATCCTAGCAGCGGAAACGCTGACGGGTGCATCGGAAGCAGCCGGAAAGCAGATTCGATGTCCACCTTTGCCATCCGTGCTCCTTTGCCACAGTTGCGCACCAGCTCTAAAGCCTCGTCGAACAAAGCATAGCGCATGGAACACAGCTCCCACGGGATGTGGTCATTCACCAACTCCCCAGGCGGAAAGGACAAATTGTGGATCAGACGGTAACTGCCATGGGCCTTCTTCGGGATGACCCCCAAAGGTGACACGATGAAAGGCGAAAAGGGGGGATGGGCAAAGGGGCCAGCCACTCGTCCCAAAGCACATTCCGCCGCAATCTTACTGCGCGCCACCTCCGCCAGACTCCGCACCGAGCTAGCATTACCACCCCACACTTCCGCCACCCTCCCCCGAAACGGAACCCGAAATTCTTCCGCGAAACCCAACCATAGCAGTCGCGCCCTTGTGCCGTGCCCCGAGCCTGCATATCTCTCCAACCACGGCCGCAACACCTGAAGTTTAATGGGGGTAGGCGCCAAACCCCCATTCCCTCCATCACTTACCCCCCCCAGGCGCCCCGGCCACCGCCTTCCGACTACACTTCGTCGCCGCGTGACCCGCCCCACAGAGGGAGCACGCGTGCCGGAACTTGCAGTCCGGAAAGGGGCAGGACGATTTATTAAAACGCCAGCATACGTCTCCTCCCGGCCCACTGTTAGGCGACCCCGGCTGCGCCCCCGCTGCCCGAAAGGGCCGCAGAGGCACCACCGGAGCCTGTCCACCCGCTTTATTAAACCCCCCCGCACCACTTGTATTGCTGCGTTTTGCCGACATCTGCGTCAGCCAGAGATTAATATCCTTCATCCCCCAGGACAACTGCCTATTTTCTTCCATCATATCCCGGAACTCCTCATCATAATTTAGCCACGCCCAGCCCTCGTGCGCCTGTGACGCTGCCAGGATGGCGTCCGCGTAAGCCAACAACTCTCCATACTTACTCGGGTCCGCATGCCCACACACACTCGCCAAACGCAAGGACGCGCGAGTCCAATTCAAAGTATTGCGGGAAACCTTCCGCACCCTCCCCGCCTTCTCGTCATCCTTGCGCTTTTACTTACTCTCCCCCGAGCACTTCCTCCCCTCCAGAAGCTGGAAAATATCAATATACCGGCGTTTCAGTATGCGCCGTCTCAACTTGCGTGGCACCCCCTCCCACAATTCCGCGCAACGCACCATCAAGGACACCGACCCCTCACCCGCTCCCTTCCCCGTCCCCGAACCATTCGACGAACTCGCCGACGACGAGGAGGATGAGGAAGACGAGCTCCGTCTACAACGATGCCTGTGCTTACGCTTTGCCTTAACCTTGCCCCCCCCGGAGCTGCCTCCCCCCTTCCCCCAATGCCCCACCCCCATCAACCGCCCCCCCCCCTGTGATCCCCCCGGAATCACCATCCGCTCCACGCTCGCCAGCCACTGGCAGCGCCCCGGAGGCGCTGGGCTGCTGTGCACCCTGGGCCATCGCCCGACTGCTGGACGCCGCACCGGCTACCGCCGCACCTCTCTCTGGTACCTGCCAAGAAAAAGAAGAAACCCCACCAGAAGGACCCGCTCCATTCTGCCCATCCCCCCAGCCCATCCCACCCCCGAGCGGCCAGGCTGACGTACCGAGACCCCCTGTGGCCCAGCTGGCCCCTCCCCATGCAGGCGGCACCCCCCTTCCCGGGAACCCCACCCCACTCCAAACCCCCCACCCGAACCCATTGGGTCCCATCCCGAGGGACTGCCCAGCTATTGAGGGCCAACCCAGCCATCCCTGCCCGCCCAGGCCTCCCGGGGCCACCGCGCCCGCCCCTTGAGGACTGATTGGAACTCCCAGTGCCAGTTCCACCCCTCCTAGCTGCCCCAGCAATCTATCACTGCCCACCTGGCTCCCCCCCACCCCTCCAGCCCCTACTGATCCCAAGCCAACCGGCCCCTGGCCCCCGGCTACCCCATCCACACCCCCCTCCCCCCCAAACCAGAAGCCCTGCTCTCTAACCCCCCACGGCCCTTCCTACTGCCCCTCCCCCGCAGCCTCGACGTCCCCCTGGCCACCCGAGCAGGCTGCACAACAGCCCTGGCCCCAGAGGACTCCGTGACCCCCCTGGACTGGCCCCTTAACCCCTGGGCGCTACCTCCACGGCCCTTGCCCCTCTGCCCCAAGCCCTTTGCCGCGCGCACCATGTTCACCCGCGCTACCGGCCCCCCCCCTCCCAACACCACCCTCTGAACAGTACCTAAGGGGCTGCAGGAATGAGTCCCGACCTGCTACTTTTGTCTCGGAAGGACCCTGGCAGACACTCAGCTCCCAGCGCCCAGACTCCTAGCACCCGGCCCAACCCAGGCGCCTCTGCAGCACAGGGTAGGTGTCTGCAATCCCCCCCACCACCCCCTGCTGACTCCCTGCAATTCTGGAGACCCTACAGCTCACCGTTCTTCTTCCGGTTTTTTTTTTTTGCAAATAGGTATGCCCCCAGACCCGACCCCCACACCCCCGCTCACCAGAATCACACCGCCCGCGGTCCCGATGCCGCCAACGCCAAGCCACGAGCCGCCGGAGGAAAGAAGAACGCTGCCGTCCCTGCCGAGGAGCCGCGCCGAAAAGGCCTGACCACGCGGCTCCTCGGCAGACCCTCAACCTCTCCACCAATGGCCTCGCTCCCAGGCCTACCCGGGAGCGATTCCTCTGTGTCCTTAGCCCCCCCCCCCGACTCCCCTGCCACGTGCCGAAGGCCAAGGCCGGGCCCAGGCCCAGGTTACTGGCGGCCGCGGGGACCCGGCCCGCGGCCTGGCACATATTCACACGACATACAGGTATGTTTTGTGGTTCAATTAACTGTCACATCCTTGAAGACACAAAATTGTTTATAATTTATATTCATTTATATACAATCTTATATATGTATGTTCATTGGTCTGATCATTACTTTTTATTTGTGATATGCAGATTTAATTTATTTATGTATTTATATTCATAGGTTTTGCTTATTTTATAATATGAGTTTATCTTATTTATTATTTTAATAAGTTTTATGGTTATTTATATTAAGCAACCTTTATATACATTGTGGTTCAATCAACTGTCACAACCTTGAAGACACAAAATTATTACAATTTATATTTGTTTTTATATATATATTTTTATACATGTCTGTTCATTGTTCTATTCAATATTTTTTATTTGTGATATGCTTTTTGCTTGTTCACAATGACCATTATAATTTATTTATGTATTTATATTTACAGGCTGTGCTTGATTTATAATATGAGTTTATCTTATTTATTATTTTAATAGTTTATATTAAGCAACCTATTTATACATATTTTTTATGTATTTATTGATATTTCTAAGTTTATTGACCAGTTCTTTTAAGGTAGTTTATCCTTGTTATGTGGTTTTTCAGCTCTGTTTATTGGCTGTACTGTTTTTTATACTTTTGTGTTTGATGTTCATATTGGCGTTTTTAGTGATATGTGCCCTGTTCATTCATGCTCCCAATGGGACAACTCATTGTTTATTATTTTCATTTTAAATGTTTGCTTTTATATTTATATATCTTATGTATTTTAGCCATCATTTTCCCCTGAGGAAGGCTTTTGCGAAACACGGCCAGTGTCGGGCCGGTGGCTGGAGTTGAATAAAGAAATAAAGGTTTTTGTTTCACGTCTTTCCATTGCATCCCACGGTTCTTACTGGGTTCCTCTTTCTTTTGGACATGAAATAATTCTGTATGCTCTTATCTTTGTTTTTCTTCTATTTAGGAAGAGTGTTGAAGGTTCCTGCGCTGTCTCCATCAGCATACTCATTATTATTGAGACGCTTTTTAAAGAAATCTTGTTTTGTATGTTGTATGAATGGTGTATGATAGTAGTTTTTTGTAGATTTGGTAATGGATTCCCAGTGGTAGTTTTGGTGTTTTTGAAATAGTATAAGTGAAATTGGTGGTAAGGTTAGGTGGCTGTGGGACCTGTGATGTAAGCGTCTGCTATTCCCTATAGTGATTTTTCACTATGTGTGGGTTTTAGCCATCCTGAGGTCCTTTCAGCCTTAGTGATTTGTTGATAATTTTGTTATGTAATAGTTAAAATAGGTTGGTGAATGAAACTTTGTTGTGCGGAGCTTGTTGGTAGTGTGTGGAATAGTGTTGCTCCGAGATAGCTTACTATTTTGATTACCAGAAGTAGGCCATGTCAGACAAATCTGATCAATTTCATTGACTGAGTGGCCTGAGTTAGATCAGGGAAGAAGGCTACATATGGTGTACTTAGATTTCAAGCAAAATAGAGGCAATGTCAACTGCACACCAACAATCACAATAACGAGCTGAAGGGATGAATTAAAGGATACAGAGATAAAAAGTCTTTCAAAAAGACAACATATATATATAATACTAAAACTAGCTAGATGTTCATAAAATATATTTATTAATATCAGACAAACAGCATTAATACAACAGCATTGCGTAACATATATAAACTAGAGCCAGCCCTCATGGAGAATTGACGGAGGCTCATCTGCCTCTGACTGTGAGAAAAGAAAACTTTTGGGTTTTTTATTTGCCTGAGCATAGTAACATAGGGGTATGTTTACTAAACCGTCTTAACGTCGCAGCGGTGGTATTATCGCGCGATAAGGGACGTTATCGCGTGATTTATCACACGATAACATCACTTATCGCGCGATAACGCAGCGGCGGCATTAAGGCACACTAACGCTGTGAAATCCTGATCTGAAGGGTGGAGTAAGGCTTTCCAGAGGGTGGAGAGAAGGGGTCAATGGGTGGAGAGTGGGCGGGGAGAGGCTCCAGGCACACTAATGCTGTGAAATTCGGGTCTGAACACTAACGCCAGTGAAACCCTCGCGTTAGGCACATTTGCAGGAAAGAGAAACCATGTAAGTCAGCAATGTGCAGCAAAGGCAGGGAAACCCAGAAAAGTGATAGTTGTGATACATGTGCAGGGACCAAAAAGGCAAATAAACATATAAAAGGACCAGAACCATATCTAAAATCCCAATAACCAAGCTGGCCAATAGTGATATTAATTATAAACATAAAGCAACACTACTGACAGAGCGCATAAATTAAGATATCATGTTTGGAAGGGTTTATTCTCTGTCCCCCTACAAAGTGAATGATCCCACATTGAAATAGCGCTGATCAGGGTCTCTCATTTAGATTGGGCAGGTTTGTTATGGCTTGCACATGTGCAGCAACAGCAGATTGGGCACGTAGGAAAGGGCAACTGTACTGATCCTGTAAATGGGATACAGGGGGCTGCAGGCGGCACATGCTGTGGTCCAGCTGGGGCACAGTGCGGGCTAGGCAGATGCCTAGGTGGCACATAGGAATGCCAAAACTGTAAAGCAGCAAGACAGCAACTGACGAGGATCCAACATGGGCATGAGTGTGTGTCCCACAGTGTCACAGGGGAGATTAACCAGCAGGTACCCCCAAGGGCACATAACATTGGCAGGCAGTGCGGGGGGGGGGGGGGAGTGCGTATGTCCATGTAGGCACCCCTACCCGAGAACCCACACCATAGGCAGCTGCCTACCAGCATACTGGATGGCCTGGGACTGCGCACCACCAGCACCACTGGCATAATGGCATGGCAGCATGGTGGTGGAGGGGTGCTGGTGGCGGAGGGGGCAGTGGCATCTGCCCACAGCAGATCATGGCCTAGCCCTGTTTAGGTGGGTGCCATGCACTGCAATAGACAGGTTCTGTCTGATGAACAGTCATGGTATTCCCAGGGAATGAACTGCCCCTCTGTCAACAGTGTAGTGCAGTACACACAGTCAGTGTGTTCAGGCACAGAAGGTCACAGGTTCAAGTCCCAGTTGTGGCTCCTGCCAACCATTTCCCCATATTTTACCCAGTACTAAACCATGGTAATAAAGACGGAACCTTTATTGCAGATAAATTAAACATGCCTGAAACACCTATATTTTTCCCTACAGAGCACAGACACCATAAACATGTGCAATCCCTAGAGCAGAGTTTCCCAACTGCTGTCCTGGAGGGCTAAACACCATTCAGGTTTCATGCTGTCCCTAATAAATATGCCTGTGCTGCATTAGTATGCGCCGCCCCCATTGTATGCGAATGTATCTCATATTCATTAGGGACAGCATGAAAACCTGAACAGTGTTTGGCCCACTAGGACGGGAGTTGGGAACCTCTGCCCTAGAGCAGCGGCCAACAGGGGTATAAACACCCACACCCACACCCACAGGCTCCACTATCCAAAGCCTCATGGAGAGTCAGGCTGTTGGGCCCTGCACGCAGCAGCATCTCCCAATACTAGCACTTGCATACCTTAGCAATGCCGCCCTAAACTTGGGAATACATTAGACATATATCAAAAGGTTGCTATGATTAATGGCAGATAACAATTCCTAAGTTAAGCACAATTTGCTGATAGAGCTGCATCATAGCAACCTTTCTGATATCTGTGGAGTGTGTTTCAGTTCTGGTTTCTGACAGTGTTTACTGTAAGTTTGGGTTACTCCTTTCCCAGCACTATATACCACTTACCCTCGGGATGCCCGCTAATCCCGTGGGCCAGGGAACCACCTTACCTTCTCTGTCTGGAATTCCAGGGGAACAAACACACACACACTCGCATATAAGTAGTATGTAAGTTTTATTCCATAGGTTAGAGGGGCTGTCTGTCTTTTATACATGAACAAAAACATATACATACGTGAACAACTCATCCCCTGAGGCCCACCACAGCTTATCAGTAACTTCACAGATGTTAGTCGTTTCCTTGTAGAACAATCAATTTGTGCTTACCACAGCACATTCCTTTCCATATATCGATATGTACAGGATTTTCCCCTATCATTTACCACACTGGGGAGTGACCCCAACAGTATTGCGTACCATAGCCATGTCTGCACTGTGCCCAGGACTGGTGTGGTGGCCAAGGCTGCCAAAAGCCTCTATATTTGCACAATGCTGGCATAGGTGTGGGAGTGTGTGTCTGTCCAGTGTGTTGTGGCTGCCTACACCTTACTCAGCCCACACTGCTTGCACTGTTTCCAGTGTTAGCCTGCCAATGTGCATAATGAGGAGCAAGGTACTGTGGGTATGGCGCGGACAGGGTGGCCTGGGCAGGATGCAACTGCACAGGGCATAGGGCAATGGCTGGGACATTGTAGTGCCCGGCCACCACCTGTACGGATAGGGTGACCACAGCATGTCCAGCTGGGAAGTCACTCTCACCCTGACTGAGCAGTGACCATGGCATGGCTAGGTTCCCCCATAGTGCTATACAGTATTTTTTCCAAATGATATTTATGGGTTCTATTTTATGGTGCCCAATCACTGACTTACCTGCTTGGTGTGTGCGCTCACGTCTCATTTTTGGGTGCACACAGTTCCTCCAGGAACATGCACTATGTACAAGCTAGCAGATTGTCTGTAGTTAGGATGTGTATGGCTAGAACGCCTTGCAGAGTGCAGCGGCTGGAGACTCACTGTGCTCGCTGCTGGAGAATCTCAGATAGTGGTGGGGGGCAGCTGAGCATTTCCAGGCTTACTGTCTGCCATTGCCTTATGGAGGCGTACAGATCTGCATTGACTGCCCTGTAGGGTGCCCGTTCCCCAGCAGGACTGGGGTTGATGGTCCCCTCTACTGCCACCATTGCAGGGATATAGAATGTGGATCTGTTGGTGGGAGATCCTGTTCCCCACACTGAGCCCCAGAGGGCGGATTGGGTGGTGCTACATAATCCGCTTATGGGTCTAAACACCCCCCTTCACTTAAATCATGTGACCATGGCACCCACAGGGTATGCACTATTCTATGTGCATCATCATCCACAAGGGCTACACGTGACTGGGAAATACAGATGGACACAGATGTATCCTAGGTGTGTCTGCAAGGACTACCTATCACACACTGGCACTGATGGCAACCTGCAGCATAGCCTATCTCTGCTAAGCCAGGTGCTGCGGACCTGGTGCTGGGTGCCCCACCTCGCCCTCAGGGTGAGCACAGTACCCGCACAATGTGACGGTCTGTAGCTACTCTGTGCGGTCAGTTCCCCCTACCAGGCCGAGGTGCTGTGGGGGTGCATACCCTATCTTGTGATCATCTGTAGACTGCTGATCTGCATGTGCAGTGCATCATGGGTACAGGTGGGTTAACCCTATCCTGGTAACCACAGCAGACAGTTTGTGTGGTGACCTGTAGTCCTTCTGTAGCCAGCCAGGGGCTTGTTAGTAGCTATAGAGATGTAGCCCACTGGTTACTTCACTGACTGTGGAAACAGAGGTCATGGGTTTGATCCCACAGTGGTGTTATTTGATAGCGCTGTCTGAGGCATTTTCTTTTTTAATTTAAATTAGTGCTGCCAGCAAAAACACCCTCACAGTGCTGTAACCTTAAGGTGCATCATAAGGCGCCCTATAAAGCGCCCTTTAAGGCGCCTTATAAGGTGCCCTTTAGGGAACTTTATAAGGTGCCTTGGCGGACAGTGCACTTTATAATGTGCCCTCTGGAGTGCCTTATAGGGTGCCTTATGCGGCACCTTAGGTTATGCACTGTGAGGGTGTGTTTGCTAGCAGCACTAATTTAAATTAAAAAGAAAATGCCTCAGACAGCACTGATTTAAAGTAAAGGGTAATGCCTCAGACAGCCTTACTCATTAAGCCCATTGGGGGATAAAACTCATGACCTCTCTTTCAGCAGTCATTGCATTAACCAGTGTGCTACACCTTTATTGATGTGAATGCAGGTCAGCACGCGAAGTTAAGGTTAACGCGCGGTAACGTGCACGGCTCCCTCTATCGTGCGATAATGGACACAGCGCACTTTATCGCGCGATAACCCGCGATTGCTACCTTAAGACCGGAACGCCCACTCCTTATATGGCATCCTTCACATTATTGCTGCAACTAGCGCCGGGAACATTAAGACAGTTTAGTAAACATATCCCATAGTATATGACGGCAGATAAACACCAGTATGGTCCATCTAGTCTGCCCAGTAAAGTGGCTAGAGTAGTTGTAACCGCTGCTCTGTGCAGGTCACTTCCCTCTTATGCCTTTGTTTAGGGTTGTACTCGTCACTTTGTGCAGCTCACCACCCCCCCCCCCCTCTATTTGTTGAAGTATAAAAGATATTTAAGTTTGTTTTGATTTCATCCTCTTGCTATAAAGGGATCTGCTGTGTCTGTCCTATGCAACTTTGAAGTCTGTCACTTATTTGCCCCCATCACCTCCATCGAGAGGGCATTCTAAGCATACACCACCCTTTCAGTGAAAAAGCATTTCCTGACATTGCTTTTAAGTTTACTTCCTTGCAGATTCATTTTATGCCCTCTAGTTTCACAGCTTCCCCTTCCTTGTAAAAGGTTTGGTTGTCCATTAATACCCTTTAAGTATTTAAAGGTCTGCATCATATCTCCTCTGTCCCTCCTCTCCTCTAAAGTATACATATTTAGGTATTCAAGTGTCTTCTCACATGTCTTCTGATGCAGGTTCCAAATCTACCTTGTTCTTCTTACATTTTCACAAAAGTTTAAAATCTTGGTATTTTAATATTTAACTAAGCAAAATTCGCTCTTGTTTACTGCAGGTTGTAATTTGTGTTTCTCATGAAATTTTTCATGTTTTTTTTTTTGTTAACTGCACTTAACCACTGGGTCTGGGATTGTAGTGGTACTTAAGCATGTATTAGATTAGATTAGATTATTTTGGTCGCCTTCCTCTGAACCATTTCAAATCTTTTCATATCCTTTGTGAGATATGGTCTCCAGAACTGAACACAAAACTGAAACCTCTAGTAACCTTTCAGCTATGTTTTTGATTTGGACAGTAGTCACATCTACCTCTTCAATTAATAAAATTGCCCTGAAATGAAAATGTATAAAGACAAAACAAAAAATTATTAAAATGAAATAAATTTAATTGAAAAAAATCTGCAAATGCAAACGAAACAGGAAACAAAATGAAAGAACACTTTTTGTGTGCCCACTGCCCACCCCTAGAAAATATACTATATTGGTATCAACAGTATTCAAAGGGTCTGGAGATCAAACACAATCAGTACACATGTGCAAGGCATCCTGCACATGGGAACCATAGCATCAGGAATCACTCCCATGGTTCACTGTATAGAGCACCCCACTTCATTATCATCTGATATCTACAGCATAGGAGGGGGTTTACATCCACCCACCCATCCATCCATGGAGGGTCTCCCATATACTCTCCTACCAAGAGAAGATCTAGGAGAACACCACATGGCTATTACAAATCCTAAACAACTTCCAGACTGAGTACCCCAGTTGTCATGAAAACAACATCCCATCAGACCAAAGAAAATCACAAGAGCTCCCAAGGTCCATGGTGTGTCTCAGTCATAGGACAAGGAGACCATGAAAGACATATTAATCAGAGAGCTTAGCAGCAAAGACCAACATTCCATGCTAAAAGCATTAGGTAGCTGCTCACAATTGGTAGGCTTGAGCTACATCCTGCCTTGGTCAGGGTGAGAGGCCACTGGTCCATAGGAACATATCCTATGGCAACAGCATGGCCCCCCCCACCCCCCGATTCATGTATGAACTGCTAAATGCTCCCCCATGCAGGGGAGTCAGGGTCATATGGAACTTTTGCTGCTGCATCGTCATATAGCCATTATGTGCACCACCTAATTTGCATGCCCCACCCCATACTCTACTTTGCTGGCTCCAACTCTGGCTATGAAGCCAGTACTAACTGTAGCACAGAACACAGGCCCTATGTCCTGATACCTCCACAGCACCCAACGCCAGCAGCCCTCTGACAACTATCCATTGCATATGCAGACATTAACAGCAGTCCATCAGGACATCTGTTGATGTTCAGGGTCTAAGCAAGGATTGAAGGCACCCTAGGTAGGCAGTCCATTCTGTTGTCCACCCCGTGGCCTCCCACCCCCATTGCCACCTCTGCTGCCCCTCTCCAGGGCCTGAAGTGGTAGTAATGGCTCCCGAGCCGCGATGCAGCGCTTACCATTACACTCCGGAGCTGTGTCGCAGTTCCTTTCTTTTACGAAGTGCTGTTTCTGTCGCCCTCCAGAAGTTGCATTGGAGGAGAGTGAAAATGGAACTTTGTGATAAAAAGGAACTGCGATGTAGTGTCGGTGTGTATTGGTGAGCATTGTGTCACAGTTTGGGAGCCATTGTCATCACTGCAGGCCCTGGAGAGAGGGGTGGTTTGGTGTCTAGCACGCAACTAGTGTGCTCACCCCAGCTGTGCACCTGACTCTCTCCACCCATCTCCACCTTTACCCCACCTATTTTACCATGGTCACCTTAGGACCATGCAATCCTTGTTACCGTGTGGCTCAAACATGTGTTAACCCTGCGCTAAAACCCACACTACTAGCTAACGCACTTTAGTAAACATGTCCCTTCATTAGCATAGTTGAAATTCAAACACAAGAAGAAGCCCATCTCCTATATCAGGTTGACAGCTTAGTTACAAACACAAGGCAGTTTAATTTGAACATAAGGGAGGCCAGTTTTCATAAGAATGCTTGTCTAATGAAACACTAAGGGGGCTATTTTAAAAGAGCTATTTGTGCTTTGGATATATGCAAATAGGCATACAGACATCCAAATCACAGAGTTGTCTCCGGAGGCATTTTAGGAGCTGGCTCCCGAAACATCCCTGGTGCAAGGATGTCAAAACTGTGAAGGGGGCATTGAAGAGACATGTCTCGGGCATTCCAAGAACATGAATGTCATAGCCCAATTTCAGAAATGTCTTTCACATCCTGAGCTGTGTCAAAGTTATAAGTGCTCCACTCATGAATAGGCATCGGAAAAGTGCTCATTTTGCCAGCCAAGCATCCGGAGGATATAGAGAAGGAGGTACATTCATATCCCCTATATTTTCTATGTTGACAACGAACACTGATAGGGAATGGGGTTTCTTGTTTTCATTTTGCCATGCCAATGGATGTCCTCATATGCAAAGTTGAATGTGACAGATGTCCCCACCTAAAGTTTTTGTAGCGGGGACATCTGGAAGTCCCAGATTGCACTTGGATGCCCTTTCTAACATGCCACTATAAAAAGAAAAAAACCCACGCAGAATTCCAAAACTCTAACACATACAAACTGAACATAAAAAGTGAAGAAATCTGCTTATGTTTTTTTCCCCGTTTATTGCATGCCATATCCCTTGCCTCGCTGCCCAAGCTCTGTCCCTAGAGCAAATAAAGGTGGTCAGCCCAGCTATAAGCTCCTGCATGCTAGCGGCACACCATCATTGCCAGAACACACCTAAGGAGCAGGACTTGGGGTGCACCTTTGAGTACGTCCTGGCTGAGTGGGGCCATGACCTCTTTGTGTGCTTTTTTACTTACTCTTAGCCTCTCTGTAAGAAATTGGGCCCCAATTGAGTTGATTTATTTCTGAAATCGTCTCGATTTGAGCAATTTCACCGATACCGTAAAAATTGGGAAAAGGGGAGTCCCTCTTTCAATCTGGGGGGATGGGCACTATCATATTGTAAAATAGTGTTTCTATCTGTAGGCTTATTATACACCGTCGTCTCCCATTGATCCCATTGACTGGGCATCAAAATGGCAGATGAAATTTAATGTGGAGAAGTGCAAGGTTATGCACCTAGGGAAGAACAACCCAAACTATGGTTACACGATGCAAGGTTCCACATTAGGAACCACCACCCAAGAAAAAGATTTAGGCGTCCTTGTGGATACCATGTTAAAACCCTCGGCCCAGTGTGCAGCGGCGGCCAAGAGAGCAAATAGAATGCTAGGTATGATAAGGAAAGGAATGGAAAATAAAACAAAAGATATTATAATGCCTCTATATCGTTCCATGGTGAGACCGCACCTTGAATATTGTGTGCAATTCTGGTCGCCATATCTTAAAAAGGATATAGCAATTTTAGAAAAGGTTCAGAGAAGAGCCACCAAAATGGTAAAGGGGATGGAAGGCTACTCCTATGAAGAAAGGCTAAAAAGGTTGGGGCTCTTTAACCTGGAAAAGAGACGGCTGAGGGGAGATATGATAGAAGTCTATAAATTAATGAACGGAGTGGAACGGGTAAACGTAGATCGATTGTTTACCTTATCAGAATATAGAAAGACTAGGGGACATGCAATGAAGCTACAGGGTAAACTATTTAAGACTAATAAAAGAAAATATTTTTTCACTCAACGTGTAATCAAACTCTGGAATTTGTTACCGGAGGATGTAGTAAAGGCTGTTAGTGTAGCTGGGTTTAAAAAAGGTTTGGACAAGTTCCTGGAGGAAAGGTCCATAAACCATTATTAAGAAGGGACCCAGGATATCAATGCTTGAACCAATACAAGCATTGTGGAACCTGTGTCCCTTGGGGAAACTGCTAGGTACGTATGACCTAGATTGGCCACTGTTGGAAACAGAATACTGGGCTTGATGGACCTTGGTCTGACCCAGTATGGCATATCTTATGTTCTTATGTTCTTATCAACTCCCTTGGTAATGTACACGTCTAAATAAGCTATATTGCTTTGACTATATTCATAAGTAAATTGAATGTGTGAATCACAGCTATTTAGCCATACGATAAATTCATTCAGTTGTTGCTCCGTGCCCTGCCATAACAAAAAGACATCATCGATATATCGATGCCAGGCTTTAATCTGTTTTCCTCGTGGAGCCTTAGGCATCCAAGCCCATTTTGAGACTATGTTCTTTGATTGTGAGAAGCAAATGTTTCAGATCATCTTCACTTTCAGCCAGTAATGTGGTATTATCAGCATAGCAAAGGTTGTTGATGAGTTTTCCACCAGTCTTCACACCTCTGTTGTCTTCATACAATCCTGCTTCTCTGATGATTTGTTCTGCATATAAATTAAACAGGAGGAAAGTATGCAGCCTTGTCTTACACCTTTGCTTATTTTAAACCATTCTGTTTCTCTTTGTTCCGTGCGAATTGTTGCTTCTTGATTAATGTACAGATTGTGCAAGAGAACGATCAGGTGTTCTGGTATACCAATGCTTCTTAATGTGGCCCAGAGTTTCTCATGGTTTGCACAGTCAAAAGCCTTGCTATAGTCGAAAAAGCACAAATAGATATCCTTTTGGTATTCTTTAGTCTTTTCAAGGATCATGATTACCTTAGCCTTCTTGACTTCTCAATGACTGAGGAATCATGGTGTGAAAGGGAGAGCAGAGGATCCAATAGTATGCCTAGTGAGCAAATAAACTCTTTAAATGGAAAATCCACACCTATTTGTGGCTGAAACAAAGGAACAGAGTTGGCTCGAGTGCCAGAAGGACGTGCATTTCAAGGGGTTGAGGACCAACTTGTTAGAGGTAATCCAGTCTTTAATGGGTTTAGGTACTGAGAACAACCCAGCTGGGACTCCGGATCCCAGGTAGCAATAGAAAAAAGCAGCTGAATGTCATCCACATAAAAATAGGAGGAAACCCCTATGCCTTGTATCAAGAAGGCATGATTCCCTTAGCTGACCCAAGTTGTCGAAAGAGAGGAAAGGAAGCGAGAGAAACATATTGCGTATTTTTCTTGCATACGGGGGCATGTTTACTAAATGGCACTACCAGGGTAGCATAGGGTTAGAATGCGCTTTCAGCACCATGCTAAAAAGAGGCATAAGGCAATGCCCCCTTATGGATGGCACCAATTGCACCAGCAGTTCATTTGCCACATTAGAGTGTGGCTTTCCTGTGCTAACTGCAGGGGGATAGATGTACGCAACCCACCCCCCCGCCCCCCCCCCCTTACAGTTAACTAGAAGCCCCATGCTGGTAACATGGCCCACACATGCATTGCCGGTGGGGTTTTAGTAAACATACCCCATGGTCTTTTCCTTTGTTAAAGCATCAGTCTTTTAGAAGTATTTAATGAAGGCAAATAATTTGACTTATAGCAACTTTACTAAACTAACAAGTGTCATGGTTTATCCAGTCATTAGTGATGTTCACAGACAAACAAAAATTTGATTTGTTTTTGGAATTTTCAGAATTTTTCCCAATTTTTCAGTCTTTTTTTCAGTTTACCTCACATATTCAGTTTAATAAAACATTTTTAAAAAGTAATGTGTACAAATTTATTTAGGTACATTAATTGTAGGTTTTTCAACAATACTTAATATGAGATTTGCTGAGCTCTGTATTTAATTCTGTGATCACAGTATGAAGTGATCAAAATAGGAATATTCATCTGTTTATATTTTTCACCTGCTGTGTGAAGGGGTAATTTTTTAACATCTGCGACTGTTGAAAAATAACAATTCTTTAGCTTAGTTATTTTTTCAGCGAAATGAGCCCACAAAGGTAAAAGGATACTATGGGGGGGGGGGGGGGAGTAAGGAGGAGTTCCTCATGGGAGGAGGAAGAGGGAAACCATTGAGGACTGGGGAAGAGAGTTGAGATGCTTGATAGAGAAGGGAGAAAAGATAGGGTTCTCTGATGGGGAAAGGGAGAGGAGGTGTGACTAACGGTGTGAGATGTATTTGTAAAGTTATTTTTATTGCATACAAAATAACACCTAATATATAGGTATTTTGTTTTTGTATCTAATACCTTTAGCTTAAGGTGAGCTCATGAACTAAACAGACACTAATGAATGCATATCACTACTGGTCATCTACCCCATTAGACATGAACGATGAGCAGTCTAGATTTTCTATGACCCACCTGGGAGACTGCTGAGTTGGGAAGGTAAATGTACTTCCTTTCTGAGACTTCCTGTGTTTAGGTGTTGATGGTGGTCCAGGGGCAAAAACCATATCTATTCTGAAAAAAAAAATCACACATCATGAAACCACAAAAATATATAATACATATTAAATCACGGGACCATTTTCTTTTCTTCATTTAACAATGCTGGTATAGTTAAAACTAAACCAATAAAATGGACTGGGGGGCATAACTTTCAAAAGCATTTCTGTGGGGAAAACAGCATTTTGCCAACAGAAATGGGGAGTACTTTTGCAACAGTTACAATATGAGACTATGGGGCATGTTTACTAAAGTCCGCAAATTTGCGTGCCGCAAAATAGCGCACGGCAACGCGCCACTGAAACGCGCATAAACGCGTTTAAACGCCCCGCACACGTGCGTGTCACCCCGCACAGGTACGCGGCACACCAACGGGCCCCGTACAAGTGCGGGCCCGCAAATGTCCGATAGAGGCGTGGAACGGCTAAAGGAGGGCGGAGGAAGGCTCCGGAGGGGCGGAGGGACGGGGTCAATGGGTGGAGAGTGGGAGGGGAGAGGGTCCCCGCACAGTATCGGGCCCAAATTTGCATGTAAAAACTAGAAAGCATTTAAAGGGAAGAGAAACCATTTCCGTCAGCAATGTACAGGAAAACCGGGGAAACCAGCAAAACGTGAGCAGTGTGATACATGTGCACAGCACAAAAGTGCACATAAAAATAGGAAATGACCACAACAGAACTATTAAAAATAGTAATTCAGCTGGGGAACAGTGATAGTGATGGGCAAATACAGAAAACACACCCAACAAAGCTCCAGAAAAAAGAAATGAATTTTGGAAGGGTTTACGGAGCGGAGACTCTTCCAAACAACATGTCCTGTTGTGGAGCTGTCCTGGGAGTGTTTGCTATGATTGCCCATTAATATCACTGTTGCCCAGCGTGGTGATATTGTTTCCCCCAGTTCCCGTGGTCATTTCCGTGGTTGATGTGCACGTTTGTCACCAGACAGGGTGCATATGCCCACAGTAAAATTGCGTAGAGCAGGGTTTGTGACTCCATCCTGCCAGGCTTACTACCTCCAGGGGCTGCACTGTCTCTGTGGCCATAGTGTGGTGCAGCGGACAAAGTCAGTACCTCGAGGGTCAGAGGTTCAAAGCCCAGCTGGGGCACTTGCCAGCCCAGTCCCTATATTTTACCCACCACTAAACACAGATAGCGCAGACACCCCTGTATTGCAGGTGACATAAGCATGGGGAAAACACCCATATTTTACCCACCAACGCACACACACCACAACAATGGGCATTACCCACAGCCAAGTACCCCAAATGCAGTCCCGTACTGCCACATTCCAATCAGGTCACCTGCTTTTTATGGGAGGAGCTCATGCCAGCATGTTGGCGGACGAGTACATGTGTTGCAGGGGGCAGTGGCTGCTAGCGACAGAAGACAGAGGCCTAGCTAGCCATGTGCAGGCTGCCACCATCCACTGCAACAGACTGCAACAGACAGGCCCTGCCGGATCCACAGTCATGGACATGCCAGGGAATCCACCCAATCTGTGGCTACACAGTGGTGCAGTGCACGCAGACACTACATGCAAGAGCAGAAGGTCACAGGTTCAAAGCCCAACTGGGGCAACTGCCAATCTTGCCCACATATTTTTCCCCCAAGTAAACAGTGATAGTAAGGGCACACCTTTCCTGGCTTGGACATATGCAATGGCAATACGTCTATCTTTTACCCCACTGAGCAAAGACACCATGAACAGGGCCAGTACCCAGAGCAGAATCACCCAAATGCAGTCCTGGTGGGGCACACACCAGTCAGGTTCCATGATGCCACTCATACAAATGCCTGTGCTGTATATCTATGCACCACACCCATGGTATGTAGATGTAGCTCATGCATATCCATGAGGGACAGCAGGAAAACCAGAACAGTGTGATGCAAACCTGGACTGGAGTTGGGAATCTGTGCCGTAAAGCAGCAGCCATCAAGGACAGACACACCACACCCACAGGCCTCATTGGCCAATGTCTCCTGGAGAGGCAGACCATTGGACCCTGCATGCATCTCCCAAAACTAGCACTTGCATAACTTACCAATGTCACCCTACACCTGAGGTATATGGTACACAGCTCTGAGACGTTTGCTAGGAGCACAGGCAGCTAGATATCCATACGTTACACACATACTGCTAGTTGACCCCATCCGAACAATCTGTTAGGTGTTTGCGGTGCGTGCTCCAGGCCTGGCCTCTGATGATGTTTACCACCCTGGGGAGTGACCCCCAGCTGTACTGTGTACCATATCCATGCCTTGCCGTGCTCAGGACCGGTTTGGTGGGCAAGGCTAATTACTTCCTCAATAGTAGCACCATGATGGCATAGGTGTGGAAGTGTGTGTCTGGCTATACAGTGGGTGTTGGCTGAAAGCCCCTTCCACAGCCCACACTGCCAGCACTGTTGCCAGTATTGGCCTGCCAATGTGCATAATGAGGTGCAAGGTACCATGGGTATAGCCAGGACAGGGTAGCCTGGCCAGGATGCATCTGCACCGGGCATAGGGCACTGGCAGGGACATTGTAGTGTCCGGCCACCACCTACACAGACAGGGTGGCCAAAGCATGTCCTTCTGGGAGATCACGCTCACCCTGACTGTGCAGTGACCACAGCATGGCTAGGCACCCCCATAGTGCTATACAGTATTTCTCTCATGTGTTAGATATGGGTTTCTATTTGGGGCCCAGTCACTGATTTATCTGCTTGCTGTGTATGCTGGCAGACCAGTTCTGGGTGCATGTGTCTCCATTGGGAACATGCACTATGGACTAACCAGCAGACTGCTTGTAGCTGGTATGTGTCTTGCTGGAATGGCTTGCAGGGTGCAGTGGCTGTTGGCTTGCTGCAGGGGAATATTTGGTGGTGGGGTGCAGCTTACCTTATCCTGGTCCTATGTCTGTCTGCTATTGTGTGTGGGGTGGGGGTGGTGTTCATTCTTCAGCAGGACTGGGGTTGATGTTGCCCTCTACTGCCACCTTTGCAGGGAGGTACAGTGTGGATCTCTTGATGGGGGACCATGTTTGCTGCTGCTGGGGGGGGGGGAAAGCCTTGGTGGGGGTTCCCAGGGGGTGCTGATCCTGACTGGGACATCTAAGGTGTTTGTGCAGAAATCTAGCTATCTTACACATTAACACTGCTTTGAAACTCCCACTTGGCCTCCATCAGCCATGGAAGGTGTTGTGGACCTGGTCCTGGGCGCCTCATTGCACACTCAGGGTGAGCACAGAACCCACATGATGTAACGGTGTGTAGCTACTCTGTGCCAGTAAAACACCCGGTCAGTGCCCCCTACCAGGCCGAGGTGCTGTGTGGGTGCACCCGGTCACTCCCCCCAACAGGGCCGAGGTGCTGTGGGGGTGCATTACCCATCTTGTGTCCATCTGTGGACAGCTAATTTGCATGTGCAGTGCATCATGGGTACGTGTGGCCTAACCCTATCCTGTTTTACACCGGCAGACTGTCTGTGAGGTGACGTGCAGGCTATCTGCAGCCAGCCAGGGGCTTGCTTACAGCTATGGAGTTGTAGCCCAATGGTTACATCACTCCCTGTGCAGCCAGAGGACATGGGTTCAAACCCACAGTGGGGTTCTGTGATAGGGGTGTCCACAGCATCTTTTTAATTTACTGTACATATGTTGCTGCCAGCAATAACACCCTGAGCGTACTGTACCCATAAGGTGCCTCTGAGGGCGCTTTATGGGGCGCCGTATACGGCACTTTATGGTTGCCATCCATATAGGGTGCACTATACATTATCCTGTGTCGCAACATACATGCTGCCCTATAGGGGACATTCTAGGGTGCCTTGGCGGACGGTGCACTGTCACATGTGCCTTATGGGCTGCCTTATGTTAACATGCTGTGAGCGTGCGTTTTCTAGTTGTTATCACAAAATAAAATTAGTGGGCCTACTACAGCACTCCACAACATAAAACATACTGCCTCTGTTAGTCTTTTTCAATGGGCATTGCAAGGGATTGAACCCCTGGTCCCTGCACCACTGGTCAGTGTCACAACCATTGTGCTGTGGCTCTGTTCCTGTGCTTGAACAGCAGCGCGCAGCCTTGTAGCCATTGGCGCGCCGTCTTGTGGCACACAAAATTAGCAGTGCGCCGCCTTCTGCCGCGTAACATTAACAGCGCGCCGCCTTATGCCGCCCAACATGGGCATGCCCCTTAAAATAATGCCTCAGCCAGCTGTCTTCAATGGGCACTGTGGTGAATTGAACCCATGATGCCTGCATGAGTGGTCAGTGTCTTAACCATTGTGCTATGGCTCCATTCCTGCTATTTGCACATCAGCGCGCCACTTATCCCTCCGACTATTGGGCTGCCCCCTCACACATCAGCGCGACGCCTTCTGCCCACAGGCTCGCCGCCTTCTGTTGCCCCATTTTATCAGCGCGCCGCCATCTGCCGCCCACAATGAACAGTGCGCCGCCTCATGCCGTATAAAAAAAGAGTGCGCCGCCTTCTGCCGCCCATAATCAATATACCTCCTACACCACTTTTGCCCATAAAAGTTGATGCCTCAGCTGGTCTTTTTCATTGAGGGCAATGGGGGTTTGAACCCCTGGCCCCTGCACCATAGGTCAGTGTCTTCACCGTTGTACTACGGCTCTGTTGTTTGGTTATGCAGCAGCGCCCCACTTATCCTTCCCACGCGCTAAAGTGGGCCCCGCACATTTGTGCGACGCACACACGTACGGTCCGTTTTTTTTCTTTTTTCTGCCTGGCCCGCCCACTCCTTATATGGCACCAGCACACTAACGGGAACCCGCACAGCAACGGTGTTTAGTAAACATGCCCCTATATGGAGTCAGACGCCTCGAGCCACATTTACTGTGCGACTAAAAGAGTAGAGTGATTTAGTGCAGTGTGTTGGGTGGAGAAATGGATGTAGTGTGTTTATGAGCATCTGACTGTGTGAAAGTGAATGACTGGTTGCTGTGATTTAGTTATTATATTTTTTTATATCGCTAAATCAGTGAATCAAAGCAGTTTACAAGGAACAAAAATTATACAAATAACATGTCTAATATTACAGACCCTTAACAGTCAAAAGAAGTAACTAGAACTCTTCCTCGACTCCCTGAGTCCTTCTCCATCAAGCATTCCTCCTCCCCACCCCCCAATATCCTTTTACCTTTGTGGGCCCATTTCACTGAAAAAATAACTACAGTTCAAAAGTTGTTATTTTTCAGCAGCTGTAGATGTTAAAAAATTACCCCTTCACACAGCAGGTGAAAATTGAAGGGCCCACTGGCCTGAATGGGAGGTTATTCTAGAATTCCAATCCCTGGTGGTCAAGTGGGCACAATCCTAATTCAGCCAAAGGCAGGTCTAACATATTTTAAAAAGCTTCTCCTCCCTAAAGACCCATCCTTTATATACATAATTCTGAGGATCTACTCCATGGGCCACCTCTCCGGGATTCCTAACTTACATGGTCCGGAAAGCAATGGGGATGGGAGTGATCTCCACTCGCTCCTGCCCTAGCATCTGCCTCTGCAGCAATGCATGGCCTGAATACCGGTGGTAGTTCTGCAGTATGAAATCTTTGCATGGTTGCCCTCATGTAGTGGGTATCAGTGCCTACACTTTCATATTCTTTTCCTTTGGTCTTCCAGACAATGCCAGTGCGGCTTTACCCCTCCTCTGGAACTTTGGGGTCTCCCTGCCACAGATTTTTTTATTTATTGATTGATTTAACATTACAATCTTATTGTCTCCGAAGCTATGTTTGGGACTGCCAACACTAAGGGGCATGTTTACTAAACATTCCTAACGTGCGGGGCCGCGGTAGTGTGCGTGTGCCATATAAGGAGTGGGCGGTTCAGGCAGAAAGAAGAAAAAAACCCTACCGTACGTGTGCGCGTCGCGCTAATTTGCGGGGCCCACATTAGCGCGTGGGAAGGCTAAGTGGGGCGCTGCTGAGCACATATCAGAACAGAGCTGTAACACAACGGTGAACACACTAACCAATGGTGCAGGGGCCACAGGTTCAATCCCCCATTGTGTGCAACAAAAAGGCCAGCTGAGGCAACACCTTGAATGTGTAAAAGTGGTTCAGGAGGCAAAGTACTTTTGGACGGCATAAGGCGGCACACTGTTCCTTTTGTATGGCATAAGGCGGCGCACTGTACTATCTGGGCGGCACAAGGCGGCGCACTGTTCTTTTTGGGCGGCACAAGGCGGCGCACTGTTCATTTTGGGCGGCACAAGGCGGCGCACTAATTGTGGGCAGCAGGAGGTGGCGCGCTGATGGGCATAAGGCGGCGCGCTGATGCCAAAGCAAAGGAACACAGCCACAGCACAATGGTTAAGACACTGACCAATGGTGCAGGGACCAGGGGTTCGATCCCTCACAATGCCCAGTGAAAAAGGCTAGCTGAGGCAGTATGTTATATGTTGTGGAGTGCTGTAGGAGGCTTTCTAATTTTATTTTGTGATAACTACTAGCAAACGCACTCTCACAGCATATTAATATAAGGCGGCCCATAAGGCACATGTTACAGTGCACCGTCCGCCAAGGCACCCTAGAATGTCCCCTATAGGGCAGCATGTATATTGCGACACAGGATAATGTATAGTGCACCCTATATGCCTGGCAACCGTAACGTGCCCTATAGGGCGCCCCATAAAGCACCCTCAGAGGCACCTTATGGGTACAGTACGCTGAGGGTGGTATTGCTGGCAGCAACATATGTACAGTAAATTAAAATAAATCTGTGGACACCCCTATCATATAACCCCACTGTGGGTTTGAACCCATGACATCTGGCTGCACAGGCAGTGACATAACCATTGGGCTATAGCTCTATAGCTGTAAGCAACCCCTGGCTGGCTGCAGATAGCCTGTACGTCACCTCACTGACAGTCTGCTGTTGTGAACCACCCGTAACCATGATGCACTGCACATGCAAATCAGCTGTCTACGATTGAACACAGGATGGGAAATGCACCCCTAAAGCTCCCCGGCCTGGTAGGGGGAAGTGTCCGTGTGCACCCACACAGCACCTCGGCCTGGTAGGGTGTCCTGAGTGGGTGGACAAACGGCAAAGAGTAGCTAAACACCATCATTGTGTGCGGTTACTGTGCTCACCCTGAGTGTGAGATGTTGCGCCCAGGACCAGGTCCACAACACCAGGCATGGCCGAATGTGGACATGTCAGAGCTCCAAAGCAGCAATAACCTGTGGAATAGGTAGGTGCTGCATAAACATTTTGGAGATCTCTGTCTGGCTCAGTTAGTGGGGACCCCCACCCCCATGTGGATAAAACAGGGCTTCCCCTCAACAGATCCCCACCCCGATGGCAGTAGATTGGACCATCAACCCCAGTCCTGCTAGGGAACAGACACCCTACAGGGCAGTCCAAGCAGCTCCACACACATCCATAACACAATATCAGACAGACATTAGGCCTGAATATTCAAAGATGCACCCTGCCACTATCTAATATTCACCTGCAGCAAGCCATCAGCCACTGCACCCTGCAAGGCACTCCATCACAACACATATCAGCTGTGAACAGTCTGCTGGCTGGTCCTGATGGACATGCATGCACCCACAACTGGGGTGGCAGCACACACAGACAGATAAGTCCATGAAGAGGCCCCCACAGGACACACATACATATCACATGGGAGAATCACAATATAGCACTATGGGGGTGCCTAGCCATGCTGCTGTCACTGCACACTCAGGGTGAGAGTGATCCCCCAGCAGCACATACAGAGGTCACCCTGTCTGTGTAGGTGGTGGCCGGGCACTACCATGCCCCTGCCAGTGCCCTATGCCCTGTGCAGCTGCATCCTGGTCAGTCCACTCTGTCTGAGATATACCCATGGTCCCTTGCTACTCATTATGCACATTGGCAGGCCAATACTGGCAACAGTGTTGGCAGTGTGGGCTGTGGAAGGGGCATGCAGCCAACACCCACTGTATAGACAGACACACAATTCCACACCTATGCCATCATGGTGCTACTATTGAGGAAGTAATTAGCCTTGCCCACCAAACCGGTGCTGGGCACGGCAAGGCATGGATATGCTACGCAGTACTGCTGGGGGTCACTCCCCAGGGTGGTAAACACCGTCAGAGGCAAGGGCTGGAGCACGCACCGCAAACACCAAACAGATTGTTCGGATGGCGTCAACTAGCAGTATGTGCGTATCGTATGGATATCTATCTGCCAGTACTCCTAGCAAGCGTCTCAGAGCTGTGTACCGTATACCTCAGGTGTAGGGTTCCATTGCTAGGGTATGCAGGTGCTAGTATTGGGAGATGCACGCAGGGTCCAATGTTCTGCCTCTCCAGGAGACATTGGCCAATGGGGCCTGTGGGTGTGGGTGTGGGTGTGTCTGCCCCTGTTGGCTGCTGCTTTACGGCAGAGATTCCCAACTCCAGTCCAGGTGTGCATCACACTGATCGGGTTTACCTGCTGTTCCTCATGAATATGCATGAGCTACATCTACATGCCATGGGGGGGGGTGCATAGATATACAGCACAGGCATTTGTATGAGTGGCAGCATGGACCCTGACTGGTGTGTGGCCCACCAGGACTGCATTTGGGAGATTCTGCTCTAGGTACTGCCCCTGTACATGGTGTCTGTGCTCAGTGGGGTAAAAGATAGACGTAGTACCATTGCATATGTCCTTGCCACAAAAGGTTTGTCCTTACTATCACTGTGTAGCTGGGAGAAAAAATATGTGGGAAGGATTGGTGGCAGCCCCAGCTGGGCTTTGAACCTGTGACCTTCTGTTCTTGTATGCACTGTCTGTGTGCACTGCACCACCTTGTAGCCACAGATTGGCTGGATTCCCTGGAACATCCATGCCTGTGGATCTGGCAGGGCCTGTGTGTTGCAGTGGACTGTGCCAGCCTGCACATGGCTTGGCCTCTGTCCTCTGTGGCTAGCTGCCACTGCCCCCTGCACCACATGTACTCGTGCGCCAACATGCTGGCATGAGCTTCTCTCAGAAAAAGCAGATGACCTGATTGCAATGTGGCAGTACGGGACTGCATTTGGGGGACTTGGCTGTAGGTATGCCCATTGTTGTGGTGTGTGTGCGGTAACATATGGGTGTTTCCCCCATGCTTATGTTCCCTGCAATACAGGGGTGTCTGCTCTATCTTTGTTTAGTGGTGGGTAAAATATATGGATGGGGCTGGCAAGTGCCCCAGCTGGGATTTGAACCTCTGGCCTTCTAGTCCTAGAGGTCATGGCTATGTCCTCTGCACCACACTATGGCCACAGAGACAGTGCAGCCCCTGGAGGTAGTAAACCTGGCAGGATGGAGTCACAAACCCTGCTGTATGCATTTTTACTGTGGGCTCCTTCACCCTGTGTGGTGACAAACGTGCAAATAAAACCCGGGAATGACCACAGAACAAAGGGGGAAAACATATACCCAAGCTGGGCAACAGTGATATTAATGGGCAACCCTAGATAACACTCCCAGGACAGCTCCAGAAAAAGGGTAATGTTTTTTGGACGAGTCTCCGCTCCGTACACCTTTCCATAAATCATTTCCTTTTTTTTTGGAGCTTTCCTGGGTGTGTTATCTAGTTTTTCCCATCACTATAACTGTTCCCCAACTGAATTACTATTTTTCATATTTTTGTGGTGGTCATTTTCTATTTATAATTGCACTTTTGTGCTGTGCACATGTATCACACTGCTCACGTTTTGCAGGTTTCCCCGGTTTTGCTGTACATTGCTGACGTAAATGGTTTCTCTTCCCTTTAAATGCATTCTAACGCGAGTGATTCACTCGCGCTATTTTTCTTTGGAAATTCAGCCCCGATAATGTGCGGGGCGCCTCTCCCCTCCCCTTCCCCGCCCATTAACCCCTTCTCTCCGCCCCTCCGGGGCCTTCCTCTGCCCTCCGTTAGCCTTTCCACGCCTCTATCGGACATTTGCGGGCACGTACTTGTGCGGCACCCGTTACTGTGACGCGCAAGTGTGCGGGGCTTCATCGCACGTTTGCGGGGTGTTTAAGCGCTCTTAAGTACCACTTTTAGTGCGCTATTTTGCGGCGCGCTAATTAGCGGTTTTTAGTAAACATGCCCCTAAGTCCTTTGTGACATCCTGCGTAACACTACAAAATACAGATGAACGTTTAGGGGGCGATATTCAAAACCATTCTAGCAGATCAGATATGCAAGTTCTTGACTGTGAGCTTGTGCTATCTGGAAAAGCAAAAATTCAGTACTAGAATCTGGAGAATGATAGGGGCAGCGTTAGACATGCAGGGGCCCAGAGAAGATATTTGGGAAGGGGCTATCAGAGAACACCAGCTGGATGTGCCTCCTTCAGCTTTGGGAAGACTTGTAGGTCCCTGTGGCATGAAGGTACAGGGCAGTTGTCCTAATTACACCCCTTACCCAACAACAACACTGGCTGGAGGAGATCAAAGATGAGGAAGAAGGAAACAAGAAAGCATTTACAAAATTTGGTTGTTGAGATTCCTCGCACTTTTTCCTGCTTAACCGCTATTATAGAGTGCTACAACTTAATTGTCTTCTGGATACAAAGCTCATCAGATACGGCGCTATCAACATATAGTGCCTTCACCAAACTGTCTTTATGAGACACTCCATTTTACACAACATTGCTGTATGTCCCCCGAAGAAGGCGTAAGCCGAAACGCGTAGGGACCACCTTCAATAAAGCAGTCCGTTCCAAACCTGCTCTATTCTCTTGCTTCGTTTGTTCCCTTCCCCTTACACATAGAAATGGACTTTAGGCAGCTGTATTCTATAAATACACATGCAAGATCAATGGCAGGTAGAACATAAGATTTTCCATACTGGGTCAGACCAATAGTTCATCAAGCCCCTTACCCTGATTCCAACAGTGGCAAATCCAGGTCACAAGTACCTGGCAGGATCCCAAAAGACAGAAAGATTTCCCCCAGTCCACTTTAATAATCGTTTATGGACTTTTCCTCCAGGAACTTGTCCAAACCTATTTTAAACCCAGCTACACTAACAGCTTTTACTACATCCTCCAGCAAAACGTTCTAGAGCTTAATTGCACGTTGAGTGAAGAAATATTTTATCAAATCTCCCAGTGCCCGTAATTATTTGCACAGGAGAATTTTGAATAAGTTGGTAGGTCTATCTAGTCTGTCCTTCCATATCAACAGTCCTCTTTTTTCCTTTAGAGATCCTCTGTATATGTCCGATGCTTCTTTGAATTCAGATACTGTCCTCATCTCTACCACCTCCAGTGGGAGACTATTCCATGGATCCACTACTCTTTCTGTAAAGAAATATTTCTACATATCTCTCTTGAATCTATCCCCCATCACCCTCATCCCATGTCCCCTCATAGCAGAGCTTGTTTTCAATTGAAAGAGGCTCTCCTCCTGTGCATTTATGCCATGTAGGTACTTAAACATCTCAATCATATCACCTCTATCCCGCCTTTCCTCTAAGGTGTACATATTAAGATCCTTAAGTCTGTCCTCATATGCTTTATAATGAAAACCACTAACCATTTTAGTAGCCACCCTCTGTACTGACTCCAGCCTGTTTATATCCTTCTGAAGGTGCGGTCTCCAGAATTGTACACAATACTCCAAATGAGGTCGAACCAAAGACTTGCAAACAATACTCCAAATGAGGTCGCACCAAAGACCAATACTCCAAATGAGGTCGCACCAAAGACTTTTACCTCCTTTCTTCTGCTGGCCATTCCTCTCCCTATGCACCCAAGCATCCTTCTAGCTTTTGCTGTCGCCTTTTCTACCCGTTTAGCTACTTTAAGATCATCAGACACAATCATCCCTAGGTCCAGCTCATCTTTAGTGGACAAAAGTACTTCACCCCCTGTATTATATTGCTCCCTTGGATTGCTGCAGCCCAAATGCATGACCTTACATTTTTTAACATTAAACCCAGCTGCCAAATTCTAGACCATTCTTCATTAGCTAGACCCCTCCTCATTTTATCTACACCTTCCTAGGTGTCTTCTCTATTGCAGATTTTGGTATCATCCGCAAAGAAGCAAACCTTACCCGACAGCCCTTCTGCTATATCACTAACAAAGATGTTAAAATGAATCGGACCAAGAACAGATCCCTGGGGCACACCATTGGTAACCTCCTTCTCCTCTGAGTGAGCTCCATTTGTCACCTCCCATTCAACCAATTTCCAACCCAAGCAGTAACTTTAGGATCCATCCCTAGAGTGCTCAGTTTGTTTATAAGTCGTCTGTGAGGAACGGTGCCAAAGGCTTTCCTGAAATCTAAATATACCACAATAATGTCCAAGACTGTTTGTAAATGGTAACATCCAAAAAATTAATCATTTTATCATGAATATGGGCTGTAAATGTAATATTTGATTTTACAGTGTTCAGCCAAGATATGAAATTGGTGCAATGATTCCCTCACTTGGTTTGCAGCTTGTCATGCTATGAGGGCTTGTGTGCATCAGTGATGCTGAGAGCTAAACTATCGGTAGTTTACTACTGGCAGGTTCTCCCAAGATGGACAGGTCTCAGCTGAGGTGCCAGACCAAGACAAAACACCCATCTGGGCAGCAGCAGAATGGGATAATGTTGACGGCGGAGGATCACATTTCTGTGACAACGGCAATAACACCAAACTTAAACTGCACAGAGGAAAGGCCCGGCAATCTACTTCTGTATCTTGCCATGAAAACCCAATGGATAGTTACAACAAAACAAATTGCGCTATAGTGCTGGAAGATGAGACCCCCAGGTCAGAAGGCACTCAACTAGCTACTGGGGAGGAGCTGAAGACTTTTCAGAGTAAAGCCAGCATTTATGATGTGGTTGGATCAAAGCCCTCGGGACATCTTACTGCTGATGTAGCTGGGCATGAAATGAGAGTCAGAAGCTGTAAAGATGTCTTACATGGAAGGTACGAAGCATGAACCAAGGGAAGTTGGAGATGGTTAAGAATAAAATGGAACATGTAGAACTTGATCTGTTGGGTGTCAGTGAACTGAAATGGACTGGCATCGGGCACTTTGCATCAGATGATCACATGGTCTACTATGCTGGAAATAAAAGACAAAGAAGAAATGGTGTTGCATTTATAATAAAGAAGAAACTTGCAAGAACTGTAATGAAATACAATGCAGTCAGCGAACGCTTAATCTCTGTTCATCTACGAGGAATGCCTATCAACACAACTATAATTCAAGTATATGCCCCAGCAACAGCTGCAGAAGAGAATGAAATTGAATAGTTCTATGAACAAGTACAACCTGAAATTGACAGAACATGCAAACAGGATATCCTGGTAGTCATGGGTGACTAGAACGCAAAGGTTGGCAACAAAGAAGAAGGCAAAGTAGTTGGATAATATGAATTTGGCAACAGAAATGAAGCTGGAGAAAGACTGATAGAATTCTGCAAGACCAATGATCTATTCATCTCAAACACCTTCTTCCAGCAACACAAGCGGCACCTGTACACATGGACTTCACCCAATGGATTGTATAAAAATCAAATTGACTACATCTGTGGAAGTCAACGATGGAAAAGCTCTGTAACATCAACAAAAACAAAACCTGGAGCTGACTGTGGTACAGATCATCAACTACTAGTATGCAAACTCAAGCTAAAGTTGAAAAAGAGCAAACCACTCATGAATGCAGCAAAATATGACCTTGAGAATATACCACTGGAATTTAAAGACTGCCTGCAAAATCGATTTGCTGCTTTAGATACAAATGACAGATCTCCAGAAGAGTTATGGAATGACATCAAGAAGGTTGTGTTAGAAGAAAGCGAGAAGTCTCTAGAAAAGGTGAAAAAGCAAAAACGGCCAAAATGGATGACGGAAGAAACTGAAAATTGCCCAGAAACACAGGGCAGCTATAGCCAGAGGAGAAAGAAAGACAATCACAGAACAACAGAGATTTCCAATGTGTAACAAGACAGGACAAGGAAAAGTACTACAATGATGCATGCAAGGAAATAGAAGCAGAAACTATTAGAGGAAGAACAAGATCGGCTTTCCTAAAACTACAAGAGTTAAAGAAAAAGTTCCAGCCTCGAACTGGAATGTCACAAGATGCTCAAGATTCTATGGTGAATGATACTGGGAAGATCAAGAAAAGGTGGAAGGAATATACAGAGTTTTTATATGATAAAGATCAAGTGGACCAACAGCCGTTTCAACCTGTACCTTATGATCTGGAACCATTGGTGATGAAAGAAGTAGTTGAAGCAGCATTGAAAGCCTTATCAAAGAACAAAGCACCAGGCATTGATAGCATTCCCATAGAAGTATTACAGCAATCTGATGCAGCTGTTACCGTACTTACAAGGCTCTGCCAAGGTGCAATCCAATCATAGCAAGCTCAAAGTCCTAAACTTCAAAAACACTGACTTCAATAAAATGGCCGAGTACCTAAAGGAGGAGCTGACAGGGTGGAAGCGGATAAGGGAAGTGGAATTGCAATGGGCTAAACTAAAAGGGGCAATAAAAGGGGCAACAGATAAATATGTAAGAAAAGTAAATAAAAACAAGAGGAGAAGGAAACCTATTTGGTTTATCAAAGAAGTGGCTGCTCAAATAAGGGCAAAAAACACAGCTTCCGCAAAATTCAAAAGCTTGCCAACAGAAGAACTCAGAAATGAATACAGGATCAAACTCAAGGAGACAAAAAGAGAAATAAGGATAGCAAAATCAAAGGCAGAGGAAAAGATGGCTAAAGATGTTAAGTGCGGCGACAAAATTTTCTTCAGGTATATTCAGGAAAGGAAGAAGATCAGAGGTGGAATTGCAGGACTCAGAAGTGCTGGAAACGGACTCGTGGAAAATGACATTGATAAAGCGAAATTACTAAACAAATACTTCTGCTCTGTTTTTACTAAAGAAAATCCTGGAGAAGGACCACCTGTGACTCCCAAATATAACAATGGGAATGAGGTAGATACCACACCGTTCAGAGAGGATGAGGTTTTAGAACAACTTGCAAAACGGAAAGTGGACAAGGCCATGGGACTGGATGGGATACATCCCAAGATACTGAAAGAGCTCAGAGAGGTTCTTGCAGGGCCGTTAAAGGATGTTTTCAACAGATCCTTGGAAACAGGCGAGATTCCTCAGGACTGGAGAATGACTGACGTCGTACCTCTACACAAAAGTGGTGACAGGGAAGAAGTGTCAAACTACAGGCCCATGAGCCTTACCTCGGTGGTGGGAAAAGTAATGGAGACACTCCTGAAAGAGCGAATAGTGAACTTTCACAAAACCAGCGGGTTACAGGATCCGAGGCAACATGGTTTTACCAACGAATGATCTTGCCAGACAAATCTCATTGAGTTCTTTGACTGGGTGACCAGAGAACTGGATCAAGGACACGCGATGGATGTCATCTACCTGGATTTCAGCAAAGCCTTTGATTCTGTCTTTCACAGGAGGCTTATCAATAAACTCAGTAGTTTGGGGATGGGTCCCAAGGTGGTAAACTGGATCAGAAATTGGTTGACTGACAGACGACAGAAGGTGATGATAAATGGAGCTCACTCGGAAGAAAGGAAGGTGATTAGCGGGGTGCCTCAGGGTTCGGTCCTAAGCCCGGCACTGTTCAATATATTTGTGAGTGATATTGCTGAAGGACTGAATGGAAAAGTCTGTTTTTTTGCAGATGACACAAAAGTTTTCAACAGAGTGGACTCCCCTGAGGGAGTGCTTAACATGAGGAGGGATCTGCAAAAGCTGGAGGAATGGTCTGATGCTTGGCAATTAAGATTTAATGCAAAGAAGTGCAGTGTCATGCACTTGGGTAGCAGAAATCCAAGGGAAATGTACACGATAGGGGGTGAGAGGTTGGTGTGCACGGAGCAGGAGAAAGACCTCGGTGTGATTATTTCTGTAGATCTCAAGGTGGCAAAACAGTGCGACAAGGCGGTTGGCAAAAGCCAGGAAGATGATGGGCTGCATTCGAAGAGGAATTACCAGAAGAAAGGAAGGGGTACTAGTACCACTGTATAAGCCTCTGGTGAGACCTCACTTGGAATACTGTGTTCAGTTTTGGCGACCGTATCTTGCAAAGGATGTAAAAAGAATGGAAGCTGTTCAGAGGAAGGCGACCAAAATGATTTGGAGCCTGCGTTGAAGCCTTATGAGGAGAGACTTGAAGACCTAAATATGTACACTTTGGAGGAGATGAGGGATAGGGAAGATATGATTAAGACCTTTAAATACTTAAAGAGAAATAATGAACAAACAAACCTCTTCCAGAGACAGGGAAGCTGTAAAACTAGAGGGCATAACATGAAGCTGCAAGTTGGTAAACTGAAAGGCAATGTCAGGAAATACTTTTTTACTGAAAGGGTGGTGGATGCTTGGAATGCCCTCCCGATGGAGGTGGTGGGGACAAACACAGTGACGGAATTCAAAGTGGCCTGGGACAGACACTGTGGATCACTTTACAGCAACAAGATTAAATCAAAATAAACTGAACCATCTAATTTCTCAACAAATAGGGGTGTCCTACATGGCGCGATCGGGGGAGGAGCGGTGTGTTCACCCCTAAACAAACAAAGAAACAAAGATATGGGGAGGGGTGAAGACATGGGGAGGGGTGCACCTGCTCCTGGTGGGTGCACCACTAAGCAAGGACATGGGTAGGGGTGCACCTACTCCCTAAAAGACATGGGAAGGGGTGCACCTACTCCTGCCATATTGCTGGGCAGACTAGATGGACCATACTGGTCTTTATCTGCCATCGTTTACTATGTTACTATGTAAGAAAAATGGAAGACAGCATCATGGCCAACTGACTGAAAAAGATCTGTGTTTATATCAATACTAAAGAAAGGTGATCCATCTGACTGTGGAAATTATCGCACAATCGCTCTGATCCCACATGCCAGCAAGATTCTACTGAAGATTATTCAAAAGAGACTACAACCATACCTGGAACAAGAACTACCTGAAGTGCAAGCAGGGTTCAGGAAAAGGCGAGGAACGAGAGAATTCATTGCTGATGTGAGATTGATCCTTGAAAAGACTAAGGAATACCAAAAGGATATCTATTTGTGCTTTATCGACTATAGCAAGGCTTTTGACTGTGTAAATCATGAGAAACTCTGGGCCAAATTAAGAAGCATGGGTATACCAGAACACCTGATCGTTCTCTTGCACAATCTGTACATTGATCAAGAAGCAACAATTCGCACGGAACAAGGAGAAACAGAATGGTTTAAAATAAGCAAAGGTGTAAGACAAGGCTGCATACTTTCCCCCTACCTGTTTAATTTATATGCAGTACAAATCATCAGAGAAGCAGGATTGTATGAAGACAACAGAGGTGTGAAGATTGGTGGAAGACTCATCAACAACCTTCGCTATGCTGATGATACCACATTACTGGCTGAAAGTGAAGATGATCTGAAACATTTGCTTCTCACAATCAAAGAACATAGTCTGAAAATGGGCCTGCACCTTGCTCTTGGCAGAATGGCTATGAAAGGCCTAGATAAGATTCTCAAGAGCAGAGATGTCTCTCTCCATACAAAGATTTGACTTGTTCAAGCCATGGTATTTTCAATAACATCATATGGATGTGAAAGCTGGACAGTGAAAAAGATAGACAGGAAGAAAATTGATGCCTTTGAATTATGGTGCTGGTGGCGAATACTGTGCATACCATGGACTGCCTGAAGAACAAATCAGTCGGTACTAGAGGAGATCAAACCTAAGCTTTCTTTAGAAGCTCAGATGACAAGACTTTGACTTTCATACTTTGGACACATCATGCGAAGAGAGAGATCATTAGAGAAAGACATCATGCTTGGCAAGATAGAAGGTCAACGCAAAAGAGAAAGGCCAGCAATGAGATGGATCGATACAATAACAGCAGCTACGGGTACCAGTCTGTCAACAATGAGCCGCCTGACTGAAAACCGAACACAATTTAGGATAGCTATCCAGAGGGTCGCCATGAACTGACTCCGACTCAACGGCACTTAACAACAACAACAATGATTCCAAGGATGATGACCACAAGAAAAAGATATCATCCAGAAACCTCCACCAAAAACAAATGTGTTGAATACATTCAGAGGAATAGATGTAGTTTTCTTCAATATCAACCATGTATAATGTGGCAATGGAAGGGGCTGCTGTGGCTCCCATAGCAATGCCACATACTTGTAAATAAAACTGCCCATCAAACAAAAAATACTTCTTAGTAAGTACCAAACGAATAAGATCCACCATAAAATATCTAGGGATACGCAAAGGAGCATATTTAAAAGCTGAATTTAAGAGCAGCATAGCTTCATGCTTATCAGTATTGGTATATAAGGCCATGACTTCTAAAGTTATCAAAAAAACATGCTCAGCTGATTCAGAATATTTCATTAACTGTTGCAAAAATTGGGAAGTATCCCTAACGTATGATTTAACTAATTGAGCTTCCTGTTTCAAAAAAACATCACAAAATTGAGATAGTGGTTCTAGAAGAGAACCCCTGCAGGAAACAGTCTACCCGGGGGAGCCGACAGTAACTGATGCACCTTAGGCACTGTATAAATGATGGGTATTTTTGGATGCTGTACACATAAAAAGATGTTTCTTTCGCAGTAATCCATCCCGCCAGGTGTGCATCCGTAACCAATGATTGTATTGTTGTTTTCAACCCCGGAGTTGGATCCTCTCTTAATAGCTGGTAATCCTGAAGTTGTGTCAACATGCCATTATAATATATATCTGAGGTCTGAACTACTATTGCTCCCCCCCTTGTCAGCACCCCTAATTACCAAATGATGGTCAGTGGCTAATTGGGATATAGCTTGTCGTTGTATCCTAGAAATGTTGGAATGATGATCCATAAAAGATGACTCTAATGTTTTAGGTCCTGTAATACCAAAGGGTATGTTTACTAAACTGCGGTATTCGCGAACAATGCGCATAATGTAACGTTAACGATCGTTTGCACGTCAGAACGCGCATAATGACGTGCGAACGATCGTTAACGTTACATTACGCGCATTAACCGTAGTTAACGATCGTAAACCCCCGCGGCACGGTAAAACACCGCAGAAGGTGGAGAGAGGGCGGAGAGAAGGGGTCAGTGGGCGGAGAGTGGGTGGGGAGAGGCTCCCCTCACACTAACGCGCTGTTTTTCTGAGCTGAATTCCAACGCGAATGAAAACCTGCCGTTAACTGCAAATGACAAGGGAGAGAAACTATTTTAGTGTCAGCAATGTACAGCCAAGGCAGGGAAACCAAAAACAAGTGATAAGTGTGATATATGTGCACAGAACAAAAGGGCACATAAACACTGAAAATGACCCCAACAAACTGGAAAAAAACAATAACCAAGCTGACCAATAGTGGTAACAATGAGAAACATCAACCCCTCCCCCTCCGAGTAAGCTCCATAGAACAGATATAAATCGTGGAAAGATCTATACTCTATCCCCAGACAAGGTGAATGAGGCCACAGTGAAATAGTGCCGCTCATGTTTTCCCCACAATTGGACAAGGTCCCTATGGCATGCACATGTCCCGCAACAGCAGGGCGGGCATGTCGGAATGGCAACTGGACAGATGCCAGAGAAGGGGATACAGAGGGCTGCAGGCGGCACATGCTGTGGTGCAGCTGGGCCACAATGTGGACTAGGGCGATTCCTAGGTGGCCCATACAAACGCTGAAACAGCGGAGCAGCCAGACAGCAACTGCTGAAGGCCCAACATGGGCACAAGTGTGTCTTCCAAAGAGTCACAGGGGAGAGTACCCAACAGCTATCACCAAGAGCATGGAACATTGGCAGGCGGAGCTGTGGGGGAGCGTGGACGTCTATGCAGGCAACCCTACCCCAGAACCCGCACCATAGTCAGCCGCCCACCTGCACACTGGATGGCCTGAGACTGTGCACCGCCAGTTCCACCAGCAGAACGGCATGTCAGCATGGTGGCTGAGGGATACTGGTGGTGGAGGGGGCAGTGGCAGCTGCCCAGAGCAGACCACGGCTTAGCCCTATGTAGGTGGGTGCCGTGCACTGCAACAGACAGGCCCTGCTGGACGAACAGTCATGGACACCCCATGGAATGTAGCACATCTGTGGCAACATGGTGGTGCAGTGCACACAGGCAGTGTGTGCAAGAGCAGAAGGTCACACGTTCAAAGCCCAGATGGGGCTCCCGCCAATCCAGTCCCCTTATTTTACCCACAACTAAACCGTGATAGTAAAGACGAACCTTTAGTGCAGAGAACAGAAGCATGGCTCAAACAACCCTATTTTACCCTACAGAGCACAGACACCAGAAACATGCACAATACCTACAGCAGAGCCCCCCAAACACAGTCCTGGAGGTCCAAACAGCATTCTGGTTCCATGCTGGCCCTGATAAAGATGTCTGTGCTTCATTTCTATGCACCTCCCCCATGGTATGCAGATGTATCTCATGCATATTCATGAGTGACAGCATGAAAACCCGAACAGTGTTTGGCACCGCAGGACTGGAGTTTGGAAACTCTGCCCTAGAGCAGCAGCCAACAGGGGCAGATACACCCGTACCCACAGGCCCCATGATCCAAAGCCTCCTGGAAATGCAGGACCTCGGGGTCTGCGTGCATCTCCCAATACGAGCACCTGCATACCTTAGTAATGGCACCCTAAACCTGGGAATATGGTACACAGCTATCTAACAGGTTGCCATGATTACTGGCAGATAGCAAGTCCTAGGTTCAATACAATCTCTGGGTGAACTGCATCAGAGCAACCTATCTGATGTCTTTGGAGTGTACTACAGGTCCTGTGTCTGACAGTGTTTACCAACCTGGGGAGGGATGGGGCGGGTGCGGGGAGGGGTTTGTCGGCTGTTCCATGTGCCCATCGGCATGGGCTGTCACAGGGCTATGGGGGCGCCAGCCACCTGCTCCATGGTGATGGCGATGTGTCCCTCCTGGACATGGGCCTGCCACACATAGCTGCTGACAGGCGCACCGTTCATGCAGCCACACAGACACGGGGAGATCTGTGTCTGTGCGGCTGTATGTGCGGGCTGCGCGTGGCTGTGGTTGTGCGTGCCCAGGCACACGCCCAGAGGCAGCACGCACTCATCATGGGGCAGGTCCTGGTGACCCTGACCATGGTGGCTGACCGGCTGCGCATGCTGGAGGAGCATGTAGCCGGTGGCGCATGTGGCCAGCCACCATGTGACGGGGGTCTCCGGGGTGTGTAGCGCACAGATGCGCATGACACACCCGCCCTGTGACAGCCCATGCCATGGCCTGCCACACACAGCAGGGACAGTGGGCGTGTCACGAACATATGTCGGCATGAGCAGCCATGTGACGGGGGGGACTGTAAATAAAGTTGTACAGTAATTTCAGCTAACTATGGTGGCCAGATGTCCCTCATTGCTATGTGTCAGCGTTGTGTGAATGACACGTGGACACCCACATGCGTGTCTGCGAGAGCTACAATGGGAGGATGCAGGGTACTGTACCCATGTCTGGGGTGGGGCGATATTGGGGCATTACATGGGGCATTGCCACACATGGCCAAACCCACCCACGTGAAACAGTGGGTATGTGGCAGCTGTGGTGGACCATGCAAGGGTATGTGAAGCAGTGGCAATGGGCACAGACCAGGGTGGATGCTGGTATGGACAACGCAAGGGGGCTAATGGACACAGAGCCGGCCAGTGCACAGGGCTAGGGGTGGACCAAGTGGCCATGGCCGCAGGGGGACAGGCTGTTTAATGGGCCTAGTGTTTGTCGTATGTTTGGAGGTGTGTATGTCTGAGGCTCAGGGGGTTCCCCAGCATTAAGGGGGACTGTTGGCAATCCTGTTTATAGACAAAAGAAGACTACACATCAAAACAGGACAGCAGTTTTGTCATGGATCCCTGATACCACATGGTCTTTCCCACCTAATCATGTCGGTGAGGAGCATCTGTTAAGGGCCAGGATATTAGGCAAAATGCCATCTTTTAGGTCCACGGGCAGAGCCTTGACCTGTAGTTGGCAGGTGGGAAAGCCTAGACGTGTGCTCCTATGTATTCTATAGTGAAGGATTCCCAATATTCACAGGGACAGGTTTAGGAAACCTTAGGCTATATGAAAGAATAGACTGGCAGTTAGACTGTCAACCAAGACGTGCCTGTGCTACGGTCTATGGCCATCAGAGGGCAGCTGTTACACTCAGTAGTGCTTTTCTATGACTGTGAGTATGCAGCCATTATTTGTAGGTCAGGAGAGACCTCACCACAAAGCCTCACTGATATGATGTAAGCTCTGAGAATCCAGTTTCTATGACCCGAATCTAAAGCTCATAGTTCCTGTATAGGTGATCGGGCTGGGCTGGCCTAGAGGCCACCGAATGACAGCGCTGGTCATGCATCACATATAGTACGCATTGCCCACATTCCTGGGGGGTGAGCAGTACAACACAAAAGCATATTACCCATTAGGTTCACACGGGCAACAGCCTCTCAGACCACCATGTGCAATGTCGTCGGTGTATTCCACTGCTAGTTTCTTGCATGCACGTAGGTCTGGGAAGATGCCTGTGTGTTTCTTAGCAACACTTCGCAGGCCCTTCCCAGGAACCTTCCATCCATTACTATGGCTGGGTCTCATCTCATTTCATTTCCTGGCTGTGGTTCATGCACAGCGTCAGGGGCAGTGTTTGAAAGCGTGGGTCCAACGGACTCCGGTGAGGTATCACACATAAAATGAAAGTCGCTTTAGTGAGAGATAGCTAAATTTGGTCAAGGCTAACACTGTTGATCTCACTTTTGCTGTTAACCTTTTGCGCCTGCATCATGAGGACGGGCCACTGTTTGCTTCCAGGGGTTCTACTTCCCATCGTACTCCTCAGCTCCCTGGCAGATGCAGTAGGCTGCCAGGGGGTGGGAAATGCCTCTTGCCAATGCATAATCCCCCAGGATAAGGGGGTGAAGGACAACTGGGTGCAGCGGGGGCTGGTAGCTTATTGCAATGCTGAAGTAGGAGTTTGGGTAAGTTAAGCTGATCTGTTTTGATCTCAGTCTAGTTGGCAGAACCCTGGTTTCCAGAGTCCTATCCTTTACAAATACGAGACGGACCACCAACAAACAAGGGCATAGCCATCCCATTCCAGTCTGAGTCCATTCATCAGCTCATTTCCGCTCCCTGCCCCACAGTACGCCATAGCTAGTCATTTTCTAGCACCACCATCGGCCTATGCCATATCCTAGCTCCCCACCACTCAGCAACATGCCAGTCCAACCCCCCCCCATGAGACCATGTACCGTTACAGCACCTCCATGGGTCCACCATTTACCAGGCCCCCGCCACAGCCCATTTCCAATCCATGCTCCCCCCCAACAGCCCATGTCCAGTCCTATCCTGGCTGCTCCACCAGCCCACTCCCAGTCCTTGCAAACCCAAATCCAATTACCGGTCCCATCCCCCCATCAACTCACCTCCAGTTCCAACCCCCCATCGCCCCATCCTATGTGTCGGACCCCCCATAACCCATTTCCAGTCCATGCCCACATCAGCCCAATGCCAGTCCTAGCCCCATCAGGCCATTTCCGGTCAGCCACCCTATAGCCCCTTGCCATCCCTACCCCCCCATCAGGCCACAGCCCAATACCATACCCCCCCCCCATCACCCACAGCCCACCTCATATCCGGCCCTAGCCCCCTCTATGGCCCATCACCAGTCCCAACCCCCCCCCACCTTGTCTCACGGGGAACGTATATGGAAACAGATGCCGGCTGCAGCTGCTAGGTAGTGTGTGCCTGCGGGTGACCACGCCACAGCAGGTGGGGCATCCCATGCTGATCACAGCTGTATCGGTGGGTACACCGGCTGGCTGCATAGGGGCACGTGATTGTCCCCTGGTGCAGACACGGGTGGGCTGTGCGTAATATGGCCCCCCACAAGCAACACAGGACACATGACATCAGCTTGGCTGTACGTACACCTATTTATTTAGCACGCCCTCGGCCACGCCTTTGGCGGGCCCTCCCACCCCGTGGTGCTGGTGGCATGGCCGGCGCAACGTTTGCTGCTGCTGCCTCCACTGGTGGTGGTGGTGGCATTGGTGGCCCCTGCAGCCCTGTTGGTGCCCCCCTGCCTGCCACTAGGAGCTCCAGGCTTGCAGCTATGGAACGCACTGAGTCTGCCAGATCATCCAGCCGTTTCGCCATCACATCCACCCGTGACGTCAACCTCGTTATGACATGTCGCATACGGTGTGACTCGTGCCTTTGCCTCCACTGCTCGTGGGCGACCACACACAGTACATGCTGCACACCTGGGGGAGGGCAGAATGGACACTGTGAGATGGGGACCCACCTGCCAGCTGTACATAGGCATACACACACTGATGCGCCTGGCCACTGACCCTCGGCATCCCTCTGTGCCACCTGGGAGTGCGCCCGCATCTCCCCAATGACCCCTGCAATTGCCGACATTGCCTCCTGCCTCTCCTGATGTGCATCAGCTGCAGACACTTCTGATGGTGTTCCAGCCACTGCTTGCTGTTGGCCCTGCCCGCCGTCCTCCTCCAGGGGTGGGGCTTGACCCCCTGCTTGCACCAATGTGGCCCCCATCAGTGACGCCTCTGGTAAAGCATCCTCAAAGCCCCCAGGCCCTGGGTCAGTGTGTTCGCTCACCTCCTCTGGCCCCTCAATGGATGGTATGTTACCTGTAGGGCGCAATTAGACATGGGTTAGGTAGGGCATGGCTGCCTGTTCGCCCCCAACACACCCTTGGAACGCGTCACCCCCTGGATCCCCATCGCCAAGGTACTGCCCCTCCACCCCCTAGCCCACCCCTGCAGACGTGTGTGTATGGTCCCCCACCAGTACAGCTCACTCTGACCTACCGGCACTTGGGTGCGCCATGTCCAATGCAGGGGGCAAGCCATGTATGTAAATGGGCCTGAGCCAGTCCGCCAGATGCTGCTCGAGCTCCGTCAGCCTGGCCATCTGTACTGGGCCTCCTCCAGTGCCCTGTGCTGCACATCGCTCTCTGTCCAGCTCCGTCCTGATGTTTCTCTTGATATCGCAATATCTCTTCCTAAGGCTTTCTGTGTTACGGTGGGGTCCCCCTGCTGCTGCCACTGCTGTCTGTACCTCAGCCCATGCCCTGTTGCATGTTTCACTGGTCGTGGTTGAGCTCTGCCAACTGAAGAGCACCTCATAATGCTCTAGGATGCTAGCCAGGAGTAGCTCATTTTCCTCCTGGCTGAACCTCATTGCCCTTTTTCTGGCCTCCTCGGCCACAGGGTTCCTACAGCGCTTCTGGCATGTTCCAACAGTGGCCTGTTGGCTGGGGTGTGGTTGAGCCCCAGATGGCCCTGGCCTCTCGCTGTCCTCTGTGCCAGCAGGTGTGAACACTGGTGTCTCTGCGCTGTGTCCCTCTGCAGACCTCTGGTTCACTGCATCACTGTCCGCCATGCTGTGGTTGGGTCTGTGTTCTGAGGTGTATGGCAGTATCTACCTGCCATATTTGTATGTGTCTCGTGGGCGTGTGTCTACGAGTGTGATGCCGCGCGTTACAACGCACGCTATGTCACACGCAACACCACGCTGGCGTGTTGGACATTCGTTACTCTAGCTTGCACGTAGCTTTGTGTACATTTTCCCCTATCATCCTTTGATATCAGCAAGGTCGGGGGACACGGCAGGTTATGCGCACTCATTGGGGTCCATCGTGAATCCTACTAGAAGCACACACGTCGCTCCTGCAGTCAGTGTGTACTGTGTACGTGCGTGTTGTCACGCAAGTTGGAGGATCGTGTACTGTCTCGCAAACGGGATATCGCACATACACGGCACGCTACGTCAACGCACGTGGCTGCGCGTCTGGCGTTTCACTCAGGTCTGGTTCTATGGGTGAGGTACGCCATGTAGAGTGCCGTATATTTGCACCATGCTGCTACAGGAGGCCATGCACGCCCTTACCACACTGGCATCCAACGTGTAGCTATGGGTTGGTTCATTCCGGTGATGCGCGCGTTCCCGCATGCGCTGCATCATTCTTGTGCCTTGCTGCATTGTTGTGGGTTCGCGCGTCTCCACGCGCGCTGCGCCATTCCTGGCTCATCAGGTGCGTCTTGTTTATCCTAATTTGGACCCCACCCCACACCCTATTTCCCAGCAACCTGTCCTCCATTCCATGTCTATCTTGGCTCAAACTGTGAATGCAGGGTGTGCGGTGGTTGCGTTACTGGAGCTGGCTGGCCTATGCGTTCCAGGGGAGGGAGATGATGTCCCTGGGGCTGCAGCACTGGGCATGGGTGCTATCCTGCTGCAACTCCAGCCTGTAGCTGTGGGGGTTCCACAAGCGGGTGTGGGGGACAAACGGCGCCGTAGGCGTGCTGAGGCACGGCCCCGCCTGCAACGCCTCTACAGGCCCAGACCCATGCTCCAGGACATGAGAGAAGACCAGGTGATCTCCCTCTACCGGCTGGACACAGGGGCCATTAGGGAGCTCTACAAGGCTCTTAGACCTGACCTTGAGCCCCTGACTACCCTTTCACATGCTATACCAGGATTGGTAAAGCTCCTGGCTGCCCTACATTTCTTTGCCTCTGGCTGTTTCCAATATTCAGTGGCCGCAGTGGGTGGGATGAGTAGGCCAACATTCTCTCGCTGTCTCCACCAGGTACTGCGGGCCATGGTCAGCCGGGTTGGGAATTACATTGCAATTCCCAACAGTAGGCAACATTGGGTGGCCCTGGGACAGGCATTCCAGCAGATCGCAGGGATACCATACGTGATGGGAGCAATAGATTGCACACATGTTGCCCTGGTCCCACCCCGCGACAGGGAGGTTGTGTACCGCAACCGCAAACACTTCCATTCCCTGAATGTGCAGGTGGTTTGTGATGCACGTATGCGGATTCTGAATGTGGTTCCACAGTTCCCAGGGTCTGCCCATGACTCCTATATCCTGCAGCACTCGGCACTGTTCGGCCAGTTTGAGGCCAGACAATATGAGGACTACATCCTGCTGGGTAGGTATACACCATATCTTACGTGAGCCTACCTTATATGGTTCGCGGGGTGCCATTGTCACATGTGTCCTCTGCATGCCTGGCATTTTGGTGGTATCTTCTGGTGCAACCTATTGGGGGCCTGACACTACATCACGCCCTGTCACCGGGACTGTGGTCACATACCTCTGTGCGCTGCCACACATCTCTCTGCCTACCATGTGTGTGTTGGTGCTCATATAGGTGTCCCTGCACACATGTGGTGTGGGCTGTACCTTTCCTTAGCTGTTTACTTACCAAGCTCCCATGTCATGGGGCACTCTGCCCACGTATGTTGGGTCCCCTCCACGGATGCATGCAGCACCTCTTGATTGGCCATGGCTCCTGCACCTGGCCTAGGCCATACTGCACAGGCAGTTGTACATATGTCAGCATTTGGGGTGTGTCCTCTCCCACCCCATTTGCAAAAGGTTTGTGCATGTGCCATCCAGGGGGGGGGGGGGGGTTGGGGGCACAGGACCATCCACATGGTGTACGGTGTGTATGGGGCCTCCTCTCTTTTGCCATGTCTTGAGCTGTCGTTGCAACTGCTATCACACGTTTGATGCATGAATGTTCACTTTGGCCTGTCTGCTATGTCACTCCCACTTGTCCCCCCCGGGGCCGTGTTCCATTAGCCTATGGTCTGTGTGCACTGTATCATGATGGTGACATACTTGCTGTGACATCATATGTGTGTGTACATGCTTCTCAGCTGCCCAGTTGACCCTTGCCACAAAAGTGATTCCATAGATCAATCATCTCACGTGTGACGTTATTCCGTTTCTATTTGTAGGTGATGCAGGATAAGGGTGTCATGCCTGGTTGCTGACCCCTGTGCGTCTCCCTCGGCCAGGTGCAGAGATGCGGTACAATGAGGCCCATGCCTCCAGCCGCTCAGTCATTGAGCACACCTTTGGCGTTCTAAAGAGTCGCTTCAGGTGTCTGGATAGGACCGGCGGTGCCTTACAATACAGACCCCTGACTGTGGCAAAGATCATTCTTGCCTGTTGCATCCTCCACAACATTGCTCTCAGGCATAATGTCCCAGTCGAGATTAATGAGGATCTTGGGGAGGATCCTATGTGCCCTCCTGCACATGGCCGTGGTGACACACGTGCGGGGATGGTGGCCAGGCAACATCTGATCGAGGAGCTCTTCTCCTGTAAGTTCTGAATGTGTGGGGATGTGCTTCTGGGTCGCCATGTGTGAGCTGGTATGTGTGTTTCACAGCACTGTAATGACATATCTCTATTTGTCTCTTGTGTTTCGGCTCACCAGGATTGGCTGCTGTGTTCCTGCCTGCCAGGGATGGCCTGCCGATACTTCCCACTGCTGTAGTTCATGTGAGGAGTGTGTGTATGTCACAGTGGCATTAGGGAGGCTGGCATGGGTGGACATACAGCTGGTTGTGCTGTGGTGGCAGCACCACTTGACACATATGTGTTTCCCTCTCCACCATTCCTCTGGTGTTGCACATGTGTTTGGCCTCACACTCCATCCGCCATATGCTCCGTTTGACACACATGTGACCATTGCCTGTGCACATCTTGTGGGGCTACATACTTTACCTGTGTACATGTTACCAGGCTGTGTGTGTCTCTGAACACAGGCAATTGCTATGCTTAGGTACACGTAGAGACCTCACTGCCATTGCTGCATTGGACAGCCGATGTGCACCCAGGTCTCCACCTGTCCCTGATTGTCTGCTGTCCAGCCAACTACAACTTTCAGCATGCTTACCTTGTCTCACAGTGTGTGTCTTTGTATCTTTGGGACGTGTGTGTCTTCCCACCTGTCAGGCGATGTTCATCCATCTCTCCCTGCCCTTCTGTTTCTGCCCTTCTGTACATTGTGTGCATGTGTCATATTCTGTTCCCCGACATGTCTCTTTTTTATTTGGCAGGACACTTCACGTAACCATTATGTATCCCCGCAACAGACGTTTCTCGGCCATGCTCCACTGACAGCTGTTCATGAGGTCGTGGGGATGGACACAGTTGATCGACATCTGCAGCCTCTCCTAGGGACCCTTGTGCCCTTGCCTGACTCTGGCTTTCCCCATCAGTCCACTGCTGTACCTTTCAGGTACGCTTCACCTTCCCTCCTCTGGGTCATAGGCCACATGCAGATGCTGCATTTGGCCTGTTAGTGGCAACGTTCATTTCTGTGGTATCTCTGTGCACCACCACTGCTGGACATGCTGTAGACCTTTGGGATGCCTGTGTGCCAGGGACATTCACATGACCATGTTGGGCTTGTGTCCTGGTCTGCAGGACAATCTCCTGCTGTGGTCCATGTGCACTATGCTGTCTGTTATGGTCATGTCATGTTGTAGTGTTTCAGCATTCCTGATGCACATATTCTGATGTCAGGGTGGCATTTATGACCTGCTGGTTGGTGTGCCCTTCCCTTACCTTCTTTCTACCCCTTTCACAGAGGACACAGCCCACAGACATAACACATCTACCGCACTTCCTCTGGAGCACCATCTGCCATATTTATTTGGACACAGCATCTCTGTGAACTTGTCCGTGCCTGTTGTTGCCACTGGTAGATGGACCTCTGCATGTTGGACACAGCCTTTTTTGGACCTTCTGGTTGGCCTGCTTTGTTGACTGTCATTCGTGTACCTGACACACCGAAGCTGACATGACGTGTCTTGGTGTTTCATTGTTTGCTGCTGGGGGGGGTCACCTGTGCATTGTTGTTGAACATTGACATGTCACTGGGGATGTTGCATGGACTTTGTTGACTCTGCAAGCCTCAACATGGGTCTGTGGGGGGTTGGGGATGGTAACTGATGTGCATACGGTGGGGGTGTGCACTGTGGCAACATGTTGTGCTGGCACCCTCCTCACCACATTGTACAGTCTGGTTAGGACAGGTGGCAGACTGGGGGACAGGGGTTAGGGTGACAATGGTGGGGTGGGAAGCAGGGTGGTTGGGGTCCACAGACAGCGCCAGGTGAGTGCCTTGCAGCATGGCTCTGATGTGTGATGGCAACAGTGCTGTCTCCTTAGGGTGCCTCCTCTGGCGCCCTATACCATGCCCTATGAGTCATCCTTCCAGGCGCCCTATGGGGTCTCCCATATGGGACATTATGTGGTGCATTGACAGATGGTGCACTTTATTATGTGCCTTCTGCAATGCCTTCTGCGCCGCCTAAGGTTACGGCCCCATGAGGGTCTGTTTGCTGGCAGCACTACTTATGGTTAACAAAATAATGTTTCTGTAATCACTGCTTTAGGATAACTGGGGATGTCTCCGCGAGCTTTACTCATTTGACCCACTGCGCCATTAGTCGATGTATTCACCATTGTGCTGCAGCTCTGGATGGCTTGTTTGGCACCTTTCCATGCACTGTATGGGACACCCTGATGGATTACTGTCTGTAGGTGCTCTGTGCCAGTGATAGACATGGTTAGTTCCCTCTACCAGGCCGAGGTGCTATGTGGGTGCATACCCCATATTGTGTTCATCTATGGACTGCAGATCTGCATGTGCAGTGCACTGTGGGTATGCGTGGGTTGACCCAGACCCTGGACACCACAGCAGACAGCTTGTGTGGTGGCGTGACGTCCTTCATCTGTCAGCCTGGGATTTGTTAGGGCTGGGGGAACAGGCATCTGGCTAGTCTGTCTCCACGTATTCATCGTAGGTTGGGTGTTTCCTTGGATTTTGACAGTGGCTGTCCGTATTTGACAAGGTCGGTGATGTTATTGGGTGTGTTGTTTTTGGTAATGGTCTTGACCTTGGTCTGGATCATGTTTGCCATATGCCCTTGTTTGCTGAGACCTTGGTTTGTTTGATTGGCAGGCATGTTTGGTTTGTACTTAGCTAACCTGTTGTTGATCTGGTGTGGGAGCTTTGACCATCTGACATTTATACTCCATAGGTTGGCCACATTGTTATTGGGAAATTGTTGGTCACACTGGCGATATTGCCCACATGTTACTTCACTGCCTGTGTGGCCAGATGTCATGGGTTTGATCCCACAGTGGAGTTACTTGGTGGGGCTGTGTGAGGCATATTATTTTTGTTCTTTGCAGTGGTGCTGCCAGCTACCTCACCTTCACAGTGCTGTCTCCTGACGGTACCTCATCAGGCACCCTTTCACGTGCCATGTGCAGCACCCTTTGATGCGCCATGTGGGGTGAGCCATAGGGGGCATGCTAGGGTGCCTTGGCAGGCAGTGCACCTTAAGATGTGCCCTCTGGGGTAGATGATTGGGTGCCTTCTGCGCCGCCTTAGGTTACGGCCCCGTGAGGGTGTGTTTGCTGGCAGCACTACTTACAGTTAACAAAATAACTGCTTCTGTCAGCACTGCTTGAGGGTACACAGTGATGTCTCCGCCAGCTTTACTCATTCAACCCACAGGGGTATTGAACTCACGAGCCCTGCACCATTAGTCGGTGTATTAACCATTGTGCTGTTGCTCTGGATGCCTTCCTAGTCACCTTTTCATGCACTGTATGGGACACCCTGTTGGATTACTGTCTGTCGGTGCTCTGTGCCAGTGGGACACACGGTCAGTTCCCTCAACCAGGACGAGGTGCTGTGAGGGTGCATACCCCATCTTGTGTTCATCTATGGACTGCAGATCTGCATGTGCAGTGCACCATGGGTATGAGTGGGTTGACCATGATCCTGGCCACCACAGCCGTCAGTTTGTGGGGTGACCAGACAACCTTCATCTGCCAGCCAGGGATTTCTTCATAGCACTAGCAATTTGGCCCACCGGTTACCTCACTGCCTGTGGGGTCAGGGGTCATGGGTTTGATCCCACAGTGGGGATATTTGTTAGCACTGTCTGTGGCATTTTTTTTTTTTAGGTTCGGTGGGTGCTGCCAGCATGGGATCCTCATAGTGCTGTCTCCTTACTGTGCCTCATCAGGCACCCTATACAGTGCCCGATGCAGGGCCCTGTACTGCGCCCTGTGGGGTGACCCATAGGGCACATTCTAGGGTGCCTTGGCGGACAGTGCACTTTAAATTGTGCCCTCTGGGGTGCATTTTCAGGTGCCTTCAGCAGCACCTTCGGTTGTGGCCCTGTGAGGGTATGTTTGCTGGTAGCACTAATTAAAATTAACAGACGAACTGCTTCATATAGCACTGCTTTTGAGTAAAAGGTGGTGTCTCTGCAAGCTTTACTCATTGGGCTCAAGGGGGGGATCGAACTCACCTCTCTTGCACCATTTGTCAGTGTATTGACCATTGTACTACAGTTCTGGATGCCTATACAGTGCCTTATAAAGTGCCTTCTATGGTGTCCTATGGGGGACATTATAGGGTGCCTTGGAACTTTATTATGTGCCCTATGTAGTGCCTTCTGGGGTGCCTTATGTGGCACCTTAGGTTACACACTGGCACTTAGGTTACACACTGGCAGCACTATTCACGTACAACTAAACTTCCTCACAGCCCAATACTTAATCCTTTCCAGGCCAGGCACAAACCTTTCGGGTTCCAAACATCTGCATAAATATTCCTATCAAATGGTTTATGATACATGACCATGGCAGGGGTACGTCACTGTTGGCACATATTGAATATGACGGGTACATTTTTCCAGCCATATTCATACATTCACCCGGCTGCAGACTGGGGATTAAAATATTATCGTAGGCTTTCAAAGGGTTCCACATGATGCCTCGGCCGGCCTTCTTCAGTGGGCACACTGGGGAATTGAACCCATTACCCTTGCACCATTGGTCTGTGTAGTAGCCATTGTGCTACAGCTCTGTTTCTGTATTTGTGTGTCTGCGCGACTTCTTACGCTTAACGCGCAGTAACGCGCCCTGTAATGATCGTTTGCTATGCGGCACCTTACGACGCGTGTTCCTGTGTGTTATCGGTAACGATGTACCGCCCATGTCCTTTTTTGGCTTTCCTTCCACTAACGCGGCTCCTAACGCGAATTGCACTAACGCAGTTTAGTAAACATACCCCCAAGTTCTGGAAAGTAAAAATCGCAGAATCAATGGGACCAGGAGGAATCCACTTGGAAAGAGGACATACCACTGAATCATCATGACAGGAAAACCCCCAACTTGAATGGATCATATCTGACTGTAGGTATAAAAGATAAGCCCAAATCTAACACACTTTGTTGGGCTGGTGTGTTAATGCCAGTTCGGTGAGGTTGACCTGGCAGAAATGACAGCATGTATCTTACGCGCATATGCCCATATTCCATAAATTACATGCGCAGGAGCATACCCCATCCACATTCTACCCAAGCTCCACCCATGTACATACCCACCGTGAAAGTATGAGCAATGCGCTTTGTGTCCGTACTTACATAATCATGACTACATATTTTACCCCATAAGTACTCATTTATGTACAGCACTAACTAAAATACCATGATTTATATGAATCAATGATGTATAAAGTTCCACAGCTTCTTACAGAATTATAAATTACTTCATAAAGGGTAATTTTATAAAGATGCCTAGGGCCTACTTTATAAACTTGAGGACATGTGTAGTTGACATTATATAACGTGCACCTACATTGCAAGTTTAGACATTCATGCCATCCATAGAGTTGATATAAATATCTACAAGTACACATGTAAATGATAGTATTCTATAATCAGCGCACGTACTTCCCCATGCTATGTCCAAGCTTCACCCCTGTGCATACCCATAGCGAAAGTACATGCCTTGCCAACAAGGCGCATCATTTTTCACTAGTTAATCTTTTATAAGAGACTATTTACGTGCTTAGGTAGCCACTTGCACACACAAATGGCTAAAAAACCTGATATTTAACCATGTACTTGGCACCTAAATTTAGATGCCGCCTTAAAAGGTTACTGTTGTTGTTTAAAATGCTTACGGCCCCCCTCGGCACTATTTGGATAGTGCTGCTGTGGAGCAAAGGTACAGCGTGGGCTTTCTGCTCAACCATATGGATAGCTGGCAATATTCAGCCGCTAGACTTATGGCTAAGTAATTTAATTTAGGACAGCGAAAAGGCTGAATATTGCCACTAAACATATACATACATTCAGCATGCTAACTATACCTAAAACCGTGCTAAATAGACATGAATGATTTAAATGATACTGCCGAGTTTTTAAATATTGACCCATTTACTTTTATTAGACAGATTGTTGCGCTCAAGCTCATGGCACCATCTCAATTGTGGCTACCATGGAACCCAAGAGTTGCAGGTAATGCCATGCCATGGGAGTTTGCCTGCCTAGGAACCGCCGGACCTGGTTTTGTAACTTTTGACCCTTGTTCAGCAGCAACGATACAGAAGCAAGCCGGGTCTGGAAACGGGCGCCCAGATACTCCAAGTCATGTGACAGCTGTAGGCGGCTCTTTGCCACATTTTACACTCAGCCGTGGTCCTGTAAAAAGGCATCACTCTCTCTGTGGCATGTTCGCTTTCCACCCTGGACTTTGCCCGAATGAGCCGTTCATCCAAATACGGGTGTCCTAAAAAGCCTTCTTTGTGGAGTGCCGCTGCTGTGACCACCATGATCTTGGTGAAAGTCTGAGGAGCCATTGCTAAGTCAAACGGTAATGCCCAAAATTGGAAATGGCCATAGGGACCGCGAACCACAGAAACTGCTGATGACCATTTCTGATTGGGTTATGCAGGTAGGCCTCTGAGAGGTTGAGCGAGGTCAAGAATTCACCTGCCCAAACCGTCACTATGACCAAGCATAGCATCTCCATGTGGAAACGCGGCACTCTGAGACACCGGTTTACCCACTTGAGGTCTAAGATGGGGTGGAAGGAACCTTCATTTTTCAGTACGATTAAATAAACAGAGTATTGACCACATCTGCACTAGTCTGGTGGAAATGGCAGCACCGCATGTAGGCCTATGAGCCTCATCAGCATCTGCCATACCGCTTGGTGTTTTTAGACGCCTTGCATGGGGAGTTGTCAAAGGTGGCCTGGAGCAGTCATCAGAACTCCAGGGAGTAAACTTCCTTGATTACCTGCAGCACCCACTGGTGAGAGGTGATCTGGGCCCAGGCATTGTAAAAATCCCAGAGTCGACCCTCCACGGGAACTAACTCCACCTGGGCCTGCCTCGCATCATTGTGTCTTTTTGGGCCCCGAGGAAGCCGAGGGGAAGAAACCCTTACCTGTTCCCATGAAGCCTCAAAAGGCCTGACCTCTGGTAGGAAAGCGCCCTCTCTGATAAGGGGTAAACCTAGCCAGACGAAACTGCCTGAAGTCTCTAGGCTGCCCTCGATCCTGAGGCAAGGAGTGGACTAACTTTTGTTTATCCTCTGGTAACCTTTTGTCTTGCCCAGCTCGTTCACCAACTTCTCCAAATCTTCCCCAAAGAGTAGTTTGCCCTTAAAGGGAAGCTTACTGAGGCGTGACTTTGAAGAAATATCTGCTGATCAATAACGGAGCTACAGGTAGCACCTGGCGGCTACCCCCGATGCTATACCCTTTGATAAACAACTAATAAGGTCATAGAAGGTGTCCGCCAAGTACACCACCCCCGACTCAAGCTTGGCCACTTCCGGTGATTGTGGGATGAAACCCTCTGAATTTCCCAGGATCCCCTATGTCCAATGCAGGCACACTCATGCCACAAAGGCCCCGCAGACCAAGGCCTGCAAGGAGAGGGCATTGATAAGGCCTGCGTGAATAGCGTCTCCAACTTCCGATCCTGCATGTCCCTGAGTTCAGATCCGCCTTCCATGGGAATCGTAGTCTTCTTTGTGACTGCTGCAAATGCTGCATCCACCTTAGGAACGTGCAAAAGCTCCCTATCCTTTTCCAGTAATGGGGAAAGGCAGGACATAATTCTCGTGCCTCTCAGAGCGGCCTCTGGAACCTCCCATTCATCCTGCATCATCTGTTTGACCACTCTGTGCAGAGGAAAAATCCTTTGTGTGGTTTGCACTGCCTGCAAGAGCGGATCCTCCAAAGGCTTCTCTTCCCCAAGAACCTCCACTCTCACATTAAGGACCTTAGTGGAAAGCTATCAATTCCTCCCTTCGGAAGACCCTAACAATGCAGGCATCCTTCTCTTGAGGGATTTCACCATCCTCCAGATCTGATTCTGGCTCCTGATCTGCTTCCACATCCCCCAGCTCCTCTGAATGCAGATATCCCTCTTCTTCCCAGGGATCCTCCTGAACTCTACATTTACTTGGTCCCGGTTCCTCCTCCATGGAAATCTGCATTGCAAGATCAGAATAAAACCTTCTGTGCCTAGCTCCTAACTTATTCTGAGCCTTCCTCCAAACGCTGCCTCATACAAAAGACCTTATGCAAAAGGAGGACAAATTCTGGCGTAAATCCTTGTAGAAGTGAGGTTTCAGGCACTTCCTTTATCCCAGGAGACTTGTGGTTCTTTTTTCCTTTGCTTTTCCGGTCTTTGTCCCCGATGGCACCTTGTCGTCCATCCCCCTGCTCCTAGGAGGGCCTTGTGGTCCTGGTCCACTTTCAATTGCCGTGGGCTGAGCGGAAGAGTCCCCTGCCTCCAGTGGCACTGCGCTCTCCACTGTCTGTCCTAACAGTTCTGCTTTCAGAGAAGTGGATTCAGCCCTGCAATCCTGGCATGAACCACCAGCCGAGATAGGCCCTTTTCTGGACCCACAAGCTGTCTTGGCTGGCATACTGTGCACCCTTTCTGGCAATGGCTGTCAGACCCTAATACTAATTTCCTTTTTTTTTATTTGCTTGTGCTTAGTGGGAATCTTTCCCAGACCCCCAAAACAATAAAATGTGCAGTTAATTACCCAGCATCCGATGCGCTGAAAAGCTATACTCTAAGTGAAAACAAAAATATTTGTGTGTGTATCAAGATGGCCACGCTTCCCGCACGATGGGAAATGGCCTCCAACCACAAGGTTTGAGTAAGACCTCCACACTCCTGGCCTGCCTGAAACTATCTTCTCGCAGGGCTCCTCCAACTGACCAAATGAATTTAAAGATCTTACTTTGTCTTGTTTCTGCTGGCATTCACAGCAGCTCCCAAATGCTAAGCCGGCCCTCCGTAGCTTCAGCGTCGGTACGGCAAACTGACAGGCTGCGTTCCCACCGACAGCTCCTCACCCTTGCAAAGTGCTCTGGAGCTGCCGACTAAGTAAGCTTTGATGAGAAACCTCTTCCCCACTGACAAGGCACTCCCGGTTTGCCTGTTTTCAGCCCAGCTTACTTCTTTTTTTTAAATAAGCTTTAACTGCAGCTAGCTACCTAAAGGCCTCTCTAAGAATTTAAAAGACATTGAAAGGAAATTTGAAAGAATTTTGAAGGAGCCCCTACTATTCATAACTGTCCTTTCAGTGAGTCTCTGAATCACACCCTCCAGCTGCTTGGAGACAGAAATACTGGAGGCAGGAGGGAGGTGCCATCTGCTTATCCAGGGGTGATGTCATTAAGATGTGACATGCTCAGTCTCCAAGCTGCTAGAGGGGAGAGACAACTCGCAGGTGCCAAGACTGGGCTGGAGGGACAATAAGGAACTGCACTAACCATTACCATCGGGTTTAAAGTGCAGTAAGTACATCACGCTAACAGCACAGGGCCCTGAGCTAGAAATCCATTCTTAACTGGTTAGCCCATGATTGGATAGGATCTGGGCAGGTTAGGAGTGAAATATGGGCATTGACACAGGTGTTCTGAGTACGCACTAACCATGGCTGTTTTCTGTTAATGGTGGAACACTTTAATATTATAGGTCTGTTTCGTAGAGGATGCAATCACTGATTAAAAATATATACGTTCCTCCAAATTAACGTCTCGGACAAATTATCCCATATGATGTGAGAACTTTCTAATTATTTATGTCAAAAAAAAAAATAAATTTTTTTATTTAATTTTTAATTATTTCTTTTAATTTTTTCTAAACATATTTTTAGTAGAGTAGAACCAGGTCTCAGACAGGTATTAGTACATATCATGGGTTAAAAACCCTTTTGTACTTATTCAGCATCAATGAACACGGTTCAATTAGTTAGCTCCTGAACTTTGGCATTCTCTTAGATTGAAGACGCCACCAGTCGGTACCGCATTTGCGTTTCCAAATTGCTTCTTCAGGGGTCGAGTCTCATCAACAACTGGTATATTAGCTACAGAAACTCTTTCCAGCGCTAGACTATGTATTCAACGTCGAGCTCCTCGGCTCCAAAAAACGCCTGCTGAATAAGTACAAAAGGGTTTTTAACCCATGATATATACTAATACCTGTCTGAGACCTGGTTCTACTCTACTAAAAATATGTTTAGAAAAAATTAAAAGAAATAATTAAAAATTAAATAAAATTTTTTTTTTTTTGACATAAATAATTAGAAAGTTCTCACATCATATGGGATAATTTGTCCGAGACGTTAATTTGGAGGAACGTATATATTTTTAATCAGTGTTTTCTGTTAAAGCAGGTACATTTAATACCACCTCAGTGGCATGATGGTTAGCATGGTTCCACAGGTTGCAATGTACAAATGGCAAGGGATGGATGCAGATGCCCCCTGAGATGAACATGGGCCTTCATGCTAGATTCACAGCTCAGCCATGTGCTGACTTTAATGAATTTTAATACACATGCCTCTAAATCCCTTATTGTATAGGTTATGAGTATCTGGCTATGCCTGTAGAGAAGTACTGCAGTATAAGGGGCTAATCACCTAGATCTTTCTGGCTCTGTACCTAAGCTGGGATGTGCCCAGGAAATAGTTAAGTGGGCTTCTTAGGATATTTAAGGTGAGAATTTTTGAGGGAAGTGGTATTTTGCTTATTTTCTGCCATTGAATAATAAGTGCTGACCGCAGCTCATGGCCTTAGACCTTATTAGTGGAGAGTCCTTGTCATCCGGGGCAAAGTAAAAGGGGAACATTCCCTGAATTTGAAGGCAAGCTGATACTCTGAACAGGGCCTTACTGAGAGTGAATTGCATCCTGTGTGACTTGCACATCGGGCATGCGCCCTCCCCCCCCCCCCCCCCGCACCTCCATCCAGCCACTTTCTGGACAGCGGCGCAAGAGAAGAGGCACGCCTGATGTGCGCCGGCATGCTAAGCCAATCTGTCCCTCCCTGCTCTGATGCCGTGTCAGAGGAGGGAGGGACCAGATCTGCTTAGCGTGCCGTGAGAAGGCTTAAGGGGCGCATTTCAACTGTCTGCCATTGCCTGCCGCCGCTGAGAGAAGAAAAAGTGGCAGTGGCAGGCAACGGCAGACAGCTGAATGCGCTCCTTAAGCCTTTGTGCCCTGTGTGGCCACACCGCTTGCACAGGGCTAGGTACGGTCCTCACTCTGGGCCCTGCCTCCCAAGAAGAAGACTGAGCTATCAGGATTGTTGTACAAAAGTAATTTGCCTGATTTTGGAGTAAAGTTGAAGTTTCAGAACTACACCATTGTATGCTGTGGACCTTCTTTCTCCACTGCCCTTAGAGAGTGAGAGGCCAGAAAAGAAAATTGTATAGACACCGAGCATGTAGTGACATAGGGCCTTGGGGAAAAGTCTCTCCTCCCATGCCCTATGGCTCACAAAGCTAATACTTGTTCTCTAGCCCCACTGAGTCCACCGATTGCTAAAGGGACTAAGCTGGGATCCCACCACACCTTTAAAAGAAAAGCATCATCTTTATGTTACTTTAGTTTTGAAAAAGAAATAAACTGAGACAGGAAATCTTCATTGCAAAGAAAGCACATCCCTAGTGATTAGTATGCTCAGTCTAAATGCAGGCAAAGCCAGACAGCTCTATACAAATGTTCAGTAGTAGTAATTTTGGCATATACAGGCATGTGCCTTTGGTGCTAAATCCTGGAGACACCAAAAATATTGTGACTTTTCACACTGCTCTTTGACATAAAAGGGAGGAGCCGCCATCCTATGGTCCTCTGCTTATGACGGCCCTAAAGGTAAATCTAGCCCTGAGTGGAGGAGGGAAGATTCATGCTGACATACTCCAGGAAGAAAAGGGTAACCGTAAGACACAGGACGCATTAATGCTAAGAAAGTCCTATACCATTCTGTCACATACTAAATAATAAGCATAGTCTTCCTGTACCTTGTCTGAAGGTATTTTATTCTGGAAAGCATATCTAGATGGCCTGCAGAATATTGCTCTATGACATCCTTTACATCATAAGGCCTCAGTGTTTCCTTGAACTTTCTCTTGTACAGAAGGAACTGAAGTATTCTGTGTGGAGACAAAGACAGTTTGTGACACATGGGTAAACTCAAATACTTTGCAAAGTCATTTGGCACAGTGGAAACTAGATACATAGGCAGTGATGGAGATCAAGCTCGATTACACAGTAGAAAGTTGGATGCGTAGACTGAAAGGGAACAAAGCACCCTGAAATCCGTATTAGACAGATACTGCATGCAGTATTTACTGAACTCATAACATGTCAGTTTGTAAACAGAACCTGGTGTAGCAAATTGAAACCACTTTTTTTTTAGTTAAAAAAACAGTTGAGATCTTAAATGTGTGCTCTATTTTCAGCCAAATTTAGGAGCCCAAATTTTCAGTTGAAAATTCATCTTAATTTCAGAGCTTATTGGGTTAATACCCAGCCACGGTGATCAGCATGTGTAGAGCACCTGGCTGCTGCAGCTAAAACGGAATCCAGATATTCAGAACTGGAACACGGATATCCTCTGATGCTGAATGTCTATCTTCAGTGCTGACCACCATCACTTCCCGGACAGCGGCGATATTCAGCCCCTATCCAGATAGCGAAACCACAAAATTAGGACAGCCTTTCAAGTGGCCTAATTTGATGTAGGCACTTATCCAGTTAACGGACTGAAAATCGCCACTTACTGGATAAGCACTGTGCCTACTCTCTTCCCACCCACAGACCGCCTGTCACTGTTTGGACAGTGCCGCAGTGGTTACAGGGAATATTTAGCGGCACTCCCTGGTTAGTGCTGCGGAATATTCCTCTCAGCAGGGCATACCCAGTTAACAGGTCCTATTGACTGAATAAACCCCTCTGAATATTGGTCCGTATGCTTATAAATTTAGGTCTACCATTCATTTGCCTATGAGCCTGGAGCTGAATATCAGTGCTAAGCTCCTAACTTTTTTCCTGCCTTAAAACGGTCCCTGTTGCCACCCACTTTCATGCTCACAAATTTAGGTGTTTAGTGAAATTCTGAGTACAAATTAAGGCACTCAGCCCTAGTACCTTTTCAAAGAGGATAATTTAGGAGCATAACTCTCAAAGTCAGGAGCATAAATCCTTTGAATATAAGACCCATCAATTTCAAGCTCCTACATTTAGGTCAATTTTTTGCATAAAGCATAGGGGAGTATTTCAGAAGCTCTATTCACGAGTGGGATTTCTAAAAAAGCATGGAGACATCCCCATAGCCATTTTGGAAATCCAGGTATATAGAGGTTTGCATCACAGGAATGTCCATGTGGCACGGCTGCATGGTGGAGGTGTGCCCTGGACGAAGAAGGGGCATTGCACGTCGTGGTGTGATTTCAGAATGCCACAAGCACGTCAGGCCCTGATTGTTGAGGTGTCCATGCCTATAACCGCTCCTGACCATGAATAAGGTGCAAAAAAGTGCTTGTGTCATGGCTGCAATGCCTCCAGGTGGAAGAGCAAACTGTGTTTACACTGCTGCAGTTAATATTTCCTGGCCAAAGAGACATGCCTGTAAATACACACTCCAAACATATTAGTGGCCCGCCACCACATTTCTGAGTATCTGAAATGGCAAGGCAGGATGTGCTAGTCTTGTAATAAAGCCATCCCCCTTCCCCTCTCGGCCCCTTCTGACCTACTCAGGCCGGGGCATCCAAGTGCCCGGTTCTGTGGGCATCTATCAGGGAGACAGCCACACCTGTAAAATGGCCTAACCTTTGTACGTACCCAGCTTTGTTTTCTGCGCAGGGCTCATCTCCAGAACTAGTTATTGAGACATTCATTTTTCAGGGTGGAGAAGAAGTGATTTCAGAAAGCAGTACTTCCACTACTCCGTTTCTTTAGACATTCTTCTCTGGACATCCCAGATTCTTCCTAGACCTCCCCTCTAAGATGCCACTTTTAGGCTCCTAGGTTTGAATGAAAATTGGGGACAAATTTGGGAACCTCACTTTGGAGTCTAAATTTATTAGCTCATCTTCTTTTGAGCATCGGGCCTGTAATTTATATGCTGTGTCATTTCCACTGTTTTTCAATGCCTTGGGTACGCTCTAGGGGATTTTTCATATAACGATTTTGCATACAGAAATTATTTCACAGAAATATGGAAGTGGTAAAGCTTGCACAATATGCTACATGACACTGTTCTGGGTGATAGTCTGAAACTGTTCTGTCTGATTTTATAACTGCTTAATGAACCTAATGGTCCCCTCTACCTCCCAGTCCTCCATATTGAATGTGCACATATACTAAGAAATGACATGGACAGAAGGAATTAAAGGCCGCAGAGCACACTTGCACGGCATATATTTGTATCATTCCTAACCTTATACAAGAATTTTATAAGCCCAAAGATAACTAAGCAGAGCAATCCATACTTTGGTGGGTAATATAACCAAATGCTATGTGTATTTTATTGTTCTTTCAGGGGCATTTTCTCCAAATGGGTGAGTTTTGCGGATTCCATGACAGTCATGACCATCACTTCTAAGTCTGGGTATGTGGAGTATGATCTCAGTCTCTCAAATTTATTGCTATTGCTCGGCATAGTACTTGTATCATGCCAAAGAGAGCCTCCCTCTGGAGTTCATAAGATGTTACATGTTTGGGTAATTTATCAAGGTGTGCTTGGAAATTCTTCTTAATTAAGCCTGTGGCAGCCAACACAACGGGAAATAACTCTGTATCTTTCTGCCACAATTTCTTGGTCTCCGACTGCATTTCTTGCTACTTGAAGATCTTCTCCCTCTCAATGCGATTCACAGAGTAGTCACTTGGAAATGACACCTCTATAATCAATGCCGTTCTCATGTTTTTCTCCTTTGCCACTATATCCCGTTTTCTAGCATCCAGCTTTTTGTCGCTAGGAATGGGAGTATCCTGGGTGATCATAACCTCTTCATTCTCTAATTCTTTTAGGGTCATGATCCCAGTGCTTTTCAGGCACAATAATGTTATAGTGCTTACGGAGTTTTCAATGGATGAGGCGTGTTACTTTATTGTGCCTTTCTGAATAGAAGTTTTCTGCCTCCAGAATTTCACAGTCAACTATGAGGTGAATCAGTGTTTACAGCTCTTTCCCACAGAATCGACATATGTCTGTTTTGCCAGTTTTTTCAGTGCTCGCTGTAAACCATTTTGTCTGTGTTCTGCTGTCCTGGGCTGCAACTATCAATCTCTCATCCTTCGGTTTCAATTCACCTCTCCTTAACCATTCATGTGTCCATTCATGATTGACAAAGGGTTCCTGGAGTAACACTCTGTATTTCCCACTGTATTGTGCATTTGCCACTTGTTTTTCCTCATTTGTTGATCTAAATCTTGGAAGAGTTTTTTTTCTTGTTTTATAAATTCTGTTACTTCCTTTCCTGTGTGTGCTTGTGGATTCTCACTCATTCCTTCTAGTCGTCGGAATGCTTGTCCAAGTTTGATGATGGAGACAGATTCCAGATGTTTGCTTTCATATTTCAGCACTTTTTATGTATTTGGATTCAAAGATGCAGTTAGATAGGCCTGGAGGCCTATAATAGTAGTTCTGTAGGTGTAATCAGGCTCTATGAGGCCTAGCCCTCCTTCAGCTCTAGGGATGTGCACTCTTTGTTCTTTGCTCAGAGGCAGTTAATGTTGCTAAGAGTCTCCATGGTTTCCATGACAGCTCCTGTCCTGAGAAAAGCATGATTACAAGCCCATAGGGATGTTTATTAGTGAGCACGCATTCGATGTGTTTGGGGACTGAAATGTATGGAGGGCAATTTTATGAACTCTTGTGCACTCACCGTGTGATTCGGGCCCTGTTTTATAAAGTGAAGCTAACACATACTTCACTTTATGAATTAGGGGTGTATCGACACATCTGCTGGGAGGCCTGATAAGGTGGGCTATGCCATGGAGGCGATCTGCGATCAGGACTCCCCTATCATGCAGCATCACGGCACCAATAATATGCAAAAGTTAAGATCTGTTCCCCCACTCTTAAGCTCCTGATCCCCATCGGGAGCTGCCCAGTGGGGATCAGTACAACTCCCGATGTATAAAATGTCCTAGCTAACCAGTTGGCTAAGCCCTCTCCATCATCCCCCTGATGCAGATGTAAAAGAGTGGGGGGACCCAGCAGCCCCCACACTCTCCCACCTTCCCTTATAAAAAAGGTAAATCCTGGCTAGCCAGCCGGCAAGGGGGTCCTTGAGGCCACTCGACCATTCCTGGCCCCATACTAATCTTTGAATCCATGGTGATCTAGGGTAAGAACGGGGCAGAAGCGATCTCATATGCTCCTGCTCCATCCAGTGGCCAAATCAAAATTGCCACCATCACGAGATGCTTCCATCTAGCCTCTCGCTAGGGGCAGCACCATGAGATTGTGACCATATTTTATTGGGCCTATGAGAAGGGCAGGAGCTTATCTTGAGGTGGCGTTATCTGTAGCCCCAAACGGGCCTGATTATGGCAGCCACCATGTGAAATCTTTTGTGTGCGGTGACTGACAAGCATGGCCACCCCCATTCCCCACCCTAATCCCACTCCCCACCCCGATCCTGCCCCTAGGGAGCTGTATCATGGGCAAATCACTGTGGGAAATTGCCTGCAATATCTGATTTTTTCATGGGCTAGTTGCTATCGCAGGGTGCTAATCCTGTGCTAGCCCCCATGGTAGCAGCTAGAGCACTTTTGTAAACACATCAGATAGTCACTTCTGCAGGCTAGTTTTTCACACAGTGGACATATGCAGTATAATAGAAACATGACGACAGAAAAAGACCACATGGCCTATCTAGTCTGCCCTTCCATATTAACCACTACAACAGTCCCCTTTTTTCCTTTAGAGATCCTGTGGTTGTCCCATGCTTTGTTGAATTCAGATACTGTCCTCATCTCTACCACCTCCACTAGGAGACTATTCCATGCATCTACCACTCTTTCCATAAAGAAACATTTCCACATATTGCTCCTGAGTCTATCCCTTTTCACCCTCATCCTATGTCCCCTCGTAGCAGAGCTTGCTTTCAATCGAAAGAGGCTCTCCCCCTGTGCATTTATGTCATGGAGGCATTTAAATGTCTCAATCATACCACCTCTGTCCCGCCTTTCCTCTAAGGTGTACATATTAAGATCCTTAAGTCTGTCCTCATATGCTTTATAACGAAGACCACTAACCATTTTAGTAGCCACCCTCTGCACTGACTCCAACCTGTTTATATCCTTTTGAAGGTGTGGTCTGCATAATTGCAAACAATACTCCAAATAAGGTTGCACCAAAGACCTATACAGAGGCACTATCACCTCCTTTCTTCCTGTTTTGCTACTTTAAGATCATCAGACACAATCATGCCTACGTTCTGTTCTTCTTTTGTGGACAGAAGTACTTCACCCCCTATACTATATCACTGCCTTGGATTACTGCAGCCCGAATGCATGACCTTGCATTTTTTAACATTAAATCTCAGCTGCCAAATTCTAGATCATTCTTCAAGCTTAGCTAGATCCCTCCTTATATTATCTACACCTTCTTGGGTGTCTACTCTATTGCAGATTTTGGTATCATCCGCAAAGAATTTAATGAATTGTGATAGATGCCTCCCACCAGTGTCTTTTAGGAGGGAGGGTGATTATGACTCCAGAGATTTAGGATAGCTTTCTGTGAACTCAAGGATAGCTGCCCAAGCTTAGCTAGCTATGCTGAAATGATGTCCTAGAAAGCTAAGGATCTCTTTTATTAAGCACTGCTAACCAGCTAACACGCTTTATAGCATGCAGTAATCGGCTGCAGTGAACATTAAACTGCAGGCATGCCAGCTACCAACAGCTAAAATGCACATTAACTGATACTCATGTGCTAATGTGAAGAGTGGGTGGTTTAGGGGTGGAGTGTGGCAATTAGTGCAGGAGCACCCGTGTTAATTATGATGCATGTTAAGATACTGATGAAGAAGATTCATATTGGTTGAACTTTGCACTATATTTGATTTTTGGGGTAATAGCCAGAATAAACTAAAAATACCTGGCAGCCCGGATAGCTGCTTTGATCGTGGGGATCAAGTCTTCAAAGAGGAAGTCATTGCTGTAGCCCCTGTCTTCAGCCATAGGATCCCCAGCTGATCCAGCATCTGTGAATCAAGAGAAACATCTCAGTGTAGAATACAAGCATTAAGCATTTCATGAGGCAAGCTGTAGGCAACCTCTCGTAAGTCCCTCCTGCCCTCAGCTTGCAGAACTATATACAAGTTGATTTTTTTTTTATTTATTTATAACGTTTTAACAAAATACAGCAAGAAAAAAAAACATTCCTTACAGTGAATACAGTGTAAGATGAATAAGATGATTAACATCCTAGAACAAAAAAATTAAAGAATATGCAGTAATCAAACACTGTTGTAGTCCACAATTATGAGAAGGAGGAGAAGGAACTATCATACCAAAGCAGAGATTTGGAAGATACATTAAGTAAAAAACAAAAAAGTAATAAGAAAACCAAGATGGCAGCAGGCCCCCAAAATACATACATGGAGGATACAGATGAACCAATAACCACAATTTACTCAGTTGGTAACACAACAGGAAGTCTACCATTAATAAAATTATTCAACTCACTAGGATCAGAAAAAATATATTTAACCCCCTCGATAAGTACAAGGCATCTACAAGGAAACCGAAGAAAAAAGGTACCCCCAATACTTAACACCCCAGGTTTATACTGCAAAAACTGTTTTCTCCTCCTTTGTGTTTCTTTGACTAGGTCTGGAAACATTGATATTTTAAAACCTAAAAAGATATCCAATCTTTTCTTGAAAAACATTTTCAACAGCCAGTCCTTGTCAATAACCAAAGCGCACTGCACCAAAAGAGTTGAAGAAATAGGACTTATAGCTTCACCCCCGGTATCCTCAAGAAGGCCGGTCACATCCAGGATATCAAATTTCACAGTGGATACAGCCACAGAAGTCTCAGCTTTTTTTCCGAATAGGCAGATATTAGACCTTATTAAGAGGTGGAATTAAGTCAGAAGGAACTTTCAAAATCTCCATGAGATATCTTTTGAACATGTCCAAGGCCGTCACCTCTGGGAGTCGCGGAAAATTCAAAACCCGAAGGTTAACTGCTCTGGAAGCGTTTTCCAACACTTCCACTTTATATTTAAGCAAACCGTTCTCCTTTGCCAAGGCCGAGGACATGTCTGAAACACTGTCCAGCTGAGAACTAAGAGTACTATTTTTCATCTTAATTTGCTCACAAGTAGACAAAACTGATTGAATATTTTCAACATTCTTCTGGATGTTAGCAGCATTTTCCTGAATCTGGGAGGACAGAACAACAGTCTGGGAGTTTACTGAGGAAGAAAGATCAGCAATTGCATCCCAAATGACCTCCAGAGTAAATACTTAGTACGAATCAGGGGAGGTAATCCCGAAAGGGGTAAAGAACCCAATTGCGGAGGCAGACTTCCTGCCGGAGTATCCAGCTCCAAACTGCAGCCCGAAGTCTCACCAAGACTATCGGGAGTCAGAGAGACCAAACGCACAGCATGTGCCCTCTCCTCAGCCGACGCCCCCACCTCGGGAGACGTCGGCATCACACAAGCTGAGGAGGACTCCAAAGCAGTGGGGCATGGTGGTGGATTCCTCACCACAGGAGAGAGAGAGGTATCTACATCCGACGGAGGCGTCTGATCTTTTGCAACCGACGCAACCAAGCTGGCTCAAATCTCCTGAATCTTCTCCGGAGGTACTTTAACAAAACGGTCCATAGGACCAGAACTGGGCGGCTGAGGTGCAGAGGGAGCAACCCTCAGCTTTCCCTTCCTCTTAGGCATGAAGCTCAAAGAAACGCTACCGTGGCCATCTTGGTAAGCTCCTCCCCCTCACTACCTACAAGTTGATATTTAACATCACTTTTGCTGGTTCTAAATGCCAGTTGTGGCATTTACAGGTGATCTGGATGGCATTGTCTGGATGGCAGGGGGTGTTGAATATCCATATAGAGTGGTCAGTGTGGGAGCTATCTGAATAGCACCAATGTTGAATCCGCTATCTGGATAACTTTAGAACAGCATTCCTGCTGTCCTCTCTTTATCCAGAGTTAGCCAGATAGTGGTCTGAATATCGCTGCTACCCAATTTGCCGCTCCATCCACCTAGATCCCTGAATACTATCTGGATAGTGCCACTGCACATTCACAGCTAGCGACGTCTAAGGCATTTATCTGGATAACGGCTGCCGTTATCCGTATAAATGCCTTTCAATGTGAGCCCGAGTCTTTATAACTCTATCAAGCATTTAGAAGCCATTTTCAAAACTACACAGATAAAATGGCATGACTGAAAATTTCCCTCCTCTGCCCAGTACTCATGGGCTTTCACAGCAGACATGTACACACACCTTTCTTTTGTGTTGAAAAAAAACATTTCTGGGGCCATGCTTAAGTAGGGGGAGACATCATGCATGCATGTGGGGGAATGTTTATAAACGTGCGCTAACTGCTAGCATAGGGTTATGAATGCATGGGTCAGGGTAGCAAGATCCTTCTGGGTCAATAAGATACCTCCAATTCTGGGCTACATTATGCCTACTAATCCAAAGGGGAAAGCAAAGAGAAGGGAAAAACATTTGAGCATGATTGAAGACAAATAAATAGAAACAAATACAAACACATTACCTTCTGAGCTTTGCCAGAAGGCGTAAGCTTTCATTCGAAATGCAGTACGAAAGCGTTCCTTACTGCCCACACCAACATTCTTGGGCTCTTTAGAAGGACTTTCTTCAGTGCCGTCTATGGAAGCAAATGTCTTTCCTTTGGGGCTGGTTCCACGAGGATTTGGAAGTCGAACCCGATCCAACAGGCTCCACTTTTGGCTGAAAAATAAGCAAAAGCAATCACAATCTATTATTTTGTTCATGCCTGTGTTTTTGCTAGTTCCTTCTCTCAATATGTTATTTGAATAGAATTGTGCATTTTCTACATTTCATTGGCCGACACTCAGCACTGCACGCGATAATAGCAATTGTTATACAGTACTACATGCTCTAAAGAACTTAGGGCCCGATATTGAGCTAGGCTCATTTTCAAAGGGCTATGTGCCGTGTCGGAGCATAGCCCTTCCCTCCAACCTCTAACCCGGATATTCAATGCCATGGTAACACATTGAATATCCGGGGATTGCCACACACGCCGGAAGCTGCTGAAGCTAACTGGGCAGTAGCAATGTTGCATGCTGCCCAGTTAGCTCCTGCACCTTAAAGATAGGCAAGGGTTTTCCTCGCCTATCTTTTCAGCGCAGATCGCTAACTGGGCAGTTAGCCACCTCCTCTCCACCCTCAAACACTCTCGACACACCCCGATGCTAACTGGATAGCCGTTGAATATACCAATTTAAGGCATTTACATGGTCTACTGGGCTATAAACCGTGTAAATGCCTTTTGAATATTGGGCCCTTGCAATCTAAATCTGAGCACAAGCTTGCTCACTCATTGAGTGTTAAATAGAAAACTTGAGGCAAATTCTACATTTCTCACAAAGGTCTGAATATGAGCAGTACAATACTGCTACGCCATACCAGAACTTTTCTTGCTACTGTTCAAACTATGAAAGGAGAAACAAGAATGGCTACAGCCTGTAAAGGCCATATAGCTAATGAGCAAAGAAAACCCATTTTTCTATGCTTCCCCCATCCCTTCACCACCCAATGCCAACTGGGTGGTGAATGGAACGCCCTACCTGCCAGCCTAAGATCTACTGTCAACTTGAAGGTCTTCACAAAATTACTTAAAACCACACTCTACATAGAGCATTAGGGAGACATCACGTAACCTGTCCAGAGACCTCAGTCACCTGCTCCCAACTCCCCTCCTTCCCCCAAGCGCCCCCCTCCCGCCTATCCTAGCCCCCTCTTCCTCCACTATATATACGCCTTGTAAATAGCCCACGCTGTATATATTATATCTGTTAATTAAACTACATAGTAACATAGTAAATGACGGCAGATAAAGACCAGCATGGTCCATCCAGTCTGCCCAGCAGTATGACAAGAGTAGGTGCACCTGTCACTCTGTGCAGGCCACCCCTCCCCATGTCTCTGTTTAGGGTTGGACCCACCACCACATGTAGGATACCCCTATTTGTTGAGAAGTTAGATGGTTCAGTTTCTTTTGTTTTTATCCTGTTGCTGTAAAGGGATCCGCTGTGCTTGTCCCATGCTGTTTTGAATTCCGTCACCGTGTTTGCCCCCACCACTTCCATTGGGAGAGCATTCCAAGCATCCACCACCCTTTCAGTGAAAGAATATTTCCTGACATTGTATTTCAATTTTCCACCTTGCAGCTTCATGTTATGCCCTCTAGTTTTGCAGCTTCCCCGTCTCTGGAAGAGGTTTGTTTGTTCATCGTTCCCCTTTAAGTATTTAAAGGTCTGAATCATATCTCCCCTATCCCTCCTCTCCTCCAAAGTGTACATATTTAGGTCTTCAAGTCTCTTCTCATAAGGTTTCTTACGCAGGCTCCAAATCATTTTGGTCGCCTTGTGGACACCCACACAAACACTTCTATCCAACCACTGCATGCAGACACCCCCTCCCCTTACAACTTGAATCGTTTGAAGTGAAAGCCACCTTGATTTTAGGATAAGGTGGGATACAAATACCTTTAAATAAAATAAAATAAAAAAATAACTGCATGGCACTAAAATCAAAGGCGGAAGGAAGAGAAGAGCCTGAAAGAAAAAGAGAGAAGAGGACTGTTTTGGAGGCTGTGATAGAAAGGAGCCTGAGATGGCAAGAGAGAAGGCAGATGTTGGGAGAAGAATGGAAGGTGGAGGGAAAGAGAAAGAAATGGGATTTATAGGAAGGTGGAAGCCGAGATGGAGAAAAAAGAAATGTTGACAAGGGGAAGGGAGCTGAAAAGTAGATGGAGACTAAAAAATGGAAAAAATGAGTCAAGATATGGATGAGATATTTGAAGAATGCAGAGGGAATCATGAAAACCTGAGGGTCAGAATACCTCTACATATATTTGCTTTTACTTTCATGCAACACAGTTCTCTAACCACTAGATAGGATTCTGCTAACCTAAGAATTATATGGAGAAATATATGTCCAAAATTAACTTGACAAACACAGAACAGACTTAATTTTCTTTGAGGTGCAGGCCTGGGCTAATCGCCTGACCATTTGACAGCAAGCACTAATTCATGTGGAATGGGGCAGGGAATGAGTGGGTAATGGGTGGGACTGCACCTTACAGGTCACAGAATGTAAGTTACCATGCATTCCTTGTTCGCATGGCAGAGAATGTGATGCTGTTAATGCCACCCAAGTAGGTGAATTTATGTAGATGCATGTTATGTGCAAGGCAATTAACACATGGCAAGCATACTGACTCCGTGCTAATTGTATGGGAATATGCTGAAAATGCCCCAACACTTCACAAAGCTTTGAAGTTACCGCACATTAATTTTGGATATTAAGGTGGTCATTCCATAACACGAACAGGCCATTTGCATGTGCGCTGGGAATGTTCCTGTGCCGAAATTGTCTATGAACGAATTCAGGTACATGGCGCCCATGCACGTTTATCTCACATGGGGATGGCTGCTTGCGTCCCCGAAGGGGTGGAACGGGGGCACGGCCAGCCACGGAGACATGTAAATCATATTTCTGAAAGCTGCGTGCACGTTTACGGCATTCCCTGCCGACATACCTATTCCTGCCAGAGACGTGGAATAAGGCCAGTACTTAGAAAATATTCTGCTGTGTTCTACAATTCATCCCACATTGTATAAAGGTTGTGATAAGTATGTTTTAAACTGATGTGACTGCAGTCTGGAAAAACACCACAAGATACAATTATAAAGAACAGAAATCAAAGGTGAGGGAACCTTTTACGTTAAACATTAACAGGATCACATTCTCTGCCATGCTAACAACGAATGCACAGTAGCTTACACTCTGTGACCTATAAAGTGCAGTCCTCGCCCATTACCTATTCATTCCCTGCCCCATTCAACATGAATTAACGCTTGCTCTCAAATGGTCATGTGGTTAGCACAGGCCTGCATCAACCAATGCATGTTAATGGCCAGATTTATTAAACTTTTTTTTTCCATAAAAAAATATGAAAACAGCAAATCAGGCCCTTAAAAAGGAACAAGGTCTTGGCAACCAGCTCCTAAATTTTTAGACTGGCTCCTAGATTCCAGTAAAGAGCAATAGTGTTTATTCTGGCTATGCTTGAAATTTGCTGTTGTGCTAAAAGAGCTAATCTAGGGGACTCTAACAATTTCTGTTTTATGAAAAATGGGAATGTTGATGTAAGAATTGTATGTGAGTGAGTCTGGAAAAGAATCTTGTGTGAAGGAGAAAGGGAGATCATATTTGTAGACCTGGGACTTCATGTTATTATGGTATACCAGTTTTTATTTATAGGCTCTGAGCATCTTTTTGGCAGAAAGCATAGTTACTCACCTCTAACAGGTGATCTCCAGGGACAGCAGGAATCAGTCCTCACATATGGGTGATGTCGGCACCGATGGAGCCCGCGTGGAGCATTTCCCCAACTTTCAAAGAAAACCTTTGGGAATGCCACCACGCATGCGTGATCCCCATTCTGCCCAAGGGTGCCATCTTACCCAGTCAGGTGCCATAGCTATAGCCCTTTCAAAAAGATGGCATAAAAATATACAGCAACTCCAAGGGGAGGAGGGAGGGTTGTGAGGACTGATTCCTGCTGTCCCTGGAGAACACCTGTTACAGGTGAGTAACTACGCTTTCTCCAGGAACAAGCAGGAAGTCAGTCTTCACATATGGGACTCTCTTGCTACAGGTTAATGAGGACCTGTAGAAAAAGGCACGGCAACGCTGTGAGTAGTTGCCAGTGAAAGCCGAAGGCAGCACAAGAACCCCGGGTCCATGGTTGGCCATGCTCCCGGTAGCCAGAACAAGAAGGGTCGGAAGGCAGGAGTTGCTTAAACCCCAAACAGATTACGGAGTACAGCCTGGCCGAAGGCAGCATCCTGATGGGACTCCCTCTCCAGGCAGTAATGCACCATGAAAGTGTGAGTGGAAGACCAGGTGGCAGCCCGGCAGATGTCCATCAGTGGCACCGAACACAGACTAGCGACCGATGTTGCCATCGCTCGGACACTGTGAGCCGTGACTCGATGTTCCAGAGGGAACCCGGCCTGAGCCTGGGCAAAGGCGATGAAGTCCACCACCCAGATGGACAAGGTGCGCTTGGTGACTGCCAGCCCCAAGCGTCTGGGGTCAAAGAAAATGAAGAGCTGCCCGGATCTGCGGTTGTCCCGAGTCCACTGCAGGTAAAAGGAGGGAGTCCTCTTACAATCCAAGGTGTGGAGGATCGCCAATGCCAAGTCAACATGGGGCTTTGGGAAGAAAGTGGGCAGCACTTGATTGAGATGAAATTCTGAGACAATCTTCGGAAGGAACTTAGAGTGAGTTGTCAGGACCACCCAGTTCTTATAGAACCTCGTGTATGGTGCCTCGGCCATCAACACCTGGAGTTTACTGACTCTCCAGGCAGAGGTGAGAGCTATCAAGAAGGCCACCTTCCATGACTGGTGCTGCAGAAGGCAAGAAGTCATGGGCTCAAAGGGTGGCTTGGTCAGCTGTGTGAGGACCATACTGAGGTCCCATTCCACTAGAGGAGGGTGGGTAGGGGGCTTGGAAAGAAGCAGGCCATGCATGAAGCGAGAGACAAGCGGTAGCCCCAAAAATGGTTTGCCCTCGATGGGATGGTGGTTCGCTGAGATGGCACTCAGATGAGCCCTGACAGATTTAGACATCAGCCCAGACTGTGAGAGGTGGAGCAGCTACTGCAAAACCAAACTGATAGGGGAGGAGAATGGGTCCACTCAGAGCTCTGAGCACCAGACAAAGTAATGACGCCACTTGACGGCATCAGCCCGTCTGGTCGAATCCTTTCGAGAGACCAAAAGAATGTCCTCGATCTCCATGGGGAGGTGGTAGGAGGCTAGGGTGACCCGCTCAGCCGCTAAGCTGTGAGGGACAGTGACTTTGGATTGGGGTGAAGAAGCAACCCCCTCCTCCTGCTTAAGCAGCTCTGGTGAGAACCCGAGTGGGACCGGGGGCTCCATCAAGAGATGGAGCAGCAGGGGAAACCAAGGCCGCCTGGGCCACCTTGGGGCTATGAGGATCACTGAGGCCCTGTCCTGCTGGACCTTGAGGAGGGTCCAGCCGATGAGAGGTGTGGGGGGGAAGGCATACAGTAACCCCTTGTTCCACGAGTTGAGGAAGATGTTGGGGGCCATCCTGCCTGGGTGTGGGAAGGGATCACAGAATCGGGGAAGCTGTGAGTTCACCGGGCTGGCAAAGAGATCCAAGCCCGAAGTCCCCCAATGCTGGTACAGCTGCTGTGCCATCCAAGGACACAGGCGCCACTCGTGCAGCTGGAGGACCCTACTGAGCCGGTCTGCCAAAGCATTGTCCTGACCCAGGATGTAAGTGGCCCGGACGGTCATGACCTGGCTCACCGCAAAGGAGCACAGGGCCGTCGCCTCCAAACATAGGCTGTAGGAGCTGGTGCCCCCTTGTTTGTTCATATAGAACATCGTAACCTGATTGTCCATCTGGACCAGCACCACCCGATGCTGCAAGCGGTCCCTGAAGACTCGGAGAGCGAGGCAAATTGCCCAGAGTTCCAGCAGATTGATCTGCTGCCTGGACTCCTTGAGGGACCAGGACCCCTGAGTGCACCGACCCTTGCAGTGGGCTGCCCAGCCCACCAGGGAGGCGTCCATGGTCAACACCAACTGATGCATTGTGGCTTAGAAGAGCATACCGCAAAGCAGGTTTCGTGACTCCTGGCATCAAGCCAGAGACTCCGCCATGCTGGGAAAGACCAAAATGGGATCTCGGAGGTGGCCGACCAACTGCATCCATTGTCCTGGAGGCACCACTGCATTGCCCATATGTTTATTTATTTATTTAAAAGGATTTATATACCACTTTATCCTGAAATCAAAGTGGTTTACACATCAAACGAATCAAGAGGCAATGACAGTGGGGGTGGGCATGCAGTGGTTGTATCAAAGAGTATGTGTGTATGTCATGTATAAATGATTTCATGGTGAGCTGGTTACATGGTGAGGTATATACAGAGTAGTATATAAAAGGGGCGGGTGAAGGGGGAGAAGGGGGGCTGAGTAGGGTCAGGAAAGAGTGAGGGGCAGACTGTGGGGCCGTTGGTCAAGTCATGTGATGTCTCTGTAATGTTCTAAGAAGAGCATTGTTTTGAGCTTCTTTCTGAAGTCCTTGAGGTCCGCAGTTGATCTCAGGTTGTTGGAGAGTGAGTTCCAGAGCGCGGGCACAGCCAGTGAAAATGCTCTTCTTGAAGCGTCTTGCCTTGCTTTAGTTGAGACGGGCATTGTGCATGACATGGACCATGGAGGCTATGTGGCCGAGAAGGCGAAGCATCGTCCGAGCCAGGATGGCACCATAGCCTCGCACTTCGGATGCCAGGGACACGAGGCGGTCCGTCCTGTCCCGGGGGAGAAAAGCCATGGCCTGAAGAGTGTCCAAGTGGGCCCCAATAAACTCCAGGGACTGAACTGTAGTGATGTGGGATTTTGGGTAATTGATCACAAACCCCAGCCTTTCCAGGAGGCCAATGGTGCGGTCCATTGCCTGCCTGGCTTCAGATGCCGTGTCTCCTGTTATGTGCCAGTCATCCAGATACGGATAGACTAAGGTGCCTTGCAGCCGCAGGTGGGCCGCAACTATGGTCAGGCACTTGGTGAAGACCCGGGGGGTGGATGTAAGGCCGAAGGGAAGCACCCTGTACTGGTAATGGTTTCCCGACTCCATCTGTCTGCAGCCTTCCCCCCGCCTCCTCCGCTCAGTTCATGGCAATCATCTTTTCCTTCCTTCCCACTCTCAGGCTCACCTGGAGTCGACCCGCCACTCTGCCTTCTTTTTCCTGGCCCTTTCCCTCTGGAATTCTCTCCCTTCCACACTGTGCATGGAGTTGTCTTGACCTCCCTGACCCCTGATGTCCATCCTCCCTGTTAGTCCTCCTTCCTGTCAGTTCTCCCTCCCTCCCATTCTTCCTCTCTCACCAGGTCCTTTTCTGTCCTTTATACCTCATCCTGTCTCTCTCTTTCCTGTCCAAACCAATGGAGTTCCTTTTTCCGTTTCTGTTTCTACTAGCCTGTTTTTATTGTACACAGCCCTGACGCTCACGCCTGGGAGGTATATCAAGCGATTAAATAAAGATAAATATAAAGATGACGCAAAGGTACTTTCTGTTTTTGGGGTGGACGAGGATGTGAACATAGGCATCCTTTAAGTCCAAGAAGCATAGCCAATTGCCCTGCTGGAGGTAGGGCAGTAACGTTCCAAGGGAGAGCATCTTGAACATCTCACGCACCAGGAACTTGTTGAGGTTCTGCAGGTTGAGAATGAGCCAAGGGCCCCCTGTCTGCTTTGGGACGAGGAAATATCGGGAGTAAAATCCCCGTCCTCGGAGGTGCGGTGGGACTGGCTCTACCCCTGCGAGCTCCTGACTCAGGAGGTCCTTGTGCTGGGGAGGCTGACATGGCTCCCCAGGAAAGTATGGAGGAAAAGCCTGGTCCAGATGGAGGCGAAAGCCCTCCTGAATGACCTGGAGAACCCAGGCATCAGTGGAGATGGACTCCCACATGTGGGAGAAGTGGACCAGGTGCCCCTCAATGGACAGCCGGCCAGCTGGAGGGGGAGAGGCTATGCTGGTGGCGTCAAACCCCCAAGGCTGGCTGAGCCGGAGCTGGGGGTTGGGTCTTGGGGTCCTTTGGCTTGCAAGGGCCATGGCCCGTGGACTTGCCCTGGCTGCTCTAAACGGGAGACAATGCTGGAGGATAGGCCGGGTAGCCCCTGTACAGGAGCCCCTTCCACTGGAAGGGCTTCTTGCTCTGTTGCTTCTTCCTGGGGAGGGAGGAAGTTTTATGGGAGAAGCAAGTGCAAATCACGAACTCCGTCTCAATCTCCGCAGCCTTGTCCTCCATGGATTTCCAAAAAAGCTGTTCCCCAAGGCAGGGAACATCCAACAGCTTCTCGTGGACCCACTGCTCCAGGTCCGAGGATTGAAGTCAAGCCTGCCGGCAGGCTCCAATGCCAACCGCTGCCACCCGGGCAGAAGACTTGAAGCTGTCATATGGTGCTCGCAAGAGATACTTTGAGCATTCCCAGTCGGACTTTGAGAGGGCTTGAAAATGCCAGAAATGGACTCCATCCAGGCCCGCTGCAAAGTCTCCAAGCTTTCTAATGAGGTCATGGAGAAACATCCCAATGTATAATTAGTAAACTTGGATTTAGCACGATAACATGGAGCCCTGATAAGTCTTGCGCCCGAGGGCATTAAGGTTATGAGACTCTCTTCCCGGGGGTACTGACAAATGAGTCTTTGGGCTCTTTAGCTTCTGCATGGCTGATTCAACCACCATCGATGTGTGGGAAATCTGGGCTTTCCGAAACCACGGATCTCATTGGATTTTGTATTTAGAGTCCAGGCGCTTGCTTGTAATTGGGACGGAGATTGGGGACTCCCACATGTGTAGCAGGAGGCGGTTCAGAATGGGAGGAACCAGCACCGAGATAGCCTCCCTCGGAGGAGCTTCATATTGCAGAATATCAAGCTCCTCGGCACGGGGCTTCTCCCCCGATTCAGTGGCTAGAGCAAGGGCATGCACCATATCCTGGATGAACTCCAAGAAGGAGGTGACCTTGGGAGGTAACTGCTGCTTCTGGGTTGGCAGGGAGGGGTCAGAGGGGAGGTCTTGGTGGGACCAAGTCTCCGGGGAGTTCTCCTCATTGGATTCCCAGTCTGAGTAGTCCATGGAGGACTCGAGGTCAGGCAGCTCGAGACAGGTGGGTGACCTGTGCAGGGTCTCTGAGGCCAAAACTTGCCCAGAGCCAGAGGCGCTCAACCATGAAGATCTCGCACCCGAGGAACCGGATGGAGATCGAGACCCTCACCAAGGATCCTTCTGAGGCTTTGGGCTCTCGGGGGTCACAACAGCAGTTCGAGGAGTCCTCGAGGTCGAGTTCCCTGCAATCTCGAGACCCGTGCCATTGGGGCCGAGCAGCAGCACCTGCTGGGCAGCGAGGAACAAAGAAACAATGCATTCCAAGGCCATCATTCGAGCCTCCCACTCGGAAGCGGTGCCTTGCGACACTGACGCCAGGGTGACCAAGTGGGGTGTCAAGGAGGAGAATGAGTCCTCACTGGGGCGACCCTCGGGAGACAGGGCATCTTTGCCGGAGGTCTCCATTTTAGTTCGAGGCACCTTAGTGGACCGCTCCCTCTCTGACTCTAGAGACTGCGAGGGGGGCTGACAGTCCAGAGGCATGACCGTTCACGCTTGTCTGGCACTCCCGACAGAGTCCTCAAGGCCTTCTTCTTCTTCTTCCGCTTGCGTTCAGGTGACCCCTGGTCAGAGTGCCGCTGGGACCGGGGAGGAGCCTTGGGAGACTCCGGAGCTGGAGGGGCCAAAAAGCAGGAGGCTACCGGGGATACTGGGGCTGCCTTACGGAAGAGATCATCCAGCTTCTGCTTACAACTCTGGATGGCCTTGCAAGACATCTTCTTACAGAGGGAGCATAGCTATGGGTCATGGTCGGCTCCTAGACACCTAAGACAATAGTCATTGGTATCCATGAGCAACATGTTTTTCGAGCATCTAATCACATTTCTTAAAACCGGAGGCCATTGGGGTAAAAAGGACACCTGCGAGGTCGAAGACCCTCGATGCGGCCAGCAGTTAAAAAGGGTGCAAAAGTGTGGAAAGAACAAAAAAGGTAAAAAGAAAAAAAACCCGAGGCCAGGGCAGAAGCAGAAGTGCTCGGGAGGCGGGAAGAGAACCAGTGAAGGCCAGTATAGCAAACCCGGTGGGAACAGAGAAAAAAACCTTTTCCGGTGATGAGACACACATCCGAAGGGCTCCATGGAAAAAGGGAGACTGAGTAAGATGGCACCTTTGGGTGGGAAGGGGACCACGTATGTGTGGTGGCATTCCCAAAGGCTTTATTTGAAAGCTGGGGAAATGCTCCGCATGGGCATCATCGGTACCGACGTCACATATATCTGAGGACTGACTTCCTGCTTCTTCTTGGAAAATTATGTCTTTTGTGACTGTACATGAGAATGTGTATGTGTGTGTGTTTGAGGGTTGCATGGGATGATCTGGTGTGCTGATCTGCAATTCAGGGAGGACATGAATGCCTGGCCAGTTCCTGGACCTTATGGATGACCGCAGTGTCGTCAGGTGCCAATGTGATAGGGCAGCCATAAATCAGCTGTGCCACGCATTGGGAGACATTCCCCAGATTGTGCCATGAGGTCTACATTCTTACCGAGTTCAGAATCTATGCAAGCTGTGAGAGTGGTGATATAGCTGGATGCTGGCTTCCTGGTTTTAAGGCACAAGGATGCCACCTTTCATGCCCACACAGGCCTGATTAGGGGAGTATTGCCACAAAGCAGACTCTGGGAAGGCAGGCAGAGCTGTCCCATAGACAGCAGATGTATACAGACCGACATAAGCTAAGACAGAAAGTAGACATTGTATGCCACATGTAGGGAACCATTGTGAAAAATGCCAGTACGCAGATAAGTGGGAAACAGATGCCATAGCCATAAGGCCATAGTCATTAATAGAGCATACTTTTGTAGCTCAGCAATATTATGTATCCTTTGGGTAATTGCAACATTGGTTTAGGTCCACATTTAGTATTTAAAAGAGTGTTTTTAGAGATGACCAATGCAAGACTAACTGGAGGCTTTTTATAATGCCAAGTACTTTTTGATGCAAGGTATGTATGGCATTCAAGTTCATATTTACATTCTCTTGTAACATATTAGAGTGCACTGAGATAACAGCACTTTTCTGGATATGAAAAAGACTACTATATAGTCTAGTTTACATCAGCATTCGTTTATCATTAGTATTTATGTCTAGTTTGCATCAGCAAACTACTGTCAGTGAGAACAGCAGTTTAGGAGAAGCAAGTTTTAACTGAGTAGGCTGGGCCATCAGAGGCATCCACAGATATATCACGGAGATGGACACGATTGGAAACATGCAACTTTTCAGAGTACAGTGTGCCTGTGCACGTCCAAAATGACTGTAGCATTTACCCTTGTCCCATAATATTAGCTGGAGACATGTTTCTATACTTCACTCTATGGCCCATGTCTGTACCCGTGTGCGCTCCTTGCGCTGGATAAGTGCACAGGCTGGCTGAACAGGATGCTAGATGTCCTCATCGGATATGTCTGCGAGTCGATCCCAGAAACACGGGCATACCCACGGATCCGGAATTAGTTTTAAATCATTCCCATGCCCAATTTATAAGTTTCCACCAGTGATACCAGGTCTATATGGAATTTATCTCTAAGGCACAGTAATTGCAAAATTTGAATGCAGTTTAGTATAAGAAGGCCACTATTTGTAATTGGGTCCCACTGCATAAAATGAGATCTGCAATAAAAATGTACATAAATGCATGTTAGCACATGGTAAAATGGTGACTTTTTAGTTTTGCCAAAAGTCTCTAATGAGGGACCTTGTCAAAAGCTTTCTGAAAGTCCAGATACACTATATCAACCGACTCACCTTTGTCCACCTGTTTATTCATACCTTCAAAAAAACATAACAGATTAGTAAGACAAGATCTTCCTTGTCTAAAGCCATGTTGGCTGTCTCCCATTAGTCCATGACTATCTACATGCTGAGTAATTTTATTCTTTATGATTATTTCTACCATTTTTCCCGGTACTGACGTCAGGCTCACCGGTCTGTAGTTTCCCGGATCACCCCTGCAACCCTTTTTAAAAATTGACGTTACATTGGGAGATAATAATATATCTAATACTGTGCAAAAAACTGGATAGCCCTCATCTAGCTGCTGGACTGCTGTATGCATCTTAATTATAATTATTTGTGTAGCTATTTAAAGATGGTCAGTTATTGAAAATTGCTAGGGGAATAGGGATACTTGAACCAATATAAAAATACACAGGTACACTACCAAAAAACTGCCTCCAGTTTTGCAACTGATTCCTATAGATTTTGGGGTGCTGAATCCAGGAAAAATAGCCAAAATGTTCCATCACGTCACGTTTTCTTGCAAAATTAGATTTCTTACCCATATAAGGAATGTTCACATAATTTCTTTTTAGCCGACTGCAGTTTATTTTCTTGGCCCAAAATAGAGGTTGTAATGGTTAACTAACTAGAAACACTCCCTCATGATATTTTAGAGTGTTTTGTATTCATTTTATACATTAACAGGACAATTGGGAGGCGGGGGGCTAAATCCAGTACTCGCGCTGGCGCATGTTCTTTCCTGTTCGCCTCGCCTCGTTCGCTCGCTCAAACACGGTGGTTGCGACATGAACGTTCCTGTCAAATTTCAGTTTCTTGCAAGTTCATTATTACCTTTTGTTTGCTCAGTCGTAATCCAGCTTTATTCCGAAGTGGTTCACTACAGTTGTAGTTTGCAGTGCTGTGTATTTGTGATGGCTCACAGAGCCAGAGGTTGCGTCAACTCTCCGGACAGTTTTTGTTTTATTTGTGGGGAATATACCGTGAAAAAGCGGCAGAGGAACATTTCTGCATTTATTAAAAAAGTATATTTCGCCTATTTCGGTTTGAAGTTAGGCGATCAAGACAAACCGTGGGCTCCTCACAAAGTGTGCAAGACATGTGAGGAAGATCTACGCTTATGGATGAAAGGTAAAAAACAAGCATTTCGTTTCGGAATACCTATGATGTGGCGTGAACAAAGAGACCACAGCAGTGACTGCTATTTTTGCTCTTGCATTGTGAAGGGATACAACTTAAAAAATAAGAACGTAATAAGTTACCCCAACCTTCCCTCAGCAATTAGGCCTATGCCTCATAGCAACGAAGTACCTGTGCCTGAACCACCAAAATCTTTGGATCATATTTGTGTGAACGGTTCTGATCATGATGAGACTCATCAGATGGCTTTTCCCGATGAGTCCAGTACTTCCGAGTTTGAAACTGAACCAGATCCGAAACCTGAACTTTTCTCTCAAGCTGAATTGAATGATTTAGTCCGGGATTTAGGACTCCCAAAAGATGCTGCCCAACTGCTAGGTTCTCGGCTTAAACAGAAAAATCTATTGTCACCAGGAACAACTTTTTATTGGTACTGCAACCGCGAGACACAATTTTTGAAGTATTTCAGCAAAGAGGAAGATTTGGTATTTTGCAACGATATATACGGAGTGATGGAAAAGTTTAAACTCAAGTACCTTGCCCCAACCACTAGGCCACTCCTCCACTTTAGGAGTGGCCTAGTGGTTGGGGCAAGGTACTTCAGGCTGGAAGGTCGGGGGTTCAAATCCCACTAAAGGACAGCAACCTTGGGCCAGAAGGACTGGGGTTTCTAGTCCCACAGGTGCTCCTTGTGGTCTTGGGCAAGCCACTTAACCCTCCATAGTCCATGTTCCCTGTAAAATAGTTATCTCCAAGTTATAATGCCCTGTTCAATGTAATTTTCAGTTTGTTCAATGTAAACCGCACTGATGCAGAATAGCGCGGTATATAAGAGAATTAAAATAAAATAAATAAATAAATAAAATAAGTATGATCCTGCTGAATGGCGGCTGTTCATTGATTTGTCAAAAGACAGCATAAAAGGTGTTCTTCTTCATAATGGCAACACATTCGCTTCAGTTCCTATTGCTCACTCTGTTATTCTCCAAGAAAAATACGAGAATTTGGCCCTGATTCTTCAGAAGATTCGTTATGATGAGCATAAGTGGATGATTTGTGGAGACTTTAAAATTCTATCCATGCTATTAGGGCAGCAATCCGGTTTCACCAAATATCCCTGCTTCCTTTGCTTGTGGGATAGCCGGGCCCGCGACCTACACTGGGGGAAAAAAGACTGGCCAATTCGGGAGTATTTGAGACCCGGTGAGAAAAATGTTCTTCATGAGAGCTTGGTACCTCGTGATAAAATTCTATTACCACCTCTCCACATTAAGTTGGGTCTCATTAAGCAATTCATCAAGTCCCTTCCAAAAGATGGTGAGTGCTTTCGGTACCTTTGCTCAAAGTTCCCCCGACTTTCTGAAGCAAAGCTAAAGGAAGGAGTGTTTGTTGGCCCTGATATAAGGAAACTCATTTCAGATGAAGCATTCGCTGAAACGATGTCTGAGAAGGAAAAAGAAGCCTGGGATTCCTTCAAGGATGTTGTTCTCAAATTCTTGGGGAACAGGCGGGATGAGAACTATAAGGATATTGTTGCCAGGATGCTCAATGCCTTCAAAGAACAAGGCTGTAACATGAGCCTGAAAGTCCATTTCTTGCACTCCCATGTGAACTACTTTCCCGAAAACTTGGGGGCGTACAGTGAAGAACAAGGTGAAAGGTTTCACCAGGACATCAAGGACGCAGAGAGAAGGTACCAAGGAAGATGGAACACCACTATGATGGCTGATTTCTGCTGGTTGCTGCTGCGGGAAACCCCAGATGAAAAATACGCCAAGCAGCGCACCAAGAGAAGCATTCGGGGGAAGAAGAAACGGGCCCACCAGGAGATTGATTGACCCAAGAATGACTTTAAAATCTAAACTGTGTTGACAAATATCGTGTTTTTACTAAACTTTGAAATAAAAATTTGCTAGTTATTACCACAGTGTCGGATCTCATTTATTAGAATTTTATTTTCACACCATCGGGTGTTTGTCTTCATGTATTGCAATGATGCGGTTTGCGTTTTCTATTCTTACATACATACCTGTACAACATTTTTTGCACATTTCTTTGCTTTGCTTTGTGTCTAACCTCGCTCTTATATGCTCAATGTTTGTGCACATGTATGTGGCTGTTTTAAGTGCAGACAATTTTGCTACCATCACAGTGTGTTTTGTTGACATTACTCTATTCTTATGTGCTGCCTTGTTACAATTTTCTTTATTCTTATTTGAATAACTACTAAACAATTAGTATAAACAATTCATCCAAGAAACTTTTATCTCGATCGCACTCAATCTGAAACGTTCACCTCAAACTGCTAACCCAATGTATCAAAAAATCTGTACGTGATGGAGCAAATTGGTTACCAGATTTGGATTCAGCGCACCAAAAAATGTAAAAATCAATCGAAACATTAGAGGCAGTTTAAAAAAATTTTTTTTTAGTATACCTGTGATATCTAGTAAGTTTAAGGGATTTATTCAATGTTCACCTCAAGATGAACTGCAAGAACTTAGAATTCATCTATTCCTGAAGCCTAATAACTTGCTGATGAAGATAACCAGTTAAACTTTAAAGTGAAAAATGTTCCTCTTTTCACCTTAACTGGCTTAGCAGCTTATAAATCAAATATTTTGGCAGGGGTGGTTGGGAGCTGGAGTGGATGGGTGGGAAATAAACATAAGTTGAAAGCTTGCCTTTTAAATCATACCCTAAGAGGGTCATTTAGGATGTTTGAAGACATGCGCGTTGATGTTGAAATCATGGAGATGTCTCTGAAGCCATTCCACAAATGACATTTACAGTTAGAAAAGTTGATGGCGGAAGCCAGAAGGATGCTTGGGTGCATAGGGAGAGGAATGGCCAGCAGGAAAAAGGAAGTGATAGTGCCTCCGTATAAGTCTGGTAAGACTTCATTTGGAATACTGTGTGCAATTCTGGAGACCATACCTACAGAAAGATATAAACAGGATGGAGTCAGTGCAGAGGTTGCCTACCAAAATGGTCAATGGCCATTGTTATAAGCCATATGGGGACAGAATTAAAGATCTCAATATCTACACTTTAGTGAAAAAGCGGGAGAGATGAGATATAGAAACGTTTAAATACCTCTATGGCATAAATGCATAGGAGGAGAGCCTCTTTCAATTGAAAGAAAGCTCTGCAATTAGGGGACATAGGATGAGGATGAAGGGGATAGACTCAGGAGTAATGCAGAAATATTTCTTTACAGAAAAAGTGGTAGATGCATGGAATAGTCTCCCAGTGGAGGTAGTAGAGACGAGAACACTATCTGAATTCAAGAGAGCATGAGACAAACACAGAAGGCCTCTAAAGAAAAGAAAGGGACTATAGTAGTTGATATGGAAGGGCAGTCTAGATAGGCCATATGATCTTTTTCTGCCATTGTGTTTCTATGTCTCCAGTGCAGGGATGTTCACGTACATAGGAAGGGAGTGTGGTGCAGGCACAATGGATATATAAGTCTCCGTTCAATCTCAGGAATGACTGGGACAACTGCACACAAGTCCACATTGAGACCTGCTGCAGGCATGAATAGGCATCAGGAAAGTACTTGTTTTGGCCTTAAAATATCCAGAGAGTGTAGAGAAGATGAAGAGTTAAGTGACTAGTTTAATATTAAAAAGACCAATATTGGGATTTGAACTCTGGCCACCCTGTTCCCAAATCACTACTTTAACCAATATGCTATTAGACATCCATGATCAAACATAGGTCTGATCGACTGCACCTTAAAATGTTTATATCCTACCTCTCTGACAGAACTATGCAAGTAAACGTTGGACCCAGCATCTCCAAACCGTTGGACCCAGCATCTCCAAACCATTCAATTAAACACAAGGTATTCTGCAAGGCTTGACCTGGTCTGGCTTACTATTCAACAAGGAAGTGGTTAAAAACTACAGGCCAGTTAGTCTAACCTCTGTGGTGAGTAAATTATTGGAAACGCTGCTGAAAGAGAAAATAGTGAGTTTTCTGGAGTCCAATGGATTACTGGATCCAAGGCAGCATGGATTCACCAGAGGCAGGTCTTGTCAGACAAATCTAATTGATTTCTTTGACTGGGTGACCAGGGAGTTGGGAGAACCCTAGATGTAGTGTATTTAAATTCCAGTAAAGCCTTTAATACCGTTCCAAACAGGGGACTTATAAACAAACTGAACACCCTAGGGATGGACTCTAAAGTTACTGCTTGGGTTAGAAATCGGTTGAGTGGGAGGCGGCAAAGGGTACAGGTAAATGGAGCTCACTCTGAGGAGAAGGAAGTTACCAGTGGTGTGCCCCGGGGATCTGTCCTTGGTCCAATTCTTATTAACATCTTTGTTAGTGATATTGCGGAAGGGCTTTCAGGTAAGGTTTGACTCTTTGCGGATGAATCTGCAATAGAGTAGACACCCAGGAAGGTGTAGATAACATGAGGAGGGATCTATCTAAGCTTGAAAAATGGTCTAGAATTTGGCAGCTGAGATTTAATGTTAAAAAAATGCAAGGTCATGCATTTGGGCTGCAGCAATCCAAAGGAGCGATATGGTATAGGGGGTGAAGTACTTCTGTTCACAAAAAAAGAGTGAGACCTAGGTATGATTGTGTATGATGATCTTAAAGTAGCTAAACAGGTAGAAAAGGTGATGGTGAAAGCTAGAAGGACGCTTGGTTGCATAGGGAGAGGAATGGCCAGCAGAAGAAAGTAGCTGATAGTGCCTTTGTATGTCTTTGGTACAACCTCATTTGGAGTATTGTGTGCAATTCTGGAGACCACACCTTCAAAAGGATATAAACAGGTTGGAGTCGGTGCAGAAGGTTGCTACCTAAATGGTTAGTGGTCTTCATTATAAAGCATATGAGGAGAGACTTAAGGATCTTAATATGCATACTTTAGAGGAAAGGCGGGATAGAGGTGATATGATTGAGACTTTTAAATACCTCTGTGGCATAAATGCACAGGAGGAGAGTCTCTTTCGACTGAAAGCAAGCTCTGCTACAAGGGGACATAGGATGAGGGTGTAAGAGGATAGACTCAGAAGTAATATGCAGAAATATTTCTTCATGGAAAGAGTGGTAGATGTGAGGAATAGTCTCCCAGTGGAGGTAGTAGAGATGAGGATAATATCAGAATTCAAAAAAGCATGGGACAAACACAAAGGATCTCTAAAAGAAAAAAGGGGACTGTTGTAATAGTTGATATGGAAGAGCAGACTAGACAGACCATGTGGTCTTTTTCTGCCATCATGTTTCTATGTTTCTATATACATACAGCCCATCTGCAACGTATCATGTTCTACATGCCATTTAATACCTGCAATCAGGACTTCACTACCATATCTGAAGTTTTCTCTGCTGTCACAAATCTTGCCAACTTTAATTTTGCAGTGAACAAAGCACTATTGTTATTTGGAGGCTAAAATTTCAACCACCAGACAAACTCATTCTACTACATAAGGCTGAAATTACCATAAAAAAGGAAAAAAAGGATACCAAGTACCTTGCTATTACAATCGACAGCAATCTCAACATGATTTCACACATAAAGAATGCAGCTAGCATAGCAAACTGGAAATTTAAACTCCTCAAACGTCTACGCCCTCTCTTACAAGATGACTTCGGAACAGTTTTTCAAGCTGTCATTGACTATGGTAACATCCTCTATCAAGGCCTGACATAACAGTTATTCCTTATCATTCCTCCAGTTTAGTCCTCAACCTCTGGGTAGTGAACCTCCTCCTGCAGCTTGGAGACTGGGCATGTCAAAAGCTCACTGGATATAGCCTGCTGGTCTCTCCCGTCAGTCCCCAGTGTGTCCAGTCTCCATGCAGCAGGAGGAAGTAGTGAGCCTAGTTTCTGGGATCACTTGGGGGATCAGATAAGGAGCATTTAGTGTGACAAATTCTATTCTGATTTTACTTTTGATTTTTACCTTTAATTTACTTTTGATTTTACTTTTAATTCAGTTACCTTTGGTTAATTGGCAATCAGGGATTAGTTCCCTTTAGTTGTTAGGAGCAAATTTCCTTATAGTTACAGTAATTTTAAATTTGAGCTTGGCTCTTTAAATTAATAGCAGCTCTCGCCTTCCCTCCTTGTCAGTTATTGCTGCAGGCATTCGCTGGTGTGGATCTCTCTCCCTGGACGGTACAGGAGAGAGCTCTGGGACCCATACAGCCACACTGAAATTGTGAGAGACGGAGCCTCTCTATTGCTGCGGGATTGTACTTTTACTCTGTTGAACCAGCTGAGCGGTCCTCGCCGCGGCTGCCAGTCGCAGCGGTGCGGTTTGAGGATCGGATGAATTCAAGGCGGTAGGAGCAGGCTGCGTGGCTTTCGGCCCTGCAGGTAAGGACTTCGGGCTCTGTTGGTCTGCTGAGGCCTCCTTTTTGCCGTGGTTGCTGTTCTTGGCGCCAAAATTTGTTGGCAAAGGGGCGGCCATTTTCTCTCTAGGCATTTGGACCGCATGGCGGGAGTTGCAGTGAGCTGCCTGTGTGAGGAAGACAACAGGCAGAATAGCTAGATTTTTGGGCCTAGTGTTTCTTTCTTTTGTTTGTAGGTTTTTTGAGGCTCGGGGGGGTTCCTCAGCCTTAAGAGGGCTGTTGTCAGTCCTCTTTATTTTTAAGTTTATTCTTAGTTTTATAGGACAGCAGTTTTGGCATTGATCTCTGATACCACATGTTCTCTCCCTCCTAATCATGTCTCTGAGGAGCATCTGTTAAGTCCAGGGATATTAGGCAAATTTCCAGCTTTTAGGTTCTTCAAGGGCAGAGCCCTAACTTGTAGTTGGAAGGAGGGACAGGCTGGAAAGTGTGCTTGAGACAGTAGCCCTTTTTTGTATTCACAGTCTGCAAATGTATTCTATAGTGAAAGTTGCCCAAACGCCTGTGGTTTAACAGGGACAGGTTTAGGAAACCTTAGGATATAAAAAATATATAATAAGAATAACAGTTAAACTGTCAACCAAGAAGTGCCTGTGCTTCGGTCTATGGCCACCAGAGGGCAGCTGGTACACTCAATAGTGCCTTTCTGTGACCATGTGTATGCAGCCATCATCAGTTAGATTGATCACTGCAAGTCAGGGAAGAAATAACCACAGGGCCACCTCATGGGCACTCAGGGGTTAGTGACTAAACAAGCAACTGTAATGTTCTGCAAATCAAGATTATATGACCAAGATTTAAAGCTCTTAACTTCTGTATCGTTTGTCGGGCTCTGGTGCCCTAAAGGCCACCGGATGGCAGCGCTGCTCATGAATCGCATATAGTATTCAGTGCCCCCATCCCTGGGGGGTGGTGGTAAAATACGAAATCGAATTCCTCATCAGGTTCACACAGGAAGCAACCTCTAAGACCTCCACTTGCAAGGTTGTCAGTGTATCCCACTGCTATTTCTCTGACTGCAGGAAGGCCGGGGGGGGGGGGGGGGTGCCTTTGTGTTTCATAGCTCCACTTAGCATGCCCTTCCCAGGAAATTCTCATTTATTTCTAGAGCCTGTGCTGTCAGAGCAGGGCTTTAAGCACTTATCAGGGGCACTGACCCGTCTGTGCCATCTTGTTAAAGGGTCCGTGCTGAGGGTAAAGAGAAGGACGTCTAGCTAGCACAGTCTGGGGCTTAGTGCTCCAGGGCACTGGAAGGTTTCAAAGAGGAAGTCAATACTCTGTGTATGCTTCATGCATTCAGACTATGTTCAAGCGTGCTCACTGCACTGTGTTTGGGTGACAGGTGCTGGGTCACCCATATATGTAGATGTGCATTTTGTATGTGCTCACACATACAATGGCATGATTTTTGGGTGCACTCTTTGCAGAGTGAGACTGCATTTCTTTGCTCAGACTGTATTATTAGACTAAGGTAATTTCTCCAGTAATGGGGGGATGTTGATTGTAATAAAGTGTGTGAGGTCCTCATGGTGTTACATGGGGTTGGAGATGCAGTCGTGGGATCTGCTGTTGAGTGAGCCGTCCAGAGGAGCTACAGTGTCACAGTCACCAGTTTCCCTTTCTCTTTGGGCTTTGCTCCCAGATCCTAGCCCCTCTTTCTCTCTGATGTCCAGAACGCAAGTTCCCCGGCCCACTGGTCAATCTATTCTCAGCCTTTTCTCAATGCCGACAGAAAGATTGGGAGAGCGAGAAAGGAAGACCAGGAACCAGCACCAGCTCTAATGTCTCTCCACTGCCAGTGTTTTCTATGGTCACATATTCCCAGTCAGTTATTTATTTGAGTATACTGATTGCCTACAGGTCAGGATAGCATACAGTCGATTACGGTATTTCTATTTCCCTTGTCCCTGAAGGGCTCACAATTTATGCTTTGGTACCTAAGGCAGAGGGTTAAGTCGCTTAACGAAGGCCAGAAGGACCACCTGTGGGACCAGAAATCCCAGGGTTTTTTTGGCCCGAGGTTGGTGGTCTTGATTGGAATTCAAACTCTTGGTCCTCTGGCAACTTGCCTCAACCACTAGGCCGCAATGCTCCGTATGAGCTAGCCACAGGGCCATAGGGCCAGGCACAGCCTGTTACTTCCAAGGCAGAGACCTTGGGGAAGTTCCGTTCATAAGGATATGAGAAATGCCATACTGGGTCAGACCAAGCTCTTTCAGGTCCAGTATCCTGTTTCCTAGGGTAGCCAATCCTGGTCTTAAGGACATGGCTGGTTTCCAAAAAGACGAATAGGCTACTCAATGCTTCTATTGGGGGAAGCGGTGGATTCATGTATGCTCATATTTCAAGGGTTCCGTTGCATGTACAACAGATGTGACACTCTGTTGGGTTGTGTGCCTTGTAGAACATCTTGAATTGGTGAAAGTTGGTATAAAAAAAATTTATAATTTTCCAGCTTCTCTCTAATAAAAGGTTAAGGACCTTTCCTCCGGGAGCTTGGCCAAAAACTTTGTTAAACTCCGCTACGTTCGGAGATCGTTTCGCGCAAGGCTCTTGGAGTGCACAGGAGACCCAGTGATCAATGAACTGACTGGAAATGCGAGCGATACGTCAGGCGTTGCAGGCGTTCGAAGCTGACAGGTCGAGCGGTGCGAGTACTGTCCGACAACTCCACGGCGATAGCCTACATCAATTGGCAGGGCAGAACCGGAAGTGTGGCCATAGAGGCCACGGCAGAGGGTCAGTGTGTGTGGATAGAGCTTTGGCTGCCAGAGTTTTCGGTGGCGCATGTTGCGGGTAAGGACATTGTGATGGCGGATTTCCTCAGCTGGGTCCAAGTAGATGCCATAGAATGGGAGTGGCATCCGGAGGTGTTCGCACAAATCGGTCGCATATGGGGACAGCCAGTAATGGACCTCATGGCAGCATTTCACTCTGCGTAAACGGGTCGCTTCTTCAGCAGACGACGCGAAAGGAGGACGGAAGGCATCGGCGCACTGTTTCAACAGCGGCCGTCGTCTGGTCTTCTCTATGTCTTTCCACCGGGGGCACTCATAGGTCGAGTGGTTCTGCGTATCGAAGTGCTTTGGGGAAACGTGTGTTTGGGGGCCTCGGGCTGGCTGAGGCGCCCATGGTATGCCTACCTCATACGGTTGCTCGACAGGAATCCATGGAGGTTTCAGACACTGGAGATTCTGTTGCTATGGAGTTCCCTTCAAATGCCTCAGGTGCATCCATTTTTGCTTACGGGGTGGCCATTGAAAGGGCAAGCTTAAGGAAAAAGAGTTGCTCGACAGCAGTCTTTGCCACCTTGCCGCAAAAATAAATAAATAAATAAAATAAAAAGTCTACGTCCCTTACATATGTATGTATATGGCGCATCTTTGAGGACGGGTGCTCGCGGTGGCACGCTCACGCGACAACAGTGTCAGGTCCCTTGGTATTAAGTTTTCTGCAGGACGGGTTTGGTAAAAGGCAGGTCCTGGAGAGTTCAGTTAGCAGCTCTATCTTGCTATAGGGGCAAAGGACAGGGAGTGGCTCTCATGCACAGGTCGATGTGGTACGCTTTCTCAGGCGGTTACCAGACTGTAGCCCTGTCGTAGGATATTAATTTCACCGGGGAAACTCAAGTTGGTTTTAGGAGCGTTAGCTAGCGTGCCATTGGGGCCCTTGCAACAGGCATAGGTTAAGGGATTTGCCTTAAAGACGGTATGTTTGATGGTCATCTGTTCGGCGAGGCGATTTTCGGAGTTGCAGTCGTTGACCTGTCAGGAATCGGTTTTTTGTCTGTCTCCAGACAGAAGGTGGCCTGGGGGCTGGTTCCGTCGTTGTTGCCAAAGGTGGTTTCTATGTTCACCTAACTAAAATGGTCTCTCTTCCAGCACTAGGTGCGGCAGAGGGGAGCGTATTGAACCATAGCTTGCACTGTTTGGACGTCAAGAGAGCGCTGCGGCAGTGTTTAAAGGTTTCAGAAACTTTTGCAAGGTGGATCGTCTCTCTTCGGGGTGTTCAGAGGGCCCCACAAAGGAAAGCGGCGGTGAAGGAGTCCATTTCTGGATGGATTGGAGCGGCGAGTGCATCGTCTTATCTTCTACGGGACCGTATAGTCCCAGGGAGCTTAAGAGCTCACTCTACCAGAGTGCAAGCGTCGTCTTGGACGGAGCACAGTTTGGTTCCGCCAGTGGACATCTGTAGGGAGGCCTCTTGGTTGTCTCTCCATACTTTCAGTAAGCACTACCGCCTAGATGTTCTGGTGGCTAAGGATGCCGTTTTCAGGGAGGCGGTGTTGAGATCTGGCTGGAAAGGTCCCTCCCAATGATTACTGTTCTGATACATCCCAGAGGTTGAGGATTAAACTGGAGGAACGATAAGGAAATAGGAATTAAACTTACCTGGTAATTGTGGTTCCTTGAGTGACTCCAGTTTAGTCCTCATTCCTGCCCGGGGATCTTAGCAGTGGTTTTTCTGTTGGGAGAAGTGCAAGGTTAAAAGTGGATATAGGCCTTCACTGGTGTTCAGTCCTTTTGATGCTTCCATTTGTTTTGCGCTATATTGTTATAATTATATTATGATATTGTTATATATAGTTATATATATTGCTATATTGCTCTGGATTGTTTAGGGCTAGGCATTCGACGGAGAGGAGAGCATGCAGGAAGCAGTCCCTTCCTTCTGGAAGGGGAGTAGTAGGTAGATAGGTTATATGTTCTGCGTGCCCTTGAATATAATAAGATTTTTTGCTCCTTTGAGTCTGCTTTGTCAATAGTTCACTGGGGGCTGATGGGAGACACCAGCAGGCTATATCCAGTGATGTCATGAGCTTTTGACATGCCCAGTCTCCAAGCTTCAGGAGGAGGTTCACTACCCAGAGGTTGAGGACTAAACTGGAGTCACTCAAGGAACCACTTTTACCAGGTAAGTATAATTCCTATTTATATCCACTCCAGCTATTACAAAACACCGTCGCCAGAATCCTAACAGGAAAATCAAATCAACAACACAACTCCTATACTCAAAAGTCTACACTAGCCCCCAGTAGCCCAACGGATCAAACATAAATCCTTAACTACCACCTACAAAATCCTCAACAACCTCTCCGCCAGCTGTCTCAAGGATTAAATCACAAGGAAATCCACGATAAGACCAAGAAGATCTGTAACCCAAAATTTCCTGTCCATCTCTTTGCTCAAGACTAAATGCACAAAACAGACAAGCAACAGGACATTTTTATGTATGCACCCACAATCTGGAACTTACTAGCCAAAACCATTAGGTCTGCACAGTCCACCAAAGACATGAAGAAATTACTAAAAACTCACCTCTTCATGAACACTTTGGGCCAAATGACATAAGTGTATATACAACAACCACCAATGACCTGTTAACTTAAACATAATCCCATATTTATCTCCAAGTTCTATTCCCTTTGTTCTATGTAAAACAAATCTCTAGAGATTATGTGCTGTTCATTGTAAACTGCTTTGGTATAAAAGCAGTATATAAAAATTGTTAAATAAATAAATGCCATTCTTGGGACATCTATAGATGTCCATATCAGGCATGTCCAAGTTTCTGAAATCGTACCTGAACTTGAATGTGCCTGCTTTTTTTTCAAGACATTCTGGCTTTTGACAGCCCATTGTAAAATGTGCTTCCACATATCTAATTTGATGCCTATAAAAATCAATAACATAGTAACATAGGGCCTAATTCCATAGTGTACATCCTGAGGAAACTGCTAGGTACGTATGACCTAGATTGGCCACTGTTGGAAACAGGATACTGGGCTTGATGGACCTTGGTCTGACCCAGTATGGCATATCTTATGTTCTTATGGCCCTCTGTGCATCTGGTTGGTGCACGTCTAGCCCCGCAGGACCAGAATCGCTAACAGGCCTGTACGTGCAGGCCTGGACTATGATTCCATCTGGTCTGCATTTACAGGCCTTCCCCGGATAACTCCGTCAGTGCTTATCAATGGAGCCACAGCTCCATGGCGTCTGGTTGCCATGGCACTGCAGCTTGATTGAAGAGCCACGATCCCCGGCTGCCAGCTTTAAAAGTGAATTCCCTGCAGTCTGACCCCTGATCAGGCCTCCTAAGGCCAGGGTCAGGCTGCAGGGAATGTCCTCGCCTTCCCCGTCCCACCCGTGCCCCGGGCCCGCCTTCTCCCGATGACTAGGGGAACTTATTCCACCTCGGAGGTGGAATAAGTTTCCCATGTAAGTCGATGGCCCCGGACATACAGGGCAGACATTGGAATCGGCCCTGTATACTGTGGTGGAGAAGCAGGCTCAGAAAGCAGTGAGAGAAAGAAAAAACAGACTTTTTTTCCTTTCCACAAAGAAACTGCAGGCACAGGAAGGGTTAACTCTCAAACTAAGGACAGAGATTTCCTGCAGAGCAGTGCAGACCTAAGAACACGCCCTGTCCCCATGGAGATAGAGGGAGGAGAAGGGAGTGGTTTGGAGGCGGAGTCAAGACCCATAGGACAGCCCCAAACATTTAGGCAGGGAAGTTGCACTCACAAACAGATTCACGCACAGACACGAGGGAACAAGCAAGGAAGCACAAGAGAGAAACAGTCACGGGCAAAGAAACAGAATTGGAAGGAGACACGGAAGCCACTTGCACAGGAGCAATTGGGAAGTAGGAGCAGAGAGCTGACAAGGCCAGTGGAGGAGTCCTCAGAGGAGGAAATATTCTCTCGAGGTTCCTGGCTTAACTCTTCTCCTAGTAAGGAGTCTACAGGGAGGAAAAACACTACAAGCAAGGTGAGCCCTTTACAACTCTTAAAAGAGCTGCTAAACAAAGAAGGTTTTTCCTGCCCTTCCCCCACAAGCTCACATAATGCTAAGGGTACCTGGGAGAAGCTTTTGAAGGCTGTACAAGATAGAAAGGCTTCTCAGGAGGATACCAGAGAAAGCAGTTACCTGAGAGAGTCTAGTGTGGAGGAGATGGACTTGGGGGACAGTGTGGATTCAAGCAGTGTTTCAGACATGGAGATAGACTGTGCAGTTTGTGCTAAAGAGGAGTAAAGGAACCAAATAGGGTTTGAAGAGCTGAAGGAAACTCAGCTGTTCCTAATTAGTGAAGGTGTCTGTGTTACCTTGTGCTGGAGTAAAAGAACTGAATGAAGTTTGTTACTTGGAAGAAACCAGAAGTTCTTTTACAAGGACATTTTAAAAAGCCCATTACTTTTAGCTGTGCTTTTAAAAGTAGCTTGCCTGATTAAAGCTGCTTGGAAAGAAAGCTAGGTAGAAGCTAAAAGCTTGTAATATAACTTGAAGAAAATTATATTGCTGTGAAAAGTATCTGGGTGGACCAGGAAGCCTTGTTATACCTGCTGTGAACGTAACAGGGGTTGTATAGCGCCTCCTGGAGACCAGGAACAGAATACTGATGAAAATAGAGTTTTATGTGGAAGAAAGATTTAAAGCTGTACCAAGCCAAGGATTGTACAAAAGGCTTGTGTTGTATTCTATGGAGAAGTATCCCGAACATTAATTTTGTAAGCTTCAGTCAATTCTTGCCAAAGAATTGAATCTGTTTAGGAACTCCTTATTTCTAAAATAAAGAAATATTCCTGCGACCTTTGGCACTTGGCTCCAATCCTTTCGGGGACGCAACTACACGCTATTGGGCTGATTCAAACAAAGGACGATTGGGCGCTCCCCATACCACTAGGCAACCGCCTGGCCACACGGGGGGTGTCTGACAGGTGGCGTAGTTATTGGATTGAGGAAAAAACCTACCAATTGAAGCTACTGAAAACATCAGGATATACAAGGTGGCCAGAGTGACATCCTGAAAGCCTTCCTTAGAATTTCTGCGGAGAGAACCGGGCCGGAGACTCAGCAGAGCGGACCAGGAGTTGGAGAGCCCAGCTGGTACCGACGGTGCTGAGAGGCCTGATTCACCACTTGCAGCAGGTAAACCCGTATTTAAAAGGGTTGAGCCAGGATTGCTGTAAGGGGGAGGTTCTGCAGGTGGAAGAGAGAGGGGGTGCTGTGATAAGGGCCGCACTTGGTGTGTCTTTTTTCTGTTTTTTTCCAGCATCACAGTATGGAGCGCACCGAGCTGCTCAACTGGATGGCAGACTGCTTCCGGCAGCAACAGGAGATGGCGGTGAAGTCGCAGGAAAGGATGGCTGCCATAATGAAAGAACAGCAACAGCCGCTCCTGGACATGATGGCTGGGTGGATGGCTCAACAGAAGAAGACTTCAGATAAGGACTGTGTCTAGTTCCTCAGGAACATTATTGGGACTGGGACATAATAGCAAAGGACCTTTTTCATTTGGGCCTTTGTCCCCAGGAGACGATGTGGATAATTATTTTGAGGTTTTCGAGCGGGTAGCAGTCCTAAGTGGATGGCCAGCAGAGCAGTGGGCCATACGAATAGCAGCCTCCCTTACAGGGGAAGCTCTCGCAGCATATAGGGCCGTGCCTGCTGAGCTAGCCTCCACTTATGATGAGGCAAAAAAGGCCGTGAGAGACCGATTGGGACTAACTCCAATGGTCTACCGCCGTCTTTTCAGGGCTTGTAAACTGAGGCCAGATGAGACGCCTCGTGCTTTATGTCAGCGTCTCAAAGCATTGTTGCACAAGTGGTTATTGCCAGAAGGGAAAACTGTGGATGCTATTGTAGATATTATTGCTCTAGAACAGTTTATTGAGGTTGTGCCACAGGAAATGCGATCTTTCTTGGTCTTACAAGATTGCAAGAGCACAAAAGAAGCAACTTCTTTGGCAGAGCGGTTCCTGGAAGCTCGAGTGGTAGGCCAAATGAAGGGTGCAGGGTTGAGCCAAGCAAATGTAAGGGAACCAGAAAGAATAAGCAGGACCATGCTAGGAGAGGTTACCCAAGGAAAACCCCTAGGAAGGTCAGGGTATGAGCAGCGCAAATGTTATAGTTGCGGAAATAAGGGCCATATCAAAAGAGACTGTCACAGTAGGACAGTGTTAATGACAAACCTCTCTAAGGAAAGAGGTGAGGGCTTTCTGCTATCAGTGGAGGTGGAGGACATCCCAGTGCAGGCGCTCTTGGATTCAGGCGCCGACCAGTCAATGGTCTCCCAGCAGCTATGGGCAGAGATACAAGCCAGGAGAGGGGGTCACACAGAAAAACACTCAGAAGGGAACATAAAGATTCGATGTGTGCATGGCGCAGCATCAGTTTACCCCTTACAGACAGTAAAAGTGAAAGGCCTAGGCTTAAAAAGAACTATCACTGTAGCCGTAGTCCCAAAACTTCCATTTCCTATAGTTATGGGGAGGGACTGGCCACAGTTCAAACGTGGGCTAGCCCAGGGGTTGGAGTCCAAGACAGGGCTAGTGTCTACGAGGGCCAAAACCAGGGCTAGGGAGGAAGAGGACGACTCGAGTGGAGATCCCAGCTGTAGTTTACCCACACACGAAGAATTGATAACACCCTCTAGGGAAAGGAAAAGAATAAGGCAGATAAACGACGGGGAAGGCAGGCCAGGGCTCAGAATAGGGCGGACTTAGCCAATGGAGAGGGATTACCATGGGCTCCTGCAGAGCTGGTAGGAAAGTTCCCTACTTTCCCCAATGAGCAAAGGGAGGATCCTGCCCTCAAGCGAGCGTTTGAGTATGCCAACACGGGCTCATAGACATTGCCACGATTTGTGCTAGAGAGGGAAATACTTTACCGTGAAAGTATAGACCCTCATTTAGGTACCATGAGGAAGCAATTAGTAGTCCCTACTACTTTTAAAAATTTGGTCCTAAGGTTAGCACACGACCACCCGGTAGGGGCGCATAAGGGTTTCCATAGCACCCTAGATCAGATCATGGGCCGCTTCTATTGGCCGGGCGTGTTCAAGGAGACTGCAAAGTTTTGCGAAGCCTGCCCAGCGTGCCAGAGGGTTTCCATGGTTCATCCCAAAAAGGTGCCATTAATTCCCTTACCCCTGGTAACCAAACCAGTGGATAGATTGGCAATGGACATAGTGGGGGCCCCTAACTAAGACCCCTAGGGGATATCAGTATATACTGGTTATTGTGGACCAGGCGACGCGTTTTCCGTGGGCCATTCCCCTACGCAATGTGTCAGCGCGGACCATGGCCACGGAAATTATAAAGCTCTTTTGTGAGATTGGGTTTCCAAGAGAGGTTTTAACAGACAGGGGCAGTAACTTTCTCTCACGTTACCTTGCCCAAGTCTGGGATGCCTTTGGCATCACACATAAAAACAGCTGCCTATCACCCGCAAACTAACGGCCTGGTGGAAAGGCAGAACCAGACCATCAAATGTATGTTGAGGAGGAGTCTGGAAGGCAATATGGCGGAGTGGGATGTAATGTTGCCATTCACCTTATATGCCTGTAGAGAGCGCCGGCAGACATCAATGGGCGTCTCTCCGTACGAACTGATGTACGGGAGAGCTCCCAGAGGGGTACTGGATATCTTAAGAGAGCAGTGGGTGGAACCCGAGCTAGAGGAGATAGAAGTCCCCAACTTTTTAAGGGATTTAAAGGGGCGCTTAGAGCGGACATCCCAGGTGATGGTAGACAATATGACGGCGAGCCAAGCCCGCCAGAAGGGTTACTATGACCGACGCACCCGACCACATCAGTTGAAGGTGGGTGAAAAAGTGCTGGTAACGGTGACAGGACCTACGTCCAAATTCGAGAGCAGGTGGAAAGGACCCTATAGAGTTCTCAGATGGGTAGGACCAGTTTCCTATGCCGTAGAGACTGGGAGAGGGAAGGAACTAATTTTCCACATTAACGTACTGCAGCCATGGCATGAAAGAGAAGCACTTGCCCGGCTGGCTGCAAGAGAGGACAGGCTAGATGAGTATCCTGCAGGCCCACAGACCCGAAGATGGATTCCGTGCTGTGAGCTAGGAACGCCAGCCCGGAATATCTTAAGGGGGGGGGGGGTTATGTGGTGGAGAAGCAGGCTCAGAAAGCAGTGAGAGAAAGAAAAAACAGACTTTTTTTCCTTTCCACAAAGAAACTGCAGGCACAGGAAGGGTTAACTCTCAAACTAAGGACAAAGATTCCCTGCAGAGCAGTGCAGACCTAAGAACACGCCCTGTCCCCATGGAGATAGAGGGAGGAGAAGGGAGTGGTTTGGAGGCGGAGTCAAGACCCATAGGACAGCCCCAAACATTTAGGCAGGGAAGTTGCACTCACAAACAGATTCATGAACAGACACGAGGGAACAAGCAAGGAAGCACAGGAGAGAAACAGTCACGGGCAAAGAAACAGAATTGGAAGGAGACACGGAAGCCACTTGCACAGGAGCAATTGGGAAGTAGGAGCAGAGAGCTGACAAGGCCAGTGGAGAGCTCAGGGGAGGAGTCCTCAGAGGAGGAAATATTCTCTCGAGGTTCCTGGCTTAACTCTTCTCCTAGTAAGGAGTCTACAGGGAGGAAAAACACTACAAGCAACTCTTAAAAGAGCTGCTAAACAAAGAAGGTTTTTCCTGCCCTTCCCCCACAAGCTCACATAATTCTAAGGGTACCTGGGAGAAGCTTTTGAAGGCTGTACAAGATAGAAAGGCTTCTCAGGAGGATACCAGAGAAAGCAGTTACCAGAGAGAGTCTAGTGTGGAGGAGATGGACTTGGGGGACAGTGTGGATTCAAGCAGTGTTTCAGACATGGAGATAGACTGTGCAGTTCGTGCTAAAGAGGAGTAAAGGGACCAAATAGGGTTTGAAGAGCTGAAGGAAACTCAGCTGTTCCTAATCAGTGAAAGTGTCTGTGTTACCTTGTGCTGGAGTAAAAGAACTGAATGAAGTTTGTTACATGGAAGAAACCAGAAGTTCTTTTACAAGGACATTTTAAAAAGCCCATTACTTTTAGCTGTGCTTTTAAAAGTAGCTTGCCTGATTAAAGCTGCTTGGAAAGAAAGCTAGGTAGAAGCTAAAAGCTTGTAATATAACTTGAAGAAAATTCTATTGCTGTGAAAAGTATCTGGGTGGACCAGGAAGCCTTGTTATACCTGCTGTGAACGTAACAGGGGTTGTATAGCGCCTCCTGGAGACCAGGAACAGAATACTGATGAAAATAGAGTTTTATGTGGAAGAAAGATTTAAAGCTGTACCAAGCCAAGGACTGTACAAAAGGCTTGTGTTGTATTCTATGGAGAAGTATCCCGAACTTTAATTTTGTAAGCTTCAATCAATTCTTGCCAAAGAATTGAATCCGGTTAGGAACTCCTTATTTCTAAAATAAAGAAATATTCCTGCGACCTTTGGCACTTGGTTCCAATCCTTTCGGGGATGCAACTACACGCTATTGGGCTGATTCAAACAAAGGACGATCGGGCGCTCCCCATACCACTAGGCAACCGCCTGGCCACACGGGGGGTGTCCGACAATACCCAGGGCTGACGACCGCCCACTGCCCGCCCCAATGCCACCCCGATCTGCCCCTTTCCCAACCCCATCTACCTTCCCCGTACAACACACAGGGAAGGTAGTTGGGCCTGGAAAACAGCATGAATAGCGGGGATGGATATCCCAAGAGGACATCCATTCCCGCTATTCATGCTTCAGAATGACCCCGGTAATATATGACAGCAGATAAAGACCAACATGGTCCATCTAGTCTTCCCAGCAAGATGGCGAGAGTAGGTGCACCTGCCATTCCCTACAGGTCATTCCTCCCCATGTCTTTGTTTAGGGGTGTACCCACGACTCTGTGTAGGTCACCCCTATTTGTTGGGATATAAGAGATAGTTACGTTTATTTTGATTTCATCCTGTTGCTATAAGAGGATCCACTGTGTCTGTCTCGTGCCATTTTGAATTCTGTCACTGTATATGCCCCCACCACTTCCATCAGGAGGGCATTCCAAGCATCCACTACACTTTCAGTGTAAAAGTATTTCCTGACATTGCCTTTCATTTTACCCTCTTGCAGTTTCATGTTATGCCCTCTAGTTTTACAACTTCCCTGACTTTGAAAAAGGTTTGTTTGTTCATTAATACTCTAAATATTTAAATATTTCATTAATACTCTTAATATTTAAGTATTTAAGGTCTGTATCATATCTCTCCTAGCGTATGATAGTATTTAAGGTAAGTATCATATCTCCACTAGCGTATATATATTTAGGTCTTCAAATCTCTTCTCATACGTCTTCTGGCACAGGTTCCAAATCATTTTGGTCGCCTTCCTCTGAACCGTTTCCAGTCTTTTTATATCCTTTGTGAGATATGGTCTCCAAAACTGAACACAATATTCCAAGTGAGGCCTCACCAGCAACTTGTACAGTGGTATTAGTATCTCCTCCTTGCTGCTGGTAATTCCTCTCTGTATGCAACCCAGCATCCTTCTGGCTTTGGCCACTGCCTTGTCACACTGTTTCGCCACCTTGAGATCCTCAGAAGCAATCACTCCAAGGCCCTTCTCCTGGTCCGTGCATACCAACCTCTCACCCCCTATCACATACAATTCCCTTGGATTTCTGCATCCCAAGTGCATGACACTGCACTTCTTCACATTAAATCTTAACTGCCAAGCATTAGACCATTCTTCCAACTTTTGTAGATCTTTCTTCATGTCCACTCCATCAGGGGACTAAACTCTGTTGCAAATTTTCATGTCATCTGCAAAAAGACAGACTTTTCCATTCAGTCCTTCAGCAATATCACTCACAAATACATTGACCAGTACTGGACCCAGGACCGATGCCTGGGGCATGCCACTAATCACCTTCCATTCATCTGAGTGAGTTCTGTTTACCAGTCCCTTCTGTCGTCTGTCAGTCATCCAATTTGTCATCCAGTTCACCACCTTGGGACCCATCCCCAGGCTGTTCAGTTTATTGATAGGCCTACTAAGAGGAACAGTATCAAAGGCTTTGCTGAAATCTAGGTAGATCACATCCATTGCATGCCCTTGATCTAGTTCTCTGGTCATCCAGTCAAATAACTCAATCAATAAGAATGCAATTTAGAGTCTTCTAAAGGTTAATAAATAAGACCTATGCTGTAGTAAACTCAATTATCAATACATCTGTTTGCCATTTCCTCTACAGAAACTTTGAAAGAAATTCCCTATAATCTTTTGAGACGACCTCTGAAGAACAGACCCATAGTAATACTGCACATCTTTTCTGTTCGCATAGTAAATGATACAATAAATTACACAGACTCCGATGTGCTCATAAAGAAAATAAACTTTTCTAAATGTGTTCGTAGTCATCATAGTTAGAGAGTAAATCATTTTTATTTATAATTGCATAGTAACATAATAAATGATGGAAGAAGAAGAACATCATGGTCCATCTAGTCTGCCCATTAAGGTGGTTAGAACTGTACCTGCTGCTCTGGGCAGGTTACCCATCTCTATGCCTTTGTTTAGGGTTGTACCCGCTGCTCTGTGCATGTTACCTCCCTCGTTCTCAGCAAAACCAAACAAATCTTGTGAACATCCAGTATTCATCCAATTAGACTATGAGACTCAAAGGCATTACTGAGTTACTCTGAACTGACGGGCATTCATGTACTTTACCTCAGGTCCAATTTTATATAGTGGGACCTATTTGTTAATGTTGCATGTTAATGGTGAGGGAACACTTTGGTAAATCTAGCCCTAAATATGAAGGCAAATATTTACAATGGGGGGTCATTATGAGGCACAATTAATAGGGATGTACGCCCTGCCTGGACGTACATCCCCATTATTCGTCCTCCTTGTCATCCCCGTGCAAGGCTCTCTGTATGAACAGCGGGGTTATATGGGGAGCCTTAAACGGGGATGAGAGAGGGTGGATGGGAGGTGGAGCGAGGGCAGTGCGTGGACAGCCCGTTACCCTGGATGTTCAAGGCCGATTCTAAGGTCGGCTCTGTATGTCCTGGATCAGTCTTCTAGATGGGGGACAGCAGAGGCTGGTGGCAGCAGGAAGGTGAGGGGGTGTAGTGGGTTCCCAGCAACCCGATCCTGGCCATGGTAGGCCGGATTGGGGGTTGGGCTGTGGGGAAAGGGGGGCTCTGTCCCACAGCCAGCAATCAAGGGCTCATGAATGAAGCCGTGGTGCTATGGCGATGGGACATCATGGCATTGTGGCTCCATTCATGAGACTGACTGACTTTGCTGGGGATCTGTAGGGCATGCGGTCCTTCAGAATCGGTGCCCAGCCTGCACATACATGCTGGTAGACCTGATTCTAAGGGGCTGTACAAGGGCTGGACGTGCAGAAGCAAATTGGCCTCAATGCCTTTGAACATCCTTAGACTAGAGAAATACCTTATAGCATATCATTTAACTTTACATAACTCCTATTCAGGGGTTTCAAACTTCCATCCTCAAGAACCACAGATAGCTCTATTTTCCAGAATAACGAAAGTATGTAAACTGACTGTAAACTAGAATCACTGAGCAACAATACATTTCCATGTAAAACAGCTGTGCCAACACGGTTACCTTATGTTCTATGTAAACTGTCTTGAACTGTAGAAAGATGGTATATAAAAAATGTTAAATAAAAATAAATAAGTAAATTTCACGGGGCGTAATGGATTGGCCTTTGCATCATGTTCCCTGCTAGTACCTTGTAAATCAGGGTGAGACTCAGCTGGCACTTGAATGAAAGACCACTAGGGAAAAAGTAACAAACTATTCTGGCAGGCCATATTCATAAGGGTGAATCCTGTTCCCTTGTCTAACCCACCGCTTAGTAATTGCATACAATTTAAAAAAGGAAATACCTCCCCAAAGAGTTAATGCAGACAAACTTGCAATACTTGAAGATGGGAATTTGTGACACCTGGTGATATAATGCCAAATCAAACTCCTGACAAGAGGAGGAGGAGGAGGAGGTGGGAATGAGCGAAGTGAGGGTTATAATGACTTATGCTCTAAAACATAAAGGACTTTACACGTATTGTATATATTATAGATCCTGTAGTAGCATAAGCATCCAGAAGGATCCGTTATTAACAGAAATAAATCCTTTCACATGCAGTATCAATAGCATGACATATTTTAAACATATACCTAGTTTTAAAGTATGCAGTACATTTGGTGATACAGGAATTTAATCTGCAGAAATGAGCGTGTTATTGTATGTTCTTTGTCACACAGAGAATTCATCGGTGTATTCTTATAGATGTGATTCAAAATCTTGCTATCCAAATCAGTTATATTTAAGATATTTTCTTTGGAAAATACAATGCTGTAATCAAATGTAAAGGCACAAGTGCCCCTCCTGGGACATACGCCCAAAATTTCGTAGGGGGGCAGTAGTGAAGGTGGACACATGTAAATGCTTTCAAAAACTGACCTATTCATGCCCCGAAAGACAAATGTCTCCATGAATGTACTAGAAAACGGGGCTGTGCAGAATGAAGGTCTGGACACGTGTGGGGAGACAGGCGATTTCAGAATGTGCAGTGCAAAACATGAATGTGGGAGGACCCGTTGACACAGAGTGCCAATATTCTGGAACCTCTGCAGGGATATGTCATCACATCCATGTACAGGCCAGTCATTTTGTAAACTGAGAGGTGCAGCAGAATGGCAGGAAACAAGAAGGCCTCAATATTTCCTTGGTATCCTTCTTGGGGGGGGGGGGGGGAGAAATTTATTGGCGGATTGAGAGGGCATTCCCCTATTATTCCAACTGGTAATAGCTGGCAGAAACGAGGAGTTTTAAAATGCCTGTTTGTACTGGAGGGCAGATCTAAATGTGGATGTGTTCACCCAGACGTATAAACTTCCATTGCCAAAGGGAAATCTGAGATACACATGGATTTTTCTTAGTCCACCCCAACAGGCTTCTACCATGCCCCCATGGAACAACAAGATTATCGGGGCAGACGTGTAAAACCAGGCCTTTCTAAACTGTTTTTTGGGACATGAAGGTGATTTGCTTGCCCTCTTTCACACATGCAAATCACGAATAGGACTTCTACATTTTCACATGAAAGAACAGCAAGAATCAGGAACCTTGACTCATCTTACCAACACATTATCAAAACTGTTTAACAAAGCAAACATCTTCAGAAGTCAGGTCAGTAACGTAAACAGCTTGTCAAGGGCGTGCACATATTTCAGTATGGAGAGGCATAAACGCATGCAAGTGTCCACATTGCTCATCCATGTTGCATGCCAGCGGCTGCGTATAAGCTAGGGCATGCTCATTTCACCATGCAAGCAATAAATACACCCTGCTGTTGATGGTTACTTCAGAAGAGAAAAAAGGCGAGACTTAGAAGATGCAAAACTTTAGAAATGTTATCCACTGAGAGGCATTTATCAACTTAAGTTTGAAAGAGTGCAAAAAAAGAAAAACATTCAGTTTGTTCATTTGTGTAAATGACTTCATGCAGATGTGTGAACTTTGAAATAGATTTTGCCGACCATTTGATGAATAAAGAAGAATTCTAAGGTTTTGATGAACTGGCTAGGCAACATTTTTTAGAAAAAAATCCAGATATCTGAAGAGGATTTTCTTGTTTTAGCAAATTCACGTTGGATTTCTCTCAGATTCACTGTGAAAAACCTAAAAGCATTTCACTAGCAAATCTGGGCAAAATTTGAAATTTTATGGAAACTGAAAATAAAGACAGAAAAAGACCATACGGCCTATCCAGTCTGCCCATCCAAACCAACAGACTAGTTTCTATCATCTTTACTTCTCCCTCAGAGATCCTCAATGCTTGTCCCATGCTTTCTTGATGGCTCCACTATCATCTTGGTAAAGAAATATTTCTTGGAATGGTCGTAAATCTGCCCCATTTCCTCTTCATTCTGTGAGCCATCATTTCTGATCCTCCTTTCCACTGAAAATGACCCTCTATCATAATCACCCTTTCTTACCACTACTCTAATGTGTACATGGTTAGATCTTTAAGGGGGAGAGAGACGGGAACTACCGTCTTTTCAGAGCTTACTCCTGTTCAGCATGCAGGAGAATCTCGTAAAAGTCATTCTCAACACAGATACATTTTTCAAGTAAGAAAACTCCAGCAACCCATGAAGCAGTAAATATCTGAATAACCACACACATTTTTTTTAGAATACATGCTGTTAGAAGTCCTTAAAACAAGCACAGAAAGTCATTGTGTAAAATCTGAAAGCAATAAAATAACCCTTGAGGGCAAGGCACAGTTCTATGCACTTAAATCAAGACAAAGCTCTCATCAATGAGGTCCAGCAATGTCTAAAGCCATAAAGGTTCCAGTGCTCATTTGTTTTCTTTTTAAAGAATGCTTCAAATATTTATTTTTAAGTAGCAACATGAAAATAAAACATTAGAGCCCCATGATAGTGCCACACAGGTGTAGTAAAATCCAGTGACGCATAACATGCTATTGAAGTCTGGCACTGAACAAAACGATTACCATTGGGCATGTATTGTACCATGAGAAAATCGAGGCTAATAGGCTGGCATATCAACTTCTGCAGCAAAAGAAAAAAAAATGCAGGCAGAGAATAGCATGCAGCATAAAATTTAGGCTTAGCAAATCCCAATATACCTAAATTTTCTTGAGATGCTTGATCCAAAGAATGACTCCCTATTTAACATGTCATTACTGTGAAGGGAAGGAGAGGTTATTGAGATGAGAAGTAAAAGGTCAATCATGAAAGGCTGAAATGGAAGACTTGAAATAATATTCCTGTTATAACTAATCTATTTTCATTCCATATGTTCAAAGGGCCCTTCTATTGAACAATAGGCTTCATTCCTTTCGTCTTTCTTTGCTACCACTGCATTAATAAAGGAACCAGTATGATTGTCTGTGTACTCTGTCATTATGACCAGAGACAAACCATTCCTAGTATCCTAGCACCTTATAATAAAAAAGTTCAAGACTGAATAAAAGAATAGAGGAACCTAGCTGGATGGGAACTACTTTATTTGAAGGTGTTAGAAAATTAATTTTTGATGCTCTATGATGCTATTGGTAGAAACTTCAGTCCAATTTAAAGAACTTCTACACCCCTTTGAATGATTTTCACATTTTATTGTCCTAGGAGAATGTTTACTAAGCCTCACGCTGGTAATGTGGGTATGGGTCACATTAAAAGTGCAGGGTTGCGCTTACTGCAGGGGGGTTGGGTACAGACATTCCCCTGCGGTTACTGTGGTTTACCATGGTAAACCCGCCACTGGAGCAATTAATGCTACCCACTGAGGTGGTGTTAGTTGCAACCACGGACGCAGCATGGGCTTCTAATGTCCATACTAGCAGCGCTGCAGCAGGATTGCCTCGTCCTGCCCAGTCACTGCCCAGACGCATGCTACCTGGGCAGCGTGGGGTTTTTAGCATGGCGCCCAATGCTACGTTTTAGTGTGACGCTGATACCAGTCACCAAACACATGCTACCCAGCTAGCACACATTAGTAAACATGCCCCTTGGTGAGTTAGACCTGCATGTATTTAAATGATGAGGTTTCTTCCAATTCACCCACAGCCGCTATTTCCCTTGTAGGAGAAAATATTTTATTTTGGGATAAAGCACTCTTCCAAAAACCAAAATTGAAGTGCGACAATTGGATAAGTCTCCATCTTTTGAGTCAATACTTAGTGGAAACACCGTTGACAGCAATTGCAGCTTTGAGTGTTGGACAGGGCCTCCAATTTTGCACACATAGAGATGATTTGTCAATTATTAGACCATTCTTCTTTAAAAGACTGTTTAAACTTTCCTTGGGGTGCTCTGAAGGAGAGAAATCTTCAAGTAACGCCACAGATTTTCAACTGGATTGAGGTCAGGGCTCTGACTGTTCACTCAAGGACGTTAACAGTAGCAGCAGCTAGGGGAGTTAAAGCGCCTAACTGCTTCCACTTTAATAAAATCTGGATTTTTCGCGGCGGAACATTTGTTTTTTGCCGCTGAATATCCAGGCTCACCAGACACACTATCAATCAATCAATGCCGATATTCAGCTGCTAACCGGATAACACTAACTGGTTAAATTTGGACAGCCCTTCATCTATCCTAACTTAAATCGGTTAAGCTAACTGGTTAGCAACTAAATATCACTACTAACTGGATAGCAGTGGTCACTACCACCAATCGGTCCACACACTTCCGTGGTTTTAACCCGGCATTGTTTCCCACGGCCTTTGGAAATATTCAATGGTCAGTGCCGTGGACCACCAGGCTGACTGTGTTTTAGCAGGCTATAACGTTTTGGATGTGCCTCTCTTAACCTTTTGTGCCTTAGCTACCCCGTGAGGCTTTGGCTCTATGTTCCAGGTCATTGCCATGCTGAAAGGTAAATTTCCAGCTCAGTTTCAGGTTTTTTTCAAGAACTTTTCTATACACTTTTTCATGCGTGGTCCCTTCTATGTTGACAAGTTCTCCAGTACCTGGCAGTAAGAAATATCTGCATAAGATGAGGCTACATGATAGGGATGGTGTACTCTAGGTAACCTGTTGTGCTTAGTTTATTGTAAACATGATGTTTTACAGTCAGGCCAGTAAGTTTTATGTTAGTTTCATCAGGCCACAAAACCTTTTGCTCATGAGTATAGTATCTCATGAGTGTTTCTTTCTATGCTTCAAATGGAATTCAACGTGGGCTCTCTTGAGTAATGATGTTCTTCTGGCCGTCCTACCATACAAGTTAGATTTGTGGACTGCTTCGAATACTGTTATCACATGCACAGTTTGACCAAGCTTGACCTTGACAGTCTATAACTTCAAAAGCTAGTCAAAAATGTATTGTTAGTCAAATGGACAAACACGGCAGTCACACTGACCCAGTATTCAGTGGCGGCGGCTAGCGCTGTTAAAGCAGTTAGTCACTGCCGCTGAACTTTACACCCGGATATGCAATGCCGGGGGCCATATCTGGGCCCCAGCACTTAATATCTCACATTGCCAGGAAGCTAACCAGGCAGCGGCAGGATTGAGCAGCTGCACACTTATCTTCAGTTGTGAAAGTTAGGCCAGCATTTACAGTGCCTGACTTTCGCCACTTAGCAATAATGGGGCAGTGGCTCAATATTTCCACTGCCTGGTTATTGCCGCTGCTGCCCCTGGAACGCCCCTGTGCTATCCGGTTAGCATCAGAGCATGCAGCGGCGGCACCCATGGCTAGGGGGATTAACACGGTAAGCAAATCTCCTAACCGAGATAATCCTTTTGAATATCAGGCCCACTATTTTTACTACTAACGTGTAACTGTTTAAGGATAAATATTAGTACGTTACATATGTAATACTGGAAATATTGCTGAGGACAGTAGTAGAAATGCCACCCAAACCACCCCTGTGATACTTGGGGGCCTAGAAAAAGAGGTGGCCCATTTATAGCTGCTCACATATATTCTGAGGAGGATTCCCCTCCCCCCCTGCTCTAGGGGCCCTTTCCAATACTTTGCTTGGGGAGCCCTTGATTTGCACTTCTGCCACTGGCTAAGGATATGGTTTTCAGCTAAGGGTGTCGTCTCTAATGTCTATTAAGGAGATAACGCATGATTTTTGTCTCTTAGCGCACATTAAGGATGTCGTTTTATCTGCAGCGACCTAGATTTAGGTGGCAAGCCCATGCCTAAACGTTAGTATTTCAGTCATTATGCACATAAGTGGAAACTTACGCATGTCGAAGACCTCTCATAGAATAGTACTGTAAAAGGATACACCTTGTTTGATAGCACGTGCTTACACTGTAGACATGCACGCGGGTAGCAGAGCACACAAGTACATGCATTTGTTACAGAATACTATAATTTATGCATGTACACGTAGCCATTTGCACCAGCTCTAGGTCATTTACACCAGAGAAATATAGAAACATGATGGCAGATAAAGACCATATGGCCTATCCAGTCTGCCCTTTTTTAGCCCTATCGTCTTTATAAAATAGGCTTAAAATAGACAGCCTGTACCTGCCTTAAAGAAGGGGCCCTTTTATTATTTTTTCTGGTCAGGAGCATCGGGTTGCTAACATGGCCAGCTGCTCCTGGCTGTCATCTTAAAGGGGCCGATGCCATTATAAAATGGCATTAACTTTCTCCAATCGAGACCCCTCCCGAAAAGACTCCTCATCAGACCCCAACTTCAGATTGCTCCCATCCCCTCACAGAATTCCCCTCACCCACAACCCCCCAAAGAAACCTTGAGCCCTGAAGACCCCTGTCCTTCATATGTCCCCACGCCAACTTGCTGAATCCACAATGATCTAAGGTCAGTGGATAGCAGCAATCACCACTCACTTCTGACCCTTTTGGTGCTGGGTTCAAAATGGCAATGATTGACCCCCAATGGTACTAGCGCTAGAGGCCAAGCTGCCATATAAGGCCAGGGATGGGATTGGGGGATAGGGGTGGAGGGTTCATTGAGAGTGTTGTTTCCAGCCATGGGAGCAATAAGGTTTTATCATGGGTAGAGATCTAAAGGCTTGGTTGGGGGGGGGGGGAGGGTTCAATAGTTTGGGGGTCAAAGAGAAGGGACACTGTTGGGGTTGATTGGGGAGCCAGACTTGTGCAGCTGCACTGTATGTTCGTCTAGAATGGGAGCGGTGATTTTTAAAAGCTACTCCCATGCACATGTGGGGGTATTTGCATGGATTTTTTCCCCGTGTGCAGCTTTTCAAAATCACTGCTCCACTGGACATGGAGAGTCATCCCTGTGCACTTTGGCACCTATTTTACAAGAGGCTCTATATTTCACAGAGCATCTTGTAAAATACCGTGAAATTCCCCGTGTCCCCGCTTGTCCATGTGAATTTCCTTCTCTATGTCCTATCTAAAATTTGCCTTCACGTGTGTTCATGTTGTGGATGCTTCTCTCCATATGCTGCGGACAGCGCTTTTATTATTGTGGAGGTCTCACCACTAATTTGCTTTAAATTTTGCAGTGGCAGAGAGCAGCTGTCAGACTAGTTCAATGCCCGATGACCACAGATCGAGTTCAGGCAATTATCAACTCGTTCAAAGGATGCTATGCTTAGTGGACTAGGAAAAAAGTACCCCCTCATAAGGTGAAGCAAGAAATTGTTCAAGATGCTTAAGGTTATGGCGGAGTGATATAAAGTAAGCAAAATGTTATGTTATAATCAAATAAAGTAACAATAAAGCTGTGGCCAGTTCTTTCCATAAGATCGTGTCCTGTCTGTTCACTGTCACAACAAGCATGAGGTTTCACCGTATCTGGAAACGGTGCAACACTGTCGGGGGAAGGAGTTCATTCAAATGGCACCAAAAGCAGAGTGCAGCATGCCTTATGTTAAAGTCGATGTCAAATATAAAACTAGCCATCCAGGGACATGAAAACACCTAGCATACCTGAATGTAACTCTCCTTGAGCTTCTACTGAAAAGGCATGAGCTAAATCGAAATAAATAAAAATAAATAGAGGTGCCTACTTCCTAAGTGCATGAAATACCTGCATCCTTGTTTTAAGCGTCACATTCCGTCCAATGAGTCGCTTATGCAGAGATCATAGAATAAGTGAAATACGATCCGGTATACACTTTCCTGATAAGGCTGTAAATGGTAGATGTCAGACAGCCTAAACAGACTGAATCAGGGCCAGCTCTACCTTTAGGCAGATCAGGCATCTGACTAGGCAGGGCAGAATTCAGGGGGGGTGGCTCTGGTGTGGCAAGGCTGAGTGCAGCAGCACTTTAAAGCAGTCACAGCAGCAAAGGGCTCTTCAGAACCTGTCTTCACTCAAGCCCTGCAGCAACCTGCTCCCTCCAATAGGAAGTTTGTGTTGAAGGGGGCGGGATGTGGCAGGCCTTCGATATGGGGCCTATGCTCAAGGTTCCGTGCCTCGCATGCTGCTTTAAGAGGAGCAGGCTGCCGAGGCAGAGGTGAGTGGGCTGTGGAAGTCGCAGTAAACATAGACGAGGTGAGAAAGCAGACCCGAGAAGGGAAGAGGGTGGAGATGCTGGACACCTGAGGGATAGAGAAAGGGTGGAGAGGGAGGAGAGATGCTGGACACCTGAGGGATAGAGAAAGGGTGGAGAGGGAGGAGAGATGCTGGACACCTGAGGTATAGAGGAAGGGCAGAGAGGGAGGAGAGATGCTGGACACCTGAGGGATAGAGAAAGGGAGGAGAGATGCTGGACACCTGAGGGATAGAGAAAGGGTGGAGAGGGAGGAGAGATGCTGGACACCTGAGGGACAGAGAAAGGGCGGAGAGGGAGGAGAGATGCTGGATACCTGAGGGATAGAGAAAGGGTGGAGAGGAAGGAGAGATGCTGGACACCTGAGGGATAGAAAAAGGGCGGAGAGGAAGGAGAGATGCTGGACACCTGAGGGATAGAGAAAGGGAGGAGAGATGCTGGACACCTGAGGGATAGAGAAAGGGCGGAGAGGGAGGAGAGATGCTGGATACCTGAGGGATAGAGAAAGGGCAGAGAGGGAGGAGAGATGCTGGACACTTGAGAGATAGAGAAAGGGTGGAGAGGGAGGAGAGATGCTGGACACCTGAGGGATAGAGAAAGGGCGGAGAGGGAGGAGAGATGCTGGACACCTGAGGGATAGAGAAAGGGCGGAGAGGGAGGAGAGATGCTGGACATTTGAGAGATAGAGAAAGGGTGGAGAGGGAGGAGAGATGCTGGACACCTGAGGGATAGAGAAAGGGCGGAGAGGGAGGAGAGATGCTGGACACCTGAGGGATAGAGAAAGGGAGGAGAGGGAGGTGAGATGCTGGACACCTGAGGGATAGAGAAAGGGCGGAGAGGAAGGAGAGATGCTGGACACCTGAGGGATAGAGAAAGGGAGGAGAGATGCTGGACACCTGAGGGATAGAGAAAGGGCGGAGAGGTAGGAGAGATGCTGGACACCTGAGGGATAGAGAAAGGGCGGAGAGGGAGGAGAGATGCTAGACACCTGAGGGACAGAGAAAGGGCAGAGAGGGAGGAGAGATGCTGGACACCTGAGAGATAGAGAAAGGGCGGAGAGGGAGGAGAGATGCTGGACACCTGAGGGATAGAGAAAGGGCGGAGAGGGAGGAGAGATGCTGGACACCTGAGAGATAGAGAAAGGGCGGAGAGGGAGGAGAGATGCTGGATACCTGAGGGATAGAGAAAGGGCAGAGAGGGAGGAGAGATGCTGAACACCTGAGGGATAGAGAAAGGGAGGAGAGGGAGGAGAGATGCTGGACATCTGAGGGATAGAGAAAGGGCGGAGAGGAAGGAGAGATGCTGGACACCTGAGGGATAGAGAAAGGGAGGAGAGATGCTGGACACCTGAGGGATAGAGAAAGGGCGGAGAGGGAGGAGAGATGCTGGACACCTGAGGGATAGAGAAAGGGCGGAGAAGGAGGAGAGATGCTGGACACCTGAGGGATAGAGAAAGGGCGGAGAGGGAGGAGAGATGCTGGACACCTGAGGGATAGAGAAAGGGCGGAGAGGGTGGAGAGATGCTGGACACCTGAGGGATAGAGAAAGGGCAGAGAGGGAGGAGAGATGCTGGACACCTGAGAGATAGAGAAAGGGCGGAGAGATGTTGGACATTTGGTGAGAGGTAGGAAAAGGGAGAGCAGATATTGGATACCTGAGGAAAGGGAAGGAGGAGATGCTGGACATAGAGGGGAAGAATGCACACCTGAAGGTCTGCCTAAGGTGTCATATGCCCATGGGATGGCCATGGACTGAATTACAATAGTCTACTGGGATGAGAACCAGCAGTTGCAGTGCTGGTGCAAAAGGCATCCAAGTCAATGAAACCTATACGTAGTTTATAAAATGCTCCCTTTACTATTTGCTTGATTTGAGCTTTAAGAGGGCAATCAGACACTCCCGCGGAGTTAAAATGTATTTGTATATGTGTATTTGTGGCCTATTTCATAAAGAGAAGTATAGTATATTTTATTGGTGCCACTGGTAGTAGTTGCTAGCCACATAAATATGATATTGAAACATGGGAAGAAATCAGAGAATCAAGGAAAACAGATGCATAGAGAAGAGGGGATATTCCAGAACAGAGGCTCTGAGCGCACCGATCAATAACAGTGACTGCCAAACCTATAAACCCCTTATCTGTGAATTTTCTGCTGTATCCTACAGATAGTGCCGCTGAAAATTCTTATAGACTGTCCCAGCACTGTCCAGATAGTGCAGGAGTGAAGCAAAGGCCTAGTGTGGGCGTTCCCCCCAACTATATAGATAGCTGGTGAGTCATCCTGGTATGAAAGCTATAACATCCTACATAGCATAAAACGAACCATCTATTAGCCCAAAATTCACCAGGACTAATACAATCAGCAACACCTGCTAATCGGATAGGCCTGCTGACCGTGATGTTCAACAGCACAACATGGACAGTGCCAGTGATTATTAACACAGACCACCTTGGCACCATCCAGGTTGTACCAGGGAGGTCTAGGGGTGGAGTTGGGGCAGTGGGAAATTATCTGGATAGTGGTGATTTTTAGCACCACTAGCCAGATTACCATCCACATAAATTAAGAGAGTAAACAGTGTATGCAGTGCCGCATAACTCATTATATTGTTGCATAAAGTAGACTGTATTTATTCATCGTGTCTCCTTGTTAAGGGACTGGTTATTTATACCCTATTTTACCTGTTATACCTGCTTAATGCATACCCAAGTTTAATTTTCCTGTTTAATGTATACCCAAGTTATTATACCTGTTTCACTGTAAGCACAAATCACGAAATTGAGATGTGCAACTCTTATGCTCATTGTAAACCGCACTGATGTCGAATAGCGCAGTATAAAAGAGACTGCAAATAAATAAATAAATAATAATAAACAAGCTATCCTAAGTGCTATAGGGAGAATTATCCAGATAGAAGGCTGAAAATTGCCAGTATCCATATAGTGTTGAGTGGCCAGTGCTGAATCCAGATATTGGAGCTGAATATCCACATTTTATTTAAATGCCATGGTCAGTATTTAAAAAAAAATCCCACTAATTATGGAGTTTAAATATTGCCTAGTCTGTTTTTATGAAACTGCAATTATGAAAAGGCCAATGTGATATCTTCTACTTTTTTCAATTAACTAGATTACATACTAATTTTATAAAACAGGCTCATTGAAGTTAAGCTTGAATAATCCTTATTTTCTGCAGTTCTGTCAGTTTAAAGGTTATTTTTCCTATTTTCATAGTACATTTTCTCCCTTAAACCACAGTTCTCTCTCCCTCTGTGTCTTGTGAATCAATAGTGGAAAACTCGGTGGACGCAGTTGCAAAACGCCTGAAACATCTACTAGGCATTCATCAGGATGAACCCTAAGTATCTGTATCTTTTCTATGCTTTCATTTCGACCTCATTATTCCTTGGTCTGGAAACGGAACTTGCCACGCCGTGCATATTCCTTGACACTATTTACAAAACTCCAAGTTGGGGCAGAAAACTCAGTAATGTCCAAAAATATCTCACAGGTATTTTCTTACATCTATAAATGCTATAAACACCAATCTAGTCTGCGGACTATCATATATAGAGCTATCTTGTATTTACGATTAACTACTATTAAGAAGGATTTGCGATTTTAACCTGGAAGTGCTTAATGGTCTTCAATCAAATATCCAAAAATTAGAAAAAAAAAACCTTTGCAAAATAATTTGTTCTACTAAAACAGAAAAAGAGCTTGGTTCAAAAGACTTTAAAAAAATGTTAAAAAGTTCAAAAAGTCATAAGGAGTTTATTTGGACCAGTGATGATCTTTTAATCCTATTAGCGTTGAACCTACAGAAAAGTTTAATAGCTGCAGAATTCTGAGGTCCATTTCTCCTTCGGTAAGAGTGATTATTGTGTACAAATCGTTTCTAATTATGATGTCTGAGTAAGTTAACCTTTGCTATACCTTACTAAAGTGATTCTCAACCCATTCCTTGGAGCATACCCATCTAGTCGGGTTTTTAGGATATCCACAATGAATATGCATGTAAGAAATTTGCATGCACTGCCTCCTTGGTATGCAACTCTGTCTCATGCATATTCATTGTGGATATCCTAAAAACCCGACAATAGGTGTGTCCCAAGGACTAGACTGAGAACTACTGCCCTACTGTACCTGACTAAACTTGTCTTGAACTCCAACTGAAAACGTGTGAGATAGCTCCACATTGGGGTGGGGGTTGATTTAGCTCATACCTTTTCAGAAGTAGCTCAAAGGTGACTTACATTCAGATACAGTAGCTTCTATATATGATGGTCCTCAGGCTGGTTGACTGAAAACCTTGAAACAGTCAATCCAAGTGGCAGCCTTTTCACTGTAATAAGTGGCAACCAAACTTCTCTAACTTTGGTCCAAAGGAGTTGAATCAAACCTTTTGACTTGTGGCAAACAATCACATCCAGGGACTATATATTCTGAAAAAGACTGAAATGGCCAATCATAAGAGCTTACTTAGTATCTTACAGTATGTAAAGCTCCTCCACATGGTCAATGGCAAAATTGAGGATTCCATAAGAAGGTTGTCTAACGTTGTAACACTAGCAAAATTCTGTGTGGAACAAGAGATCTCCAACATGGGTCAGCAGACAGACAGATTCTGATCATCTTAATTCTATTCTACCTACATGCATAGAAAATAAAGGAAAAATGGAAATTACACTAACCTGGTAATTGTAGTTCCTGTAGGATCCAGTTTAGTCCTCCACAATCGGGTACTGCCCCTCTCACTGCAGCCTGTAGACTGGACCAATCAAATCTTCTGTAGTACATATCCAGCAGGAGCTCCCAGAAGCCCCCCAGTGTACTAGTAACAAAGCATACTGAACGAAGCAACACATCAGATTATTATCAGATTAACATTAAACCTTGTACTTCCCCCCCTGGAATAACCAACTCCCTCCCCAAACGAGGAAGTCAGAACACTGCACGGCGCCGGAATCGACGCCCCTAAATTGACACAGAGCTCCCCCCAGGTACTAAGGAGCTTACGGAACCCCAAAAGAAAGGGAAGAGCCATAGCTATAAGCACGACTGCCGCTAAGGTCCGAACGGGACGCAAAACTATCTTAGAATCTCCCGCTCGGGATAGCGCGCCGCAAGATCATGCAGATATTCGGGAGGGAAGGAGGACTAAACTGGATCCTACAGGAACTACAATTACCAGGTTAGTGTAATTTCCATTTCCTGTGCGGATATCCAGTTTAGTCCTCCACAATCGGGATGTAACAGAGCAGTTAAGACCGGGCGGGACCTTGTAGGCAGGCGCGCAAAACCGCCGAACCAAAACAGGAATCCCGAGCCGCTGACGCATCCAAGCGATAGTGCCTGCTGAAAGCATGCAGAGACGACCAAGTGGCCGCTCTACAGATCTCCGCTGGTGGAACCAGACCATGCTCCGCCCAAGAGGCCGCCTGAGCCCTAGTAGAATGAGCCCGGAGCCCCTCCGGAACCGGCCGCCGCTGCAACAGATACGCGGAGGCGATCGCTTCTTTAAGCCAGCGAGCAATGGAGGCCTTAGCCGCCGCCGCCTCCCCTTTCCGTGCACCCCCAAAGAGCACAAAAAGCCGATCAGTCTTCCGAAATGACTCGGTAGACTGTAAATACCGACGCAGCGTGCGGCCCACATCAAGCCGGTGAAGCCCCTTGTCCACCGACTCGACCGAGTCCGCCGAAATCACTGGTAGAAATACTGCCTGATTCAGGTGAAAAGGAGACACCACCTTTGGCAGGAAGGAGGGAACCGGACGGAGCACAACCCGCTCCGCAGAAAAAGACAAGAAAAACCGTCTTCAACGTGAGATCCTTCAAGGATGCCCTCCGCAAGGGCTCAAAGGGTTCCCGAGCCAGAGCCCGCAGAACTAAATTCAAATCCCACGGAGGAATCACCGCTCTGCGGGAAGGCCGCAAATGAAACACGGCGGTCAAGAAACGCCGCACATCCGCATGAGCGCCAAGAAGGCGGCCCAAAACCTTGCCTCTATAGCAAGAGAGCGCGGCCAACTGGACCTTCAGGGAACTGGCCGCGAGACCCTTCTCGAAGCCATCCTGCAGAAAGCTGAGCACGACGGGCACCGAGACCGTCGCCGCCCGAACTCCACGCCGGGAGCACCAGTCCTCAAAAATTCTCCAAATTCGAACATAAGTAAGAGAAGTGGACGACTTTCTTGCCCGCAGTAAGGTGGAAATCACCGCGGGCGAATAACCCTTCTTTTTCAGCCGAGCCCTCTCAATGGCCAAACCGTAAGCGAGAACCGAGCCACCTGGGGCATCCGCAAGGGGCCCTGAAGAAGAAGATCCGGTAGCGCCGGAAGGCGCCACGGCACGCCGTCTCGAAGCCGAACGAGGTCGGCATACCAGGGCCTCCGGGCCAATCCGGAGCCACCAGCAGCACCCGGCCCTGATGGCCCTCGATGCGCTGGACGACCCGACCGATCAGGGCCCACGGGGGGAAAACGTACAGCATCCCGGACGTCGGCCACGGCTGAATGAGAGCGTCGAGTCCTTCGTACATCCGCTCCCGCCGTCTGCTGAAGAAGCGACTTGTCTTGGCCGACTGGAAGGTCGCCATGAGATCCATGATGGGCGGACCCCACCGCCGAACTATCTGCGCATACACCTGAGGATTTAACTCCCACTCTCCGGGGTCCACCCGCACTCTGCTGAGAAAGTCGGCCTGGACATTGTCCGCGCCTGCAATGTGCGCCGCCGAGATCGCCGGCAGCCGAGTCTGCACCCAGCTGAACAAGGCCGTCGCTTCGGTTTCCAGGGCCACACTCCCTGTGCCCCCTTGGCGATTGATGTACGCCACCGTGGTCGCATTGTCCGACCAGACTCGGACCGCCCGGCCCAGGAGCAGAGGTTCCAGGGCCATCAGGGCTAGTCGGACCGCCCGAAGCTCGAGGCGGTTGATCGACCAAGACGCTTCCTGCGAGGACCACACCCCCTGCGTGAAGCGGGTCTCGCAGTGTGCTCCCCAGCCGACTAGGCTCGCATCCGTAGTGAGGGGGACCCACAGAGGAGGCTCCAAGGGAATTCCCCGCGTCAGGTTCTCGGAGGAGAGCCACCACCGAAGCGACCGCCGCACTGCCTTCGGGCAGGGCAGTCTCTTGTGCAAGGAATCGCACTGGTTGGACCAGCGACGAAGGAGCGCCCTCTGTAGCGGGCGCATGTGGAACCGCGCCCACGGAACCACCTCTAAGGTCGCCGCCATCGTTCCGAGAAGCCGTAGGTACCACCACGCCGACGGAGCGGGCATCCCCCGAAATAGTCGGACAAGAGCCCGCAACGTCAGGACGCGGCGCTCGGGAAGGCACACCAGCCCCCGAGCAGTGTCGAAGCGCACCCCCAGATACTCCAGGTCCTGCGAGGGCCGCAGACAACTCTTTCTTTCGTTCACCACCCAGCCGAGGGATCGCAGCAGAGCTACCACCCTGCTCGTGACCCGCAGGCACTCTCGACCGGATTTTGCTCGTATCAACCAGTCGTCCAGGTAAGGATGGACCAAAATGCCCTCCTTGCGCAAGGCCGCCGCAACCACCACCATCACCTTTGTGAAAGTGCGCGGGGCCGTAGCCAAGCCGAACGGCATGGCCCGGAACTGAAAGTGGCCCCACGGGAACGCGAAGCGGAGAAACCGCTGATGGGCTGGGTGTATCGGAATGTGCAGATAGGCCTCGGTAAGATCGAGGGACGTCAAAAACTCCCCCTTTCGCACCGCTACAATGACTGACCGCAGGGTTTCCATGCGGAAATGCGGCACTCTGAGCGCGCGCGATTCACGCCTTTGAGATCCAAAATCGGACGCAGAGAGTCGCCCTTTTTGGGTACCACAAAATAGATGGAGTAGCGACCAGCGCCTCTTTCCAAGGGAGGCACTGGAACCACCGCTCCCAGCGCTAACAATCGAGCCAGGGTCACGCGGATGTCCCTCGTCTTTTGCTCACCCCTGCTGGGAGACAGAACAAAGGAATCTGGAAGTGGGAACGCAAATTCCAGAGCGTAACCCTCCTCTATAATTTGTAGCACCCAGCGATCCGACGTTATTTGGGCCCAAGAGGAAAGAAAGTCGCGCAAGCGACCGCCGACAAGCGGTCCTCCCTCCAGAGCCTGCCTGGCGTCATTGTGGCTTGCGTCCAAAGGAAGAACCCGATGAAGAGCCGGCTGCGGAGGAGCCTCTGCCGGCTCCCCTGAAAGCCCGAAATCCTTGGCTACGGGCTCCAAACCGGCCCCGCTGCGAGGACCACTGGCGGGAGGGCCGAAACCTGCGCTGATCCCGAAGGATCCCCGCACCGACGAGGTGGACCGGTTGGACCTTGGTTTATCCTCCGGAAGCCGGCCCCCTTTGGACTCACCGAGATCCTTTACCAATTTCTCGAGAGCCTCCCCAAATAATAATCTGCCCTTAAACGGCAGCTTACTGAGGCGGGCCTTAGAAGAACTGTCCGCCGCCCAGCTGCGCAACCAGAGGGACCGGCGCGCTGCTACCGCGGATGCCATACTGTTAGCCAACGCGCGGATCAAATCATAAAACAGATCCGCCAGGTAAGCCGAGCCGGACTCCAGCCGGGTCACCTCCACCAGACCCTGCTGGTCTAGTCCGGGGCTCGAGCGCAGTTGCTGTGACCACCGCAGACACGACCGAGCCACCCAAGCCCCACAGATAGAGGCCTGCAATGACACGGCATCCGTATCGAAGGTTTGCTTGAGCAAGTTATCAACCTTCTTATCCTGCCCGTCCTTGAGGGCCGCCGCCCCCTCAACCGGGATGGTGGTTTTCTTGGTCACTGCGGAGACCGCAGCATCCACCCGGGGGGACCTGAACAAGTCCCTGTCCTTGTCAGCAAGAGGATAAAGCCGATTCATGGTCCGAATCCCCTTCAAACCGGATTCCGGGTGCTCCCACTCCGCCTGGATCATCTGATCCACCACGCGGTGGACGGGAAAAACCACCTGGGCATCCCTGACTGCTTGAATCAGAGGATCCTCAAGACCCTCCTCCTCCAGGGACCGCACCGCCGAAAGGTTTAGCGCCTGAAGGGACTCCGTGACCAAAGGAACCAGCTCGTCCCTACGGAACACTCGAATGACCCGAGCCTGATCTTCCGGCCCAGGGATCTCCCCATCCTCCAAATCCTCCGCTTCAGTCTCAGGATCGCCCTCTGCCTCGGAATCCAGGAGACCCAGGGCGTCCTGCTCTTGTCCCCCCAACCGAAGCCGCTTGCCCCCGGGCGGTGAGGGACACTGAGCCGCCCCAAGGACCCCGAGGGGAGGGAGGGGGGCCAGACAGCCGGCAACTGTCCGGACCTGCTCAGGCGAAATGCCTGATGCATGAGGAGTACAAAATCAGGGGAGAAGTCCATAGTTGAGGCAGCAACAGCCGCCTGCTGGAGCGCAGCCACTGAACCGCTGGCCGGAGGAACCGAGCCAGACTGAGGGATGCTTGGAGAAAGAACGCTGTCCCCGGAAGTAGAAGCATCCCCAGGGGTAGCCTGTTCCTGAACATTCACAGATTGCTCTAACTCAGAGGGCACTGCAGCACAGCCCCTGCAGATGCCAGAGTCAGTCCCTGCCGTCCTGCGGGACCCACAAATCACACACTGGGGCTTGGAAGCCATCCCAAGGCCACCTCTGCCCAGGGGAATAGAATAAGACAGCCACAGGAAAGCCCACACCACCTGGGCAATCCTATGCAAATCAGCCCCGATTTAAAAGTAACTTAACTTTTTTTTTTTTTTTTTTTTACAAGAAACAAAATATATCCCAGGATCCCTGGGGGGCCCTGAGCAAAATCGCCAGAAAGAGGAACCCCAAAAACGCTAGGGGAACCTGTGCACAGCGATCAAAAATGCCTGGAAAAGCACTTTTAAAATCCAAAATGGCCGCCGCACTTTTTCACCCGCGGTAAAAAAACGGCGCGAAAATATAAAAACCACCAAATAATATGGAAAACAAATAAAACGACCCTCTAATACAGGGCACACGAGCAGATTGAATAAAAACTGCCAAATGGGCTCAGGAGAGCCTACAGAAACGCTGGCATCCCAGACAGAGCATTGCACACAAGAAAGAAAAATGAAATGCAAACTCCTACCAGCTCAGGAACAGAAGATTCAGCCACAATCTCCCAGTACCAGGCACTGCCTTATAGGTATGGCAATTCCCCGTCCTGTCTAGGGGAAGCTCACCCAGGGCTGATAAAATGTGCTAGGCAGGCAACAGCAGCCAGCAGGTCTGACTTTCTCCTAGTCTCCTGTGGCACAGTTCCAGGGAGACAGGCTTCTTTTGTCTTTCTTATTTTTAAAGGCACAGCTAGCTACCAAAAACAAAAATAGTAGAGAAATGCCCCAAAACAAACCCTAAAAACAACTAACTAGTGTTGCTCCTGCAAAGGTCACTAAGTGTGCCCAGAGGACACACTTTTACGTCTACACACTGCAACGAGACTGGACACACTGGGGGGCTTCTGGGAGCTCCTGCTGGATATGTACTACAGAAGATTTGATTGGTCCAGTCTACAGGCTGCAGTGAGAGGGGCAGTACCCGATTGTGGAGGACTAAACTGGATATCCGCACAGGAACACTCAGCTATTTATATATAATATTGAAAGGCTGAGTGCAGGTCTCACGTGAATCATAAGATAGGCATGCAGTTTTGTAGTAAATGCTTCACTATGTTTTTTTCTAAGTTAGAATATGGCTTAAATGTATGAAAATGGCTTTCAACTAACCCAGCTTATGGAAATGAGCATTTGTGACTATTAATAACATACCTAGTAGCGCCATCCATCTGTTCTTTTCTTTAAGATCAATACAAGTGAAAGAAAAAGAGAAAAAAGAAAAAGAAAGGACATTAAATTCAGAAGGCAAACAAATATGAAGCTTTTGTAATATTTTTATTTTTATTCAGAAGGCAAACAAAAATGAAGCTTTTGTAATATTTTGGACACCTGAGGGATAGAGAAAGGGCGGAGAGGGAGGAGAGATGCTGGACACCTGAGGGATAGAGAAAGGGCGGAGAGGGAGGAGAGATGCTGGACACCTGAGGGATAGAGAAAGGGCGGAGAGGGAGGAGAGATGCTGGACACCTGAGGGATAGAGAAAGGGCGGACAGGGAGGATAGAGAAAGGGCGGACAGGGAGGAGAGATGCTGGACACCTAAAGGTTAGAGAAAGGGCGGAGAGGGAGGATAGAGAAAGGGCGGAGAGGGAGGAGAGATGCTGGACACCTGAAGGTTAGAGAAAGGGCGGAGAGGGCCCAATATTCAAAGGGATTAACATGGTTAGCAGGCCCGCTAAGCATGTTAATCCCTCTATGCGGGATATTCAGCAGACCCAACACAATTAGTGCTGTTGAATATTCATGGTTGCTGCTGCTGCTGCTAACTGGTTAGCATCGGGGGCGCTCCAGGTACATTATCCAGCAATATCTGGGCAGCGACGATAGTGAGCTGCTGCCCGGTTATCACAAAGCGGAAGTCAGGCACAGCAAAGACTGGCCTAACTTTCAGTGCAGAAGCCAAACAGGCAGCTGCAGAATATCGCCGCTACTCAGCTTGCTTCCAATCTGGGCAACCCAGATATTCAATGCCAGGGCCGGATATGACCCCGGCATTGAACATCTGGGTTTATGTTTCAGTGGCGGTGGCTAGACACATTAAAATGCGCCACTGAATATTTATTTATTTGATAGCTAGGTTTATAGACTGCATTTCACCAGGTCAAAGCAGTTTCCAGAGAACAGAACATTTTACAGGAACATATGTTGTACAAATAACATGGTAATATTTAACTTTCAACATAATCAACATTTTTTTGTACATAGAACTTTATACTTAATATAAACAACTGTTTACATTAGAGATTCTGTTTTGGTTGGGTTATGAATTTGGAGGGGGTTAGGTGAGGGGGCGAAAATGTTCAGTGAATAGGTGGGTTTTCAGGTGTTTATGGAATATAGGTAGGTTGGTGATATTTTGTAGTGTGTTAGGGAGGGAGTAACACAGGGCAGGAGCATAGAATTCAAATGCTCTGTGACATGTTTGTTGTTTGTATTTATGCTTGGTTGGTGACATGTTTAGCTTGTTGATTGTAGTCTATCTTCGTGGCCTGGAAGTCTGTGGTTTTTGTAGTAGGGCTTTGAGGGAAGTTTCTTGCTGGGAATGAAGTGCTTTGTGTGTGAGGAGGATGCATTTGTAATTTATTCTATTGTTGAGTGGCAGCCAGTGTAGTTGTTTTAGGATTGGTGTGATGGGTCATATTTGTTTGTACCTTGTATGGTACGTGCAGCAGTGTGTAGTGCAATTTGTAGAGAGAGGAGTGCTCATTGAGGTAGATCTTTGTAGATATTATTACAGACGTCTGTGAGGGAGGGTGAGTGCTTTCAGTGTGGATCTGAAATCTGTTGGCTCAAGAAGGGGACACTGTAGGGTCTTTGTTTTGAAGTAAATTGTCTTTGCTGTCATTATTATTTGAGTTTTGAATGATAGATGCAGGTCAATTATGATGCCGAGGTATTTCAGTTCAGGTTTTATGTTTATTGGTATATTGTTTAGTTTTACGGTGGACGGGGGTGTAAAAGAGGTATTTCTTATAATGAACATGGCCTCTGTCTTCTTAAGGTTAATGGATAGGTTGTTAGTTGAAAGCCATTGTGTAACTTCTGCAAAGCAGTCTTGAAGTTGAGTGTAGTCAGGTTGATTGAAGAGGAGTGGGCAGTACAGCATTATATCATCAGCGTATATGTGATAATGGATGTTGTGCTTTTTGATAATGCTGCATAGGGGTTGAAGGTATAGGTTGAAGAGGGTCGCAGATAGGGTGGAACCTTGTGGTGCTCCTTGCATCTGTTGGTAGGGTTTCGCATTGTTTGAGCCAATTTTTATTTTTGTTGTTTTCTCTCTAAGATATGTTTTGAACTGTTTTAGTACTGTATGCTGTAATCTAAATAGGTGTAGTCTCTGTAGTAAGATGTGGTTGACTGTGTCGAATGCTGAAGAGATGTCGAGGAATAATAAAATGTGTGATCTTGGATTCCTTTAGATATGGTTTAAAAAGGCAGGTCATGAGGGTTTCTACCCCATGTAATGGGCGTAATCCATATTATTGAGGGTCAAGTAGATGGTTTTCATCGATGTGGTTTTATAGTTGTAGTTATACAGTTTTCTCTATGATTTTAGCCAGAAATGGGAGGCTGGCAATAGGACGATCTGATGAGTCTAGGTTTGGTTTCTTCAGTGTGGGGCGGATGGAGGAGAGCTTAAGATTGTTAGGCATTATTCCTTGTTGGAGTGTTTCATTCACTATCTTGGCTATATATGGATTGATTTCGGTAGTTGCGGATTTGATCCATTTAGGGGGACACAGGTCAAGCGGTGAGGTGGTGGTGGTGTTAAGCTTGGTTAGGATATTTTTCAATATTTTTACTATTTATTGTTTGGAATGTGAGCCAGCTGGTCTTGATAGGAGTCGTGTTGGTGTGTAGGGGGATGATTTGGATGGGATCTGGGTGTAGTCATTTTTATTGTGCAGCTAGTTGATGGTGACTGACGTTGATTGCTTGGTTGGGATTTGTGGGTGGTTCAATGAGTCATTTTACTAGGCCAAATAGCTCTCTTGAGTGGTTTATTGCAGTGTTGATGATTTTTGAGTGGTATTCTTTCTTGGCTCGATCTGTGGCAGTGTGATAGTTTTGTAGGAGTATGAGGTAGTTGTTCTGGTATTCATTTGAGGTAGTTTTCCACCATTTTTGCTCGGTCTGCCTTAGTTCTGTTTTTAGTTTTCGTAGGGTATGGGTATACCAGGGAGTTTTCTGATATCTCCCCCCCCCCTCGACCCCCCCTCCATTAGCTTCTGACCAGCGAAGCTAAGACATTTTATAGAAATGAGAAGTAGTCATAGACACATTCTAGTTTTGCTTTAGTGACACAGGAGTATTCCTACCTGAAGAGAAAAACGGTGACGTCAATATGGAATCTAAGGGACTTGTACGTTTAGAGGTGGACACTAAATACATGTTCCCTATCAAGGGATTTTCAGCAACAATTTATGGATAGTGCTACCAAAAAAGCACTCTAAATACTCCAGCACTATACATTTTAGTGCCAAGCAAAGCTCGGGCAGAGTGAGGGCGTTTCACCTAACTATACATATTAGCAGCAGAATTCAGTGGCTATCCTTACAGATTAGCAGCTTAATTTAGGCCAGTTAAAAGACTGAGGGATAGAGAAAATAAAATAAAATAAAGACATATTTTAGAAAGAATGTGGAGAGGGTAACTCCTACATCCATCTCAGGACATGGAGGATCATTACAGTATTTTATAGGAGGTTTGCTAAATATAGAGCATCTTGTTATACAGCTGCAGAAAGCACCGGTATAAGAACATAAGATATGCTATACTGGGTCAGACCAAGGTCCATCAAGCCCAGTATTCTGTTTCCAACAGTGGCCAATCTAGGTCATATGTACCTAGCAGTTTCCCCAAGAGACACAAGTTCCACAATGCTTGTACTGGGTCAAGCATTGATATCTTCGGTCACTTCTTAATAATGGTTTATGGACCTTTCCTCCAGGAACTTGTCCAAACCTTTTTTAAACCCAGCTACACTAACAGCCTTTACTACATCCTCCGGTAACAAATTCCACAGTTTGATTACACGTTGAGTGAAAAAATATTTTCTTTTATTAGTCTTAAATAGTTTACGCTGTAGCTTCATTGCATGTCCCCTAGTCTTTCTATATTCTGATAACGTAAACAATCGATCTACGTTTACCCGTTCCACTCCGTTCATTAATTTATAGACTTCTATCATATCTCCCCTCAGCCGTCTCTTTTCCAGGTTAAAGAGCCCTAACCTTTTTAGCCTTTCTTCATAGGGGTATCCTTCCATCCCCTTTACCATTTTGGTGGCTCTTCTCTGAACCTTTTCTAAAATCGCTATATCCTTTTTAAGATACGGCGACCAGAATTGCACACAATATTCAAGGTGCGGTCTCACCATGGAACGATATAGAGGCATTATAATATCTTTTGTTTTATTTTCCATTCCTTTCCTTATCATACCTAGCATTCTATTTGCTTCACCACATCTTGTGCATGGGAAAAGCAAATCTGAAAACCTCTCCCCCCCCCCCCCCACTTAGACATGGGAGCAGCCTCTTAAAATCGCTGCACTGGCACAAACGGCGTACCGGTGCAGCACTACAGGCTATGCTTTGGTGGGGGCTTGATTACTGGGTAGGGGTGTGGATTGATTCTGGGGCAGCCAAGAGAGGGATTCCTGAGGTTAGGTCTGTGGTTGGGGGGGGGGGGATCCCCCAACATTGGCATGCACATCTTCCCCTGTCAGCAGTACTTATTCATGCCTAGGGGCTGGTGTAAATCCTGATGTCTACAATTATTCAGCCAGATGTGGATTCCCTATATGAAATGGGAAATCCACATCTGCACTGTAGGCCCTGCCCAAACCACTCTCACTCCCTGATCCCTTCACTCCCCTTGGCAATGTAGACGTGGAGAGCATTTCCACATCTGCAAAAAACATGTTCTAAACTGGCACTGACATGTGTAATTCAATATGCACATGTCGATGCTGCTTTTTAGATGTAGAAATACTTCTAAAATAACCCCCACAGTGACTATGACTGTTAAGAAGTTAGTTTTATAAACTCTTTCCAGGCATAAACACTGATTTACATGTGTAAAAGGCCCCTTATAAAATTATGCCATGCCTAAAAGTAGGCATGGTGCAAACAGGCGCGTACTTGTAGAGTAGGTTTGTTTGGGGAGGTGTTTGGATGGAGCGCATTCAGAGCTGCAGTTTATGTGCATATGTTATTTAGAAGTTATTTATGTTTGCTTTGTAGTGATCCTGTGTGTCTGTCCCATGCCTTTTTGAATTCCGACTCTGTTTGTCTTCCCACCACCTCCTTCGGAAGGGCATTCCAAGCAGCCACCACTCTTTCCGTGAAAAAATATTTCCTGATGTTGCTTTTAAGCTTACCTCCTTGCAGCTTGAGAACCACTGTTCTAAACTAAACATGTCAATTTCGAAGGAAGATTAGTGCATACTAATTAGCAGCTGTAAATGTGTACAGGAACTTTCCTCTGGATAATTTTCAAAGTCAAGTATGCGCAAACTTTCCCTTAGAAAATAGGTACACTGTAGCTTATGTGCATACTGACTTCCCAAGTTAGGCAACCTGTCATTCGATGTTCCTCCCTACCATATACCTCTTTAAAGTCCAAATTATATCATAAAATAGTCTTATATAAAACAAAGCTTTTCATTTGTATTTATCCATTTACAGCTTTTTCAGTATTTGACATTAAATATGAGTTTATCAGTGGAATGTGGCCCTTATTTACAAAAAAATTAGCTATCTAAAAGAATTCTGTTTTGAGGCATGGGAAGAAGGCAGAGGTATTTGTTTTAAGCATTTACTAGAAGGATTGAGGGTCATTTTAAAATGTTTAGTCCTGATTTGGATGTTTGAAGACATGCACCTGGATGTCAAAATCACTGAGATGCCTCCATAGCCATTCCACAAATAATGTTTGCAGACGTCTCAGGTGAAGGGATGTCCAAGTAGGCAAGGGAGTGTGGTGGAGGTGTGTCTGGGAGGAGTAATGGACTTACATGTTCCATTCAATCTCAGAAACGTCAGAGACGTCTGCAGGCACGTCCATGTTTACACCTGTTCCAGGCACGAACAGGTTTCAGGAAAGTGCTTGTTTTTACCTTAAAACATCCAGAGAGTGTAGAGAAAATATAGAATTAAATGACTAGCCTTAGATCATAAAGGGCCACGTTAGGATTTGAACCCTGCCAACCCTACTCTTAAACCACCGGCAGTTGAGGGTGCCAGCCTGGAACCTGAGGATGTCGCAGCTGAGCAGTGGGAGTCGGTTTTAGCCTGCCTGAAGCCCGGAGTTCGGCGTGAGAGTTGTGGCTCTGCCCATTTGCTGGTGTCATCTGTCTGCACCTCCTCTTTAAAAACGAGGGCTTCCTTATCGTTCCTCCAGTTTAGTCCTCAACCTCTGGGTAGTGACCCTCCTCCTGCAGCTTGGAGACTGGGCATGTCAAAAACTCATGACATCACTGGATATAGCCTGCTGGTCTCTCCCATCAGCCCCCAGTGTGTCCAGTCTCCATGCAGCAGGAGGACGGAGTGAGCCTAGCTTCTGGGCTCACTTGGGGGAACAGATAAGGAGCATTTAGTGTGACAAATTCTATTCTGATTTTACTTTTGATTTTTACCTTTAATTTACTTTTAATTTTACTTTTAATTCAGTTACCTTTGGTTAATTGGCAATCGGGGATTAGTTCCCTTTAGTTGTTAGGAGCAAATTGCCTTATTTACAGTCATTTTAAATTTGAGCCTGGCTCTTTAAATTAGTAGCAGCTCTCACCTTCCCTCCTTCTCAGTTATTTTCACTTGCTGCAGGCATTTGCGGATCTCTCTCCCTTGATTGTACGGGAGAGAGCTCTGGGACCCGTACAGCCACACTGAAGCTGTGTGAGACGGAGCCTCTCCGTTGCTGCGGGATTTTAATTTTACTCTGTGGAACTGGCTGAGCGGTACTTGCCGTGGCTTCCAGGCGCATCAGCGCGGCTTGAGGATCGGATGAATTCAAGGCGGTAGGAGCAGGCTGCGTGGCTTTCGGCCCTGCAGGTAAGGCCTTTGGGCTCTGTCGGTCTGCTGAGGCCTCCTTTTTGCAGCGGCTGTTGTTCTTGGTGCCAAAATTCGTTGGCAAAGGGGCGGCCATTTTCTCTCTAGGTATTTGGACCGCATTGCGAGAGTTGCAGTGAGATGCCTGTGTGTGGAAGACAACAGGTAGAATAGCTAGATTTTTAGGTCTAGTGTTTCATTTGTTTGTAGGTTTTCTGAGGCTCGGGGGGGTTCCTCAGCATTAAGGGGGCTGTTGTCAGTCCTCTTTATTTTTAAGTTTATTCTTAGTTTTATAGGACAGCAGTTTTGGCATTGATCTCTGATGCCACATGTTCTTTCCCTCCTAATCATGTCTCTGAGGAGCATCTGTTAAGTCCCGGGATATTAGGCAAATTGCCAGCTTTTAGGTTCAAGAGCAGAGCCCTAACTTGTAGTTGGAAGGAGGGACAGGCTGGAAGTGTGCGTTTGTGTATTCCTTAGTGAAAATTGCCCAAACGCCTGTGGTTTCACAGGGACAGGTTTAGGAAACCTTAGGATATAAAAAAATATATAATAATAATGACAGTTAAACTGTCAACCAAGAAGTGCCTGTGCTACAGTCTATGGCCACCAGAGAGTAGCTGGTGCACTCAATAGTGCCTTTCTGTGACCGTGTGTATGCAACCATCATCAGATTGATCATTCTCTGCAAGTCAGGGAAGAAATAACCACAGGGCCACCTCATGGGCACTCAGGGGTTCGTGACTAAACAAGCAACTGTAATGTTATGCAAATCAAGATTATATGACCAAAATTTAAAGCTCTTAACTTCTGTATCGTTTGTCGGGCTCTGGTGCCCTAAAGGCCACCGCATGGCAGCACTGCTCATGAATCACATATAGTATTCAGTGCCCCCATCCCTGGCGGGGGGGTGGTAAAATACAAAATCGTATTCCTCATCAGGTTCACACAGGCAGCAACCTGTAAGAACTCTACTTGCAAGGTTGTCGGTGTATCCCACTGCTATTTCTCTGACTGCAGGAAGGCTGGGGGGTGGGGGTGGCTGTGTGTTTCATAGCTCCACTTAGCATGCCCTTCCCAGGAAATTCTCATCTATTTCTAGAGCCTGTCAGAGCAGGGCTTTAAGCACTTAGCAGGGGCACTGACCCGTCTGTGCCATCTTGTTAAAGGGCCCGAGAAGGACGTCTAGGGCACAGTCTGGGGCTTAGCGCTCCAGGGCACTGGAAGGTTTCATAGAGGAAGTCAATACTCTGTGTATGCTCCATGCATTCAGACTATGTTCAAGCGTGCTCACTGCACTGTGTTTGGGTGACAGGTGCTGGGTCACCCATATATGTAGATGTGCATTTTGTATGTGCTCACAATTGCTTAGGCATGATTTTTGGGTGCACTCTTTGCAGACTGAGACTGCATTTCTTTGCTCAGACTGTATTATCAGATTAAGGTAATTTCTCCAGTAATGGGGGGATGTCGATTGTAATAAAGTGCGTGAGGTCCTCATGGTGTTACATGGGGTTGGAGATGCAGTCGTGGGATCTGCTGTGGAATGAGCCATCCGGAGGAGCTACAGTGTCACAGTCACCAGTTTCCCTTTCTCTTTGGGCTTTGTTCCCAGATCCTAGCCCCTCTTTCTCTCAGATGTCCAGAACGCATGGTCCCCGGCCCACTGGACAATCTATTCTCAGCCTTTTCTCAATGCTGGCAGAAGAACTTGGAGAGTGAGAAAGGAAGACTAGGAACCAGCACCAGCTCTGATGTCTCTCCACTGCCAGTGTTTGCTACGATCACATATTCCCAGTCAGTTATTTATTTGAGTATACTGATTGCCAACAGGTCAGGGTGGCATACAGTCGATTACGGTATTTCTATTTCCCTTGTCCCTGAAGGGCTCACAATTTATGTTTTGGTACCTGAGGCAGAGGGTTAAGTCGCTTAACGAAGGCCAGAGGGACCACCTGTGGGACCAGAAACCCCAGTTTTTATGGCCCAAGGTTGGTGGTCTCGATTGGAATTCAAATCCTTGGTCCTCTGGCAACTTGCCTCAACCACTAGGCTGCACTGCTCCATGTCAGCTAGCCACAGGGTCATAGGGCCAGGCGCAGCCTGTTACTTCCAAGGCAGAGACCTTGGGGAGGTTCCGTTCATAAGGATATGAGAAATGCCATACTGGGTCAGACCAAGCTCTTTCAGGTCCAGTATCCTGTTTCCTAGGGTAGCCAATCCTGGTCTTAAGGACCTGGCTGGTTTCCAAAAAGATGAATAGGCTACTCAATGCTTGTATTGGGGCAAGCGGTGGATTCATATATGCTCATATTTTAAGGGTTCCGTTGCATGTACAACAGATGTGATGCTCTATTGGGTGTGTGCCTTGTAGAACATCTTGAATTGGTGAAAGTGGGTATAAAAAATATATATATATAATTTTCCAGCTTCTCTCTAATAAAAGGTTATGGACCTTTCCTCCAGGAGCTTGGCCAAAAACTTTGTTAAACTCCGCTACATTTGGAGATCGTTTTGCGCAAGGCTCTTGGAGTACACAGGAGACCCAGTGGTCAATCAACCGACTGGAAATGCGAGCGATACGCCGGGCGTTGCAGGCGTTTGAAGCTAAGGTGACAGGTCGAGCGGTGCGAGTACTGTCCGGCAACTCCACGGCAGTGGCCTACATCAATAGGCAGGGCAGAACCAGAAGTGTGACCACAGAGGCCGCGGCAGAGGGTCTGTGTGTGTGGATAGAGCTTTGGCTGCCAGCGTTTTTGGTGGCGCATGTCGCGGGTAAGGACATTGTGACGGCGGATTTCCTCAGCTGGGTCCGAGTAGATGCCAGGGAGTGGAATCCGGAGGTGTTCGCACAGATCGATCGCATATGGGGACAGCCAGTAATGGACCTCATGGCGGCGTTTGGTGGCATTTGGCGGCGTTTCACTCTACGTAAACGGGTCGCTTCTTCAGCAGACGACGCAAAAGGAGTTCGGAAGGCATCGGCGCACTGTTTCAACGGCGGCCGTCGTCTGGTCTTTTCTATGTCTTTCCATCGGGGGCACTCAGAGGTCGAGTGGTTCTGCATATTGAAGCGCTTCGGGGAAACGTGTGGTTGGGGGCCTCAGGCTGGCCGAGTCGCCCGTGGTATGCCTGCCTCATATGGTTGCTCAACGGGAATCCACGGAGGTTTCCGACACTGGAGATTCTGTTGCTACAGAGTTCCCTTCGAATGCTTCGGGTGCATCGTTTTTTGCTTACGGGGTGGCCATTGAAAGGGCAAGCTTAAGGAAAAAGAGTCGCTCGACAGCAGTCTTTGCCACATTGCTGCAACAAAAATAAGTCGATGTCCCTTGCATATGTGCATATATGGCGCATCTTTGAGGACGGGTGCTCATGGAGGCATGCTCGCGAGACAACAGTGTCAGTTCCCTTGGTATTAAGTTTTCTGCAGGACGGGTTTGGTAAAAAGCAGGTCCTGGAGAGTTCAGTTAGCAGCTCTGTCTTGCTATAAGGGCAAAGGACAGAGAGTGGCTCTCATGCACAGGTCAATGTGATACGCTTAGGTGCGGTGGAGGGGAGTGTATTGAACCATAGCTTGCACTGTTTGGATGTCAAGAGAGCGCTGCGGCAGTGTTTAAAGGTTTCAGAAACTTTCGCAAGGCGCATTGTCTCTCTTTAGGGTGTTCGGAGGGCCCCGCAAAGGGAAGCGGTGGCGAAGGAGTCCATTTCTGGATCGGAGCGGCTTATGTTCTACGGGACTGTATAGTCCCAGGGAGCTTACGAGCTCACTCTACCAGAGTGCAAGCATCTTCTTGGACAGAGCACAGTTTGTTTCCACCAGTGGACATCTGTAGGGAGGCCTCTTGGTTGTCTCTCCATACTTTCAGTAAGCACTACCGCCTAGATGCTCTGGCGGCTAAGGATGCCGTTTTCAGGGAGGCAGTGTTGAGATCCAGCTGGAAAGATCCCTCCCAATGATTACTGCTCTGATACATCCCAGAGGTTGAGGACTAAACTGGAGGAACGATAAGGAAATAGGAATTACACTTACCTGGTAATTGTGGTACCTTGAGTGACTCCAGTTTAGTCCTCATTCCCGCCCGGGGATGGGGTCTTAGCAGTGTTTTTTCTGTTGGAGGACGTGCAAGGTTAAAAGTGGATATAGAACTTCACTGGTGTTCAGTCGTTTTGATGCTTCCATTTGTTTTGCACTATATTGTTATATTATTATATTATGATATTGTTATATATTGTTATATATATTGCTATATTGCTCTGGATTGTTTAGGGCTAGGCATTCGATGGAAAGGGGAGCATGCAGGAAGCAGTCCCTTTCCTTCTGGAAAGGAAGTAGTAGGTAGATAGGTTATATGTTCTGCATGCCCTTGAATATAATAAGTTAAAAAAAAGTTACAGATTTTTTGCTCCTTTGAGTCTGCTTTGTCAGTAGTTCACTGGGGGCTGATGGGAGAGACCAGCAGGCTATATCCAGTGATGTCATGAGTTTTTGACATACCCAGTCTCCAAGCAGCAGGAGGAGGTTCACTACCCAGAGGTTGAGGACTAAACTGGAGTCACTCAAAGAACCACAATTACCAGGTAAGTGTAATTCCTATTTTTTTTGTGTGGCCACGGACATTTCCATGAAGGGACTTGTCCCTTTGTTGTCCCTTCATTGTTAGTTTGGTGTTAGGAGGCTGACTTGGAGGAATGCCGCATAAAAGGAAGAACAAGGGGCAGGTGTCTTCTGGGAGCTCAGCAACTGTGAGTAAAATCGTGGGCTCTATGGATAGACATGTTTCTTCTTCTGTTGTAACACTCCAGGCAAGTTCTCCCACAGAGCTATCTTTACCCTCTGAGTTGGGGGCTACTTTAAGCCCCATTGCTTGAACTCCACCTCCACAACCTTTAGTTGCCCTGGAGCCACTGGGTGAGAGGGAACAGACTTCGGGACTGGTTATCCCAGAGTTGAATCCTTCAGTGTCTCCCCCTTCTGATGCTTCTTCAGTTCCTATGCAATCATGTTTACATTTTGATGTTTCTTTAGCTCCTCAGTCTTTGCTGGGATCTGTTCCTGCCTCTGTTACTTTAATGGATATTTGGACTGTAGTTGCTCAGACAAATCAGTATCTTAAAACTGTTTTTGATCAGACAGCCAGTTTCTCTAAAGAGGTTGTTGCTAAGTTTGAGCAACAGAATGTGGTCCTTGCTCAACTTACCAATGGATTATCTCGATTGGATCGTCAGTTCTCCAATGTTCAGGCAGCCAGTTTGTCAGGGATGAGAGATGCCTTGCTTTTACATGGGTGGCTTGAACAGTTGGAGAATGTGATACGTAGTAAAAATTTAAGATGTCTTAATTTTCCTAAAACTCATTATCTTTCACCATTAATTTTGCTGCGGAAATACTTTAAGAAATGTTTAAAAATGGAAGATGTGGGGAAAAGCTAGCCCAGGACTGCCTGCTAACGTCAGGAGACGCCGAGTGGGAATTGCTGTCAGCTGCATACCTGGCTGGAACAGAGCTCCTCTCTCCTGCTGCGATTGAGGATAAGAGCCAGTGAGTACCAGGGGTTGGTGGAGAAGCTAGCCCAGGACTGCCTGCTAACCTCAGGAGACGCTGAGTGGGAATTGCTGGCAGCTGCATACCTGGCTGGAACAGAGCTCCTCTCTCCTGCTGCGATTGAGGATAAGAGACAACTGGTACCGCGGGATGCGGCCGCGTTGCGTGTCTGAAGGGGCGTGGCTCAAGGGGCAGGTTAGGCCCCTTGTGAGCCCCTTAGGAGCACTTGGGAGCTTCTGGGAAGTTTCTTTGCTTCCTGTGTCTGGAATGGGTAAGCGAAAAGCTAAGAACAAGGGCCCAGTGGAGGGTCAGGTGGTGAAGGGCCCTATGGATACCCACCTGATTAGTGCTGCTGCTTTACGAATACCAGTCCCTCAGGACCCAGGAGCAAGGTTAGTCCCAGAGGCTTCATTAAGTTCGGGTGATCGTACCCCTCCCCCCCAACCTAACTTTGATGATAAAATGCCCTTTTCTGAATGCCCCTTTGCTGGAGATGGTAGTTTGTTTTCCGTCTCCACACCTTTCTCCGATGGAGCTTCTTGTAAGCGGACTGATTTGACTGGAGCTGAGCTTGTATACCCTTCGGGTGTCTCTTTACCATCTTCTGATTCGCTGCCAGTTTTTTCTAGTTCTGCTAATTCTAATATTTCTTTGAAAGATGCTTTTGATGCTATACATCGGGTGGAATGTGTTCTTTCGGGTACTCTCACTCAGCTATGTAGTTTTTCCCATGACACTGTGAGTGTTCTTCACGGTCATGGTCAGTCTCTCTCAGCTTTTAGTGAGAGGATTCGGAAGTTGGAGGGGTCTACGGAGAGTGTACAGGTTGCGAGTTCATCTTATATAAAGGAGACTACTGCGCTTCAAAAGAGATTGGAAAGGTTAGAAAACCTATCTAGAGCAAATAATCTTAGAGTTTTACATTTTCCGATGGTACGTCTTCTCTCTCCATTAGAGTTATTTAAAAAATATGTCCATGATACATTGTTATGTTCAACATTTGATGTGGCTAGTATTACTTCTATTTATTATCTATCCCAGGGGGGTAGTGAGATAGTTAAAAATGGAGAGGCTGATGAGCAGGTAAGCTTGGATCAACTAGACTTAACTCAATTTTTAGAAACCTCTCTAGATAAGGTGACTAAGAGGGCTACCCTATTGGTTACCTTCTCTTCTGAGAGCGAAAAGGTTGCTATTATGAAATGAAGGGATAATCAGTCCAAACCTGGATTTCGAGCCTTCTCTATGGGTTTGCTTTTGTATGATTGCACCCTTACCTGCCTGCCCGCTTGAGGAAACTGGCAGAAGATGACCTGGCCGATCAACGAGCCCTTGCTGAGAAGATGCTGAAAGAAAAAATGCAGGCAGGTAAGGGTGCAATCATACAAAAGCAAACCCATAGAGCAGGCTTGAAATCCAGGTTTGGACTGATTATCCCTTCATGAAATTATATTTTGCTAAGAAGGATGTTTCCTTTTGTGGGAGTCCTTTGATGATGTTTCCTGATGTTGCCAAGGTTACCCAGCTCAGACAGAAAGCTTTTTTGCAGCTAAAATCTAGGGTTCTTGCTTTGGGAGGTCATTTTTATTTAAAATTTCCTTGTAAATGCTTTGTTACTTATTTTGGTAATAGATATGTATTTACTGAAGTGTCACAGAACAGTTTTTGGTGGGTAAGAGCTCACAATAAATATTATATTGTTTTGTTTTGAGTGGTTTGGTTGAGAAGAAAAGTGGGGTTTTGATGTTTGGTATGCTTAGCTAGCTGTCTCTCATTTAATGTGGTTTCTTGAGATTGTTCCTCTGAAAACATTTAAAACTGTAATTTTCTTTAGTGTTTCATGTAAGGGAATGTTCTTTTCCAATGTTTACTTTTGTAATCATGACAAATTCAATAAAAATATAATATTAAAAAAAATGGAAGATGTGGAAAAGATACAAGTTACTAAGTTATATTATTTGCCGGATAAGCCGGCTAACATACCAGCGGGGTCCTCTCCAGTTTCCATTGATTTGTCCCAATTTTTGGAACAGTCAGTGGATGATATCCCTGGGAGGGCCATTTTGGTAGTTTCTTTTGCTACTGATATTTGCTACTGATAATGAGAAATCTCAGGTTATGAAGTTATATTTTAAGTATAAGTCTGTTTTATTTTGTGGTCAGTTGGTTCAGGTTTTTCCAGATGTGGCTAGGGCCACTCGTTAAAATCCCAGATGATAGTACTGGGAGCTACTTTTTATTTGAGATTTCCTTGCAAATGTGTGGCATCTCTGTTGGGTGTCCATTATGTTTATACGGGCCCTCAGCAGTTAGAGGGTTTTTTGAAGAGCAGGGAAGGTGGGGTAAATAGCGGTACAAAATCACATATAATATACCTTATGTATATTATATGTGATTTTGTTTTGTTATTGGGATCTGGGAATTTAGAGCTTGACAAAGAAATTTGCTCTGGGTCATTGTTGCCCTCTGCACTCCTGGGTGTGATCTAATTGCAGTATATATTTTTTTGTAATCCTTTGGGGATATTGTCCCCTTTCGTTTTCCTTCTTTTGATGTATTTCACACAATTCTTTGTATATATTTCTGTTGTATTAAATAGAAATTCTTAATAAAAAAAACCCACTACGCTGGCTATTATGCTATGAGATGTCTTGGCTCTGAAAGGCTATCTGGGGACATTTATATTTATTTTATTTATTTATTTAACCAGTTTTATATACCACCTTATCCTTCAATCAAAGTGGTTACAAGACAAGGTATACAAATATAGGTAAAAGCAAGGAAAGGTATTGGGGGTATAGGAAGAATACACAAAACAGGAATACAAATTGTATAAGTACATGCTTATTCTAAGTCCTAAGTAGGACCATAAAATTGTCTATCAGAAGTCTCTATAAATGTCCCCAGGATAGCCCTTCAGAACCAAGACATAGAAACAGAAACATGATGGCAGAAAAAGACCACATGGCCTTTCTAGTCTGTCCTTCCATATCAACCACTACAACAGCCCCCTTTTTTCCTTAAGAGAACCTGTGTTTGTCCCATGCTTTTTTGAATTCAGATACTGTCCTCATCTCTATACCTCCACTGGGAGACTATTCCACACATCTACCACTCTTTCCGTAAAGAAATATTTCTGGATATTACTCCTGAGTCTATCCCCTATCACCCTCATCCTAAGTCCCCTCGAAGCAGACTTCTATATCGAACACATCCACGTTTCCAAAATCATGTCTGAACTTGCACATGTCTGCTTTTTTACAGACAGTCTGGCTTTGATGTCCCAGATTGCACTTGGACACCCCATTGTGACATGTGACCCATTATGTTTTTTTTAAGTATTATATTACTTTTTTACTAGGGACTACAATTGTTGATCATTTGTTGATTATTACTTCATAACTAGATCTCATGTCAACCTTTAAACATGAGTCACTTCAGTTCTTTTTTCCATTACATCTGTAAAATTGTTGAATTAATTTCTCTAAGAAAATCAGGAATCCAGAAATAGTGCGTCAGAGATGACCTAGTTTCGGTAGCACCCCTGAGCTATTATTTTCCCAAGCTTAACCCGTCTCCCATACATGGACATGGCTTATCTGCTGAATGAGACTTTAGCCATTCTGTTTGGAGTTCAATATAATAATAGGAGGTGCAAGTTACTCGGTTGTGCTTCTAACATTTTAAAAAATAAGCCCAGCCTCATGCACACTAGTTCTGTGGAGTAGAATGCTCTTGGCATGGGAGCAATTGATTCTGCATTCACTGTGACATTAAATGCCGCAAGGTCTTAGAGAAGTGTTTTGGCAGAACTGTGCACTTATTACAGTATAGAGATCCTGGGCATAGGAGCATTTGGCTGCGCCTCCATTGTGACATCCAAATGTTGCAAAGTCTTAGAATTGTGCTTTGGGAGAACTATGCTGTCCTATATAGCCTGTATTAATTATGCTGAGCCTGGGTATGGGAAAATTCAACTCACCCATGGTTAGCACACTGGCTTGCGAACCCAGGGTTCAATTCCTTCTAGCATTCCTTGTGGCCTTGGGCAAGTCACTTAACCCTTTATTACCTCTGAAAAATCCAAGTTATCAATGTCCCTATTTAATGTACATAAGAACATAAGATATGCCATACTGGGTCAGACCAACATCCATCAAGCCCAGTATCCTGTTTCCAACAGTGGCCAATCTAGGTCATACGTACCTAGCAGTTTCCCCAAGAGACACAGGTTCCACAATGCTTGTATTGGGTCAAGCATAGATATCCTGAGTCCCTTTTAATAATGGTTTATGGACCTTTCCTCAAAGAACTTGTCCAAACCTTTTTTAAACCCAGCTACACTAACAGCTTTTACTATATCCTCCGGTAACAAATTCCAGAGTTTGATAACACGTTGAGTGAAAAAAATATTTTCTCTTATTAGTCTTAAATAGTTTACCCTGTAGCTTCATTACATGTCCCCTAGTCTTTCTATATTCTGATGATGTAAACAATCGATCTACGTTTACCCGTTCCACTCTATTCATTAATTTATAGACATCTATTATATCTCCCCTCAGCCATCTCTTTTCCAGGTTGAAGAGCCCTAACCTTACTAGCCTCTCTTCATAGAGGTATCCTTCCATCCCCTTTAATATTTTGGTGGCTCTTCTCTGTACCTTTTCTAATAACGCTATATCCTATTTAAGATACGGCTACCAGAATTGCACACAATATTCAAGGTGCGGTCGCACCATGGAATAATACAGAGGCATTATAATATCCTTTGTTTTATTTTCCATTCCTTTCCTTATGATACCTAGATTCTATTTGCTCTCTTGGCCACCGCTGCCCACTGGGCAGAGGATTTTAACATGTTATCCACGATGACGCCTAAATCTTTTTCCTGGGTGGTGGTTCCTAATGTGGAACCTTGCATCGTGTAACCATAGTTTGGGTTGTTCTTTCCTAGATGCATAACTTTGCACTTGTCCACATTAAATTTCATCTGCCATTTGGATGCCCAATATTCCAATTTATCAAGATCCTCTTGCAATTTTCCACAATCCTCATGAATAGAGTGAACACTCTTCTCCTGGGAACACAAGAAAAACACTCTGGATACGCTATGATCTTCCTCGATATATCTGCAGCTTTTGACACCATCTCACATAACATCCTCATACACAGACTACGCACAATTGGGATCAAAGACACCGTACTAAAATGGTTCCAGTCCTACCTTACTAACAGGAAACAACATATCCGTACCAGCACCGTGACATCTCCCCCATTCCAGCAACACCAAGGGGTGCCACAAGGATCTACACTATCAGCCATGCTCTTCAACATCTACCTTCAACCACTCTGCTCAGTCATACGCACCCACAACATCAGCTTCCACATATATGCTGATGATATCATGCTGTACGCCCCCATTACAACCACGAATCCAACAAACTCCCATCTATCAACATGCTTCACCGAAGTGTCCGACTGGTTACGAGCAAACAACCTATCCATCAACATGAAGAAAACAGAAGCCCTCATAGTCACCAGAGACCCAGATTTCACCCCGCCTACACACCTCACTATAGGACCCACAAACATTCAAATACAACCACAAATACGATACCTGGGCATAATTATTGACCAAGCCCTCACCTTAAAGCAGCAAATCACCAAAACCTCCGGAATCATATTCCACAAAGCAAGAATGGTACAACGTCTTAGACCCCTACTTGACCATCAACACTTCCGAACCGTAATGCAAGCCATGACGATCCCACATCTGGACTACTGCAACATAATCTACCACGGCCTTCCAGCCATACAGACAAACCCCCTCCGAACAGCACTAAACACCACGGCAAGAATCATCCAGACTGCAAAGAAAACCGACCACATCACCCCAATTCTGAAAGACCTACATATACTTCCCTTCGAAGCAAGGTCTAAATACAAAGCCATCCTACTTACCCACAAAGCCATCCATCAAGCACAGAACTCCCAGCTTCGCACCCTACTGTCTCGCCCAGCCCACGGCAGAACTACCAGACAAACCTCCAGCAATTCCCTCACCATCTCCCACAAAAGAACTAAATGCTTGCAACGGACCTGCAACCGAGCCTTTGAACTTTATGCTCCATCCCTATGGAACTCTTTACCGAGTTATCTCAGAAACAACACTGATCTACCATCTTTCAGGAAACAGCTGAAAACCATCCTGTTCCAGGAATACCTCAACACGACCCCCACCAAAAAGCGAACTAACTTCTGATCTCATCCACCAAGAACCTCTGATTCAAACCACAGTAACCTGCCCATGTCCAATGTCTGTCCCATGTCCAAAGTCTGTACCATGTCAAAATCATAAATGTTGCCTCCCTGGTGATGGCCTTACCCTACCAACTTAATTCCCCCCACCCTTCTATGTAACACCGCTTTGACCCGGAGAAAAGCGGGATATAAATACAGCTAAATAAATAAATGGGTCTTAACAACTTTAAATAGTTTTGTGTCACCTGCAAATTTGATAACCTCACTCGTTATTCCCTTTTCCAGATCATTTATGAATATGTCAAAAATCAGCACAAATCCCTGGGGTACTCTACTATTCACCTTTCTCCATTGGGAAAATTGGCCATTTAGCCCTACCCTCTGCTTTCTATCTTTTAACCAGTTCCTGATCCACAGTACTACTCTGCCTCCTATCCCATGACTTTTTAGATTTGCCAAAAGTCTCTGAAGAGGGACCTTGTCAAAGGCTTTCTGAAAGTCCAGATACACTATATCAACTGACCCACCTTTGTCTGTTTATTCACACCTTGAAAAAAACGTAACAGATTAGTAAGACAAGATCTTTCTTGTCTAAAGCCATGTTGGCTGTCTCCCATTAAGCCATGACTATCTACATGTTCAGCAATTTTGTTATTTATTATGGTTTCAACCATTTTTTCCGGTACTGACATTAGGCTCGCTGGTCTATAGTTTCCTGGATCACCGCTGGGACCCTTTTTAAAAATTGGTGTTACATTGGCCATCCTCCAATCTTCAGGTATTACAGATTATTTTAATGATAATTCACAGATTACTAATAGCAGGTCTGCAATCTCATATTTTAGTTTTTTCAACACTCTTGGATGTATACCATCCGGTCCAGGTGATTTGCTACTCTTCAGTTTATCAAATAGTTGTAATACATCTTTCCGGTGTATCGATATTTCTTTCAATTCTTCGCAGTATCACCTTTAAATACCACTTCAGTCATGGGTAACATTCCTTCATCTTCCTCAGTAAAGACCAAAGCAAAGAATTCATTCAGTCTCTCTGCTATGGCCTTGTCCCCTCTTAGTGCTCCTTTTACCTCCTATCATCTAATGGTCCAACTGAATCTCTCACAGGTTTTTTGCTACGAATGTACTTGAAAAAGTCTTTATTATGTGTTTTTGCTTCCACAGGAAGCTTCTTCTCAAATCCTCTCTTTGCTTGCCCGTTGCTGAGTCCGTTGCTTTTTGCCTTGCATTTAACTTGCCAGTGCTTGTGCTTTTTCCAGTTTTTGTCATTTGGCTCTTTTTTCCATTTCCTGAAAGATGCTTTTTTGGCAACAACAGCCTCTCTGACTTCACATTACTAAGTCTAAGTTGCTATGTAAAGTACTTTGATTGAAATGATAAAGCGGTATAAAAAAGCATGTTAAATAAATAAATATCACATGCTGCAAGGTCTTAGAGCAGTTTTCTGAAGTACAGTACATTACTGCCAGCACGTCACTAAAGACACAATCCTCAGCATACTGATTTGCACAGCAATTGGACAAAATCTATGTTAGAATTTCACTTTTTGTAATTATATGCAGACAAGGTATTCTGAGTATTCCTCTTAGGATCTCCATGAGACCATCATCTGTCCAATTAGTCTCTCATGTTAACTTTGACAGTACCTAAATGAGCCTGATCTTGTCTGATCTCAGAAACTAAGCAGAGTTAGGCCTAGCTAGTGCTTGGATGGGTGACCACCTTAGAATACCAGGTGCTTTAGACTTATTGTGCAGAGGAAAAACCTGGTCATCTACCAAAAAAACCCAGGGGCTGAGTCAGCATTGACATGAAGGTGTCCAACTTTCTTAGTTTTGATACTATTAACAAGGTAGAATCATTCTTTTCAGCTAAAATTTGGACTTATTAATGCTTGAGCAGTGAGAAAGGAAACATTGTTCTTAGTGATTGGATAGTCGAGCATAAATTCAATTCAGTAGGTCTACCTGAAATGTGGATCAGGAACAATTTGATTAACCCCAGTTGAATAATCCAGCTCGTTCATGGAATGTCTAAAGCCAGACCATGGAAGCAGAATGTGATCTTGCCTTTAATTAAGATGAGTCCACTTCATTGTGTTTATGAAGTTTTGATGATCTTGCTTCTGTGGAATATCTGTTAATTAAATTTGGTGCACCTTTCAAAGTTGCAATTTGGTGGTATATAGTCCTCCTTATAGGAATACTGAGCATTTATTTTCTTAGTTTGATTTCATTTCAAATCTACCTGCCTCATATAACAGACTGATCATTGATGATGATTTTAGCATTCCTGTTAATACTTATTTGGGGGACATTATAAATTTGTGGTTGAGACTCTGAAAAATCTAGGTTTTACATAGATAGTAGATTTTGCTACTCACAGTCCGGTGGAACATTTTAGATAAGGTGTTTTTATCCCAGAGTTTGCTGTCTTATTGGATTTCTTGTTCTGTTGCATCTGTTTCTTGGTCAGATCTTCTGTATGCTTTCAGCTGGAAAGAAAATAGTTAAGATCTCATGTCTGAAGCCATCTCTCACTGATGAGGAATTGATAAATGAGCACTGATTCCTGAACCTCAGGAGGGAGGGAGTTTGGGTAAGATGGCTGGTGAGGTTTTAGTGGATAAATGGGTTTCTCAATAACCCTGGGCAGAACAGGGCTAGTATCATCTTTGTGCCAGCAGTGAAGGCAGTTGGAATGTAAGTGGTAGAAAACTCGATGCGCTGAAGATAAACAATATTGTCACACTCGTGCAGCTTTCTATCACCAAGAAACTATCAAACGTAAGATGGAGTGCTTAAATAGCAAGTTAATTGATTCAGGTAACAATCCTCATAAAATGTTGCACTCATGAAGGGATTAGTCCATTCTCCAAGGTCCTCTTCCGATATCTTTGAACAGCTGACCTCTGAACAATTTGCCAGCTTTTTTGAGAATAAACTGCTTCAATTGGGTGTTAATTTTTCCTTCGCACCTACGGCTATCAGTTCTTTGTCTATAGATGGGAATGTACATTTATCTGACCATGATGATTCAGGGGGACACGTTGTGTCTTGGGAATCTTTTCAGTCTTTATCATGTCATCAATTAGTTCATCGGCAAAATGGCTTGACATTATTCCTTTTCCTTACCTACAAAAGATGGCAGACATACTCATGCCCTACCTCACTGTATTGATAAATTGATAAATTTATCTTTTAAAACTAGTATTGTTCCTGCTGAGTAAAAATCATTCTGTCTTGGGCAAGTCACTTAACCCTCCATTGCCTCAGAAGAAAGGCCTGGCAATCTACTTCCGGTCACACTGCAAAGAAAACCCAGGAGCTGCTGGATCAACATTGACTCAAAGGCACATGTTGCATTTTCAACTCCTATTTTAAAAAAGGGCAAGAATTTTAGCAATTGTTGTTCATACTGACCAATTTCCAATGTGTCTTTTCCTGCTAAGGTCCTTGAAAAAATTTGTATTCACTCAACTTTCTCGTTATGTTGAGTTCAATGACTGCTTACATGCTTCTCAGTCTGCTTATCGTCCATTTTTTAGTACTGTAACAGCATCAGGGTCAAGGCTGATCAGAGCTATGATGCTATTTTGATACAGTTAGATTTGACAAGCCTTTGACACAGTTCAGCACAAGTTTCTTCAGACAAGGCTGACAGAGTCGGGACTGTCTTCGAGTATTATAGCTTGGTTTTGCTCTTATTTCAGTGATAGGACCCAGAGAGTATCTTGGAATTATGTTCTATCTGATCCATGGTCTCTTACTAGTAAGGTTCCTCAAGGATTCTGCTTGTGCCACTGCTATTTAATTTTTATTTATCATCTCTTACTGGAATTTCTGTGGGTTTCATATTTGATTTGGAATTTCACACGTATACTCTTCAGCTGATCATTTCTAAGAAAGATGATCAATGGGAGATCACGTTGCAGGTTCATTCTTTATTAATTGAGGTTACGTCTCGTGGACTTATCTTAAATGCTGAGAAATCTTCAGTGCTTTCGGTATCATGCAGGGATAATCCTCTGCTTGTCAACCCAACCTTTCTGGGTCAGCCACTTCAAGTCAAGGGCAAAATGATAACAAACATTTTCTTTCCAGCATACACATGCATAAAAGTAGGTTCTCATAAAAGACTGGAATAAATTTTAAGTTGATTGGATTGGATAAGACATATGTTCAGTTGGCTTGACTTTATCCGTATATTCTGCATCACCATCTGTAAAGGCAGTGGTACAGAATACAGAAGAGTGACTGCAGCTGAACATACGTAGATGTTAAATGGATAATTCATGGCCCCCACCCCCCCCCCCCCACCACTCTTGCTCCATCAGCTGGGGTATCCAAAATGGCATGTAACCTCTAGTGCAGTGATTTCCAAACTTTTATCCCACATGACCCCAGTTTAGCAAATGAAAATTCACGCAACCCCCAGATGATGATGAAATCAAAATAGCAGGTCTTAAGCCTCCTTCCCCTCCCTCCACTCATCTAAAGCAGGAAGGCAGCAGCAACAGTAGTCAGGGGCGGCCCAAGGGGGGTGCGGGGCCATGTACGGAGACTCGGTGCGGGGCCTCATTTGCATACATATTTGCATAATGTTACCATACACTAACTTTTAGTAAACATGCCTCTTAATGAGTGTATGGATAAAGACAGACTAAAAGATTTCTACATTACTATAATCTAGTGCCAATCGCCAGGCACATTAGGAAGTACTACAAACACTGCCCATTTAGAACCCATAGCAAACCCGCCGTATCCTAACAATACATGACCTACTGCGGAAAAGAACAAGTGGCAATGTCAAATAGGAATTACATAAACAGAATACCTCAGCTCAGTTAAACATGCAGAACATAGACCATCACCAAACAAGGAATCACAATTTAGAAACAGGAAGACAATAATTAAACTGGGAACCCCAAAAGCCAAACTTGGAATGTACAACAACACTGTAGAAATAAAACTATAAATTAATTTCCTCTTGTACTAAACAAAGCGCAGACATTAATGATGCACATTTCCCAGAGCTGACATATTCCTGTTAATAAATTCAAAATAAAGAGATATTTTTCTACCTTTTGTGCATTTTTTTTCAGTTGCAATTGCTCCAGCCACTTTATTCTGGTTTCTTTGTGTCTTCTGCTAACCCTCCATTGTCTGCTGTCCATTTGTCCTTTCTTCTCTCTTCTAGTTTTTTTCCATTCTCTCTCTACATCTGCTTTAACATACTAATCTTTCTCCTTTTTGCTCTTTCCTCATTCCTATTTCATCCACTCAAATTTTACCCCTCCATCCTCAATCCCCACTTACCCTCCCAATGCCTGGCCAATTGTAGATTTGTCTTCCCTCCCACACAAAATATTTTCCCCCTCTCCATTTCACTCTCCCAGCCCCATCCCATTCTAATCCTCCCCCAACATCAGCTCCCTTCTAGTTCCAGCCTCACCCAACATCTGCTCCCTTCTAGTCCCTGCATCAGCCCATTTCCAGTCAGCATGTGACCTGTGAGTCATTGAACATTCATTGGTCCTTGCCCCTTCTTGGGTAAGTTTCCTGTTCCCTTTCTCGCTGCTCTGTTAAGCTCACCGGGGCTGATGGGAAACAGGAAGTCCCATCAGCCATGGCGGGTTTAACAGAGCCACGAGAGAGAAACTCTCCCTTCGTGGCACTGAAAAGCCCGTGCTGAGGGAGCTGATGGTGCAGGGAAGGCTCTGCCAGGCAGTGGGGGCCCCAGGGGACACTTGATTCTGCTGCTGCCATGGCGGCAGCAGCAGCAGCTGTTTTTTTTTTTTAATCTACCTGAGCTGATTGGAGGGGAGGTGGGTTAAGACTGGCAATGGGTTATGGGGGGGTTAGGACTGGTAATGGGCTATGGGGGGGCTAAGACTGGAAGTGGGCTGATGGGGGGTTAGGAGTCGTAATGGGTTATGGGGGGCTAGGACTGGAAGTGGGCTGATGGGTTAGGACTGGTAATGGGCTATGGGGGGGCTAGAACTGCTAGGACTGGTGGCTTCCATTACTTGGCATAGGTCACAGTGAAAGTCTAGAGAGGAGAGGAAATGGCCATGTCTCTGTGACCCCATCCACTCATGATGTGACTCCTACTGGGGTCCTGACGCCAAGTTTGGGAACCACTGCCCTAGCAGTAATCTCATGGAAGATGAGGCAGGTTGAGAAGGTGGGGTTTAAAAGGCTGCTGCATCTCTTAGCTCCCGATTACTGAGTGGTCTACAAGACAACTTTATTAGGCAGGTGATTCCCAGCCTGTATAATCAGTTGCATCACCAGCTGCTTGCACAACTGGCAAAAGGCAGAAGCAGATAGTAATCTGCATGACAACTCTGACATCTGGACTAATCAGAACGATACCCACCTCTTCCTGACAGCACATTGGTGACATTAATGACAACTGGATGAGGCAGTAACAGGCTGCAGGTATACAGCCCGATTCTTTAATATCCATGTCCTGCTGGCAGAAACGTCTAAAATGAAAACAGGCACGTAATATACCCGATTCCGAATGCGCGGATATAGACACCCCCGTGGTTCCTGAATCAGAAAGATATACGTTTCCAGCGTGGCCTGAATACCACGTCTGTGGAAACATGGGCCCTTGCTGCTATTAGGGGACATGGGCAAATGCATCAAACGTCCGCATGCTCGCCGTATCCAGAGAAGATAGATGTTTGCAATGCTACCTATCTCCGTGTGGCCACGCCTCAGCTGGCAAAACATATATCTCCTAAGGAGGTGCTCACACAGACGGCTTTGTGCTCATGCAAACAACACATTAATACTGATAAAACAGATAAGGACATGTGACCCAGAGTACAGTATATATACTAGTCTGTTGCATGCCCACAACACTACAAGGTTATCTAAGAGCACCAAAGCTGTTGTAAAAGCAAGTGGAAAGTGACAGAACCTGCCGCAAAACATACATGGCATTTGATGAACGCCGTAGTTCATTTTTCAGTGGTCATCGCTGAAAACAGTATTTGCAATGCAAAGAATAGGCCAGAAAAAATGGAAATGGGTCTGTACAGCTACATGTGAAAACATATCCCTGTCATTCACAGGAAACCACCAGGATGAGAACATGCAACAGTGCAAACATCAAAAACGCCCAAAAGCACCATCAGCTGTCCTGACAAATGTTAGAGTCCTCTGATGATGCAGTCAGATGTGTATTAGTGCTGTTCACACTGCAGCTTGCCCCCACTCCGAGGGCCCCCACCATTGACCAGGACATGCCCTGCTATGTTGCTGCAGAGCAGCTGTACAGACATTACTGCCCATTCACACTGACATCTGGTGATGCTGCGCTCAAGCCCTGTGGTCCAGGTACTGGCCAGGCATACATGTCCTCCCAGAGTTGTGAGTCAGCACACCAGGGCCTCCCCTGCAGCCTTCATACCACACACACGCACCTGCCTGCGGGCACAAATAACATACCCCTGCCAAAATCATGCCCTGTACCTACAGTATAAACAACTGCTAGTAAAATATAATAGCAGGGCATCTCAGGACCACACTTCTCTGCCAAACACACTTCTGCTCCATACTAACTCACATATCATCCCTACATCTACATTCCCATTTCTCCAAACACAGGAATTGGTAGGGAAGCCTAGAATAGCCCTTTTAGCACAAACAGCAAATGCCAACATAGCCAGAATAAAGACTATTGCAGTGCTTTATATTTCTGTGGGGGAATTTTTATTGTTAGTTCACCTTACAAAGGTCCCTCATCTGTGCCCTGTATTCTCTACAACTGCATCTTGTGCCCTCCCAGGCAGCAGACACACCAGTTCAGTACAGACTTGTCACAGCCATTCATCTCAATAGGATGCACTGAGGATCGGAGCAGCAAGTTCTTCTAAGTGTGGGCCTTATTCCACATTCCCAATGGTATAATGTAAGCATCTGTGGGATACACTCAGAACGTATACAGGCCTTTCCTGAATACGCTTTATACATCTCTGTGGCTTGCCACACCCCCGTTCTGCCCCCTCACACCCATGTTCTGAGATTCCCATTTTAGACTTTTTCGCAAGGAAAACGCCTATCCTGCATGCCCAGATGGCCTATTTATGTTTTGGAATGACCCCCATAACGGGAGAGCAACAAGAGAAAGGTAGCACTAGGTGACGCTTGATAGTCATACTTGGTCCCATATCTTAGCAGAAATAATGGGAATACTGTAAGACTGGGAGATGGGCACAAACAGAGCACCATACTTCCTGGGGGTTTTTTGTAACAGATTATAGGACAAACACGATTAAGGCAGTGAAGGAGGGAGGCTTTCATGGGATCAGATGCTTTGCACACTTGCTGTACCTGGTTGTCAGAGACTCCCTAGGTCTGGGGAGCAAGGGAAGCAGCAGTTCTGTTCTGAGGCAACTGACTGAAAAATGTCAAAAAATCGCTGGGTATTTTCCCTGGAGTGTGAAGGGCTGGTGTGGGCTGCATGAGAAGTAGGAACTAACAGGAGCACCTCCATACCAACTCAAGCAGGGTGTTGCCACTAGGTGGAATTCCACTCATGAAATGCTGGAGAGATCAATGCAGCAACAGGTAGCCCTGCATCAGATGTCACTGCAGAAAGAGACTGGCATTGAAAGCCCCCTGCATTGCCAGGGCTGGAGAAATATCACACAGGTGATGGAACTCCTAAAGTCCTTTAAGGATGCCAGGGAGGAACTGAGTTCCACAAAGGCTACTGGTAATGAATATTTTACAGGCAAAGTTAAAGAATTTATGGGCAGCGACAGAGCTAGTCTCTGAGACCAGTGGATGAAAGGAACTATTGCTCTGCCGGGCAACACACTGACATACTGGAAGGAAAAGCTGGTGACTGAGGTGGTGGAAAGAGAACGCTAGAGGCAGGGAGACAGTGGCAGTGTTGATGTAGCAGGGGAAATAGTAAACATGCAGGCAAACAGTACTAGTACTATGGACACCTGCCTGTCACCCACCACTCCTTTCAGCTTTCTAGCCAGTGGTCCACAAACCCCAGCATGGGAAAATCTTTAGTGACCAAAACCCTACCTACAATGCTAAGCAGACTACCATGTCAGATTCCTGCACAGATTTCAGTGACACACTACACTGCAGAGCTCATCAAGGCTATGCACACAGATCTCTTGCCATATAGGGCACACAGGTCGGCAGTTTGGCCAAAGGTTGCACAGCAATTCCTGCCTTGCTCTCCAACCAGTGTGCTCAGTGAACATATGATCATGGCAGAAGATATCCTGGCTCCCCAATGTTCTTGGCTAGCACTGTAGACGGTGGAGAAGCTAGTGTTTCTGAAGACAAACCTCCCTTTTGTTTGTTCTTGCTTCATTTTCATGTGACTGGGAGGAGGAATGAGTGCAGGGCTGTACTGAGGAGCAGTTGGTCACGCTCTCTGCTTTCAGTGTTTAGCTGTATTTTTGAGTTTGCACCGCAGTTTCTCTGGGATGATGCCCATTTCCAGTGGCTACTTTTCAGCCTCCCATGCCAAAACATAAAGAAAAAAGCAAGAAATAAAATAAAAAATAAAGCAAAAAAACAAAACAAACAGAAAGGAAACAAAATTTAAAAAATATGAAAAAAGTCTCCCTTTTCTACTGGTGTCACGCTCCCTGTCCTCCCATTTCTGTCATGACCTACCCTTTTTACCAGTCCTGCTTTTGAGATCCAAAGCAAGTTATACTGCAGCCATCACAAATCCCACTCCTGCTTGCACAGCTGCTTTGCGCCTGCTATCATGCATCCAGGTGGGCCCATTTTGGCCCACATGGCAAAAAGAAAAAAGAAAAAAAGGAAAGAAACTATGAAATAAACAAAATAAAAAAGAAAGACCTCCTTTTCCCTTGCTTCTCTCTGCCACTGCTGCCTGCATCAGTCTGTTGGCATTGCTCTCATGGTTTGCTTCCCTGCTGCCTTTCACCCCCTTCTCTGCTGATTTGGATGGTTCATGCCACCTTTTTTGCTGCATGCCTCAGTGACCGGTACACTTTGGCTTTTTCTAGGCCACTCCTCCTCCTCCTGTGCACCTTTGCGGATGCCTTTGCTTGTCATTGTAGAACTCTTTAGGTGTTACATCTATATGTACAGTGATGTGTATGCCTTGTAGCCCCATATAAATGATTAATAGTAGTAGTAATAGTAGTAGTAATTCTGCCACCCGCTTTGGTATACAGATCCTAACAACCCACATCTGGGAAAAACTGAACCTGGCACAATGGAAGGGACACTACCAATCTACCACCATCAAAAAGCCTTGAGTTTTCTCTTCAAAATTCTTTTTCAAATTTCCATTATTTCACTTGTTTGGAAGTTCATGCAGGGGAGCTCAGTTACTGCTATACCCCTCAGTGAACAACAGTTTTACCTCTATGAGGAGGGATGAGCATGGAATACTGATAGAGGAAAGGGACATCGATCTAGTCAGCCTGATAACTGAATCAACCCTATCGTGGGGTGAAAGACCGCCCTCAGATCCTCCATTCTCTGCCAACCATACTGCCACCCCATTAATATGCAACCACCGCCCTGTATGAGCAGCATAAGTGCCTGAAATGCCTCTTATTTACCGTGGAGGTTTTGCACTTAGCATACCTTAACCTTGGCTGTCAACATGCATGATGTGCAAAATCTTAGCATGGGTTAGTAAATGGGGAACTATGTGCACAGTTGCCTTGTGGCCCCGAGTCTGCATCTGAGCCTACCAGCCTTTCCCACAGGTGAAAACACAGGTATGGTTGATCTCTATTAGTACTTTTACCCACATAGATGGTAGGCAGTTTTCATTCACTTTTCATCCTATTTATCCCAGTATATGGTTTTTGAAAACTGTCCAATCAAAGAGGAAGAAAGTAAACGCCAACAATAAGAGTGAAACGATAAAGCAAAAGTTCACCTTACTTGCCTGAAACATGGGAATGAGATGGTCGATTCATAGAATCTCCAGGTAGCTACAAGATCAAGCCTGCTGGGGTTGGTAGCATAATACCTCCAAGCTGCCTAAGGAAGACAAGTAGGAAAAGAGAGGCAGGCCTTTATTTCACAGTGTCCATTCTGCAGTACATCTAAGATTATGCATCACAAAACTAACATGGTATTATTTACAGCCAAAAAATGCATACGGGCATGTCAGATGATTACCGTGCACCTGCCACAAAATGGTTTCCATCTATGTTTGAGTAGAGATGGTTGAAAAGACTTACTGAATGGTGAAAAGTGAATAGTAAGGGAGTGTGTGTGTACACATATATAATAGCCTGTCCATTGCTCCAGACAGTGAATAAATAAAACATTAGATTTATATCAATCATAAATAATACATGGGAACAAACCTAGGGTCTTTAGAGTCAGAGCCCTGGCTTAACCACTGACTTATACCCACTGGAACTGCAAAACACTACCACTCAATGTCCTCATTTGCTCTGAGTGAAAATGTGGGATTGTAAGTAATGCAGCATTCACGCCTCCAACCATTCTCCAAAACACAAGCCAAATGCTACATGGTACACCAAAAATCTCAGAAACTTAAAGCAGGAGCTAAGAAGAACCGAAAAAAATGGCGAGCATCTAAGCAACCTGAATTACAAATAGGATTCATGCAAATACTAAAACAATACCACAACATGGTAAACAGCGCAAAAAAGGACCATCACACAAAAATCTTAAAGAACTCTTTGAACCAGCCAAAAGAGCTATTTAGCATCGTGAGATCTCTAACCACAGCACCCAATCATGAGACACCTGAAAACAACCCGCAAACTCTGGCAGACTTCTTCCAAAACTGAATGGGACCTACTAACTGCACAATACACTCTGGTAGACAACAAACACACCAAGAATCATTGGATAACCTTCGACTCCATCTCTAATGAGAAAATAGAAAATATCATCAGCACCCTCAACACTACTACCTCACCGCTGGATCCATGTCCTGTAAACTGGATTAAGATAGCCCAAAATGAACTATCCTCTTTCATCAGCCAACTGGTAGGTTTTCTCTTGAAAAATGACCTAAAAAGGGCATCTATATGACCATGTCTAAAAAACTCTGCAGCTGACAAAGGAGAACCTGCCTCATACAGGCCCATCTACAGCCTACCCTTCATCTCCAAAATAATTGAAAAAATAGTACTCCAGCATGTTGACAAACATGCCCCACTAGATCAACATCAGCACAGCTTCAAGCCACACCATGGGGTTGAAACTCTTCTCACATCACTAATAGATATAATAGCAAGAGGCATTGACAAGATTAACCATGCATATATCCTAATCTTCCTTGACATATCCGCAGCGTTTGACTCCATTCCACACAATCTCCTACTCACCACACTACAAGCCATTGGAATCGGCAGCACCCCACTCAAATGGATGCAATCATATCTATCAGACAGTCACCAACAAGTATGCATAAGAACAAACAAATTAGCTCCATAAACACAGCACAAAGGAGTTCCACAAGGCTCTGCACTATCCTCTCTACTATTCAACATATCCATGTAACCCATATGCACTATATTCCACAAACACAACATTTAATATAGGACGACATCATGATATTTACACCCTATGATATCTATAATCCAAACCTAAACAAAATATCTACATGTTTCCAAGAAGTCTCACAATGGCTACATGAACACAGACTACAGATCAATTAGAAAAAAAACAACGTACTCCATATCCCCAGAAACAAATCACTCTCACCCCCCAAAACATATAAAATACACAACATGGAACTAGAAATTGTTAGGCATAACAATTGACCAACAGTTCACCTGCTCCCCTCACATCAACAGAACCACAAAAGCAATATACCACAAGATAAAAGTATGCCACAACCTTCAACCCCTACTAGCAACCTCCGACTTCCGCTCTGTACTCCAGGCACTCATCTTCCCCCTACTGGACTTCAGCAACAGTATATACCAAGGACTCCCTAAACATGCTCTTCACCAACTACAAATGGCCAAAACACCATAGCGTGTACCCTAGCAAAGGCAAAAAAGAGTGACCACATTACACCAATTTTAAAAAGTCTACATTGGCTATCTTTATACAACAGAGTCTAATGTAAATCAACCATGAACAGATTCAAAACTTTACATAATCAATCATCAACATACCTGTAATCCCACATCTGCATTGAATATCTGGGATTACTGTTCAGTGCTGGTGGCTAGCAACGTTAATAGCGCTAGCTGCCAGTTCTGAATATTGGGCCCTACATGTGTAGAGCACCTATAGACATTTGTGCATACCTTGGAGCTGGTGTACATATATGTGTGCTGGCATTTGCGTGTACCTTGGAGCTGGTGTACATGTATGTATTCTGGCATTTGAATATACCTTGGAGATGGTGTACATGTATCTGTGCTGGCATTTGCATGCTCAGTGGAGCTGGTGTTACATGTATATATGCTGAATTTGCACATACCTTGGAGTTGGTATACATGTATGTGTGCTGGCATTTGCATGTAACTTGGAGCTGGTGTACATGTATGACTGCTGGCATTTGTGCACTACTGGAGCTGCATCTGGGAACCTATTTGTTTAAAAGCAAATGAGCTCCTATGTTACCTTTATAAAATAAGATTAAATAGGCACCTTTTTGGATTTTTCACATGTGTCTTGTTATATAATTAGGATCTAAGGAGGTAATTTTATAAAGTCATTTCTGCGCAGATGTGGCTACAAATTTATGTAAAGGGCCACTTAAAAAATTCTGGCTAAGGTGCAAATACATACGTTGACATGGTAGAGTGTACTTTGCCAGTAGGCATGCGCGGGGGCTAAATTTGGACAGAGTGTGGGCAGAGTATGCAAGTCCACACATGAAGTGGGATTTTAGAAGGGATGTCTAGGAGGCATCTGGGATGTCCAGGTCACCATATCCATATTACTGGGACAGTGGCGGCAGTAGAGGGAAGCACGGGAAGTGCCTTCTGAAATCGCATTCCAAAAGTTGCGCAACTGGTTCTGGAGATGGGCCCATGCATATGGCAAGGCTGGGCATGTGCACATTTGCAGGCCATTTAGAAATGTGGATATCCCTGAAATGCACAGTTTCAGAATGCGGGTCTACAAGCTATGATATGTGTACGTCCCAGACATGCAGCAGCAGGACAGGACAATGAATGGACTATCAAGTAACATTTAGGGGTTTTCTGATCTGGCAAAATTTACAGTGGCAGTGAGAGCACATTTCACTTTTCCCTCTGGAAGTGTTGCTGCCATGAAACAAGCACTTTTTGGTAAGGTGCGAGTATAGGCGTGGATGTGTCAAAAGCCAGGGCCAGATGTGCTTGGGCAATTCTGAAATAGCACAGCGACGTGCAGCTCCATTGCACTGCCTAGGCCATGTCTCCACCACACCCTCTTGCAACTTGGACGTGATCGTGCTGGAGACGTCTATATACCCAGATCTCTAAAATGACTCCAGGGATGCCTTTGTGATTTGTATATCTGAATGCCCATTTTCAGAAATCCAAATCATGAATAGAGCTTCTAAAAAGACCCCCATATATTATAAAATACTATCATTTACATGCATTTTGTTGTTGTTACCATTATGTGCCATCAAATCAGTATCTGATAATTATAGGCACGGACACTCCATGGCATGTGTAAATGGCCTTGCTTGCAACGTAGACACAAGATCTGCAATTTAAACTAGTGGGCACCTACTAGTCTTTATAAAATTTTCTTGATATAGGTGCCTGAAAACAAGCATTAACTAGGGACTCCCTTATAAAATACCTACTATGGGTGTAAGCGTTGAACAATATTTGTGACCATACACAAAAATTCCAAAAATATAGTAGTATATTTTAATGTAGACATCCTTTTCTGCAAAGGACAAAGTAGTTGTTTAAATATTCCAGCAACTTGTACATAGGCCACTAGGAAGATATTTTGTGAGTGTGTCCAAAACTGCGAAGAATGAATTTACTGTTTTTCAAACAGTAATTGCCATCAAGTGCAATTCTCAGTCTCACCCAAAGCACAATGTTGAGAAGATACAAATCAAGCAACCTACTTATTATTCTCAGCAGGGCCTGCCTGTCCATTGTGCAGGAATGTTGTCTGCACATGGCCCCGCACCTCAGGGTTATGCTCCCCTGCTAGCAGATGGAGACAGAGATTAAACACTCCAGAGCTGTGATTGGTTGGGCTCTGGGTGACATAGGAGTGCCCCTAGAGGACCTAGTCAGTATTCTTTTGACAAGCACCAACATTAGGAGAAAACTTGACTAACCAACTCAACTATGTACAGGTAACAACTAATTCAATTAAAACCCTCAACTCGAACCAGGAAGAGTGGAGAAGGATCAAACATCATTCCTTGGAGAAAAACTCTGAATCCACTATTGTGGACTTTCTCCGGAATATGTAATTGCTTGCGTCTTAAGTAAGAAGAACGTCGGCTCCTCTGCACCAGCAGTCGTGACACTGACAATGGGATGGGTTCTGGACTGGTCTAGCAGTATTCCAGGAAAGGAAATTAATGGTAAGTGAAATTTCTCCTTCCAGTTCATACTGCTAGACCAGTCCAGACAAGCGGGAAGTACCCAAGCTAATGAACCCCAGGATGGGCAGAGAGAGCCGCTGACAGCACACTAGCCCCAAAACAACTGTCCTCAGGTGCCTGAAAGTCCAGGCAATAATGCTGGACAAAAGTAGACAAGGAAGACTAGATTGCCGCTCGACAAATATCAAGAGGGAGACTAGATTGCCGCTCGACAAATATCAAGAGGGATTATGTGTGATCCTCGGCCCAAGACGCAGCTTGAGCTTGAGTCGAGTGTGCGCGAAGACCGGCAGGCACTGGTTTGCCTTTCAGAATATAGACTGATTCAATGGTATGGCGCAACCATCTGGCGATAGTAGATTTTGAAGCTGCCATACCTTGGCGTGGTCCCGCAAAAAGCACAAAAAGATGGTCGGTCTTGTGAAAAGAATTGGTGACTTTGAGATAGCAAAGGAGAATCCTTTTGAGATCAACCGCCCGGAGATTCTTGGAATGAACGGAATATTGTTCCTTAGAAAAGGCAGGCAACAAAAGAGGATGATTGACATGAAAAGGAGTAATCACCTTAGGCAAGAATGAGGGTACAGTGCGAAGGGATACTCCCTCTGCGGGGAATGACAAATACGGATCCCTGCAAGAGAGGGCCTGCAGTTCCGAAATGCGACGAGCCGAAGTTATAGCCACTAATAAAACCATCTTAAGTGTCAAATCTGTTAAGGTAACTTCCTTTAGAGGCTCAAAGGGTGGAGACATCAAGGCTCGTAGTACCAAGACAAGATCCCAAGCAGGGACAACTGGATGGACCGGAGGACGTAGAAGCTTGACTCCTTTAAGAAAACGCGACACATCGGAGTGGGACGCAAAAGAACGACCGTAAATTGGTCCCCTATAACACATCAGTGCTGAAATGTGCACCCGTAGAGTTCCAAGAGCTAAGCCTTTGTCGAGGCCCTCTTGAAGAAAGATAAGAATGTCTGGAATTTCTGTACTCCAAGGAGAAAGATGTTGAGTACACCAGGACTCAAACACTCGTCACACCCTAGCATATGCTAACGACGTAGACAAACGGCGAGCGTTGAGGAGAGTCGACACTACCTTGGAAGAGTAACCCTTAGGGGCTAATCAACGGCGCTCAAGAGCCAAGCCGTAAGCATCTAGGGAGTTGAATCTTCCATCGAAATAGGTCCGTGCCTGAGAAGTCTGAAGGGAGTTTGTAGTCGCAGAGGAACGACTCAAGATAGTTTTATGAAATCAGCATACCATGGTCTTCTAGGTCATTCCAGGATCACTAAGATTACGGGGTCGTGGTGTTCCCTGATCCATTGCAGGACTCTTTCGATCATTGGCCAAGGTGGGAATACATAGAGCAACTGGTGTTTCGGCCAATGCTGCGCCAAGGCATTTATGCCTTGAGATCTGTGTTCCCTCCAGCGACTGAAAAAGATCGGAACCTTCACATTCATGGCTGACACCATGAGATCTACTTTTGGCTGCCCACACTTCTGAACTATAATCTGGAACGCTTGTGGGGCCAGTTCCCATTCGCTGAGATCGAGAGTGTGTCGGCTTAGAAAATCCACCTTCACATTGCTGGTCCCCGCTATATGCTATGCTGAGAGAGCCTGGAGGTTCCTTTCCGCCCAAGGGAAGAGAAGGGACATCTCCTTCGATACCCCCTGTGCACTTGGTGCCACTCTGGCGTTTCAGGTAGGACACTGCAGTGGCACTGTCGCATAGGATCCGAAGCGCTTGTCCCTGTAGGAACCAGTGAAACTTCAGTAAGGCGAATCGAGCTGCTCTCGCCTCGAGCCTGTTGATCGTCCATTGCACCTCGTGCATCGTCAAAGTTCCTTGCTCTGAGTGAGTGCGACAGTGCGCTCCCCATCCGGACAGACTGGCTTCAGTTGTCAACAAGATCCAGCGTGGGTTTTCCAACGGTACCCCCCTGAGGAGATTGTGAGATGCAAGCCACCACTGTAGACTGTGCCAGACCTGCAGCTGTAATGGGAGACGGATACAGTGGTGGCTTGCATCTCAGAGGGAGCCAGAGAGGCCCGAAACCCCAGCTAACCTCTGAACAGCTGTGGGAATAAAGAGCAGCATTTGCCTTCTCTCCTGCGGCTGTGATAAAAAGGACCTGTTGGTGCACTGAGTGCCAGGAGATCAAGGCACATTAGATGTGTCCGTTTGAGTTAAGTCAGCTAGGCGCGAGTAGAGCACCTAGCCATCACCACCATCCTCTAACCTGGAAGTTCAATGATGGGGTCATATGCGGCCCCCTCACTGAATATCCGAGGTTGCCGCACATGCCTGGAAGCCACAGAGGCCAGTGCCTATCTTTTACCCATAGAAGATAACCGGGTAGCGGTGCAATATCGCTGCTACCTGGTTAACCTCTGCTGCTGCCCATGACACACCCCCATGCTAAGCGGTTAGCATCGGGGCATATAAGGGAGAAAATCGGGGATTTTCAATGGCACTAACCATGTTAGTGCCACTGAAATCCCACTGAGCGGTATTTACACAGTTTACAGGGCTGTAAATTGTGTAAATGTCTTTCGAATATCAGGCCCCTAGTGAAATTCTAAAATTTAAGAATGCAGCACTAGTTGGTTTCTACAGGTGGCAATTTAGATACCTACTTCCAAAACTTAGGCTTTCCTAAGCTCTCTGAACATAGGTGCTTCTACAGTATAATTTGGCCACCTAAAGTAGGCTGCCTTAGGCAGAAACATTTTGATGCAGCAGCTCTTCAAAGACATCAGTCCTGAGGACCAACTCCCATGAATCAGCTGATTCATTTGATTTTAGCATTCCATGTAGCTACCGAATAGAGAGAGGAACCGTTCTGCAAGACTTGTAATAGCGAAAGTACTCTCTAATCCCAGTTGCGCTCTGCTGTTCTGGCAACCTCCTAACAGAGGAAGGAGTGTACCACAGGGACTCTAACCCTCACAGCACAGGAATAAGGAAATGGCAGCAATGGAAGCACGTGTATGCCATAGAGACCCCCAACATTTATGGCAGAAGAAGAAGAAGAAGTAGTCAGGTGGCAGAGGGAAGAGTCAGAAGGAATCCCAAAGTTGCAGAGGTGTTGGTAGAATAAGAGGTGGAGAAAAATAAAAAAAGGTAAAGCAATGGTGAGAAAGAAAAGGGAGGATGTTGGGGAGGAGGGGTGAGGTAAAGGAAAATGAAAGAGAGGGGAAGAAGGAAAGGAAGTTAGGGGAGGGGAGAGATTGAATCAAACTACCCTCACTCTCGCTCACTCTTTCCTCATAGCACTCATGCAATTTTCTCTGTAGCCATTCAGCCCTCTCTATGCTATTCATACCCCAATCCACTCACTCAACTCCATGCCACTCATAGGCAGGGCTGGCGCAAGGAGATGAGGCGTCTTAGGTGAACCTCATCCTTTGCACCACCCCACGCGGCGCCCATTGCCACTGCTGCCATCCTGCTCCAGGACTGACAGCAGCAGCAATAGCCACAAACAATCCCACGGAGCTTTCCTTCAAGCTTCAACGCCGTTGGGCAACTCTGAGGTCTAGCCACCATTCGTGCGGGTGGAGGACCCTACTCAGCCTGTCTGTGAGGGATTGTCCTGACCTGGCAGGTAAACTGCTCTCAGGATCATTCCTTGGCTTATTGCATATAAGGAGAGGGCTACTTCCTCCTGGCAGAGGGTTACGAACCTGTACCCCCCTGCTTGTTCAGGTAGAACTTGGCAGCCTGGTTGTCTGTCTGGACCAGTACCAGTTGGTGCTGTAGGCAATGGCGGAGGGCTTGGAGGACCAGAAATATAGCCTTAAGCTCCAAGAGGTTGATCTGTTGTTGGCTTTCCGCCCTGCGACTCCGCCAGTGGGAAGGTCATGCATACTCTGTCCCTGAGGCAGTTGGTGGCCTGCGTCCACTAGGATCGGAGGCCCCACTGAGTCGCTCTCATGTGGAGTGGGGCGTCTGGTGTAACATGCATCATGGATACAATGTGGCTGAGCAAGTTGAGCATGGAGTGAGTTGGCACAAAGCATCGGTGCTGAACCTCTGCGGCCAGAGTCTCGAGGCAACTCGTCCTATCTAGGGGGAGGAAGGCCTTGGCCTGGAAGGTATGCAGCTGAGCCTCTATGAGCTCCAAGCTTTACGTAGGAGTGAGATGAGACTTGGGCCGGTTTATTACAAAGCCCAGATGTTCCAGGACACTGATAGTACCTCGGTGGCTGTTTCTCCATTTATGAGTCAGTTGTCCAAGTAGGGGAAGACAAAGGCTCCTTGAAGGCCAAAAAAGGCAGTTAGCACTGCCAGGCATTTGGTGAAGACCCTGGGCATGGAAGCCAGTCTGAAGGGTAGCACCCTGTACTGGTAGTGGTTGCCCTCAATCATGAATCTTAGCTACTGTCTGTGACTGGGATGAATGAGGATGTGGGTGTAAGCATCCTTTAGATCCAAGGAGCATAGCCAGTCTCCCTGCTGGAGGTAGGGCAGCAATGTTCCAAGGGAATGCATCCAGAATTTCTTCCACACAAGGAACTTATTCAGGTTCCACAGGTCTACGATGGGCCTGAGCCTCCTGTTCTTTTTGGCACGAGGAAGCACCAGGAGTAGAACCCCTTGCCCTTTTGACAGTGGGGCACCGGTTTCATGGCCCTGTCCTTGAGCAGACCTGTGAGCTCCTGCCGTAATAGAGGCTGGTGAAGGGGAGTCCTGGAGGGCTCACCTGGAAAGAAAGAGTGGGATGTCTGGTTCAGGTGGAGGAGATAACCTTCCTTGACCACCTGGAGGCCCCAGGCATTGGTAGTGATGTTTAGCCACTGGTAGACAAAATGGACCACACATCCCCCTATCGGCAGCTGACATCTTGAGGATAGAGAGGCTATGCCCAAGGAGTCAAAAGTTCCCTCCAGATGGGGCCAGAGCTGGAGTCGGGGCCTTGGGAATCCTCTGCTTACAGGGGCCCAGTGTGTGCCACTTGGAATGCTGCCCCTGCTGTGGAGCCTATGAAGGCTGGTACTTTGGTAGGCCGGTCCCTTCCTCAGGTAAGGTGGCTTTTTCCTGAGGCCTTCTGTTTAGATAGAGTGGTGGTCTTTTTAGAAAATTGAGTTCTTGTCAGGAACTCAGACTTGAGCTCCGCAGCCTTGTCTGACATGGGCTTACCAAAGAGGTTCTCTCCCTGGAATGGGACATTGACAAAGTTTGTCTTGGACCCATTGCTCCAGGTCCAAGAACTAGAGCCAGGCCTGGTAGTGAGTGTCGATGCCCACTGCAGCTACCCAGGATGTGGACTCGAAGATGGCATAGGCTGCTCGAGACATAAACTTAGAGCACCTCTGACTAGGTTCTGGAACCATTGAAGTGGTTCCTTGGAGAGGCCATCAGAAAACCCAGCAAGCTCCTTCCCCAGGTCCCTCAGGTGCATACCCATATATAGCTGGTATGCCTGGATCCAACAGGCCAGCATTGAGCCCTGGTAGATTTTCTGCAGAGAGTGCCGAGAGTCCTAGCCTCCCTGCCTAGGGGCATCAATAAATGCACCTTCTGGCTTTTGAGCTGATGCAACATGGACTCCAACATCATGGCCCCAGTGGACTCGGTACAAGGAATCAAGTCGATGGTTTACTATGGGCACTGAAGTGGTGACTCCCACATTCGGAGGAGTAGCAATTCCAGGATGGCCAGGATGGGCACCATAAGTGACTCTTTTGGCAGCTTCTCCATGCGAGGGTCCTCCTCAGAGTCAGTGGGGAATGCCATTGCCTTTGACATGTCCCACACAAATTCAAGGAAGGCTGTGTCCTCGGGCAGTGACTGGAGCCTGGCCTCGGGTGGAGGCTGATCCGACGGCATGTGCTTGCGAGTGTCCGAGGATGTCCCGTCCTTGGACTTCGAGTGTGAGTACTCAGTGGAGGAGGTCTATGGGCCTTTGAGGCTGCATAGCCAGAGCCATGAGCACTGATCAAAAACAATCAACAGCCCAAGGAACAGGACCATGATCGAGACAACTGTCGAGGATCAACTTGAGGCTGCAAGTTCACGAGGATCAGCTCGACAACCAGGGAATTGCTCGAGGTTGAGGTCCCGGTGGTCTGGTTGGATGAACTGACCAAGCCAGACAACTGCACTCATTGCTTCTCCAGGAAGGCAGTCAGGCTATGCTCCAGTGACTCCATCCTGGACTCCAGTCCAGATGATACCGCAGCCTTCTGCGTGGACACCGGAGTCCTGCGCTGGCAAGGAGGGGGTGTTCTCAATGAGAATATCTTCGGAGGTCCGAGGCTGATCACTGGTGACTGATGATTCCTTCCTGGGGACCTTGGACGGATGCTCCTGCTCCGACCTCTCGGGCCTTCTTCGGGGGCTGAGGGATCTGGTGCGGGGCTTGTCCACTTTTGCTGAGTCCTGCAAAGAGGTCCTTGAGGATTTCTTCTTCCTCTTTCATTCCCAGTCCGAGAAATACCTGTTGGAGGACCCACATGCCCAGTCAGTTGCCGTGAGGGCACTACGTGACTCCAGGTTCTTGGATAGGGCCATGGATTGTGGGGTCAACAGGGACTCTGGGACAGAGTCTGACCTGGAGAAAATTTGATTATGCTTCTGCTGACGAATTTTGCTTGCTAAGGTGGACATTTGCTTGCAGAGGTCACAGACCTCCGGATCATGGTCAGGACCAAGACAATGGAGGCAGCAATCATGTGTATCAAAGAGGGACATTTTTTTTTAATTTTATTTTTACTTGCATTTTAACAATACATTCAGGATTATACTTGAATGATAAGGAAACTTGGCCAAACAAGTTATATGTTATATGTAAACTGTTATATGTAAACTCACGACAGCCTGTTGCTATCGGTGAGTATTTTATGTTTACTGTAAACCGCGCTGATGATAAAAGTGCGGTATATAAGAACGTTAAATAAATAAATAAACAGAAAAAACATTACAATTAAAAATATTCCAAGAAGCAAATATAGTCAAACTTAGATCACAATTCAAGAATTGAAAGAGGTATCAGGATATTACACAAAAGAAATAATATGCATAGCATACATGCAACCAAGGTGGAGTATTTATTTATTTATTTATTCTCTTATATACCGCGCTATTTGAATATGCCTTATCTGTCAGCCGGAGTAGATGCAACATTGTCAGCCAAAGGTTCCCTAGCTACCAGAAATTCCAATAATTGTTTAGGCTCAAAATACAGAAGCAACTTATTTTTAAAGGAAATATGACCCTTCGCTGGAAATTTTAAAACAAATGACCTCCTAGGGAGAGAACCCTGGGCTTCAATCCCAAGAACTCTCTCCTCTGAAGTTGGGTAACCCTAGCTAAATCGGAGAAAATACAGACACGAGAGCCAAAAAACATACCACTGAAATTCCTAAAATAGGCCTGAAGAATTAACATTTTATCTGATATTAGGGCTAAGGAAACCAGGAGTGTGAATTGAGCTATAACCATCTCCTGAGAGCTCTAAAGGAATCCATTCAAATCAGATGTTCCAAGAGAGCCACCCGGAGCCCAACCTGTCCTCCAGTCCCAACAGACAAATAGTGCACCCTAGTAAGAGGCATGTGCTCCAGGAATATCATTAAGACTTCTCTGACGCACCGGCGCACCATCTCCTGAGGTGACACCATAGGGGATATAGGAAAATTAAGTAGTCGCAGGTTGTCTTTACGGGTCTGGTTCTCCAGATACTCAATTTCCTAGCAGTCACAGTACTGTCCTTTATCTGGACATCTTAGGGGCCCCGAAGATGTCTCAAACCCTCCTCCAATCGGGACATTAACCGCCCCAGAAAGCACACACAAATCATTTTTCAAAGTAGAAACTTCCATAGTTACAGCAGCAGCAAAAGTCAACAAGGAGCCATCAACTTGTGCTATTGCATCCCATAGTGCATCCTTTATCACTATAGCGGGCTTAACCATCCCCAAATGAACCCTACTACTACTGCTACTACAATTGAGGATTTGTATAGTGCTACAAGATATATGAAGCGCTGCACAGACATGTAAGAGACAGTCCCTGCTCAGAGCTTACAATCTAGTCATGACAGACAACACAGTAGCTGTAGACAGGGATATATCTAGGAGGAATGGTAAGGAAACACAAAGGAGATCAGGTGAGTCAAGATCCGAAAGCGGCAGCGAAGAGGTGAGTTTTAGCCTGGATTTGAAAAGGCCAGAGAAGGCGCCTGACGTACAGATTCAAGTAATTTGTCCAGGCATAAGGAGCAGCAAGGTGAAAGGAGCAAAGTCTGGAATTAGTAATAGAAGAGAAGGGCACAAATAGAAGCAATTTGCCAGACGAGTGGAGTTTCTGGGGAGGGATGTAGGAAGATATAAGAGAGGAAAGGTATTGAGGAGCTGCAGAGTGAATGCACTTTTAGGTCAGCAGGAGAAGTTTGAACTGGATAAGGAAACAGATAGGGAGCCAATGAAGTGACTTGAGAAGTGGAGTAATATGAGCATGACGAGGCTGGCAGAAGATTACTCTTGCAGCAGAGTGTTGAACAGATTGAAGGGACAGTACCTGCTCCAAGTGCACCCCCTGAGCTGCTACCGACGTGGAGGCATCCCCTCCAAAACCGCCAGCTCCAGAAAGAAGATTGGAGAATGCTGACACCATGGCCGGCATGTCATCTTCACTCACCTTCAACTGCATGCTTACAACTACACTACTTGTAAGTATTAGCGTATGTGTGTCATATCCCCTCGTGTTAAATGTATCTCCCAATTGACCGCTTTGACCCGGTGAAAAGCGGGATATAAATACAGCTAAATAAATAAATACAGGAAATCACATCGCCAGGCCACTCAGCTGTTCCAGGTCTCGGTGGGGGAGCCCACTGGTCAGGGGAAAGAAAATCCCCCAAAGCACCCAGGTCCACTGTGGAAATCTCTTGTGGACCCACCGAGGACACTGCATCAGATCCAGAGATGAAAAACCCACATGCCACCAAGGTCCTCTGCCCCAACGCGGACTCTCCAGTTTCACCCGAGGGTAGGTGGAATTGTTTCCGCTTTCTATGCCCCCTCAGGTGGCTGTTAGAAGCAGGAATACACAGCGTTCAATGGGACATCTGCAATGGCTCAGCAAACCACTGCCATCTTGCCTCTTCCTTGTTATCAAATATTGAAGTCTTCCTTGACCAAAGGGACATATTTTTAGAGCACTGATCATGGTTCTTAAAGCCACTGTCTATCGGGGGAAAAAGTAGCCCGGCGAGGTTGAAGACCCAAGGAACTGCCAGCCGGCGGAAAAAAGACATGAAGCCACGCCAGGGAAAAAAAAGATCTTAACTAGGGAAAAAATGACAGTCCAAGAAACGATGCGAGGGAAGCGAACTCGGAGGCGGGAAAGGAACTGGTAGCAGCCGGAGAAAAAACAAACACTATTGGAAGAAATTTAACTGCTTTTTTCAGGGAAATCAGACACACGTCCGATGGGCTCCGTGGAAAAAAGAAGACTGAGCAAGATGGTGCCCTTCAGCAGGAGGGGACCACGCATGTGTGGTTCATCTCCCAAAGGCTTTCTTTGAAAGCTAGGGAGATTTATTTATTACAATTTATTTATTTATTACAATCTTTTATATACCGCGCTATTTGATATCAGCGCGGTTCACATACAACATCAACAGAATAAAAGGCTATTCCGTGTTTACAGCAAACAGGTATATAAACTTGGGTAACATAAGGTTAACTTATTACAAACATGATTATATAAAAGGTATCATGACAAGACAAAAGTCCTAGTAATCTTACTGAGAAAGTGGGAGAGGCTATTTGAAGATAAGGTGTGTCTCTTATTTGGGGGGGGGGGTTTCTGGGGGTAATGTTTGGTGGGTAGTATATGAGGAAAAGGTGATATTTAAGTGCTTTCTTAAATTGTGTTAAGTCGGTAATGGCACGAACGCTTGGTGGTAAGGCGTTCCAGCATATTGGGGCATAGAATATAAAAGATCTGCTTGCCGTTATCTGGGTGCATTTTGTTACAGCCTTAGGAAGTGTTAGTGTGTTTATAGCCGTCGGTCTTCTGGATCTAGTAGATGGAGTTACATGGATGAGATTTGAGAGTGAAGAGGATGAAAGTCTGTGGATGGCCTTAAAGGTCAGCAGTATGGTCTTGTAAGTGAGCCTACAATGTATGGGGAGCCAGTGGAGTTGTTTTAGTATAGGAGTCACGTGCTCGAATCTGGCGACTCCCTGAAGGACCCTAGCTGCGGTGTTCATAGCAAGTTGTAGAGGGTTAATAGTGGATTGAGGAAGGCCTTGTAGGATAGCGTTAGCAAAGTCGAAATGTGGTAGAATTAACGCTTGGTATATTGTCCTGTAGTCTTCTGGATCAAGTAAGGATGCTTCTGCACGAGGCTCTGTCCTCACCAACATCACCCATATGTGAGGACTGACTTCCTGCTTGTTCCCAGAGAAGATCTCCAAAAGTGCATTAAAACACGGGATAACCATGATGCAGTACTGTGTTTCGGGTCTATGATAAACTTAGAAGACTCTGAGTCAGGTATATCATCCCTCAATAAGTGGTGTAAAGCAACAGGAGCGTACTCGACCTCAAATGGCTGCAAATTTTGAAGAGTTCTCGTTTTTAAAAAAAAAACGGCATCTGATGTCATTGCTGACCTAAGTGCTTACTATTAAACTGATTGGAGGCTGAGAACCACCGATGCAATCACACCTGCAAAACAGCAAAAGTTGTTTAGAAACATACTCATCCTTAGCAATAGAACACTGACTACAGTCCAAGAAGAATTATTTAACTAGATTTATCTTTTGTTCCAACAATTTATTATGACCCTTTTAAGATGTGAGTTGCATTACAGCAGTTTTTTCGCAAATTGCGGGTATTACATTTTTTTGTGGTTAAATCTTCATCACAAGATGATTCAGTTGTTTTTAGATCTTCTAAGTGGCTTCCTCCAGGCCCTGTAGATCCAGTTATTTTCACTCATCAACGTTTGGTTCTTTTGGAATTATATAATGCAGAATCTTCATTTAAACCTTGTTTTTCAAATCTAACTTTTTCTCCAAAAAAGACAGAGACTTGATCTCTGATGGTGATCCGTAATGCTGACAAAGGTGACATAATTGTTTTACAATCTTGTGCCATTTATCATCAGAAATTAATGGACCATTTGGGAAACCAGAAATACTATCAAGGTCTCCACTTTATTAAGAGCATTTGCACTCAGTCCATGGCAGCAGGGTGGATTACATGAAGGGAATTTTCTTTTTAATGCTTGGAATTTCCCAAAATTCCAGTGATTTACACAATACCGAAAATCCACAAATCGATGGTACATCCACCTGGCCATCCCATAGTTTCGTGCCGGGACTGCTTTCTCCAGCCAGCAACAACCAGGGTTTTATCTTTTATCAAGGACACTTCACATTTTATATCCTTGTTGGAGACCATAACTATTACATCATGAGAAATGTTTTTGGTCACACTAGATATAGTGTCCTTATACACAAACATCCATCAAACTGAGGCCACTGTGGTCATCTCTACTTGTCCTTTGGAGTTGCCTTAATGTTTACCTAAGGTCTTTGTATTGGACTTGTTCCAGCTGGTTTTGACCAAAAATTATTTTCTATATGAAGGATCATGTTATTTACAAACTTTTGGCATAGCCATGGGGGCAGTAAGAGGAAGCGGAAGCCAAGAACCATGGCCAAACACAGTAAGGGTATCCAAAAGACTTTATTAGCAGACCCAACTAATAGGTTTCGGCCTGGGGCCTTCTTCAGGGGTCTAAAGACAGACACAGACACAAACATAAAATTAAAATATGAAAACCCATAATATAAACCAATCAATGGTAAAAACACACAAAAAATCAATAATACATAAAAAAAAAATATATAATACATTACCAAAGAAGACAAAAAGCAACGTCAAAAGGGTGGAACAAACCACTCTTCCCAATCTATGGTAAATAAACAAAATAAATATAACTTGCTGTACACTCATGAAAAAAATAGTCTATATAATAAATAAATAAATATGACATACTATATGTTTTGTATATACAGGTAATTTATTTATTTACATTCTCTTATATACCGCGCTATTCTGCATCAGTGTGGTTTACATTGAACAAACTGAAATTACATTGAACAGGGCATTATAACTTGGAGGTAACTATTTTACAGGGAACATGGGCTATGGAGGGTTAAGTGGCTTGGCCAAGACCACAAGGAGCACCTGTGGGACTAGAAACTCCAGTCCTTCCGGCCCAAGGTTGCTGTCCTCTAGTGGGATTTGAACCCCTGACTTTCTGGCCTGAAGAACCTTGCCCCAACCACTAGGCCAATCCTCCACAATGTAATGTCATGAGGGAAATGTAGTTCATAAAAAATATGTAGAACAAACAAAAAACACCTATCCACTTATACCAATAGACATTACAAATTGTATACTAGGACTAACTGCATATCCACACATGTAGTGTACATCATTATTTGTCCCTGTTCTCTTCTATATGTTGGCAAAATGATTTGTGCCATTAAGAAACGCATCCAAGAACATAAAAGCTGTATCAAAAGGAAAATTATGACAGTTCCTTTAATGGAACACTGGAATCAATTCCAACACAGCCTTGATGACCTAAAGTTTTTTGTTATTAAGAAAGTTACTGCTTCCCCTCGGGGTGGGGATCCTGATCGTCGATTAGTTCAAGAAGAACAGAGGTTTATCTTTCAATTCAATACAGTGGCTCCAGGAGGTTAAAATAAAGAGATTGAGTATCATGCTTTTTTATAAATAACTGTAACCAAGGTATCCGGATACCCTGTCCCCGGCTTCAGCACAAGCCCTTCACCACCCCCCCTCCCCCACACACACACCTCTAGGATCCATGCCCAACTTGCTCGAGGTCCATTCCTACCCCCATACCCGCCCCCCCCCCACACCCCGACCCAACACCTGAACAGAACACGCAGACATCGGATCTTGGTGCAAATTGCTTGGTCGCAGCTTTATTAACAGTATTGGAACACCTGCCCAACATGGGCAAACTCAACATTCGTAAATCCCACAAATTGCCCCCCCCCCCATATCCGGAGGATGCCCCCTCCAGCCGTTTATAGCAAAGTGGTGCATCATCCTCCCCCCATTCCCCCTACCGCCCGCCTCGCCATGTTATTAGCAAAGGCCGGCTCAAGGTTGCCTTCCACTGGGCAGAGACCCAAGCCGGGACGTCTCTCCCAACCTAAGGAGCGCTGCTGCTCCCGTGTGAAGCGGCATCAGCCTCAAATGCCCCACCGGGTCGGCGAGTGCCAGCTCGCTACCCCATACCAACTAGCCATGACAGATGAACCCCCTCTCCAGCTGCGATGTCCACCACCAACCCACGGAATACAAGGGAGGGTGGGTAGGGACACCTTTCAATGGAGGTGAGCAGGCAGGAAGAGGGAGATTGCACGCCGCCAATCTCCCTCGCTCCCTGCCGCCCCGCCCCCCAGCCGCCCACCCAGCCAATCGCCGGGCTCCACGTCTCCGACGTGGGGCTGCCGGCACGAGCACCACCTCCCTCCTCCGCTCTGGCCCCCGCTCGCATGCCCTAACAAAGCACGCCAGGGATTCGGGCCCCGGGGACCCGGTTACTACCCGGCCTTGGGACCTGGACCTGCGGCGCGGCAGGATTAACCGAGGTATCCGGATGCCTTGTCCCCGGCTTCAGCACAAGCCCTACACCCCCCCCCCCACCACACCTCTGGGATCCACGCCCAACTTGCTCGAGGTCCATCCCTACCCCCATACCCGCCCCCCCCCCCCACACCCCGACCCAACATCTGAACAGAACACACGGACATCGGATCTTGGCGAAAATTGCTTGGTCGCAGCTTTATTAACAGTATTGGAACACCGGCCCAACATGGGCCAAGTCAACATTCGTAAATCCCACAAATTGCCCCCCCCCCACCCGTTTCCAGTTGATGCCCCCACCAGCTGTTTATAGCAAAGTGGTGCATCAACCTCCCCCCATTCCCCCTACCGCCCGCCTCGCCATGTTATTAGCAAAGGCCGGCTCAAGGTTGCCTTCCACCGGGCAGAGACCCCAGCCGGGACGTCTCTCCCAACCTAAGGAGTGCTGCTGCTCCCGTGTAAAGCGGCATCAGCCTCAAATGCCCCGCCGGGTCGGCGAGCGCCAGCTCACTACCCCGCCACCGGCATAAGGTAGACCACTAACCTTGTGCCACCCCCACCAAGGAAAGCTGCGACCAGCACCACCCCTCTAAGGCTTCCTGCCAGTCGTTCAACAGCAGATCTTGACCCACCGGGGCAAGGTGAACCCATCCAATCGATACAAGCCAGCGCACCTGACATCCGCCCAAGGGTGTAACACCTGAAGCCCACCTGTCTGCTGGACCCAACGCCCAATCTGACGGTTAATCTTGACCAGACCCCGCGACCAGCGCCGCTGAGTCCAGCACGCAGGGCGTGGAATGATGTCCGACCATATGATGGCCGTACCCAGGAGTAACTCCCGCACCTGACCAATGTCCCTCTGAACAATTCTAATTATTTGCCGGCATGACCAGCTAGCCAGGTCATTGCCGCCCAAATGAATTAGCAGCCCGACTGGCTGCTGCCGCAGTAAGATCTTCGCCTGAACACAGGCCAGAAGTTGCCACCATCACATGCTGTGTTGACCCATCCAACACAGCCGAACTCCTGAATCGGCCAGACCGAGGTGGGTGCCCAACGGCCGCACTGCCGCCCAACGCTCCGCCCAGTAGATGAATGAATGCCCGATGATCCACCAGTCTCCGGAGCACGCGCCATCTGAAAGTAGAAAATCGGACTGCCACCAGCAGGCCACTCTGCAATAGGAAGGGAATAAAATTAGTACACCCCACCGCCCCCCCCCCCCACGTGGACCTCTGCTGCCGGACTCACTGCGCGACCTGGTACACGCAGTGCAGAAGACCTATGGGCAAACGTACCCCTCGTACGCTCCCGGACGCCACCTGCCGATGCGCTGAATGACACGTGCTTCGAGACCTGCTGCAGCCGCACTCGTAGCCGCACCAATCCGGAATGAATGCGAAGCATAGCTCCTGTCATCATAACCCAGGTACCGCAATGCCAAGCGCAGCACCGCCATAAACTGAAACTGCGTTACCAGCCTGCCGTCATTGTGGATGAAAAAATAGCCCCACGCCACCGACCGCAGCCGCAGGTAATTCTGTAAAGCATGCACCGGGCAGGATAACAAGGGAAAGATGGCGCTCAGCACCACCCAGCCACCCTTCCCAGTCTGGTCCGTTTTGGAACGCGGTAGGTAAATACGAACCTGTGATGCTTCTACCATGACGTGCTCAAAATCGAGCCCGCCAAACGCGCCCCACCTCGCAGACTTGGGCACGAGCTCGCACACTCGGAATGCACCAAAAAATGCAGTCACGAACAGCGCGTGGAACAATACAGACTCGAAACTCGAGGCCGCGATGCGCGGTAGCGCCTCGCATATCTGAAGTAAAAGTTCATGGGAAACCGTGAGCCGCCAATCCCGTGACCTAGGATGCGCCCTGGCCCAACCCGCCAGAAGGTGCTTAACCAAAAAGGATACCCTAGGGTTGCCCCATCCTGCCACCTTACAAAAGAAGGAAAACCCGGCCAATGCAGACACGACCGCCGACCGAGCCCAACCCTTCTTCTTTGCCCATAAAACAAATTGGCCCACCAGCCCATCAGGCACACTCCCCCCAGACCAACCCCTCGCACTCGCACTCACCTGGGAGTATCCTCACCGATACAGCACCCATGTGCCGCGTGCCACCAATGCAATCAAGTCGGGATCCCAACCCTCCAGAGATGCTCCGGGACCCGAGAGGCCGACTCTTCCACCTCCGGAGCCAATCACCGAAACTGCTCCCACTGAAAACGGGACAGAGCATCAGCAATGGAATTCTGGGAGCCCGGCACATGATGCGCCCTGGCGGTGACATTCAAGTGCAAGCAGGCCAACACAAACACCCTCATCAGGGAGGCTACCCACGGGCACCGAGGCATCTGCCGGTTGATAACCTCAACCATTGCTGCATTATCGCACCAAAACACTACCCGCCGATCGCGCAGGCGTTCCGGCCAGACCCAAAAAGCTACAACTATAGGGAAAAGCTCCAAGAAGGAAATGTTACGGGTCAAGCCAGACTGCACCCATTCCTTCGGCCAAGGCTCCACACACCAAGCCCCTTAGCAATAGGCTCCGAAACTGGAACTGCCCGCCGCATCCGTAAACAAATGCAAATCCAGGTTCGAAAGCTCCGGCAGCTGAAGCAATGAGCTGCCATTGAAATTCGCTAGGAAAGTATCCCTCACCCGCAGATCTTCCCGCATTCCTGCAGACACCCGAATCCAATGATGTGGGAGGCAAACGCCCGCCACGGCCAATGATAACCGCCGCGCAAAGGGGTGCCCAATGGGCAGAACCCTGCAGGAAAAATTGAGGTGCCCAACTAATGACTGCATGACCCATAGGGTAGTCTTGGAGGAAGATCCCACAAACGCCACCAACTCCCTGAGCCGCTCTATCTTCTGCGCAGCCAAGCGCACCACCATACCCTCCGTATTGATCTCGATCCCTAAAAAGGTGAGGCGGGTAACCAGACCCACTGTTTTGTTGGCCGCTATGGGAATGCCAAAGTCCCCAGCCAAGCGCGTAAAAGCCCCCAGCAGAGTGTCGCAGGTAGGTACCTGATCCGGCCCGATGAACAGGAAATCATCGAGGTAATGCACTACGTTAGCGACACCCGTCTGCCTCTCCAACACCCAATGCAAGAATGTACTAAAAGCTTTGAAGTAGTCACAGGATATCGCACGGCCCATTGGCATGCACTTATCGAAATAAAACAGCGACTCGAAATGGAAACCCAACAATGGAAAAGCCGAAGGGTGAACAGGCAACAGTCGAAATGCAGATTCAATGTCTACCTTGGCCAGCAGAACAGCCGCTCCACACTGGCGCACCAGGACCACAGCCGCGTCGAAGGAAGCGTAGCACACCGTGCACAGCTCCCGCGGAACGCAATTGTTCACGGAATCTCCAGGAGGGCAAGATAGGTTATGTATCAGCCTGAACTTACCTGGCTCTTTCTTGGGCACCACGCCCAATGGGGAACCATGAACGGAGAAAAGGGGGGCTCGCTGAAGGGCCCTGCTACTCTGCCCAATGTGCATTCCTCCGCAATCTTCCTCCGCACAACATCAGCCTGCTCTCGCACCGACTAGCGTTTCGCGACCCACCCCTCGCTGGCGAACCCTGAAACGGAATCCTGAAGCCCTCAGAAAAACCTTTTAATAGCAAACTCGATGCCCCCCCACGTCGAGACCGCTCGTACATCACTAACCACGGGCGCAACGCGTCGACTCTCACAGGCATAGGAGCCAACGCCCCGCGAGCCACCTCACTTACCCCCCGCTGGAGCTCCCGTAACTCCTTTTTGACTACATTTCGTGGCCACATGCCCACTCCCACACAATGAGCAGGCGTGCTTAAATTTGCAGTCGGGAAACGGGCACGACGCCTTGTTGAAACGCCAACAGACGTCTCCCCCCACAGCACCCCCTCTTGATTGGGACACAATGGGAGCGGAGGCCCAAAAGGACCGCAAACCCGCTGACGCAGGTGATGGCCCCGCCTTTCCAACTCCGCCTCCTGCTCCCCGACCCGACTCCTCGCAGACATTTGCGTTAACCATAGATTGATGTCCTTCGTCCCCCATGATAACTGCCCATTCTGCTCCATCATGTCCCTGAACTCCTCATCATAATTTAACCAAGCCTACCCATCGTGCGCCTGCGATGCTTCCAAAATCATATCTGCATAAGCCAGCAGTGCCCCGTAATGATCCGGGAAATAATGACCCCATACACTCGCCAAACACAAAAAGGCGCGAGTCCAATTGAGGGTATTGCGAGATGCCTTTTGCGCTTCCTTTTGCTTTCACCGGAACGTTTTCTGCCATCGAGCAGGCGGAAAATGGCAATCTACTTGCGCCTCTTGATCCGATGGCGCAGCTTCTGCGGCACGTACTCCCACAATTCGGCGCAGCGTACCACAGAGGTCCCCCCGCCCTCCCCTTTCCCACCCCCCGCTATAACGGAGTCACCCGAGGAAGCCGTAGACGCCATCGAGGAGGAGGAAGAAGAAGATGACCGCCGACAATGGCGCCCCCGCCTACGCTTAGCTTTAGCTTTTCTTGCCACGGCAAATCCCACACTCGGGGTTTGCGCTCCTCCCTCCACCCCACCTGCATCCCCTGCTTACTCACCCACACCACGGGGGGAAGCCACCAGAGCGCCCACGGTCTGCACCCCGACGCCGTACCGGTCAGCTCGTCCGAAGGACTGGAGGGACCTGCACCAACTGCCTGAGCTGAGTCAGCCATGGACGTCCTGAGCGTCGAATTCCACGGGACCTGCAGAGGAAGAGAGGGAGAAAAGCCAGCAGCAACGGCCCCCGGAGTGCTTGGCACCTCACTCGGCCCCCCGCCCCAACCCCATGCCGAGGAACCGAGACCACCAGCATCCCAAGCAGCTGAACCCCTGCCCGCAGTACTCCTCACCTCCCCACACCCAGCTCCAAACCAGTCGCCCCAATCTCCGCCCCAGTGCCCCATACCCCCCACGGACTCACCCCACACGCCCACATACCCATAGGCCCAAAGAATCTGGGGTGTGTGAAGCGCCCGATCCCCGATGCAGGGGAAGGAGTCACACCCATAGGCCTGCCCGGCGTGGCGTCCACTAGTGGCCCTTCGGCCTGCGCCACCACTGGCACTGACCCCCAATGCCTGGATGACCAAGGGCGCTAACCACCCTGACTGCATCCCTCACCCCCTCACCACCCCCGCCACCAACAAGGGCCCCGGCTCCCCCGGCCCCGTACCCTCTGGCACTACCCCGCCCGCACCGGCCCGTGGGGCCTCGCCTAATGCCCCCCTGACACTCACCTCCCTGGACGTCCTTTGTCCATGCCCTTGGCGGACACCGTGAAACACTCTGGCCACCAGGGCGCCCCTGTGTGCTGCCCCTCCTCTGCTTGGCAACGTGCGCCCACGCCTCACTGCTCCCTGCCCTCTGGCCATCCCCCCTCGTGCCCCCAGGCCTTTTTCCCACCCTGCGCCTGCTAAGCCGACGAGCCATTATGCGCCCTTTTTTCCGTGCGCTGCCCTCCACACAATCCCCTTTTATAAGCGTACCCCTTGCTAACTATTACCCCTTTTTTTTTTTTTTAGTATGGTAAGCCTATTATTATTCGGTTTTGGGGCTTTTTTGTTTTTTTTTTTAAGAAAACAGCCACACACACCCCCCCCCCCCCCCCAGCGCTCTGCTGTAGCAGCACTGCTGGAAGGAATTTAAACCCCTTCTTCTTTTTTTCTTTTTTTTTAAGGCTCTGCCGACAGCCACCCAAAATTAAAACGTCTCCCTGTCTTACCCGAAGAAGTGCTGATTACACAGGACGGTGAAAGCTCCCAACGGAGCTAAGCCTCACCACGTGCGATAGGCCCACAGCACACACTCTCCCAGAGTGTCGGCCAGGCGCCCATTCGAGTTTTTTTTTTTTTTTAAACACCACTAGACCCAAGTGAAACGCTGGCCTCCCGATCCCGAAGCCCCCGCAGGAAACCACCCCCCGGCCCAAAGCTTCGTGAAAAGCACGAAGAGGAAGGCCAGAGTGGAACCAACGCAGCACACACCTTTCGATGGAGGCGAGCAGGCAGGAAGAGGGAGATCGCACGCCGCCAATCTCCCTCGCTCCCTGCCGCATCACCCCCCAGCCACCCACCCAGCCAATCGCCAGGCTCCACGTTGCCGACGTGGAGCTGCCGGCACGAGCACCACCTCCCTCCTCCGCTCTGGCCCCCCCCCCCCCCCCCCCCCACCCCCCCCCGCATGTCCTAACGAAGCACGCCAGGGATTCGGGCCCCGGGGACCCGGTTACTACCAGGCATCGGGACCCGGCCCTGTGGCGCGGCAGGATTTTATTTTTATACCCCCCTTCTCTTTCCTTTTTTAAAGATGTTGTGTTATAGCTTTCATTTGATGATCTACATTTTGGGGTTTTTTGTAATTTTTGCATGTTTTTGTAATTTTGCATTTGTGCAGCTGTTTTAGGCAGCTATACTTTTTAGAGTTTGCTTGAGGCTTTGTCAGTCATAGTGACGTTTGCAGTGGGAAGCTCCACTTTTGTGTTTTACTTTCTCCTCTGTACTTGTGCGGCAATTCCTGCTTGGCAGTGCTGATGGCAATATTTATTGCTTACTGTTTTTGTTCTTATCTTTTAAATTATGCCTCCTTCTCAGTTTTTACCCACACACTTCACTTTTAGGCTGCTGCACCTTTCTACATTTGTCTTAGCCTTCATTAATTATAATGACATCTGCAGTGAGAGAATCTACCTCTATGCTTTTATTTATTTTTTCCTCTCTATTTGTGCGGTGATTTCCGCCTCGGCAGAGCTGATGGTACGTCTGTAGTGAGAGATTTTACTTTTGTGTTCTTATTTTTTCTTCTTTACCTGCGCTGTGATCCCGCCTTGGCAGAGCTGATGATAATGTTCATCTTTTTTCATTATGCTTCGTTTTTATTTATTGCCTACACACTCACACAGCATTTTTGATCTTTTTTATTGATGTTTCTGTTTGTAATATTTTACGATGTTGTCCGATCGCTTTTATCATGGGTCAGTCACTCTGACATCCTTCGCTTCCATTTACAAAGATTTTTTTCTTTAAGGATCTGTCACCAACAGTCTTTTTCATGTCCTTTTATTTCAATCATATTTTGTTCACAATGTTTTTTATAGTAGTACCATATACATTGTATTTTTAGGTGTTTATGAAACATCCATTTTTGGCCCTTTTTTTCTCATGTTGAGAAAGTTATACTGGCACATTGTTGATTTTTATTATAATATTTCACATCCTTTGATGATTATGCAATGGGCTTTTAGCATGATCTTAACGTCACCCTATGTTTTACTTATAGTTTTTCTGCACTATGTATTAATCTGTTTGTATGCTATTTGGCATCCATATTTTAAATGTTTATTGTTTTTAAGTGTATTTTATTTCATCTTCTCGATATTATTTTTAATGACTTTCTTATGACTATTTTATTCATCATACCATATTAATTTGTGCTCTTATGTGCTGTAGGTATAAGTGGATAGCTGTTTTTTGTTTGTTCTACATATTTTTTATGAACTATATTTCCCTCATGACATTACCTGTATATACGAGACTATAGTATGTCATAATTATTTATTTATTTTTCATATTTATCATATGGACTATTTTTTCCATGAGTGTACAGCAAGTTATATTTATTTTGTTTATTTACCATAGATTGGGAAGAGTGGTTTGTTCCACCCTTTTGACGTTGCTTTTTGTCTTCTTTGGTAATGTATTATATATATATTTTTTTGATGTATTATTGATTTTTTATGTGTTTTTACCATTGATTGGTTTATATTACGGGTTTTCATATTTTAATTTTATGTTTGTGTCTGTCTTTAGACCCCTGAAGAAGGCCCCAGGCCGAAACCTTTTAGTTGGGTCTGCTAATAAAGTCTTTTGGATACCCTTACTGTGTTTGGCCATGGTTCTTGGCTTCCGCTTCCTCTTACTGTACCCTCTGTGGAAGACCTCCTTCTCTTGCTGTTTGATAGCCATGGGGGCTACAGTGGCATCCTCAGTGGCCGCTCTATATATGGCTGAAATGGAGGATACGTTGATTTACCCTTTGAGGTGGTATTGTAACATATTTTTCTGGAAACACTTCCTGGATAATATGAGTTGAGGGGCTAAAGACTTGGAAGTTATTTCAACGGGCCACAGAACTGAAGGAAACAAATATCCTTGTGTCTGCCTTATTAAAATGGCTAAAAGAAAAAAAATCAGGATCACTTATAGCAAAATGGTTTGCTTTAATTAACTACTTGTGATGAGCAAAGTTACACCAGAGGACCTGGTTCCATTACCTAAAATCTCCTCTGTCTGAAACCATAAGAACACATGACCAGCCTGTAAATTGTATATATTGTTATTGTATATAGTTACCCTGTTAGCCAAGTTGTTCTCCTGTTCATATGTAAACACAAAGTACTATTGGAAATGTGTATGTTCGTTGTTTATTGTAAACCGCACTGATGCTGAATAGCGCGGTATAAAAGAGACTTTAAATAAATAAATAAATAAATAAATAAATAAAAAGATGCAGACTAAATTCATTGCTTACCTATGCTGGCAAGTAATTAAATGTGCTTTCACTGATATTCCTGTAACTGTTGCCAATGAAGTTAAAAGTGGGTTGAAAGGGATGTCATACACATAGCCTTAGAACAATGATTGTACTTAGAGAACAGATTTTACTTGTTGTTGGTAAGGTTCTCAGCATAAAGCTTCTGCTACATTCTTCTCAGTCCTCCGTCATTCTGATCCTACCAACAATGTCATCAATTTACATCCTCTGCAGTGTCATTTTACATAGATGATAGTCTTCCTCTTGTGACTGCTTTGCATCTTTCTTGGTGGCTTGGGTCTTCATTTAGCCATTGCTAGTGCCATTTTACCCTTTCTGATGTGCCTTGGGGGTCTTCTTCCCTCCATGATACAGAGAGGGAATAATTGCTGTGCCTCCTAGCCCCCAATTACTAAGTACCTTCCTGGATAACATTTCTTCCTAGGTGAACAAATTTTGTGTGCCTTAGGAGACCTAGATTATTGAAGCCACTTGTAATATTGACCTTTTCACTGAACCCCAATGGTCAAATTCTTGTGGGATAACCCTTCACTCATTGAACGCCAGAGCCCAAAGTGTTTGTCCTCATTGCCTTGAGTTCTTCCAGCCATTGTTGGTTCCACTTTACCCCTTTCCCATTGATCTGTGGTATTCATACCAATGTTGATGCCATTTTATCTCTTCCATGAAGCTGTTTCTATTTATTGAGTTCCCATCTTGCATCCTGTTGTCCTAGAAGCTATGTTTGGGTCTGGTTGACTCCTAAGGGAAAGAAAGGGATTGAAGAGCTGGGTAGACTGGATAGGCTGTATGATCTTTATCTGCCATCATGCTCTTTGTAACAGAGAAACAGTTCAGATGAACCTTTAGGTTGGATTCCAATCTTACTTTCAAAGCAGAAGCACTGAGTCCTTTCATGTGATCTTTCTAGCAGTGCAACAGAAAGTAGGCTTTTGTAGTCGCAGGAAAACCTGTTTCTTGAACCTTGAATGGGTTCGAAACTCTGGCCCCCACCCCTTTCTGGGGCTTTCCAGTCAACCTGGGTTGGCCCTCTTCTGGTGTTTTTGGCTTTCCCAGCCAATTGTGTTGCTTCTTTAAAGCACTTCCATTACCGTTCAGCCTTCCAGGCAATACTACCGCCGCTTTCACTCCCCCTGCCCTGAGGATATCAGCCAGTGGTGTTGCCTCTTTGTCCCTCTCCCAATGCCTTTAAGTCTTCCTGACTATTTTAGTAACATCTTAGCCCTCTCCAAATACCTTGGTGTGCTCCTGGAAATGTGCTTCTGTTAGTGGCTTTGAGTTTTCAGGCCATCATTAATACCCTCTGCCCCTCTTTTGGCGCCATGAGTTCTTCGTGCTATCTTGATGTCTTGTAGTCTGTTACAGAAGCCTGTCAGCAAATTTTAAACAAGTTTTATTGAAAATGAATGGAAAACACTACTGTTAGAGAAGAAAATTGCTTTCTCCATTGACTATAATGGAAACAAATGAAAGGAAGGTGATAAATTATTCAGCAGCCAAAATTGAACCAAATGGGTAATTGTTCTGAAGACAAACTAAACTGAAAATATTTGCAAAGCACATCCCTAACAGAGAGTATCCTTAATGATTGAAGTACTGGTTAGCAGTACCAGTCTGTAGTTTTGTGCATACCAGACATTTTTCATTTCATTTCAGAGTTGAGTTTCATTTTTTGTTTCATTTAAATTATTCTCTGTTATGTTGCATTTCATTTTTAGCACTTATTATCTGCAAATCACACATGTAGTATGGAAACAGAGTGTGTTATTTTAAAATAATGAGTACTACTTGCAATTTGTGTATGCTATAAAGGAAACATGAAGCCCAAAAGTTTGTCATTTTTGTTTAATTTTGAAATGAAGTGAAATCGGCAGATTTGTTGATGTTACATTGGTAGGTGGCCCCATAGGAAGTTTCTCACCATCTGCATCCTTGGACTTTTCCTTTGCGATTCACTTTCCCCCTTGATCCAGTTATCCATGCTGCCATGGGCTCTAGAGAAGCATGTTGATACTAGCGGTGGGTTCCATTGTAGATAGAGTCATTTGTAGTCTGAAGGTACCAATGTTTTGCCACAGAGTGTGGGCTATATTGACCATTGCAACATGAATTCTACAAAGTGCAGTGATGATGATATTGCATAAGGGCCATTTTCTGGTTTGCATACATTTGTCTATATGCTGATTGTCCTACAGAAGCCCCAGAGGTATGCATGGACTATTTGATCCACTATGTTCTGCCCCAAAATGGTTGGGTGCTCAGATGATTGAATGCGGCTGCCTGGCTAGCTTAGTTGGAACAGTGGTGGCAGACTGGGGCCTGACCTAGAAGAGTACATTGGAGAGGTGATGACTTCTGCTACCTGGTTCTGCTTCTCCATCACCAGTTGCCTTGATAGATTCACCTTTTCCATTTCCTTTTCACTGAAATCCAGTTCCTCCTGCTGTTTGGGAGTAGGCTCTGTCTTCTGCTTTTCTGCTAAGGAACTTGGAAATGGATAAATGTAGTCAGTAAATGCTTTAGATGCCACCGGTGACATTTTTGCAGGGCCACCAGCCTCCTGAACACAAGCAAGAAAGGGAATACATATGTAACATGGACTATCCACACTGCACTTCCAGGACATCAAATGATGTATGCTGACTCTGCCACTAGCAACGGGATGAGATTGCATCCAATCCTCTCAGCCATGCTTCCACTACAATACTCAGTCATTTATTTATTTATTTAACTGTATTTATATCCCACTTTTCACTGGGTCAAAGCGGTTTAACATTAAAGGGTGGGGGACAATAATCAATTCTAGGGTTGGGGCTATCACTGGGGGGCCAACATTAGTGATCTGAACAGATAAAAAGGACATAGACAATGGACATCAGTCTCTTAGAAAATAGATCTGAGGGTATGGTTAGGGGGTCTGGGGGGTAGTCAGTGATGGGTATTTGTTTCTGGTCTGAGGTATTCCTGGAATAAGACGGTTTTTAGTTATTTCCTGAATGTCAAGGGATCTCCGTTGCTTCTGATATGACTTGGTAGAGAGTTCCAGAGGGATGGTGCGTACAGTTCTGTTGCAGGTCCATTGATTGTATTTGGTCCGTTTATGGGGGATGGTGAGGGAGTTGCTGGTGGTCTGTCTGGTTGTTCTGTTGTGGGTGGGTTGTGGCAGTAGAGTGCGGAGCTGGGAAGTCTGGGTTTGGTAGAGGGCTTTGTGAATAAGTAGGGCAGATTTGTATTTGATTCTTGCTTTGAGAGGGAGTATGTGCAGCTCCCTCAGGACTGGGGTGATGTGGTTTTGTTTTTTCGCTTTCTGGATAATTTTTGCTGTGGTATTTAATTAAGGCAGTTCATAGTGGGTTGGTGTGGGTGACAGGTAGTCCGCGGTAGATTATATTGCAGTAGTCCAGATGGGGGAGTGTCATGGCTTGCATGACTGTCCTGAAGTCCTGCGGTTCAATGAGAGGACTGAGGCCTTGTACTGTTTTTGCCTTGTGGAATATTATTCCGGTAGTTTTTTTGATCTGTTGCTTGAATGTGAGTGCTGGGTCTATGATGATTCCTAGCATTCATAGCAAAAAACCTGTGAGAGAGTCAGTTGGTCCATTAGATGATAAAGGGGTTAAAGGAGCACTAAGAGGCGACAAGGCGATAGCGGAGAGACTAAATGAATTCTTTGCTTCGGTCTTTACTGAGGAAGATGTAGGGATGTTACCCATGACTGAAGTGGTATTTAAAGGTGTGGGAGAATTGAAGGAAATATCGATACATCGGGAAGATGTCTTACAACTATTAGATAAACTGAAGAGTAGCAAATCACCTGGGCCAGATGGTATACATCCAAGGGTGTTGAAAGAACTGAAATATGAGATTGCAGACCTGCTATCAGTAATCTGTGAACTATCATTAAAATCATCTCTAATACCTGAAGATTGGAGGATCGCCAATGTAACAACAATTTTTAAAAAGGGTTCCAGGGGTGATCCGGGAAACTACAGACCGGAGAGCCTGACGTCAGTACCAGGAAAAATGGTAGAAACCATCATAAAGAATAAAATTACTCAGCATGTAGATAGTCACAACCTAATGGGAGACAGCCAACATGGCTTTAGACAAGGAAGATCTTGTCTTACTAATCTGTTATGTTTTTTGAAGGAGTGAATAAACAGGTGGACAAAGGTGAGTCGGTTGATATTGTGTATCTGGACTTTCAGAAAGCCTTTGACAAGGTCCCTCATCAGAGACTTTTGGCAAAACTAAAGAGTCATGGGATAGGAGGAAGTGTACTATTGTGGATCAGGAACTGGTTAAAAGATAGAAAGCAGAGGGTAGGGCTAAATGGCCAATTTTCCCAATGGAGAAAGGTGAATAGTGGTGTACCCAGGGATCTGTGCTGGGTCCGCTGCTTTTGACAGATTCATAAATGACCTGGAAAGTGGAATAACGAGTGAGGTGATCAAATTTGCAGATTACACAAAACTATTTAAAGTTGTTAAAACCCAAGAGGATTGTGAAAAATTGCAAGAGGATCTTGATAAATTGGAAGACTGGGCATCAAAATGGCAGATGAAATTTAATGTGGACAAGTGCAACGTTATGCACCTAGGGAAGAACAACCCAAACTACGGTTACACGATGCAAGGTTCCACATTAGGAACCACCACCCAGGAAAAAGATTTAGGCGTCATTGTGGATACCATGTTAAAACCCTTGGCCCAGTGTGCAGCGGCGGCCAAGAGAGCAAATAGAATGCTAGGTATGATAAGGAAAGGAATGGAAAATAAAACAAAATATATTATAATGCCTCTATATCGTTCCATGGTGAGACCGCACCTTGAATATTGTGTGCAATTCTGGTCGCCGTATCTTAAAAAGGATATAGCGATTTTAGAAAAGGTTCAGAGAAGAGCCACCAAAATGGTAAAGGGGATGGAAGGATACTCCTATGATGAAAGGCTAAAAAGGTTAGGGCTCTTTAACCTAGAAAAGAGACGGCTGAGGGAAGATATGATAGAAGTCTATAAATTAATGAACGGAGTGGAACGGGTAAACGTATATCGATTGTTTACGTTATCAGAATATAGAAAGACTAGGGGACATGCAATGAAGCTACAGGGTAAACTATTTAAGACTAATAAAAGAAAATATTTTTCACTCAACGTGTAATCAAACTCTGGAATTTGTTACCGGAGGATGTAGTAAAGGCTGTTAGTGTAGCTGGGTTTAAAAAAGGTTTGGACAAGTTCCTGGAGGAAAGGTCCATAAACCATTATTAAGAAGTGACCGAAGATATCAATGCTTGACCCAGTACAAGCATTGTGGAACTTGTGTCTCTTGGGGAAACTGCTAGGTGCATATGACCTAGATTGGCCACTGTTGGAAACAGAATACTGGGCTTGATGGGCCTTGGTCTGACCCAGTATGGCATATCTTATGTTCTTATGTAGGTATTTTATGTGTGGTTGTATTTGTATTTGTGTGGCTCCTATGTTGAGGTGTGTAGGTGGTGTGAAGTCTGGGTCATTGGTTACTATGAGGGCTTCTGTTTTTTTATGTTGATGGATAGGTTATTCTTTTGTAGCCAGCTGGAGACTTCTATGAAGCAGTCTGATAGGTGTTTGTTCATTGGGTTAGTGGTTGTGATTGGATCATAGAGCATTATGTCATCCGCATAGATGTGGTAGTTGATATTGTGGGCACGTATGATTGAGCAGAGTGTTTGCAGGTAGTTGTTGAAGAGCATGGCAGATAGTGTGGATCCTTGGGGTACTCCTTGGTGTTGCTGAAAGGGGGGGGGAGGTTGCTATGTTTGTGCGGATCAGTTGTTGTCTGTTGGTTAGGTGGGAGTGGAACCATTGAAGTATGACATTTTTTATGCCAATTTCTTGGAATCTGTATAGGAGGATGTTGTGGGAGATGGTGTCGAAGGCTGCAGATATGTCTAGGAAGATCATAGCATATCCAGAGTGCTTGGTCTGCGTGCCTTTGATGAGGGTGTTCATTAGTGATGTCATGAGGGTCTCGACTCCGTGGAATGGACAGAAGCCATGTTGTCATCCTTCTCTTCTTTCCCCTTACTCCTTCAACTGAAGTTCTATATAGCTTTCATCTCTCCAGGACTTGGCTAGTAAGAAAAGCATCCTCTCTTATGAAGTAGTGAGAGATTTCATTGGAAAGAGTAGGCACTGGTTGGAGATGTGAGAGATCAGTGAATGTTTGCAGATCCCTGATGAGTCCCTCTCTGCCCTTTGGTCCATAAGGACAACTAGACTCTGTGAGCCCCACAAACTGGTTGGGTCTGCCCCTTCCAGTCTGCCCCTTCCAGTCAGGGTCTGCCCCTTCCAGTCTGCCCCTTCCAGTCAGGGTCTGCCCCCTTCCAGTCTGCCACTTCCAGTCAGGGTCTGCCCCTTCCAGTCTGCCCCTTCCAGTCAGGGTCTGCCCCCTTCCAGTCTGCCCCTTCCAGTCAGGGTCTGCCCCTTCCAGTCTGCCCCTTCCAGTCAGGGTCTGCCCCCTTCCAGTCTTCCTCTAGCTCTTCTTTATGTGTGAAATTTAAACTGTAGTTTGTATCTTGCATTCCTGATGCAATGTTTCACTTGTTTCTATGAATTCTGTTGGATACCCAAGCTGGAAATCTTGGCAGTGATCGTAGCAATGTCTCAATAGATTTTTGGCTTGGCTGCTTTGGAAATTCTTATGGACTGCTTGAAATGTATAACACTGTACCTGGATGAAGGTCTTCAGTAGAACATTGGTTTCTCCATCCATAAAACATTTTCTGTGCTTTGACAGCAATAAGAGAAAAGGTGCAGGATGGTCAGTAATAATGTGTGGCATTTGTAGTCTTTGGACCAGCTTGTGGGGTCTCCCAGCCCGTGTGCATCTCCCACTCTATTTTATCCTCCCCTACCATCCCCCTCCTGTATTTCACTTATGTCCTCCCTGTCCCTCTTGTGCTTTCTCTTAGTTGTCTCCTCTGCCTCTTCCACTGTTTCTATACCCTCCTTCTCCAACAACTCCTTTTCATCCACTGTTGTCTTTGTGGGATTCCTAATCCCTCAGCTTTCACGTTCCCTCCCCTTCAGTTCTCCTTTAATCTTCTATCCCTTTTTTTCCCTAATCATTTTGCCAGTACTAACATTAGACCTTTTCAGATTCCTCAAATATTGTTCCACGATTCCTGTATCCATGCCTCTTGCCCACTAGCCCACTCCTCACCCTAACCATTCTCATCCACTCATACTACTTGCAAGACCACTTGTTCCATATACGCCCAGCCGCTCATATTCTGCATTCATGCATACACTCCTGTGATGCTAAAACTCTGGGACAATCAGTGAATAGACAGGGCAAACACAGACCCATATAGCGTCAAGACACACACTCAAAAGATGCAACAGAGGACAGGAGAAGGGGTATAACCAAAGTACCTAAGTAAACAGCTGTGCCTATATGTTCTACAAGCCCTCCTCTCCTTAGTCTATTTACTGCCCTCCTACTCCCACCTTTCTGTACTGATCTTGAGGAGATTCAAAGCTGTCATTTATCAGATTTTGCCAAGGATGTGGATCATGAAACAGGGTGAATTTTTCATCCCGTTATAAAATCAGGCCCTTAAAAAGTGGATCTCTGCACTTATTTATATCAAAAGACAAAGGAAAAGAGAAAAAAGGGACGTGGGAGCATTCTAAAAGGGCACATTCTTAACTGAAAAACACCCTTACCAAATCATTGAGGCTAGCTTTGTTAATGGTATGGCCTTTTAAATGGTGGTATGTGAACACTTTCACTAATAGAAAGATAAGGGAATTACAATGGTAGCTTTTACAAATTTTTTCTATGTGTATCTTTTTGGACATGCCCCGTCACCACTTTTCTCAGGAGAAAAGAGGTATCTAAACTAATTTAAAAAATTGATAAAAGACAATTTGGTTTGGATATTTTTAAGTGAATATTTATTCCAGTAGAGTTGCTGATTTCTTGTACTGCTGAAGGTATCCTTAATCCAGACACATGAAGCGGTATTTTAGAAAGAGCATCCCAGTGAAATCTGGGTTGTCCATGACAAAACGTCCATAAAAAGTCAGGGACATTTCAATGTCAACCCGATTTTGGAAACATGGACTTCTCCGAAATGGATTGCCACGCTGATGGCAACAGAGACGTCCCCACTAGAAAAACGGAGGTCGGGGACGTCTATCTTATGCTGGACGCATGCTGTTTCGCAGGTGAGGATGAGCCTCAGTGTGCTGAACTGAAAAAAGGGCACTAGTTCCCTGCCGTTTTCATTACTATCAGAGCATCTTCGACTCTATGTCCTCCCAGTGTCTGGATGGCAGAATGGAGAGCTTTTTTGATGCCTATTTGTGCCATGGAGCATGTATAAGATTTGACACGGCTCAGGAAGTGCAAGGCATTACTGATATGGGGCGAGGATGTCCAAGTACTTGGGAATGCCCTGGACATACCTACTGTATATCACACCCCTGTTCAGCCTTGGACGTCTCTACACTAGAAATGCCCTTAGAACCACTTTCTAAATTGGCTCCAGGTACGTCCCCATGCTTGGACATCTGTATGCCTGTTTTCAGACATCCAAAACATGATTAGGGCTTCCAAACTAACCCCCATTACTTCCTGTAGGGGAGATGCATGTAACCACACTTAGTAACACCAGCTCATAAGACAGACTTTTTGACTTCTTAACAAACTGCTTTTATTTTATCTAATGGTGTTATACTATATGGTGGGATTTTCACATATATGCCTGCTTTTTTCTTCAGTGTCCTCATTAGGAAAAATAGTAGGTCGGAGAGAATGCTATGTCTCTCTAGATCTGATAAAAGAATGGTTTGAGAGGGCTGGCTAATAAAATCCCAGGTAAAGATGCTGGGCCAGTGGATCTATAACAGTGCCATGCGGAGCGACCTAAGTTTCATTTCTGGCTCAGGTCTGTAGACTGGCAAGAGCTGGGATGCCACAGAGGTAGCATTCACAGCCCTGGGGTGGGATGTCATTGCAATTGTTCAGTATTAGCACCTAATGGCCTGATTTAGGCCCCAAGATTGCAGGGATGTGGAAGGAATACCTGGTGCATGCTCCCTAGCCAAGAACTGTCGCTACAGTGACTGGGATAGGACATAGAATTAAAACCCCCTGGGTAATTGTCAAAACACATGCCATGGATCCAAGCTCCGGCTCCAGCTCCAATTCAACTGAAAATCCAAAGGAGCAGGAAGAAGCTGCTAAGCCCTAAAAATAAAAAGTCCCCTGCACATGCAATCTTGGTGCTGGACAGTGAAGAGGAAACATGAAGAGTCAGGATCACAGAACATGATTGCAATTCGGAATGTCTAACACTGTTGATTGCATCGTTAACCTGTCTACCTGGTACTCTGTGCTGCTTAATTTGAAAAAAAAAATTCAGCCTTTGGATGAATGCACATTATTATAGTGTCTTGCTAGTTATTATCTTTGCAGTGTGAAACATACTTTTCTATTCTGTTGCACATAATGGTCTTGTATAACAGAGTCTGCACTGCATAATTTGATCCTGAGAAACTGTTCAGCCTCCCTGCTAGTCCAAACTAGTACCTGATACAACTTTAAAGGAATCCTTGCTCTTTCCCTATGATTGCACAATAAAATAGCAAATGATGGCATAGATAATTATACAAATTCCTTTACTTAAATCAACACTATCCCCCTCCCAAAATGCTTTTCCCCATCTCAGTCCTGTTTCTACTACTGCTCTTCATATATCTCCCAAGCATGCTCAAATTCTGTTACCTGGCAAGCCTCTACCATTTCTCTCATAGGCTCTCTTAGGGATCATCTTCTTCCTCTTTGATTCTTTCGAGACTAATACTTACATCAATGCCCCAGCCATCTTCCATGCCTTGTCACCAACTTTCATAATAATCTGTAGTGGCTTTTGTTTGCCAATTTCTCTTTACATTTCCATTCTATTTATTTCATTTGGTCAGAACCAGTGTAACTACAATCTAGTAATCAGAGGTTTTGCATTCTTTTGGCTGCAAATAGGATGATCCAAACAACCAAGTAGTAAGACATACAAACCTGGATTAGCTCGGCCGCTGGCTTTCTTCTTTTTTCAAAGTGTTTTTGCCGATGTTGTTCCTGGACCTTCAAAGCCAGCCCAGAGCCCAGAATGCCCTTGAAGCAAAGATTACAAAAGCCATCAGACACTATGCTGTTGAAGTGAAAGTACACAAGAATAAAGAATTGAAAATAAAGATCTCTCCACTGAAACTGAGGTTTGTAATGATCAAACATTCCCAACAAAAAAAAGAAAAAACAAAAAGCCAAATACCATGTAATAAGGGTCTGAACGCTTATCATCATGGGGATTGCACAATAAAAGACGCCACTGTTTACAAAGAAAAAACATAACTCTGGGAACAGAAGCGTGTAATGATTGGTGATGCATACAGTACTATGACGGAAGCACAGGCCATTTCAAACAATATCAGTGCTCTGAAACAAAACCACATATTTGTATGTCCTCCCATTGTACAACATAGAAAGATCCCTTCTTACACCAGCAAACTTCTCCTATAGTACATATTGCACTAATGTACCATCTCATGTCATTTGGCAGAAACATAATTAAGAGAATATGTTCATATTTTAGCAATATAATTGCTCAATGGTGAAAATCCGGTGCGGTGACTAGCTTAGTTAAATGCCAAAACCCAATAATCAGAAAAATAGATTAAAAAAAACTAAAGTAAAGATATAATGGACCTCAAATAGAGTAGAGCTTAGAATAGGACCAAATGGACCCTCCAGCATGTTAGCCTCAACGGCCAGTACTAGTATGCTCAATATTCATCATAGGTCCATATCTACACCTAACGTGAAAAATGTATAAAATATAGCCACCAGCTTAACAATTAACCCAAAAATAACCCGACATACTATTGTGTTTCGATAAGAAAGAATGAACTTATCTGCATGAGGGGAAAAACCTGAACTTTGAAGATCCATGGTCGGAACAGCCATCAGAACAAAGATGTCCAATTGACAGCCTGATTCAAACCCAATGGCTGTATAGATCGAAGACGAAACATCCAAGTATGTTCACAAATAGCAAGTTGTTTAAGTCTGACACCCCCCCCACCATGAGCAAGGCAAGTGGTCAAGAATTTGCCAATGTAAGTCTAAAAGCCAATGTTGATGTTAGTCAAATGTAAACGTATCTTCCTTGTCATTCAATCCACAAAAATAGGAGAACAAGGACAGGTGATCATATATATCACCCATTCCGTATCACAAGTTGTACAATGTTTGGAATAATAAGTTCTCCCATTAGAATGAGTCCAATTTGGTCCAGTCAGTGCATACATACACCAATCAGGCATCTTTGTTATGACTGGTGGTTTGACCATGTGACTACTTTAGAGCCTTGTTGAGTCTCAGTGACCAATGGAGTATTCAGCCGGCTAGAGTTTTGCTCTCTGAGTTTTGAATCTTCAAAGTTCAGGTTTTTTCCTCTGATGCAGATAAGTTCACTCTTTCTTATCAAAACACAATAGGGTTATTTTTGGGTTAATTGTTAAGCTTGTGACTATATTTTATACATTTTTCACATTAGGTGTAGATATGGATCTATGATGAATATTGAGCATACTAGTAATGGCCCTTGAGGCTAACATACTAAATGGTCTGTTTGGGCTTAATTTAAGCTCTATTCTATTTGAGGTCCATTATATCTTTAGGTTATTTTTAATCTATTTTTCTGATTATTGTATTAGGTTAAATGTCGACATTGGCGTTTAATTCAATCCAAATACTAATGATGTATAAGCAGCAATGCTGAATATTTGGACAAGTGTGTAGTTTATCCAAATAGCAGCAAAATATATCCAATATCCAAATAATTTGAAAGCTTGCCCTCAGTCAATTCAGTTAGATCTTTGGCCCAATACCACTACATGAGTGCTGAAAATCCAAAGCTTAAATCAGTTATATGTTCACCAGCAGCCAGACAGACTTTGAGTACTGGCCAGCTTGTTATTCTCTTTGCCAAAGAAACTCTTAGATAACAGCTGATTGGAATAAGGAAGCCCAGAATGCATATACAAGCATCAACTTACATAGACCAATCTCTTATTGTATGTAAGTATATGAATGGAAGTATAAAAAAACCCAGAGCTGTACTACGTTTTGATAACATTGATTTATAATATGGTGACTGGGTTGGCTAAATGTAGAAGACTTAAATGATTAGTATAAGACATTTTTTGTACTGTATTTTTCATTGATAAAGGCTGTGATGAAACATTAGCTGATGTCAGAATTTAGCACACCTAAGAGAAAATGATACCGCCATTTACGGGAAGTAGTAGCTCTCCAACATCTTAGAAAAGTTGCATAAGTGTGTTTTAAGTCACAGGTAGATTGCAAATTGAAAAGTCTAAACAAGAGTAAATGATAGACACAAGGAAGGAATTTTAGAAGGGATGTCCAAGTGCAATCTGGGATGTCTAAGCCAGAAGAAAATGCAGGTATGTCCAGATGTAGACACAGTTTCACAAATATGGATGTGCCCAATATGGACATCTGTGAAGGCATCTACATAGATATCCCCAGGACCATATTTATTTTATTTGATTTCATTTGTATACCGCTACGTCCAGCGATCAGAAGCGGTTTATCTACACATCAAACATTGGTTACATATGGTAAGAATCAACAATTTACATTTTCATTGAGGTGTACTTGACTGTACATTTATACATATTTACATTTTATATTGTTTTGCTTGCTTTTTTACAGATTTGAATATTGAAATTTTGTTTTCATTTATACAGTGTAAGGCATCTATATAGTATTTAAACAGTATGGGCCATGTACAGTTTTGTTTCAGTGGTTACAATATATACATTTTGGTTACAACCTAGACATTTTAGAACCTAGACATTTAGGATAGCCTAATGATAGAGTAGTGGACTAGGAAAAGTGCAGCCAGGATTCCAATCGCACTGCTGCTATTGTTGACATTATGCTGAATACAGGGGATAATGAAGTGCCTTTTTCTCTACACCATTTGGATACTTTCCAGCCAACAGAAGCATTAAGAACATAAGAACATAAGACATGCCATTCTGAGTCAGACCAAGGTCCATCAAGCCTAGTATCCTGTTTCCAACAGTGGCCAATCTAGGTCATACATACCTAGCAGTATCCCCAAGAGACACAGGTTCCACAATTCTTGTATTGGGTCAAGCACTGATATCCTGGGTCCCTTTTTAAATAATGGTTTATGGACCTTTCCTCCAGGAACTTCTCCAAACCTTTTTTAAACCCAGCTACACTAATAGAACATAAGAACATAAGATATGCCATACTGGGTCAGACCAAGGTCCATCAAGCCCAGTATCCTGTTTCCAACAGTGGCCAATCTAGCTCATACGTACCTAGCAGTTTTCTCAAAAGACACAGATTCCACAATGCTTGTATTGGGTCAAGCATTGATATCCTGGGTCCCTTCTTAATAATGGTTTATGGACCTTTCCTCCAGGAACTTGTCCAAACCTTTTTTAAACCCAGCTACACTAACAGCTTTTACTACATCCTCCGGTAACAAATTCCAGAGTTTGATTACACGTTGAGTGAAAAAAATATTTTCTTTTATTAGTCTTAAATAGTTTACCCTGTAGCTTCATTGCATGTCCCCTAGTTTTTCTGCATTCTGATAACGTAAACAATCGATCTATGTTTACCCGTTCCGGTCTGTTCATTAATTTATAGACTTCTATCATATTGCCCCTCAGCAGTCTCTTTTCCAGGTTAAAGAGCCCTAACCTTTTTAGCCTTTCTTCATAGGGGTATCCTTCCATCCCCTTTACCATTTTGTTGGCTCTTCTCTGAACCTTTTCTAATAATGCTATATCCTTTTTAAGATACGGCAACCAGAATTGCACACAATATTCAAGGTGCGGTCTCACCATGGAACGATATAGAGGCATTATAATATCCTTTGTTTTCTTTTCCATTCCTTTCCTTATGATACCTAGCATCTTATTTGCTCTCTTGGCCGCCGTTGCACACTGGGCCGAGGGTTTTAACAGGTTATCCACAATGACACCTAAATCTTTCCTGGGTGGTGGTTCCTAATGTGGAACCTTGCATCGTGTAACCATAATTTGGGGTGTTCTTCCCTAGGTGCATAACTTTGCACTTGTCCACATTACATTTTATTTGCCCTTTTCATGCCCAGTCTTCCAATTTATCAAGATCCTCTTGCAATTTTCCACAATCCTCTTGGGTTTTAACAACTTTAAATAGTTGTGTCATCTGCAAGTTTGATAACCTCACTCGTTATTCCCTTTTCCAGGTCATTTATGAATATGTCAAAAAGCAGCAGACCCAGCACAGATCCCTGGGGTACACCACTATTCACCTTTCTCCATTGGGAAAATTAGCCATTTAGCCCTACCCTCTGCTTTCTATCTTTTAAACCAGTTCCTGATCCACAATAGTACACTGCCTCCTATCCTATGACTCTTTAGTTTTGCCAAAAGTCTCTGATGAGAGACCTTGTCAAAGGCTTTCTGAAAGTCCAAATACACTATATCAACTGACTCACCTTTGTCTACCTGTTTATTCACACCTTCAAAAAAACATAACAGATTAGTAAATCAAGATCTTCCTTGTCTAAAGCCATGCTGGCTGTCTCCCATTAAGCCGTGACTATCTACATGTTCAGCAATTTTGTTCTTTTATGATGGTGTCTACCATTTTTCCTGGTACTGACAACAGGCTCACCGGTCTGTAGTTTCCTGGATCACCCCTGGAACCCTTTTTAAAAATTGGTGTTACGCTTGCCATCCTCCAATCTTCAGGTATTACAGACGATTTTAATGATAGTTCACAGATTACTAAAAGCAGGTCTGCAATCTCATTTCAGTTGAATGTATATCATCCGGCCCAGATGATTTGCTACTCTTCAGTTTATCTAATAGTTGTAATACATCTTCCCGACGTATTGATATTTCCTTCAATTCTTCCGCACCTTTAAATACCACTTCAGTTATGGGTAACATCCCTACATCTTCCTCAGTAAAGACTGAAGCAAAGAATTCATTCAGTCTCTCCGCTATCACCTTGTCGCCTCTTAGTGCCCCTTTAACCCCTCTTTCATCTAATGGACTGACTCTCACAGGTTTTTTTGCTACGAATGTACTTGAAAGTCTTTATTATGCGTTTTTGCTTCCGCAGCAAGCTTCTTCTCAAAGTCTCCGTCTTCCTGCCTTATCAATACCTTGCATTTAACTTGCCAGTGTTTGTGCTGTTTCCAGGTACTTAATACTGTTTAGGATAACAGTATTAAGTAGCTTATATTTCTCACCTGGGAGGGAGGTTTGATCAACAGCAGACTGAAAACTAAGGAGAGACACTAGGAACTTAAATCTCCCTCCTGAAGCACAAGATAATGTATTTATTTTACACCATCCAGGCCCCAGTGCCTTAAACAACACAGGTACACTACCAAAAAACTGCCTCCAGTTTTGCAACTGATTCCTATAGATTTTTGGGTGCTGAATCCATGAAAAATAGCCAAAATGTTCCATCACGTCACGTTTTCTTGCAAAATTAGATTTCTTACCCATATAAGGAATGTTCACATAATTTCTTTTTAGCCGACTGCAGTTTATTTTCTTGGCCCAAAATAGAGGTTGTAATGGTTAACTAACTAGAAACACTCCCTCATGATATTTTAGAGTGTTTTGTATTCATTTTATACATTAACAGGACAATTGGGAGGCGGGGGGCTAAATCCAGTACTCGCGCTGGCGCATGTTCTCGCCTCGTTCGCTCGCTCAAACACGGTGGTTGCGACATGAACGTTCCTGTCAAATTTCAGTTTCTTGCAAGTTCATTATTACCTTTTGTTTGCTCAGTCGTAATCCAGCTTTATTCCGAAGTGGTTCACTACAGTTGTAGTTTGCAGTGCTGTGTATTTGTGATGGCTCACAGAGCCAGAGGTTGCGTCAACTCTCCGGACAGTTTTTGTTTTATTTGTGGGGAATATACCGTGAAAAAGCGGCAGAGGAACATTTCTGCATTTATTAAAAAAGTATATTTCGCCTATTTCGGTTTGAAGTTAGGCGATCAAGACAAACCGTGGGCTCCTCACAAAGTGTGCAAGACATGTGAGGAAGATCTACGCTTATGGATGAAAGGTAAAAAACAAGCATTTCATTTCGGAATACCTATGATGTGGCGTGAACAAAGAGACCACAGCAGTGACTGCTATTTTTGCTCTTGCATTGTGAAGGGATACAACTTAAAAAATAAGAACGTAATAAGTTACCCCAACCTTCCCTCAGCAATTAGGCCTATGCCTCATAGCAACGAAGTACCTTTGCCTGAACCACCAAAATCTTTGGATCATATTTGTGTGGACGGTTCTGATCATGATGAGACTCATCAGATGGCTTTTCCCGATGAGTCCAGTACTTCCGAGTTTGAAACTGAACCAGATCCGAAACCTGAACTTTTCTCTCAAGCTGAATTGAATGATTTAGTCCGGGATTTAGGACTCCCAAAAGATGCTGCCCAACTGCTAGGTTCTCGGCTTAAACAGAAAAATCTATTGTCACCAGGAACAACTTTTTATTGGTACCGCAACCGCGAGACACAATTTTTGAAGTATTTCAGCAAAGAGGAAGATTTGGTATTTTGCAACGATATATACGGAGTGATGGAAAAGTTTAAACTCAAGTATGATCCTGCTGAATGGCGGCTGTTCATTGATTCGTCAAAAGACAGCATAAAAGGTGTTCTTCTTCATGATGGCAACACATTCGCTTCAGTTCCTATTGCTCACTCTGTTATTCTCCAAGAAAAATACGAGAATTTGGCCCTGATTCTTCAGAAGATTCGTTATGATGAGCATAAGTGGATGATTTGTGGAGACTTTAAAATTCTATCCATGCTATTAGGGCAGCAATCCGGTTTCACCAAATATCCCTGCTTCCTTTGCTTGTGGGATAGCCGGGCCCGCGACCTACACTGGGGGAAAAAAGACTGGCCAATTCGGGAGTATTTGAGACCCGGTGAGAAAAATGTTCTTCATGAGAGCTTGGTACCTCGTAATAAAATTCTATTACCACCTCTCCACATTAAGTTGGGTCTCATTAAGCAATTCATCAAGTCCCTTCCAAAAGATGGTGAGTGCTTTTGGTACCTTTGCTCAAAGTTCCCCCGACTTTCTGAAGCAAAGCTAAAGGAAGGAGTGTTTGTTGGCCCTGATATAAGGAAACTCATTTCAGATGGAGCATTCGCTGAAACGATGTCTGAGAAGGAAAAAGAAGCCTGGGATTCCTTCAAGGATGTTGTTCTCAAATTCTTGGGGAACAGGCGGGATGAGAACTATAAGGATATTGTTGCCAGGATGCTCAATGCCTTCAAAGAACAAGGCTGTAACATGAGCCTGAAAGTCCATTTCTTGCACTCCCATGTGAACTACTTTCCCGAAAACTTGGGGGCGTACAGTGAAGAACAAGGAGAAAGGTTTCACCAGGACATCAAGGACGCAGAGAGAAGGTACCAAGGAAGATGGAACACCACTATGATGGCTGATTTCTGCTGGTTGCTGCTGTGGGAAACCCCAGATGAAAAATACGCCAAGCAGCGCACCAAGAGAAGCATTCGGGGGAAGAAGAAACGGGCCCACCAGGAGATTGATTGACCCAAGAATGACTTTAAAATCTAAACTGTGTTGACAAATATCGTGTTTTTACTAAACTTTGAAATAAAAATTTGCTAGTTATTACCACAGTGTCGGATCTCATTTATTAGAATTTTATTTTCACACCATCGGGTGTTTGTCTTCATGTATTGCAATGGTGCGGTTTGCGTTTTCTATTCTTACATACATACCTGTACAACATTTTTTGCACATTTCTTTGCTTTGCTTTGTGTCTAACCTCGCTCTTATATGCTCAATGTTTGTGCATATGTATGTGGCTGTTTTAAGTGCAGACAATTTTGCTACCATCACAGTGTGTTTTGTTGACATTACTCTATTCTTATGTGCTGCCTTGTTACAATTTTCTTTATTCTTATTTGAATAACTACTAAACAATTAGTATAAAGAATTCATCCAAGAAACTTTTATCTCGATCGCACTCAATCTGAAACGTTCACCTCAAACTGCTAACCCAATGTAGCAAAAAATCTGTACGTGATGGAGCAAATTGGTTACCAGATTTGGATTCAGCGCACCAAAAAACGTAAAAATCAATCGAAACATTAGAGGCAGTTTAAAAAATTTTTTTTTAGTGTACCTGTGCAATCAGGCTTCAACTCAACCCAAATCTGAGCAACTAAAAACAGCTACTTCACACTGACCATCTTCATATAGAGTGGCATAAAAATCATGAAAAACTTAGCTGATCCCATCGAGACAATTAACTGCCCTGGAGGTGCACATATCACATAACTATTTTGGATAAAGTCAGGTCTGTGTGAAATTTGAAACAATCTAAATGTATAACAGAAAATTATTTCTTGCCTACTTGCAAATAAGAGAATTTAAAGTCACTTGCACAGTCACAAATCATGCCTTAGTATGACTTTTTTAGGCTCGCACTGCATTCGTGCAAGAACATGCATACCATACCATCAACTGCATGCATTTTTATTTGTAGGTATGTGCACATACAGGTGATCTGCATGCACTGTTTTTTTTTAGGTGCCAAAATGAACCAAATGCATGCTCACAAATGCACACCCCTCAATTTTTTTGGCTGCAAATTAAAGGTCTGAGTTATGGACAGAAGACCATTCCTAATTGTTCTTTGCTTTCAGAATCTGTTATAATAAAGGGAAGGAGCTAATGTTTTGCTTCCTGACCCTACAAAAGATACAGAGTTGTTTGGATCCTGGTCAAAGCAGGATCAGTAAACCTCAAATAAAAATGTATAACTTTATATACACATATACTTATAAAGCTAAACTATGGATACTGTGTATATGAGTAATTGTTTTAATTAACACATTTATAATTAAAATGCATTTGTAAAAAGGTGATGTAAATATTCATGGTTTTATGGGTAAATTTGTTTTGACTTGTCTTCAAAAAGTAGATCTGAATGTATTTGATTCCCCATATCACTGAGTTTACAAATCTTAAGGTTACATTAATATCCCTAGTACTCCAAAGTTAATGCATAGTAACCAAGAGACCAGGGTTCGATTTCCACTAGCACTCCTTGTGGCCTTAGACAAGTTACTTAACCTGCCATTGCTTCAGAAGAAAGGCCTGGCAATTTATTTCCGGTCACACTGCCAAGAAAACCCAAGAACTGTTGGGTCGCCAGGAGTCAGCATTGACTTGAAAGCACACATTGCATTGCATTTGTATTGCAATATCAGAATGTCTACAAGATACAATCCACAGGTTAATAATGACAGGTAAAACAGCTGGCTTACCAGCACAACTATAGTATAATTTAATATACTTTATTATCGCAACACTCACAACCAAGCAACAGAAAATACTTCGGGGGGAATTCTGCACAGGCACCGGCCAGCTAGATGGACAGTGAGGCAGGATCGAGTGTACAAGCTTTAAGAGCGTCCAATCCTGCCTCACTGTTAGCGGCAACACAGCCAAGGGAGCACTTCCATTTACTCCCATGACTGCGCTACAGTCTAACGCTGGTGGGTTTTGAAAGGTACACTTCCTGTGTACCCTTCAAACAGCACAGGCATCAGACCCCAGCACTACCGTGGAAACAAACTGAAGTGCTCCTGCAGTTGTGCCTCTGATTGGGCTGCTGGGAGCAACTGGGGAGTAGAAGTTAGACAAAGAGAAAATGGGAGGGGGGGGGGCGGGCGGTAACAAATTCCAGAGTTTGATTACGCGTTGAGTGAAAAAATATTTTCTCTTATTTGTCTTAAATATCCTGTAGCTTCATTACATGTCCCCTAGTCTTTCTATATTCTGATAGCGTAAACAATTGATCTCTGTTTACCTGTTCCACTCCATTCATTAATTTATAGACCTCTATCATTTTTATTTTATTTACATTCTCTTATATACCATGCTATTCTGCATCAGTGTGGTTTACATTGAACAAACTGAAATTACATTGAACAGGGCATTATAACTTGGAGATAACTATTTTACAGGGAATATGGGCTATGGAGGGTTAAGTGGCTCATATCTCCCTTCAGCCGTCTCTTTTCCAGGTTGAAGAGCCCCAACCTTTGTAGCCTCTCTTCATAGGAGTAGCCTTCCATCCCCTTTACCATTTTCGTGTTTGACATGCTGCATTGTGTTACGGACTTCTCAAAAGTTTTATTCGTAAGATATTTTAATCCTAGCCACAATATAACAGTATATTTTCTTGCCTTTCATCGTTTTATGTTGCCTTATACATATACAATATAATTTTTGAAGGTTCCTTTGGGTGCATTTCCTGAGATCCTTTTGTTGTCCGGAGGGCTCACCACGACTGGATTTAGCCATAGTGTAGGTTATATTTTTCCTCAGAACCGTGGTCGCTCCCTTGGTGCTGCTTAACATTGAGTGTGCCTTGATGACCCCTGAAGAAGTGTAATACGAAACACAGCTTGTGTAGGGTCTTTGGCCTGTTTTTATAACAAACAACGGTTTAATAAAATTGTGTGGACCCCCTGCCCACTTTTTTTGTTTGGTTTTCTCTGCCTTGTGTGGCAGGTTTGCTGTTTTTGCTTGGCAGTCTTCAAATTTATCCAGATCCTCCTGCAGTTTTCCACAATCCCCTTGGGTTTTAAGAACTTTAATCAGTTTTGTGTCATCTGCAAATTTGATAACCTCACCAGTAATTCCCTTTTCCAGGTCATTTATGAATATCTCAAAAAGCAGCGGACCCAGTACAGATCCCTGGGGTACTCCACTATTCACCTTTTTCCATTGGGAAAATTGGCAATTTAGGCATACCCTCTGCTTTCTATCTTTTAACCAGTTCCCGATCCACAATAGTACACTGCCTCCTATCCCATGACTTTTTAGTTTTGCCAAAAGTCTCTGATAAGGGACCTTGTCAAAGGCTTTCTGAAAGTCCAGATACACTATATCAACTGACTCACCTTTGTCTACCTGTTTATTCACACCTTCAAAAAAACATAACAGATTAGTAAGACAAGATCTTCCTTGTCTAAAGCCATGTTGGCTGTCTCCCATTAGGCCATGACTAAAGACCTAGATAAGATTCTCAAGAGTAGAGATGTCTCTCTCCATACAAAGATTCGACTTGTTCAAGCCATGGTATTTTCAATAACATCATATGGATGTGAAAGCTGGACAGTGAAAAAGACAGGAAGAAAATTGATGCCTTTGAATTATGGTGCTGACGCCGAATACTGTGTATACCATGGACTGCCCAAAGAACAAACCAGTCGGTACTAGAGGAGATCAAACCTAAGCTTTCTTTAGAAGCTCAGATGACAAGACTTTGACTTTCATACTTTGGACACATCATGCGAAGAGAGAGATCATTAGAGAAAGACATCATGCTTGGCAAGATAGAAGTTCAACGAAAAAAAGGAAGGCCAGCAATTAGATGGATCGATACAATAACAGCAGCTACGGGTACCAGTCTGTCAACAATGAGCCGCCTGACTGAAGACCGAACACAATTTAGGATAGCTATCGAGAGGGTCGCCATGAGTCGATGCCGACTCGACGGCACTTAACAACAACAACATCTACATGCTGAGTAATTTTGTTTTTTATGATGGTTTCTACCATTTTTCCCAGTACTGACGTCAGGCTCACCAGTCTGTAGTTTCCCGGATCACCCCTGGAATCCTTTTTAAAAATTAGCGTTACATTGGCGATCCTCCAATTTTCAGGTATTAGAGATGATTTTAATGAAAGTTCACAGATTACTAATAGCAGGTCTGCAATCTCATATTTCAGTTCTTTCAACACCCTTGGATGTATACCATCTGGTCCAGGTGATTTGCTACTATTCAGTTTATCAAATAGTTGTAATACATCTTCCCGGTGTAGCGATATTTCTCTCAATTCCTCTGCAGTATCACCATTTCCTGAAAGATGCTTTGTTGGCAGCAACAGCCTCTCTGACCTCACCTTTAAACCATGCTGACAGTTTTTTGGACTTTCTTCCACTTTTCTTAATGCGTGGAATACAGATGGTCTGGGCTTCTAGGATAGTATTTTTAAACAACACCCAAGCTTGATGTAAGTCTTTAACCTTTGCAACTGCTCCTTTTAGTTTTTTCTTAACTATTTTCCTCATTTTATCATAGTCTGCCTTTCCAAATTTAAAAGGTAGTACTGTGGATTTCCTTACTATCCCTCCTGCACTAATTAAATCAAACACGATCATGCTGTGATCACTATTGCCAAGTAGCCCCAACACCCTTATCTCCTGCACCAGATCTGGTGTTTCACTAAGGACTAGGTCCAATATGGCTTCCCCTCTGGTCGGTTCATGAACCAGCTGCTCCAAGAAGCAGTCATTTATTTCATCTAGGAACTTTATTTCCCTAGCATGTCCTGCCGTGACACTGACCCAGTCGATACCGGGGTAATTGAAATCACCCATTGTTATTACTGTGCTGTGACGTTTGTCAGCTTCCTTGATTTCTTTGAGTATTTCATCATCCATTTGTTCATTCTGGCTAGGCGGTCAATAGTACACCCCCACTGCCATCACCTTCCCCTTCATACATGGAATTTCAATCCATAGAGATTCTACAGCAAATTTTGCTTCCTGCAAAACTTTAATCCTTTCTGACTCAATGCCCTTTTGAACATAGAGCGCAACCCCTCCACCAATTTGATCAATTCTATCATTACGATATAGTTTGTACCCAGGTATCACAGTGTCCCACTGGTTATCCTCCTTCCACCATGTCTCTGAGATTGAAATAATATCTAACCTCTCATTTAGTGCTATATATTCTAACTCTCCCATCTTATTGTTTAGACTTCTAGCATTTGCATACAAGCATTTTAGAGACTGTATTTTATTAATATTAATCTGGCTATTGGTAGGCATGGGTAATTTGGAATCTTTATGCTCTGTCTGCACCATACTCAAGGGCATTTGGGCTACTTTACTCTTTTTTGGAACCTCTCTGCTTTTGGTAGTATCCTTCAAGGATACCTTCTTTCTAACCATGCGCTCTTGGGCGAATTTCGGCTTTCCCCTATTTTCAAGTTTAAAAGCTTCTCTATCTCCTTTTTAAAGGTTAATGCCAGCAGTCTGGTTCCATCCTGGTTAAGGTAAAGCCCATCCCTTCGGAAGAGCCCCTCCTTTCCCCAGAATGTTCCCCAATTCCTAACAAATCCAAAACCCTCATCCTTGCACCATCGTCTCATCCACGCATTGAGACTCTGGAGCTCTGTCTGCCTTTTGGGTCCTGCACGTGGAACGGGAAGCATTTCGGAGAACGCTACCCTGGAAGTTCTGGATTTCAACTTCCTACCTAAAAGCTTAAATTTAGCCTCCAGAACCTCCCTACCACATTTTCCTATGTCACTGGTACCGTCATGTACCAAGACAGCAGACTCCTCCCCAGCACTATCTAAGACCTTATCTAGGCGGTGCATGAGGTCCGCTACCTTCGCACCAGGCAGGCATGTTACCAGGCGATCCTCACATCCACCAGCCATCCAGCTATCTACATGCCTAATGATTGAATCACCAACTATAACAGCTGTCCTAACCCTTCCCTCATGGGCACATGGCCCTGGAGAAACGTCCTCAGTGTGAGAGGGTTTTACATCACCCAGAGTACAGGTCCTAGTTACAGGATCACATCCTGCCATACCAGGGTGATGCTCTCCTGTCACATGACCTCTCTCCTCCATGACAACAGGGATGCTGCCAGACTGGAGGTGGGACTTCAGAATTATATCCCGGTAGGTCTCGTCCATGTACCTCTCTGTCTTTCTTATGTCTTCCAGGTCTGCTAATCTAGCGTCTAGAGAACGGACTTTTTCCCTGAGAGCAAAGAGATGCTTGCACTTAGTGCATACGTAAGGCCTCTAACCAACTGGGAGAAAATTATACATGTGACACTCAATGCAAAAGACTGGAAAGCCCCCATCTCGCTTGGAGCAGGTCTAAAGTTTGATGCAATGCTGGATATCCATAACATTTTTGAAATCAAGCAGGGGCATCTATGTTCCTGGGAATGCCCCAGCCAACGCCTCCACCACGCCCCCATTCAGACTTGGGCATCCTCATGCTGGGGATGTCCCTAGAGCCTATTTCTAAAATAACTCTGGAGATGTTTCTATGTCCATTTTCGGACATCCAAAGCACAAATATGGCTTCTAAAATGACCCCCATAGGGCATTTACTATAACAAGTAGTAAAGTCCTGATCAATATCCCTATTCATATACTTATAGTTTTTGATTCTTATAAGTTGATAATCATCTATACAGCACATTTTTGAGCTTACTTAGTCTAGTCCATTCTTATATCTCCATTAACCCTACTGTGTCAGAAGTTTAAGTGCAAGTATTAATTGGACTGTGTGGGATGTACAATATCTAAGACATACATTATGTAAGCTTATGCAGGACATAAATTCTCCAAAACATATGTTATGTGTGCTCTTGTGAACTATGAGTTTCATTGTTCCGCTACATTATTTATGAAGACAATATCTTGCTGTATAACCACAGAGACCCAAGGAGCACAAAGCCTCAAAGAATTCCCAAGAAAATACAATTAAAAAAAAGAAATGCAAAACTTCTTTTCATAGAAACATAGAAACATGTCAGTAGAAAAAGACCACATGGCCTATCTAGTCTGCCGTTACATACCAAATACTAAAGTCCCTTCTTTTCCTTTAGAGATCTTCTGTGTTTCACCCATGCTTTTTTAAAATTCAGATACTGTCCTTGTCATAAGAACATAAGATATGCCATACTGGGTCAGACCAAGGTCCATCAAGCCCAGTATCCTATTTCCAACAGTGGCCAATCTAGGTCATACGTACCTAGCAGTATCCCCAAAAGACACAGGTTCCGCAATGCTTGTACTGGGTCAAGCATTGATATCCTGGGTCCCTTCTTAATAATGGCTTATGGACCTTTCCTCCAGGAACTTGTCCAAACCTTTTTTAAACCCAGCTACACTAACAGCCTTTACTACATCCTCCGGTAACAAATTCCAGAGTTTGATTACACGTTGAGTGAAAAAATATTTTCTTTTATTAGTCTTAAATAGTTTACCCTGTAGCTTCATTGCATGTCCCCTAGTCTTTCTATATTCTGATAACATAAACAATCGATCTGCGTTTACCCGTTCCACTCCATTCATTAATTTATAGACTTCTATCATATCTCCCCTCAGCCGTCTCTTTTCCAGGTTAAAAAACCCTAACCTTTTTAGCCTTTCTTCATAGGAGTATCCTTCCATCCCCTTTACAATTTTGGTGGCTCTTCTCTGAACCTTTTCTAATAACGCTATATCTTTTTTAACATACGGTGACCAGAATTGCACACAATATTCAAGGTGCGGTCTCACCATGGAACGGTATAGAGGCATTATAATATCTTTTGTTTTATTTTCCATTCCTTTCCTTATGATACCTAGCATTCTATTTGCTCTCTTGGCTGCCGCTGCACACTGGTCCAAGAGCTTTAACACGTTATCCACAATGACGGATAAATCTTTTTCCTGGGTGGTGGTTCCTAATGTGGAACCTTGTATCGTGTAACCATAATTTGGGTTGTTCTTCCCTAGGTGCATAACTTTGCACTTGCCCACATTAAATTTCATCTGAAATTTTGATGCCCAGTCTACCAATTTATCAAGATCCTCTTGCAATTTTCCACAATCCTCTTGGGTTTTAACAACTTTAAATAGTTTTGTGTCATCTGCAAATTTGATAACCTCACTCGTTATTCCACTTTCCAGGTCATTTATGAATATGTCAAAAAGCAGCGGACACAGCATAGATCCCTGGGGTACACCATTATTCACCTTTGTCCATTGGGAAAATTGGCCTATTAGACCTACCCTCTGCTTTCTATCTTTTAACCAGTTCCTGATCCACAGTTTTGCCAAAAGTCTCTCATGAGGGACCTTGTCAAAGGCTTTCTGAAAGTCCAGATACACAATATCAACCGACTCACCTTTGTCCACCTGATTATTCACTCCTTCAATAAAACATATCAGATTAGTAAGACAAGATCTTCCTTGTCTAAAGCCATGTTGGCTGTCTCCCATTAGGTCATGACTATCTACATGCTGAGTAATTTTATTCTTTATGATGGTTTCTACCATTTTTCCCAGTACTGATGTTAGGCTCACCGGTCTGTAGTTTCCCAGATCACCCCTGGAACCTTTTTTAAAAATTGGTGTTACATTGGCGATCCTCCAATCTTCAGGTATTAGAGATGATTTTAATGATAGTTCACAGATTACTAATAGCAGGTCTGCAATCTCGTATTTCAGTTCTTTCAACACCCTTGGATGTATACCATCCAGCCCAGGTGATTTGCTACTCTTCAGTTTATCTAATAGTTGTAATACATCTGCCCGATGTATCAATATTTCCTTCAATTCTTCCGCACCTTTAAATACCACTTCAGTCATGGGTAACATCCCTACATCTTCCTCAGTAAAGATTGAAGCAAAGAATTCATTCAGTCTCTCCGCTATCGCCTTGTCGCCTCTTAGTGCTCCTTTAATCCCTTTATCATCTAATGGACCAACTGACTCTCTCACAGGTTTTTTGCTAAGAATGTACTTGAAAAGGTCTTTACTTCGCGTTTTTGCTTCCGCAGCAAGCTTCTTCTCAAATTCTCCCTTTGCCTGCTTTATCAATGCCTTGCATTTGACTTGCCAGTGCTTGTGCTGTTTCCAGGTTTTGTCGTTTGGCTCTTTTTTCCATTTCCTGAAAGATGCTTTTTTGGCAACAGCAGCCTCTCTGACCTCACCTTTAAACCATGCTGGCAGTTTTTTGGACTTCCTTCCACTTTTCTTAAAGCGTGGAATACAGCTGGTCTGGGCTTCAAAGATAGTATTTTTCAACAACAGCCAAGCCTGATGTATGTCTTTAACCTTTGCAACTGCTCCTTTTAGTTTTTTCTTAACTGTTTTCCTCATTTTATCATAGTCTCCCTTTCGAAAGTTAAAAGGTAGTACTGTGGATTTCTTTACTATCCCTCCTCCACTACTTAAATCAAAGGCAATCATGCTATGATCACTATTGCCAAGTGGCCCCAACAACCTTATCTCTTGCACTAGATCTGGTGTTCCACTAAGGATTAGGTCTAATATGGCTTCCCCTCTGGTCGGTTCATGAACCAGCTGCTCCAAGAAGCAGTCATTTATTTCATCTAGGAACTTCATCTCCCTAGCATGTCCTGCCGTGACACTGACCCAGTTGATACCGGGGTAGTTGAAATCACCCATTATTATTACTGTGCTGTAACTTTTGTTAGCTTCCTTGATTTCTTTGAGCATTTCATCATCCATTTGGTCATTCTGGCCAGGCGCTCGATAGTACACCCCCACTGCCATTGCCTTCCCCCTTTTACATGGAATTTCAATCCATATAGATTCTACAGCAGATTATGTTTCCTGCAAAACTTTAATCCTTTCTGACTCAATGCCCTCTCTAACATAGAGAGCAACCCATCCACAAATTTGATCAGCTCTATCATTACGATATAGTTTGTACCCAGGTATCACAGTGTCCCACTGGTTGTCCTCCTTCCACCATGTCTCTGATATTCCAATCATATCTAACCTTTCATTTAGTGCTATATATTCTAACTCTCACATCTTATTTTTTAGACTTCTAGCATTTGCATGCAAGCATTTTAGAGAATGTATTTTATTCATATTAATTTGGCTATTGTTAGACATGGGTAATTTAGGATCTTTAAGCTCTGTCTGCTCCATACTTGAGGGCATTTGGGATACTTTACTCTTTTGTGGAACCTCTCTGCTTTTGGTAGTATCCTTCAAAGATACATTCTTCCGAACCATCCGCTCTTGGGCGACTGTCGGCTTTCCCCTAATATCTAGTTTAAAAGCTGCTCTATCTCCTTTTTAAAGGTTAATGCCAGCAGCCTGGTTCCATCCCGGTTAAGGTGAAGCCCATCCCTTCGGAAGAGCCCCTCCTTTCCCCAAAATGTTCCCCAGTTCCTAACAAATCCAAAACCCTCATCTCTGCACCATTGTCTCATCCACGCATTGAGACTCCGGAGCTCTGCCTGCCTTTTGGGTGCTGCGCGTGGAACAGGAAGTATTTCAGAGAATGCTGCCCTGGAAGTTCTGGATTTCAACTTCCTACCTAAAGACCTAAATTTAGCCTCCAGAACCTCCCTACCACATTTTCCTATGTCATTGGTACCGACATGTACCAAGACAGCAGACTCCTCCCCAGCACTATCTAAGACCTTATCTAGGTGGCGTGTGAGGTCCGCTACCTTCGCACCAGGCAGGCATGTTACCAGGCGATCCTCACGTCCACCTGCCACCCAGCTATCTACATGCCTAATGATCGAATCACCAACTATAACGGCTGTCCTAACCCTTCCCTCATGGGCACATGGCCCTGGAGAAACTTCCTCGGTGCGAGAGGGTTTTACATCACCTGGAGGACAGGTCCTAGTTACAGGATCACTTCCTGCCACACCAGGGTGATGCTCTCCTGTCACGTGACCTCTCTCCTCCATGGCAACAGGGATGCTGCCAGACTGGAGGTGGGACTTCAGGACTATATCCCTGTAGGTCTCGTCAATGTACCTCTCTGTCTGTCTTATGCTTTCCAAGTCTGCTACTTTAGCCTCTAGAGAATGGACTTTTTCCCTGAGAGCAAAGAGCTCCTTGCACCTAGTGCACACGTAAGACCTCTCACCAACTGGGAGAAAATCATACATGTGACACTCAATGCAAAAGACTGGAAAGCCCCCATCCCGCTGCTGGACTGCTGTCTGCATCTTAGTTTTAAGTTTGTGTTTAGATCTAAGTTCTTTACTTACTAAGGGTTGCTGTGGATATTTATACTAATAAAACTGTACCTAATACGTGTAATATACCTTGTTCACCTGAAGCTTAACTAATCTCAGGTCCTTAGTGTATGACTGATTTGGGTAATGAGCTTCACCTGAGAGCACCTCCTGTCTTGTAAGATGTGTAAGTACCTATAAAGCTACGATTATCCCAGGGGAGGGAGGGAAATAACACTTATTAAAAGAGGGCTGCTACACAGTACCCTGTCTTGTGCTGCTGAGGTAAGCTATATTCTGATTTGATTTAAATTATAGCTCTTAGCTGCTGCTAGGCTCTAACTTCTTATGAAATTTAAACTACAAGCTCTCTGCTGGGTTCCAAATGTAACCAGAAAGCTCTCTTCTGTGTTTTAAATTTAAACTAAAAGTACTTTGCTGTTTCTAGGCCCTGAGTGACTATTAAATTTAAACTACAAGCTGTCTGCTGGGTATGAAATGTAACCAGAAAGTTCTGCTCTGTGTTTTAAAACGAAAAGTACTTTTCTGATGCTAGGCCCTGAGTGACTATTAAATTTAAACTACAAGCTCTCTGCTGGGTATGAAATGTAACCAGAAAGTTCTCCTCTGTGTTTTAAATTTAAACTTAAACTGCTGCTACTAGGCCCTGACTGATTTAACAAAAATAGTGGGTTCACAGATTAATTAGCTTTAATACAAAGAATTCCTTTTAGAAAATTACCAGAAGTATATACTCACAGTTGCAGATCTCTCTCCAGAAGTAACAGTCCCTTTTTCTAGTCCTTCAAGATGGCCGTTAGCACATAATTGAGCACCTTAACATACAGTGTGATTAATGGGGTGCACATATTAATGCTGCACTAGCGGCCATGTGATCTCTACACCCACACGCCTCCCTAACGCACAATAACAGCGTCTTTTAGGGTGTGGTAACTGGCGCATGTGTGGAAAATCCTTTCGATAATTTTCAGTTCCTTTGGTAGTTCACTATTAATATTTAGAGGTTTCATATAGACCAACAGCTGCTTCATGCTAAACAATGATGGATCTATTCTCTTGATTCAGTTGCTTTGTGCAGTTTAAATGTATGGGTTGAATGGGGGGAGGGGAGAATGAAAGGAGGACTGTATTCTGTTTGGGTGGAGGTAATGTGTATTGTCAGAGCAGTTTATGGTTATGGTTTATGGTTTATTAAACGCTGAATTACCACCCTTCACACCAGCAGAGCAGTGAGAACTGATTAGATTTCTGGGATTTACACTATGAGGAGCTCATGTGCTTTTTAAATGATGTCAGGTAAGAGGGATTGGGGATGATTACTAAAGGTGCGTTACTTGGGAAAGTTAGCGACGCAGTGGCAGCTAAAGAAGTGGAAATGCAGATATCACAGGTTAATTTCTGCAATAGCTGCATTTCATGCAAAAGAGGAGGGGGAAGCGGGATTGGGGTAAGGAAAAGGCATGGCGATTGAGGCAGCCACCACGTGAACAATGTTCGCACGATGGCTTCCAAGATCATGGCTGCAGATGATGCCACCTCAAGAGGTGGTGTTACCTGCAGCCAGGTCATAGGTGCAGCTTCGCAGCTGCTGCTGATCAGCAATGCCTGCAAAGCTGCGCCAGTGAAATCTCCCTCCAGCCCCCCAACTAGTAGACAGCTGCCGGTGCCTCAGATTTTCCTATTTGGCGCGCTGGCACCAGTATTGATTCTCCTCCATCCCTCTTCAGTGCCCCAGCCCCCCAAGACAGCAGCCAGCCCGTAGTGCTGCCATCCAGGATGGGCCTCAGGGCACCCCCCCCCTTTGCTCCTCCACTATTGCAAAAAAAAAAAAAAAAAGCCTGGTTAGCCAGTTGGCATACAGACTAACCCCTCCCCCACCACTTCTATCATTTCAAAAAAATGTTTGGTTAGCCAGTCGGTATAACCATTAATGCCCTCCTCCCACCCTTCCAACACTTACCTTGAAAATCTTTGGTGGCCTAGTGTCATAGGGGCAGGAGAACTCCTCCCTGCTCCTGCCCCCATTGCCATCACTATCTAAAATGGTATCAGTCTCGTGGTATTGCCCCACGGTTATCTTATCTGTTTTTGAGTATTGATCGCTATATGTTTTTGGCTTAGAATGCAGATAATACTATGTGTGCATAATAAAATTTAGTGTATTACCTGGCAAATGATATTTTATTGTTCATGTAAAGTTTATAATGAAGTGCATGTTACAAAGGTTTTATTGCCAGCTTTAGTGCCCAGGCCCCTGAATGTGGCTCATGGAACCACCACACATGCACTGCTCCAACACTGTACTTATTTCTTTAAAAACTGCTGAGTCCTCATAATAGTTTTTGATAATAAGACAATGATTCACAGAGCTAAACGTTTATACGTCAAATACCACACTACTCAAACGTGATTGCTGTGAGACACTGAGCACTGCCATGTTAGCAACTTCATCTGTGTTCTCAAAGCAGATAGATATATTGGGTAACGAAGGACAATTAAAGGTCTACATTGACTCATTTTTTAAAAATGTACTGCAGCCAAGTACATATTGATGTGTTAGAAGCTTCCGACCTGTACACGGGTAAAACCTGAAAGACAGAAGGGTGGCAAAGATGTGCAAGTGTATTCTAAAATGGAGGGGGGGGGGGTGCATAGGCATTGGTCTTCTTAGCATGGTGTGACCAGAAGTAGCCTGCCAGGCCTTTCTTCCATGCAATAAGTCTACAGCATCTGATATTCCAAGGTGGTCTTCCAGATCCAACCTTGCTTAGTTCCTGAGATCAGCCAAGATCAGGGCAGCAAAGCCATAGGTGCACGTGCTAAATGCACATGGAAAATGCAGGGATGTCAATAGGATGGGTAAACGTAAAGGCCTGCATTTTGGGACACTGCACATGTATCCCATACATGTACGTTCTATTTGGCAGCAAAATTCACATACCCAACTGCACTTCACTTGTACATGGCACATCTTCCCCTGCAGAACCATGTTGATATGTTTCTAATCTTCACATACTCTTATGCCTGATAATATACCTTCTTTGAAGAGCACCAAAATTGCAGACAGGAGGGAGCTACAATACAATCTTAGTACCATGAATAACACTGAGAGGCCAAAAGGGGACATGTATAGTGGGTTGCAATACAGCCTTTCACTGTATTGTCCTAGAAGGTGTGCGCACATGCAGCAAGATTGATCTACACAGCCATTGTGTGGCAGGATTCTGTTAGAAGAGCATATCCGTCTACCAGAAAGGTCGTGTAAATGGTCAAATAAATGCACTTGGTGGAATGGTGGCCAATATGAAGGGATGTCAGAAAACAGCACATCTGCCATTGGCTTCCACTGGCCACATGTATAGGCCCCACATTACTAAGGCTTTTGATGATGGGTGGCCACACCACCACTGGGCTCACCATGCACCACCTCCCAAGACATGCATGTACTAGAGGAGTGAAGGCACTGGGAGCTGTGTCCACTTTCTCCATTGCAGATGTAGAGCAAGTGGAGGATGATTCATACAACTACCATATTGCCCAGGGCTACAGCACTAATTGTTCAAAGTTTCTGTGGGTGCGAGTGTTAAGTACCCTCAGAAATGTTTTTCCAATATTTATTGGCCCAGCTACACTACAGAGTACATACCAATATGCAGATGGAACTCCTCAAAATGCTCCTACAAGCAATAGTAGTGCTGAACTACAGCTAATTATTCCCCTACACAAAGTGTGTAGACCACATCCAACATTTTGGGTACCTCAGACAAACAGATTCCAAGTTACCACAATATAGTGTGTTAGCGAGGCCACTGGGAGCTCATTTGCCATGTTTAGCTGTTTGTAACCCACCTGCTTGCACCATAGCATTAACCATAGCCTAATGGTTTTGCAGAGGCGAAGAACCACCCACAGGAGAGGAACCCAGGCCCAGCAGAGGAGTATTCTGTTACCATAGAGAGGACTGGCAGCAGCAATAAGCCCTCATCAGAGGCAGTGACAACAGAGGGGGGGGGGGCACCACTGATGAAGGGAGAGAAGAGCATCAGTACCCCCCCCCCCCCACCACAGCCAGGGAGAAGGCTGCAGGGGCATCAGGCAGGCAGGAGCTCCCTAGACTAGCAATGCATGCCCATGGACTCCATGAGAGGGTGGAAGGGAGCAGGCAGCAGCGGAGGCCTCCCTCACTGAGGAGGAGCAGAGGGGAGGAGTGTGGTAAGTGGGAGGGCGACTGAGAGATGGGGAAGGGGAAGGTGCTGAGTGGGAGGGGGAGGGAGGAAGGGAAGGGAGTAGGCAGGTGGACAGGTAGGCAGGCTGGGGATCTGGTCACCCAGCCTGCCTTCTTGCTAGACCAGATGGATCCCCAAGAGATGCCCATGGAATCCGAGGACCCCAAAGTCCTGCTGCATCTGATGTGCTTGTGACAGGAGGTGTAGCAGGGCTTCACCTCATCTCTGATTCCATGGATTTCATAGTAACCAATCTGGAGAGCACGTGCAATGCCAGTGGTCATGCATCTGCTGCTGGCATGTATTTCTGTTCCAGCCACTCCAGAGAGGGAGGCAGAGGGGGAATTAAGCCATTTTACTTTGTTAGTGGAAAGCAAGTTTGATTTGTTAAATGGACTTCTTTAATGTAACCTTTATTAAAAATGATGGTGGCCCTGCTAACACTTTCCTATTAAAGATTCTATTTAGTGGTTATTTCTGGTTTCTAAAGGTTTGTGATTCCTATACTTTCATATTATAGCTACCCAGCTGCCTACCCTTGTGTCTTGGGGCCACAGCTAGCAGTTATGTACCCTTTATGGCAGCTCCTCCAAATGAATTTGTATTCCATCAGTGAATCTGGATTTGAATTGTGGGTCAAAAGGGTTTATTGCATGATATTTGTTCTATGTATCGGCAGGAATAACATGCATGTCTCCAGGAAAGGCCGGAAACATGCATGGCACTTTCTGGAATATGGTATACATGTCTCTGGGGCTGGCCATACCCCTGTTCCATGCTCTTGGGGATGCGTGCATACATTTCCATGCAAGCGAGATAAACGTACATGGGCACCATGTACTGGAATATCTTTGTCAATGTTTTTGCCACATAAACATCCCCGGCGCATGTCCAAACGTTTACTCGGTTTCTGGAATGACTCTGATAGCAAACTGGAGACTAGGGTACGGTAATATACACATATGTAGTGGACAACAGAGTGAGGAGCATCAGGATCCAATAGCAGCTTCAAAGAAGTTGTTGACTCAATACCCTCTTTAACATATAGAGGCACCCCTCCACCAATGTGACTATCATTGCAATATAGTTTGTAGTCTGGTATCACAGTGTCCCATTGGTTATTCTCCTTCCACCAGGTCTCTGAGATATCAAACCTTTCATTCATTGTATATATTCTAACCCTCCCATCTTATTTTTTAGACTTCTAGAATTTGCATACAGGCATTTCAAAGTTTGTTTTTGTTCATTTTAGTAGTCTGGCTATCTGATGACAGGGCTAATTTGGAATCTTTCAACTCTGTCTGATTTTTACTTAAAGACACCTGGGTTACTTTATCTTTATTGGAACCTCTCTATCGGGATATCCTGACTTCCCTGCTTTGCTAGTATAAGAACATAAGAAATGCCATGATGTGTCAGACCAAGGTCCATTAAGGCCAGCATCATGTTTCCAACAGTGGCCAATCCAGGTCACAAGTACCTGTCAGGCTCCCAAAAAGGCACACAGGTTCCACAATGCTCATCCTGGAGTAAGCAGTAGATTTCCTGGGTCTTCTTTAATAATGGTTTATGGATCTTTCCTTCAGGAACTTGTCCAAACCTTTTTTAAATCCTGCTATACTAACAGCTTTTACTATATCCTCCGATAACAAATTCCAGAGTTTGATTATGCGTTGAGTATAAAAATATTTTTTCTTATTAGTCTTAAATGGGTTACATTGTAGCTTCATTGCATGTCCTCTATAGAGTCTTTCTACTTTTTGATGGCATAAATAACCAATCTACATTTACCCATTTTACTCCATTCATTAATTTATAGACCTCTATCATATTCCCCCTCAGTCATCTCTTTTCCATGTTGAAGATCCGTAGCCTTTTAGGCCTCTCCTCATAGAGGTATCCTTCCATCCCCGTTACCATTTTTGTTGCTCTTCTCTATACCTTTTCTAATTCTGCTGTATCCCTTTTAAGATATGGTGACTAGAATTGCACACAATTTTCAAGGTGCAGTTGCACCATGGAGCAATAAAGAGGCATTATATAATCCTTGGTTTTATTCTCCATTCCTGGGCAGAGGGTTTCAACATATTATTCACGATGACACCTAAATATTTTTTCTGGTTGGTGGTTTTTAAGGCTATACCTTGCATCGTTTAACCAAAGTTTGTGTTGTTCTTTCCTAGGTGCATAACTTTAAATTTCATCTGCCATTTGGACATCCAGTCTTTCAAATTATCAAGGACATCTTGGAATTTTTCACAATCCTCCTGTGTTTTAAAAACTTTGAATAATTTGGTGTCATCTGCAAATTTGATCACCTCACTCGTTATTCCCATTTCCAGGTCATTTATGAATATGTTAAAAAGCGGCGGACCCAGCACAGATCCCTGGGGTATTCCACTACTCACTTTCTCCGTTGAGGAAATTGCCCATTTAGACTTACTCTCTGCTTTCTATCTTTTAACAGTTCCTGATTCACAATATTACACTGCCTCCAATCCCATGACTTTTTAATTTTGTCAAGAGACTCTCATAAGGGACCTTGTCAAAGGCTTTCTGAAAATCCAGATACACTATGGGGATCATTCTGCATGAATCTGAAATGAAGAAAATCAGAGAGGGAGCAGGATTTGAGCCAAATGTTCTCAGCTAAGCATGCACTGGTGCGTAGATAGCTGGCATTTATGATGCATTTGGAACAAAGCCCTTGCGATGTTTGCACTTCTGGCCTCTCATTTCAAATGCAGCTATGTCAGCAATCAAAGAAGTCTTATCTATTGGGATAGCACAAGAACTAAGAAAAGCTGGAGGTGGTCTAGAATGGAACAGAAAGTACGCAACTCGATCTATTGCATGTCAGCATACTGAAATGGACCGGCATCGAGCACTTTAAATCTGATGATCACATACTATACAGTAGTATTCTGAAACTGAAAGACAAAGAAGAAATGGTGTTACATTTATAACTGTGACCCTTGCCAGGGGACATATCCCTTTTAGCAGTGTGCTGCGCAGTAAGAAAAATCTGGGAGCATAATTTCCAGAAGTCAGACCAAACAGCACAGTCTGACCTTTGGGTTTGGAAAGATTTCTTGGGGTGACCTATTACATTCAAACAGCATGCTCTCTACTTTCTTCACTGAATAATCTCAGTCCGGTCCAGAAATTGGTTCTGACCCCATAGAATTTACTCATGGAACTTAAAGTCATTCACAAATCTTCAGTATTAACAATAATCGTTTATTTACAGGTAGCAACAGAAGATGTAACAAGTCACTTACAGCCTCCTGAATCTGAAATGCAGTCAAAATCCCTTGGCTCTGAGGGAGCAAAGTCTAACCTCCTCTCTTGGTTCTTTACATCAGAGATTAGCTCAAGAGGGTCCTTCTAGCTCAGAAAGAACTGCAGACATGGTTGCCTTTCAGCAGTTACAGCTGTCTGGTGGCCCAGAATCCCAAAGTCTTTATGTCTCCTTGTAGTACTACTCCTTCTCTATGGATGCAGCATATGGTGATTCTGTCTGCTGAACTCTTGAGGAGCCTTTGCATAAGTAACCTTGAATACCTGTACTTGAGCACAGGGTCAGGTCATCACATCTCCTTCTAGGTGCTCAGGTGAATGCTAGAGACACCATACTTAGAAACATTGGCTGTGCAGCCAAAGACCTCTCCCTTTTAGAGCAGACTCTTCTCCATCTCTGTTGTGCAGTGGCAGTGAAAGCAAAGAGCCATATTTGAATCAGCACCTGGATTTTCTATCCCTTGCATTTCCCTCCAAAATTACTCTCTTCCTCTTTGCTCCATATGTATATCAGGGACCCTCCTAGCATTACCTCACTGAAATCTGCTAGATGAGTCATAGGCTACAAAATTCCCTCCTGTTCTAAAAACAACGGATTACATAAAGGTTAGATAGAACTTCTCTAGTAGAGCTACTAGAGATCCTAGTAAAATAAAAATAGAGGACCTTAATGGTCTTTGCATAATTAGGATAAAGCTTGCAAGAACTGTAATGAAATACAATGCATTCAGCGAATACTTAATTTATATTTGTCCAAAAGGAATGTCCATCAATACAACTATTATTCGGGTATGTACTGTATATGCCAACAATAGATGCAGAAGAGCACAAGGTTGATCAGCTGAAATCAACAAAACATGAAAACAAGATATACCGATAGTTGTGGGTGAATGGAACACAAAAGCTGGTAACAAAGAAGCGGGAAGAGTGGTTGGAAAATATGGGCTGGGCAACAGAAATGAAGCCGGAGAACGGCTGATAGTATTCTGCAAAACCAACAATCTATTAATCTCAAACGCCTTCTTCCAGCAACACACACAGTGACTGTACACATGAATTTTGCCCAATGGATTGTAAAAATCAAACTGACTATATCTTTGGAAATCAATAATGGAAAAACTCAATTAACATGAACAAAGACAAAACCTGGAGCCGACCGTGGTACAGATCACCAACTACTAGTATGCAAGCTCAAGCTAAAACTGAAAAAGAGCAAGTCATTCATGAATGTAGCAAAATATGATCTTGAAATTGAAACACAGTCTGCAAAATTGATTTGTCGCTTTGGATACAAATGACAGTGTACCAGAAGAGCTATGGAATAACATCAAGAAAATTGTGCTCGAAGAAAGTGGAAAGTCTATGGAAAAGATAAAAAAAAAAAAAAAACAACCAAAATGGATGACCAAAGAAACTCTGAAAATTGCTAGAACTTAACAGAGATTTTCAACATACACCAAGATAAGATAAAGTATGACAATGATGCATGCAAACCACTTTGATTGAAGGATAAGATGGTATATAAAATTGGTTAAAAAATGCAAGAAAATAGAATGAGAAAATATTAGAGAAAGAACAAGATTGGCTTTCCTAAAGCTACAAATTCCAGCCTCAAATTGGAATGCTAAAAGATGCTCAAGGAACCAAGTTGAATGAAGCTGAGAAGATCGAGGAAAGGTGGAAAGAATACACTGAGTCATAATACCATAAAGATCAAGAGGATCAACAGTCATTTCAGATTATACCTTACAACCGGGAACCATTGGTGATGAAAGAAGAAGTCAAAGTAACACTGAAAGCATTATCAAAGAACAAAGCACCAGGCAGTGATGGCATTCCAATTGAAATAGTGCAACAATCAGATACAGCTGTTATAAACTTACAAAACTCTGCCAGGAAATTCAGAAGATGACAAGTGGCTGAATGACAGGAAAAGCTCTGTGGGAGAATATTCAGCAGCAGTGGCTACCATTTGTAAAGCGGCTAGCCATTACCACTGAAATCTAACCCTGGATTTTCAATGCCAGGGCCATGTCTCCTCAAATTTCCCTCATTCCATAGCATTAGTGTAACCTGAGGGTTAAAATAAAATAATTTTTAGAAACATAGAAACATGATGGCAGAAAAAGACCACATGGCCTATCTAGTCTGCCCTTCCATATCAACCACTACAATAGTCTCCATTTTCCCTTTAGAGATCCTCTGTGTTTGTCCCATGCTTTTTTAAATTCAGATACTGTCGTCATCTCTACCACCTCCACTTGGAGACTATTCCAAGCATTTACCACTCTTTCCGTAAAGAAATATTTCCGCATATTTCTCATGAGTCTATCCCCTTTCACCCCCATCCTATGTCCCCTCGTAGCAGAGCTTGCTTTCAAATGAACGAGTCTCTCTCTTCCTGTGCATTTATGCCACGGAGGTATTTAAATGTCTCAATCATATCACAACTATCCTGCATTTCCTCTAATGTACACATATTAAGATCCTTAAGTCTGTCCTCATATGCTTTATAATGAAGACCACTGACCATTTTAGTAGCCACCCTCCAGCCTGTTTGTATCCTTTTGAAAGTGCGATCTCCAGAATTGCACACAATACTCCAAATGAGGTCACACAAAAGACTTATGCAGAGGCACTATCACCGCCTTTCTTCTGCTGGCCATTCCTCTCCATATGCACCCAAGTATCCTAGTGTTTACCGTCACCTTTTCTACCTGTTTAGCTACTTTAAGATCATCAGACACAATCATGCCTAGGTCCCGTTCTTCTTTTGTGGACAGACGTACTTCATCCCCTATACTACATCGCTCCCTTGGATTGCTGCAGTCCAAATGCATGACCTTGCATTTTTTTACATTAAATCTCAGCTGCCAAATTCTAGACCAGGGGTCTTCAAACCTGTCCTGGAGGGCTGCAATCCAGCCAGGGTTTTGGGAAATCCCTTATGAATATGCATGAGATACATTTGCATGCACTGCCTCCATTGTATTCAAATGTATCTTATTTATTTTTATATTTATTTAACATTTCTTATATACTTCCTTTCATGCTATCAAGGCAGCTTACAGTGAACAAACTGAAATTACATTGAACAGGACATTATAACTTGTGGGACTAGAAACCCCAGTCCTTCCAGCCCAGAGTTACTGTTCCCTAGTGGGATTTGAACTCTCAACCTTTTGCCCTAAAGTACCTTGCCCCAACCACTAGGCCACTCCTTTAGGGATAGTCCAAAATCTTGGCTGGATTGTGGCCCTCCAGGACAGGTTTGGAGACCCCTGTTCTAGAGCATTCTTCAAACTTAGTTAGATCCCTCCTCATGTTATCTACACCTTCCTGGGTGTCTACACTATTGCAAATTTTGGTATCATCCACAAAAAGGCAAACCTTACCCAACAGCCCTTCTCCAATATCACTAACAAAGATGTTAAAAAGAGTCGGACCAAGGACTGATCCATGGGGCACACCACTGGTAACCTCCCTCTCTTCAAGAGTGAGCTCCGTTTACCTGTACTCTTTGTCACCTCCCACTCAACCCGTTTCCAACCCAAGCAGTAAATTTAGGGTCCATCCCTAGGGTGCTCAGTTTGTTTATAAGTCGCCTGTGCGGAACGGTGTCAAAGACTTTACTAAAATCTAAATACACCACATCTAGGGCTCTCCCTTCTGTCCAGCTCCCTGGTCACCAAGTTAAAGAAATCAATCAGATTTGTCTGACAAGACCTGCCTCTGGTGAATCCATGCTGTCTCAGATCCAGTAATTGGTTGGACTCCAGAAACCTCACTATTTTCTCTTTCATCAGCGCTTCCAATAATTTACTCACCACCGAGGTTAATCCAACCTGCCTGTAGTTTTCAACTACATCCTTACTTCCGCTTTTGTGTAAAGGGAGCACATGTGCCTCTCTCCAGTCCTCTGGCACCACTCCCGACTCCAATGAGGCATTGAAAAGGTCAGTCAGTGGAGCTGCTAGAACGTCCCCAAGTTCCCTCAGTATTTTTGGGTGAATCCCATCTGGTCCCATCGCTTTGTCTATTTTAAATTTAGCTAGCTTTTCATGAACACAGTCTTCTGAAAATTGTTCAAGATGCCCTTCACGTTTGTTCCTGCTTGTAGGTGTTTTCTGAGGTCCTGCTCCTGGTTCTTCATCTGTGAACACGGAGCATAAATATTTGTTAAGCAATTCCGCTTTATCCCTATCAGCTTCTACATATTCCTCCCCTTCACCCTTGAGTCTGAAAATACTACGTTTGCCCTTCCTCTTCTCACTAACATATTTGAAAAATGTCTTTATTCCCCTATTTTTTTTATTATGATTTTAGTCATTTACAACAACCAAAGCAGTAAAAGGAAAAACAGTGTACACTCACATTCAGAAAGTTAACAAAAACCAACAAAGCCAATAAATGGGACAATAGAAAAAGTGATTAGCAAGGGACATAGTAACATAGTAACATAGTAACATAGTAAGTGACGGCAGATAAAGACCAGCATGGTCCATCCAGTCTGCCCAGCAAGAGTAGGTGCACCTGTCGCTCTGTGCAGGCCACCCCTCCCCATGTTTTTGTTTCTGTTTAGGGGTGAACCCACCACGGGCACAAGGAGGAGCTACCTCCCGCAGAGAGTCCCAACAAACACAAGGAGCAGGAGATGTTCGAAGAGAAGGGTCTTTATTGTGCACAGGAAACCCCAACGCGTTTCGGCAATGCCTTCCTCAGGGGGAGAAACACTGACAAATACAATCAAAGTATGTTCATTAAAAACAAAAAAGAAAACTTAAAACACAATTAAAAACATATATTAAAATATGAAAGCACCGGCAGGATATGAAACATAGGATAATATAGTAATACATAAAAACATAGAATTATATATTAATACAATAACAAATTGCAATAAAAAAACAATAAAAGATACAATAAAAAATACAATAAAAAATACAAAATACAAAATAAAAAATACAATAAAAAAGCACAAGAACACAGCAGGGCTGAGGAACCAGAAGAATATATATAGAACAATGTATAAAGGAAAAAAGAGCATAACACAGAGAAGATGTGAAAGCATACTATATATGGGGCCGCGGCTCCGATAACGATCGCGAACCTCTACCGCAGCTTTGTAAACAAGCCCCTAAGTCTGGTCGGCAGATGGACACCTCAGTACCCCTCAGAAGAGAATCACCAACCAGCACTACCCTTCGCTTCCTTGTGGTCACTGATTCTGCAACTTTGGGGTGCTCAAGCTCTTGCTCTTTCCTTTCCAGGGATGCTTTCACCTCCTCCACTTCCAGGGCTGCATAATGGTTCTTCAATACAAGGGCTGGAGGAGTTGGATTGGTAATTCTGCAGGCCCTGGTGACTTGTGTCCAACTTTAGTCATTCTGCAGGCTCCCATCATCTACTCTGCTTCTCACTGTCTTGAATGTTCCTCAGCCTCGCCACCTCTTTTCTGAGATCCTCCACATTTCCTGAGAGCTTCAGCATGCAGGTATCCTGCACATGGAGCTGGTCCTTCAACTGGTACTGGGATCTCTGGACAGAGGCAGAAGCTGCAATGGGGGCAACAGCTTTGGCGATACAATTTTTCCCAGCCATTGTTCAGTTTGTGGAGTTTACAGTAGGTGTCTGTTGAAGCAAAAGAGAGAGAGACCTATCGAAATATCAGCCTGTTTCCCAGCTGTCCTTACAGGAAAAAAGGAGTTAACCTCTTTTAAGTGTGCTGATTCCAAGTCCCTGTATGTAGCTAATTGGGAGAGGTGCCCTATAAAGCAAGACAGCTCATATGGGGGGGGGGGGGGGAGGTAAGGAGGAAACTACCATCTGATGAGGTGTCAGTACCTTCAAAGAGCTGAGAAAGATACTAAAAGTAGTGTTTTAAACCTATACCACTAAAGACTATATTTCCCCCTTTGAACTAAAGCACCAAAAAAATATAAAATTTGTTTTAAAAATGTACCAAAACCCTTTAAGAGCTCTCAGGAAGAACTAGTAATTTAAAAGCTAGTAATTTAAGTCATACACTGGCTAGGCTGGGGAAGTGCTGTCCAGAGCTATCTGTGACAGATAGAAATGTTTCTTTCACCTCTGGGAAAGTTTTGCAGTCCCCAGAGCTGTGTGTTTATGTGGGGGAGGTGCAGGGATCTCTGTGGGAATCTCTTGAGTGAGCAGCCTTTCTGGAGGGAAAGTGCAGAGACTAAGACAGGGAATTGAAACTAAAAGCAGCAGTTGGGGCTTGCTCATGGAAAATATAGATGTCTGAGAGATTTCCGAGTGAAAAGAGGGCTGAAAGGAGTATTTTTGAAGGGTGCTGAGTAAAGAAAAGTGTTGAACTGGTGATTGGTTACTGTGGAAATGTAGGTTAATTCTCTGGAAACTGAATTTGGTGACCATTTGGAACTTTGGGTGAGTGGTTCTGAGAGAAATAGTGACTGACAGGTTGAGTCTTTATGAGTAAAGAATATTTCTTAAAGGAAATTAATTTCTCCTTAAAAGCCTATCTAAGGTCTGGAAAAGCCTTTTATACTGAGAGCTGGAACTGTAATTCTGAATTCGACCTTAAGCTCTTGAAGGTGGATGAAAGGATTGATTTGATTTAAGAAATATCCTCTTGAACTAGACGAAAAAAACTCTGAATTTCCAGAGGTGGGTAATTTCTGGCCAAAGTGACTGACAAATACCCTTAGGAAAGAAAGGGAGGTTCAAATCTAAGCTGTGACTGAACTGTTTGCATGCAACAGAAGCAGAACACAGAGCTCAGACATTCTGCTGGGCACTGTGCTTAGTTAGATGAGACTGACCCTTAATGGGCCTGAGAAGACAGTCTCATTCCTAGATTGAAGGAATAAAGCAGTCCCTAGCTGGCTGTTAAGGGAAGTGTGTTTGGGAGATTGTTGCATGTGAGAGTGGTTGGGTTGCGGTCCAGAGAGTGGAGGTGTGGAGTGGATGAATTCAAAGAAACAACGGAAGACAGAGTGAATCAATTATATAATAATTATCCTTTTATTTAATTAGATTGGGAAAGTATTATAGTTGCTGAAAAAAACCCACAATATTCTTTCTTAAAAAGAAAGGTACTGGATAGACAGAGTTTTCCTTTGTTGATTTTACCTTCAAGTAACCTTCCTTGACTTGCTGCCCACTGCTGGCATTGATCTTCCTCTCCACTACCCGACTAGAACTTGCTACCCATTGTCTGCATAGAACTGCTACCCAGTGTCGCTTTGAACTGCTACCCAGTGTTTGCAGAGAACTGCCACCCATTGCCTGTATAGAACTGTTACCCATTGCCTGCATAGAACTGCTGCCCAGTGTTTGCATAGAACTGCCACCCATTGCCTGTATAGAACTGTTACCCATTGCCTGTATAGAACTGTTACCCATTGCCTGCACAGAACTGCTACCCAATGATTGCATAGAACTGCTACCCAGTGTTGCTTTGAACTGCTACCCAGTGTTTGCATAGAACTGCCACCCATTGCCTGTATAGAACTGTTACCCATTGCCTGCATAGAACTGCTGCCCAGTGTTTGCATAGAACTGCCACCCATTGCCTGTATAGAACTGTTACCCATTGCCTGCACAGAACTGCTACCCAATGATTGCATAGAACTGCTACCCAGTGTTGCTTTGAACTGCTACCCAGTGTTTGCATAGAACTGCTACCCAGTGTTTGCATAGAACTATTACCCATTGCCTGCATAGAACTGCTGCCCAGTGTTGCTTGAACTGCTACCAAGTGTTTGCACAGAACTACCACCCATTGCCTGCATAGAACTGTTACCCATTGCCTGCATAGAACTGCCACCCATTGCCTGCATAGAACTGTTACCCATTGCCTGCATAGAACTGCCACCCATTGCCTGCATAGAACTGTTACCCATTGCCTGCACAGAACTGCTACCCAATGTTGCTTTGAACTGCTACCCACTGCCTGCGTAATACTGTTTCCCAGTGTTTGCATAGAACTGCTACCCTGTGTTTGCACAGAACTTGTTGCCTATTACCATGGCCCCACATCACATTGTCCTCCTCATCCTCCCCAACTGCCTCCCCTCCTACCAGCACCCCCTCCTCTTCCCCTTACCCCCCTATCCTCCTCACTTTGCCCTCCATTCTCTCCTCTCACCTAGCATCTGCTCTTGAGCTTCAGCACACCATCCCCCGCATTCAACCAACCCTCTCTCTCTCTAAGGCAACCCCACCCTCGCTTCCGCCGTACTATCTCCGCCTTACCATGCTCTCTACTACTCCTTCTCCTTCTCTCATCAGGCAACACCAAGCCCAACCCTGGCCCCCCTCGTTTTCTTTCTCACACTAAAAAGAGTTCCTCACGTACCTTATCTAATCTCATCCACATCCCGCTCCTCCCCCCTCCACCCTCCCTCACTCATCCTCCAATTTCTCATACAGAGATATCAACCCCAACCTTATCTCTAATAAGAAATCCCCACATAACCTAACTGATACCAGCAATATCACCCCTCTCTCATCCCCCATTTCCCTTCTCTCAAGTCCCTCTTGCAGGGCACACACATCCAAACATATCCAACCACATCCTGTTCCCTCTAAATCTCTCCACTTCTCTAGGAATAAAGCCTCACATTACTCTGATAAGAAATCCTCACGTAACTTATCTAACCTTATCCACATCCCTCTCCTTCCTCCCTCCGCTCTCCCGTTCTCATGTGCCCTATCGAATGCATGCTCAGTTACTAACAAACTTCATTTTACCCATGATCTCTTTATCTCTAATGCCCTACACCTTCTCGCCCTGACTGAGACCTGGATCCCCCCAGATGGCACCATGTCCATTGCTTCTCTCTGCTATGGGGGTTACCAGTTCTCCCATACACCTCGATCTACTGGTCGTGGTGGTGGTGTTGGTCTCCACTTTCTCCCTCCTGCCAATTCCAACCTCTCCTGCTATCTCAGTCACCCTCCCCCCTCTCCTTTGAAGTCCACTCCATTCGCCTCCTCCTACCACTTCCTCTCTGTGTTGCTGTTATTTATCGCCCACCCAACAAACCCCAATCAACCTTCCTCACCGACTTTGACTCCTGGATCTCCGCCTTTCTGGATCCCTCTTCCCCCACTCTTATTCTTGGTGACTTCAACATTCACGTCGACAACCCCTCCGACCTCCACACCTCAAAATTCCTTGCCCTTATCTCCTCCTACGACCTCCAACTCTGCTCCACCGCCCCCAGCCACATACACGGCCACTGCCTCGACCTAATACTCTTCTCCAATTCCGCTCCCTCAAACTTCCGCAACTCAATCCTTACCTCATCTGACCATCACCTTTTAACCTTTACTCTTCAGCTTCCGCCATCTCAACCTCATCCTGTCTCATCCGACCTATTTAGAAACCTCCATAATATTGATCCCCTGACTCTCTCTTCCACCATTTCTCCATCTCTCTCCTCCATTATATCCTCCAAGTCCGTCGATGAGGCACTGTCTTCCTACAATGCTATACTCTCCTCAGCCCTTGACACTCTTGCCCCACCCACCCCACGTCCAGTCAAACGATCTACTCTCCAGCCCTGGCTTTCGCCCACAAACCATTATTTATGCACCTGCGCACATTCTGCCAAGCGTGCTTGGAGTAAATCCCGCACCCCGGAGGACCTTCTACATTTCAAATTCATACTTGGCTCCTTCCAGTCAGCCATAGCACTTGCCAAACAAGACTATTACATCCACCTGACCAACTCCCTGGCTTCTGATCCTCATCGTCTCTTTAACACCCTCAATTCTCTTCTCAAAGTCCCCCCGCCCCCGGTCCCACCCTCCCTTTCTGCCCAATCCCTAGCCGACTATTTCCACGACAAGATCCACAAGATTACCCTCCAATTCCCCACCCCCTCATCTACCTCCCCCCTGTCCCAATTCTCTCCCCCATCCGTACTTCCTCTGCCACCCTCTCCTCCTTCCATCCAATCTCTGAAGAAGAAACCGCACTCCTTCTTACCTCCTTCAAACCCACCACATGTTCATCTGGCCCTATTCCCACCCATCTCCTCCACCCCATCTCCTTCACCATTGTACCCACCATCTCTCATATCGTCAAACTTTCACTCTCTACTGCAACTGTCCCTGTTGACTTCAAACATGCTGTTGTCACACCTCTCCTCAAGAAACCCTCACTTGATCCCACATGCCCTTCTATCGACCCATCTCCCTCCTTCCCTTCATATCCAAACTACTAGAACGTGCAGTCCACCGCCGCTGCCTCGACTTCCTCACCTCCCAGGCAATGTTCCCTCTAATTTTCTGTAGGCTGTGTGCGCATAAAATATCAGCTGTGCAGCTTTTGAAGGAAGGTTAAATTTTTGTGCACCACATAACGATTCTTGGAGTTATATACTTTAAAATTTGTAAACACGTCAGAATACAGTATGTACACCACATTGATTTTAATCAAATTAAATGAAAATAGACGATTACTAAATGAAGCGGAAAATTTCTAATAATTACAATCACAACTTTTAAATTTTAAGACGTCTGTGTTGTTTTCTATCAGAATCAGAACCGTAATTTTTGTGCGCTCTGTTGTAAAGTATGTGCGCTTGCTCGGCGAGGTGTGTGCGCGCGCACACGCGCACAGCTTAGAGGGAACAGTGCTCCCAGGCCCTCCTGGACCCACTACAATCTGGCTTCCGTTCCTTACATTCCACTGAAACAGCTCTCGCAAGAGTCTCCAATGACCTATTCCTGGCTAAATCTAAGGGCCTCTACTCTATCCTCATTCTTCTTGACCTCTCCGCTGCCTTTGACACCGTTGACCACACTCTTCTCACCACCCTCTCCTCCCTTGGCTTCAAGGACCTGGTACTGTCCTGGTTCTCCGCCTACCTCTCCCATCGCTCATTCAGTGTATGCTCTGGCGGCTCCTCCTCCTCCCCTACCCCACTCCATGTAGGTGTACCCCAAGGATCAGTCTTGGGTCTCCTCCTTTTCTCTCTCTACACCCAAGCCCTTGGCGCACTTATCTCCTCCCATGGTTTTCAGTACCATCTTTATAACTATGACTCCCAAATCTATCTCTCTACACCTACTATTTCTCCAGCAAACCCAGTCCAAGATCTCTGCCTGCCTCTCCGACATCACTGCCTGGATGTTTCTTCGCCGATTGAAACTGAACAAGCTCCCTATCAGCATCAGATCAATCAGTGACCTTATGCAATTCAGAAAAGCCCTCAAGCACCATCTATTCCTTATACACTTCTCGCAACTTAACAACACCTCAACTCCTCCCTCCAACAACTCAATCCCTACTACGATTAACCAAATATGCCTCTTATAGAATATGTAACACAGACCATATAGAACTGTACTGCTGCAAGATGTACTTTACTGTTAATAGAACATCATTACGATATCTGTTTAAATGTAAATAGTTTCCCCCAGTTCATATCCATGTTATGTTCCCTGTTATCTGTAAACTTAGGTCAGGTCTTAACTGTCTGAGTAATATATTGTTGAATGTAAAACGCACTGATAACAAAGAGCGCGGTATATAAGAGCTGTTAAATAAATAAATAAATAAACATGGCTAAGACTGAACTCCTTATCTTTCCCCCCAATTCCTCCCCTCCTCTTCCCCCTTTCTCAGTGTATGTGGACGGAGCTACTATCCTTCCTGTTCCCTCGGCCCGCAACCTAGGGGTTATCTTTGACACCTCTCTCTCCTTCTCCACACATATCCACATGCTAAGACCTGCCGGTTCTTCCTCTTCAATATTGGCAAAATCCACCCCTTCCTCTCTAAACACCCCACCAAAACGCTAATCCACTCCTTAATCTCCTCTCGCCTCGATTACTGCAACCTACTCCTTGCTGGTCTCCCCATCAGCCACCTCCTTCCCCTTCAATCTATACAAAATCATGCGGCTCGACTAATCTTCCGCCAGTCTCGTCACGCCCACATTACTCCTCTTCTCAAGTCACTTCACTGGCTCCCTGTCCAGTTCCGCATCCAATTCAAACTTCTCCTACTGACCTATAAATGCCCCTCCATACCTCTCATCTCTGATCTCTCCCTACATCCCTTCTCGGAACCTACGTTCAGCAAGCAAATTACTTCTATCTATGCCGTTCACTCACACCGCTAACTCCCGACTTCGCTCCTTTCACCTTGCTGCACCTCACGCCTGGAACAGCCTACCTGTGTCTATACGCCAGGCACCCTCCCTGGCCCTCTTCAAATCCAGGTTGAAGACTCACCTCTTCACCTTCGCTTTCAGATCCTGACTTCTATCCTTATTCTATCTTAACTCCCGTCAATTCTCACGACCATAATGTATTGACCATATTGTGCCTTGCACTATTCCGACCTATACTCTGTAATGTTCTCACTAGATTGTAAGCTCCGATGAGCATGACTCTGATGGGCAGGGACTGTCTCTTGTATTCTGGCTATCTCTTGTTGGTTAGCTGTACAGAATAGTAGTAGAAAAGTAGTAGTAGTAGTAGGATCCAGCCCAGAAGAGGACATCTGAAGAACCTCAGAAGATCTTCAATCCAGTAGCAGAAGGATCCAGAGACCTGGACCTCTTCCCAAGAAAGAGAACTGAAAGAGGTGCAGGTACACCCTACACAGAAACAAATAGGAAAACATATTTGAGCTCAAATAAAACAGACATTAGGAAAAAACCCACAAGGAACATTAGGAATTCCAAAAAAGAAAACTTACCTGTTAGAGTGAGAAACGTCTGAAGGTTTTGAAAAGGAAAATAAGAATTCTTTATTAGGAATTGGCCTGGAACTTTCTGTGTAAAGGTTTCACCAGCAGATCTAAAGAATAACTTGACTTGCCTATTACTTAATGTGACTGAATACGCTTAACTAAGTTATTGTTATTGTTGATGTGAGCAAAATATTACTGTGAGTTAAGAAGAATATTTTGGATGGTTACACTATTTATTTATTATTTTATTTATTTATTACAATTTCTTATATACCGCACTATTGTCAGCGCGGTTTACATAGAACCAAATGACCATAACAAACTGTTTGGCTTCACATAGAACAGGAGAAAACAACTTGGATAACATGTTTATGCTTTACATAGAACAGGAGTAATAACTTGGATAAACGGGGAATGCAAACTAAACTACTTACATATGTACAATGAGACCGAGTATTGGGAATTCAGTGTGAACATGTGTACAATGGAGTTGATATATTAACTTGAGGGGGTGAGGGAGAGGCACTTATGTAGTGGTAGGGTTAATCTGGTAGTATTGAGTAAATAAATGGGATTTGAGAGCCTTTCTGAATTTTGATAGGTCAGTAATTGCACGGATGCCTGGTGGTAATGCGTTCCAACATTTTGGGGCATAGATACTAAATGCCCTGTTAGATGTTGCGGTTGTGTACTTTGTTGAAGCCTTTGGAATTACTAGCACATTTGTAGATGGGGTTCTCCTTGTTCTGTTGGGAGGAGCTGGCTGGATGATGTTGGTTAAAGAGGGGGAGGTGATGCCATGGATAGATTTGAAGGTGAGTAACAAAGATTTGAATGTAAGCCTTCCTTGAACGGGGAGCCAATGAAGTTGTATTAGGATAGGCGTTATATGGTCGCATCTTGCTGCTCCTACTAAGATTCTGGCTGCGGCATTCATGGCAAGTTGCAACGGATTTAGAGATGATTGAGGGAGACCTTGGAGAATAGCGTTGGCAAAGTCAAAGTGTGGTAAGATAAGTGCTTGGTATATTGTCCGGAAGTCTTCAGTGCTTAGAAGGGATTGCAGGTGTCTGAGTGACCGGATTTTGAAGTATACGGCTCTGACTATGTTGGATATATGGGTTTTCATATCTAGTCGTTGGTCGAGGGTGACCCCTAAGTACCGAATTGCTGATTTGGTTTGGAGCTCAGCTTCTTTAACTTTTATATGAGTTGGGGGGCAGAATTTCTGGTCTCTGGTGATGAATAGCACCTCAGACTTTTTGTGTTGGATCCTGAGGTTTTGTGATAGGAGCCATTCGGAGACTGTATTGAAGCATTCAATCAGTGGCGAAAGGTCCATTTTTTCTGTGGAGAATGGCATAGATAGGAGGATGTCATCAGCATAAATTAGACAGTCGACCTTGAATGATTCGATAATGTTGAAAATAGGTTGCATGTAAATATTAAATAATAGAGATGAGAGGGAAGACCCTTGGGGGACGCCTTGTCGCTGATGGAAGGGTTCGGAAGATCTTGAACCTGATTTTACATGCTGCCATCTGCCATCAAGGTACGATCTGCACCAATCGAGGGCGACGCCACTTATGCCCTTTTCTTTTAGTCGTTCTATTAGCAGACCATGGTGTACAGAGTCAAAGGCTGCCGCAATGTCTATAAAGATGAGGGCGAAACCTTGATGGATGTTGTCGATACCTGTGACGATTTTATTGAAGAGAGAGGTAAGTAGGGTTTCGACGCCATGGTATTCCCTGAAGCCATGTTGCCGATGGTCTAGTGGGGAGGCTAAATCTATATGGTCTTGGAGTTGCCTTTGTGCTTCCTTTTCGATTATTTTGGCTAATAGAGGTATACTGGCTATGGGTCTATAGGATTCAACTTTGCTTGGGTCCAGTTTAGGGTTCTTTAACAGAGGTCTGATGGATGTTTGCTTGAGTGGTGCAGGGAAAGATCCATTTGAGAATGATAGGTTCATCATTTTTGTGATAAGTGGGCTGAGTTCTGATCGTAAATTTTTAATCCAATATGCAGGGCAAGGGTCAGTTTGTGCAGTCGTGGTGTTGAGTGCTGCAATAGTATCTTCCACATGTTTCTTGGATGGTGTGGAGAACTTATAAAGTAAAGTTGGACTGGTGGTGCCTTGTGCTATGAAAGTGTTAACTTCATCAGTTTGAAGTAGCTTGGATTGTAAATGGTTGGCAAACTCTTGTGGGTGGATCTCTTCGGGATGGCTTGGAGATGGTTCCTTAGAGAATGATTTAACTAGTTCGAAGAGGTCACGAGGTTTGTTTAGAGATCTTTTGAGGGTGTCAGTATGGTATTGTTTCATATTTGATAGGATAGCCTCTTTGTAAATTGCAAGGTGAGTTCTGTAAGCTGACAGGTCTCCGGCTGAGTGGGAACGCCTCCATCTTTTGTAGTATTTAATAAATTGCACTAAAAGCCCTATTCCTGAAAGTAAGGGGTATGTTTACTAAACTGTGGTAATGTCATTCGCGGTAGGTTCCGCGGTAAATGTAAGGCACCATATAAAGGCGTGGGTGTTGCATTGTTACAGCAAGCTAGCAAGCACGTTACAAGGCGCCTTAGGGCCTCCTAGGCTAAGTGCCATATTACACTATAAAGAGGTTTTTCCGTTCTCTGTTAGCTCTGATCACGAAAACATCAAAAATAGAACAAATGAATATATTCAAATTTCTTAATGAGGTCTCAGTATTATAGTGGCTAGGTCTCGCAGACTAAGCGCCTTAACGAGACCCTATGCCTATTCACATCAACGACCTCAAAATTACATGCAACAGTTCCTGTTTGTCAGCGAAATCATCTATATGAAAAAGATTTCTTCTAAGGCCTCAACTTGCTATTAAACTCCAAAAAGAACCAAATAGATCTCTTTGGCCTGTATCAATCACTTTTCTCGCTGATCAGGATCTTGTTGTGTCTTATCTCATGGTGTATACGGATCCCATCTTATCCTATCGTGTATATTGATCCCAACGTCGCTCCCCGGCGCCACTTAGACGTTTCACAATGCTGTTTCGTCAGGGGATCTTTAAACTTCATCTACAATTAAAGAATGAAGAATATAAGTGATCACACGCTATCCCTCTACTTTCCCTTATACTAAAACTACCAAACTCTGTTCACTTATGTTAAAAAACTACAACCTACCAAGTGATGCTGCCCACGTCTCCTCTCTCAATCCAGAAACCAACAATTACCAACGCACTGCTGGTGGATCAAACGGTTCTGTAAAAACGCCGCGCATGTCCGATAGACTCTCCCCCCTCTCCTTTTAAAAGCCTCGAACCTCTTCCTTCCGACTACGTCACCCCCCTCCTTAAAGACATACCTCCCTATCGAATACTCTCAAAAACTGTTATCTACTTACTTTCTACGTAGTTTCTACCTGCCCATGAATGATCTGCAGACTGTCATCTAATAGATAGTGTTTATGCTCACTCGAACCATCTCTATCCTCTGCCTTGTTTACCGCTCAATTTCTCCGCTCTACTAAATGTTCACAGCTTCCCCTGAAATACTACTCAACCAATCATACACAAGCTGCCCATTCAATAAAATTATTTAAACCCCCCGGCTCCACAGTGTCTAGTGTATAAATTAATCTCTGCTCCTGTATGATCAGTGTCTGATCTAATGTCTTGCCCCCTCGGCCCTGTGCTACCTGAATCAAACATAAACATCTAAGTTGTGCAAATACATGATTTTTCTGTATGCAATGTGCCACCAAACATTTAGTAGGAACTGTTGCATGTAATTTTGAGGTCGTTGATGTGAATAGGCATAGGGTCTCGTTAAGGCGCTTAGTCTGCGAGACCTAGCCACTATAATACTGAGACCTCATTAAGAAATTTGAATATATTCATTTGTTCTATTTTTGATGTTTTCGTGATCAGAGCTAACAGAGAACGGAAAAACCTCTTTATAGTGTCTGAAGAAACCGTTCAAGCAGTAAGGGCTTTTTGAATTTAAGTGCCATATTAGGCACCCTTGGACAAGGCACCGCAGAAGGCAACCTGGACTATGGAACCATAGGTTAAGGTGGCCTAACAAGGTTATAGTGTCCTAGGTTAGTGTGCCCTAGGGACTGCAAGGTGCCTCAGGATGACATGCATGACCTGTGCGGAACAGAGACAGATGTAGCCCTAACATTAGATAGAGCACTCAGGAAAGGTAATGAACAGGTGAGTCAAGGAGGGAGAGGTGGGAGCTGTTGGACCTGCCATATCTGCGGGCATCCCATGTGCCTGCCAGTAATGATGACAAACATGGTGGGGCAGCTGTACCACAGCACAGGGTGTTGGCAATGTAAAGTACCAGAAAAACAGTTGGTGGCAGATGATGGGAATATGTGTCCCCCAGTGGAGGCGGAGGTGGCAGGATAGTTACAATGATTGGTGGACAGAGGAGTGGTGGTGCCATGCAGATCAGGCACAGGCACAGGCGAGGCAAGCATGAAGAGGTGCAATGCAGGAAAGGGTATGACATGGGGTGGCAGCCTGCACGGGCAGACAGGACTCTACACAGCTGACAGACACAGATAGACGGACCAAGGGAATGCTGGCAATTGTGGCGAGGGTATTATGGGCTGGAAGCACAGATCTGCGCAAATATGACCTCTACAGGCACGCACACTATATGAGTAGGACAGGCATGAGAGGAGGGAACAATGAGGAACTGAACCCATGAACACTGCCAAGAATGGCATTGCATTAAGAACATAAGATATGCCATACTGGGTCAGACCAAGGTCCATCAAGCCCAGTATATTGTTTCCAACAGTGGCCAATCTAGGTCATACGTACCTAGCAGTTTCCCCAAAAGACACAGATTCCGCAATGCTTGTACTGGGTCAAGCATTGATACATAAGAACATAAGAAAATAAGATATGCCATACTGGGTCAGACCAAGGTCCATCAAGCCCAGTATTCTGTGTCCAACAGTGGCCAATCTAGGTCATACGTACCTAGCAGTTTCCCCAAGAGACACAGGTTCCACAATGCTTGTATTGGTTCAAGCATTGATATCCTGGGTCCCTTCTTAATAATGCTTTATGGACCTTTCCTCCAGGAACTAGTCCAAACCTTTTTTAAACCCAGCTACACTAACAGCCTTTACTACATCCTCCGGTAACAAATTCCAGAGTTTGATTACACGTTGAGTGAAAAAATATTTTCTTTTATTAGTCTTAAATAGTTTACCCTCTAGCTTTATTGCATGTCCCCTAGTCTTTCTATATTCTGATAAGGTAAACAATCGATCTACGTTTACCCGTTCCACTCCGTTCATTAATTTATAGACTTCTATCATATCACCCCTCAGCCGTCTCTTTTCCAGGTTAAAGAGCCCTAACCTTTTTAGCCTTTCTTCATAGGAGTATCCTTCCATCCCCTTTACCATTTTGGTGGCTCTTCTCTGAACCGTTTCTAAAATCGCTATATCCTTTTTAAGATACGGCGACCAGAATTGCACACAATATTCAAGATGCGGTCTCACAATGGAACGATATAGAGGCATTATAATATCATTTGTTTTATTTACCATTCCTTTCCTTATGATACCTAGCATTCTATTTGCTCTCTTGGCCGCCGCTGCACACTGGGCCGAGGGTTTTAACATGTTATCCACAATGACGCCTAAATCTTTTTCCTGGGTGGTGGTTCCTAATGTGGAACCTTGCATCGTGTAACCATACTTTGGGTTGTTCTTCCCTAGGTGCATAACCTTGCACTTGTCCACATTAAATTTCATCTGCCATTTTGATGCCCAGTCTTCCAATTTATCAAGATCCTCTTGCAATTTTCTACAATCCTCTTGGGTTTTAACAACTTTAAATAGTTTCGTGTCATCTGCAAATTTGATAACCTCACTCATTATTCCACTTTCCAGGTCATTTATGAATATGTTGAAAAGCAGCGGACCCAGCACAGATCCCTGGGGTACACCACTATTCACCTTTCTCCATTGGGAAAATTGGCCATTTAGCCCTACCCTCTGCTTTCTATCTTTTAACCAGTTCCTGATCCACAATAGTACACTGCCTCCTATCCCATGACTCTTTAGTTTTGCCAAAAGTCTCTGATGAGGGACCTTGTCAAAGGCTTTCTGAAAGTCCAGATTATTCACTCCTTCAAAAAAACATAACAGATTAGTAAGACAAGATCTTCCTTGTCTAAAGCCATGTTGGCTGTCTCCCATTAGGTTGTGACTATCTACATGCTGAGTAATTTTACTCTTTATAATGGTTTCTACCATTTTTCCCGGTACTGATGTCAGGCTCACCGGTCTGTAGTTTCCCGGATCACCCCTGGAACCCTTTTTAAAAATTGGTGTTACATTGGCGATCCTACAATCTTCAGGTATTAGAGATGATTTTAATGATAGTTCACAGATTACTAATAGCAGGTCTGCAATCTCATATTTCAGTTCTTTCAACACCCTTGGATGTATAACAGCACTCCAATCCTCCAATCCTCCCAAACAACTGAATATATATAAAATATGATTCTAGCACCACTGTAAATAGCCCACCCTGTATATAGCTCAAACAAATCAAGCACCCAACACATCCCTCACACAACTAAGTTTTATCCTCACTGCATGTACAACACACACACTTTACCTGATTGCTTGCTGTGATACCACCTTGATTATTAAGATAAGGCGGTTTAGAAATACTGTTAAATAAATAAATAAATAAATAAAATAACATCCGGCCCAGGTGATTTGCCACTCTTCAGTTTATCTAATAGTTGTAATACATCTTCCCGATGTATCGATATTTCCTTCAATTCTTCCGCACCTTTAAATACCACTTCAGTCATGGGTAACATCCCTACATCTTCCTCAGTATACCCTGTGTTCCTTCTTAATAATGCTTTATGGACCTTTCCTCCATGAACTTGTCCAAACCTTTTTTAAACCCAGCTACACTAACAGCCTTTACTACATCCTCCGGTAACAAATTCCAGAGTTTGATTACACGTTGAGTGAAGAAATATTTTCTTTTATTAGTTTTAAGTAGTATACCCTGTAGCTTCATTGCATGTTCCCTAGTCTTTCTATATTCTGATAACATAAACAATCGATCTACATTTACCCGTTCCACTCCATTCATTAATTTATAGACCTCTATCATATCTCCCCTCAGCCAGTAGGCTATACCTCCATGGTGCATGTCACAGCAATGCCTGGGTCCAGAAGGACTGCAGGTCACCGCACAAATTGTCTGCTCTGAGTGCCTGGATAGGGTAACCCCAACATACCCATGATGCAATGCACATGCTGAATAGCAGTCTACAGCTGATCACCAAATGGGGTCTGCACCTCTCCGGTACCTCAGCTTGGAAAGACGAACTGACATTGTGTGATACTGGCACAGAGTAGCTACAGATCATGCCATTGTGCAGGTTCTGTGGTCACCCTGAGGGATAGGATTGGTGCCCAGCACTAGGTCTGCAGTACATGTAGTGCTAGAGATAGGTCCTGCTGTACATCCCCAACACTACTAGTGTGTAACAGGTGTTTCTTGCAGTGCAGTCAAAGGTAATTTGGTGTCCATCTGTATCCTGCAGTCACATGGTCCTGGGGACCAGACACCAGCAAGATTGGTGTGTACTCAGTGTTAGGGTCTGTCTGATATGGGCAGCTGTTATCAGGGCAGAGGGGTTCCTAGAATTGCATGAGGTGTCTGTAGCAGTGCTTTTATAGGTTGCAGTGTTATATACTACATCCCCCAAAAGGCCCACATCACCCTTTTCGTAGGTAAAGAACAGGTGCCCCTTCCCCGGGATAGCAATCTCCATCCTGTTTGTATGAGACAGCCCTTCAGGGTGGGTGGGCCACAACCATACCTATGACTGGAGCACTGGCAGACCAGCAGCAATGCTGGGGTTAGATCAGGAAAACCCCAACTGCCTCCCACCACTGTCTGCCAGTCACCAGCAGACAGCACAGTCAGATTGTACCTTAAAGGTGTTCTGACCATGCACAGTCTAACTACAGACAATCCACCAGCCTGCTCACAGAGGAACTATGTGCAGCAAGCAAGCAACTCAGTGATTGGGACCCCAGGACTGGGAAACACAAATATATCACTGGAGGCAAATAGTATCATCTGCTATGTGGGAACCTAGACCTGCCATGGTCATTGCTCGGTCAGAGTGAGTGCCCTCTCAGCATGCCATGCTGTGGCCACCCTGTCCATGCAGGTGGTGGTCAGGCACTACAGTGTCCCAGCCATTGCCCCACACAATGTGAAGATGCATCCTGGCCAATCTTCCCTGTCTGGGCCATACCCAAAATACCTTGCTCCTCATTATGCACCTATTCAGGCTAATGCTGGTAACAGTGGGACATTTTGGGCCCAGTGAAGGGTGGGCAGCCACAGAACAATGGATAGACATACACACACGCTCACTCCTATTGCAGCATTGTACAAAGATAGGGGTGGATGGCAACCCTGCCCGCCACACTGGTCCTGATCACAGTGCTGACATTCCTAAACTGTGCAGGGGGTAGAAGTAGTGCTCTGATGATAACTTCAGTTCAATGCTGGGGCCAACAGCCTGACTCTCCATGCATCTTTGGATTGTGGAGCCTGTGTAGGTGGGTGTTTGTATGCCTGTTCACTGCTGCTTTGGTCCTTGCACATGTTGCTGTTGTATCTGCATTGTAGGGTAAAGCATAGGGACATGCTCTGCAGGAACCACAGCTGGGGCTTGAACCTGTGACCCTCTGCTTTTGGACACACTGGCTGGGTGTACTGCACCACACTGTTGCCACAGATGCACAATAGTCCCTGGGGCTATCTGTACTTTTCCTCAGCCAGACTTTGTATGTTGCACTGCACACCATGTACTGATGCAGGGCATGGCCTAGGTCCACTGCAGGGAGGGGGCACCCCCCCCCCTCCGCCAAGCTGACATGGCCATTTGCTGTCAGTGCTGGTAGTGTGCAGTCCCAGGCCATCCACTGTGTAGGTAGGTGCCCGCCTAGGGAGCAGATCCCGGGGTGGGGGGCCATACATGGACATCCTCACATCCCCCCCATCACTGCCTACCAATATTATGTCCCTTCCATTTGGGGGCGGGATGGCTGGGGGTATGTCAGGTCAGTGCCCTGGCAACTGTTAGCTCGGGTGGACCAGGTAGATGTAGGTGGATTGTGTTTGGCCTCGGTCAGCTGCGTCTTGCTGATTTCCGGTTTCTATGTTCCTATGTGCCACCTAGGTGCCCGCCTGGTCCACCCTGTGCCCCAGCTGCCCATGCTACATGTCCTGCCTGCGGCCCCCTATGCCCCATTTGCACAATCACCATAGTAGCCATTCATATTTTGGCACTATGGTGTTGCTGAAAATGGAGCACTACTATCACATTTCTTGGGCTCCCTGCCTAAGCTGCACATTGCTGACACTTAAATTGTTTCTCCCTCCTGCAAATGTTCATCTAACAGCAGGTTTTCATTCGCGGTAGGATTCAGCCCTTCAGTTCAGCGCATTAGTGTGAAAGGGGCCTCTCCCCGCCCAATCTCCGCCCATTGACCCCTTCTCTCCGCCCTCTCTCCACCTTCTGCGGAGTTTACCGTGGCCGGGGACATTAACGATCGTTAAGTAACGTTAACGCGTGTTAACGTTACATAACGCGCATGTTCCCTGTAATATAGTTATCTCCAAGTTATAATGCCCTGTTCAATGTAATTTCAGTTTGTTCAATGTAAACCGCCTTGATATCATGAAAGGCGGTATATAAGAAATGTTAAATAAATTATGTAACGTTATGTAACGTTACCGCAGTTTATTAAACATACCCCTAAATCTCTTCTATGTAGTCTGTTATTACAAACCACTACCTAGCTACAATTAATACCTGCAACATCCCTTTATAGTGGCTTATCCACTTTAGTTTATTTTTCTCTTGTTCTCTACTTGCCTCATAGTAAAGGGAGAGTAAGATGAGATTAGTGAAATCTGTCAGCTTCCACCTGAAGAAACCACCAGATTCCGACCATTCGGACTATCTGACTACATTTAAACATCAATGGTGCTGTTGCAAGTGAGTCTGACAGTGAGCTCTTTGGGGTAAGTGGGGGGGGGGGGTACATTAGCTAATGCACGGGTAGAATGATCTATCAGAAAGCTCTTCCGAGAGCAGTAACACATCATCCAGCACATCAGAATATCTGCCTATGCAAGGGAAGGGTGAGGAAGGGGAGTGAGGCAAGAGACAGGGGAGAGGACAAGGGAAACAATAAAAATCCCTTCCTATTTTTTTGTTCACTTCAGGGATGAGTGATGCAGTTAGAGTGCTATGGCCTGGCGATAGGAGGAAGGGACGTGGTTGGGCTGTGCCTTCCTGTCACCTGGGGGGTTTCTAAATTGTCCTCTATGTCTGCGTCTCCCATCTCCATTCCTTCAAGCATAGGTTTTCAACACTACATTGCCAGATTGTGCAGCCTGAAGCAAGCCATGAATATTTGGCAGATCTGGTGAGAGGGGGGGCTATAGAGCAGTTCTTCCCCAGATTGTTGCAGGCACCAGAAGCAGCTCTTTAGCAGGCCAAAAGTCTTCCCTATGATGATTCTGCCCATTAGCTCTGTTATACTGCTCCTCTGCATCTGTCTGGGGTGCAAACAGTGAAGATCAGAAGCCACTTCCTTAGAGGGTAGCCTCTATCTCCTGTGTGGGGAGAAAAAGTGAGAACAGATGAGAGAAAAGAGTCAGGCTTTTAGCAGTGGTGGATAGGTATTGCAAGCATATGCTCCATTTGTCAGTTGTTGCAGCCAGAGACCACTGAGACCTCCTAGCATGTGCATGTCTAAGTGGCTGAGTGGCTTTAAAGTTTTCAACATTCAATCTCAGAATTACGATGTTTTTGTTTAGCACAAATAACTTCACCACAATATGGTAGGACGAGAGACCAGACTTTAACATGAGCAACGTTGGATCCACAGATTGCAAACCGTGATTCCTCATGGGTTAAATGCTAGAATAGAATGGGAGGCCTGTTTCTAACCTAATAAGGCTCCCGTTAGAAGGACCACACAGATTTTTCTATAAAACTAGTCCGCATGCGCGGCATTTTACAACAGTTAAGAAGAGAATTGACTTCTGTTTTGTATGAGAAAGCGCACCTAAAATCATTGGTAGTGGATTTTTGCATGTTTTCGGTTACATATGAAATGGTTGAAAGTAGGTATCTAATGTACTTGTTTGTTTCACAGTGCTTGGAAGATTTCTTTGAAGAGGGATCATATCAATGTTAAATTCCCCTGAGGAAACCACATTGGTGAAACGCAGAAGAGCGCGCTTAACAGCGTCGAAAAATTGACGAATTGGTGGCTGTTTTTCTATGGTTGTTGATGTTTGAAGGGCTTTAAGTTCCGTTGATGGTGAAGTTGTTCCTCAACGGCTGCCCGAGTCTTTCTGAGACCTACACAGCTACTCATTGTCATTTTTAGTTGATATAGTTACAAGTCTTGAAGAGGATACATTGTTTACTTTCCTAGTTGTACTGCAGAGTATTATTTGTACTTCTATTTTTAGTTGATATAGTTACAAGTCTTGAAGAGGATACATTGTTTACTTTCCTAGTTGTATTGCAGAGTATTATTTGTACTTCTAGTTTCATTATAACTCTAGCAAAAGAGACCATGAAGGAATTTGTAAGTGGCTGAGTGGCCTAATGCAGGACTTACCTAACAGTCATCCACCAGTGATTTTTCCACTCTCAAAATTCCCATAGATGCCAGAGTGGGTCAGGATGTACGAGTCATGGCAGGAGATTGAGAACCTCGGAAATACATCAGTTATCTCCCACTTGCATTCCAGACCATGCATGTTGAGTGAGTGGAATGCATTTCTATTGCAGTATACAGCCTCCCTCCTTTGTGAAGGCCTAATGGTTATATGTTTGCAATCCATGATCCCCAATACAGATGGGAATCTCGGCACATCAGAGAAAAGGGTCATAGCTGCCTTTGCTGGATGGTATGAGGCAAAGTTACATATTCTGCTGCATGGATAAGAAAGACCCTCAGAAACTATGACATGTACTGTGAGATAGTGGATTAGCAGAGGCTGCTGTGATGGTCAATGCTGACTCAAAACTGACAATGGCACAGAAGGAGAGGGCCATGGTGACATTAAGGTGGACGGGCATGGGCTGGCCCTTCTGTATGGTGGAGTGGAAGAGCAGCTCTGGTTCCTGGCAAAGATGGTAGATAGCTGCCTTGTCAAAGAGGAACCTGATAAGGCATTTCTCATCAGTGAGATCTAGGAATTGGGTCCTAGGCCTAAATACCCTTCTTGTGCTGCCTGTGGACTTCATACAAGATGGTATGCACAAACTATTTGTTCAGGTCACTCATGACTCCTGCCTCCCTGTATCCTACTCAGCGACTCCCTCCATCCACTCCTACAGCACTTAACATACACCTATACTCACACACTAAGATTGACAACCCCCCCCCCCCCTACACACACACACACACACACACAGATGTTACAGTTACAGAAAGGAACACTTAAACACATACAGACAGATAAGACCAAACAGCTGGGCAACAGAAAGACTGGCACACTCTGGGCCTGGAAGAAAGACATTGGGCCCGATTCTGTCCTGGACATCCCAACCCTCTGTGTGCCCGGTTGGAACTGGATGCAAAATGTCAGACGGGATTCTGTTCCCACGGGGCACATCTAGTCCCACGGGATCAGAATCGCGTCCAGCCCTGTATGTGCAGGCTGGGACACTGATCCTGATCAGCCTGCACATACAGGCCTAACCCGGCTAACTCAGTCAAGGCTCCTGAATGGAGCCACGGTGCCATGGCATCCAGTTGCCAAGGCACTGCAACTCCATTCAGGAGCCGCAATTCCTGGCCACCGAACAGATTTGTGCATTCCCCACAGCTCGACCCCCGATATGGCCTCCCAAGGCCAGGGTCAGGCTGCGGGGATTCCCCTCTACCCCCTCCTACCTCCTCCGATGCCTGGGTCTGCCATCCCCCGCTGACTAGGGAACTTATTCCACCTCAGAAGTGGAATAAGTTCCCCATTCAGCCTGCAGGCCCCAGATGTACAGGACTGACATTGGAATTGGCCAGGGTCACGGACCACCCACTGCCTTCCCTAACTCTGCCCCTGCACTGCCCCTTTTCCGCCCCCGTCTAACCTCCCCAAACAATGTGCAGGGAATTTAATCGGGGTCGGCAGAGGGGCCGAATAGCGGGAATGGACATTCTGAACAATTCGCAGCTCGGAATGACCCCGATTTGGAGCAATGGATGAGCATAGCTGTGGAGGGGGAGGGGAAAGGGTTTGGGGAGATAAGTGAGGCCAGCATCTGTTTGCTATTTATAGCAGGTATGAATTGGCATGTTTAGAAATCCCACTATATATGCCACTGCCCGTGGTGAAATACGTCATACACATATAAACACCAGGTTAGAACCATGTAACTGGTACATCCATGTGCAAATTATTGCTTTTCCAAAAATCATGTTTTCACTGTGAATGCAATTTACACATATGTGCCAACACTTCCCAGTTTAAAACAGAACAAGGCTTTGAAAATAACCCTCTTAGACTTTAACTTGCTGTGGAGATGCTTTCTGTTATCGTTTCAGCAGGATCTCTTTCTTTACCATTCCCTCAGACATATCCTAGTTCCCAACTATTATGTCTTGACTAGATTGTAAGCTCTGATGAGCAGGGACCAACTCTTACATATCTCTGTACAGCACTACATATGCTTTGTAGCGCTATACAAATGATCAGGTGCTTGTGAGATTCCAGGACAGGAAGGCAAGTTTTCGCCATTACCATGGCCCGCATTAATGAGAAAAACATAAAAGCCCTAAGTGTTGGTGTCCAGTGGCATGACACCAAAAAAGACTAGGGGACATGCAATGAAGCTAAAGGGTAAACTATTTAAGACTAATAAGAAAAAATATTTTTTCACTCAACATGTAATCAAACTCTGGAATTTGTTACCGGAGGATGTAATAAAAGCTGTTAGTGTAACTGGGTTTAAAAAAGGTTTGGACAAGTTCCTGGAGGAAAGGTCCATAAACTATTATTAAATGGGACCCAGGATATCAATGCTTGAACTGATACAAGCATTGCGGAACCTGTGTCTTTTGGGGAAACTGCTAGGTACTTATGACCTAGATTGCCCACTCTTGGAAACAGGATACTGGGCTTGATGAACCTTGGTCTGACCCAGTATGGAATATCTTATGTTCTTATTACAGTTCAAGAAATAACACTTTCACGGCTCATAAACTATGCCTAGGTTTGTATCTTTTCAAGGATTACAAGGAAAGCTTGGTATAGTGGTTGTACTGACTACTCAAGACCTGAAACAGTTTCTCAACGAGAAAAGATGGTCAGAAAGCTACTGAGACATTCTCTCAGACTGATAAACGTGAGCCACAGAAAAGGAGGAAACTTGTACTTACAGCAGGAAGGGCAAAAAAGGAGACTCCAATTAGAGAGAACGTGGCAGCAATCAGCCGTCCCTCCCAGGTCTTGGGAGTTTTGTCACCGTAGCCTATTGTCGCAAGAGTAATCTGTCAGGAGAAATTTTGGTCTTCATACCATAAAATGAATAAAGAAACAGTCAAAATCATAAAACTCTACTAAACCCTACTTTTAGTCTCTGTGCACAGCAAATTAGAAGGAACGCGACATCACATCTGTATAGAATTTTTTTTTAATTGAAGAAACATTTGTGGGAAAAAAATTACAGAACTCTTTTCCTGAACTTAAGCTTTGTTAGATGGCGATTTCATATAACCCACCCTGGCCTGATCATAAGAGACAGTAGGGTGAGCTCTCGCAATTCAGATGATCCTATTCAAGATTTCTACTTTTCATTTTCTGATGCTTGCTTAGCCATGACTACCCTATACAAAAATCAAAGGCGGAAGCAAACACTGTAAAAAAAATCCTTAATTTTTCATACCAGTTAGATGTTTGAAAATGTGATCGTTGCTGTTGATTCACTGAACAAAGCGCTAGTCTGAAAGAGCCTAAGAGGGATAGTTACTAAAGAGTGGTAACATTAATTCTCCAGGACCAAGCAGGAAGTCAGTCCTCACATATGGGTGACGTCAGCGCCGACGGAGCCCTTGCAGAGCAATTTCCCCAGCTTTCAAAGAAAGCCTTTGGGAATTGCAGCGTACATGTGCGGTCCCCTTCCCGCCCAAGGGTGCCATCTTGCTCAGTCTTCTTTTTTCCGCGGAGCCCTACAGACACTGTTTGTGATCGCCGCTGAAAAAGTTGATTTTATTTACTATTCTTTTCTCGGTTCGACGCCGGATCCTTTTCCCGCCCGGACCCGATACGCCGTATCGAGTCCGTTCTTTATTTTTTCGGTTTTTGTCCTTCGTGACTGGTGTTCCCGCCATTTTTTCTTTTTTCACTGGCAGCCCTGTCTTTTGACCTTGCAGGGGCTCTTTTTCCCCCGATGGCTGCCAGTGGGTTTAAAAAGTGAGATCGGTGTAAGAAACTTATGTCTCTTACCGACACACACGACTGCTGCCTCCGCTGCCTCGGACCCGATCATGACCTGATGATCTGTGGTCCATGTGGCAAAATGTCCTCAAAAGCGTTGAGGAGTCGGCAGCATCAAAAAGAACAAATCTTCTCTGACTCTGCGTCCGGCCGGGCCCGGACCTCGTCAGAGGCTTCGACGTCCCGGGACTCCGGTCCTGAGCATCGGAGTTCCTCTGAGCGGGGGTCTCCTGCCCGGGAACATCATAGGAAGAAGAAACCCACGAGAGTGGCGTCGGTGGACGCTCCTGGTTCCTCGAGGGCCAGGCCGCATAGCCCCGATAGCCGTCCCGGGTCCTCGGAGTCGGAGAGGCCTTCGAAACATCCTCGTCTCGAGATGGAGTCTCCTGGACACGTGAGTACTGTAGTCCTCGTGGACTCGCCTCCGAAGGAACCGACGTCGGGCTCGACACCGTCGGGGCCCGAGTCGGGGGCTGCTGGGTCTCCTGAGCTCGGACTCAGGTTTACGACCTTGGAGAGCAGTTTCGCTGCCTTCATGGACCAGCAACGGGCATTGATCGCTGGCCTCGCCGGTGCATCTGCCCCGACCACCGGGACGTCAACGTCCAAGTCGACCCCGGAGACCGAGCCGATCCTCGAGTCCATGCGAGCTCGAGTCGATCCTCGGTCACAGTCTCCCTCGGCCTCCCGTTCGGGACCGAGGTCGTCGACGCCGGCCTCGGCGTCGGGGCGGAGGGCATCGGTGCCCGCCCGACTGGAGCCGCTCGATTCCTCCTCCGAGGAGTCGGGCTGGGAGACGGAGGACGAGGAGTCCCCGGGTACTTTTCAGACTCGGTGCGTCCCATCGGATTCGCCCGAGTCCGAACCTCGGAGACGGTCCCCCCCCCCCCCCCCCGGAGGACACCCGGTTCTCGGACTTCGTGCGGGATATGGCCAAGGCTTTGGCATTCCCCACGGATCCCGAGGAGGAGCCTCGAGCCGAAGAGCTCGATGCCCTCCAGTATGACTCTCCCCCAAAGGAGGCCTTTACTGTACCGGTTCCTCCGATGCTGGAGTGACTTCTCTTCCACATGTGGGAGAGCCCGGCGTCGGCGCCGGTGTTAAGCAAGCGGGTCGATTCCATTTATCGAGTCCGCAAGAGCCCCGGGTTCCAAAAGGCACAACTGCCGCACCATTCCATGGTGGTGGAATCGGCCATGCATCGACTCAAGAGTCAGAAGATGCACTCCTCGGTGCCTCCGGCCGGGAGGCCCAGAACCTGGATGCCCTCGGTAGGAAGTGCTTCCAGGGCTCTATGCTTGCTTGTCGAGTCCAGACCTACCAGCTCTACATGGGCATGTATCTCCGGGACCTGGCAAAGGAAATTGCCGGGTTCTCTGCTGGTCTCTCCGAGGAACCTTTGCAGAGGTTCCAAGCCTTGTCCACTGGTATTCGGGAGTGCTCGAAGTTTATCTCTCGAGCAGCCTACGATGGCTTCGAAGCTTCGACTCGGGTAGCCGGAGCCGGCATCAGTGCCCGCCGACAGGCTTGGCTTCAGTCATCCGACCTCGAGCCATGGGTACAGGACAAGTTGGTCGATGTCCCCTGCAGAGGTGAAAACCTCTTTGGCAAGCCCATGGCTGAAAAGGCTGCACAGATCGAGACCGAGACTCTGACCAGGACTCGGCTGTCCAGAAAGACATCTGCCCCTTCTCAGAAGAAGAAGGGCTCGGGGAAAAAGCATTTTTACCCGAGGAAGGCGGCTGCCTATAAACACTACCCTCATTATCAGGCCTCAGCAGCTCCCCAACAGGGTCAGCAGGCCAAGGGACGGGGTAATGGGTCCCACAGGCAGCAGGCCCCCAAGCCCACAACACCGGCCCCTGCTCAGCAGGGTGGGGGTTTTTGACTCCGTCAGCATAGCCTCTTCCCCTCCGCTGGTTTCTCTAAGCACAGGAGGCCGGCTGGTCCACTTTGCCCACAGGTGGTCAGCCATCACATCAGATACCTGGGTGCTTCATATAGTTCAAAAAGGCTATCTTCTACACTTTCACCAGGTACCTCCCTCCTACTTTCCAGGGGAGCCTCTGAGACTCCCTCTGCACAGGGACTTACTCCTCCAGGAGTTAGCAAGTCTTCTTCAGGAACAGGCTGTGGAACCGGTGCCCCACCACCTGAGGGGTCACGGCTTTTATTCCAGGTACTTTCTGATACCAAAAAGAACAGGAGGCCTCAGACTCATCCTGGACTTGTGAAACCTCAACAAGTTCCTGGCAAGGGAAAAGTTCAAGATGCTTACCCTTGGAATCTTGCTGCCCTACCTCCAGCAGGGAGACTGGCTCTGCTCCTTGGATCTAAAGGATGCGTATACTCACATCCTTATTCATCCAGACCACAGACAATATCTCAGGTTTGTTGTGGGAGGAAATCATTACCAGTACAGAGTACTGCCCTTTGGTCTATCCTCCGCCCCCAGGGTGTTCACCAAATGCCTGGCAGTGGTGGCGGCCTATCTGAGACTTCAAGGCCTTTTTGTGTTTCCATACCTGGACGACTGGCTCATCAGAGCCCAATCTTCCCAAGAGGCAACTCAGGCCACTCATCGCACTGTGACTCTACTCCAGCACTTGGGATTTGTCATACACTTCTCAAAGTCCACTTTGCTCCCCTCTCAAAATCTCGAGTTCATAGGCGCCCGGTTGGACACTCTTCAGGCGCGGGCCTTCCTGCCTCTAGACAGGGCCCACAGGCTCATGGATTTCGCCAGCCACTTTCACAGCAATTCCCTGGTCTCGGCCAGGCAATTTCTGAGACTGCTCGGCCATATGGCTTCCACGGTCCATGTGACCCCCAATGCCCGCCTGAACATGCGACCTGCTCAGTGGTGCCTTCGCACTCAATGGCATCAGGCCACGGGGAGCCTAGCGGACTCAGTACGGATATCCGACCTGCTGGTCTCTTCTCTACATTGGTGGCTTCATCTGCCAAACCTAGTGCTAGGAGTGGATTTTCAATCTCCTCCGCCTTCTCAGGTGCTGACATCCGATGCTTTTCTCCTGGGTTGGGGAGCACATTGCCAAAGGACATGTACTCAAGGCCTCTGGACTCCTTGGGAGTCTGCTCAGCAGATAAACTTCCTGGAGCTCAGAGCCATCCGCCTAGCTCTGAGAGCCTTCTCCCACCTCACTTCTCACCAGTCTGTACTGGTCCAGACGGACAATCAAGTTGCAATGTTCTACGTGAACAAGCAAGGTGGCACGGGCTCCTTCCTTCTCTGTCAGGAGGCACAAAAACTGTGCTATTGGGCCATCAGCCACGGTATCCTCCTCAAAGCGGTCTATCTCCCAGGTCAGGAAAATTACCTGGCAGACAAGCTGAGCAGGATTCTCCAACCACACAAGTGGAGATTGGATCCGTTGGTGGTTCAACGGATCTTTCTCAAGTGGGGCCTCCCCACCATGGATCTCTTTGCCAGTCCTCTGAACCGGCAACTTCCCAGATTCTGCTCTCGACAACCGCATCCTCTCAGGATAGCGGCGGATGCTTTTCTGATTCCATGGTCCACGGGCCTTTTGTATGCCTTTCCTCCCATGCCACTGGTGTCTCGGACGCTCTTCAAGGTTCTCAGGGACAGAGCCTCGATGATCCTAGTGGCTCCCCGGTGGCCAAGACAGCCCTGGTTCCCGCTTCTGATGCAGCTGGCGGTGGACACTCCTCTTCCTCTGGGGTTTCAACCCGATCTCCTGTCACAGGATCAGGGGACTCTCCTACACCCCAATCTCCGTTCCCTTCATCTGATGGCCTGGCTGCTGAAAGGGTAGTCCTTGCTCCCCTCCTGCTGCCTCGGGAGGTGGAAGAGGTCATCTTGGCCTCCAGGCGGCCCTCCACCCGGAAGTCCTACGCTCTTAAGTGGCGTCGGTTCTCCGTGTGGTGTGCTCAGCAGTCTGAGAATCCCTTCTCCTGCTTGGTGTCGGTGGTCTTGCAATATTTGCTTTACCTCTCCAATCTGGGCCTTAAGTCCAACTCTGTCAGGGTCCACCTCAGTGCTCTCTCTGCGCATCACGCACCGGTGGATGGCAGGCCTCTTTCCAACCACCCTTTGGTGGCTCGTTTTCTCAGAGGCCTCCTTCTCCTTAAGCCTCCTTTGCACCCACCAGCCCCTGAATGGGATCTGAATGTGGTCTTGCAGCGGATTACCTGTCCGCCCTTTGAACCTATGGCTACCTGCCCTCTTCATTTTCTTTCCTGGAAAACCTTGTTTTTGGTAGCCCTTACCTCTGCTAGGCGCATTAGTGAACTGCAGGCCCTAGTGTCTGATCCTCCTTACACTAGGTTCTACAGGAATAGGGTAGTCTTACAGACTCACCCTAAGTTTCTTCCAAAAGTGGTTTCTCCTTTTCATCTCAACCAGGAAGTGGTTCTTCCGACCTTATTTCCCAGGCCGCATGCCAGCCGGGCTGAGATGGTCTTGCATACCCTGGACTGTAGAAGGGCGTTATCCTTCTACCTTGACCGTACGCGGGAGCATCGGAAGGCTGTTCAGCTTTTCGTTTCTTTTGACACCAATAAGTTGGGGCTCCCTGTCTCCAAGCGTACGTTGTCCATATGGGTCGCTGACTGTATCGCCTGGGCTTATGGGGTGGCCGGCCTCTCGTTGGAGGGTCGAGTCATGGCTCATTGTGTTAGGGCGAAGGCTGCGTCAGTGGCTCATCTCCGCTCTGTTCCGTTGGCAGACATCTGCCGGGCCGCTACTTGGTCTTCAAGCCATACTTTTGCAGCCCATTACTGCCTGGAGAGGGAGTCCCGCAGGGACAGTGCTTTCGGACAGGCAGTCCTCCATAATCTCTTTGAGGTTTAGGCAACTCCTACCCTCCGGCCCTGATGTTGGGCTACCGGTCGGGGGCGTTTTCAGAGAAGATTCCTTCCTTCTGTGCTACTGAGCTAGAGGGAGCTCATTTTTCCGCTTGAGGTCTCCGGTAGCCTTAAGCTAGGGAGTCCCATATGTGAGGACTGACTTCCTGCTTGGTCCTGGAGAAAGAGTAGTTACTCACCTGTAACAGGTGTTCTCCAGGAGCAACAGGAATCAGTCCTCACAACCCTCCCTCCTCCCCTTGGAGTTGCAGTCCTATCATTTCGTTTTTGCTAATTCTTTTGCTGTCTTTTAGCTATGTCATCAGACTGAGCAAGATGGCACCCTTGGGCGGGAAGGGGACCGCGCATGCGTGCTGCAATTCCCAAAGGCTTTCTTTGAAAGCTGGGGAAATTGCTCCGCGAGGGCTCCGTCGGCGCCGACGTCACCCATATGTGAGGACTGATTCCTGCTGCTCCTGGAGAACACCTGTTACAGGTGAGTAACTACTCTTTCACTCTAACATATGCTATTTTAGCGCAGCTTCCATGTTATTCAATGGGACCTAGTTACTAATAAAGATTTGTTAATGTTAACTAGCCCCATAACTCAATATTTTATCCCATTGTAAAAGCGCCAAATATTTTTGCTGAAATGTTTTGGAGAGGAGAGGCACCACAATTTTATATCAGTAATAATAAACTTACCACTGCCTGTTTCCACTGTCCTCGCTTAACCTTTCAACTACAACGGAGGTCCAGAGTTATTCTTGTAACCTTAGAGCCTTAAATGCTCTCTGCACATTCTCTGCCCCAGAGAAAAGTCTTTGCTCATACATTTTGAATATGGTACAAATCACTTTCTCTGCTTCTCTATGTCTCTAGTGCTATGGAGAATGAAAATGTGAAGAAACCTAACTTGCTATCTATAATGATACTAACAAGACATAATCATAGTCAGTTTACCATGGTTGCGGCTTATTACTACCACTTTGCACTGTGGATAATTTTGTCTTGGCAATGGCATTTAAAGTCTTAAAGCAATGCAAAATTATCTGACGTTTTCCCACTACAGACTGTAATAAGATATGTACTATAATGAGCTTAGGCGATCGCTCCAGCACTATCCAGTGGGGAGAATCGGAAGTCCATTTCTTTAGATCTCTGAGCACCCTACAAAAGGGACTGTGGTACTCCAGTTAATAAAATTCATTGCCTCTTTATCCTTGGTCTCTGCCTACCCACGTCTGGCTGCTGAAGGTTAGATTATAGCCTACTCCCCTCCCCCAGTACCTGTGACCTTTTTGGCAGAATACTTCAGAGGATTCAGAAATGTCAAGTCATCCAGCTCCAGGGAGGAGACTTTTTGGCCAATCCCGACTGCGAACATACATCCCCAAGCAGCATGGTATATGTAGTCCTTGACTCCACCCAATGCTGCAAGTTCCATAATGCACCATGCTGGAGCTGTCAGAGATCGAGGACTGGATTAAAATTTCTCTCCTGGGACTGGGTAACCTGGCAGCTCTGAGGTTTGCCATTGCTTTCTGCTGCCAAAGCACCTGGTCTCCACTAATGTGGCCTGATCCTCTTTAGCTTCTGAGATCTAACAAGTGCAGACTCTCCAAGGCCAAGGTTGCTATGGATAAAAAACCCTTGCTACAGCCAAAGCAATCCAAAATGTCAAATGGGGATGATGTGCTATAAAGGGGACAGGAAACCATATCTTCCCAGACAATAACATATTCCTCCTAACTGTAGTAGACTGCACACTTTTCATATATACAAGATTAACTCAGAAATAATGTTGCTACTTATTTTAACCTTATTAATAAAAATCTACTAATAGAAATAGATGCACACCAATATCCTTGCATTTTCATGGATAACCAGCAAAGCATAATCTTTCCTGTTGTACTATCAAACCACAAGTTGCTACTTCAGAATTTTTGAAACCTTCTGGACCGGATTTAAATTCCATACAAAGGTAGAAAAACTGGAAGACAACTTTTGGGTTAAAGAGCTCTGAAGTAGGGCATCTTCTGCTTAGAGGACTACATCTCCTACAACTACTGGAAGGGAGAAAAATAATCACAAAAGCAAATGCGGGTGCAAATATTGGAACTTTTGGATCATTTTTGAACTTCAATTTCAAACAAAATCCCACAACATCGAAGTCTTTGCTTGCATAATATATTTGCTGTAGATTTTTTTATTATCTTTCTATAGGGTACAGGACCTTAAATCTATGGGAAAAAGTTGCACACTTTCGCCACTATGGGGCATGTTTATTAAGCCTTATGCTGGTAACACATTTGTGGGACAGATTACCAGTGCGAGGCTTCTAACTAACTGCAGGGGATTTGTACATCCATCCCCCTGCAGTTAGAGCAAACAAGCCATACTTTTTAATACAGTGAACAGGCCACTCACTGAGGTAGTATTTGTTGCACCCACGCCACCTGCATGAAGCGCATTTAGCCCCCATCCTGACACACGCTACCAAGGAAGCATAGGGTTGTTAGTGTGAGGGCCCCGTGCTACTTTTTAGCATGGTGCCAAAAACATGCACTAACTCCACACTACCCTGGTAGTGCACCTTAGTAAACATGCCTTGGGTAAGCAAGGTGTATTAGCAGAGTTTTAGGTACTTAAGTCTAGCCTGGTAGGTCCCATTTTAGGGCCACGATTAGGATCGTTCATGTACTAGAGGATCCTGTGTCATAGATATGATGGACAACTAGTGAATGAACTTACCAACCCCCACCAAAGTGCATCTGCATAGGTTTCAAAATCTTCTGCTTCTACTGAACCCTTTTCATTTGTTTCAGGAACATCTTTCTCAACCAGATAAACAAGAAACGAGGAGAGAATAAGGGTCAGGAACCCAATGTACCAGGCTGTGATGAGTTCCTACAAGAGAAATGAATCGAGACAACAGAATTTGAACTGATAATAGTTAATAAAAGAGGTAGCAATGGTTCAGTAGGGAAAAGTCATCCCTCAGAACCATTACTGAACAAATGCTATGGAATGAGAGGTTAAGCTAAGATCCTGTCCAGACATAGTCACCGTGTTTTTGAATTTCATGAATTAGAAAGGAATATGATCCAGACACAGAGAAGCTCAGGAAATGTGCACTGTGATCAGAACCAGGGCTCAGATTGCTTTTCTTGGGATCTGGGGAATCCTCTCACTTCTAACTCTGGGACAACACTGTTTTGAAATATCTAAAAAATGCAATAAAAATATTAAATTGGTTCATTCTAATGACTTTGAAACAGCATGACATGCTGCCGGAGAGGAGATTCAACATGAGAAGTGCTGAAACTTTGTTTCAAATGAGCACTTTTGAAACTTTTTTTCTAGACATGCACACCCCTACTGATTTCTACTCCATGGGCTGGTCAGGCTCACAGCTCCAGGAAGGATAAAGCACCTTTCATTGTACAGCGGTGACATCTCGGCTGGCTCTGGGGTGAGTAGTACCCTGGGTGGGGGCAGGGGTGCAGCTCCCCTGGTTGTACTCCTCTCCACCCAGACAGAAAGAGTGAGTTGGGCTGGCAGGAGACCATGCGGCGCTCCCTGTGTGCATGCACTTAGGGTTCCCATGGTCCTCTTGTGACACCGCAACCTAGGGGATGACTCTGGTTGCCGAACTCTAAAGCTAAGCCAGTGGGAGACACCTAATGGGGACCACAGCATTTATCCCCTGATCAAAGGATTGCCACTATCAATATCTGAGCTAGATCAAAAGGGGAAGGTGGTTCAAAATGGAGGCGAGGGGGATAAGACAGCTGTAAATAAAAGGTCCTAGTTCTGAAAATCCAGTTGAGGCCGACTCCAGTGGAGCTGGAAGCCAAAAGAACAATGCGATGGGCAAAAAAACAAACTGGTCAATTTTCAGCCTCCATGGTCAGTGTTTTTTTTTTAAATGTCAGTTACGGTGGTTAAGAGAAGTTACTCACCTGTAGCAGGTGTTCTCCATGGACATCAGGAATAAGTCCTCACATATGGGTGATGTCACTGACAGAGCCCCATGCAGAATGCTCCCCAGTTTCCATTTGACACTTTTGGGAGCTGCACCACACATGCATACCTGCCTTCCCCCCTGCCGCAGTGTCATCTTCTCCCGTCAAATGTCAAAGCAGTAGCCAAAAAAGCAAATCCTCGGGGAGGTGGGAGGGTTATTCCTGTGTCCATGGAGAACTGGAGAACAACTGCTACAGCTGAGCTGCAGAACCCAGGCATCTGAGGTGATAAAGAGCCACCAGTGGGCAAAGTGGACGAGCCTCCCCCATACTTGAGGGGGAACCCCAGTAGACAATGATCAGTTGGCTATGCTCCTGAGTAATCAGTCAAAAGCACACCCCCAGCTAGGGGTGCAGGGCCGGCTGGGCCTTTGGAGGCTTCTCCCTTCGCTGCTGGTGGGGGGCCTGCACCTTTTGTTGGGCACTCAGGGGTCCCAGGTAGTACTGGCATTGACATGGGTAGAAAGACTTCTTGCCCTGGAACTTCTTGCGTGAGGGGTCAGCAGTCTTCCTCGAGAAATCTCTTTGGGATACCGATTGAGGAGAAAGCATCACCTGATTTCTCCTCAATCGGTATCCCAAAGAGATTTTCCTGACGCAGGGAACTTTGACCAGCTTATCCTAGACCCACTGCTCCAGGTCGGAGGACTGGAGCCTGGCAAGCCACCGAGTGCTGATGCCCTCCGCCATCACTTTGCAAGCAGACTCAAAGGCATTGTAAGTGGCTTGCACCATGTACTTGGAGTAATCCTTTCCGTGGCCTATTAGGAGTTGAGGCAGTCAGCAAAGTCTGCCAGGTCGAACATGAAGTCCTTCAGGAACATACCCAGATACGGAAATGGGCCCGGCAAGGGAAAAACACAAAACATGAAAAAACAAACAAATAAACAAAAGAAGGCTAGAAGCCGACTTAACCAACGACAGATGGTGAAATTAGTTAGAAAGAACCTGCAAGGAATAAAACAAGAGAAAAAATGTTTTCTGCTGGTGCAGGACATGTCCAAATGGCTCTGTGGAAAAAAGAAGACTGGAGAAGATGGCGCCATGGCAGGTGGGAAGGCAGGCACGCATGCGTGGTGCAGCTCCCAAAAGCTTCCAATGGAAGTTGGGGAGCATTCCATGTGGGGCTCCGTCACTAATGTCACCCATACATGAGGACTTACTTCCTGCTTGTCCATGGAGAAAATAAAATGCATATATTCAGCCACTGCTATCTGGCCTTTCTGCTGTCCTAAGTTACCCGCGTAGTGTATCTGGATAGCAGACTATCCGAGAACTCTGGGGACCGCTTGTGCTTCTCCCATGCTCTGTTCTGCCATTGAAATTCACCAGATCGCCCCGGCAAGTGTTGCTTATGTGAACAGCAGGTGCTGCCCTCTGGATAAATGCTTTTCAATACTGCTCCAGAGCCGGTGCAAGGAGCTGAGGCACCCCAGGCAAACCTCATACCTTGCGCCCCACCCCGCACTGTCAACTGCCACCACTGCTGCCCCTTTCTGGGGCCAACAACGGTGGCAATAGCCACAAACATCCCTGCGGCACTTTCCTTCAAGCTTCGGTGCCATGAGGCTGTTTGGTTCCGCCGCTCTCCACTGCCCGATGCTGATTCCCTGTACAAACAGGAAGTCGACATCGAGAGTTAGAGGGGGTGGAAGCAAACAGCCCCTTGGCTCCAAAGCTTGATGGTAAGCCCTGCCGGACTGTTTCAAGCCATTGCTGCCACTGTTGATCCCTGAGGGCCGGCGCTCTAGGCAACCACCTAGGTGGCCTAATGGTAGCGCCGGCATTCTTACTTAAACTCTTGCTCTATTTGCGCTTTTGAATACGTTTGTACAGGGTTGTTTTCCCTTTTTAGCGCAACACCTACAGAAATGAAACTTACTTTGCTGTGTGCACAAATAGCCGATCCCAGAAGTTTCCATGTCCCTCCTCTCCTGTCCATGCGAAGCATCCGCAGGATCTGCAGGAAGCGCAGACTGCGAAGGGATGTGGCCAAAACATGCGACTGGTTTTTCCCAACAGCCACCACTGGCACAGAAGCAATCAACACGAAGATGTCTAGGAGGCAAGCCAAAGAACCAGAGTAAACGAATATATACAAGATACCTCGCCAAGGGTTGTATGTTGTGAAGGTCGCACGAGTGCAAGGCAAACTGTTCTATGTCCTCTGGGGTGAATCTTTTCATCAAGGCAATTAATAAATCCTCTGTAATAAATAAACTATGCCCAAGCCTACCTGAATTATTGATCGATTGGTTGATTGATTTTGCATATAGATTTAAAAAAAACATCTGGCACAGAAGAGAAGCTGATAAATTAAAAAAAAAAAAACCATCTTTCTTTATCAAATTGTCTTGTTTGGTCCTAAAGTAAAACCCAGTGAGTTGTGAGTAGTTTGTGATTTTGTCCTCAGTCTTTGTCATAGCAACATAAGTGAAAGTTGACAGACAAAAATTAATAAATTGACTCATCCCGTCCGCCAAGTAACAATTCTTCCATTTTGGATAGATGAACATTTAGATTTCCATACCCAATTAAAATCACTCCTTCACACCCTACTGCCCCCAGGTCTTTTACCTGCCCTCCTTATGAAGTTCAAGTGCACCAAAAATCTGCTAAACTACTGGCTTCTACCTATTCTGCAAGCTTTGCCTTTATCCTCTCTAGCTCTTACAGGACTGACACTAAATCCCACACCCATGTCCCCTTCAACGTCTTATGTCCAAGTTTTCTAATTATTCACACAGCTTCCAAAGCTAGCAAAATCATTCTCCAAAGCATCTGGCCTCCCCACGCTCATTGGGGTTTGGGTTTTAACCATGCAGGCAATCCCAAAGCCTTCTTGGAAGCTCAATGCACTCTTACCACTCTGATTCATGCAGGTTGCCCCAATATTTTCTTTGAACAACTTGCCATTGCAATCCTTTCACTGCTGTCAGAGTTATGACTGCCACTCTGTGCAGGTTATCCCTTGACTACCACCAGGGCTTTTTTGAGGTACCTGCACCTTTTTCATTACCTGCTAAAACTGACCCAGGGTCTAGGAAAAATGCGCTGTCTTCCAGAATGATCAAATGAGAGACCTTTAAGCAAAATGTTTCTGAAGGCCCCCCCCCCCGGGACAGGGGGCTGGGGGGGGGGACACTATCCCTTCCCATCTCCTCTTCCCCCCTGGAAGTTTCAATAAAATGTTGCAACTGGCAAACACCACTTACTTTAAAATGTTTGCTGTGGCATCTACCTCTGCTTCTCTCTATGAAAAGTACTGTTTTCCGGCAGTCAGAGAAGCCCTGCCTGCTGACGGGATGAAATCTCATGATAACTGTGATTTTGCAGCTGCTATCACGAATCATCATTCCAGCAGCAAAAAGTTATTTGTCTGCTGGAAAGAGTCTGTTTAATGAAGAGACGGAGGGAGGGCAGCACTGAGTGAGCCCCCTCCTTGCCCAGGTCCCCTGCACTGCAGACGCTGCTGGGGCAGAATTTGCGCAGCTCCCCCATAGCCTGGAGTGCAGCTTTATCTTGTACAAACAAAGATCCTCTTTGTTTATACCATAACTTTTTCGATTCTGCACTACCACCAATCTTTTTAGGAGGAAATTTAGGCATGCACCACTCTTTTGGTGAAATAGTATTTCCCGGTGTTGTTCCTGAGTCCACCATCTGGAGCCTCATATCGGGAACCCCTAATTCTACAATGTCTTTTTAATTGAACAAGGTTTCCTACTTTTAAACATATTCAGTCTTTCTATCATATCTTCCCCATCTTTCCTCTCCCCTTAATGCCACTTAATAATATCCTTCATCTTGTGTGCACTTTGCCTGGGGTTATGTCTAAAGGAAAAAATAACTATTCTGAAAAGGTTATTTTCAATCCCCCTATAGGCATTACCAGGTTTTTTTTTTTAAAGACAGCTCATGTGTTTTTAATGTACTTTGTTCAAATGGCAGGCAAGTTAGTACCCTTCTGTACTTCTCCGTGATTTGCATGCAATCCTCTCTTTTGGGGAGGATGGAGAGAAAGCCATAATTATGTTTTCAAGACCATTGATGAACACTGAAGATCAGCTTAAGCAGTGCCTTCTACACCCTCCAGTGCTGCGAATTAGAAATTGACTTTATAAGCCAGGAGAGTTAATTCTGGATTATGGAAACTGAAACCAATTTGACATCTTACTTGAAATGGATCTTTACAAAGGTTCGGGCTGATTCATCTCCAAAACACGTGCAATGGGGAAGATCTGAAGTGGCTGTCAACCACCCAGGGGTAAAGGACGGAGTCTGGGTACAGCATAGGTGGAGTGTAAATTTACACGTATAGGTTATAAAGTATTAGAACTCAGGTTTCTGAACAGACACTTATGCTTGCTTTAGAGCAGGCACAACAGCCGCAACTAGATTGAGCTGAGTCTTTATGCCCCTTTTTTATAAAGTGAAATATGCGCATATGTCACTTATAAAATAGACCCCAAAACCATTCATGGTAATGTGAGTAAACTGTGCAGGAGCTTATAAAATGACCCTTCATGCATGATCAAAAGCAGCCATTGTGGTTAGATTTGCCTCAAACTAATTGAATACATGAGCCCACAGTTTTGGGGCCTTTCAACCTGATTTGCTGCTCTGGTGGCACTCTTTGGGTGTTTTAGGGATTTCCAGCTGATCTAGTGCTGTGCTAGTCCTTTTAGGGTATTCTGCCACCCCAAAAGGCTTCAGTTCCAAATACCACAACTCCAAAAAAGTGAAGCCAGTATAACAAGGGGACACTACCAGTCTTGCACCATCGATAAGACGTAAACTCTCATTTCAAAGTTCTTTTTAGATTTCCATTACTGTACTTGTTGACTGACAGTCTCCAGCCTTTCCTTTTAGGGCCTTTCAGCCTGTGTTGGCCCTTCCTCCGATGTCTTGGGCTCTTGCAGAAAATGCTGTTACCCCTTCTACCCAAAGCCGATGCTTTTGGAGCCTTCCCCAGCCCAGGGGGTTTCTATGCCAGGACAAAGATCCTTGGTAACAGGACTTGAACTTGCAGGCACATGGCTTAGCTGATCTCACTTTGCTCATGTTGCCTGGGCTTTTCTAGTCTGTCCTGCTGCTCTGCTGGCCCTTCCCAAGGCTGGTGCAAGGATATTAGTGAATAGAAACATAGAAACAGGACGGCAGAAAAAGACCTCATGACCTATCGCCCACCTCTGAGATTTTGATAATTAAACTCTGTAACCGTGATCATCCCAGCTCTATCCCTCCTGTTACGAGTCTGTAAAAATGCATAAATGAAGATCATGCTTTTAAATATTAAACTTTGGGGGGCAGTTTCTCTAAATGGGTGCGTTTTGCACATAGCACGACAGTCACGAACCTCACTTCTAAGCCAGGGCTGAGGAGTATGATCTCAGACTCTCAAATTTACTGCTAATGCTTGGCATAGTTCTTGCATGGTGCCAAAGAGATCCTTCTTCTGGAGTTCGTAAGATGTAACAGGTATGGATAGTTTGTCACGATGTGCTCGGAAATCCTTCTTTATCAAGCCTGTGGCATCCAACACGCTAGGAAATACATCGGTATCTTTCTGTCACATTTTCTTGGTCTCTGACTGCAATTCTTGGTACTTGAAGATCTTTTCCCTCTTAACGCGATTCACAGAATAATTGCTTGAGACTGACACCTCTATAATCAACGCCGTTCTTTGCAAACTTTACTTTGTATGTATGTGCATGCACTCTCTTTCGACAGATAAAAGAATGGTTCTTTGGCTTTGTGGGGTTGTCAGGATCTGCTGCTGGTCATTGTCAGGATCTGCTGCTGCCCTAGGCAACCACCTAATCATGCCTAATGGTTGAGCCGGTCCTGGCTCTTTCTTCTGTGTCCTGGGATCTGGAAGGCAGGTTTGGTATGTTGCCCCTTCCACTGCTTCTGGGGCCTTCATCGCAATGCAATCCTCTGATCTTTATCTGAATCTTTCAGCACCTCAGTCGACTGTTCAAGGTGTACATAGGAATTGATGATACGGTATCAATTCCTATGGGAATGAGTTGTGGTACAGCAACCCCTCCATATGTTTATGATGGTACGTTATATAAACAGTTGATGAGTTTGTAGTCTACATATAGAATTATGTAAGAAACCGGGAAGGCATTATCATTTGCATTTATCTTATATGATCAGTGCAGCTTAGTTTAAGAAAACTTTGAAAGCGTTCAAGGTGAATAGACTGGCATTGTCATTTGGATTTATTTTCCAAAGACACCAAAAGTGCCTATGGGGGGAATATTCAGCGGCAGTGGCTAGCACCTGAACTTTAAACCCAGACGTTCAATGTCAGGGCCATATTTGGTCACCGGCATTGACTCTCCGGGTTGGCCAGACTGCATGGAAGCTAATTGGGAAGCAGCGATATTTAGCCACTGCCTGGTTAACCTCAGCCTTTTGGGGTATTTAGTGATGACACTAACCACCTTAGTGTTGCTGAATATCCTGATCACTGCAGTGAATACGCTCAGCAGGTCTGCTAACCGCATTAATCTCTCCTCCCCCCCCCAGTGTGCCTCTATAAAATAAGCACCCAGAATGTGCACATATTTATACCTCCTCCGAGGCAGGTGCACACGTGTTTGCATACTCTATGCATGTACATGTGTCTTCGAGAAAGTCCGTCCGTCTATACGCAGCACCCAAATAAGTACAAAAGTTATTGTCAGTGCACATATACAGATGCACGATTTTAGAAAATTCCCTCTTCCACTAAATAAGAGGCTTTGCACAGAGAAAAGCCTTTCTAAAATAAACTCCTTAAGGACCTCAAAATTTATGGATAGGACCAATAGTGCAGATGCAGTCACCGGTCAATACACAATACACCGGTCAATACCGGTGCTGCTATGTACTGTATATGGTGACTGCCTCAGCATTGTACTGTTAATTTAAGCCTGCTGCTCAGTGGAAAGAAGCTCAACAGACAATTTATCTGTTAGCCGCTGAATATCGTCACTAAATGGATACATTCCAGTGCTGCCTCCATCACCAGCCTGTGCACAGAGGAAAGAGTGGCCTAGTGGTTTGGGCACATTGCCTCAGATCTGAGGGCTGGGAGTTCAAATCTTGTAGGCGGACAGCAACCTCAGGCCAGATGGACTGGGGCTTCTATTCCCACAGGTACTCTTTGGGCAAGCCATTTAACCCTCAGGTACAAAAACAATGTAGATTGCAAGCCCTTTGGCATATGTGAATGTGCACTGCTTTGATGGGGTGAAAAGTGGTATGTAAGCATTGCTAATTAAATAACCTGGTCTTTAATTATGCACACACTATATGGCCATTTAGCGATTCAAACAGCCTGATATTGTCTGTACAATTTTTAAAAATGTATGGAAGGGACATTACGGGTTCACCACCCGCCAACTAATGCCTAATTCCTGTTGAATATCAGCCCAATTGTCTTTCTTTCTTTCTTTATATTATTTATTTAGCCAGTTTTGTATACCACCTTATCCTTCAATCAAAGTGGTTTAGGGAAGGGATGAGGGATTACATACAACAGGGGAGGCAAGACATACACATATTTCTGGGGGGTTGAGCCCCAGGTGTGGGATGATGGTGCTTGATGTTTGAATTTGCAAGGGTGGGAGTTAAGGTTCTTGTTCAAATGAGGCTCTGAACAGATGGGTTTTGAGGGATTTTCAGAAGTCCTTGAGGTCTCTTTGTGCTCTTAGTTCTTCAGGGAAGGTGTTACAAAGGTCCGGCGCTGAGAGTGAGATGGCTCTTCTGGATGTTGATTGCTTCGTTTTGTGGTATCCAGCTGGGGTGAGGAGTCTATTGCTGCCTTGGGTTCATCTGAGTCTGCTGCTAGTGCCTCTTGTTACAGTGGTTTGTAGAATGTCTGCTGAGCATTGGTGTATGATCTTGAAAATGGTTAGTGTTGCTTTGAATTTTGCCCGTGCCATTATGGGTAGCCAGTGCAGCTGTTGGAGAACTGGTGTTATGTGCTCGTTTTTAACTTATACTAGCAAGAGGTCGTATCAGCTTCTGTTCTCGTAGGGATTCATCGACGCATACAGTACATCTTGACCAAGGGTGCCCTCAACTTTGTACATGACTGTATATTTCTAGAAAGCGATCGGTAATGCAGATAGTATTTTTACTCTCAGTTTTTTCATCCTGTTCAACTGCATTTTTCCTAGCCAAAGAGCTGCTGGTACTCCCATGCAGGGCTCTTTCATTAATATATGAGGGCCATGGGTCAGTTTTAGCAGGCAATGAAAAAGGTGCTGGAACTCAGTACCACGAGTACCCCTTCAATAAAAGCCCCACTGTTGGGCTGGATGATTGCACCTGAAGATTGATGGGTTTTGGGGCTGCTTTAGCAATCTGTGCAATTTTGTGCAGATACAACACACAAAAGAGGTTTGTACTTACCCAGCATGCATAAAGGTTTTCTTGCAAACTTGAGTCTCCCTTTCCATCCTTTATACCGACAGCAGCACCCAGCAGCCCAGATTCTTAAGGCAAACTCTGCCCCAAAGATGACAATGGCAAAGGTTTCCTGCATCACAAAGCCCAGAAATTAATTTCTTGTAAACATCTAGAGGTACAAGTACAGTAAAGCTACTTTGCATATTATTACTCTTCCTTATATTGATGCCAATGACCTACAGGGAAAAAATACTACACATTATGGACAATTTAGCACAGGAAGGGGCTAGTTAGGGCGCACTCCACTAGTGATTAGTTGGGCGAAGAACTGGATAAGCAACATAATGTAGAGGTGGGTAATTAATGGAGTCCATTCTTGAAAAAGAAACATTTTCAGTGCATTTCACCTGGGCTTAATTCTAGGACAGTTTCTTATCAACATCTTTAATAGTGACACTGAAGACTAACTTAAAGAGAAAAAAATGCTTGTCTGCAGATAAAGTGAAAATCTGTAACAAGAAGGGCCACCTGTGACACCCAAATAGAAAAATGGGAATGGAATAGATACCACACCATTCACAGTAGAAGATGTGATAGAACAACTTGCAAAACTGAAAGTGGACAAGGCCATGGGACTCGAAACCAACAGGTTGCATGATCCGAGGCAACATGGTTTTACCAAAGGACGATCTTGCCAAACGAATCTGATTGACTTTTTTGACTGGGTAACTAGAGAGCTAGATCAGAGGCATGTGATGGATGTCATCTACCTGGATTTCAGGAAAGCCTTTGATATTGTTTCTCATAGGAGACATATCAATAAACTCAATAGTTTGGGGTTGGGTCCCAAGGTGGTGAAATGCATCAAAAATTGTTTGACTGACAGACGACTGAATGTGATGGTAAACAGAACTCATTCGGATGAAAGGAGGATGATTAGTGGGGTGCCCCAGGGTTCAGTCCTGGGACTGGTACTGTTCAATGTATTTGTGAGTGATATTGCTGAAGGACTGAATGGAAATGTTTGTCTTTTTGCAGATGACATGAAAATTTGCAACTGACTCCCCTGACGGAGTGGAGAACATGAGGAAAGATCTGCAAAAGCTGGAACAATGGTCTAATGCTTGGCAGTTAAGATTTAATGTGAAGAAGTGCAGTGTCATGCACCTGGGAAGCAGAAATCCAAGGGTAAAATACGCAATAGGGGAGAGAGGTTGGTGTGCATGGACCAGGAGAAGGACCTTGGTGTGATTATTTCTGAGGACTTCAAGGTAGTGAAACAGTGTGACAAAGTGGTGGCAAAAGCCAGGAGGATGCTGGGTTGCATACAAAGAGGAAGTACCAGCAGAAAGGAAGAGGTACTAATGCCACTGTACAAGTCACTGGTTAGGCCTCACTTGGAATACTGTGTTCAGTTTTGGAGACTATCTCACAAAAGATATAAAAAGACTGGAAACAGTTCAGAGGAAGGCAACCAAAATGATTTGGAGCCTGTTTCAGAAGACTTGGAGGAGAGGAGAGGAGAGATAGGGGAGATATGATTCAGACATTTAAATACTGAAAGAGCATTAATGAACAAACAAACCTTTTCCAAAGAAGGGGAAACTGTAAAACTAGAGGGCATAACATGAAGCTGCAAGGGGGTGAACTGAAAGGCAATGCTAGGAAATACTTTTTCACTGCAAGGGTGGTTGATGCTTGGAATGCCCTTCCAATGGAAGTGGTGGGGCAAATACAGTGACAGAATTCAAAATGGTATGGAACAGACCCAGTGGATCCCTTTATAGCAACAGGATAAAATCTAAATAAGCATAACATATCTCAACAAACAGGGGTGCCCTACATGGAGCGGTGGGTACACTCCTAAACAAAGGCATTGGGAGGGGTGACCTGCATGGAGTGGCAGGTGCACCTACTCTTGCTACCTTGTTGGGCAGACTAGATGGATCATACTGGTCTTTATCTGCCGTCATATACTATGTTACTATGTAAAGTATATAAGCAGGAATGGCTGAAAGAAAAATGAGAGCAGAATTAAAAATAAACTGGAAGTGTGACTGAGAGTTTGTAAAATAAGCTTAAGAGATAACTTTATAAAACATTTTCTAGGGCATATGCTGGGTTGAAGGAGTAGCCTAGTGGTTAAAGCACCAGCCTCGCACCTTTGTGTTCTGGGTTCAATTCCCACTGGCATTTCTTGTGACCTTGGGCAAGTCACTTTACCCTCCATTTCCTTGGAAGAAAAAGCCTGGCAATTTACTTCCAGTCATACCTTACCAAGAAAACCCAGCGGCTGCTGAGTCAGCCTTGACTTGAAGGCACTTCAAAAAAAGGGAGTGTGTTACTCAGATGGGCTAACAGCACATCTTGTTTGTAACTAGATCCCATTGAATAACATTGGACCTGGTCACAAATAGTGTATGCTAGCCATTAGTGCAACTTAGTAAACATGCCCCTGTGTGTAAGGCATGCTCAATTTGCAGGAAACGGCAGATATAGAGATCGCATACAGGTATGTATAAATATGTGTGCTGATAATTGTGTGCCACTGGGAATTATTGGATGGGCCTATGGTATAAAAGGTACGTGCACAGTTAGGTACGCATAAATTGACATAAAATAGACACCTTTTGAATGTTTTTGTAGGCACCATTGTGTAATATTACTCTTTGCAGGTGTAAACTGTGCATTCTGAGGGCAAAAACCTACTAGCTACACATTATTTAGAAGGATACGAACCAGAAACTGGTATTTATTTTTTCAAATAATAGAAGAACTAGAGGGCACTCCACGGAACCAACTGGCAGAAGATCTAAAGCAATTTTAAAAAGTATTTTCAGTTAACTGACAATTAACATATGGACTTTGTTGCCACAGAATGTAGTTAAGGTTTGTTGAATTTAAGAAAAGTTTGGATCAATGTTCCCTCTAAGCTGCGCTGGGTCCTCCGCCGGAATTCCTGCTGGTGGGGAGAGGTGCAGAGCAGAGGCCCAGCGCAGCTTAGAGGGAACATTGGTTTGGATAATTTATTGGAGGACATGTCAGGATATGCTGCCAGAATAAGAGGTTTACTACAAGGACATGTTCAGATGGGGGTCTATTTGTGAGATATATTCCGAACTCCCTGAGATCTCTGGGCATACTGTAGGTGAGGGAAAAAGTATCTGGTTGGAATAAGAGTGAGTTGGCATGCAAGTACATTTAGGGGTATGTTTACTAAACCGCATTAGGTAACCTTAACGCGCGTTAAGGGTACCTAACGCGCGTTAACGTCTCCGCTCGTGGAAAAGCCCGCATAGGGCGAAGAGAGGGTGGAGAGAAGGGGTCAATGGGCGGGGAGTGGGCGGGGAAAAGCTTCCGCGGCACTAACGCAGGGTACTGAAGGGTTGTCATTAACTGCACATTTGCAGGAGGGTGAAACCATTTCAGAATCAGCAATGTACAACACAGGCAGGGAGCCCATGAACCGTGATATGCAGCAACAGCATAGTGGACAAGTATGAATGGCCACTATAGGGATGGTGCAAATGGGGCATAGGGGGCTGCAGGCGGGACATGTAGTGGGGGCAGCTAGGGCACAGGGCGGACTAGGATGTCGCCTAGGTGGCACATAGGAACATAGGAACTGGACAGCAGCACAAGACAGCAGTTGACCAAGGCCAAACACAATCCACCTACAGCTACCTGGTCCACCCTAGCCAATAGTTGCTAGGGCACTGACCTGTCATCCCCCCAGCCATCCCTCACCCATGTGGTAGGGACATAATATTGGTAGGTGGTGATGGGCGGATGTGAGGATGTTCATGTATGCCTCCCCACCCCAGACCCCGCTCCCTAGGCAAACGCCTACCTGCACAGTGGATGGCCTGGGACTGCACACTACCAGCACTGACAGTATATGCCCAGCTGGCAAGGCAGGGGGCGTGTGCTGGTGCTGGAGGGGGCAGTGGCACCTGCCTGCAGCGCACTCAGGCAATGCCCTGTACCAGTACGTGGTGCGCAGTACAACAGAAAAGGTCTGGCTGAGGAGACATACAGGTAGCCCCAGGGACAGCCTTGCACACAGCCAGCATGTTCCAGAGCAGAGGGTCACGGGTTCAGGTCCCAGCTGTGGCTCCTGCAGAGCACATCCCTATATTTTTCCCCACAAGGCAGATACAACAGTAATATGTGCACTCCCCAAAGCAGCGGCCAACAGGGGTGCTAACACCCACTCACACAGGTTCCACTATCCAAAGCTCCAGGGAGAATCAGGCCGTTGGCTCCAGCACGGAGCCGCAGTTATCACAAGAGCACTATTACTACCCCTTGCACAGTTTGGCAATGTCGGCACTGTGATCAGGACCAGGTGTGGTGGGCAGGGTTGTCAATCACCCCTATCTTTGCACAATGCTGCAGTAGGTGTTTGTGTGTGTGTGTGTGTGTCTATCCATTGTTTCGTGGCTGCCTACACCTCTCTGGGCCCACAATGTCCCACTATTACCAGCGTTGGCCTGCAAATGTGCATAATGAGGAGCAAGGTATTGTGGGTATGGCCCGGGCAGGGCGGACTGGGCAGGATGCATCTGTAGAGGGTGTAGGGCAATAGCTGGGACATTGTAGTGCCCAACCACCACCTGCATGGACAAGGTGGCCACATCACGTCATGCTGTTAGGACACTCTCACACTGACCGAACAGTGACCATGGCATGACTAGGTTCCCTTAGAGTGCTACATGGTATCTGTCTCAGGTGATATATGTGTGTCCTCTTTTCTGAGTGGCCAATCACTGGAACACCTGCCAGATGCACATAATTCTACTGTGAACATGCAGGGTAGCCTGGCTAGTGGCGTGCCCTTAGTTAGTATGTGTGTGGCTGGACACCTGGCATGGTACACACTGTCTGTGCCTGCTGCTGGTGAATGTCAGACCATGGCTGGGCTACAGCGGTGGGCCTATAAGTGGTAGGGGCACAGGGAAGGGGCAATGGACAGGTAGTCTGCTGTAGTGTGCAGTATTGTGATGTGCTGTTACGCACCATAATCTGACCACGTATGCTAAGGTGCCTAGTCATATCTTATAATGCATGTAGAAAGCTCTGTAACATCATGCATGTTACTGTGTGCGCTGTGCGTAAGATGCCTTGCTATGTGCATTCTCTGGGTGATGATCTAGCAGACACGATGGTCACTTTGTGGAACATATTTGCATTGTGCTTGTTGTGATTGTTTGGGATAGTGGTTGCAGACGTGCATGGAGCCAACATAGGTTGTGGGTTTGGGTCTAACAGGTTCCTTTTCCTTTCTTTTCATTTGTTCTGCTCTCCTTATCAAACATTGGCTCCAGATTTGCCCCTTCTCCTGACACCCTTCCCTCTCCTCACTGTACACTGCAGTGTCCCCTCCATGCAGCCTATCCATCTCATGCTTGCTGTTATTTATGCTCCCTTTCTTTGGGACATGCAGGTGGTTCAGTGGTTTGGTATTGATGTCAGTGAGCTGTGTTTGGGCTCTTCAGTCTACCAATTGAACTCCCTCTTACTCCTTTTTGGATCCCCTGCCCATTTTGCCCTTATACGCACACCATCCACACAGTTGGCCCTTCAGACCGACCCCCTGATGCCCTTTCCATTATATTTGTTTACTCCTCTGCATGCTGTTTCACTGCACACCATTTCATGGTATGTGTGCCTGTGATACTTGTGGCTCACGTCCCCATTCCAGACTGTGTTATCAGCTGCATGTGGTCTAAGGCCTTACACCTATGGCTCCTTTTCTCATGTGGCACCATGTGTGCACATCCCTCAGCGCATCTTCTACTGTCAGCGTGCCTTAGTTGCAACCCCTTCGGACGCGCTGCTGCTTCCTGTCCGCTATGGTGTTCACGCGCGGTGGGTCCATGGCGCACTGTACCACGCATTAGCGCCTTGTAACGCGCATTACCTGACATGGCTTGCTTTAACGATGCACCGCCCACTCCTTTATATGGCCATCTGTACCACTACCGCGGAACTTAACGCGGGTAACATTACCGCGGCTTAGTAAACTTACCCCTTAGTCTTAAATAATTCGAGAGTGATTCAAGAAGTCACAGAATGGGGATTATTTTAGACGCCTTATTCATGGCATGTGCAAATGCCCTCCACGTGCACATCACCATGTTAGAAAGGGCTGTATTTACATGTAGATGTTCTGATCATATGTAAGTTAAGGAATGGCCAGGACTGGTCAAAAATCTGCACTTGTATTCTCCGTTTCAGATAGGGAATACATGTGTAGGACTGTGGAAGCACACATCATGATTTACACCTTCTCCCTGTCACGTGCAGGTTTTCATTGCCAGAGACAGATGTTGAGTCTGATGGATGAAACTTCTTCTCTTCTTATATTTTATGTTGGGCCTGTGGTGAATATCAAAAGTGATTCTAAATGGTTTGTGCAAAACATTGTGCCCACTAAAATTCTCAAAAGGAATTGTCATTATTTCAGGCTCTAAGATTTCTTTCCCTGAATTTATCATTAAACCATTCGTATGGTAATGAGCATTGGTTTCCTGGAATATAGAATTTAAATTATTCCAAAAATACATCATAGAGCTTCAAAATTATTTCTGAAGAATGCCAGCAAAAACTCGTTTGGATCAGTTTCTTGATCACTAATATGAACAAGTAGAGAGAGGTATAGGTTAGGCTTGAAGTGGACAAGCACAGGACTTGAGCACCACAACCCTGTCAGGTCTTCATTATTCCCACAATGAGTATATATAAGATCTATTTGCATGCAATTGAATCAGAGTTCATGCATATTCATTATGGAAATCATGAAAACCCAATTGGTTGCAGAATTTTACCCCTCATAGAGACTGTGGTAAATTATTTCTTCAATTAACTCTAAGGGGTATGTTTACTAAATCATCTTAATGTTACCGGCGCTAGTTGCAGCATTAATGTGAAGAATGCCATAAGGTAGTGGGCGGTCCGGAAGCAAGATAGAAAGAATCTGTATCACGCAATAGTGGGTGCCATGGCATGTTAACGCATGTTAACCCTAAGCTCATGCCAGCGCAATGTTCGAAGCTATAAAGATGTAGCCCACTGGTTACTGCAATGACTGTGGAGGCAGAGGTCACATTGGCAGGCTAACACTGGAAACAGTGCAAGCATTGTGGGCTCAGTAAGGTGTAGGCAGCCACAAAATACTGGGTAGACATACACACACTCCCACACCTATTTCAGCATTGTGTAAAGATAGAGGTGGTTGGCAGCCCTGGCCGCTACACCAGTCTTGGGCACAGTGCAGGCATTGCTATGGTACTCAATACTGTTAGGGTCACTCCCCGGGGTGTGGTAAACACTGTCAGAAACAAAAACTGAAACACACTCCACAGATATCAGAAAGGTTGCTATGATGAATCTCTGTCAACATATCGTGTTTAACTTAGCATTTGTTACCTGACATTAATCATAGCAACTTTTTGATATATGTGGAACGTGTTTCCAAGTTTAAGACGGCATTGCTAAGGTATGCAGGTGCTAGTATTGGTAGACGCTGCTCCGCGCAGGGCCCAATAGCCTGACTCTCCATGAGCCATTGGATAGTGGAGCCTGTGGGTGTGGGTGTTTGTGCTCCTGTTAGCCGCTGCTCTAGGGCAGAGGTTCCCAACTCCAGTCCTGGTGGGCCAAACACGGTTCAGGTTTTCATGCTGTTCCTAATGAATATGCATGATACATTTGCATACAATGGGGGCGATGCATACAAATGCATCACAGGCATCTTTATTAGGGACAGCATGTAAACCTGAATGGCGTTTGGCCCTCCAGGACTGCAGTTGGGAAACTCTGTTCTAGGGATTGCACATATTTATGGTGTATGTGCTCTGTAGGGTAAAATATAGGTGTTTGTGGCGTGCTTATTTTATGTGCAATAAAGGTTCCGTCTTTATTACCACTGCTTAGTACTGGGTAAAATAAAGGGACATGGTCTGCAGGAGCCACAGCTGGGACTTGAGCCTGGGACTTTCTGCCGCTGAATATACTGGCTGTGTGTACTGCACCAAACTGTTGTCACTGAGGTGGATCATTCCTTGGGGATACCATGACTGTTCGTCAGACAGACCTTGAGGTATCTTTATTAAACTGCGGTAACGTTACAGACCGCGTGTTATGTAACATTAACGCACGTTAGGTAATGTTAACGTGTGGTATGTAACGTTAACGGGCATTAACATTACTTAACGATCGTTAACGTCCCCGGCTATGGTAAACACCGTAGAGGGTGGAGAGAGGGTGGGGGGAAGGGGTCAAAGGGTGGGGAGTGGGTGTGGAGAGGCTCCCTCCACACTAACGCGCTGAACTGAAGGGCTGTATCCTACCGCGAATGAAAACCTGCCGTTAGATGCATATTTGTAGGAGAGAGAAACCATTTAAGTGTCAGCAATGTATAGCATAGACAGGGAGCCCAAGAAACGTGAAAGTACTGCTCCATGTCCAGCACCAGCATAGTGCCCAAGTATGAAAGGCCACTATGGCGATGGTGCAAGTGGGGCATAGGAGGCTGCAGGTGGGACATGTAGCGGGGGCAGCAGGAGCACAGGGTGGACTAGGTATGTGCCTAGGTGGCACATAGGAACATAGAAACCGGAAATCATCATGACAGCAGTTGACAAAGTCCAAACACAATCCACCTACATCTACCTGGTCCACCCGAGCTAACAGTTGCCAGGACACTGACCTGACATACCCCCAGCCAACACTCCCCCAAACGGAAAGAACAGACTATTGGTAGACAGTGATGCGGGGGGGGGGGGGGGATGTGAGGATGCTCATGTATGCCCCATGCCCCAGACCCCGTTACCTAGGCGACCATGTACCCACACAGTGGATGGCCTGGGACTGCGCATTACCAGCACTGACAGCATATGGTCATGTCAGCATGGCAGGGGGGTGTGTGCTCGTGCTGGAGGGGACAGTGGCACCTGCCTGCAGTGGACCTAGGCCATGCCCTGTACCAGTACGTGGTGTGCAGTGCAACATAAAAGGTCTGGCTGAGGAAAGGTACAGGTAGCCCCAGGGACCACCATGCATCTGTGGGTGCAGTGCACCCAGTGAGTGTGTCCAGAAGCAGAGGGTCACAGGTTCAAGCCCCAGCTGTGGTTGCTGCAGAGCATGTCCCTATGTTTTACCCTACAATGCAGATAGAACAGCAACATGTGCAAAGCACAAAGCAGCGGCGAACAGGGGTAAAAAAACACCCACTCACACAGGTTCCATAATCCAAATATACATGGAGAGTCAGGCTGCTGGCCCCAGCATTGAGCTGCAGTTATCACCAGGGCACTACTACTACCTCCTGCACAGTTTAGCAATGTCGGCACTGTGATCAGGACCAGTGTGGTGGGCAGGGTTGCCAACCACCCCTTTCTATGCACAATGCTGCAATAGGAGTGTGTGCGTATGTCTATCCATTGTTTTGTGGCTGCCCACAATGTCCCACTGCTACCAGAGTTAGCCTGAATATGTGCATAATGAGGAGCAAAGTGTTGTGGGTATGGCCCGGACAGGGCGGATTGGCCAGGATGCATCTTCACAGGGTGTGAGGCAATGACTGGGACACTGTAGTGTCCGACCACCGCCTGCATGGACAGGGTGGCCACAGTACGGCATGCTGGGAGGGCACTTACTCTGACCGAGCAGTGACCATGGCATGTCTAGGTTCCCACATAGCACTCTAGATTATCTGCCTCCAGTGATCCTGTTGTGTCCCTAATCACTGAGATGCCTGCTTGGAGCACATAGTTCCTTTGTGAGCATGCACTATGGACTGGCTAGTGGACTGTCTGCAGTTAGACTGTTTTGTCTGCTGGTAGCTGGCAGACAGTGGTGTGAGGCAGTTGGGGTTTTCTAGAACTAATCCCATCATTACTGCTGGTCTGCCACTGCCCCAGGAGCAGTTATGGCTCTAGCCCACCAACTCTAGAGGGCTGTCACATACCAGCAGGATGGAGGTTGCTTCACAGGGTCTGGGGCACCTGTTCCTTACCTACAAAAAAGGTGATGTGAGCCCTTTGGGGTATGTAGTGTATACCACTTTGAACTATCAAGGCACTGCTACGCAAATCTCATGCAAGTTTGGAAACCCCTCTGCATTGATAACAGGTGCCCAGGTCAGCCAGGCCTTAACACGGGGTACACACACTAGTCTGGGTGGTGTCTGGTCCCAGAGAGCCACATGTGACTGCAGGGTTGCAGAGCAGAGATGGCATCCATCTATCTAAGAAAGGTCAACGCATCTTCGGTAGTAGACTAGCTAATCTACTGAAGCGGGCTTTAAACTAGATTCGTTGGGAATGGGTGAAGAAAGCCCCCAGGTAAGTGAAAGCCCCCAGCTAGGTGATGCATTAAATACCTTTATGGAAATAGGTAACAGGGGTAACATATGGAAAGCAGTGTGTATAAATGCCCGTAGCATGGGAAATAAGATCCCTGATGTTGAAGCTTTGGTGGGAGTGGCTGACTTGGATTTAGTGGCAGTTACAGAAACATGGTTCACAGAAAACCATGATTGGGATGTAAATATACCTGGCTATACTTTATTCAGAAAGGACAGGGTAGGAAGAAGGGGAGGAGGAGTGGCACTATATGTAAAAACTACTATTAAAACTTTGGAATTACAGAGCTTAAAAGGGAGAGAGGAGGCATTGTGGGTTAAACTAGAAAGAGGGAAAGAGAAATCTATTTGCATTGGTGTGATATACAGACCTCCCTCACAAGAGGAAGAGGTGGACAGAGAGTTAATTGAAGACATACGCAGCATTGCTAGGAAAGGGGAAGTGCTACTGATAGGAGATTTCAATATGCCAGATGTTGATTGGCACATTCCTGCTGCAGTATCATCTAGAAGTAAGGAGATCCTGGATTCTCTACAGGGAGAACTATTCAGGCAAGTGGTAACAGACCCCACACGTGAAGGGGCCATACTGGACTTGGTGCTTACCAATGGTGAAAGTGTTTCTGATGTTGTAGTGGGAGATCATTTTGCATCCAGAGATCACCAGATGGTGTGCTTCAGTATTAGGACTAGGGCTGTTAGAATCCATTCAAAGGTGAGGATCTTAGACTTTAGGAAGACTAACTTTGCCAAGATGGGCCAATACCTCAGGGAGTCGTTAGTGGGATGGGAACAGCTGGGGGATGTAGAAAAACAGTGGGCAAAACTGAAAGGGGATATTTTAAGGGCAACCAACCTTTTTGTTAAAATGATAAATAAAGGCAAAAGGAAAAGGACACCGCTATGGTTTTCGAAGGAAGTAGCTGAAAAAGTAAAGAAAAAGAGGGAGACCTTCATGAAATACAAGAGATCACAGAGAGAGGAAGACAGGCATCTGTATTTGGAAAAACTTAGAGAAGCTAGCAAAGTAGTCAAGAAGGCAAAGATTCAAAAGGAGGAGGAAATAGCCAATGCAATAAAATGGGGGGTTAAGACATTTTTCAGATATATTAGTGAAAAGAGGAAGGGCAAAAGTGGTATTGTCAGACTCAAGGGTGCAGGGGAGGAATATGTAGAAGCTGATAAGGATAAAGCGGAATTGCTTAACAAATATTTTTGTTCTGTGTTCACAGATGAAGAACCAGGAGCAGGACCACAGAAAACACCCACAAATAGGAACAGAAGTGAGGGACATCTTGAACAATTTTCAGAAGACTGTGTTAGTGAGAAACTAGCTCAACTTAAAGTAGACAAAGCGATGGGACCGGATGGGATACACCCTAGAATACTGAGGGAACTTGGGGACGTTCTAGCAACTCCACTGACTGACCTTTTCAATGCCTCGTTGGAGTCGGGAGTGGTGCCAAAGGACTGGAGAGAGGCTGTCAGACTGCTGCCTGAGTGAGAATGTTCACAGTCTTGGCAAGTGCATATATCAACATGATTTGCAAGGGATTGTGGGAAATGCAGTCCATTCACACCAGACACAGCTGCTCACAATAATTAGTTGTGCTTGAGTGTAAAGCCAATAAGATATTTATTTATGGGGTTATTTCTCCCAACACAGATATGCTTGGTAGCACATAAAACAGGATACTTGCTTTCAGTGTTAAACTTAGAAAAACAAAATCAGGAAAACAACATCTGAACTTGTCAGGCAATCAAATGAAAAGAATAAAGACCTGGTTGGTAACAAACTGGTCTTTTCTGTAGGCTTTAGCTAATATTTTCTTAGCAGTGTTTCAAGCAACAAGCAAAACCCACAAAGAAGGGAAAAACTGTTCTTTTCAGGTTAACTTCTTATATCTTCACACATAGATTCAGAAGTGATTCCCTCAGAGCTCACAAGCAATTAGGTAAGGCTCAATTGCTAGCAGTTATCAAGCTGAATCCCCTTAGCTGGCTTGCTTTCTACTGCGTGGCCCAAAATCCTACTCAGGAGCTTTTCTGAGTAGATTAAAGAACAAGTTTGTATTTCTTTGTGATGGTTGCTGTACTTTGTAACAGTAAATTACCAAAGGAGTTTAGACAGAGAGCAATCCATGTATTCACAGCCTGTATCTAAGACTTCTTCCCCTTCCTCAACAATCATCGGTTCAATATCATGGATTGGCACAGAGGAATTTCTCAATGGAGCACTTTCAGGAGAATACTTGTTTCCCTGCTGTCTTTCAAGGTTATAGCTAGGGCATAGATCAGTGTTCATACCTGAGCTTCCATTGCTGTTAGAGTTCCTCTCTAAATAGCCTGGCCAGTATGTAGTCCAGTTCTTATGTCCAGCCTTCCAATCCAGATTCCTGGACACTGGATCTCTCTTCACATACCTTCTGGCACGGGTCTTAGGGTCCCTTCCACGTGCAGCCGTCTCCCTCACAGGTACCGTCTGGAGATTCCTAGCCCTGCAGCACCATTCCTCTGGCTTTCCCCAGTCCAATGGTGTATGCTGGCCTTTTGAATGTCCCCCAGTATACGTACTGCTCTGGACTCCTCTGGACCTCCCAAATGCTTTTCTCTTCTTTCTTCCAAAGGGTTTCTTGCCCTCTCTGTCTGTCCGGTCTGGCTTCTGCTTCTGATGATTCTCCAGATGATGAAGACCTCCAAGCTGAGGATATCCAAGCTGATTCTGAGGATGAGGATCAAGATGAGGATAATTCTCTGTAGAACAAACTCTACCTTTATTCTGCTTAGATGAGTGCTCCACCCTAGCACAGCGCAGCTGTGCTGAATCAGGCCCTGCCCTTTGAGATGAGTGCTTGGGGATTACCTCATAGCCCTCTTGATTGAACACACGTTTCCCCACTTCAGCTCCTCTAATGGCTGTTGGAAACCTGGTGCATTCTGGGACTGGTAGTCTTTTATGGGAAAATTCTGTTTTCTTATTTCTACCTGAACTGACAGGTTGCTTGTTCAGAGTCACTTCACCTTTACTATAGCTCCTTCCTGAGCTATGATAAGCTTCCTTATCAGATACCCCCCTGCTTAAGTTATTACGGACTGGTTTAACTGGTGAAACTTCTTTCCTACAGTCCGTAATACCTACGAGAGTGTTATCTTTTTGAAGCTCATTTACTTCCTGACTGGCTTCAGGGTCATAATTATTTACAGGCCTCTCCTTCCAAGACTTAAGTACATTAATATGGTAGGTCTGTCTACGCCCTCTTGCATTTTCTACCATATAAGACACTGGGCTCACTTGTTTAACAACCTTCCATGGCCCTTTCCACTGTACTTCAAATTTTGGGGCTGTACCTGCTACTGGAACCAAAACCTTTTCACCAATGCTTAATTGGCGGCTTTTGGCCTTCCTATCATACCACCCTTTCTGGCGCACTTGACTGTCCTGCAGGTTCCTCTCAGCAACCTGCGAGGTCCTTTTCAAACGTGCTCTCAGGTCACGTAGAAACTGTGGCACCTACTGACTTCCTGGTTCAGGATCAATCCATTGCTCCCTCAAAATATCTAACAAACCCCGTGGAGCCCTACCATACATCAATTCATATGGAGTTACACCTAGGGACACCTGAATTCTTTCCCTGCAGGCATATAAGGCAAAGGGCAATAACATATCCCATTCTTTTACCTCTCCTGCTAACCCCCTTCTCAACATTTGTTTGAGAGTTTGGTTGAATCTCTCAACCAAACTGTTTGATTGTGGATGGTAGGCTGAGGTTTTCACGTGATGAATGCCAAAGGCATCCCAGACCTGGGCCAAATATTTGGATACAAAATTGGACCCTCGGTCAGTCAACACCTCTCTTGGGAATCCCACTTCACAAAACAATTTTACTAGCTCTAAAGCTATTGTTTTTGCAGAAACATTCCTCAATGGTATGGCCCAGGGAAATCTTGTTGCCTGATCTACCATAACTAGGATGCATTGGAAACCTCGGGGCGTTTTGACTAATGGGCCTACAATATCCATGGCAATGCGACCAATTGGGTCTGTGATAATTGGCATGGGGATCAATGGCACCACCGGTGGGTGAGCCGCTGTAACTCGCTGACACGCTGGACATGCAGCACAAAACTGGGCAGTTTCTTTGAAAATACCTGGCCAGTAAAAATGCATAAGTATTTGATCCAGCGTTCCTTGCATCCCTTTATGACCTCCCACTGGATGATCATGTGCTAATCTAAGTACTAGCCCTTTGAAAGTTGTGGGTACCACCAATTGTTTACGTATGGTCCCATTTCTGGGGTCCTGACTCTCTCTATATAATATTTCATTATCTAGTCTGAATCTGGGCAATTCCTCCCTGACATCCTGAGCATACTTAAAAGCTCGGGTGAGAGCTTGATCAGCTCGCTGCTCTTGTGGAAAGTTAGGAAACTTTGCCACTAACTGAGCTGGCACCCAGGGTAAACTTTGACCAGCTAACATCTCAGCCCTACCCTGTGCTCTGCAAAGTCTCTCACGCTGCTTTTGTGCTTTCAACTTTCTTACTTTACCAGATGATGGAGTTATTAAATCATCATGAGAGGGTAAGTCTCCTAATAACTCTGCCTGCTCCCCCTCCTCCTTCTGATGGCTCTCTACCTTAGCCTGCGAGCGGGTGGACACAAGGCCCCTCTTATTACCTATATTTTGGCCTTCTGGAAGCTTAACCATCTTTTTAGCTAGGGACTGAGGACTTCCAAAGAAAGGCCCGGGAGCTATTTCCATTATTCCTTCTCCCTCCTTCTTTCCTAGCCCTTCCACTAGACCCTGCTTAAATCTTGGCCAGTCCTTTCCTAGAACCAAATCAAAGGGTAGCCTAGGCACCACTGCTAACAGGACTTCCTCTTGTTCCCCCAGGCACTTAACCTTTAGCCTATAGGTGGGATATGATGTTGCAGCACCATGAATGCATCTGATGTGAACTTGGCTTTCAGGGGTTCTAGGCACAAATCCTTCTTGGGCCTCTATCCTCTTCCAAAGCCTTTTTGACATCATACTCTGGTCTGCCCCAGAGTCTAACAAAGCATTTGTGGTAATTCCTTGCACATCAACCATCAAAAGAAATCCTTCTTTGGGCTGTTTTAAATCCACACCCATTAAGCTAGTGTGTGTCTGGCATCCCTTTTCTAAATGTCCCCATTTTCCACACTTGAAACATTTCTTTTCACTCCACTGTGTCACCTGCTTTGGCACAGTACATTTATTTTCAGAAACATTTTTAATTATTTTCTTTTCTGATACAGCACAGCTTGCCTCAGCACCCATCTTCAGAGGGCCACCCATTCTATGGCAAGCCTGCGTGGCTTCCAAGAATCTCTCTGCTAGCATGGTTGCCTCTCCAAGATTTTGGCAATTTTGCTGTATAAGGAAAGTATGCAAATCTTTAGGCACCGCTGACATAAATTGTTCAAGCATAATAATGTCTAATAACATTTCTACCGTCTTTTGCTCAGGCTCCAACCATTTTACAGCTAATCCTCTGATTCTCTGACTCAGAGCCCTGGGTGTTTCACCCACTCTCAATGTAGTAGCTCTAAACATTCGCCTATACTCTGAAATAGACAACCCTAGGCGATCTCTAATAGCAGCCTTTACATCCTTATAATTCAAAGCCTGGGCTGTTGGCATTGCTCTATAAGCCGCAAGCGCCTCTCCAGTTAATGAGGCTGCCAGCCTTACTGCCCACTGGGTCTCTGGCCATGCTAATGCTTGTGCCACTCTTTCAAAAGACTCTAGAAAATCATCAACATTATCATCTGGAGTTAGCTTCCCAAAACTAAATGCCCCAATTCCCTGATTGAGTCCCACACTGTCCACATGTGGTGTACCAGTATTTACTGCTGGTCTTGCATCTGGTCCACTTTGGTTCTGCAGTTTAACTAGGGCTTGCACCAGATCAAGCACTGGCCTCTGCTGGTCCATTAAGGCTTCATAGCAGTGTCCTGAGCCTGCTGTGCTAGCTCCTGCTGCCTGCTAAACTGGGCTGCCATCCAATCAGCTAGTTCCCTTGGATCCATCTTGATCCCTGCAAGAAAACACAAAAAAAAAAAACCCACAGTGCACCACCTTCCAAACAGGTGTTTTTTTTTTCTACTTTTTTTTTTTCAATTACCCCTGTGCCTTACTCCCATCCACCACTAGACATGCCCAGGTACTTGTTACCTTATGCCAGTGATGAATCCAGCTCTGCACAGGGTCTTTTCTTCCTGGAACAGCTACCTGGAACAGCCACCTCTCCTCCAAAGTGAAGTTGAGGAAAAATCTTTTCTTTCAGCTTTTAAGCTTGAACTGTCTTTTCCTTCAGACTTGAGTTGTAATCCTCAGCAAGTAAATCCCTTTGCGCAAAAGCAATCCGAAAAACTATGCCATTTGTCAGACGGCTGCCTGAGTGAGAATGTTCACAGTCTTGGCAAGTGCATATATCAACATGATTTGCAAGGGATTGTGGGAAATGCAGTCCATTCACACCAGACACAGCTGCTCACAATAATTAGTTGTGCTTGAGTGTAAAGCCAATAAGATATTTATTTATGGGGTTATTTCTCCCAACACAGATATGCTTGGTAGCACATAAAACAGGATACTTGCTTTCAGTGTTAAACTTAGAAAAAACAAAATCAGGAAAACAACATCTGAACTTGTCAGGCAATCAAATGAAAAGAATAAAGACCTGGTTGGTAACAAACTGGTCTTTTCTGTAGGCTTTAGCTAATATTTTCTTAGCAGTGTTTCAAACAACAAGCAAAACCCACAAAGAAGGGAAAAACTGTTCTTTTCAGGTTAACTTCTTATATCTTCACACATAGATTCAGAAGTGATTCCCTCAGAGCTCACAAGCAATTAGGTAAGGCTCAATTGCTAGCAATTATCCAGCTGAAACCACTTAGCTGGCTTGCTTTCTACTGCATGGCCCAAAATCCTACTCAGGAGCTTTTCTGAGTAGATTAAAGAACAAGTTTGTATTTCTTTGTGATGGTTGCTGTACTTTGTAACAGTAAATTACCAAAGGAGTTTAGACAGAGAGCAATCCATGTATTCACAGCCTGTATCTAAGACTTCTCACCCTTCCTCAACAATCATCGGTTCAATATCATGGATTGGCACAGAGGAATTTCTCAATGGAGCACTTTCAGGAGAATACTTGTTTCCCTGCTGTCTTTCAAGGTTATAGCTAGGGCATAGATCAGTGTTCATACCTGAGCTTCCATTGCTGTTAGAGTTCCTCTCTAAATAGCCTGGCCAGTATGTAGTCCAGTTCATATGTCCAGCCTTCCAATCCAGATCCCTGGACACTGGATCTCTCTTCACATACCTTCTGGCACGGGTCTTAGGGTCCCTTCCACGTGCAGCCGTCTCCCTCACAGGTACCGTCTGGAGATTCCTAGCCCTGCAGCACCATTCCACTGGCTTTCCCCAGTCCAATGGTGTATGCTGGCCTTTTGAATGTCCCCCAGTATACGTGCTGTTCTGGACTCCTCTAGATCTCCCAAATGCTTTTTTCTTCTTTCTTCCAAAGGGTTTCTTGCCCTCTCTGTCCATCTGGTCTGGCTTCTGCTTCTGATGATCCTCCAGATGATGAAGACCTCCAAGCTGAGGATATCCAAGCTGATTCTGAGGATGAGGATCAAGATGAGGATAATTCTCTGTAGAATAAACTCTACCTTTATTCTGCTTAGATGAGTGTTCCACCCTAGCACAGCGCAGCTGTGCTGAATCAGGCCCTGCCCTTTGAGATGAGTGCTTGGGGATTACCTCATAGCCCTCTTGATTGAACACACGTTTCCCCACTTCAGCTCCTCTAATGGCTGTTGGAAACCTGGTGCATTCTGGGACTGGTAGTCTTTTATGGGAAAATTCTGTTTTTTTATTTCTACCAGAACTGACAGGTTGCTTGTTCAGAGTCACTTCACCTTTACTATAGCTCCTTCCTGAGCTATGATAAGCTTCCTTATCACAAGGCTCATGTGGTGCCTTTACACAAAAGTGGAAGTAAGGATGTGGTTGAAAACTACAGGCCAGTTAGTTTAACTTTGGTGGTGAGTAAATTATTGGAAACGCTGCTGAAAGAGAAAATAGTGAGGTTTCTGGAGTCCAGCGGATTACAGGATCCGAGGCAGCATGGATTCACCAGAGGCAGGTCTTGTCAGACAAATCTGATTGATTTCTTTGACTGGGTGACCAGGGAGTTGGACCAAGGGAGAGCTCTAGATGTGGTGTATTTAGATTTCAGTATAGCCTTTGACACTGTTCCTCACAGGCGACTTATAAACAAACTGAGCACCCTAGGGATGGACCCTAAAGTTACTGCTTGGGTTAGAAATTGGTTGGGTGGGAGGCGACAAAGAGTACAAGTAAATGGAGCTCACTCTGAGGAGAAGGATGTTACCAGTGGTGTGCCCCAGGGATCTGTCCTTGGTCCGATTCTTTTTAACATCTTTGTTAGTGATATAGCGGAAGGGCTGTCGGGTATGGTTTGCCTCTTTGCGGATGATACCAAAATCTGCAATAGAGTAGACACCCAGGAAGGTGTAGATAACATGAGGAGGGATCTAGCAAAGCTTGAAGAATGGTCTAGAATTTGGCAGCTGGGATTTAATGTTAAAAAATGTAAGGTCATGTATTTGGGCTGCAGCAATCCAAGGGAGCAATACAGTAGAGGGGGTGAAGTACTTTTGTCCACTAAAGAGGAGCGGGACCTAGGCGTGGTTGTGTTTGATGATCTTAAAGTAGCTAAACAGGTAGAAAAGGCGATGGCAAAAGCTAGAAGGATGCTTGGGTGCATACGGAGAGGAATGGCTAGCAGAAAAAAGGAGGCGATAATGCCTCTGTATAAGTCTTTGGTGCGACCTCATTTGGAGTATAGTGTGCAATTCTGGAGCCCGGACCTTCAAAAGGATGTGAACAGGATGGAGTCGGTGCAGAGGGTGGCTACTAAAATGATTAGTGGGCTTCATTATAAAGCATATGTGGACAGACTTAAGGATCTTAATATGTACACCTTAGAGGAAAGGCGGGATAGAGGTGATATGATTGAGATGTTTAAATACCTCCGTGGCATAAATATTCAGGGAGAGAGCCTCTTTCAATTGAAAGCAAGTTCTGCTACGAGGGAACATGGGATGAGGGTGATGGGGAATAGATTCAGGAGTGATATGCGGAAATATTTCTTTACAGAAAGAGTGGTGGATCCGTGGAATAGTCTCCCAGTGGAGGTGGTAGAGATGAGGACAGCAACTGAATTCAAAAAAGCATGGGACCAACACAGAGGATCTCTAAAGGTAAAAAGGGGACTGTTGTAGTTGTTGATATGGAAAGACAGACTAGATAGGCCATGTGGTCTTTTTCTATCATCATATTTCTAGGATACAGATGGACACCAAATTACCTTCAACTGCAATGCAAGGAACACCTGTCACACACTGACAGTGATGGGGATGTACAGCAAGGCCTATCTTTAGTACCACATTTACTGCGGACCTAGTGCTGGGCACCCATTCTATCCCTCAGGGAGAACACAGAACCTGCACATTGGCATGGTCTGTAGCTACTCTGTGCCAGCATCACGCACTGTCAGTGCATCTTTCCAAGCTGAGGTACCGGAGAGGTGCAGACCCCATATGCTGATCAGCTGTAGACAGCTATTCAGCATGTGCATTGCATCATGGGTCCTGGTGGGGTTACCCTATCCTGGCACTCAGAGCAGACAGTTTGTGTGGTGACCTGCAGTCCTTCTGTACCCAGACATTGCTGTGACATACACCATGGAGGTATAGCCTACTAGTTAATACAATGCCATTCTTGGCAGTGTTCATGGGTTCAATTCCTCATTGTTCCCTCCTCTCATGCCTGTCCTACTCAAATAGTGTGCATCCCTGTAACAGTCATATTTTTGCAGATTTGTGCTGCCAGCCCATAATACCCTCGCAACAATTGCCAACATTCCCTCGGTCCGTCTATCTGCGTCTGTCAGCTGTGTAGAGTCCTGTCTGCCTGTGCGGGCTGTCACCCCATGTCATGCACTGCTACCCTTTCCTGCATTGCGCCTTTTTATGCTTGCCTCGCCTGTTCCTGATCTGCATGGCACCACCACTCCTCTGTCCACCCATCATTGTAACTATCTTGCCACCTTCGCCTCCACTGGGGGACACGTATTCCCATCGTCTACCACCAACTGTCTTTCCAGTACTTTACATTGCCAACACCCTCTGCTGTGGTACAGTTGCCCCCACCATGTTTGTCATTAGTACTGGCAGGCATATGGGATGCTCAAAGATATGGCAGGTCCAGCGGCTCCCAGCTCTCCCTCCTTCATTCACCTGTTGATTGCCTTTCCTCAGTGCTCTATCTAGTGTTAGGGCTACATCTGTCTCTGTGCCTCACAGGTCATGCATGTCATCCTGCAGCACCATGCAGCCCTTAGGCCACACTAACCTAGGGCACCATAATCTTGTTAGGCCACTGTAACCTATGGTTCCATAAACCAGGGTGCCCTCTAAGGTGCCCTATTCACGGGTGCCTAATATGCGCATATCCTAAGGAGCCCTACTGTATAGGGCACCTTACAAAGCACCTTATGAGGCACCTTACAAGGCACCTTATAAGACACCTAACAAGGCACCTTATAGGGCTCCTTATAAGGCACCTTACTTATATGGCACCTTACAAGGCATCTTATAAGGCGCCTTACTTATATGGCACCTTTCTTATACGGCACCTAACAAGGCGCCTTGTAATGTGCCTTTTAAGGTGCCTTATGAGGCACCTTGTAGCGCATGTTAGTTTGTAACATGCGTTAGCTGATACGGCTTGCTTTAGCGATGCATCGCCCACTCCTTTATATGGGCATCTGTACCTTTACTGCAGAACCTAATGCGAATGACATTACCGCAGTTTAGTAAACATACCCCCTTGTCTGTTGCAGTGCACGGCACCCACCTAAACAGGGCTTGGCCTTGGTCTGCTGTGGGCAGATGCCACTGCCCCCTCCACCACCAGCACCCTTCCGCCACCATTCTGAGATGCCCTTGTGCCGGTGGTGCTGGTGGTGTGCAGTCCCAGACCATCCAGTGTGCCGGTAGGCGGCTGCCTATGGTGCGTGATATGGGGTAGGGGTGCCTGCATAAACATCCATGCTTCCACCCGGCACCGCCTGGCAATGTTATGTGCCCTTTGGGTACTTGCTTGGTACTGTCCCCTGGGACACTGTGGAACACACACTCATGTTTGCCCTTGGCCAGTTGCTGTCTTGCTGGTTTTCTGTTTCTAAATTTCTATGTGCCACCTAGGCATCTGCCTAGTCCACCCTGTGCCCCAGCTGCCCCACTGCATGTCCCGCCTGCAGCCCCCTGTACCCCATTTGCAGCCTTACCGTAGTGCCCTTTCGAACTTGCAGGGGCGGCACAAGAGGGGTGCGGGGCCATGTGCGGAGACTCGGTGCGTGGCCTCATTTGCATAAATATTTGTATAATGTTACCATACACTAACTTTTAGTAAACATGCCTCTTAATGAGTATATGGATAAAGAAAGACTAAAAGAGTTCTACATTCCTATAATCCAGTGCCAACCGCCAGGCACATTAGGAACTACTACAAACACTGCCCATTTAGAACCCATAGCAAACCCGCCGTATTCTAACAGCACTACCAGGACTCACAAAGCACCAGACCCTACCTATCAAAAGGCAGCATTGCAAATATTAAACCAATACATTTCAAAGAATAACAATACATGACCTACTGGGGAAAGAGACCAAGTGACACTGTCAAAGAGGAATTACATAAACAGAATACCTCACCTCAGTTACACATTCAGAACATAGACCGTCACCAAACAAGGAATCACAATTTAGAAACAGGAAGACAATAATTAAACTGGGAACCCCAAAAGCCAAACTTGGAATGTACAACAACACTGTAGAAATACAGTTATAAATTAATTTCCTCTTGTACTAAGCAAAGCGCAGATGTTAATGATGCACATTTCCCAGAGCTGACATATTCCAGATAATAAATTCAAAATAAAGAGATAGCTTTCTACCTTTTGTGCATTTTTTTTCAGTTGCAATTGCTCCAGACACTTTCTTCTGGTTTCTTCGTGCCTTTTGCTAACTCTCCATAGTCTGCTGTCCATTTGTCCTTTCTTCTCTCTTCTCTTCTTAACATACTGATCTTTCTCATTTTGCTCTTTCCTCATTCCTATTTCATCTACTCAAATTTTACCACTCCATCCTCAATCCCCACTTACTCTCCCAATACCCGGCCAATTGTAGATTTTTCTTCCCTCTCACACAAAATATTTTTCCCCTCTCCATTTCACTCTCCCAGCTCCATCCCATTCTAATCCTCCCCCAACCTCAACTCCCTTCTAGTTCCAGCCCCACCCAGTATCCGCTCCCTTCTAGGCCCTGCATCAGCCCATTTCCAGTCCTAGCCCCCCCCATCAGCCCATTTCCAGTCCTAGCTCCCCCATCCATTTCCAGTTCTATCCGAGTCCCTCCATCAGTTCATTTCCAATCCCAGCCCCCCATCAGCCCATTTCTAGTCCTTTCCTAGCCCCACCATCAGCCCTTGTCAAATCCTAGCTCCCCTCCACTCACTCCATTTCCATTCTAAGCCCCCATCCCCATCAGCTATTTGCAGTTCAAGCCTTCCCTTCTATTCAGTCCTTTTCCAGTCCTAGCAACCCCCTCCAACCCATTACCAGTCCTAAGCCCCCATCAGCCCACTTCCAGTCCTAAACCCCTATCACCCCATTTCCAGTCTTAGCCCCCCCATAGCCCATTACCAGTCCTAACCCCTCATCAGCCCACCTCAAGTTCTAACCCCCCCATCAGCCCATTTCCAGTCCTAGCCCTCCCAGCAGCAGGATCGAGTGTCTGCGGGGCTCCCCCTGCCTGGCAGAACCCTCCCTCCCTGCATCCGTTCCCTCTTACACTAGCTTTCAGATCCGTGAAGGGAGAGTTTCTCCTCGCGGCTGTTAAGCCCGCTGGGGCTGATGGGAAACAGGCATTTCCTGTTTCCCATCAGCCCCAAGCCCCGGCAGGCTTAACAGAGCTGCAAAAGGGAAACTCTCCCTTCGCAGATCTGAAAGCCAGCGCGAGAGGGAACAGATTCAGGGAGGGAGGGCTCTGCCGGGCAGGGGGGGCCCCGCAGACACTCGATCCTGCCGCTGCCACGGCGGCAGCGGCAGCAGCCAGCTTTTTTTTTATTTACCTATGCAGAATGTTTTTTGCGTGGAGCCCCTTGAAACGCGGGGCCCTGTGCAAAAAACATTCTCGCTTAATGGACGGGCCGGCCCTGTGTACTTGGGCACTATGCTGTTGCTGCACATGTATCACTACTATCATTTTTCTTGGTCTCCCTGCCTTTGCTGTACATTGCTGACTGAAATGGTTTCTCTCTCCTGCAAATGTGCCTCTAACGCGAGGTTTTCACTGGCGTTAATTTTCAGACCCTGATTTCACAGCGTTAGTGTGCCTGGAGCCTCTCCCCGCCCACTATCCGCCCATTGATCCCTTCTCTCTGCCCTCTGGAATGACTTACTCCACCCTATGTGCGCCTTATCGCTGTCGGAGATGTTATCGCATGATGTGACGTTATCGTGCAGTTTATCGCGCGATAACGTCACTTATCGTGCGATAACATCACCGCTGCGACATTAGTGCTCTTTAGTAAGCATACCCCTAAGTCTTTGACATCCCATTACATTTAAAACTCAACAATACAACAGAGTGCTCAACGGCCATCATATACTTACAAGCATCAGCAACCAGTCACCTGAAACGGTCTCATATTCCTTGAATGTTGTTAGAATGGCCAAGATCAGACACCCAAGGACTATTAGAAACCTAAAAATGTAAACAAAGACAATGTAAATTGTATGAGATTTTAGCCAATCCAGTTAAATGATTTGTACAGAAGATATATATTAAAAGATATCACTTCCAAGGGAATGCTTTAAGTTTAGTGAAAGGAATAACTTTAAAAAAATGCAAACTTAAGAGCCAGTATTAACGAGGTCTACCCAATGGACTAGTAGGAGCACTACAAGCATCCATTTGAGAGACCCAGCTTTGATTCTCAGACACAGCTTACCCTCATTGAGCTGGCAAGGTTTGTAAAGAAGTACTAGAGGGAAAGGGGTGGAATCCTAGTCATAATACAACAGCTACAACCAAAGGTGGGATCATGAGTCATGTACAGTATATTGGTTTCTGAAAATACCTGAGGTCCATATTAAGGACCTGTTGAGTTATCAAAGGGAGAATGATGGGACCCAACTACAAAATTAGTTTAAAAAAAAAAAGCTCAAGTAGCCACTCATGACCATGGGGCTCCAGATTTGGGACTCCCTAGTGTTTATTTATTTTTTATACTGTGCTCTTTAGAATCAGTGTGGTTTACATGTATACTAATGGGTACGTTTTTTTTATTCCCTTGTCCCTGAAGGGCTTACAATCTAAGTGTACCTGAGGCAATGGAGGGTTGGGTGGCTTGCCCAAGGCCACAAGGAATGGCCATGGGACTAGAGACCCCAGTCCCTTTGGCCTGAGGTTGTTTGTCCCCATGTGGGAATTGAACCCCTGGCCCTTGGTAACCTGTCCCAACCACTGAGCCACTCCTCCCTCCCAAAACATACTATCCTACTGTACGTTTTTATGAGCAGCAGCAGGGCAAGTTCTGACTGGGCTGCCTCAGGGGTCCAGAGGCAGAAGGCACAGTCAGATATGATGACCCTGGCTCTCTCTAAATACTATGAAATGCCTTAAATTAATATCAAGTCTTTTATACATTATTATTTTCTTTGTAAGAAAAAAGATTCTGAAACCAAGCCTGCAAGTCCTGTTTCTGCATCACTTATAATACCACTCACATTCTGTTGAAACTATTAAAATCAAAACACATTCACTGACTATACTTATGCAACTCAGCTTTTCTATGATATCTGGAAGGCAATTTTATAAACTGGCACCTAATTAATGTGCATTTTCACACATGTACCTTATGCTTATTTTATAAAGCCAAGCTCGCGTAGACTTGACTTTATAAAACAGGATGTAAGTGTGAAAGTAAGCTTGTATGTTAGGGTGCAGTCGCTTACACAAGCCCTAGACCTGCTGTAAATGGCCACACTTACTTTTTGCCATTCTTTTTATGTAAATTAAATTTTATGATCTATGCATATACCCAGGGAAAGGGCACACAGTGCATAGAATGAACATAACTATCACCTTGGTTGGTATTTTATCAGAGGTCACTGTTGCATGTAAATCTAGGCAGCTCTTTATAATATTACCCCCAACGGGGCTAAAGTGTGTAAAGGGGATAACATAATGCACATAAAGAGGGTAATTTTATATCAGAATGCCTACATTTAGTTTCATGGCACTACCACTAGAGGACAAGCTGTTAAATAGAAGCAAAGACCCTTACTTTGCAACATGACCCCTAACAGTTATCTTGCAAGAACACCACTAGGGGTCAACCAATGCCATTTTGAATTTGGTATCTAAGTGGGTAGGAGTAACTGGAATTGCTCCTTCCCCATACCACTAGATACCGGATATTGTAGAGGTAGGCCCAGGGAAGCTTACAGAGGATGGGGAGTCTTTAGGGGATTGGAGGTTCTTCTTCCAAGATGGTCATGGGTAGAGGTCTTCTTCCAAGGGGGATGGGATATTCGAGGGAGTGAGGGTATTGCCTGGGGGGGGTCTGTAGCAGCACTTTTCTACCTTCAGCCCCTTTAAGAAGGCTCCATACATTAGCAGCATCCAGGAAGAAGAACAAGACATTATTCATTTTTTCCCATTTTATTTGACATATGCAATGAATCTCACTCCTAAACCAGGATAGGTGGAGTATAATCCCAATCTCTAAAATTTACTGCTAAGTATTTGCATTATGACAAGAGAGCTTCCTTCTGGAGTTCATAATATATAATGGGGGGGGGGGGGATATTCAGCAGCGGTGGCTAACTGATCTAAAGCAGCTAGCCACTGCCACTGAAACTTAAACCTAGATATTCAATGACAAGGTCATATCATGATTACCCCTCACTTCGACTTTGCAAACTCCATCCTCCATGGCGTGACCAAACAAGATCTAAGATCTACATTGTTTGTATACATTGTAGTATCTCTGTTCGATGTACACCGCGCTGATTTTAATAGCGCGGTATAGGAGAATTGTTAAATAAATAAATAAATAAATAAGACAACTAAAAATAGCCCAAAATGTGACAGCCCAAATAACCAGTAACATCAGCGCCATGGAACACATCACATCCACACTGTATACCCTCCATTGGCTACCTCTACATTGCCGTATATCTTACAAAATACTCCTAACAACATTTAAACTTATTCACGACATCGCCCCCTCACATCTAACAACCCTCGTAGTCAGAGAAAACAACAATCGTACACAACGCACCATGAATAAAAACAAACTCCCCTTACCAATAGACTTCCGGAAAGCAAAAAAGACAACTACAAACAAGGCCTTCACACACATCGCACCAGTCCTATGGAACAACCTCCCCGATCACCATAGACAAATAAGCGACCTACTAACATTTAGAAAGTATCTCAAAACACACCTTTTCAACATACACTTCAGCACGCCAGACCAAGTGAATAACTTAGCACCAATGCAACAAAATATCTAAGATTCGCCACCATTACAACATATGGCTTGCAACCAGACAAAATTGTGTATAGTTCTACTGTTATCTCTGTGTTATACACAAACAAATGTTCAGATGATAGTTTTATCATCATTATGTTCATAGTTATTTTCTGTTCCGTGTAATTGAGAATGTACCTGTTTGTACCTCTCAAAGCTGTTGTTGCATGTAAACCGCAATTGATCCTTGGAAATTGCGGTATAAAAATTATTGTTAAATAAATAAAAATATCCAGCCCCAGCCACAAGGAGCACATGTGGGACTAGAAACCCCAGTCCCTCCGGCCTGAGGTTGCTGTCCTCCAGCAGGATTTGAACCCCCCAGTCCTTGGCAACTTGCCCCAACCACTAGGCTACTCCTCCCAATGCTGTGCTGGTGGTTTTTTCCTTTGCCACTTCTTATCCATCAGAAGTTCTGGTCTCCTGTGGGGAAGACCCTGTGCCACTCCCTACATTCTCTTTTATTCGTTCCTCCAAACTTTAGGAACTCCAATTGCTTTGATTCCACAGTTTAGACCTCCCCTTCATTATCTTTGATGGTCACTACTCTGGAGGAGGGACCCAGAATGTTTCTCATCTTATTCAATGCAAGAGACATTTCGGCATCCTGTAACACATATTTTACATGCGGAAACCGGCTCTTATAAAATTGCGCCTGGGTATTCAAGAGTGCAAACTTGATGCACTGCACAACTGGGCATACCGTGACGTTATCTGTAATATGTGATCCTGAAGTAGCAGCTTCAGTGGAGCTGGGACGGAGTTGCAATATATGCGTGTATTTTATAATACTCATGCACACGTGCAAGCCGTAAATTTGTAGGAGGATCTGTGTGCTACTGGAGGTCATTGAGCTAGCTTATTTTATAAAGGCACACCTGTGCCTATGCTATCTTGATATCGATGAAATGATCCGAAAATTGTATATTAAAATGATTGTGAATCCAATAAAAAATATATGAACAATAATAAGCATTTGGCAAACAGCTGAAAAATATATACAATACCCATGGGGGGGTGGGCAGGATAGACACTATATTAGTGTCTTCGGTTCTAACCATGCACAGGCCTTCTTCCTTTGTTCTTCCAGAAGGAATCAGGGCTGACACTTAGCACCATAGGTCTTCATCCCAAACTGCATGATTCTTTTCCCCCTATTATTATTACAGTGATGGTTATTAGCTAGTAGCCAAGTACCAGTAATCATGGGCCCTAAAGACAGTCATTATGAGCCATTAGCTAATGCCTAGGGCTTCCTCTGACCTAGGTGTTGAACCGATGCTCTCCCCATGGTGGTAGGCAGCACTACCACTGAGCCACCAGATTGGCTTTCAATATTCTTTGTCTTCATGTTATGTTCATGCATGTGTATGCATGACCAACATGCTTTGGAACACTCTGTGCAAGTAAAAATATGTGCACAGACTAATAGCACATGGATTTTTAATATGTGGAATAAAAAAGAGATGGGCAAAAGTTGTGGACTGACTGCACATTCACACATTTACGCTATCATTTTAACACACCCTTTGTTATAATAATAATTATATATTTTGACGTTTAAAAACTGTTGCACGGTTCAGAACTTGTTAGTTTTAGCCACAAGAGGGCACTCCACCACTGAGGATCTCCATACAGATTTGCCTCTAGTGAAACTATTTATTAGCCTGCTAAAAGTTAAAAAAAACCTGTTACACTACTTAATAATACTACGGAGCAGGACCATACCGAGCTAGAAATGCACCGTGTGTGACTAACAAATCCCCCCCCCCCCCCCCGCCTCAGCCTGGAACAGTAACTTAGGGGTATGTTTACTAAAATCCCGATAGATGCGCGCCGCGTTAGTGTGTGGGATGCCATAAAAGGAGTAGGCGTGTCAGTCTGAAAAAAGCAAACTGGGAATAATCATGCGCTAATGTGCGCTGTGCCCTAATGTGCGCCGTGCACATTAGCGCATGAGCAACGCGCGCGGGAAGCATAAGTGGCGCACTGATGTGCAAGTACAGAAACAGAGCCACAGTACAATGGTTAAGACACTGACCGATGGTGCAGGGATCATGGGTTCAATCCCCCACTGTGCCCAATGAATAAGGCTGGCTGAGGCACTACCTGTTATGTGTAATATTGCAGTCTGAGGCATATTAATTTTATTTTAATTACTGCTACTAGCAAATGCACTCTGAAAGCACTGTAACATAAGGCGCCCCATAAGGTACCACAGAGGGCACATTTTAAAGTGCACTGTCCGCCACGGCACCCTACAATGTTGCATAAAGGGTGGCATATAGGGCGCCATATAGGGTGCCCTATGAGGCACAGCAAGGTCATAGCACTGTTTTTGATGGCAGCACTGTGCATTTAAACACATGGAAATCATAAGTAGGTGCGCTGAAATGCAAGGAGGAACAGCAGTGTAGCACAATGGTTAAGGCACTGACTGATGATACAGGGGTCATGAGTTCCATCCCCAGTGTGCCCAATATGTAAGGCTGGCTGAGGCATCAGCTTTGACATGTAAGTATTGTTTCCTGAGGCATTTTATTTGTAATTTAATTATTGCTGCAAGCAAACACACCCTCACGTGCCGTAACCTAAGGTGCCGCATAAGGCACCCTATAAGGCACTCCATAGGGCACATTATAAAGTGCACTGTCCGCCACGGCACCCTATAATGTTCCCTATAGGGCACCCTATAAGGCGCTCCATAGGACACCTTATAAGGCACCTTATATGGACGGTAACCATAAGGTGCCCTATAGGGTGCCCTATAAAGCGCCCTTTGAGGCAACTTATGGGTACAGTACGCTGAGGGTGTTTTTGCTGGCAGCAATAATGTACATTAAAAAGAAATAAGGCTTTGGGGAGCCCTATCAAATAACCCCATTGTGGGTTTGAACCCATGACCTCTGGCTCCACAGACAGTGAAGTAACCAGTGGGCTACAGCTCTATAGCTGTTAACAAGCCCCTGGCTGGCTGCAGAGGGACTGCATGTCACCACACAGACAGTCTGCTGTGGTCACCAGGATAGGGTTAGCCCACCTGTACCCATGATGCACTGCACATGCAAATCAGCTGTCTACAGATGATCACAAGATGGGGTATGCACCCCCCAGCACCTCGGCCTGGTAGGGGGTACTGACCGTGTGTGTTACTGGCACAGAGTAGCTACACACCGTCACATTGTGCGGGTACTGTGCTCACCCTGAGGGTGCGGTGAGGCGCCCAGCACCAGGTCCACAGCACCTTCCATGGCAGAAATAGGCCATGCTGCAGGTCCCCAGCAGTGCTAATGTGTGAGATAGGTAGTTTCTGCAGACATACCTTGGATATAGCTGTATGTCTTAGTCAGGTGTAGCCCCTAGGAGGATTATGTACCACCACCCTCCTCCTCCAGAGCTGAGGGTGGTAAACAGGGTCTCCCATCAACAGATCCACATTCTACTTCCCTGCAATGGTGGCAGTAGAGGGGACCATCAACCCCGGTCCTGCTGGGGAACAGACACCTACAGAGCAGTCAATGCAGCTCTGTACACATCCATAACACAATAGCAGACAGACATTAGGCCAGGATATGCTAAGCTGCACCCCACCACTATCTGATATTCTCCTGCAACAAGCCTTCAGCCACTGCACCCTGCAAGGCACTCCATCAAGACACATACCAGCTGCAAACAGTCTGCTAGCTAGTCCATAGTGCATGCTCCTGGTGGAAATGCATGCACCCAGAACTGGGAAGTCAGCATACACACCAAGCAGATAAGTCAGTGACTGGGCCCCAAAAGAAAACCTATAAATATCACATAAGAAAAATACTATATAGCACTATGGGGGTGCCTAGCCATGCTGTGGTCACTGCACAGTCAGGGTGAGAGTGATCTCCCAGCAGGACATGCTGTGGCCACCCTGTCTGTTCAGGTGGTGGCTGGGCACTACAATGTCCCAGCCAGTGCCATATGCCCTGTGCAGATGCATCCTGGCCAGGCCTCCCTGTCCGGGCTATACCCATGGTACCTTGCTCCTCATTATGCACATTGGCAGGCCAATACTGGCAACAGTGCTGGCAGTGTGGGCTGTGGAGGGTGTTTGCAGCCACCACACACTGGATAGACAAACACACACTCCCACACCTATGCCAGCATTGTGCTACTCTAGAGGAGTTTAGCAGCCGTGGCCACCACACCAGTCCGGGGCACAGTGCAGGCATGGATATGGTACGCAATACTGTTGGGGGTCACTCCCCAGGGTGGTAAACACTGTCAGAGACCAGACCTGAAGCACACTCCACAGACAGCAGAAAGGTTGCTATGATGGAGCTCAATCAGCAAACTGTGCTTAACGTAGGAATTGGTATCTGCCAGTAATCATAGCAAACGTTTGATAGCTGTGTACCGTATTCCCAGGTGTAGGGTGGCATTGCTAAGGTATGCAAGGGCTAGTATTGGGAGATTCACGCAGGGCCCAATGTCCTGCCTCTCCAGGAGGCATTGGCTAATGGAGCCTGTGGGTGTGGGTGTGGGTGTGTCTGCCCCTGTTGGCTGCTGCTTTACGGCAGAGGTTCACAACTCCAGTCCTGGTGTGCCAAACACTGTTCGGGTTTTCATGCTGTCCCTCATGAATATGCATGAGATACATCTGCATACCATGGGGGTGGTGCATAGATATGCAGTACAGGCATCTTTATTAGAGGCAGCATGGAACCTGAATGGTGTTTGGCCCTCCAGGACTGCATTTGCGAGACTCTGCTCTAGGTAATGCGCCTGTTTATGGTGTCTTTGCTCTGCAGGGTAAAATGTAGGTGTTTTGGGCATGTTTACGTCATCTGCAATAAAGGTTCTGTCTGTATTAGCACGTTGTAGTAGTGGGTAAAATATGGGGACTGGGTTGGCAGGCACCATAGCTGGGACTTGAACCTGTGCCTTCTGCCTCCAAACACACTGGTTGTGTGCACTGCACCACCGTGTTGCCACAGAGACAGTGCATTCCCTGGTGATACCATGACTGTTTGTCCGGCAGGGCCTGTCTGTTGCAGTGCATGGCACCCACCTACACAGGGCTAGGCCATGGTCGGCTCTGGGCAGCTGCCACTGCCCCCCTCCACCACCAGTACCCCTCTGCCATCATGCTGACATGCCCTTCTGCTGGTGGTGCTGGTGGTGTGCAGTCTCAAGCCAACCAGTGTGCAGGTAGGCGGCTGCCTATGATGCGTGTTCTGGGTTAGGGGTGCCTGCATAGGTGTCCACGCTTCCCCCCAACACCGCCTGCCAATGTTTTGTGCCCTTGGGGGTACCTGCTGGGTACTATCCTCTGTGACACTGTGATAAACACTCTCGTGCCCATGTTGGGCCCTCATCAGTTGCTGTCTGGCTGCTGTTCAGTTTCAGCATTCCTAAGTGCCACCTAGGCATCTGCCTAGTCCGCACTGTGCCCCAGCTGCACCACAGCATTTGCTACCTGCAGCCCTCTGTATCTCCTTTCCCAGCATCTGTCCAGTTGCCCATTCTGACATGACCGCCCTGCTGTTGTGGAACATGTGCATGCCATAGGAAACCTGTCCAATGGAGAGGGAAACTCTGATCAGTGCTATTTCACTGTGGGATCATTCACCTTGTATGGGGACGGAGCGTAGACCCTTCCAAAATTCATATTTATTTTTTGGGGCTTTCTTGGGAGTGTTTTTTGATGTTTCCCATTACTATCCCTATTGCCCAGCTTGATTATAATTTTTTTAAATTTTGTTGGGGTCCTTTTCAATGTTAATTTGTACTTTTGTACCATGCACATGTATCACACTTATCACTTTTTGTAGGTTTCCCTGGGTTTGCTGTACATTGCTGACAGAAATGGTTTCTCTTCCCTTTAAATCGGCTCTAACGCGAGGTTTTCACTCGCGGTATTTTTTGCCTCGGATTTCAGCCTCGCTCATATGCGGGGAGCCTCTCCCCTCCCACTCTCCACCCATTGGCCCCTTCTCTCCGCCCCTGGGGAGCCTTCCTCCGCCCTCCGGGAACCTTTCCACGCCTTCATCGCACATTGGTGCGCCGCACACATGAGCGTGAATATTTGGGCCCCGTACGTGACATTAGCGTGCGCTAAGGTACCTTAGTGCACGCTAACATCGCGCAGCGCACATTAGTGCACATTAACGCGGTTTAGTAAACATACCCCTTACTCTTCGTAAGCTTCCTGGAAACCCAGTGATGATATCAGCGCCTTTTTTGTGCCTACTCCCTGCGCAACCACACAGCTGGCCCAGCCCTTGCTATGGCTCTGCTGTGGAGGATTTAAAAACAAACAGCCACAACTGCTTAAGGAGCAAATTGTGTCATAACAGATAAGCCTATTTTGAATCTTGTTTCATTTCATTTTTCATTTATACATCACAGATTGCAATTACATCTGTGTGGTTTACACTATTTGTACATGTGGAGGTACATTCCGATCTCGACATCCAACCCTTTGACTGGGTGCCCAGAATCAGGATGTGCATCGGCTACACCCAATTCTGATCCCACGGGGGCTAGATGTGCCTGCGGGATCAGAATCGGGAGCAGGTCCAGGCCTTGTCCCAATTCTGGATGCCTGACATGCACAACTCACTCCCCGGATAGCCCAGCCGACCAAAGTTCCCTTTTCCCACAACCTGATCCCCGATTTGGCCTTCCATGGCCAAGGTCAAGCTACTAGGAACCCCCTGCAGCTCCTCACCTCCTCTGCTGGTTCTGGTTCAGCTGTTCCCCACCTCTGAGGTGGAATACGTCTCCAGTCCATTTTTCAGACCCCAGACATACAGGGCCAACCTCAGAATTGGCCCTATACATCCGGGGTCAGTCGCCATCCACTGCCCGCCCTTGCTCCTCCCTTGGCCCATCCCCTCCCACCCACGAACAGAGTTCCCCACACAGATCGTGTGAACTTGCGGGGAGCTCTGTTTCCCCCAGCGCCAGCCAAACGAATAGTGGGTCTGGACGTCCAGATCGGACGTCCAGACCCACTATTCTGGTCTCAGAATAGACCCCATAATATCCGGTTATTTTATTCCAAAGAATGGGCCTGCATAGGAAATTGTCTTATTCCTTGTTAAGACTTCTTTACTTGTGAAAGAGGAGGCAGGGTCAACAGATCCCTTAAGTGATTGCACAGCATTTGATTGTTAGAGTACTTCACAAAACGCATAAAATATTCATTATCAATTGATGGTGACACAGCTTTACAAAGCGGGGGCCCAAACTTTAGCCCATGGGGGTCAGTTCTTGTAAAGCACATGGCTGTCGCAGGCAAAAGTGAAACTGGATATTCAGTGCAGGACGAATATCCACCAGTACCAAATAGCCAGTTTTGCTGCCAATCTGTGCTGCTATCCGGCCAACAGCTGCTAACTGGACAGCAAAACCACATCAAATTAGAACAGCCATTACCCTCTCCCAATTTTATGAGGTTACCTATCCGGTCAGCAAGCTGATCATATAGGTATTGGAGCAAACCCAGCTCTGCCCACAAACCGCCCGGCACTATCCAGTTTATGCCAAGGCATCTATATGGATATTCAGCAGTACTGGCTGGTTCATGCCGTTGAATATCAGACGCAGTAGAATTTATGCACTTAGCAGGCCTTGCTAACCACAAACACTTGAATATTGGGCCCCAAGTATATACACATATAAAGACTTCTTTCTGCAATGGGTAAACAGTGCAGCAGTATAAGTACTGGAGTAATATGCTCTTATTTCTTGACCACTGAAATTAAAGGGGCTGCAGAATTGTTAATGAACGTATACGTTTTTCTGGAAGAGCTATATAGTGTAAATGGAAAGGTCTCTCTGTGTACAAATGATGAGTAAATATAACAGAAGACAACCAACTGAGAATGACCACGGCTGAAGCTCTTGAAGATTATAACATTTTGTTGGGATAACATTATAGTAGTACAGGTATGGTAAATTCAATGACTAAGATCACTGTATGAAATTTTTCTTGTTCCAGTTCCAGTTGCAACTGCCAACCCACTTGCATTTTAAAGAACAAATTTCTCACAGCCTTTTTAATTTGTGATTTAAAAGTTAATTGAGAATTTAAGATACACCTAAATAAGTGACTTTGATTTGTAAAGCCATCTTATCAGTTCCATTATGTGCAGGTACAGAAATACGAGGTATCTTCCAATGCTGATAGAATCAAATCGGGATCATATCTTTTGTTAATTTTGATTTCGTCAAGCAAAACAGAGAAGATAAGAGGACACTTAGGAGGTCATTTTAAAAAGGCTGTGCCAAAACTGACTGGTATACACACATGTAGAGGTACACATGCTGACAATAACACAGGTACTTATAGGGGGGCTGCATGCTCCCAGAGGCAGTGCTGCAGTCTATGTGCACGTATAAAAGACAAGTGTGCATATATAATGAGTCATTTTATAAGGAGCCGCCTAGTTCTAGGTGCCAAGAACACACCTAAGGAGTATGTTTACTAAGAAATTTACCAGTAGCAAGGGTTTGAGGCCAGTGTTAGAGCGGACATCTATGCTTTTAGGGATGTGGGCATTTCCTCCCCTGCTGTTAGCATGGTGTTAATGCGCTACACTGCATTATGCATGGACTGTCCAAAGTTACCAGTGATTTAGATGGTGCCCAAAATTCATAAATCTTTAACCAGTCCACTTGCCTATAGTAGGGACACGGTGCTAGAACCTTTATCTAAGTTCTGCGACTGCATTCTCAAACCGGTAGCTGCTAGGGCACCGTCCTTTATAAAGGGCACCTCACATTTCATTTCAATGTAAGAAACTCTTACGATTACAAAATCTCAGGTGTTTTTGGCCACATTAGATGTTATGGCCTTGTACACCAATATTCGTCAGACTGAAGCCATAGAAGTGGTTTCTGAGAGATGTTTGGATTTACTCCCACATTAAGCTAAACAATTTTTGCTTGATTTATTGCAGCTTGTTTTGACTAGAAATGATTTCCAGTATGAAGGATCCTTCTATACATAAATTTTTGGCATAGCCACGGGGGCCACATGATGCCTTCTGTGGCCACATTATATGGCCAAGATGGAGGAGTCTTGCATTTATTCATCAAGCTGGTTTTCTAATGTGCTTCTGTGGAAGCGTTTTCTTGATGATATATTTTTTATTTGGATAGGGTCTCAACGGGAGTTTGATCTTTTTGTATGTTGGTTAAATATCTGTAAGACAAACATTCAATTTGCAGTTAAGTATGATACAAAATCTATTGAATTTTTCGATGCTGTGGTTTTTCAACAAGAGGACCTTACGGTACAGGAAACCAGTACAGAGGAATACTTTGTTACGCTTCCACAGCTTCCATCCCGGCTCTCTGAAGAAGAGTCTTCCCTTTGGCCAATTTTTGCGCATGCAGCGTATTTGTACTTCAATGGTGGATTTTAAAGCCCATGCACAGGAATTATGTCAGCGCTTATATGCGAGGAGATATCCAATTTCAGTGGGTCGGTCTGCTTATACATGAGCTCTACACAACCAACGAGAATGGCTTTTGTCTATAAGGAATGCTCAGAAAACACAACCTGATTTGGAGTCAATGGAGAAGATTGTAGGAATGTTGCCCTACATGGATAAATTACATCAGGTGGTAAAGATCTTGCGCAAACATTGGCAAGTTCTAGGCTTTCATTCATGCTTTCAATGCTCTTTAAGTGTGGTCTATACCAGGGGTAGCACTCTAAGAGATTGTTTAGTTCAAACCATTTCTACATCCCAGTCCTCCTCTCCTGAACAGAAGGGCCATTTTACCTGTTTTGTTTGGGCACTATGGAAGGCGAATGGTGGGTTGATGCTTCCACTAATAAGATCTGTCATACAGACTGACAATTCCATACAGACTGCAAGTATGCCTCTGTGGTCTATCTTATAGTTTGCCCTTGTGGCAGGACTATCTGTTCTCTCAAAACACGCCTGTGAGAACATGCTTCTTGTTTACAAACGAAGACACTCGCAGCACCAATGGTAGAGCACTGTGTTCAGTTTAATCATTCTTTTGATCATTTGTCTTGGAGGGCGATAGATTGGATACCTCCGCTTGTTAGTGGGGGAAATTGGGAGGCGTGTTTACAAATCCGTGAGGTGAACAGAAATGGATTTTTATTTTGTGCTTCACATCTCCACAGGTACTAAATGTTGGACTTGATTGACACAGTGTTCTGTAGTTCTTTGGCTCTTTGCAGATGTGATTACATTGTTGTTCTCTAGCCTCCAGTCAGCTTTGCAGACACTGCACTAACCAGCACATCAGTGGAGTTACCTGTACCAACAACTATATTTGCGGATAGCATGCACCCAAAATGCCTGTGTTAACTGACAAATGCTGTCCATGCCCATGTTCCACCCACAGCCCATCCACTTCCAGCCCAATCGCATGCTACCCGGTTAGCGTGGTATTTTTAGCACAGGGACTGCACTAATTGCTACTGCGGGGTGTTTGCCGCATGCTAAACCCTGCACTAATGGTTAACGCACGTTAATAAGCATGCCTCTAAATGATGGCATTTTAGTTATTTACATGCATAAGTGGCCACTTGTTCATGCAAATGACTTCTTAGAAAGTGCTGACTAACATAAAAGTACATACAATGTTTGCATCGCGCTTCTTTTCTCTGTGGGCGTGCACATGAAGAGCGTTTCAGCAGAGCATGCCCATTGACTACAGAAGGCTCTAATTTGGAGTGGAGGAGTAACCTAGTGGGGTAGTGCAGCAGCCCGTTAACCAGTAAGACCAGGACTCAAATCCCTCTGGCATGTCTTGTGGCCTCGAGCTCTCCATTGCTCAGGTGCAAGCTTAGATTGTAAGCCCTTTGGGGACTGGAAAGTACCTGAATGTAACTCGCCTTGCACTACCATTGAAAAGGCACAAGCTAAATACTACTACTAAGAATTATACACGTACTTGCAAAATAGTGTTAATTTACACTAGCCCTATGCCTGGTGGAATCATCACGCCTCTCTGCCACTTGTGCTGGAATTTTCTAGTCACAACTATGCATACTTGACTTTATAAAATAAGCCTAAAGTATGCACTTGAAAATGTGCATTAACTAGGCATAAATCCATATTTATGCCTGTCTCAGAGCAGGGGCATATTTGTGCATTTCTGCATGTTCTAGGTGCTAATTTTATACATTGGAGTCTATGTAGCCCTTATAAAATCAACATAAAATAGGCTCACCATATTTTTTAGATACTCTGTCATATGTGCAATGAGATATTGATTGCTGTATTTTTCTATTTATATTCTACATTCCTAGGCGGCACATTCCACAGCTGAGTCAGGGCAGGTGTACAAAACTATTGAACAGTGAAGAAAAGGTGATTCTGACCACTGAGCACAAACACAGAATCAAAATAATGCCAACAACAAACACAAGGAGAAAGTACAAAGACAGCAACAGACAGCGGACTTGATGCAGCAGTTAAGGCCCTCATTCTGGATCTTGGGTTGCTGGGATGTGCAGCTCTGCAATCCACCTAGAGCCTATCCCCCCACCAACTATCCCTGGACGTCCTGGGCTTCAGGACAGGGAGATCCAGCAGGGGCAGGAGGAGGCAGAGCAGGGACCGTCCAGACTGGCAGGATGTACAGGGCTGATTCAGGTCACGGCCCTGTACATGCTGCCAGGCCTTCTGGAACGTGCAGCTTAAACCACCTCTGAAGTGGTAAAAACTGTACATTTTGGAAGATCGAGGCAGAGGAGCTACACATGGAGCTGGTGCCGGGCGCAGGGGGTCCCTATCGTCCGATCTAGGCCACGAGAGACCAGCCGTGGGTCAGGTGGCAGGGATTTGGGGGTCTGTGAATACGCCAGTCTGGGGTGCCTGCGGGGAGGACATCGCCACAGGTAGGAGGGGCACGCCGGGCCATCCTCAGGCCCAATTCTGGCTCCAATGCAAACATTTTGTTCCCGCAGCACAGAATCAGGTCTTATTGGCCCTGTCTTCAGCAGGGGCGTCTGGACAGCCCAGATGTCCCCCTCTCAAAATGGGGCTTCACATTTAATTCCCAAAGCAGGAAGAAAGATTAGCATGAGAAAATCAGTGTAAAACCACAGCACTAAAGGATATCGCAGTGAGCATGCAGAACACATGCAAATCGCTGCATATTAAATTGAACTGTGCTATAATATAGCACAGTTTTTTACTCTTTTTAAAGAACTGAATCTTTCATCCAGCTTCAGGCTGGCAGAAAAATCCAGCTGGGAGCAAAATGGTTACCTGAGGTGAAGTGTCACTGTTCACATTAGATAAGCCTCAATTTCTGGTGGCCCAAGAGGGAACAACCCGATCTCACCTGCTTGCCTGCCTAACAGATAAATTGTTGGTGGCCTTAAAGGGCCCCAACACTTCCTCCTCCCCCTTGCAAAATAGATTACTTATTGGTGGCCCCCTATTCCACCTCCCCAAACAATTGGGCAGGGCCTAGCAAGGCCGAGGCTTCCCCCACACCCTGGTATCTCCCAGACTGTGAGGAAGGAGCATAGCCCACATGCTCCCTTCCCCATTGAAAAATAGCAATGCCTGGCCCCATATGATGCATTGTGGGTAGGAGGCAGAAATTCCTTATATGGTAGAGTGACACCCACTCACAGGGTGCATCCTAGGATGCACAATGTGGGGTAAGTTGTCCCAGGATACACCCGGAAGTCACAATGCCATATAAGGCTCCTGCCTTCCAACCAGGGGGTCAGGGCTCACCAGGGGCGGCCCAAGGGTGGTGCGGGGCCATGTGCGGAGACTCGGTGTGGGGCCTCATTTGCATAAGTGGCCTTATTTGCATAAATATTTGCATAATGTTACCATACACTAACTTTTAGTAAACATGTCTCTTAATGAGTGCATGGATAAAGAAAGACCAAAAGATTTCTACATTACTATAATCCAGTGCCAACCGCCAGGCACATTAGGAACTACTACAAACGCTGCCCATTTAGAACCCATAGCAAACCCGCCGTATCCTGACAGCATTACCAGGACTCACAAAGCACCATACCCTACCTATCAAAAGGCAACACTGCAAATATTAAACCAATACATTTCAGAGAATACTGGGGAAAGAAAACAAGTGGCAATGTCAAATAGGAATTACATAAACAGAATACCTCAGCTCAGTTACACATGCAGAACATAGATCATCACCAAACAAGGAATCACAATTTAGAAACAGGAAGGCAATAATTAAACTGGGAACCCCAAAAGCCAAACTTGGAATGTACAACAACACTGTAGAAATAAAACTATAAATTAATTTCCTCTTGTACCAAACAAAGCGAAGATGTTAATGATGCACATTTCCCAGAGCTTTCATATTCCAGTTAATAAATTCAAAATAAAGAGATATCTTTATACCTTTTGTGCATTCTTTTTCAGTTGCAATTGCTCCAGCCACTTTCTTCTGGTTTCTTCATGTTTTCTGCTAACTCTCCATCGTCTGCTGTCCATTTGTCCTTTCTTCTCTCTTCTAGTTTTTTTTCCATTCTCTCTCTCTACATCTGCTTTAACATACTAATCTTTTTCCTTTTGCTCTTTCCTCATTCCTATTTCATCCACACAAATTTTACCCCTCCATCCTCAATCCCCATTTACTCTCCCAATACCCGGCCAATTGTAGATTTTTCATCCCTCCCACACAAAATATTTTTCCCCTCTCCAATTTACTCTCCCAGCCCCATCCCATTCTAATCCTCCCCCAACATCAGCTCACTTCTACTTCCAGTCTCACGCAGCATCCATTCCCTTCTAGTCCCTGCATCAGCCCATTTCCAGTCCTAGCCCCCCATCAGCCCATTTCCAGTCCTAGCTCCCCCATCCATTTCCAGTCCGAGTCCCTTCATCAGCTCATTTCCAATCCTAGCCCCCCATCAGCCCATTTCTAGTCATTTCCTAGCCCCACCATCAGCCCATGTCAAATCCTAGCTCCCCTCCACTCAGCCCAATTCCAGTCCAAGCCCCCCCCATGAGCCTACTTCCAGTTCTAGCCCCTCCATGAGTCCATTTCAATTCAAGCCCCCACCACAGTCCATTTCCAATCTTAGCTCCCCCCCAACAGCCCATTTCCAGTCCTATCCTAGCTGCTCCATCAGCCCATTTTCAGTCCTAGCTCCCTTCCCTCACAGCCCATTTCCATTCCAAGCCCCCTCCCCATCAGCTATTTGCAGTTCAAGCATCCCCTTTCACTCAGCCCATTTCCAGTCCTAGCAACCCCCCAACCCATTACCAGTCCTAGACCCCCATCAACCCACTTCCAGTCCTAACCCCCCATTACCCCATTTTCAGTTTAAGACCCCCCATTACCCATTACCAGTCCTAACCCCCCATCAGCCCACTTCCAGTCCTAACCCCATCAGCCCATTTCCAGTCATCCCCCCATAGCCCATTGCCAGTGCTAACCCCCCCCCATCAGCCCACAGCCCATTACCAGTCCTAACCACATCAGCCCACCTCAAGTCCTAACCCCTCCCCATCAGCCCATTTCCTGTCCTAGCCCCCAATAGCCCATTATCAGTCCTATCCCGCCCATAGCCCATTACCAGCCCTAACTCCCCATCACCCCATTTCCAGACAGCCCCCATCAGCCCACAGCCCATTACCAGTCTTAACCCCTCCCATAGCCCATTGCCAGTCCTAACCCCCCAACAGCCCACAGCCCATTACCAGTCCTAACCCCATCAGCCCACCTCAAGTCCTAACCCCTCCCAATCAGCCCATTTCCTGTCCTAGCCCCCCCCATAGCCCATTATCAGTCCTAACCCCCCCCCCATAGCCCATTACCAGTCCTAACCCCCCATCACCCGATTTCCAGACAGCCCCCATCAGCCCACAGTCCATTACCAGTCTTAACCCCCCCATAGCCCATTACCAGTCCTAACCTCCCACCAACAGCCCACAGCCCATAAGCAGTCCTAACCCCAACAGCCCCCCGCAAGTCCTACCCCCTCCCCATCAGCCCATTTCCTGTCCTAGCCCCCCCATAGCCCATTACCAGTCCTAAACCCCCATCACCTGATTTCCAGACAGCCCCCATCAGCCCACAGCCCATTACCAGTCATAACCCCCCCATAGCCCATTACCAGTCCTAACCCCCCCCCAACAGCCCACAGCCCATTACCAGTGCTAACCACATCAGCCCACCTCAAGTCCTAACCCCTCTCCATCAGCCCATTTCCTGTCCTAGCCCCCCCATAGCCCATTACCAGTCCTAACCCCCCATCACCCGATTTCCAGACAGCCCCCATCAGCCCACAGCCCATTACCAGTCTTAACCCCCCCCCATAGCCCATTACCAGTCCTGACCCCCCAACAGCCCACAGCCCATTACCAGTCCTAAACCCCATCAGCCCTCCTCAAGTCCTAACCCCTCCACATCAGCCCATTTCCTGTCCTAGCCCCCCCATAACCTATTATGTCCTAATCCCCCCCATAGCCCATTACCAGTCCTAACCCCCATCACCCGATTTCCAGACAGCACCCCTCAGCCCACAGCCCATTACCAGTCTTAACCCCCCATAGCCCATGACCAGTTCTAACCCCCCCAACAGCCCACAGCCCATTAGCAGTCCTAACCCCATCAGCCCACCTCAAGTACTAACCCCTCCCCATCAGCCCATTTCCTGTCCTAGCCCCCCCCCATAGCCCATTACCAGTCCTAACCCCCCATCACCTGATTTCCAGACAGCCCCCATCAGCCCACAGCCCATTACCAGTCTTAACCCCCCCATAGCCCATTACCAGTCCTAACCCCCCCAACAGCCCACAGCCCATTACCAGTCCTAACCCCATCAACCCACCTCAAGTCCTAACCCCTCCCCATCAGCCCATTTCCTGTCCTAGCCCCCCATAGCCCATTACCAGTCCTAACCCCCATCACCCGATTTCCAGACATCCCCCATCAGCCCACAGCCCATTACCAGTCTTAACCCCCCCATAGCCCATTGCCAGTCCTAATCCCCCCAACAGCCCACAGCCCATTACCAGTCCTAACCCCATCAGCCCACCTCAAGTCCTAACCCCTCCCCATCAGCCCATTTCCTGTCCTAGCCCCCCCATAACCCATTATCAGTCCTAACCCCCCCATAGCCCATTATCAGTCCTAACCCCCATCACCCAATTTCCAGACAGCCCCCATCAGCCCACAGCCCATTACCAGTCTCAACCCCCCCCATAGCCTATTACCAGTCCTAACCCCCCCACCAGCCCACAGCCCATTACCAGTCCTAACCCCATCAGCCCACCTCAAGTCCTAACCCCTCCCCATCAGCCCATTTCCTGTCCTAGCCCCCCCATAGCGCATTACCAGTCCTAACCCCCATCACCTGATTTCCAGACAGCCCCCATCAGCCCAGAGCCCTTTACCAGTCTTAACCCCCCATAGCCAATTACCAGTCCTAACCCCCCCAACAGCCCACAGCCCATTACGAGTCCTAACCCCATCAGCCCACCTCAAGTCCTAACCCCTCCCCATCAGCCCATTTCCTGTCCTAGCCCCCCCACAGCCCATTACCAGTCTTAACCCCCCCATAGCCCATTACCAGTCCTAACCCCCACCAACAGCCCACAGCCCATTACCAGTCCTAACCCCATCAGCCCACCTCAAGTCCTAACCCCTCCCCATCAGTCCATTTCCTGTCCTAGCCCCCCCATAGCCCATTACCAGTCCTAACCCCCCATCACCTGATTTCCAGACAGCCCCCATCAGCCCACAGCCCATTACCAGTCTTAACCCCCTCCCCATAGCCCATTACCAGTCCTAACCCCCCCAACAGCCCACAGCCCACCTCAAGTCAAGACCTAACCCCCTCCATAGCCCATTACCAGTCCTAACCCCCCCCCACCCCCATCGGCTCATGGAAAATTAAAAAAAAAAAAAAAAAGCTGGCTGCTGCCGCTGCTGCCGCTGCCGCCGCAGCAGCATGGACTGTCCCGTGGGGCCCCCTCTGCCCGGCTGAGCCCCTCTGCGCCGGCTTTCAGATACGCGAATGGAGAGTGTCTCCCTCGCGTCTCTGTTAAGCCCACAGGGGCAGATGGGAAATTTCCCATCAGCCCCTTCTTCCCATCAGCCCCTGCGGGCTTAACAGAGACGCGAGGGAGACACTCTCCCTTCGTGTATCTGAAAGCCGGTGCAGAGGGGCTCAGCCGGGCAGAGGGGGCCCCGCGGGACACTCCATTCTGCTGCTGCCGCGGCGGCAGCAGCAGCAGCCAGTTTTTTTTTAAATTTAATTTTTAAAAAAGCAGAATGCTCTTTGCGTGGGGCCCCCTGAAACGCGGGGCCCTGTGCAAAAAACATTCTTGCTCAATGGACGGGCCGGCCCTGGGGCTCACTAGGGCCACCCTGATTAATCTATTTGGTGAGGGGTGTCGGGGCCCACTAGGACCACTAATGATTTTTTTCAGTGGAGTGGGGGGAACGGGCGGGAGATGTTTTTTTTTTTATCTCCCTGTCACTGAGTGAGCCAATTCCTGCTCAAGCTCTGTCAGCATGGGAGATGTTTACAAGCATGCCGGCACATGTGCACAGGTGTCAAACATAATGTAGGCCCCTGTATGCATGTGTCTGGTTTTCACTCCCTCTTTAGCACAGGTGTTGTGTACAGCTCATTTACATGCTGTTTCCTTACAGTATAGCTGAGCTAAAGTCTACATTAAACTTGTATTAGGGATCCCTGCGTTAAAGCTTTAGTGCTGGGCTCTAGCATAGGGTTTCTGCATTGACCTGAGTGTCAGTTATAAGAAAAGGAAGGCAACCAGACTGCCCTCGTGGATGCCGTGCAACATACCTAGGTGCGAGAAAACAGATGCATTTTAAGGCCAGCCTGAAATTTCTTAAACAACAATTCAGCTCGGATGGCAAGGGGAGAGAGTCTGAAAGCGTAGGCGCCTTGAAAAAAAAGCCTTACTTACCGGTGGGATAACCAACCTGCATTCTTTCAAAGAGCAAAGGGTTCATATAAGGGTATAAGGATGCAAGATAGGGTGGTTTAGCCTGGTTTAGTGCTCTATAGGTGAGAATCATATGTTTGTAATCACTCCTATAAAAATATGGAAGCCAGTGGTGCTGATAAAGAAGGGGTGTCGCATGGCTGTATTTGCGTGCTTGGGTCAGAAGTCATATGGCAGTATTTTATGTAGTCTGTAAACGGTTTACATAATGCTGGTGGTACCAGTGAGCACTGCATTGCAATAGTCCACGTGGATGATTACTGTTGCATCAGAGTACGTTGTGCAGGTTCCTCAAGTAAGCACGGATATCTCGGAAGCTCCTCGAGGCAAGAAAGGGATTTTAGCAACTGAAGCAACATGAATGTTAAAGGAGAGCTGGAAATCAAACACAACTCCAACATATTTAAAAGATTCAACGAAGGTAGTAGGAACCTCTTGAAAAGCAGGGGAAAGTGAGGGGTGCGTGTCCCTACTAATTAACCATGTGACAATAGTTTTGCAAATGCAGTGGGTGCTGTTGAGTCAATGCAGCCTGGGTTTTGTTGGCAAGCTGTGACGGGAGGTAGATAGCCAGGCCTTTCTTCAGACACAACAGAGGGTAAAGTGACTTATCCATGGTCACAAGGAGTGCCAGTGGGAATCAAGCCCTCTTGGTTACTAGGCCTCCGTTCTAACCACCACACTACTCTTCCACTCTCTAGACAATAGTTTTATCAGGGTTTAATTTGAGACAGCTGGATATAAACTAGGAGAACATGGTGGTAAGACTGATTCAAGAGAGAAAGATTAGGGATATGACGGTCCACACAGGTGATCAGCAAAATATGATCAGCCAAGGCTTTGGATGGCAGTAGCTAAGAACCTAAGAAAAATGTTAAAACAGAGGGGCGAGCACTTTCCATAGGAAAGAGGGAAGGTGGAGGAATGGGAGGAATCCAAAGAGACTACGGGTACCATTCGCAAGCAAATCTGGGACACTTGTTATCTGAAGCGGGGGGGGGGGGGGAGGGATGGAGAAGAGAGGGGATACCTTAGTCCAGGTTGGAGCAACAAAGCATACAGGAGGGAAAAGAAGTTATCCGCCTCGTCCTTCCCATAACAGCAACAATACCACTTCAAAGCAAATCAACAAATAAAAGCTGTGCAAAATATAAAGATACTGGCTATAAATTCTAAAAACTGACACATTCAAATCGCTACATAGTGTGACACCGAAGTTCTGCCCTATACCTTTAAAACACAGAAAGCTGCTGAGTTTGGCACAGATTCTGACAGGAAGGGAGATCAAAAGCTTCACAGTTACCATAGGTAACCAAAGCAGGCTGACACACGAGGTCTGAGGGCACGCCTAGCCAACAAACACTCCCCAGGTAATGAAGAGAACAGTTTGCACATGTGCAGGAAAACGCCCCTAACCATGTATAAGAAACGTGGTAGGCAAACAGAGTTAGATCAAGGAAGAAAGCTGGTAGGAGATCCAGCAGGAGTTGCAGTGAGAGAGGCTGAGTTGGATTCATGTGCTGATTCTGACGGTGGTTTTGGAGACTCAGAAGTTGAGAGTGATTTGGAAACTTGGCAAGTAAGGCAAGACTTGCAGCTCTCTAACAGAAGGTCAGAATACTCTCAGCCTAATGCTGTTTCATTTGAGTCTTGGAATAAAAAGCCAAGCAGGGCTTTGAAAAGAGACAGAAAGCCGTTTACCAGCAGAGGGATTAACTGCAGGAAACCCTCACCTGTGACGCAGGAAGAATTTCCCAGACACAGAGGTCAGTGGGGAGAACGGAGAGCAGCTGGTAAGGAACTCTGTATTACTGAAAGGCAGAATGGCCTAAGATATTTACAACCCTGGGAAAAGGAAAGTAAAGTGATTGAGGACATATGTATGAGTGAAGAAGATGATTGCATGTATTTAAAGCCTGGCAGAAAACTGCCAAGAGAGAGACCTATTAGAAACAGAACAAGGCAGTTTTACAAACTATCTGATAATTATTTGCCATACTGTGGAGAGAGTGGTGAAGAGAAGCTAGGGACTGATTGGAGAAGGTTCCAGACTCTCTGCCCTAAAGAAGATAAGATAGTTGATGAACCGATGTGCACGGAGCAAAGTGAATGTTTTCCCTATGTTGAGGACATGGACTGTTCTTTATTAATAACCGATGAAACTTCTCTAGGCTAGTAGAAGATAAGTGTGCCTGAGAGAAAGATAAACGTGCACAGAGGGAACTGCCAACGTTGTTATCTGATTTCTGTTTGTTATAATTGGTTCTGTTCAAGCAAGAAGCTGTCTTTTCCTTTCACCTTTTGTTTTTGCCAGAAGCATGGCTGCCTCTTAAGTTTGGTATTTTTGTACTGTTTTGAAAATCCAGCAAACCCCGGGAGGGGAATAAATCCTTATTTAAACCTGACCACTCCGTCTCAACTACACTTTCTTTCATAGAAGGGTCAAGCCCAGCAGTGTGCCTAGCTATCCACTACTAGTTCAGCCACTGCTGGTGACAATAGCAAAAACATTTTTTTCTACCCTCTCTCTCCCCCATGCTGGAATCAAGGTCAGAAGGCTGCCAAATAGGGACACAGCTGTAAAATCTGGGACAATCCTTGAAAATCAGAGACATCTAATAACCGTAAGGGAGACAAAGAAAGATCTCCCCTGAAGCTAGGAATGGAACCAGCAGTGGACTTCTCCCTGCCAGTCCAATGTTTTGAAGATGCGAGATCAGTACAAGGTCAAGAGCTGCTGAGAGATCCAGGGAGACTACAATAGCAATCTTACCAGCTACTAAAAGCTATGTAGCTCACTGAGTAAGCTCGTTAAAATGGTTTACTCTAAGTATCAGATTAATGCTGATGGTAGAGAAGAGGATTCTGAACAAAGATGATCAAGTTTCCATTCAGTGCTAAAATTCACTCTCTGCTTCCCGTTTCTCTTGTAAACCCAGGACGAAGCGCAGTCGTTTAGTATTTCTGTATATCATGACTGTTGTTCTTTTCGTCATAAATAGTGTGATGCGGGTTTCTAAACATTTTTTTAAGAGACTGAAAACTCCTGAAAGCAATGATTCTGTCAGATCAGTATTCAAAGCTTTCTTGCGTGCACAATTCAAGTGAAAGAATATTTTCAGAAGCTAGAGACGCCACTGTAAACCTGATATATCATAGCCAGGATTAATTTATGGGCACCATATCATTTTTTCTTAATGCTTTTGAAAAGATAAGCTGAAGCTTCTATGTGTTGTGCAGTGATTCAGAAATACCAGTATGTTAATTAAATGAAAAACCTGTTCCTTTGAGTATGAATTTTTTTAACTGCTGCAGGGCACATTTGAAGATCAGATTCATGAGGTCCAAACAGTGAATATACAGTAATACCTATGTACAAAAGACAAAAAGCCTCCCGGAGAGTCTGATTTTATATGGATTAACATAGCAGTAAGTAGTTTAAGACAGACGTAAGATACTGACACCAACCATTTGTCATTTTGGGCAGGGGAATTCCCAGACTCTGATTCTTTTTGATAGTGCCCTGAATCAGGACCATCGCCCAGATCCCATACTCTGCTTGCCAGTGTGATATCAAAGCAGGGGGCCACACATTTTCCACACTCCTCTCTCCCAGTCAGATCTAGGATGCGCTATACAAATGATCAGTAGCAGTAGTTAGAGTAGGATGGGCATTCATTTCAAATGAAACGGAAAATGTTAATGATTTCCCATTTCATTTTACATGGTTTTCAAATGAAAACTATAGAAAAATGATGAAATTTCATCACATCTGGGTTTTCGTGAACAGTGTGCACATGATTGACGAAAACCCAGAAGTGCATAAACAAAAGACAAAGAAATGAGATGAGCTCTGTCGGTAAATGAAAGGATATGAAATGTCTTTTGCCTGCCCGCCCCTAGTGAGATCCTCTCCCTTTTCTTCCTCACTAACAGTGCTTCTTGTGTGCTCCTGTTTTCTCTCTGCCTCAAGTCTTCAGACTGAAGCTGGCAGGGGAGAGGAGAGATTCAAGAGCCAAATTTGGGTAAGAAATGTTTCTGATATAGAGGATCACACTGAGAGATGGGGTAGATCATATTGGGTAGAGGAGAAGAAATGTACATGAGTGCGAGAAGAACATAAGAACATAAGATATGCCATACTGGGTCAGACCAAGGTCCATCAAGCCCAGTATCCTGTTTCCAACAGTGGCCAATCTAGGTCATATGTACCTAGGTACTGCAACTCTGATGCTTACATTTTTCCATACAATTTGTGCCCCAAAATCAGAAGCATCGTCATTAAAGGCTACTGATCATTTAGCATGCATGCTAAATACTGACTTATTCACTAATGAATTAACATTGATGAAACATTAACATTTAAGATGGAGCAATGATTCTACCCTCAAGATCTCCTCCCTCCAGTAAAATACTCCATAGGCCTCAGCACCCTCAGCTTTTAGCCTTTGGTACCAAATCCAATGGGCTATGACTCTCTTCTCCCAAGTCCCTTGGCATCCCTGTCCCAGCATCAAGAAATATGGGCTCCGGCCTCCTAATCGCTTCCCACTTCCCTCACACAAGAAACATAAGAACTCTAGCTTCCACAACGTCATTAACCTTTGGAATTAAAACTCATCGCCTCTGCAGAGGCTCTACAAACATTTGCTACCAAGAAGTCAAAGACACCCCCCTATCACTTGCCAGCAGTCTCAAAGAATGGCATTGCCATGCGGTATCACTAGGTGGAACCATTTTTTAAACCATAGAGGTGCCAGTCGAACATGTCGAACATGTCGAACTTTTTCCTTCCAGAAATGATTTCTGGAGCAGAAAGAGGATGAATGAGTAATCCTTGGTGTGAAGGGATTGAGATTTGGCACTTCTGTGTTATCTTTGTGGAGGAGAAGAGACGGGCTAAGATTGGTGGGAATCAGAGCCCATGCAGGGGTCGTTATGATTTTGTGTCAGGGCTTGGGAGGTCTCCCGTGCTAATCATCCCTTGTAGTTTGGGCCAGTTCACATGCAGGACCTCAGAATACAAAGCATGAACCCATTGAAAAGCCTGTGCTGTATTTTGTACAAACCTTTAAATTAAGTGTGCCACTCTGCCCCCATTATTACTGCAAGGGCTACCTCAATCCACCCTAACTCCACTCCAACTCGCCATGAACTCTGCAGCCAGAGTTCTAAATGGGGCCTCAAGACATGACCATATAACACCTATCCTCAAAAGTCTCCACTGGCTCCCAGTTTACGGTAGGATCGCCTTCAAGATCTTGCTTCTGACATTCAAGGCCATCAACGGGCTCTCCCCCTCATCTCTTGCGAGCCTTACCTCCTTGACTCCCGCCACCAGGACCATACAACACACAGCAATAAATACTATGGTAATCCCCAAAACAAAAACCCATTGTACACAGGCAACCGCAAACAGGGCTTTCAGTCTTTGTGCACCTAGAAGCTGGAATGCCCTGCCACCCAGCATACGAGCAATCACAGAGATAACTAAATTCAGGAAGGCACTGAAGCATCACCTCTTCCTCAAGTGCTACCCGGAAGTAGGTATGCCAAAGTACCCGGCACTCAACACAGATCCTTAACCACCCAGTAACCATTCCACAATATGATGTACATAGTGTATATACTTTCTGGTATGCTTTTTGTGTAAATAGTTAACATGTTATCCAAGTTAATTCTCCCTGTTATCTGTAATTTATGGTGTAACCCCACCGTAAAACCTCTTTGATGTTCCATGTAAACCGCACTGATGTCGAATAGCGCGGTATATAAGAGTATTAAATAAATAAAATAAAAAATTATCCTCGTCCCTCTCAACCTAGAGTGTAATAAATTAACTGAATTGTAGAACAATTTTTTTGTCGGAAGTGTTGGTTCTATTAAATTGAACCGGGATTTGAATAAAAGGGAAGTTACGCTTCAAGAGGGGTTTTCCCATCATGGCAAAAATGTCCAACAAAAAAATTGTTCTACAATTCAGTTAATTTATTACACTCTAGGTTGAGAGGGATTTAAGTGATAGAGTGGGGTTATTTAGTATTTTGGGTGTCCCCATTATCCTCATGACAACGCCACCCAAACGATCATCAATCAATTTGCAAATGATCATTTTGCTCTTGAAGATCATCAGGAAGGGCTGCTTACTGAGGGTAGCATTGTAGACTTGGAAGTTGCTCGTTGTACTAAACACTTGAAAACTGTACTAAGGCTAAGGAGTCAGGTTGCTCTAGTACCTAATTTCCTTTTCTTCTCTCTGGATGATATTAAGTTGGAAATGCAACTTAATTTCAGTCTGATTTTGAATGAATGAATCCCCCAGCAGTACCTCTGTTCCTTCATGGCAAGAGATGAAGAACTAGTAGGTGCAGGGTTGAAGGGACGATGCAAATTCAAGTAGACAGGTTCAGAAAAGAGGAGGAGCTAGTTGGCTATGAAGTGCACTTCCTGTACACCTGCTGCTTTCTGTCTCTGTGTCTGCATTGTGGACTTCCAAATAAAGATTTTCACCTAAGCATTGCCTGGGGGATCCAAGAGGTCCACAAAACATTATCTTTGAGCCAAAAAGGGCAATTTTAGCATGAATACTAGCACATTTTTGCAGGTTCCATAGTACTACAGCACCTTTACCAATAAAGGTTTGTTTCATGGAGTGAAAATTTAGCACAAGAGGTCACAATATGGAGGGCAATTATCAAAAATTTATTTATGCAGGTAAGAAGTACTTTAACTACATTCATTAGCTGTATGAAAATCATCTTCTCTTAATATGGATGAAAGTATGTGTATTGTGAATCAACATGTATCAGGGTTTTTCCAACTTCACTTGTGGACTCTACAGCCAGTCGGCTTTTCAAGATATCCACCATGAATATGCATGAAAGAAATCTGCATAAGCTGCATCTCCTATGCATTGAAGTTTATCCCGTGTATATTTATGGTAGGTATCCTGAAAACCCAACTAGCTGTGAGGTCGCCAGTAGAAGCCTTGATGCACGTTACTCTAACTTCAGTAATACGGTTCTACCTTTATCTGATCATCACCTTCTCTCCTTTAATCTTCACCTCCCTCCCCCCCCCCCCCGCCTCGTCCTGTCTCCTCCACTCTTTTTAGGAACCTTCTTGCCATTGATCCCCTGATCTACCATTTCTCCTTCTCTCTCCTCTGTTTTGTCCTCCAAGTCTGTTGATATGGCAGTGATGTCCTATAATGCTTCGCTCTTCTCAGCTCTGGATGTTTTCGCTCCTCTCATCCCTCGTCCTGTAAGGCGTTCCTTACCTCAGCCCTGGCTCTCTCCCACTATTCGCTATCTTCGCCCCTGTGCCCGCTCGGCTGAGCATACCTGGCTCAAATCCTACTCCCATGAAAATTTCCTTCATTTCAAATGCATGCTCTGCTCTTTCAAATCTGCTTTAGCTCTTGCCAAACAAGATTACTTTGTTTGCCCGACTAATTCTCATGCCTCTGATCCTCGCCGTCTCTTCATTGCTCTCAATTCTCTCCTCAAAGTGCCTCCGCCTCTGATCCCTCCTTCCCTTTCTGCCCAGGCTCTGGCTGATTACTTCCATGATAAAATCTAAATCCCCGATTTCCCTTTCCTGCTTTCATTCTCTCCCCCCTTCTCATCCTACCCTCTCTTCCTTCCCCACGATTTCTATTGATGAAACTGCTCTTCTTCTCTCCTCTTCCAAGCTCACCACTTGCTCCTCTAATCCTATCTCCTCCCATCTCCTCTCCTCTATTTCCTCTACCGCTGTCCCCTCCATTTCTCATATTCTCAACCTTTCGCTCTCCACTGCACTGTCCCGGCTGACTTTAAATATGCTGTGGTCACGCCTCTCCTTAAGAAACCCTCACTTGATCCCTCTTGTCCTTCTAATTATTGCCCCATCTCTCTCCTTCCTTTCATTTCTAAACTGCTCGAATGTGCAGTTTACTGCCATTGTCTTGACTTCCTTTCTTCCCATGCTCTTCTCGATCCCTTACAATCCGGTTTTTGTCCTTTGCACTCTACTGAAACTGCTCATGTCAAAGTCTCCAGTGACTTGTTCCTGGCTAAATCTAAAGGCCTTTACTCTGTCCTTATCCTCTTTGACCTTTCTGCTGCCTTTGACACTGTTGACCATGATCTTCTCCTTGACACTTTGTCCTCGCTTGGCTTTAGGGACTCTGTTCTCTCCTGGTTCTCCTCATATCTCTCCCATCGCTCCTTTAGTGTATGTTCTGGTGGCTCCTCCTCCTCTGTTACCACGCTCTCGGTTGGTGTCCCCCAGGGTTCTGCTTGGGTCCCCTTCTTTTTTCTCTCTATACCCAATCCCTTGGTGCGCTTATTTCCTCTCATGGTTTTTAGTACCATCTCTATGCTGATGAATCCCAACTCTATCTCTCTACTCCTGATCTTTCTTCTGCTTTCCAGTCCCGGATCTCTTGTTGTCTCTCTGCCATTGCTGCCTGGATGTTCCATCGTCGCCTGAAATTGAACATGGCCAAGACTGAACTTCTCATTTTTTCTCCTAAAATTTCCCTTTCTCCTTCTTATTTTTCAGTCTCTGTTGATGGCTCTGTTCTCCAACCTCTTTCATCTGCTCACAATTTGGGTGTTTTTTTTTGACTCTTCGCTCTCTTTCTCCTCTCATATCCAACTCATCACTAAGATCTGTCGCTTCTTTCTCTTCAACATTGGCAAAATCCGCCCCTTTCTCTCTGAGCTCACTACTAAAACCCTCATCCATTTCCTAATCACCTCCCATCTTGATTATTGTAACCTCCTTCTTGCTGGTCTCCCTCAGTCTCATCTCTTCCCTCTTCAGTCTATTCAGCACTCTGCTGCCCGTTTGAAATTTTCCATCAGCCTCTTTTTGCCCACATCACTCCTCTCCTCAGATCTCTTTACTGGCTCCCTATCCATTTCCGTATTCACTTTAAGCTTCTCCTTCTGACCTATAAGTGCATTCACTCTGTGGCTCCTCAGTACCTTTCTTCTCTCATTTTTCCCTATTTCCCCCCTTGTGTACTCCGTTCTTCTTCCCAGTTGCTTCTTGCTATGCCCTTCTCCTCTATTGTCAACTCCAGATTCCGCTCTTTTCACCTTGCTGCTCCTTACGCTTGGAATAAACATCCTTTGTCTATACGTCAGACATCTTTGCCCCTCTTCAAACTCAAGTTAAAAGCTCATCTTTTTGCCTCTGCCTTTGGCTCTTGATTTTGCTGTTCTCCTTCCTTCCCCTCTTTTATTTCACCTTTCTTTCTTCCTCTTATACTTGTTCTTACCTCTTTCCTTTGTCCTATCTCTCCTGCTCTTGTCTCTTTGCCCTTGTTCTTATCTTTTTTCTACTCCTTTTCTTGCTTTGTCTTTTTAGATTGTAAGCTCTTTCGAGCAGGGACTGTCTTTTTGTGTTTTCATTGTACAGCACTGCGTGCGCCTGGTAGTGCTTTATAAATGCTTAGTAGTAGTAGTAGTACTTTTACTCCTGCACGTTGATGGAATTTGCAAATCTTTGCATGTATTTTCTAAATAAAAATCTACCCACAGGAAAAGCAGGTGGAACTGACGTGTACTTTCACTTTCAAAGCTGGCTCAAAAACCCATGTGCAGAGAGTTTGTAAATTTCCCTCATGATGTTTAAAAGGAGTAGATCCAGGACTACCAAGTGGAATTTTTTCTGCACAGAAAGGGGGAGTGAATACAATCTTGCAGCGACAGCAGTGAAAGCAAAAGCAGAAAAGCAGAGGTGAAGCCCAGAGGAGCTCTGGTTGGGAGATAATACCGCAGGAAAGAATAGTACTATATGTATGTAGCCATCAATGGGCTTCCACTCATCATGAAGAAATGAAAGTCACAAATTAACTCACAAATGCTGTAGATTGGTAATTACAGAGATACTACGAATACCACTGCAATATGGATATTATCATCAATGTTAATAGATGTTGTTAATTTAACAGCAAGGCCTAATAAGGCAGAAATAATGAAGAAAGCTTTATTTATAGAAATGAAAAGCTTAAGCAATGATTTCTATAATCAGCTGAGCAAACGAAATCCACAGCTGTGGCATAATCACAGATCTTCAATGACAGCTGCCAGGTATACTTGGTGCTTATGCTGCTTAACGGTGTACAAATGCACTTTGGTCTTGCTCAGCGTAGCCCTTTTGATAAGCATTTCCACCGCAGGGCTCCCTGGAGCATTTTAAAATGACTCTTATTGCACGGGGTCAGCATTTTGAGTGTGCTGAAATGCTTGCTCTCTCTGTTTAACATTTCCTTTTTGAAGATTATCATTTTAAGATCTTCAGTACCTAAGCAATCAAAATCCTCCCTGTTCCTTCAAGAGAAAATGTGGGAAAGAGGAGCTTACACAAGGCTGATTATGGCAGGGGGACTGGCGGCCAGGAAAGGAACCCAGTGGCAGAGGTAATGGCATTGAAATAGAGTCATAGACTTAACTCTAATTCTATAAGAAACCAAATGATGCAATTGTTTGCATACTATTATGTGACCATAGGTCAGCGATCAACAAATCCCAGGGACTGAGTCCTTATGGCACTTGTACATTGGAACCTGGGTTTTTGGGTCCCTCAAAATGATCATTACAGCCCTGACTGCTGTTGCCACAGAAAGGATCGTTCCTGTTGTCTGCACGGCAGGGCTCAGCTCTCAGTACGTTTGAGCTATGCAATGCAGAAACATTCTGCTAATCTCACTGTCTGCATGGTGCCGATAGCAGGAAAGCCTTCATTTGTGCTAGTAGCTTTAGCAGTAGTAAACACTGAGGTGAGGGGTAGCTGGCTATAGTCTATGTGTAATATCAGCTGAATCTAGCTCGTTGGCAGGTTAGGAATAACTGGGGAGAAATGGGGTTGAGGCTGCTGGGGACCAGTGAGGTTTAGGAAAAAGACATAGAGAGACTTGGTGAGGACAGAGTCAGTGTGGCATGAGTGAGGGAGGCAGACTGGGTGAAGACCGAGTGGGGCATGACTGGGAGAAAGAGACTGAGGACAACAAGAGGCATAAGTGAAAGACAGTTCAGGTGAGGACAGTGTAGGGGGGCATGAGCGAGAGAGAGAAACGGACAGACAGAATGGAAGGGGCAGGGCCCTGGTAATGGCTGAAGTAGGCTTGCCAAAAATCCACCACATGTCGCACCTGTACTTCGCCCCTTCCTGACTCCTTGCCCCACCCGCAACTCTGCCCCTTGACCCACCCTCCAAAATAAATGCAATGATGGCAGCAGTGAATGCTTCCACACCTGCTGGCCACATTGGGGTGGGGAAAGGTGGAGAGTACAAGAGGTTGCACTATTCAATCCCCACCAAATCGCAGTCCTCTTCTCACTCCCTCAGCACATACATTCTCCACCATACTGTATTAAACCCAAACACATATTCTGTAGTCGCAGAACACCTCCCCCAGCACCTCCTTCAAAAACAAGTGCCAAACAGAGCTGAGACTTTTCCCTCTTAGTATCATTTGAGTAACAGCAACATAAACACTCTCAGTATAAGGCATATTGTGAAGTAATACAAAACTCTACCAAAACATTGCTCAGGACCTAGAGAAAATTTACCATGCCAACACTAACTTCCAAACCTCACAGCACATTAAACACTGCAGAGAGCTCTGGAACATCAAGTGACTGACTCTGCTCTGAGATACCTGCTGAGTGCGGTGCCTGCAAATAGAAGAAGCCCACCACATGACATACTGCGCACACCCACACCCTGCACATGTGCCTGCTGCCGCATTGAGATACTACTACTGAGCATTTGTATAACGCTACAAGACGTACACAGCGCTGCACAGAAAAGTAAGTGACGGTCCCTTCTCTTCAGAGCTTACAATCTCGCCAAGACAGACAACACAAGAGCTGTAGCAGGAATGGTAAGGAAACACAAAGGAGATCAGGTGAGTCAAGATCCGAAGGCGACACCAAAGAGATGAGTTTTCAGCCTGGATTTGAAAAGGGCCAGAGATGGAGCCTGACGTACAGACTCAGGCAGTTTGTTCCAGGCATAAGGAGCAGCAAGGTGGATAAGTGTCTTAGTAGTGTGTTCAGAAAGGAATGGGCAGATTTTGTTGATGTTATAGAGAAAGAAAAACGGCAGGTCTTAGCTATCAAATGGATGTGTATGGAGAAGGAGAGAGAGGCATCAAAGACAACCCCAAGCTTGTAAGCCAGGGAAACAGGGAGGAGTAGAGAGTTATCCACAGAGACTGAGAAAGGAGGAAGAGGAGAGCAGGTTTTAGGGGATAAAATAAGAAGCTCAGTTTTGGCCATGTTCAATTAAGTGGTGGTGAGATATCCAAGCAGCATTGTCAGAAAGGTAGACAGAAATCCGGGTCTGGATTGTCGGAAAGATTTCAGGTGTGGTGAGGCAGATCTGGGTGTCATCAGCATAAAGATGGTACTGAAAGCCATGGGAGGAGATGAGTGCACCAAGGGACTGGGTATAGAGAGAGAAAAGGAGTGGACCCAAGACAGATCCTTGGGGTACACCAACTGAGAGTGGGATAGCAAAAGAGGAGGAGCCACCAGAACAAACACTGAAAGAGGTGTAGGATAAGGTGGTATACAATACTGTCTAAATAAAATAAAATAAATAAAAAGAGCGATGGGAGAGATAAGAGGAGAACCAGGATAGTACAGAGCCCTTAAAACCAAGGGAGGACAGGTTATCAAGGAAAAGGTTGTGGCAACAGTGTCAAAAGCAGCAGAGAGGTCAAGAAGGATGAGGACTGAGTAAAAGCCCTTGGATTTTTCCAGGAACAAATCACTGGAGACTTTGGCAAGAGCTGTTTCAGTAGAATGTAAAAGACGAAAACCAGATTGTAAAGGATCCAGGAGAGATTGAGAGGAGAGAAAGTCAAGGCAATGGTGGTGAACTTCACATTTAGAAACAAAGGGGAGGAAGAAGATGGGTCAAAAGTTAGAAGGGCAGGTAGGATCAAGTGAGTGTTTCTTGAGGAGAGGTGTAACTACAGCATGCTTGAAGGCTGCAGGGACAGTTGCAGTGGAGAGTGATAGGTTGAGAAAATGAGAGATGGAATGGACAACATTGGAGGAGATGGGACTTAGGAGACAGGATCAGAGAAGCAGGTAGTGGGTTTGGAGGAGGAAAGAAGGTGTGCAGTTTCTTCCTCAGAGATTATAGAAAAGGAAGAAAGGGTAACAGAAGTAGAGGGGGAAAGTTGGGAGTGAAGAGGGGGAGGAGGGGAAGTAGCTGATTTTGTGGGAATTGAAGGGTGATCTTGTGGATTTTGTCATGGAAATAGTCAGCCAGGGTTTGGGCAGAAAGGGAGGGAGGGATTGGAGGCAGAGGCACCTTGAGGAGAGAGTTTTTGGACTGGATAGCTGTCTCACTCCTTGAGGAAGTCAGATCGGCGAAACAGCCAGAAGGAGTAAAAGCTAAGTACTTTTTGGAATCGCTGTGCTGTTTTGCTGTTTTGTTTGCAGCATCGTCACATCTTGGTAAAATTCCTCCAGCACATTTTGAAGTTATGTGTGAAAGACTCACAAATCCACCAAATAAATACATGCACATAAGAGGATTTTAGACCGCTGATATTTGAGTTAACCATTTGTTTATTTTTACTGCTTGGTTAACTCCTCCTCTGTTTGAGTCTTATCTTTCGTTTCTGAGGGTCTGAGGTATTTTCCTGTTTTTCTAGAAGAGTGCTATAGATGCTGACCTTTGCCTAAGTAAGGAGTTCATAGATATTAACATTATTTCATTCGGCTCCTTGTGAGGATTTACTGTTTGAATAGTACATACATTAGAAAACCTGACAAATGTCACTATGACATGACAGGCATGCTTCAGATCAACGTCTGCCATCTGCTGTGGTACCGCCCTTCCCCCCCCCCCCCCCAGCCACCCCACCATCGGAAGCCTGAAGTTGCTTGATGGTATTTTTTTGTGCTTTTTCCTGCTATGCTTATGTGAATGGACAAGAGCACTCTTGTTACTGTTATTATTGATATTTTTGCTTGTACAATGAAAATGGCAATAAAAATAAAGAACCAAAAAAAAAAGTCAGGACAGTCATTCACCTGTACTAGCTTTAACCGGTTTAGCTATCCAGTTAGGTGCTGAATATTGCTGATGACCAGATAGCAACCGGGACAACCTCCAATCTGCCCACAGAGCACCACAGTTGAAACCCGGGGTCTTTTCTGTGGTCTGTGGGGATATTTAGTGGCAGATAGCACCAAGGAATATCAGGATCACCACGTTTTAGCCAGTTAGGAAGTTTACTAACTGGCTAAAATGCTTTGAATATGCCCCCATTGTGTACATTTTGAAAATACAAAAGTACCTATACTGCCATTTGCAACCCAGTGCCACCTTGGTAATGGCTGCATTAAGGGGGTTATATTAGAAGAATTCCCACATCCAAAAAGCAGCATTGATACATGTAGACTGAACTATATGTGTCACCGCCATTTTAGAATAAGCTTTTTGCAGACGTCGGAATGCTCACCATGTCTTCCTTCCCTGGGGAATGGTGGGGCAGAGACAAGGAATGGTTAGACATCGACATTTACACATCCTACCAGGCACGAATAAGTTCTTGCTGCAAGAGACAGATATTAATGTCGACATTGCCATTCTTTTGAACATCTTTGTTAGTGATATAGCGGAAGGGCTGTCGGGTAAGGTTTGCCTCTTTGCGGATGATACCAAAATCTGCAATAGAGTAGACACCCAGGAAGGTGTGGATAACATGAGGAGGGACCTAGATAAGCTTGAAGAATGGTCTAGAATTTGGCAGCTGGGATTTAATGTTAAAAAATGTAAGGTCATGCATTTGGGCTGCAGCAATCCAAGGGAGCAATATAGTATAGGGGGTGAAGTACTTTTGTCCACTAAAGAAGAGCGGGACCTAGGCGTGGTTGTGTCTGATGATCTTAAAGTAGCTAAACAGGTAGAAAAGTCGATGGCAAAAGCTAGAAGGATGCTTGGGTGCATATGGAGAGGAATGGCTAGCAGAAAAAATGAGGTGATAATGCCTCTGTATAAGTCTTTGGTGCGACCTCATTTGGAGTATAATGTGCGATTCTGGAGACCGCACCTTCAAAAGGATGTGAACAGGATGGAGTCGGTGCAGAGGATGGCTACTAAAATGATTAGTGGTCTTCATTATAAAGCATATGAGGACAGACTTAAGGATCTTAATATGTACACCTTAGAGGAAAGGCGGGATAGAGGTGATATGATTGAGATGTTTAAATACCTCCATGGCATAAATGTTCAGGGATAGAGCCTCTTTCAATTGAAAGCAAGTTCTGCTACGAGGGGACATGGGATGAGGGTGAAGGGAGATAGATTTAGGAGTGATATGCGGAAATATTTCTTTACGGAAAGAGTAGTGGATCCGTGAAATAGTCTCCCAGTGGAGGTGGTAGAGATGAGGACAGTAACTGAATTCAAAAAAGCATGAGACAAACACAGAGGATCTCTAAAGGTAAAAAGGGGATTGTTGTAGTTGTTGATATGGACGCACAGACTAGATAGGCCATGTGGTCTTTTTCTGTCATCATATTTCTATGTTTCTAACAAAGTAGTATGCCTCCTCCAGAGGAAACTCTCTAAACACTACAACATCAATGTCCCTGAAAAGCACTGGGATCATGACACTAAGGGCCCGATTCCATCCAGGACGTACAAGCCCTCTGTGTGCCCAGCCGGATCCGGACGCACAGAGGGAGTCGTGATTCTGATCCCATGGGGCACGTCAAGCCTGTATGTGGAGGCCGGGACCGCGATTCAGCCCAGCCTACACGTACAGGTCTTGCTTGACTAATTCAGTCTGGGCTTTACAATGGAGCCGCGGCACCATGGCTCCATTGTAAAGCTGCGATCCCCGGCCACTGGCTCCTGCAATGCTTTACCCACAGCCTGACCCCCAATCTGGCCTCCTAAGGTCAGGGTCGGGCTGTGGGGAATGTCCTTGGGCTCCCCTGCCCAATCTGTGCCCCGGTCCTCAATCCCCTGGTGACTAGGGAACTTATTTCACCTCCGAGGTGGAATAAGTTCCCCATTCAAGTTGCCAGCCCTGGACGTACAGGGCCAACATTAGAATCAGCCCTATATGTCTGGGGTCGATGACTGCCCACTACCCGCCCTAATGCCGCCCCAATCCGCTCTTTTCCTGCGCCCATCTACCTTCCTTGTACAACGTGCAGGGAAGGAGGACAGGGGCCATTGCTCAGAAAGACCCCCTAAGAGAATTTTTATTTATTTATTTATTTAAGGATATTTCTATCCCGCCTTATCCTTCAATCAAGGCGGTAAACACATCAAACGATCATTAGCAATGTGTGTATGTCAGGTGAGGTTATGTACAGTGAGGGTGCATGGGTGCGGGTGAGCTGATTAGAGTGAGCTATTTACAGGGTGCGCTTTTTACAGTTATATACATTGGTTTGCTGTGTGTCCGTCGCTGGTTGTAATTGAACTTTAATTGAGTCCAAGGTTGGTCCAAGTCTGCAGATTCTGGCTATGCGCTTGGGCCATAGTGCTCAGTGAAGAGTACAGTCTTTAGGTGCTTTTGGAAGTCCTTCAGATCTTCAGTTGATCGTAGTTCGTGTGGGAGCGTGTTCCATATTGTTGGAGCCGCCAGTGATAGGGCTCTTTGTGCGGTGGATTTGCATGCTTTTGTGTAGTTGCTTGGGGTGCTGAGTGTGTCTGCTGTGGTTTTTCTTCTCGGTCTGTTGCTGGTGTCAGGGAGTATGAGGGCTTGGAGGCTGAGTGCTGAGCTCTTGTGTCTGATTCTGGATATGTTTAATATCATCTTGTATTTGATGCGGTGGCTGATTGGGAGCCAGTGGAGGTCTTTTAGGATGGGGGTGATGTGGGCTTGTGTTGGTGAACCAGTGATTATTCTGGCTGCTGTGTTTTGAGCCATTTGAAGCGGTTTGAGTGATTGTTTTGGCATTCCGTTGTAGATCGGGTTGCAGAAATCAAGTATGGGGGTTATGAGCGCTTGGCAGACTGTGGGGAAGTGTTCATGTGAGAGTAGAGGCTTGAGGCGTCTAATTATTTTCATCTTGTAGTATGCATTTTTGGTGGTTCTTCTGATGTGTGAATGTAGGTTCAACTCTTTGTCAAGTGTTATTCCAAGGTATTTCACTTCGTTCTTCAGTGGTATTGCCGTGTTGTTGGTTTTGATGAAGGGTGGGGGGCTGAAGTTGGTGTTTCGTGTGATGATGAGTGCTTCTGTCTTGTTGTAGTTTATGGCTAGGTTGTTGTGCATGAGCCAAGTGGACATGCTGTCGAGACAGTTTGTTATCTTGGTGTAGTCGGGGCTGTCGAGGTTGATTGGCGTGTAAATCATGATGTCGTCTGCGCAGATTGTATAGTCTATTTTGTGGGCTTTCATGATGTTGCAGATTGGTTGGATGTATAGGTTGAATAGTAGTGAGGATAGTGCGGATCCTTGTGGCACTCCTTGCTTGATCTTTGCGGGTTGTGAGATTTTGGTTCCAATCTTGACTTTGAACTGTCTGTCTGTTAGGTACGAGCTGAAGCAATTTAGTATAGTGCCGGTTATTCCAATGTTCTGTAGTCTGGTTAGGAGGATTCTGTGGTCCACTGTGTCGAATGCAGCTGAGATGTCTAGGAAGATAATTAGAGTTTCTTGTTTGTAGTTGTCTATGGTCTGGATGATGTCATTGAATAGGTATAGCAGAAGTGTTTCGACTCCATGGTTTGGGCGGAAGCTATGTTGATGTATATCCAGTGGGGCATGTTCATTGATGTGGTCCTGGAGCTGTTGTTGCACCGCCTTCTCTATAATTTTAGCCAGAAACGGTATGCTGGAGATTGGTCTGTAGGCTGCTGGATTGCTTTTTTCTAGGTTGGTTTTCTTAGGGATTGGCCTTATTGTGGCTAGTTTCAGCTGGTCTGGCATGGTTCCTTGGGTCAGGGAGTTGCTTACCATGTTGTGTATGAGGCTGAGGAAGTTTTCCTTGGTTGTTTTGATCCATGGGATCGGGCATTGGTCTGTGGGTGCGGTGCTTGTGTTGAGAGCTGAGATGATATCTGAGATTTGCTTTGTGGAAGGAGTGTTGAACTTGTCCCAACTTGTGATGGGTATGGTTGGGTTGTTGGTTCCTGTAAATGATTGTAGTGGCGAGTGGCCTAGCTTCTCCTGAAGATAATCTGCAAAGGTTTGTGGGTCGATCTGTATGTCTTTGTCGGAGCTAGGTTCGTTGGTTAGATTTTTTAGTATCTCGAAAAGTTCTCTGGGCTTGTTGTAGGTTTTCTGGATGGTGTTTGTTTGGTGCTCTCTTTTTGTTTCGTTGATAAGCTCATTGTATTTCTTTTGCTGAATTAGGTATAAGGCCTGTGTGGATGGAGATTTAGAGCGTCTCCAGCGGCGTTCTATCTTCCTCAGATCTTTTTTGCATTGCGTATGCTTTTGGAGTACCATGGTGCGTGCTGTCTCTTGGTTTTTGTTGTTGTGCTTGCTTTGGTTTTGGCTGCTGCATTGATGATACTGTTCCAAGTGTCTACTTGTTTATCCAGATTCTGCGTTTCTGGGTTAAGGTAAGGTAGAGTGTCTTGTAGGAATTGGTCCTTGTTGAAAGCTTTGAATCTTCTTTGTCCATGTGCTGTGCTTTGTGTCTTGTGTTTTTCCTTTTGATTTGTGATTTCTATTTTGATTCTGTGGTGGTCTGACCAGGGCACTGGTGTGACTGTGGGTGATGAGATGTCACCTTTGTCTATTATGTGGTTGGGGGCGAATATGAGGTCCGGCATGGATCTGTGTCTGTGCTTCGGGGTATTTATTAGTTGAGTGTATTGTAGGGAGTCCATTGCTTGTAGGAAGGTTTCCTTGTCCTTGCTGGTGGAGGAGCTGAGGTTGAAGTCGCCCAGTAGTATTAGTGGTTTGTGGTTCGTGTTGATTGCACAGACGGTCTCTAGAGCAGTGGTTAGTTCTTCTGCTGGAGCGTGGGGGGCTCTGTAGATGAGGCATATGGCTATTTGCTTGTTTCCCACTGCAATTGTGCTGCATTGGTCTAAGCCTTGTGAGGTGATAGTTTTTAGTTTTAGTGAGTCTTTTGCAATGATCAGCACTCCACCTCCTCTTTTCTGTGTGCGAGGATTGTTAAAGGCTGAGTACGTGGGGGGGACTAGCTGGTTGAGGAGGACATTGTCAGTGGGGGTGAGCCAAGATTCTGTAATGCAGAGGATGTCAGGTTGTTGGTCCTCTATGTGGTCTCTGATTGTGTGTAACTTATTTCTTACTGATCTGGTGTTCATGAGCTCTATTGAGGTGGTGTTTGGGGTGTTAGGCTCTTTGGGGTGTGCCTTCGAGTTTGCGTGTGTGTTATGCTTGTTGATTGTGTGTCTATTGCTTTTGTCTTTTATGCGTGAGCTCTGTGTGGTGTATTGATGAGGATGGTATGTTGGCATGGTTGTCGGTGTCCATAAGTTTATAGGGTGTGAGTGTCGTGGCCCTGTTTGTTGGGGGATGAGTTGGGTGATAAGGAGGAATACAGGAAGGTAGGTGAATGTGGCCATGGTGGTTGGTGTCAACTTACTAGGAAGTTGTGGAAGTTGAGGCTCTGGTTGTGCCTTCCTGGTCGAGGTGTTCTGCGTTGGTTGTGATGTGATGTCTTGGCTCTTGATTGCTCCTGTTTGTTGGTTGTTGTCCTTTGGCGGCTTTTGTGGGGTTGCTTCTTCTGTCGCCTGCGTGCCTCGCCTAAGGGCCACGCCAAAGGGCCCTCTGGCGAGGCCCTCAGGCGCGGGCCCGCCAGGCGCGGGTGTCCGGAGATGCGCTCTCCCTTTTATGTTGCTCCCACTGCCCCGATTGGGCAGGAGCTGCCGAGCAGGACGGTTTCCCGCTCGGTCGCTTCTCCCCGATCAGGGGAGCTTTGCCGCTGCTGGTCTGGGGGGTTTTGGAGGGCACCGGAGGTGCGCTCTCCCTTTTATGTTGCTCCCACTGCCCCGATTGGGCAGGAGCTGCCGAGCGGGACGGTTTCCTGCTCGGTCGCTTCTCCCCGATCAGGGGAGCTTTGCCGCTGCTGGTCCGGGGGGTTTGAGAATGACAGAGAATGACAGAGAATGAAGAGGTTATGATCACCTGGGACATTCCCATTCTGAAGGATAAGAAACTGGATGCCAGGAAACCTGATACAGTGGTAAAGGAGAAGAATACCAGAACGGCATTGATAATAGAAGTGTCAGTACCGAATGATTATTATGTGAATTGTGTAGAGAGGCAGAAGATCCTGAAGTACCAAGAAATGCAGTCAGAGACCAAGAAAATGTGGCAGAAAGATGCAGTAATCTTTCTCATTGTACTGGGAGAGACAGGCTTGATAAAGAAGAATTTCCAAGCACATCTTGACAAACATCTTATGAACTCCTGAAGGAAGCTCTCTTTGACACGATGCAATTATTATGCCGAGCATTAGCAGTAAATTTGAGAGACTGAGATCATACTCCACATACCCTGGCTTAGAAGTGAGGGTCACAACTGTCATGGAATCCGCAAAATTAACCCATTTGGAGAAAATGCCATAAGTTCTTTTTCAAAACATTTTTTGAATCAAAGTTTTCAAGATCTTATCGAATGAGGATTTTATGGAATAACTTTTAAATTATGCAATAACAAAACAAGGGTTTATTTTAGACCAATGAGGATTGGTGCCTCCTTTGAGAAATTCATTGATCTGGTAATGGACTCTAGAGACTAACTGAGGTCTTTTCCCCTATTAGGAATTCTAAGAAAATTCATACAAATAAAATAATTACTTTATTGATGAAAAGAAAATTTAAGTATATTTATCAGGGTATATTTTTGTGATGGGTGTTGGTGGTGAAATACTGTTAGTTTTGCACCTGCCGTGACACTCATGAACCTCACTTCTTAGCTAGGGTATGTGGAGTATGATTTCAGTTTCTCAAATTTACTGCTAATGCTCTGCATAATACTTGCATCGTGCCAAAGAGAGTTTCCTTCTGGAGTTCATAAGATGCTACAGATATGGGTAGTTTATCAAGCCTGTGGCTCCCAGTACAATGGGAAACATTTCTGTTTCTTTCTGCCACATTGTCTTGGTCTCTGACTGCATTTCTTGGTACCTTAGGAAGTTTTGTGAGGCTTGCCATGTTCTCCCATATGCTCTGGGATGGATACTGAAGAGACCACTGGTGGCTGAGGCAGGTAGAGACATTGGAGTGAAATCATTGAAACCTGGGCTTTTCTTTGGTTCCTTGTCTCCATCAATCTGCTGGTAGGAGAGCACAATCCACTTGCCTGGACTGGTCTAGCAGGACTCAAGGAAAGGACATTATCTTATATAATAATGGGGTCATTCTGAGGCAAGAATAGCGAGAATGGACGTCCATCCCCACTATTTTTCCCTCTTCCAATCCCATCTAACCTCCCTGCGTGTTGTACAGGGAAGTTAGATGGGGGCGGGGTTAGGGCGGGCAGTGGGCTGTCATTGGCCCTGGACATACAGGGCTGATTCCAATGTCGGCCCTGTATGTCCAGGGCCGGCGTCTTGAACGGGGAACTTATTCCACCTTGGAGGTGGAATAAGTTCCCCTAGCCAGCAGGGGATGGAGGGCCTGAGGCTCAGAAAGGGCAGAAGGAAGCAGAGGACATTCCCCGTGGCCCGATCCTGGCATTGGGCGGCCAGATCGGGAGTTTGGTCGTGGGGAAAGCACTTTTTGGGCCGGCAGTCGGGGATCACGGCTTTTGAAGGGAGCCGCAGTGCCATGGCAACCAGACGCCATGATGCTGCGGCTCCTTTTAAAAGCCCTGACTAAGCTGGGATGTCTATGTCAGAATCGGGCCCTAAGTGAAATGTCACCTTACAAATGCTGCAGAAACTGCTGCTATAAACCGACGTACATTTACACCAGCTTGAAAGCAGAGACGTATGTGTGTACAATATGCCCGACTGCAGGTCTTTTATAAAATACACCTGTACATCATGAGTTTGCCTGAACTCCACCTAACCTCTGACACAAATACATCTACAACAAAGCTATACACAAGTACATATACTAGCATATGACAACTATCCACAGGGTTGCCAGGAGTCAACATTTATTTGCCAGCATATAACAACAGTACATGTGTGTACTAATGATCAGTGGAAGCCAATTCCTAGAATTAACTACTTAACACACTTTAATTTATTTTTATTATTTATTTATTTAACATTTTTTATATACCGCACTATTTACATCAGCGCGGTTCACATGTAACACAAATGTCCAGTGTGGGGAAACTACATTGGACTTACAATAAACAGGAACTTGAACTTGGAGAACATGTCAAACTATGTACATCACTCTTCGATCTATCTATGCATGTATTTAATAAAAGAAGTTCTACAAGTCTGCAAAATGTACCTTTAGCTACATCAAGAGGAGACGTCCCTGGGACATGTTCAATTCAAGGAAGGAAGCGCATGCATGGAGATGGCACTTTGGAAACCTTGTACACTCTTTCCCAGCAAAATCAATGCTTAAAGGCATGGAAACGAAGGTATATTATACCGTATGCATATGAGGCTTTAATGGGCTCATGGAAAAAGCATGGTAAGAGCACTCTACCAGCTATTTGCTGGAGGTCTAGTAAAGACAAAAACCTCTTGCCTCTGATCAGGTGTTAAATATTTTCCGTGCAAGCAGTAGTCCAGAATCCTCTGTGTTAACCAGCCTAAAGTAAAAGGGATGGTTAGCATACAGAATTTCTCCTTCCCAAAACCACCGCAAAAAAAATGTTCCTCTCTCAAGCCTGCTTACAAGATTTGTTTTGCCCTTAGGGATGCATCCTCCTCAACAAGCATCCTTCTACACAAAGCATGCCCCCCAAAGGCTAAAGACGCACATCCATGTTCTCGACTGGAAGTATGTCTTACCATTTCAGAGGCACTGGGTCTTCATGGGCCCTGTTGTCCACATTTCTGAGGCTGGCAATGATGTCTTTAGGAGGTACTTCACCACTATCATTAGCACAACTATCCCTTGCTCATGAAAATCCGGCATGTTTCTGAAGGAGGGGAACAAGGTGTGGTCCTTCGGCCATTGGGGAGATGTCTAATTGGGTGGGAAATCCTTGCTGAGGAGGGGGGATTTAGCAATTGGACTTTTCACTTTGGGCTGGTTACAGCTAAAAGTTTCATGCTACAGCTAACTTGTATTTTAATTTTTTTTTGTGTTAATATCCAGGTTAGCAATAAGGTCATGATATTGAGGGTAAGATTTACCGTGCCTTTAGCAAGATAGTTTGCACAGCACATTAAATCCCATTTTAATACACATAAAGATTTTTATGAGGTACACAGTAAAAAAAAATGCATTTAGTTCTTGGAATTATATTGTTCAGAAAGAGATTTGAAATACAATTTGTACTAATGATCTGAGATTAAAATTACTCCTGCATCATTTAGAAAACTGTCTGGGAGCCAATTCCCCAATACAGATAGATCAAACGATAAAAAATTCATATCCAGATGTCTATGAAAGTAAATCAGCATTTATTGCTTTTTATTTATTAATTTTCAAGAAAACTATTTAAGAACAGAGTAATCAGATTTCATATCCCTTTTCCCGACAGGACCTTAATGGAGCTTGTATGCACAACATATACAGTAGGAGGTAATTTTTTAACCGAGTGTATGCAATAAGTCCACTTAATTTTCACTGTATGTGCTTTGCTGAATTTTCAAAAAGAAAGAATACTTGTTCTTCTGGGACAATTTCTCCAAATGGGTTAGTTTTGTACATTACTAATTAAACAAAAAAACACTGCGCTAAGGGCTAATCTTACTCAACAACCAAAACCAATGCTCCTTAGAAACACCCTCAACTTTATCACCAACCATTAAAAATACTTCTCATTAATGGCTGAACAATCTCTCACAGACATACTGTTTACAAAAGAGTATAATCAGAGAGGAAAGACCTCAGGATGGCTATTACCCCTCCATGTGGCGATTCTAATCACCATAGGGGAAGAAGCGAGATACTCACATCACCGGTCTTAAAAAACTCCCTTACAAATTTAACCTTTATTAATAATATTTCAATATTTCAGAAAAAGTACTTTTTCCAAAGTTTTAATTCATACTTAAAATCAAATGCAAATTGCATCAATTTCACATTATCTAAATCATTATAAATCAAAGTATCTCCACAACGTTTAATGCATCAACATTTTATCTCATGGATACAACAACTGACATTTTCCAGAGTCATGGGCATCCTTTTCTCTAGCCCTGTAACCAGAATAGAAGGCTACATATAAATAAAATGATCTCACAAAATCTCCAATGTTCTTATCTTAACACTCCCACGCTCCATCAGTCGTCACTATAAAGCCCAATGAGAATGAGGGGGTCATATAAAATGTGGACAGTGTTCATTTTATGCTGTGATGGAAGAAAACACTTGCTTTTATTATAAAAATAAATGTTACGCTTTAAAGGATAGTACTACATGTACAACAGTGTTTGTGGTTTACAGTCTGAAATGTCCATGCTTAAAATTATATATAGAGAAAACTATTCGTAAATTAAAGACCCGATTGGCTGAACATAAATACAGTATGTCAAAAGGGAGAGTGGAGACGCCATTGGTTAAGCACTGTCTACTATTTAATCATATCTTCAAAGATTTGCGATGAACCATGTTAGAGCATGCTCCTCTGAATATACAAAGAGGTAACAGAGGTAAATTGTTATTGCAACATGAACAACAATGGATATATTGGTTAGATACTTTGGAACGATAAGATCGAATGGAATTTATTTTTTTAGAGATTCATTTTTTGGTTACATGGAAGGGTGCTCTGCTGGGTCAGGCTTTGCTGTATAACCGCATATTGATTAGTTCTCTAGTTTTTTGTTTAGTTAGTATAATAGGCTATGTTAGGTATATGTAAGTAATGTGAGGATGTGATGTAAGTATCAGACTAGTAATGCTATTGGTGGTTGAACATTTAAATACTGTTGCATCAGACGCCAATGCTACTTCCCCGAAATGTCATCTGTGATGTAGTTGCAAGCCCCTGATGAAGCCTTGTTTATGGAGAAATAGAGACCTTTGTTGGGCTTTACAGTGACGACTGACAGAGCATGGGAGTGTTACGATAAGTACAGTGGAGATTTTGTGAGATCATATTATTTATATGTAGCCTTCTATTCTGGTTACAGGGCTAGAGAAAAGGAAGTTCATGACTGGCAAACATCAGTTATTGTATCCACGAGATAAAATGTTGATGCATTAAACGTTGTGGAGATACTTTGATTTATAATGATTTAAATAATGTGAAATTGATGCAATTTGCATTTGATTTTAAGTAGTAATTAAAAAATTGGAAAAAGTACTTTTTCTAAAATATTGAAATATTATTAATAAAAGTTAATTTGAAAGGGAGTACACTACCAAAAAACTGCCTCCAGTTTTGCAACTGATTCCTATAGATTTTGGGGTGCTGAATCCAGGAAAAATAGCCAAAATGTTCCATCACGTCACGTTTTCTTGCAAAATTAGATTTCTTACCCATATAAGGAATGTTCACATAATTTCTTTTTAGCCGACTGCAGCTTATTTTCTTGGCCCAAAATAGAGGTTGTAATGGTTAACTAACTAGAAACACTCCCTCGTGATATTTTAGAGTGTTTTGTATTCATTTTATACATTAACAGGACAATTGGGAGGCGGGGGGCTAAATCCAGTACTTGCGCTGGCGCATGTTCTTTCCTGTTCGCCTCGCCTCGTTCGCTCAAACACAGTGGTTGCGACATGAACGTTCCTGTCAAATTTCAGTTTCTTGCAAGTTCATTATTACCTTTTGTTTGCTCAGTCGTAATCCAGCTTTATTCCGAAGTGGTTCACTACAGTTGTAGTTTGCAGTGCTGTGTATTTGTGATGGCTCACAGAGCCAGAGGTTGCGTCAACTCTCCGGACAGTTTTTGTTTTATTTGTGGGGAATATACCGTGAAAAAGCGGCAGAGGAACATTTCTGCATTTATTTAAAAAGTATATTTCGCCTATTTCGTTTTGAAGTTAGGCGATCAAGACAAACCGTGGGCTCCTCACAAAGTGTGCAAGACATGTGAGGAAGATCTACGCTTATGGATGAAAGGTAAAAAACAAGCATTTCGTTTCGGAATACCTATGATGTGGCGTAAACAAAGAAACCACAGCAGTGACTGCTATTTTTGCTCTTGCATTGTGAAAGGATACAACTTAAAAAATAAGAACGTAATAAGTTACCCCAACCTTCCCTCAGCAATTAGGCCTATGCCTCATAGCAACGAAGTACCTGTGCCTGAACCACCAAAATCTTTGGATCATATTTGTGTGGACGGTTCTGATCATGATGAGACTCATCAGATGGCTTTTCCCGATGAGTCCAGTACTTCCGAGTTTGAAACTGAACCAGATCCGAAACCTGAACTTTTCTCTCAAGCTGAATTGAATGATTTAGCCCGGGACTTAGGACTCCCAAAAGATGCTGCCCAACTGCTAGGTTCTCGGCTTAAACAGAAAAATCTATTGTCACCAGGAACAACTTTTTATTGGTACCGCAACCGCGAGACACAATTTTTGAAGTATTTCAGCAAAGAGGAAGATTTGGTATTTTGCAACGATATATACGGAGTGATGGAAAAGTTTAAACTCAAGTATGATCCTGCTGAATGGCGGCTGTTCATTGATTCGTCAAAAGACAGCATAAAAGGTGTTCTTCATAATGGCAACACATTCGCTTCAGTTCCTATTGCTCACTCTGTTATTCTCCAAGAAAAATACGAGAATTTGGCCCTGATTCTTCAGAAGATTCGTTATGATGAGCATAAGTGGATGATTTGTGGAGACTTTAAAATTCTATCCATGCTATTAGGGCAGCAATCCGGTTTCACCAAATATCCCTGCTTCCTTTGCTTGTGGGATAGCTGGGCCCGCGACCTACACTGGGGGAAAAAAGACTGGCCAATTCGGGAGTATTTGAGACCCGGTGAGAAAAATGTTCTTCATGAGAGCTTGGTACCTCGTGATAAAATTCTATTACCACCTCTCCACATTAAGTTGGGTCTCATTAGGCAATTCATCAAGTCCCTTCCAAAAGATGGTGAGTGCTTTCGGTACCTTTGCTCAAAGTTCCCCCCGACTTTCTGAAGCAAAGCTAAAGGAAGGAGTGTTTGTTGGCCCTGATATAAGGAAACTCATTTCAGATGGAGCATTCGCTGAAACGATGTCTGAGAAGGAAAAAGAAGCCTGGGATTCCTTCAAGGATGTTGTTCTCAAATTCTTGGGGAACAGGCGGGATGAGAACTATAAGGATATTGTTGCCAGGATGCTCAATGCCTTCAAAGAACAAGGCTGTAACATGAGCCTGAAAGTCCATTTCTTGCACTCCCATGTGAACTACTTTCCCGAAAACTTGGGGGCGTACAGTGAAGAACAAGGTGAAAGGTTTCACCAGGACATCAAGGACGCAGAGAGAAGGTACCAAGGAAGATGGAACACCACTATGATGGCTGATTTCTGCTGGTTGCTGCTGCGGGAAACCCCAGATGAAAAATACGCCAAGCAGCGCACCAAGAGAAGCATTCGGGGGAAGAAGAAACGGGCCCACCAGGAGATTGATTGACCCAAGAATGACTTTAAAATCTAAACTGTGTTGACAAATATCGTGTTTTTACTAAACTTTGAAATAAAAATTTGCTAGTTATTACCACAGTGTCGGATCTCATTTATTAGAATTTTATTTTCACACCATCGGGTGTTTGTCTTCATGTATTGCAATGGTGCGGTTTGCGTTTTCTATTCTTACATACATACCTGTACAACATTTTTTGCACATTTCTTTGCTTTGCTTTGTGTCTAACCTCGCTCTTATATGCTCAATGTTTGTGCACATGTATGTGGCTGTTTTAAGTGCAGACAATTTTGCTACCATCACAGTGTGTTTTGTTGACATTACTCTATTCTTATGTGCTGCCTTGTTACAATTTTCTTTATTCTTATTTGAATAACTACTAAACAATTAGTATAAAGAATTCATCCAAGAAACTTTTATCTCGATCGCACTCAATCTGAAACGTTCACCTCAAACTGCTAACCCAATGTAGCAAAAAATCTGTACGTGATGGAGCAAATTGGTTACCAGATTTGGATTCAGCGCACCAAAAAACGTAAAAATCAATCGAAACATTAGAGGCAGTTTAAAAAAATTTTTTTTAGTGTACCTGTGTAATTAGAATCGCCACATGGAGGGGTAATAGCTATCCTGAGGTATTTTCTCCCTGATTATACTCTTTTGTAAACAGTTTGAGAGAGATTGTTTAGCCATTAATGAGAAGTATTTTTAATGGTTGGTGATAAAGTTGAGGGCCGTTTCTAAGAGCATTGGTTTTGGTTGTTGAGTTAGTTTTCTACGTACCATGACAGTCATGAACCTCACTTCTAAGCCAGGGTAGGTGGAGTATGATCTCAGTCTCTCAAATTTATTGCTAATGCTCAGTTTAGTACTTGCATCGTGTCAAAGAAAACCTTCTTCTGGAGTTCGTAAGATGTAACATGTATGGGCAATTTATCAAGATATGATTGGAAATTCTTCTTACTCAAGCCTGTATCACCCAACATGATGGGAAATAACTCAATATCTTTCTGCCACATTTTCTTAAACTCTGACTGCATTTCTTGGTGCATGAAGATCTTCTCCCTCTCAATGCAATTCACAAAGTATTCACTTGGGAATGACACCTCTACCAATGCCATTTTGGTGTTGTTCTCCTTTACCACTATGTCTGCATCCAGCTTTTTATCAGTCACAATGGGAGCATCCCAAGTGATCATAACCTCTTCTGTTTTGAAAATGACATAATGATGAAGCATGCTGATGTCAAATAAGAATGGAAAGAATAATTTCTTCTGTATTTAATTCTTAGATAGTGCATGGAGATTGAAAATGAGATATAGAGATCGAGATGGACTCAAGGATCTAGCAAAGGTTGAGAAATAGTAGCGTAAGTTTGTTAGTTAACATTTAATACAAAGGATTCAGTCATGCTTTTCGGCTGCAAAAACAAGGCAGCAGTACGTTGCTGGGGGTGAAAGTTACTTTATGCATAAAAGAAGAGTGCAATCTGAGGGTGATCATACCTGTTGAATTTAAGATGGCCAAACAAGTAGATATGTAAGGTTATAGCAAAAACCATAAGGATACTTGGGTGCATAGGAAGAGGAATGGCCAGTAGGCCACATTTGCACTACTGTGTGCAATTCTGGAGGCTGTGTCTTCAAAAGGATGGAATCAGTCTAGAGGATGGCTATGAAAATGGTCAATGGCTTTCATCATTAAGCATGTGGAGACAGACTTAAAGGCCTAAACGTTTACCCTGGAAGAAAGTGAGGATAGGATCATGCTATATTATATACAGTGTTTGTCCCCTCTGTATTTATCCTGTTTTGTTGCATTACAACCTGAAATTAAAATGAAGTTTTGGGTGTTACCACCATGTGATATACGCAACATGCCTATGAATTTAAAGGTGCAAAATATCCTTTATTGTGACACAAACAATAATTAAGACAAAAAAAAATCTAAAAGCAGGAGGGTGCATATGTATTCACTCCCCAAAGTCAATACATTGTAGAGCCACCTTTTGCTGCAATTACAGCTGCAAGTCTCTTGGGGGATGTCTCTATTAGCTTAGCACATCTAGCCACTGGGATTTTCACCCATTCCTTAAGGCAAAACTGCTCCAACTCCTTCAAGTTAGATGGGTTGCATTGGTGTACAGCAATCTTCAAGTAATGCCACAGATTCTCAATTGGATTGAGGTCTGGGCTTTAACTAGGCCATTCTAAGACATTTAAATATTTCCCTTTAAACCAGCTTTAGCAGTATGTTTAGGGTCATTGTCCTGCTGGAAGGTGAACCTTCATCCCAGTCTCAAATCTCTGACAGACTGAAACAGGTTTTCTTCAAGAATTGCCCTGTATTTAGTGCCATCCATTGTTCCTTCAATCTTGACCAGTTTTCCTGTCCCTGCCAATGAAAAACATCCCCACAGCATGATGCTGCCACCACCATGTTTCACTGTGGGAATGGTGTTCTCGGGGTGATGGGAATTTTTGGGTTTGCGCCACACATGGTGTTTCTCATGATGGCCAAAAATTTCAATTTTCGTCTCATCTGACAAGAGAACCTTCTTCCATGTGTTTGGGCAGTCTGCCACATGCTGTTGTGCAAACTCCAAACGTGTTTTCTTATTTCTTTCTCTAAGCAATGGCTTTTTTCTGGTTACTCTTCCATAAAGCCCCACTCTGTGGCATATATAGCTTAAAGTGGTCCTATGGACAGATACTCCCATCTCCGCTGTGGATCTTTGCAGCTCCTTCAGTGATATCCTTGGTGTCTTTGTAGCATCTCTGATTAATGCCCTCCTTGCCCAGTCTGTGAGTTTTGATGGGCAGCCTTCTCTTGTCAGGTTTGTAGTGGTGCCATATTCTTTCTATTTTGTTAAAATGGATTTAGTGGTGATCCGTGAGATATTCAGAATTTGGGATATTTTTTTATAACGCAACCCTGATCTATTATTTTCCACAGATTTGTCTCTGACCTGTTTGGAGTGCTCCTTGGTCTTCATGTTACTTGCTTAGTGGTGTTGCAGAGTCAGCGGCCTTTCAGAACAGGTATATTTATACGGGCATCATGTGACAGATCATGTGACATTGATTGCACACAGGTGGACCCTAATCAACTAATTATGTGACTTCTGAGGTTAATTGATTGGACCAGATTTTATTTAAGGGTTTCATAGCAAAAGGGATGAAAACATATACATTCACAACTTTTCAGTTTTCACGTGTTTTTTTATATATACAAGGTATTTTATTGTCATTTCACTCCATCAATTTGGACAATATTGTTAGGTCCATTACCTAACATCCAAATGAACCTCCATTTTCATTCCAGGTTGTACGTAATGCGAAAAATCTGGATAAAAACCAAGGGAATGAATACTTTTGCAAGGCACTGTAGATTGTAACCCTCCTTTCTGTATGGTCCAGGCAGATACTGCAGAACTGCCAGGCAGAGCAAGAGAGCCCACCAGATCCAAGAGCAATTATCCAGAGTTTATCTGAGCTCTTGGTCTGTAAATACCAGGGTTCAGACTAGAGTGGAGGAATTACCTCTGTGGCAACCAGTATTTCATATTTAGGAACTTGGCACACTCTCATTCACCCTTCTTGACAACTAGAGTCCAGGCCAGATATTTGTGTTCCAAACCAAAGGTTTACTTTAAATTAAACAACTTCAACTTTTCAACAACTTACAATCTTATGGAATGTCTATAACACATTAGATTTATTTCTTAGCCCATTTATGGAGTACAGTTTACTCCAACTTCTTCCACAATCCAGACTTTCAATTAAGTTATATAACCAGCTTTAAGTAGTAAGTTAGTTAATCCTTTTGGTCCTCTCTTCCTCAAAGCATTGAGCTTAAGGTTGTCATCATGTCAGTTGCCTGGTACTGGAAGACTCACTCCCTTACACTTTGGTGCCTTATGTCATCTCCTTTGGTGGTGTTATGTGTGGGTCCCTGCAAAACATCCTTCTTTAGGCTGAGCTCCAAGCATCTTTGTTACTTCTGCTGGTTATGATGGCATGTGCTGATCTTTCTTTAAAAGTGGCTAAGGTATCTTGGCTGGGTGCCAAAGGCATTTGCCCTTAAGGGGCAAAACCCACTTAGTTGCCCATGGCACTATGGCTTAGGTCAAAGATAGAAACTGCCTTTGACTGAGGCTTATAACCTAGAGCTGTTCCTTCATCAGGAAATTCCCTCCCAGCCTGCATATGACTGTTGGGGAAAACCTCCCCTGATTTGGAAGTTACCACATATTTCCACAATTACTGACTATAATTAGTAGAGCCACTGGATGGTGCTACTACCCTCAGTGCATCATATTCATAGGGTATATACCAGATCTTTATATACCTTCAAGATATAAATGCACAGATGATTAGCCTCTTTCAATGAAAATGAAGTTTTGGAACAAGAGATCATAGGATGAAGGAGAAAGTCAGTAGACTCCGGAGTTACTTCAGGAAATATTTATTTACAGCAAGGATGGCAGATGCATAGAACAGCTTCCCAGTGGAGGTAGTGGATATGAGGCCATTATGAATTCAAGAAAGCATGGGACAAACACAGAGGATCTCTAAGGATGAGAAACAGAATGTAGCACTGAGCAGTTAGTATAGACAAGCAGACTGACAGGCTGTATGCCTTTTACCTGACATTATTTTCTATGTTTCTGTGCGAGGTATTTACTTTCATATTTAACAATCAACACTGTTATTATGTACTGCGAGTCAGCTTTTCAAATAGCCTGCACACTTGAGAAGAATACAGGTACAATATGTATTTATTTACAATTTTCAGAAAGGGACTTCCTGGGTAATATCCCTTTGAAAAACAGTTGGCATAAAGAACAAGGACCGAAAGTGCCTGTTTACTTGGATCTGCTATTTGTGAAGAAGAAATAGCACAGAGAGAGGCCAATGTACTAAACATTATGATGCACATAAGTTATATTGTAAATAACTGGATTACATATGTATATAAGTTGATCTCAAGTGTTACTATACCAATGTTTGATACTTTAATGTTACCTTATTATATTAGAAAGCGTTACCTATTACAATGCGAACTGTTACTGAGTTATAATGTAAACCGCTTTGACTGTAGGAAAAAGCCATATATAAGACCCGTTAAAAAATGAATAAAAGGAGAAACAAGTAGTGAAAATGGTTAGCATGCTAAAACGGGAAACAGCGGTTATAATTTGCGACAGCTCACATTATTTCCCGTTTTCGTGTACAAAGCTATTTTTGCAAACCTTTTAGCCTTCAAAATGTCCTGCATGGGTTTGTGTATGCAAAACTGTATTCGAATCAAGTTAATGCGCTGTTGCAATGCATAATCATATGAAGCAGCTCACTAACTATTCAGAAAGCAAACTGAAACCTGGAAACTTTGGCATAGCAGGTTCTTTGTTGTTATTTTTTCACTTGGGTTCCTTTGCGTGTGCAGAAAAATGGCACGTGGAAAGCACAATTTAGTTCATGAACCCTCTCGCTTTCTTCTCCCAATAAAAACACAGCTTCAGGAAAATGTCTTTTTAGCCCTTCGAAAACTGCCTGTGCTGCGGGAGCGCTGCATACTTTTGTTCAGACAGAGGCGGCCACTTTTCAAACAGGTCATTTTACCTAGTGGCAGGGCTTTCAGAAATGCCTTCTACATTTGGCCATGAACACTGTTGAGTATGATCCAATGACTGCATTTATGCCACCTGGCTGAATTTGGGTGGTGCGTATTCACATGAGGTGCGGCAAGTCGTGCTGAAATGAGCCCCATGCAATTAAGCACATGAAATGGAATGTGTCCTGGAATTTTGAATCTCTGGTTGTACGTACAAGATATTCATTTCAAATGAAATAGCAAAGCGCTGCTATAATTAGATGCCAACACTTCTTGAATCTGCAGCGACACTAAATATTTATAGCTCTGATACAAGCTACTCTACAGTTTGCTGCTAGAAAAAAATGATACAAGTTATCATAAGCCATATGCATGGTGTGAATACTCAAATGGGTACATATACATGCGGCTCTATTTTCGGAGTTCAGTTTGCATTGCAATCCTTGCAAGTCTAATCTGAAGAGACATAGTCAGTCAGGTATCGCTTAAATCTACCTGGAACAAAATGCATTTCAGACTTAAAAGAGAGTTCAATAAGGACATCAAAGCATATAGGTAAAAGAAAAAAGGAAGGATATAGATATATGTCAACATTTAATCAATTTGCCCTATATATACATAGGCCTATCTTCAAAGGATTTGTCTGGATACTGAAGAAGCTACCTGATATATTGTGCCTGCAGATTGATTAACTTTTGTCTGGACAGCTAGTTAAAAAGAGAGGGGGAGAAAAGCATGCCGAGAGCACAGTTACACTTTAACCAACAGTGCCCATATTAATTCTATCCAGTTAACATTCAACTGATAAATGTGGTCACAAAAATACTCTAAAGTTGACTGGAGAACATATTCAATAAACTTAAGCTAGGTATATACAGCTATGATGACTTAGGGGGTTCTCTTCTTATCTCTCCCATTACTCTTTCAGTGTTTCTTCTGGTGGCTCCTCCTCTACTGCTGTCCCGCTCTCAGTTGGTGTACCCCAAGGATCTGTCTTGGCTTCACTCCTTTTCTCTCTCTATACCCAGTGCCTTGGTGCACTCATCTCTTCCCCCATGGTTTTCAGTGCCATCTTTACACTGATGACTCTCAGATCTACCTCTCTACATCTGAAATCTCTCCGGAAATCCAGGCCTGGATGTCTGCCTGCCTTTCTAATATTGCTCTTGGTTGTCTCACCACCGCTTGAAATTGAACATGGCCAAAACTGAGCTTCTTATTTTTCCCCTTAAACCCTCCCCTCCCCTTCCTCCTTTCTATACTCTCTACTCCTCCCTGTCTTCTCAGCTCGCAACCTTAAGGTTGTCTTTGATTCCTCTCTCTCCTTCACCACACACATACAACTGATAGCTAATACCTGCTGTTTTTCCTCTACAACATAAAAAAAAATCATCCATTCCTTTCTGAACACACTACTAAGACACTTATCCACTCCTTAGTCACCTCCCATCCAGACTATTGTAACCTACTCCTTGCTGGTCTCCCTCTGAATCATCTCTCTCCCCTTCAATCTGTTCAATACTCTGCTGTGTGGCTAATCTTCTGTCAGCCTCACCATGCTCATATTACCCCTCTTCTTGTTACTTCATTGACTCCCTATCCATTTCCGCATACACTTCAAACGTCTCCTGCTGACCTATAAGTGCGGTCACTCTGCAGCTCCTCACTACCTTTCCTCTTTTAACTCTCCCTACACCCCTCCTCGGGAACTTTGTTTTTCCAGCAAATCACTTCTATCTGTGCTCTTCTCTTCTACTGCTAACTCCAGATTTCGCTCCTTTCACCTTGCTGCTCCCTATGCCTGGAACAAACTACCTGAGACTGTATGTCAGGCACATCTCTGAACCTTTTCAAATCCAGGCTGAAAACTCACCTCTTTTCTGCTGCTTTCAGATCCTGACTCACCTTATCTCCTTTGTGTTCCCTTACCATTCCCCCCAGCTGCTACAGTGTTGACTAAATTGTAAGATCTGATGAGCAGGGACTGTCTTTTACATGTGTCCGTACAGTGCTGTGTATGTCTTGTAGTGCTATACAAATTTTCAGTAGTAGTAGTAGTAGTACTACTAGTAGTAGTAGTAGTAATAATAGGCACAGGGCCCCCATGTACAGGAAGCCCCATGCCAACCTCATTCTGCATGTAGTGCCTTTGCTCATGCTATCAAGCTGACTTACTGCTGCTATTGCCAGCTCCGCCACATACTGGCTCCAGCCCTGGCCCAACTTATTTTCATCCGTGGATTAGATGTGTGAAGTCTGCACAAGCAGCAGCAGGGACAGATGACATCCAACCAGCTTGGGCATTTCTTCTTTAATGCAGATTCAGCGGTGCTCCTTCTTAGTGCCTGGGGCTCTTATTATGATTTCAGTTCCGGGTGAGTTCTGCGCCCCTGGAAGTGAAATCACTTAAGCACCACATGCTGCTGCAACCAGAAGGAGTAAGCACAGCTGAACCTATACTAGGCAGAAATTGCTGGGATTGGGGCGGTCTCGGCCTCTGTGCTTGCCATTGCTGGTACAGCTCTGCAACACAAGGAGAAGCTGCACTGTTAGAGCCGGAAGGGAAAAGGAAGGTGTTGCAGTGTTGATTAAGAGGAAAGGGTTGAGAGGGAAAATATGTTCTGCTTGGAGAACAGAGGACAGGGGACAAGGAAATGCTGATTTGCCACAGATGCCGCCATGGCCCTGATGCTGTGCGCAGTGACCCGGTGCTCCAGCGAGAGCACAGCCTGCTCAGAGGCGAGGTCAATGCAGTCTGCCACTCAAGTGGACAGAGTTCACTTGGTCACCGCTTGCCCCAGTCGACTGTGGTCATAAGAGACGAAAAGCTGCGAGGTTTTGCGGTGGCCCTGGGTACATTGAAGCTAGAAGGATAAGGCCATCTTACAATCCAGGGTATGCAATCTTAGCCCAGCTGGCATGAGTCTGTGGAAAGGTCGGGAGCACCACCTCCTGAGGTGGAATGGTGACACCACCTTAGGAAGAAACTTGGGATGCGTGCGGAACACCATCCTGTTCTTAAAGAACCTTGTGTATGGCAGATCCGCACATAGCACCTGAAGCTCGCTGACCCTGCAAATGGATGTGAGTACCACTAGGAAGACAACCTTCCATGAGAGGTAGTACAGGGGCAGGTAGCCAGGGACTCGAACGGTGGCCAGGTGAGTTTGGATAGTACCACATTGAGGTCCCACTCTGTCGCTGGAGGGCAGATGGGGGGCTTAGATAGCAGTAGCAGGTCACGAGAGGTTAGACAGAGAGGGTCTTGCCTTCGATAAAGTGGTGGTGCACCACTAGAGCACTCAGGTGCACCCTGACCAAGTTGGACTTCAGTCCTGCCTGCAACAGCTAGAGCAAATATTGCAGTACAAGCTGCACAGAGCATGAGAACAGGTTGACTTGCCATTCCACGCACTGCACTGAGAATCTGTGACATTTGAAGGCATAGGCCCATCTTGTGGAGACCCTACAGGAGGCCAGGAGGACCTCCTCTACTTCCCCTGAGAGGTTGAGAGAAGCCAAGGCAACTCTTTCAACAGCCATTAGCAACAGGGATCCAAGGTTAGGATGTAATTCAGGGAGCCCTCCTTCGGTGACAGGAGCCACGGGACATTCCCCAGGGGACCGAGGTCACTGCAGACATGTGGCAGAGTAGCGGGAACCACTGTTGCCTGGGCCACCGGGGGGAAATTAATATCAGTGATGTCCCATCGTGCTGAGCCTTGAACAGGGTCTTGGTTATCAGTGACGTGGATTGGATGGCGTAGAGCAGTCCCTCTGTCCATGGGATAAGGAACACATCTGCTGCCACCCATGAGGGGTACGGTTGAAGAGAGCAGAATCGGGGCAACTGAGTGTTGGTTGGACTCACAAAGAGGTCCATCAGGGGAACTCCCCAGAGCTGGAAGAGCCAAGAGGCCACCCTGAAGTACAGCTGCCACTTGTGCGGCTGGAGGACTCTGCTCAGCTTGTCTGCTAGGATGTTGAGCTTGCCCAGCAGATACACCACCTATAGGAGCATCCGATTGTGCAGCACAAAGGAGCAGAGAGCCACTGCCTCCTAACAGAGGGCAAGGACCCTGTGCTTTCCTGCTTGTTCACGTAGAACATTGCCACCTGATTGTCCATTTGGACCAGAACTGACTGGTGCTCAGGTGGTGGTGGAGAGCTTGGAGGGCTAGAAATACGGGCCAAAGCTCCAGCAGGCTGATCTGGAGTTGGCTCTCTGACTGCGACCAGCTGCCCTGGGTGCAGAGATCTTTGCAATGAGCCCCCCAACCTAGTGTCCACAGTGAAAACCCTCTGGGGATTGGGGGTCTGGAAGGGCATCTCTGCCTGGAGGTACTGCAGTAACTGCCACCAGCTGAGGGAGTCTGCGAGTTGACAGTTCACTATCACCCTGTCCCGCGGCTGTCCAGTGCCCTGGGTCCAATGGGAGTGGAGACATAACTGGGAGTCCAGGGTGACATGGACTGTGGATGCAATGTGGCCCAGCAGGCATAGCAGGAGGCGAGCAGACACATCCATGGCCAGCGCCCTGAGATGGTCAGCCCTGTCCTGGGGTAGGAATGCTCTGGCCTGAAGTGTGTGCAGCTGGGCTCCTATGAACTCCAGACACTGACTCAGGAGGAGATGGGACTTGGGGTGGTTTATGACAAATACCCAAGTGTTGTAGGAGGCTCGGCCTACTGAACCTTGGCATCTAAGCCTCCTCTGATGAGCCAGTCATTCAGATAGGGGAAGACCCAGGCTCTGCCAGTGAAAAAGGGTGCAAACCGCACTGGTAGAAAAGTTAAGGGAAAAAACTAACTCGAGATGCGATGCTGGGGCAAGCGAGCTCAGGGGCAGGAAAGGGAACTGGTACAACTGGGGAAGAAAAACCTCCAAGAAAGAAACAGACTCTTTTTCCGTGGAACCAGACACACATCCGGTGGGCTCCATGGAAAAAAGGAGACTGAGGCAAGATGGAACCCTTGGGCGGGAAGGGGACCACACATACATGGTGCATCTCCCAAAGGTTTCTTTGAAAGCTGGGGAAAGGCTTCTGTGCAGGGCTCCGTCGACATCACCCATATGTAAAGACTGCCTTCCTGCTTGTTCCTGGAGAAAAAGTATTTCTTGATGTTGCTTTTAAGTTTACTGCATTGCAGCTTCATCATATGCCCTCTAATTTTACAGCTTCCCCTTCCTTGAAAATTGTTTGTTTGTTCATTGATACCCTTTAAGCAGTGGTGGAATCCGAACTGACAAGGAACCAGTTCAGTCCCAGCCCTACCACAAGCATGACGGCTGGGTTGCTGCACCTTATGTGAAGGCATCGCAGTAGCTGTACGTTTGGGCAACTACCCTCTACCGAGGGTACACAAGTCTCTGATGGCCCAGCGGCCCGATCCCCCACCTGATAATGTTTTGACGGCATCAGGGGCTTCTGTCAATGCTGCAGTCCCCAGATGCCATCAAAACATTGTTGGAGAGGGGGTAGATTCGCAACAAGAACCGGTTCGTGGGAACAGACTGGATCCCACCACTGCCTTTAAGTATTTAAAAGCTTATAGTAAATGCAATGTGTGCCTTCAAGTCAATGCTGACTCCTGGCAACTCAGTAACTCTTGGGTTCTCTGGATATTGTGACTGGAAGCGGATTGCCAGGCCTTTCTTCCGATGCAATGGAGGATTAAGTGACTTGTTCAAAGCCACAAGGAGTACCAGTAGGAATCAAACAAATAGTTGAATTATAGGAATTAATGCTGCTATGATATGGCACATTTGCTATATATGTGAGTGTTAGGTTTTTTTCAGGTTTTGTGTTCTTTTACAATGTGCCTGGTAGTGGGGAGAGTTATGTTGCTGTTACTCAAATGACGTGTGTAGCAGAATATTTTTGTATTGTTACTTCCAGGGAGAAATATTCTATTTATTTAATTATTTTAGTTAGCAGGTTTTCTATACCGCCTTATCCTATGGTAAAGGTGGTATACATTGAAACAAAACTTAATACATTGTAACAGGGCAAAGAACTTGGAGAGAACTTAAATTAGGGAGGATCATTGTTCATGGGAGGGGGGAAGTCGGAGATAAAGGGGGGAGGGGATAAGGTGAAGGGGGATAGAGGCTGCTGCATGAAGGAATTATGTCTTGTCCTCAGTGAATTAGGCTGTAAATAGGTGAGTCTTAAGGGCCTTTCTGAATGTTAGTAGATCCTTTGTGGCCTGGAGTTTGTATGGGATTGAGTTCCAGAGGGAAGTTGCATATAGGGAGAAGGCTCTTCTGGATGTGGTGGTGTAGGATCTGGTGAAAGATGCTGGGGTTCCTAGGGTGTTCTGGAAGCTGGCTCTTCTTATGCAGTCAATGTATCATCTCAAGTATCATGAACAACCAAGGGAGAGCAACCAAGTACCTGCAGCGTAGTACTGGGAATCAAAAAAGCTGGTACACAAACTGGCGGATTTCAGGTTCTTATTGAGCCCCAGCACGTTTTGACCTGTAGGGCCTTCTTCAGGGGGGAAAGGATAACAAACCTCGAGAAAGTACCATAAAAACAATGGGGCTAGTTACTATTTTGTTGACACCAATGGTGACTCACTGTAGATAGCTTTCTGATATAGCTCACCATGCAGCACATGGATTCATGTTCGATATCCACGTTATATGCACTAAAGTGGTTTATTTGTTTATTGGTTTCTTTTTATAATTTGTGTTTTATATTTTACAGCATGATGTTTTTATGGTCTTATATTATTGTGCATAAAGTTTTTATAGTTTTTTCCATTTATTTCATAATGTTTTTATATTTTGCATCTATATTATGATTATTATGTATTTTCATTGTTTTATTGTACTTTCTTGAGGTTTGTTATCCTTTTCCCCCTCATCTCATGTATCATTCTAGTTCTGATATGCACCTGTTTAGGGTTTTTGAGAGCAGATCATTTCTCTATTTAAATACTATACTGTATCAGACCAAAAATCCATGAGGGTCACGTGTACGATGTGTCATATATGCGAGCATTGTCTGTCAGGTGTGTCCCGATGACAGAAAAAGTTAAGAACCACTGTACTAACAGCATCATATGTACTGTAACTTTAAGGCTTCTTTTCTTGGACGTTTTGCCCCCAAGAAGAGTGTGTAATTTCTTATGAGTGTCTTGTCAGGAAGAAATACTTGGATTTAAACATTTATTTGAAAGGGTGATTTGATGGCTCCGTCAGTGGATAAAGCTATGACCTTCAACCACAAAATTCATGACATGTTTAGTGCTAAACACCAGTGAAAGATGTGTTTATATCAACATAACTATACATTTGATTTATGTAGCTGTGACTCTGAGATGTTGTGTTGGGGAAAGGAGCAGGTTGGTGCTGGCTGTGCTGGGGTGATTTATTATAGTGAAGGGTATCATGATTCTGTTATTAATTAGCTCAGCAAACCAACTTCTATTGAAGCTAGTGGCCTTGCTTCACTTGCCCGCTTCCCTGCCACTGGCCGTTGCTTCAAACATAGGAGTCCTGATTTACCAATGTTTTTCTGTGAGGAGAAAAAGTTCATTAAATGAGGCCCTAGTACCAATGCTCCCATTCAGTCTGTTCTCTCAACTGTATGAGATGTATACCTAATAGTATAGGTACAAAGTCTGATGGTTATACAAATATTTATGCAAATGAGGCCCAACAATATGTCTCTGCACAAGGCCCCAAATCCCCCTTGGGCTGCCCCTGAGTACTGGTACAGGTATGAAAACTCTATTCGCACAGAATGACAGTTTGTGTTTAGCACATAGGGAAAGGTAACAAGGTCAACGAGCTCAGAGCAAAGCAGTAGGACCTCAAGGTGACAGACCGACTCCAGTTAAGAAGACAATTCCTACAGGATGAGAAATAGAACCAATCTTAACCTCGGGTAGAAGAGGTTTATTCAATTTCTTAAACTAAATAGGGTCTTGACAGACTTTTAATTAACGTATAATTCACCAAAGTTAACAATTAATTGTTGGAAATTTTCTGAGTCCCAATTTGTGTGAACCGAATTCACACCTCTTGTCAGCAGGTAGGGACCACTCTCCTCTTCTTGTCTTCTTCCCTGTTACCCCTGTTAACAATATGAATGCATACTTAATCTCTGGTCTTCTCCTTCCTTTGGCTTATCAATCACTCTCAGCATCTGCACCAAGCATGCTTGGTTTGTATTACCTCCACTATTCATCTATTGCAGTTGCGGGTATACACATTACTAGTTTAAAGACATACAGTAAATACAGAGCTGCCAAGTTATCCAGTTACACGAGGGAGAATCAGACCAGTTTGGCCTTTCTAACAACCCCATATTGAGCACTATAGGTCCTGATTTCAATGGTTAGAATCAAGGACTACAAATACCACAGTGCATTGGGATAAGCTGAAACGCAGGACTGGTCCAAAAGTCTCCTTTCTGGAACTGGGTAACTCGGCAGCTCTGTGAATACCTGATTACTCTCTCTAAAAGTATATTGTTTACTTTTTAATTGATTTTTGCATGGCCGCAGGTGGCAGAAAAAGCAGACAGATTGTATGAAGTGTTTGCTGTATGAGAACAGCTCTGCTACAGAGGTCAGTTACAGCATAGCCTAAGGCAATATAGCTCTTTGATCACTGAAATTATTTATAGCTGGGCAGCTGGCAAAGCAGCTACTTTTATCGTTTTCTTTAGTCACATTACAATGATTTCTGTCTATTTGCTCTGCCTCTACTGAATAAACCTTCAGAATGTTTTCTCTCTCCACTAATTATATTAGACTAGATGGACCATACTGGTCTTTATCTGCAGTCATATACTATGAGTATCATTTGCCTCTTGTCTGCAGGGCGGTATAGCGAATACAAATAAACATAAACACAGAAAAACTAGAACAGATGTCAGTGAAAGGAGTATCAGTGAGATCAGTTTATCATGATCTTCAGGATGTGTCCATAGTTTCAACTGCCTCAACTCTGCCATTCGGTTTTATTGTTTCAGACCACATTGATCTAGTCCTGTTTATGACCTGTTGCAGCACAGACTTGTAGTTCTGATTTCCCCAAGAACTGCAAGTGCTTTACGCCATGAAATAAAATTACAACTGAATTAGCCTATTTTGAAAAAAATTAACGCAGCTCAAAAACTTATTTATCTTTTATCTGCTACTCTGTGAAAGCAAAATTGATTGAGCCAATATTCCGAACCCTTAGCAAGTCAGCCAATAGAAGGCCATCCGGATCAGAGTGGTGACTGTGATAGACTATCTGGTTAGTGCAGAGGCGGTCTGTGGGTGGAGCGAGGGCGTGTCATGCTATCCGGATAAGTGCCCACTGAATATTACAGCGATTAGATAAGTGCCGGCATTTATCCGGATTGCAACTTACGTCTACTTCCCATTCGGTCCAAGTTGTCCAGATAGGTGCCGGCTGAATGTTGCGCTGACTGGGTAAGTCCACCGGCATGACCATGCTCTGCCCACAGAGCATCCCTCCACTAACCAGATAGTGCTACGGTGGACTGTGGAGATATTCAGCGGCACTATCTGGTCAATGCCAACACTTATGCAGTCAATGCAATATTCATCTGGCACCTATCTGGACCACATAAAAAATAGGCCCACGTTGCAATCTGGGTAAACGCCGGTTGAATATCAAGCTGACTGATGTTCAGCAGCAGCTCCTATTCGGACACTGCCGCTGTATGCCCTGGTGATATTTAAGCACCCTGGCTGACTGCCATGGCATTTCAATATCAGCCTCTTTGAACAGTGTGTCCTATATGAGTATAATGTCAATGAAGCATTTCGTTATACATACAGTAGATCCATAGAGTTTAGGGGCTCTCACCGAGTGAAATAGTTGTTCCATAATATTAGACTTATGCATATTAGCATCTCATTTCCTGTGCCCTTTCCATTGCGCCTTTTCCTCTGTGCCTGGGGATTAATTATTGGTATTTTAAGAAGCGCTTGCTATGTCTTTTTATTATTATATCTGACCTCAGTAGGTGGCATGAAAACTTCAAACAGGCAATTTAAGAGAACCTGGCATTTCCGAGAAACTCATCTCACGGTTTCAGCGTGGACTATGCTTAGTTTAAAACTGGTCTTTATCGTGCTACGAGGTGGTAGTCTCATGCAGTCACTCCTGATCCATAAACTTAACCTCTAACGAAGCATGGGCTCCAGGAAATGTGAAAGGGAATTCCCCAGTGCTGTGACTGAAGGCAAATAACTGAATTTCCTTTAAATCAAATTAAACTATAACACAACATGAAGAAAAATAATACAGTTGCACTGCATGGAAATTAATTACAAGTGAAAAATTCCAGTTAAGCAAAAGCGTGCCTCTTTAACCTAATTTCTGCGGGAGTGTTGGCAGTCTGCGGGGCCCAAAGAACTCTGGATAGTGAAGGGAGTGAATTGGGATGGTCGGTATTTTCCAGATATTTTACAAACAGAGGCGATAAGAAAACCGTGTGGTTTTCCAGTACGGTGGGAGCAGTCATTTTTCCAAAAAACATGCAAAAAAAGAGCTGTTGCACTTGGGGTGTCAGCATGTATATTTGCTAGCATACCTATAAGTGCCAATTTCCAACTTATACATGTAAATGTCAGCAAATACACTACTACTACTACAATTACTAATCATTTGTATAGTGCTACAAGGTGTATGCAGCACTGTATATATAGATGTAAGACACAGTCCCTGCACATCAGGGACTACAAATTGCATTGGGATAAGCTGAAACGCAGGACTGACCCAAACGTTTCCTTTTCCGCACCAGCTCTCTCTCACCTGATCTCGCTCCCCTGAACACCTGTCTGGCCCGGATTTACTCCAGGCTATCTTCCAATTACTTGCATCTGAACCCCACTAAGTCCGCTGCCATCTGATTTACCTTCGGTGCTCCTCCACCCTCACTGACTCACGTTCTCTCTGGCACAGCTATACCCTGACCTCGACTCTTCGGTACTTGCGTGTCACCCTCGACTCCTCTCTTTTTTTCCACCAGCGTGTCCCCTCTGCTGTACATCGTTCCTTTCTCATACTGCATCAACTGAGGGCAGTGCATTCTGTCCTCCCAGCACCTTCCCTGGTTACCCTCACAGTGGCCCTTCTATCCAGACTCAATTACTGTAATTCTGTTGTAGCCGGACTTTCCCGTAACCAGCTTCACCATCTACAGCTATTACAGAATACAGCTGCCCGTCTCATCACTCATGCCTCTCGTACTGACCATGTGACTCCCCTCCTGTTCAATCTGCTCTGGCTCCCTCTCCAATACCGATTTCAATACAAGGTTCTCATCACCGTGCATCGCGCATTGCATACTGGTATTCCACAATATCTGGCCAATCTACTACATCTGCACATCCCCCCTGTGCCCTCCGCTTCATTCACAATAACCATCTGTCTCTCCCTCCCTGGCTCATGCACATCTGGAACTTACATGCCACTCTGCATTTTTCTTTCTCGATCCAGCCCTTTGGAATTCCCTACTGCCTACCCTCCGAGCAGAGCAATCTTTCCCCCGGTTCAAGGTGATGCTGAAGACTCATTTCTTCAGCATTGCCTTTGACCTTCCTACCACGTCTGACCTCCCTCCTACCTAGGTTCATATTACATAGCCTGTCCCTTCTCTCCTCCTGTCTTCTATCTTTCCTGGGTGCCCTGTCCTCTTCTCTGTCCTATCTTGTCTTTGGCGTTCTTTTCTTTCTTTAGTAGCGATTATTTGTTATTGCACACCACCCTGATGTTTCGGCCTGAGGTCAATCAAATATGGAAATAAAAGATAAAAAAAAAAAGATCAGAGCTTACAATCTAATCAAGATGAAAAACATCACAAAACTGGGGACTAGAGTATGGTAAGATATACATACATAGTGAACAAGAGAGTGAGGTGCATCAGGATCCAAAAGCAGCCTCAAAGAGGTATGTTTTTAGCCTGGGTTTTAATAGGGCCAGAGAAGGAGCCCGATGCACCGACTTAGGTAGTTTGTTCCAGTTATATGGAGCAGCAAGGAGGAATGAACATAGTCTGGAGTTGGCAGTGGCAGAAAAGGGTACAGATTAAAGGGATCAGCCAGAGGAGCAGAGTTCCTGAGGAGGGGTGTAAGGAAAGGTAGTGAGAAGCTGCAGAATGAGTGCACTTGTAGGTCAGTAGGAGAAGTTTGATCTGGATGCAGACATGGAAAGGGAGCCAGTGCAGTGACTTGAGAAGAGAGGTTGCATGAGCATAGCGACACTGGTGGAAGTAATCCATGCAGCTGAGTTTTGAAGGGGATAGAAATGATTCAGAGGGAGACCAGTGAGGAGCAGGTTACAATAATCAAGGCGGAAGGTGACTAGGGAGTTGATAAGGTCTTAGCAGTGTGTGTAGAAAGGAAGGGATGAATGTTTATTTATTTATTTATTTATTTATTTAACAATTCTTTTATACCGCGCTATTACAATCAGTGCGGTGTACATTGAACAAGAACATACTACAATGCATACAAGTAACATACTACAATGCATACAAGTAACATTGAGTTTTACATTGAACAGGGAATTTCAACAATAGGACAACCGGGGGAACTATGTACAGATTAACTTAATGTTATATATAGTAATATGAAACTCGTTTGGATGTTGCGATGTGGTTCACTAATAGGACTAGAGAGAAGGTTGACCAACTAGCCCTTTTCAGGTTGTATTGAGGAGCTAGTTTTGTTAATGTCTAGGTTGACTTCTGGGTAGTGTTTTGTAAACAGGTGGTATTTCAATGCCTTTCTGAATAGGATTAGGTTTTTGATAGCACGGATTTCGGGAGGTAGCGCATTCCAGTTTAGAGGTGCAAATAAGGAGAAGGCCCTGTTGGAGGTGGCCTTAGAGCACTTCGTTATTATTTTCGGGACTATTAAGGTGTTCATTGATGTGGTTCTCCTTTTTCTGTTTTCCAGGGTGACGTGGATGAGCTTGCTGATTGGCGTAGGGGGGCAGTTATTTAGTGCCTTGAAAGTAAGGACTAAAGACTTATACTGGATTCTGGCATGTAATGGCAACCAATGCAGTTCTTTCATGATGGGTGTTATATGGTCAGATCTTGAAGAGCCGGAAAGGACTCTGGCAGCTGTATTCATGGCTAGGCGGAGCGGATTCAAAGTTGATTGAGGGAGGCCATGAAGGATGATGTTGGCAAAATCCAGGTGTGGGAGGACTAATGCCTGGAAGGTTGTTCGGAAGTCTGTGGGATCAAGTAGGGAGCGGAGGTGACGTAGCGATTTAATCTTATAATATATAGTTTTTGTGATGTTCTTGACATGCGTTGTCATATCCAAGTGCTGATCCAATGTAATGCCGAGGTAACGGATGGTGGCTTTTGATTTCAACTCTATGTTGTTGACGAGAAGTGATGGAGGAGGTATGAACTTACGGTTCCTTGTGACAAAAAGAACGTCAGTTTTGTTGTGGTTAATCCGAAGGTTTTGAGATAGCAACCATTCGGCTACAGCTTCAAAACAGTTGATTATTGGGGAGAATACTGGGTGTTCAATTGAGAATGGCATATATAGGAGGATGTCGTCTGCGTAAGCGAGACATTGTACATTAAAGGATCTGATCAAGTCACATATCGGTTGCATGTAGATATTAAACATTAGTGCCGATAGGGACGATCCTTGGGGTACTCCCTGTGATTGCAGGAATGGTTCTGAGGATTCATGGCCTGTTTTTACTTGTTGCCACCTGTTAGATAAGTAGGATTTACACCACTCGAGTGCTGTGCTTTGAATCCCCTTATCTTTCAAGCGTTGTAGGAGTATGTTATGACTCACAGAGTCGAAAGCGGCAGAGATGTCCAGGAATATGAGGACGAAACCCTGTTGTATGTTATTTATTCCTGTTACCAGAACATTGAATAGGGTTGTAAGGACTGTGTCGACTCCATGTGCTTCCCTGAAGCCATGTTGAGATGGATCTAGTGGTGCTTCAGTGTCAATATGATGTTGGATTTGTTGTTGGGCGGCCTTCTCAATGATTTTTGCAAGCTGTGGGATGCTCGAGATAGGCCTGAAGGAATCAACCTTGGATGGGTCCAGTCTATTATTTTTCAGTAGGGGCTTGATGGAAGTGTGTTTTAGACTCTGCGGGAAGGAACCTGTTGAGAAGGACTGGTTCAGTATTTTGCTCAATATTTGACTGAGGTCATGTCGCATGTCCTTGATCCAGCTGGCTGGACACGGGTCATTAGGAGCTGTGCTGGGATTGATTGAGGCAATAATGTTCACAACCTCTCTATTTGATACATTGGAGAAGTTGTGTAGTGGCGTTGCCTGGGATGCCTTGGGTGAAGTGGTAGCATTATTGACATTTATGTCTGTGTTGGTCTTAATCATCTTTGATTGCAGGTAGTTTGCGTAGTCCTGCGGCTGAGGCATAGGGGGTTGTGCTGAAACCGGTTCACCTGTTATGGACTTTACTATGCTGAACAATGCATGTGGTTTGTTGATGGAGCGTTTTATTAAGGCTGTGTGGTAAGTTTTTCTGCTCTGTGATATCTTTGCTCGGTGGGTAGATAGGTATGAGCTGTATGCTACCAGCGCCTCAGGGGAGTGAGTTCGTCGCCACTGTCGCTCAAGTTTGCGTAGATGGTGGAGAGATGTTCGAAGGTCTGTGGAGAACCATGGAGTATGTTCACGTTTTCGAATTCTCTTTTCAGTGAGTGATGGACAGGAGGCAGCTCTCAGGTTTTCATCCCATTTCGATATGAGATCATCTAAGTCCATAGTTGTGTTGGCCATGAGAGGTCTGAGATTCTCTAGGACTACGCTCTGGTTGAGTGGTCTAAAGCGGGTTGTGTGGGATCCAGATGTATTAGAAGACTTTCGGCTTTTGTGAGATGTATTAATGGGTATATTGAAACTGAGAAGACTGTGGTCCGACCAGGGTACTGGTATTACAGATAGTGCAAGAGTTAGGGGTATTATGGCGTTGGAGAGAGGTGCGAAAATGAGGTCTAGTTTGCCACCTTTAGTGTGGGTGGGGGAATCAACAAGCTGTTTGTAACCTAGATCCTCCAGGGCATCAAGGAATGCTGCTGAGTGGCTGTCTTGAAGAGATGGGAGATTGAAATCACCGATTAGCCAACTTGGTGAGCGTGGGGTGGATGTGGTACATGCCTGCTCAATTATAGTTGGAAGATCATCTGGAGAAGGGGAGGGTGCACGATAGAAAAGGTTGATTGTGCAGAGCTCATTAGCTATAGTGAGGGAGTCAAGGTAAGTTGAGCTTGAGGAGTTGCACATCTTGAAGTGTAGATCAGCTTTGGCGAGGATGAGGGTTCCGCCTCCTTTCTGACTGGATCTGTGGGATGTGTATATCACAAATCCTGGTGGTAGCATCTGATTCAGTAGTGCGTTGTCACAGTCGGATAGCCATGTCTCTGTGATCATCAAGATGTCGAGATTATATTGTGGTATAAGGTCAATGGCTGCGGGCCATTTAGATCGTACTGATCTGGCATTTATCAGTGCACATTTTAGTAGGCGTTGGTGATGTTGCTTCTCTTCTTGTATCCCTTTGATGGTTTGGAGAGGAATGTTGAGTAGATGGGAGTGGGATGAAAAGTTATTTTTTGCCGTAGTGTGGTGGGGGAATTCGGACCATCTCCTTCCGTATGTGCGTAGGATTGGTATATGATATGTATCATAGTTGAATGCCTTTGATGTGTGCGGGAGACCAAGGGTAAGGAAGGTTATGAATAAGAGCAGAACTTTGTACATTCTCTTGGGTGTTAGTAGAGCAGAGCAGTGTGGTGCAGTATTCGCAATTCAGGAAGGATTAATTGCAATAGTACTGTGACTGCAGGTGGTAATAGCAATAGTGGTGATAGTACATAAGGATTCTAATTGCTGGTATACAGTATACAGTAGGATAATTGCATAAAAAAGCAGTACAGAGTATGCAGAACGTTATCAATGGAGAGAATGGTACAGGAGTATTGTTGCTAGTAGGGTTTAACAACAAAACAACATCTACATGATACCCCTAAAAGCTCAGGTGACTTGCCTTTTTGGTATCGGCAGCTGTCTCTGGTCCGGGTGAGCAGTTGGCCCCTCCTGCCGCTGGTGGCTCGATCCCCGGGAAGGGGAGAGCTGCAGGAGGTGGTGGGGGCTTTTGGAGCGTCTAGAAGCAGGCTGTAAAGGTTCCGTCGAGGATGGCTGATCAGTTGCTCAACAATGCTGCAGTTTGAGCGGGCGGATGATGACTCTATTTTGGTGCCTCGCCTAAGGGCCACGCCAAAGGGCCCTCTGGCGAGGCCCTCAGGCGCGGGCCCACCAGGCGCGGGCCCGCCTGAAGGCGGTCTGCTTTAAATGTTCAGGCTGCCTGCCCGGATTGGGCAGTGGAAGTTGGAGGCGGCTCTTCTGCTCCCCGGGTGCTCGATCCGCGCCGGGAGAGCTTGTTGGTGACCGGGGTGCTGGAAGGCAGAGAGAGCACGCTGCTTTCGGCGGTCTGCTTTAAATGTTCAGGCTGCCTGCCCGGATTGGGCAGTGGAAGTTGGAGGCGGCTCTTCTGCTCCCCGGGTGCTCGATCCGCGCCGGGAGAGCTTGTTGGTGACCGGGGTGCTGGAAGGCAGAGAGAGCACGCTGCTTTCGGCGGTCTGCTTTAAATGTTCAGGCTGCCTGCCCGGATTGGGCAGTGGAAGTTGGAGGCGGCTCTTCTGCTCCCCGGGTGCTCGATCCGCGCCGGGAGAGCTTGTTGGTGACCGGGGTGCTGGAAGGCATGTTGCTGATATTATAGAGAAAGAAGCATTTAGCTATCTGTTGGATATGTAAAGAGAAAGAGAGAGTCAAAGATGACCTCAAGGTTACGAGCTGAAGAAACAGGGAGAGCATGGTGTTATGCACAGAAATAGAGAAGGGAGCAAGGGGGGGGGAGGTGGGTTTAAGGAGAAAGATTAGAAGTTCAGTTTTGACCATGTTCAATTTCAGACTGCGGCGATACATCCAGGCAACAATTTCAGATAAGCAGGCATAGATCCAGGCCTGGAATCCTGGAGAGATCTCAGGCATAGAGAGATAGATCTAAGAGTTGTCAGCATAAAGACTGAATCCCTCCCCTAAATGTGGATGTTTGAGAGTGTGTTGAGAAACCTGTGATAAAGATAAATGATCACTTTATTCTACTAAAGAGGTAACTACTAAAGAGGTCAGATGAAGGACAACTTTAAGGGAACAGCTTGCAGTAACAGTCACTGTGTTAACAGAGCTGGAAGGTAAACATTAAGGGGGGGGGGATACGCAAATCACTGCCTTGCTGAAGGAGCAAGGGTAACATTTACTCACATTTATATCTATTATTAAGATTTAACTTTTAAATCTATAGGGAATAGTGTAGGGGAATAAAGTGCACACACTAGACAGAGGATGAAGAGGTAAATACTGGGGCCAGTGGAAATTGCTCATCATAAGAGTAATGGTATCAGAAAAACAGGTGCTGGTTCTAAAAAAAACTCTATGCAATGGGAGAAGAGACCTGAGACAAGATAAAGGAGTTTAGGATTTAGAAGCTGCTAAACTTAATCTAAAACAGCTTCCTCTTCTGAAGATAGCACTGGAAAGCTTCCTGAGAGCCTAACCAGGCTTGGAGAAAAGATGCCAGCAAAGAGCTTCCTACAGACCCAGTTGGGGGTAGGAGTGAAGATGGAGGCGAATGGTCTCCTCCCAACCCAGGGAGTGGAGATGGCAGCGGAGAGACTCCGGAGAGCCTAATCCAGGCTTGGGGATCCAGCAGCAGATCAGCTCCAGGGAGAGCTGCAGCGGCAGAGAGTCCATTCTGAACTAGAAGCAACACAACCCAGGAAGGTCCAGCAGCAGATCAGCTCACTGTAGAGCTGCAGTGGCAGAGAGTCCATTCTAAACTAGGAGCCACCAGACACAGGGGGGGGGGGGGTCCAGCAGTAGATCAGCTCATTGGGGAGCTGCAGCATGTGTTCCTGATTGGACAGGAGCGCAAAAACCTCTCTTGATTGGAAGAGAGCTTGGAGGAGGTGGAGTCAAGGCTACAGCCTCAGTGATTGGACAAGATTATAAAACCTTTCTCTTTATAAGCAGCCACTGGTCCAGATCTTCAGCAGTGGGTGAGACTTGGAGCTGGTGGGTCAAGGGAAAGGGATGGGAATTAGGAGACAGGTTAATAAGGTTAGATCCATAATCTTTAAAGGTTATGGATGTTGGGTTGCATACAAAGAGGAATTACCAGCAGAAAGGAAGAGGTACTAATGCCACTGAATAAGTCATTGGTGAGGCCTCACTTGGAATACTGTGTTCAGTTTTGGAGAACATATCTCGCAAAGGATATAAATGACTGGAAACGATTCAGAGGAAGGTGACCAAAATGATTTGTAGCCTGCGTCAGAAGCCTAATGAGAAGAGACTTGAAGACCTAAATATGTACACTCTGGAGGACAGGAAAGGAGGGATAGGGGAGATATGATTCAGACCTTTAAATACTTAAAGAATAATAATGAACAAACAAACCTCTTCCAAAGACGATGAAGCTGTAAAACTAGAGGGCATAACATGAAGCTGCAAGGGGGTAAATTGAAAGGCAATGTCAGGAAATACTTTTTCACTGAAAGGGTGGTGGATGCTTGGAATGCCCTCTCAATGGAAGTGGTGGGGGAAAATATGGTGACAGAATTCAAAATGGCATGGGACAGACATAGTGGCTCCCTTTATAGCAACAGGATAAAATCAATATAAACTTAAATATCTAATTTCTCAACAAACAGGGGTGCCCTACACGGAGCGGTGGGTTTAAACTAGATTTGTTGGGGATGGGTGAAGAAAGCCCCCAGGTAAGTGAAAGCCCCCAGGTAAGTGAAACATTTAATACCTTTATGGAAATGGGTAACAGGGGTAACATATGGAAAGCGGTGTGCATAAATGCCCGTAGCATGGGAAATAAGATCCCTGATGTTGAAGCTTTGGTGGGAGTGGCTGACTTGGATTTAGTGGCAGTTACAGAAACATGGTTCACAGAAAACCATGATTGGGATGTAACTATACCTGGCTATACTTTATTCAGAAAGGACAGGAAAGGACAGGGTAGGAAGAAGGGCAGGAGGAGTGGCACTATGTAAAAAATAATATTAAAGCTTTGGAATTACAAAGCTTAAAAGGGAGAGAGGAGGCACTGTGGGTTAAACTAGAAAGAGAAATCTATTTGCATTGGCATGATATACAGACCTCCCTCACAAGAGGAAGAGGTGGACAGAGAGTTAATTGAAGACATATGTAGCATTGCTAGGAAAGGGGAAGTGCTACTGATAGGGGATTTCAATATGCCAGATTTTGATTGGCACATTCCTGCTGCAGTGTCATCTAGAAGTAAGGAAATCCTGGATTTTCTACAGGGAGAACTATTCAGGCAATTGGTAACAGACCCCACACGTGAAGGGGCCATACTGGACTTGGTGCTTACCAATGGCGAAAGTGTTTCTGATGTTATAGTGGGAGATCATTTTGCATCCAGCGATCACCAGAAGGTGTGGTTCAGTATTAGAACTAGGGCCGTTAGAATCCATTCAAAAGTGAGGGTCTTAGACTTTAAGAAAACTATAAAACTCGCCTTGTATGGTGCCTAGTAAGGTGCCTTATAAGGTACCCAGTAAGGTGCCTAGTAAGGTGCCCTGTAAGGTGCCTTGTAAGTGCCTTATAAGGTACCCAGTAAAATGCCTTATAAGGTGCCTTATAAGGTGTCTAGTAAAGTGCCTTGTATGGTGCCTTATAAGGTTCCTAGTAAAGTGCCTTGTAAGGCGCCCCGTAAGGCGCCCTATAGGGCCTCTTAGGCTAAGCACCTTATTAGGCACCCCTGGACAAGGCACCGCAGAAGGCACCCTTGGCTATGGAACCATAGGTTAAGGTGGCCTAACCAGGTTATGGTGCCCTAGGTTAGTGTGCCCTAGGGGCTGCAAAGTGCCTCAGGATGTCATGCATGACCTGTGTGGAACAGAGACAGATGTAGCCCTAAAACTACATAGAGCACTCAGGAAAGGCAATGAACAGGTGAATGAAGGAGGGAAAGCTGGAGCCACTGGACCTGCCATATCTGCGGGCATCCCATGTGGCTGCCAGTACTGGTGACATACATGTTGTGGGCAACTGTACCACAGCACTGGGTGTGGGCATTGTGATGTACTGGGATGACAGTGGGTGACAGATGGTGGGCATACGTGTCCCCCAGGGGTGTATGGGGTGCCATGATGGTTACGATGAGGGGTGGACAGAGGGGTGGTTGTACCATACAGCTGGGGTACAGGTGAGGTAGACAACATGGAGGCACAAGGCAGGACAGGTGCACAGTGCATGACCTGTGGTGGCAGTATGCACAGGCAGTCTACTCAGGCACAGGCACAGGCAGGCACAGGTAGTCTGCACAGGCAGTCTACTCAGCTGACAGATGCAAATAGCCAGACCAAAGGACTGTCACCCACTGTGGCGAGTCTCTTATGACCAATAAGAACATAAGATATGCCATACTGGGTCAGACCAAGGTCCATCAGGCCCAGCATCCTGTTTCCAACAGTGGCCAATCTAGGTTATACGTACCTAGCAGTTTCCCCAAAAGACACAGGTTCCACAATGCTTATATTTGGTCAAGCACTGATATCCTGGGCTGGCAGCACATATCTGCAAAAAGATGAGTGTTAGAGACATGCAGGGTATCTGAGTTGGGCACGCATGGGGGGGGGGGAATCAATAGGGGATCGAACCCATGGACACATTTTCGAGGGTCATTGTACGAACCAGTGGGCTATACCTCTATGGCCTGCTGTATGGCAGTGCCTGGGTACAGAGGGACTGCAGGTCACCGCATGGACCATCTGCTCTGTGTGCCAGGTCAGGGTAACCACACCAGCACCCATAATGCACTGCATATGAGGAACAGTGGTCTACATCAAGTAACCAAATGGGGTCTGCACCTCTCTGTTACCACATCCTGGTAAGATGGACTGCCGTGCGAGATACTGGAACAGAGTAGCTACAGACCATGCCATTTTGCAGGTTCTGTATTCACCCTGAGGGTAAGGATGGCTGCCTAGCACTAGGTCCACAGTACATGTGGTGCTACATATAGGTCCTGCTGCACAACCCCATCACTGGCAGTGTGCCAAAGGCACCTCTGTACCCATCTGTGTTACACAGTCACAGGTGTCCCCCTGGGACCAGAGACTACCCAGATCCGTGTGTGCCCAGTGTTAAAGTCTGGCTTCCATAGCTGCCTGTTAGCAGGTCAGAGGGGTGTCCAGTGTCTGATGAGGGTTTGTACCACATTCCCTTACTGTTCAGGGTACTATACACTATGTGCCCTCAAGGGCCCCATAACACCCTTCTTGTAGGTGGGGGGCATGGAGGTACAGGTGTCTGGGACCACAGGACTGGCTGTGTGACCAGCAAGCCCATTCCTGATGGCTAGGAATATTGTTCTAGGGCTAGTGCACATAAGACTTACCCTGCGATTGGAGCACCAGCAGAACAGCATTAAATGCTGTCCAAATCCTCACTTACCACATACCATAGTCTGCCATGCATCATCAGACAACACTGTCTGACTGCACCAGCATACACAGACTAACTGAGAACATGCCACAGACCAGTCTGTGGTACATGATCAGTGAGAAAACACATGCGCACACACCAAGCAGGTATGTCAGTGATTGGGCCCCAGAACTGGGTGGTCACACAGATATCACTGGAGACAAATAGCATAAATGACTATGTGGGAACCTGGACATTCCACGGTCACTGTTACATCAGGGCGAGACTGCCCTCCCAGCACGACATGATTTAGCCAGCCTGTCCATGCAGGTGGGGTTTGAAAACTAACGTGTACCAGACATTGGACTACTCACTGTGCAGATGCAGCCTGCCCAATTCGCCCTATCTGGCCCATACCCACACTACCTTGCTCCTCATTATGCACATTCGCAGGCTGATGCTGGTAACAGTTGGGCAAAGTGGGCTGGGGTGGGGGAAGGTTTGCAGCCACAAAACTATGGATATACATACACACACACACACACACACACACACACACACACACACACTCCTAATGCAGCACTGTGCAATGGTAGGGGTGTTTGGCAACCCCAGCTGCCACACTGCCAACATTTCTGGACTGAGCAGGAGATAGCAGAGGTGCTGTGATGTTACCTGCAAATCCATTCTGGAGCCAGCAGCCTGCCTGTACAGCATGATTTGCATGGTGCAGCCTGTGTGAGTGGGTGTTTCTACCCCTGTTGGCTGCTGCTATGGGGATTGCATGGTTTGATGTTGTATATGCTTCATAGGGTAAAATGTTGGGATGTGTTCTGCAGGTTCCAGCAGCTGTGACCTGAACCTGTGACTCTCTGCTCTGAATCACACTGGCTGTGTGTACTGCACCACAGTGGGGCTGCAGGTGCACAGCCCTCCCTGGGCCATACCTTTATGTCTCCTCAGCCAGACATTTCCTTTTTTTATCCTGCTTTTCTGTTATATCTACGTAGCAGGGCAAAAGTTTGTGATGTGTTTTGCAGGGTCTGTAGCTGGGACCTGAACCTGTGACCCTCTGCTCTGAATCACACTGGATGTGTGTATGGCACCACAGTGGGGCCACAGGGCCACAGCCCTCCCTGGGCCATACCTTGACATCTCCTTTGAAAGGCTTTTTCTGTTGCACTGCACACCACGTACTGGTACAGGGCATGGCCTGGGTCCACTGCAGACAGGTGCCACTGCCCCCTCCAGCACGGACACCCCCCCCATGCTGTGCTAACATAACCATATGCTGGTCGTGCTTCTTGTGTGCCGTCTTAGGCCATCCACTGTTCAGGTAGGCAGGTGCCTATGGTGCGGCGTCTAGGGTGGGGAGGCATACATGGACATTCCCACCCCCACCCCCCATCAGCGCCTAACAACATTCTGTACCTTCAACATGGTGGTGGGATGGATGCGGGGGCATCCTGTCTCTGCCATGGCAACTATTGCCTAATGTGGACAAGTTATTTGTATCTTGTGTTTGGCCTTTGTCAGATGCTGTCTTTCACACTTCCAGTTTCTATGTTCCTATGTGCCACCTCGGAGCCCGCCTTGTCCACCCTGTGCCCCAGCTTCCCCCGCTACATGTCCCGCCTGCAGCCCCCTATGCCCCATTTGCACCATAACCATAGTGGCCTTTCATACTGGGGCAGTATGCTGTTCATGGGAATGGAGCACTACTATCACTTTTCTTGGGCTCACTGGCTATGCTGTACATTGCTGACACTTAAATGGTTTCTCTCTCCTGCAAATGTGCATCTAACGGCAGGTTTTCATTCGCGTTAGGATTCAGCCCTTCAGTTCAGCACGTTAGTGTGGAGGGAGCCTCTCCCCACCAACTCCCCGCCCATTGACCCCTTCTCTCCGCCCTCTCTCCACCCTCCGCGGTGTTTAACGCGGCCAAGTACGCTAATGATTGTTATGTAACATTAATGCGCGTTAACGTTACATACCACGCGTTAATGTTACCTAACGATCTTTTACATTACATAACGGTGGTATGTAACGTTACCGCAGTTTAGTAAACAAACCTCTATGTTTCTAAACAAAGACATGGGGAGGGGTGACCTGCATGGAGCGACAGGTGCACTTACTCTTGCTACCTTGCTGGGCAGACTAGATGGATCAAACTGGTCTTTATCTGCTGCCATTTATATGTTACTATGTTAAGTCACTACATATACAATTATACAGTAGTTGGTTATTTGAACTGCACTGAAATACTCTGGTGAACTTTGCATTATAGTTTGCATTTTTAACCTTGGTTATTTTAATATGAGGAAATGCTTCAATGACTGGTATTGAATATCCTCTTATCCTATGCTGCAATTTCACCCTACTTGCTTGAATCACTTATCCTACTATCGGTTATTATATTGCTATTATTATCAACCCAATACTTGGTATTTATGCTTGTAAATAAACTTGTATTACTATTTAAGCCAGCCTTGTTCATAGCAGTGTTTTTTGAGAGGTTTTCCAGGGGTGAAAGGAGGGAAATCCTACCTGCCAACACTTTTCTTCTCCAGGTGGAGGCACCAGGCACCAAACTGACAAGGACTGACGGAGCCTGCCCTTGAGAGTACTCCAGCCAGGCTGGTCCCAGACTCAGAAGCGCACCCAAGGGGGTGCTACAGATGGTACTAAAAACTATGGGAGAAATTATGTGCGCCAAGGGACTGAGTGTAGAGAGAGAAGAGGAGAAGTCCCAAGATAGAGCCCCGAGGTTCATCAACTGAAAGCAGGATGGCAGTAGAGGAGGATCTACCAGAACATACACTAAAAGTGCGATGGGAGAGATAAGAAGAAAACCAGGAAAGAATAGGGCCCCTAAATCCAAGCAAGGACAGGGTATCGAGGAGAAAATGTTGATCAATAATACTAAAGGCAGCAAAAAGGTCAAGAAGAATGAGGATCGAATAAAGGCTCTTGGATTTGGAGAGGAACAAGTCACTGGAGACTTTGGCAAGAGCTATTTCTGTGGACTTTAGAGGATGAAAGCCAGATTGCAGTGGATCCAGAAAGGCTTGAGAGGATAAAAAGCCAAGACAGCGGCGATGAACTGCTCATTCAAGTAGTTTTGAAGCAAAGGGGAGAGAGAGAGTTCAATAATGGGTAGGACAGGAAGGGTCTAGTGAAGGCTTTTTGAGGAGAGGTGTAACCACAGCATGACTGAAGGCCACACAACAGTTGCAGTGTAAAGCAATAAGTTAAGGATATGGCAAATGGAAGGGATGACAATGGAAGAGATAGAGCTTAGTATACTGCTGGGAATGGGGTCAAAGGAGCATGTAGTCAGTTTGGAGGAAGAGAGAAGATTTGCAATTTCCTCCTCAGTGATTTTAGAAAAGGAAGAAAGGGTGACCGAAGTTGAAGGACAGATATGGGATTGAAGAGGGGGAACATAAGAACATAAGATACGCCATACTGGGTCAGACCAAGGTCCATCAAGCCCAGTATCCTGTTTCCAACCATGGCCAATCTAGGTCATAAGTACCTAGCAGTCTCCCAAAAAGACACAGGCGAGGTGGAGGTAACCTTGTGGAGAATTCAAGGCTAATCTTCTGGAATTTGTCATGGAAATAGTCAGTCAGGATCTGGGCAAGAAGTGATGGAGAGATTGAGGGAAGAGGGACCTTGAGAGGGTTGAGCATAGCAAAGAGATGGCGAGAGTCAGAGGCAAGAGAATTAGTCAGATAGACATAGTACTCTTGCTTGGCGAGTGCTTTGGCTAACTGGAAAGAGGTTAGCATGAATTTGAAATGTAGGAAGTCAGCAAGGGTATGTGATTTAAGCCAAAGACACACAGCTGAGCAGGCACAGGAACATAGGTAGTGGAGTTTTGAGGACAGCTAGTGTTGAGGTATGGTATGGTATGCCTTAGAGAGCGTGGAATAGGTCAGTACATCCAGTGCAGAAAAGAGTATAGTGTTATAGGAAGATACTGCCTCATCAATGGAGTCAGATGACATAGTGGAGGGAAGAGGTGATAAGACAGCAGTGGAGAGAGCTGAAGAGTCAATAGTAAGTATTCCTAAACATGTTGGTGGAGATCGAGCGAGTCCCAGATGGGGGGTGGTTTAGGGTGATGGTTAGTAGGTAATAGATAAGGGAAGAACTGAGGTGGAGAGGTTGAGGATGAGCAGCTGGAGGAGAAGATGAGGTTAAGGCAGTGGCCATGCTTGTGAGTAGGAGCAGTAGAGCACAGATGGAGGTTGAATGAGGAGATTAGAGATAGAGGTTTTAAGGCATAAGGGTCAGAAATTCATCAACATGAATTTTAAAATCCTCAAGAATAAGGGAAAGGGAAGATACATACAGAAAGGAGGAAAGTCGGTGAGAAAGGTAGAGGTGGACTTGTTGGAGGATTGATAAATGGCAGCTACCTGCAGAGGTAATGGAGTAAATAGGCGGATAGCATGGACTTAAAAGGAAGCAATGGAATTAGAGGGAGGCAGAAGGAGGGGCTGAAATTGCTAGGAATGAGAAAGTAGAAACCCAACAGCACCACCACGGCCAATAGGCCGAAGTATATAGGAAACTAGGTAGCCTCCATGACAGAGGGCGGCGACTGAAGCAGAGTTTCAGTAAGAGCCAGGAGATGCAGTGTATTAGAGATGAAGAAGTTATGAATGAAGGCAAGTTTATTGAAGACAGAATGTGCATTCCACAAGGCACATGAAAAAGGGAGAGAAGAGGGATATGAGCATGGTTTGAAAGGTTACATATTGATCTGCCTTGGGTGTGTGCAAATGTCTAGGGGGACCAGGGTTGGGGTTGATATCTCTAGATGAGAGAAGGAGCAGGAGCAGGAGAGAACATGGGAGAGAGGAGGAGGAACGATGGAAATGAGGGTAAGGTTCCTTCAGTGAAAGTGGAGATTACTGAATGAGAGGAGGACAATGGTGAAGCCCGAGGGCAGATGATGACAAAACTGCAAACGAATAGAGAGAAGGACAAAAAGGAAAAGAAAAACACAGTCCTAACTGTGTAGTCAGATAATAGTAGTCAGAGAACAGAAGCATTAACGTTAAGTGTTAAGAAGGGAAACACAGCATTGCAGAGAGCAGGAGCTGGGTAAAAAACAGACAGAAGACAGGACACACACTGACAATATAGAAATAAGGAACAATAAATACACATACAAGCACTGCGTTTCAAAAAACTATACATACAAGAAGAGTCAGTTACTGATCCAAGTTCCACACTTTGAATTTTTAGGTGCTTGTTAATGCCAGAGGGATACACATAATGACCCCGACTCACACCTCAAAACCCCAGATACAAACAAGCAGTTTATGTATACTTTGCATGATTGTAAATGTTGATGGGGAAATTTTTGGAAATACACAAACTAGCTTTTTGCATGTGTAAATGCTAATAGCCCTTCTACTATTATCTCAATAGACAGAATTAAGTAAATTGTAGATATGAATTATACCTATCTTCTATGTACAGAACTTTGTTAACAGACCTAAATTATGAATGTATTTGAAATGACATGGGAAATATCAATGACATTTCCTATGTTGTTTTTAATCTGAACACAACATTTAAAAATCCTCGGTGTCATCACAGGCAGGAAGACTGACCTTAAACCAGTAACCATTGAGTCAGACGGCAGGTATCTTCCCAGAAGAACTATCACATCTCCATGGAAGCTGGCACTAGCTAGCCTGCTCTTAACTGTGTCTTGTATTGCTGGTGAGCTTCATTGCTGTTTCCTGATTGGCCCAAAGTATGTATGGTCTGGAGCTCTATGGAAAACGCTAATTCGATTTTTTACTTTGTGACTCTATTGACTCCTGATCTTCTATAGACGTACTCCAAAGATTTTTCTTTTACAATATTCTTGTGCCAGAAATCCTGCAAAACCATGTATATACCAAGTCTAATCCAAATCCTAAAGCCAGAGGAGAAAGAGAGGCAATTACAAAGCTCAACAGAGATTTCCAACATGCAACAAGACAAGACAAGGAGAAGTATTACAATGATGCACGCAAGGAAACAGAAGCAGAAACTATTAGAGGAAGAACAAGATCAACTTTCCTAAAGCTACGAGGGTCAAAGAAAAAATTCCAGCCTCAAATTGAAATGCTACAAGATGCTCAGAAGATCAAGAAAAGGTGGAAAGAATATTCAGTCATTATATGATTTATTTATTTAACAGGCTTTATATACCACTTTATCATTTCAATCAAAGTGGTTTACATTGTAACTTAAACTTGGTAATGTACATTAGACAGGGATGTTGATAACTTGGAATTTTCTGAGGCAATGGAGAGTTAAGTGACTTACCCAAGGCCACAAGGAGTGTTAGTGAGAACTGAACCCTGTCTCTGGGTTTCCAATCCAGTGCTCTAACCATTAGGCTACTCCTCCACTCTATGATAAAGATCAAGTAGACCAATAGCTGTTTCAACCTGTACCTTATTATCAAGAACCATTGGTGATGAGAAAAGAAGTTGAAGCAGCATTGAAAACCTTATCAAAGCACAAAGCACCAGGAATTGATGGCATTCCCATTGAAGTATTATAGCAATCTGCTGCAACTGTTACCATACTTAAAAGGCTCTTCCAGGAAATTTCAAAGACAACATCATGATCAACTGACTGGAAAAGATCTGTGTTTATACCAATACTGAAGAAAGGTGATTACACACAATTGCTCTGATCCCACATGCTAGCATGGTTCTACTGAATTCAGCAGGGACTACAACCATACCTGGAACGAGAACAGCCTGAAGTGCAAGCAAGGTTCAGGAAAGGGCGAGAAATGAGAGACATCATTGCGCATGTGATCCTTGTAAAGAAGAATACCAAAAGGATATCTATATAGGTTTTATTGATCATAGCAAGGCTTTTGACTGTGTAAACCATGAGAAACTCTGGGTCACATTAAGAAGCATGAGTACCAGAACACCTAATAATTCTCTTGCACAACCTTTACATTGATTAAAAAGCAAGTTTGAACGGAACAAGGAGAAACAAAATGGTTTAAAATCAGCAAAGGTGTACAACAAGGCTGCATACTTTCCCCCTACCTGTTTAATTTATATGCAGAACAAATAATCAGAGAAGCAGGGGTGTGAAGACTGGTGGAGAACTCAACAACCTTCGCTATGATGATGATACCACATTACTGGCTGAAAGTGAAGACGATCTGAAACATTTGCTTCTCAAGATCAAGGAACATAGTCGTAAAATGGGCCTACACCTTAATATAAATAAGACAAAGACCCTGAGAACTGGCAAAATCAATAAGTTCATCATTGATGGAGAAGAAATTGAAAGAGTGGACAACTTTAACCTTCTTGAATCAACTATCAACAAAGAAACAACAAGCTGTCAAGAAATTCGATGACACGTTGCTCTTGGCAGAATGGCTATGAAGGACCTAGGCAAGATTCTCAAAAGCAGAGATATCTCTCTCCATACAAAGATTCAATTCGTTCAAGCCATGGTATTTTCAATAACATCATATGGATGCAAAAGTAGGACAGTGAAAAAGATAGGAAGAAAATTAATGCCTTTGAAGTCTGGTGCTGGTAACGAATACTATGTATACCAAGGACTGCCCGAAGAACAAACCAGTCTGTACTAGAGGAGATCAAACCTAAGCTTTCTTTAGAAGTTCAGGTGACAAGATTTCAACTTTCATATTTTGGATACATCATGGGAATAGAGAGATCATTAGAGAAAAACATCATGCTTGGCAAGATAGAAGGTCACTGCAAAAGAGGAAGGGCAGCAATGAGATGGATCAATACAATAACAGCAGCTGTGGATTCCACTCTGTCAACAATGAGCCGCCTAATTGAAGACCAAACACAGTTTAGGACAACTATCCAGAGGGTCGCTATGAGTCGATACCGACTCAAAGGCACTTAACAACAACAACAACAATCCAGATCCTAGTTGACAATTAGTGATCATCAATACAGCAATACAAGACACAATTAAGATTAGGCCAATCCCCATGGAGAAGTGATAGCTCTTCCTGTAAGATGCCTGTTTGAGAAAAAAAGTCAGATGGCTTTTTTATTTGCCTGAAACCTCTAGTAAGCTTACATCTATGTTTTTCATTTGGGCAGCAGCCACAATTACCTCTTCAATTAATAAAATGAAATTTTATAAAACCAAATGACACAAAATGAAAATGTATTTAAACAAACCTGCAAACAAGAAAGAGAACTAAACAAAATGAATCTTTTTGCCTACATACATACCCCTAATATTTACCATTGCTGTTTGTTTAATAAAGGAAGAGGGGGGATTGTCCTGCACTTGCTGGAGTCAACTGGCCATTGCAAGATATGGAGCGTGCCTGTTCAAAACTATGGAGGTAGGGAAGACTGCTGCTGCTATTTTAGCAGATTTTGCTGGCCAATGAGCATCCCTGAGGATGCACCTTGCAGGTCTTCCTTCAGTCTTTGACTGGAATGTGTACCCTAAACAGTCTGAGCTTGCAGGGAAGGGATTAGGAGGCAGAGGAAGAAACTATTAAAAATAAAAAAAAACATTTGTGAACAGACAATAGAAACAAAGGAAGTAGCTCTCTGCATATTTCTAGATTTGTATTTTATCCCAATTTGGACCAATACACGGTTTTCTGGGCAAAATGCAAACACCATTGCATATATTGATGTAGAATTCTATTTGACTAGATCTGTCGAAGCAGTAAAGATGGAGACCTCAGTGTGGCACTTTAAATTGCCATGAGGAAGACCTGTATTCAGTTCCTGAGTCTGACTTCTAATTCATAGTCGAATCTGAACTGAAAAAGCTACAGAAGCAGTATTCGTAACCTCTGGGAAAGGCATAATTAAACAGAAACTCCCTGTTGCCCTTGGTCAAAGGTTGCTGCAGTGATGGCTGGGTTGGAAGGGAAAGGTATTTAAAAATGGTGGAAAACAGAGTTGTTACCGGAGCTGTGAGCAGGAGCCCCTCCTCCCTCCTCTAGCCTGCCTATGGGAAGCCTTCAACAACGGCTTAAACCGCCGCTTCAGGGGCGCGCTGGAAAGCAGAGTTGTTACCGGAGCTGTGAGCAGGAGCCCCTCCTCCCTCCTCTAGCCTGCCTATGGGAAGCCTTCAACAACGGCTTAAACCGCCGCTTCAGGGGCACGCTGGAAAGCAGAGTTGTTACCGGAGCTGTGAGCAGGAGCCCCTCCTCCCTCCTCTAGCCTGCCTATGGAAAGCCTTCAACAACGGCTTAAACCGCCGCTTCAGGGGCGCGCCTGCGCCTTGCGGGCCCGCGCCTGAGGGCCTCGCCAGAGGGCCCTTTGGCGTGGCCCTTAGGCGTTGGTCCATGGCGTTTGTCCTGTAGGGAGCATTGGAGATGTGGTCTGGATTGTCATATGCATATATTATGGTAACTTGCTGTTCCCTTTCTTTACCTATCCTTTTGACTGTTTCTGTCCTCTACTCTGTCCTATCTTACAAATGGCGTTCCTTTCATATTTCCTCAAATGATATATTATTGTAAACCGCTCTAATGCTTCGGCCTGAGCGGTATATCAAATTCAAATAAACATAAACATAAAACCCTGACTGCTAGTGAATGAAGATTCATGAAGCAGTAGCTTTTAGCATGCTGGCATGAAATTGCCACATGCTAATTTCCACATTAAATACTCATTTTCATTTCATTTTCATTTATTGGATATTTCATCATTTTTTTCAAATAGTCAAAGGCATGATACAATAAAACATACATAGTCATTCATACATATTGTACACAAAACAATAACAAAATTATATAACCACAAAAATAATACAATCCTCCAACGATATTAAAAATTCAAATAAAATGATAGATTTAGATACCCTCACTTGGAAACAGGTAGGCTTTCTAAAACTCAAAAGAGTGGAGGAATAGTCTAGTGGTTAGGGAAGCAAAGTAGGATCAGAAAGACCAGGGATCAAATCCCATTGACTCTCCTTGTGGCCTTGGGCAAGTCACTTAAGCCTCCATTGGCTCAGGTACAACCTTAGATTGTCAGTCCTCTGGAGACAGGGAAATATCTGCAATAGCTGATTGTAATTTACCTTGATCTACTACTGGAAAGGCATGAGGTAAATACTAGATCTATAAATGGAAAGGAACTAGATATTGCCATATCCCTAGCTGACTCCAACAGAACACAGTAAATGTATTTATAAGCATTTAGTTTGAAGTGAGTTACATTCAGCTACCGTAGTCGCCCCTGGAAGCTGAAAGAGTCTAGCATCCCGAGAATGTGTCACCCGTGAGGCTGCATAAACTGGTGAATAAGCAGATAATTAAGAAGGACTTAAATGACAGAGAACTTTAAATGCCACCAATAACAACTTTAATGGGTTGTGTTATCGGCAGCCAGCGCAAGAACGTAGAATGAGAGCGACATGTTCTCTTGGCCCAGCTTCTACTAACAACGAAAAGGAAATATTCTGAACTCGCTGTAAACAATTTCAACATTTATAGCACACAGTAAGTACCATGAATTGCTCATTGCAGTTAGTGCATGGTACTTACTGTGTGCTATAAATGTTGAAATTAGTGCACGTGCACTTAATGCCACTCAATAGGTGGCGTTAAGTACACCCACACTAATTAAAAATTAACTTAACGTGTTTTAAGGGATTTTTCATTGTGGTAACTACTGGGAACATGCTGGGCACACACCCAACAATTAGTGCATGTCTTTTGTACTTACTGTGCATTAGTTTTTAATCCTAATGCACAGTAAGTGCAAAAAATTACTACTAATGTGAGGACCTCACTAAAACAGAGGCTCTATCTCTTGTGTATATTTAAAATTGATTAATAAAGATGTACCTTCTTTCAGAGATGTCTGCCTTTAAAGACACAAATCATGGCATGGATGCTTGTTTCAAGCTCTGGAAAATAAAAACCTGAGCATACAGACTACTAACAGCAAACCCCAAAGTATATTACAATGAGCAAACTTTCAGAACTGGCAGAAAGTGCTGGATTGACTTTTTAGTCAGCTATAGATGGGTTTCTTCTTGCATGAGAGTGCAGCCCTCTGCAATTGGTTGAAACCTCCTGATGTTTTGTTTTTTTTAATTGAGAAGTCAGTGCTTTGGAAGCTGGGCTTCTACTCTCCTCCAGAGTTCCAAAACTCAGAATTAAAAAAAACAGGAAGGATTTATTTTGCTCCAGCTCTAAGTAAGGGTTCAGAAGGAAAAGCTTCTGCATTTCCTGCAACTTCAAGGTTCCCTTGTGAAAAGGTTGAGCCTTGCAACTGCCAGAGACCAAAGTGAGCTGCCATCCAAACAGCTTACCATAAATAGATTAAAGAAAGTGTAGTTACTCACCTGTAACAGGTGTTCTCCGGGGACAGCAGGAATCAGTCCTCACATAAGAGGTAACGTCGGCGCCGATAGAGCCCGTGCAGATCCACTCCCCAGTTTTCAAAAAAAGCTTTTGGGAGTTATACCATGCATACACGGTCACCTTCCCACTCAAAGCTGCCATCTTGCCTCAGTACAATAACATAGCACAAGACAACAAACACTGAAATGAAAAACAACTCCAAAGGGAGGAGGAAGGATTATGAGGACTGATTCCTGCTGTCCCCAGAGAACACCTGTTACAGATGAGCAACTATGCTTTCTCCAGGAACAAGCAAGAAGTCAGTCCTCACATATGGGACTCCCTAGCTACGGGCTAACGAAAAAACCTGTAAAAGCCACAGGCGACCCAAAAAGCAGACCATAAAGGACAGCAGGGGGCGCAGATTGGCTGGAAGTCTGATATTGCGGGAGCAACATTGAGGATACAATCTCCACCCCAGTAGCCTGGACACAGAGGGAAGAAGTTGCAATATTCCATGAAGAGGTGAAGGAGTACTGCCTGGCTGAAGGCACTATCACTCCGGGAGGTCTCCTCCAGACAGTAGTGCACTGCAAAGGTGTGACGGAGGACCAAGTGGCTGCCCAGCAGATGTCCAATAAGGGCACCCACCTCAGGTTGGCCACGGAGGCTGCCATGACTCACACATTGTGAGCTGTCAAATGACACTCCAGAGAAAGCCCCAGCCCCTGGCTGGCAAATGTGATGCAGTCGGCCACCCACCGAGAAAGGGTACATTTGGAGACAGCGACCCCGAGGCGACTGGGATCAAATGACACAAAGAGTTGTGGTGATTGGCGATGAGGCTGAGTCCTCTGGATGTAGAAGAACAGGGCATGCTTACAGTCCAACATATGTAGGAAGGTTTCCACTCTGGAGGCGTGAGGCTGGGGAAGAAGGTGGGAACCTCTTGGTTCAGATGAAACACTGAGACCGCCTTAGGCAAGAACTTCGGGTGCATCTGAAGGACTACCCTATTCCTATGGAACTTGGTATAGGGCTCATGTGCCACGAGCACCTGCAGCTCGCCCACATGCTTGGTGGAGATGAGCACCACCAGGAAGATGACCTTCCAGGAGAGGACAAGTCGCCATGGGAAAGGGGCCCCCATGAGCCTCCCTAGGACCAGGGTGGACCAGGGGCCGCGGGAGGAGTAGTCCATGCATGATGTGGCCCACCAAGGGGTGGACGGACACAGCCTGGCCCTCTACTTCATGGTGATGTGCCGATATGGCACAGAGGTGCACCCTGACCGAGTTGGATTTCAGGTCTGTGCCCAACAGGTGTAAGAGGTATAAAAAAACCTTTGCTATGGTGCAAGAGAAGGAGTTAAGGCCCTGTTCTGTGCACCAGAGGGAGAACCTGCACCACTTAAAGGCTTACGCCCGCCGTGTAGAATAATTATGCGAAGCCAGCAGGACATCCTCCACTGGCTGGTTCAGGCCGTAGTGAGCGATGGCTACCCTCTCAGCAACCAGGCCATCAGAGAGAGGCACGAGAGGTTGGGTGATGCAGAGTGCCATCCTCCTGCAAGAGCAAGTCCATGTAACACCCCAGTGGCCATGGGTTCCCCTGCGATTACTGCAGTAGTAGGGGGAAGCAGGGTTGTCTCGGCCATTGGGGTGGAATAAAGAAGATGAAAGCTGCTTCCACCTGAATCTTCAGTAGAACCCGCGGTGCCAGATGTGTCAGTGGGAAGGCATAGAAGGGCCTCCCTCCACTGGCCCAGTATCCTGGAGCAGAACCTTGAGAGTGTGCGTTCTCTGGGCTGGTGAGGAGGTCGATTCTGGGGTGCCCCACTGCTGTAAGATCTTCTCCAGGATAGAGGGGGTTCAGTTTCCATTTGTGGGGCTGGAGGATACAGCTCAGGTGGTCAGCTAGGATACTGTCTTGAACCGAACGAAAAAGCTCCCAAATTAGTGATATCCAAATGATCTCTCCAAACACAATTATATCACCAAACCCCCTGTGAAACAAACTCAACTTTTTTTTGTTGGATAATGCCGGAAAGGGACATGGACTGGAAACCATGTTCTCCACACGGCTATATCCTATTTAATCATTGGTTAAAAAAAACTCAATAAATCATCTCAAAAGTAGTCTTTTGTTACTTAGCTGATTCGAGAACTGGAGCACGACGTGCACGTTTCGGGTTGAACACCCTGTTTCAAGTGCTAACATGTCATGTGAAAATCCTTAATAGAACGCTGTGAAACAGCTGTTTCTTAAGAGGACAGAACTTATATGAATGGCTATACTCTGCTTTCAATCAATCAGACAACCAATTGGAACAAGAGGAAATTCCCACCAATCAGGGAGTCCCTCAGCCAATCGGATGACATCAAACAAAACTCATCCATTCAACTTCTTTGTTGAGCCCGGTGGGATGAACGGTGCCTAAACGAAAGATCCAAGATTGTTCTAAACGTTGAAGTTTATTGACACGATCACCTCCTCGAGGATCAGGAGGTACAAAATCAATGACAGTCCAACGTAGGTCCTGATATTGGTGTTGTAATCGCTGACAGAGATCCACCATCGGGGCTGTCTCCACATGTGATCGCAATCGTGAAGCATGCTCACCCATTCGCACTTTGATAGCACGTTTTGTGCGGCCCACATAGACTAAGGGACAAGAACATTGAACTAAATAAACCACAAAAGTTGGGGTACAATCCGTCTCCCATCTTCTCCGGTAAGATTGACCAGTCGAAGGGTGAATCCAATGTATTCCTGTCAAAGACAAAGCACAATGCATACAATTGTGACAGATATCATGTCCCCGATGTTGAAGTGGTGGAACCAAAGGTCTATCTATCGGTAAAGTAGTTTGAGCCACAAGATCACCAAGATTAGCTCCTCTTGAAAATGCTATCATAAATGATCGACGAAAACAAGGAAGCAGTTCCAACACTGACCAATGCTTGCGTAGAATAGCTGCCACAGCTGTACTGAATGACATTTATGGCAAGATGCCAACTAAAGGTTGTAATGATGGTGATTCTGGAGAAGGGGTTCGCAGAGGAAACAACCATTCACGATGCGTGTATAATGCCCTGCGGTATGCTAGATGAATAACTTTATGGGGATATCCCCGAGCCCGTAGTCGTTGACCAAGCTCCGCTGCATGAACTTTAAAATCATCCAAAGTAGAACATATACGTCGAATACATAGAAGTTGACCATACGGAAGGCCCCTTTTCAAGGATTGTGGGTGGAAACTCTGATATTGAAGGAGACTATTACGTTGTACTGGTTTACGATACAGAGAAGTAGCCTACTGAGTGCTGAGCATCCATTGGGCCTGCTGCATGCGTAGGCAGGCAAAGGGGATCAGGTGCATGGTGGATGCCATGTGCCCTAAGAATGCCAAAAATCAAAAACCAATCAGAATCAACTAATCATCCATCCATTCCCAAAAAGCTTCTGATATCAAATTTTCCCTACTAATTGACTTTTTTTTTTGTCCTAGCTAGTCAACCAAGTGCACAGAAGACTTCTGTGTACCGCTGTGACCTCTCCTTTTTATTAACTTTCTCAAAACTAAATACCAAGCTTAGCTGTTTTTGACTTAGCTTTGTTTGAAGATTTTGCAAACAAGCAACACCGGCTTGAATAACCGTGCCAGAATGTAGAAACCGTGCCAGAATGTAGTCGTTTCTACATTCTGGCACGGTTATTCAAGCTGGTGTTGCTTGTTTGCAAAATCTTCATAAAAAGCTAAGTCAAAAACAGCTAAGCTTAGTATTTAGTTTTGAGAAAGTTAATAAAAAGGAGAGGTCACAGCGGTACACAGAAGTCTTCTGTGCACTTGGTTGACTAGCTCCGACAAAAAAAAAGTCAATTAGTAGGGAAAATTTGATATCAGAAGCTTTTTGGGAATGGATGTGCCCTAAGAGGCAGAGCATCTGTCAGGCAGTCTAAGTGGTGACACTCTGCACCTCTCTTGCTAGGGCAGCGAGGCGATGGGCCCGTCCCAGAGGTAGAAAAGCCCTTGCCCCTGTGGAGTCGAGCACAGCCCCAATGAACTCCATGCATTGGGTTGGGACGAGGTGGGACTTGAGGAAATTCACCACAAGCCCTAAGTGCTGCAGCAGCCTCAACATGCACTGAGTGGCATTGTGTGCTTTGCCTGGTTAGCCGGCCCACATGAGCCAGTCGTCTAAGTAGGGGAACACAAAGGCTCTGAGAACTCTGAGCCGAGCAGCCACGAATGCTAGGCACTTTGTGAATACCCGTGGGGGCGTAGGTGAGGCCAAAGGGCAGCACCCTTTACTGGTAGTGGTGGCCCCCCAAGACAAAGTGGAGGTACTGACGGTGCCTCAGATGAATCAGGATGTGGGTATAGGCATCTTTGAGATCCAAGGAGCATAGCCAATCTCCCTGGAGAAGGTAGGTCGTCGGTCTCCCAGTCTGACTCCGTACCCAAGGAGTCAATGAGTTCCCCTCAATCACCGGACCTACTCGACGCTGACAATTCCTGACACCAGACTAATGGCTTCATGTCGGTCATTGAGGGCCTCGACACCAATCGAGCGAGGTACTTCACGGTGGGAGGTGCCTCCTCCGGGGAAGTCTTCAGCGAGGAGGTCCCCATGTGGAGCGCCAATGACCCGAAGGGACCAGGAGTAGGGCCTGCTATGACTCGAGGAACACGCTGAAGCTACATTCAAGGGCAGCCATGCGGGCCTCTATTCCAGAGGACTCCGCAGCTGGACCGGAATCCGATGGTGTCGGGGCCAGAACCGACTCTCTGTCCGGGGAGTCCTGGATTGTGATAGATTTGGGACACCTCTCCTTCAGGGCCATCAGGGATCCATCCCGTCAGGGTTGCTTTGTTGGAAGCTCCCATCTGTCATCCCCTGAGTCACACCTAGGGCTCCGAGGCTGAGTTAAGGAGAACTTTCCGCCTGATGCCAGGTCAGTCCTCGGTATTGCTTTCAAGGGGGTCACTGACGCACATGGGAGGTCATCCAGCACCATTGCTGATGGAAAGGATTCCGCCCCCGATGCCGAACCAGAGCTAGATTTGCCAAACAGCTCCCCCTGCTACCTTTCACATTCCCTCCAGGTTTTGGCTGACATGAGGAGGCAAAGTGGGCAGGAAGACCCATCATGGACTGCCCCAAGGCACTTGATGCAAGTACTATGGCAGTCCATACGGGACTCGTCGGGACATAGTGCAATTGCACTTAGCACACTGCTTAAAACCACTGGTCGAGGACAGAGTGGGTAAAACAAGGCCCGCAAGGTCAAACTCGGACATCTCGACCAGGTACGCTGTGAGAAAAAAATCCTGCATGCCGAAAAAAAGACCCTGTCTAATGTACATTACCAAGTTTAAGTTTCAATGTAAACTGCTTTGATTGAAATGATAAAGCAGTATATAAAACCTGTAAAATAAATACATAAAAGGTTTGGTTCAAGCATGTTTTGTCTGCTTTTATTCTGAACACAGTATATTACACCACAGGGCTCAGTACCAACTATTCCATTTAGAGTTAACCAATCTCACTGCATCTGATACAAGTCTTTTGAACCCCTGTAAAATTTCCAGGGGCTGGAGTGCATATCTAAGCACCAAAAACCTCCAGCCTCTTGAAGGTGTCTTGGGGCTTGTTCCCTGTAGGTTTTAAGCAACTGCAGGGCAGAAAAGGCAGCCTCAGGTTACAATAGTAAAAGGGACCCTGAGGTTGTATAGTTTTTAAAAACGTGAACATAATCAATTTAATATTCCTTGTTGCGCTCTAAATTTTCTAGGACGCCTACACTTAAAATTAACCTATAAATTTTTATTTTCATCTTGTATGAGCCCACAAATGGCCTACTGCCATTATAAATATGACTTAAAGAGCCACAGTACTGTTGCTATGACTACTGTACCTGGCACAGGAGCATTTAAAGCATTCATCTGGTAAAACTGCATTTGCTAAAGCAAAGATGAAAGTTTTAGGAAGCAAAAAAAAAACAAACCCACCCAAGCTTTTAATATGTTTTAATGCTGCAACTTTAGATGTAGTAATCATTTTTATCACCTTTTTTGCATTTCTGCCTGCATTGGATTCACAATAGGAAACTAAACTTTCCATGTAGATTCTTTTTTATCTAGCTTTCTAACGAAAACCTATGTTTTCCTTGGGATAAGTCTAAAACATTTGTGAATGGAAACAACTGTGGCTCACCTTTATGCACGTTTCACTCCAGCAATAACACCTAGGGGTATGTTTACTAAACTGCGGTAACGTTCCCCGAGTTAGGTTCCCTGGATGCCCATATAAGGGAATGGGTGGTGCATCATTATGGCAAGCCATGTCAGATAACGCGCGTTACAAGGCGCCTTAGGCTAACGTGCGTTACAAGGCACCTTACTAGGCACGTTACAAGGCACCTTACTAGGCACGTTACAAGGCATCTTACTAGGCACATGCCTCATACTGTGCCTAATAAGGTGCCATATAACACCGTATAAGGAGTGATGGCAACTGTGGTGAGGGTATTATGGGCTGGCAGCATGGATCTGCAAAGATATGACTCTCACGGGCATGCATAATATCTGACATGAGCAGGAGGGAACAATGAGGAATTGAACCCATGAACACTGCCTAGAACAGGGGTGGGCACCTCCGGTCCTGGAGGGCCGCAGACCAGTCAGGTTTTCGGGATATCCCTAATGAACATGCATGAGATATATATGCATTAGAGATATCCTGCCAACCTGACTGGTTTGGGGCCCTCCAGGGCTGGATTTGGAGACCCCTGACTTACACCTCTGTCATTTAAGATCGTGAGTGGGCAAGGTACAGATGTCCTAGACATCGAAAGGGTATATAGAATGTGTCACATTCCTCCTCGATTCTCACCACCACCAAAAAGTTGTCTAATAGACAATTTTTTGGTGGTGGTGAGAAGTGAGGAGGACTGTGACAAATTCTATCTAACCTTTTTGATGTCTTGGACATCTGCACCTTGTCCACTCACAATCTTAAATGACAGAGGTGTAAGGCAGGGGTCTCCAGATCCAGCCCTGGAGGGCCACAAACCAGTCAGGTTGGCAGGATATCTCTAATGCATATATATCTCATGCATATTCATTAGAGATATCCCGAAAACCTGACTGGTCTGCGGCCCTCCAGGACCAGGTTTGCCCACCCCTGGCCTAGAATGTCAGTGTACTAACCTATAGGCTATACCTTTATGGCTTGTTGCATAGCAATGGCTGGGCACAGAGGGACTGCAGGTCACTGCACAAACCGTCTGCTCTGTGTGCTAGGATAGGGTAACCCCACCAGCACCCATGATGCATTGCACATGCAGAACAGCGGCCTACAGCTGACCACCAAATGGGGTCTGCACCTCTCCGGCGCAGCGAGGTAAGACAGACTGACAGTGCGTGATTCTGGCACAGAGTAGCTAGAGACCATACCATTGTGCAGGTTCTGGGTTCACCCTGAGGGTTAGGATGGGCGCCCAGCATTAGGTCCACAGTACCTGTCCTGCTGCATATACTTATTGCTACCAGTGTGTGACAGGTGCTCCCAGTAGTACAACTGAAAGTACTTCTGTTGCCATCTGTGTTCTGCAGTCACGTGTTGCCCTGTGGGACTGGACACCACCCAGATTAGTGTGTATGTGGTGTTAAGGCAGGGGTAGGGAACCCTGGTCCTGGAGAGCCGCAGACCAGTCAGGTTTTTGGGATATCCCTAATGAATATGCATGAGATATATATGCATTAGAGATATCCTGCCAACCTGACTGGTTTGTGGCCCTCCAGGGCTGGATTTGGAGACCCCTGCCTTACACCTCTGTCATTTAAGATTGTGAGTGGGCAAGGTGCAGATGTCCTAGACATCGAAAGGGTATATAGAATGTGTCACATTCCTCCTCGATTCTCACCACCACCAAAAAGTTGTCTAATAGACAATATTTTGGTGGTGGTGAGAAGTGAGGAGGAATGTGACACATTCTATCTAACCTTTTTGATGTCTTGGACATCTGCACCTTGCCCACTCACAATCTTAAATGACAGAGGTGTACGGCAGGGGTCTCCAAATCCAGCCCTGGAGGGCCACAAACCAGTCAGGTTGGCAGGATATCTCTAATGCATATATATCTCATGCATATTCATTAGAGATATCCCGAAAACCTGACTGGTCTGCGGCTCTCCAGGACCAGGGTTCCCTACCCCTGTGTTAAGGTCTGGCTGCCATGGGTACCTGTTATCAGGGCAATGGGGGTGTCTAGACCAGGGGTGGGCAAACTTGGTCCTGGAGGGCCGCAGACCAGTCAGGTTTTCGGGATATCTCTAATGAATATGTATGAGATATATATGCATTAGAGATATCCTGCCAACCTGACTGGTTTGTGGCCCTCCAGGGCTGGATCTGGAGACCCCTGCCTTACACCTCTGTCATTTAAGATTGTGAGTGGACAAGGTGCAGATGTCCAAGACATCAAAAAGGTTAGATAGAATTTGTCACAGTCCTCCTCACTTCTCACCACCACCAAAAAATTGTCTATTAGACAACTTTTTGGTGGTGGTGAGAATCGAGGAGGAATGTGACACATTCTATATACCCTTTCGATGTCTAGGACATCTGTACCTTGCCCACTCACAATCTTAAATGACAGAGGTGTAAGGCAGGGGTCTCCAAATCCAGCCCTGGAGGGCCACAAACCAGTCAGGTTGGCAGGATATCTCTAATGCATATATATCTCATGCATGTTCATTAGGGATATCCCGAAAACCTGACTGGTCTGCGGCCCTCCAGGACCGGAGGTGCCCACCCCTGGTCTAGACTCACATGAGGTTTAGGTAGCAGTACTGCTATGGGTCTAAGTCAGTGGTCCCCAACCCAGTCCTATGGGGCCCACTGGCCAGTCAGGTTTTCGGGATATCCCTAATGACTATGCATGAGATATATATGCATTAGAGATATCCTGCCAACCTGACTGGTTTGTGGCCCTTCAGGGCTGGATTTGGAGACCCCTGCCTTACACCTCTGTCATTTCAGATTGTGAGTGGGCAAGGTACAGATGTCCTAGACATCGAAAGGGTATATAGAATGTGTCACATTCCTCCTCGATTCTCACCACCACTAAAAAGTTGTCTAATAGACAATTTTTTGGTGGTGGTGAGAAGTGAGGAGGAATGTGACAAATGCTATCTACCCTTTTTGATGTCTAGGACATCTGCACCTTGCCCACTCACAATCTTAAATGACAGAGGTGTAAGGCAGGGGTTTACAAATCCAGTCCTGGAGGACCACAAACCAGTCAGGTTGGCAGGATATCTCTAATGCATATATATCTCATGCATATTCATTAGGGCTATCCCAAAAACCTGCCAGGATTGCAGCCCTCCAGGGCAGGGTTGGACACCCCTGGTCTAAGTGGTATGCACTATATATCCCAAGGGGCCCACAATCACCCCTATTGTAGATGATGGTGTGGTGAGACAGGTGCCTGTGCCCTGCGGAATGGCTGTAATACCAGCAACCACAGTCCTGCTGGCCATTGACAGCCCTCCAGGGCTGATGGGCCCAAGCCATACCTGTGACCAACCAGCAGTGGTGCTGGATGTGGGCAGGGGAAAGCTCAACTACCCCATGCCATGGTCTGCCATCCACCAGCACAATCAGAGTGCACCTGCAGCATCCTACAGGGTGGTCCCACCATGCACAAACTAACTGCAGACAACCCACTAGCCACTCCATAGTGCATGGCCATGGGGGAACCCTGTGCACCCAGAAGTGGGATACACAGCACAAACACCAAGCAGGTATCTCTGTGAATGGTCCCCAGAACCAGGAACACACAGGTAACACTAGAAACAACTAATGTGTGGCACTATGTGGGAGCATGGACATGCTATGGTCACTGCTCTGTCAGAGTGAGAGTGACCTCCCAGCATGATATGCTGTGGCCACCCTGCCCATGCAGGTGGTGGTCGAGCACTACAGTGTCCCAGCCATTGCCCTCCACCCTGTGCAGATGCATCCTGGCCAATCCGCCCTGTCTGGGCCATACCCACAATACCTTGCTCCTCATTATGCACATTTGCAGGCTAACGCTGGAAACAGTGTGAACAATGTGGGCTCAGTGAGGTGTTGGCAGATACAAAACAATGGATAGACATGCGCACACTCCCACACCTATCTCAGCATTGTGCAGAGATAGAGGTGGTTGACAACCCTGCCTGCCACATTGGTCCTGATCACAGTGCCAACATTGCTAAACTCTGCAGGGGGTAGTAGTAGTGCTCTGGTGATAACTGCAGCTCTGTGCTGGGGCCAACAGCCTGACACTACATGAGGCTGTGGATAGTGGAGTCTGTGTGAGTGGGTGTTTCTAACCCTGTGCACCGCTGTGTTGGGGTTTGCACATGTTGTTGTTGTGGCTGCATTGTGGGATAAAGCTATGGGGTGATGCTCTGCAGGATCCAGAGATAGGACTTGAACCTTGGACCCTTTGTTTTTGGATACACTGGCTGAGTGTACTGAAGCACACTGTTGCCACAGCAGCATAGTGGTCCCTGGGGCTACCCTTACTTTCTCCAGCCAGACCTCTTCTCTTGCACTGCACACCACGTACTGGTACAGGGCATGGCCTAGGTCCACTGCAGGTGGATGCCACTACTCCCTCCAGCACAAACATCCCCCCCCCCCCCGCCATGCCGCCATGACCATATGCTGTCGGTGCCGGTGGTGTGCAGTGCCAGGCCATCCAGGGGGCAAGTAGGTGGCTGCCTAAGGTGTGGGTTCTGGGGTAGTGGTGCCTACATAGCTGTCCACGCTTCCCCCGGCACTGCCTGTCAATGTTATGTGCCCCTTGGGGTACCTGCTGGGTAATGTCCCCTGGATGGAACACTGTGGGACACAGACTCATGGGCATGTTTGACCCTGGTCAGTTGCTGTCTTGCTGGTTTCCATTGTCTGCGTTCCTATGTGCCACCTAGGCATCCGCCTAGTCCACCCTGTTCCCCAGTTGCCCCCACTGCATGTCCCGCCTGCAGCCTCCATGTCCCATTTGCGCCATCACCATAGTGGTCTTTCATACCTGTGCACTATGCTGTTGCTGCAAATGGAGCACTACTATCACCTTTCTTGGGCTCCCTGCCTATGCTGTACATTGCTGACACTTAAATGGTTTCTCCTGCAAATGTGCCTCTAACGCCAGGTTTTCACTTGCGTTACTTTTCAGCCCTTCAGTTCCCCGCGTTGGTGTCATAGAGCCTCTCCCTGCCCATTGACCCCTTCTCTCTGCCCTCTCTCCACCCTCTGCAGGACTTACCACGGCTGGAGACGCTGACACGCTTTATATAACGTTAACGCATGTTAACGTTATGTTACGTTAACGCGCGTTAACGTAGCCGCTGCTACGTTATCGCAGTTTAGTAAACATACCCCCTAATGTCAAGAGTCCATCCATCTGTCTCGATATCTTTCCATACGTATGTACACATGAAGTTCTATTTAAAAAGTGCATCCACAATGGTGCAGAGAGGACCCGAGGCTGGTGGAGATTCTTAATCCTCACGGGCAGAAAAGAACATTGGCTAGAAGTGGTGGCAAAGGTTTCTAATCCCCTCCAGCAGAAGAGAAGGCTGGGCAGATGTTGCCATGGTGGCAGAGAAGAGAGTCAGTGGTGTTTCTACCTACAGATGAGAAGGCTGGATGGAGGTGGGGCAGACAAGCTTGAACCAGCAGTGAGGTGTGAGGAAAGGGAAGGGAAGGGAAAAGGTTGAACTGAGACAACTGGGAAAGTGAAAGAGGGAAAAGAAGGGAAGGAAAAGGGTGAGAGGTGACAGAGAGGAAGGGCAAATGAAGGTGGTAGCTCACCTACTGTACTCACTCAAACACACCACAGGTGCTCATTACATACGGCATGTAGTCTCTCTCTCTCTCTCTCTCTGTCTCACACATTCAAACACAGAGCCAAAACGTCACTCCAACAAATACTGTATGCACACACGTACACACTCATATGCAGACACACTACCACCCACTTACTGGTCCATAAACAACACATGCAAACTTGCACTCAGACTCTAGATTTGTAGACATCCACTACCCACAGCCTTCTTCAAGCAGATATTACACCCACTTACACTCAGCTATGCAGAAACTCATACTTTCACCGAAGGACCTAATTATAAACTTAGATAACCCACAGCCAATCACACTGCACTCAGTCATCCATAGGAACATAAGATACATAAGATATGCCATACTGGGTCAAGTCCAGTGTCCTGTTTCCAGCAGAGGCCAATTCAGGTAACAAGTACCTGTAAGGTTCCCAAAAGGTAGACAGAATCCATGTTGCTTATTCCAGGGGTAAGCAGTGGATTTCTCCAATCCACTTTAATAATGGTTTATGGATTTTACCTCCAAGCCTCCGTTAAACCCAACTACACAAACAGTTTTTACTACATCCTCTGTTATCTGTTTTGCTCAACTTATGTTTGCTGTTCCTCGCCTTATGTATAGTATGTAGTTAACTATATTTTGTTCCCTATATAAGATTTAAGTTTCCGTTCATCTCTAAACCACTTTGACATTCTGATAAAGCAGTATATAAAAGTAGCCAATTTAAATAAATAAATACATCTGTTGGCATCCATTCCAGAGTTTCATTACGCGTTGCGTGAAAAATAGTTTCTCCAATTAGTCTTAAATGTACTACATTCTAGTTTCATTGCGTATACCCCAGTCTTAATGCTTTTTGAAGGAACAAAACAACCTTTATTCACTCCCACGCAGTCATAGCACTACAACACCAAGTTACTCACTACCCATATGGTCATACACTCCCTCACACACGTACTCAAATTCACCCTGTCATATATGCAATCCCTTGCCTCCCTACACACGCTCACACACAGCTTCACACTCGCAGACAGTCCTCATCTCCACTGCCCTACCCAGAGCCCCCTTCTGAACCTTTCTACCCATACATCCCACTCCCAAACTTACATAAACAAATGAGCTTTTGTGTCACAAGATTAGCGTACACTTCCCAACTGCTTTTTTTAAAACCAAGGATTTTCTCTAGGCATTTCGATGAGAGAAACAGCATAACTAGACCAAAAGCCTGAAGCATGGTATTGATCAAATAATGCAAGCTTTGATGTAACTCCATTTGAGCAAGCAGTTCCAATACAATGGAATCTGGACGGTAACCAGAAAACACTGTCATAATTTAAGAGCCTTTTCTTTTATTACAATAGCTGCATTTCTTAGGACAAATCTGATGTTTCCTCTATTGCTTTTTTCTGCCCCTTTAGGACTTGAAAGAAGCCTCTTTCATGCTCAGTGTGTGATCACTTGCCAGGACTTTATCACAATGCTTATTGCAAATCAAATTGGACAATTTAGGGATTCCCATAACATACAACTTCAGTACTTGATCCACATTTCAGCTATTCTTTCTACAAAGAAATGTTTCCTTAATGTTCTTCCTGAATCCAATTCCCACCAGATTCAAAGAACAACCTTGATGACGGATCAGTCTTATAAAGGCAGCATGGAGACATTATTATTCAATTAAATGACTCAAACAAATATAAGTCATGAAATATCTGTAAACAATGATGAATCAAGGGCAAATGTACCCGGGTAAAATTTACAAGATATGAAGGCGGATTTTAAGGATGTGGAGAGGGGGATTTAGACATCTAGGTACAGACAGTGAAATTTCCTATAGTATTTTACCAGAGAATATGTCAAACATAGAGCCTCTTTTAAAACAGATTCAGGACTGTATATTGATGTCTTCCCACATCAAAAGGGAGCAGCGATTTTTAAAAGGGGCTGGCACGTGGAACAGAAGTGAAGTCCAGGTTTCCCCTCCCCCCCCCCCCCCCAGCAAAGTCTCCCCTCTGAAAGTTACCTGCTACCACCCACACAGACCCCCAACCCCTAAGGCAGCTTAACCCCTAGTAGAAATACTACAGGACTATACTAGGGGCCATGGATGCCACTTTGAACCGACAGAGGCAGGAGTGACTAGGGATTACTCTAGCCCCAATACCTCTAGACCACCAGGGAGCCCTTAAGGTAGGCCTGGGAGAGCCTATGGGGTAGGAGGTGTTTGGGAAGTGGGGGTGGGTCTTCCCGGGGGTTTCCCTATGGGGGTGAGGGGCTTGGAATGTGTCTTCAGGAGTGGGAGTCTGTGTAGTATGTATGGGGTATTTTTGGAGGGGGAAGAGGAAGGGATTCCCAGACTGCCCTTCTGTTCCATGTAGTGGCCTCATTAAAAGCAGCTCACTGGGAGCATCATATCACACACTATTTATTTATTTATTTTTATTTATTTTACATTTCTTATATACCGCACTATTTGACATCAGCGCGGTTTACATCGAACACAAAAATTCAGCACAAAAACAAGTGTCTGAGTTACAGTAAACAGGGTCAATAAACTTGGCTAACAAGGTAATTATGAATCACAGGAAGGTAAACTAGTGATCCAATGCTCCAGGGGAGTAGTATAGTGCTGCCTGAGAGGTTGATCTCAAGCTGTGTTATTCATTTACTGTGGGAGATACAAACCTGCGATACTGAGTTAACTGCAAGGTATTTCTGTGGCTCTTGAATACAAACTCTCTGCCTTGCAAATCTTAAGGGGGGCTTTTTTCATTTGTAATTGCTAACTTTTTCTGCTGCATTGCCTGGTGTATTGTAGCTGGATTGCAAAGGGTGATTTTGTGTTCTTAGGCAAAACCTTTTCCTGCTGTTATAGTTTTTTTATTTTTTTCCTTCTCATCTAGCCTTCAGATTCAAAGTGGAAGGCAAGCTCTTTGACATCACTGCCCTTCTCAGGTGTTAGATCCATCCCTTCCCACCCCAGCTCCCACCCACCCCATGTAAGAATTTTTGATACATAGGGCAACACACCAATTAGCTTGTTAGCAAAGATAACAGATTTTTTATTGATTGGAGAGAAAATCTAGGAAGTAAACAGCTGGATATCTGCTAAAATTAAACAATTTTATATTCTAGAAGGATCTTTGATTAGGTAATTTTACATAGGGAACACATTAAACAATATACCTCAGACGCATAATATCAGAATTTAGTAGTGTAAAATAATAGCTGTTTAGCAAGCTAGCAGGGCTACACACAGGTACATAGAACAGAACTGTTAGAACACACATAAAAGAGGCTTGCTGCTTTTTCTCTGAGGAAAGTTAGGGACTTGGTAGGTCTTTCTCATTGTCTTCAACAGGTACCAAAGTTCCAACAACAGGAATATGGCTGGGAATAATCGTGTTCCCAAAGTTGTTGCAACTAATGTCACTTCAGTGGGTGGTGTTAGTTGCACTCAAGCGACCTGCGCTGAGCACAGGTACTGCAGGTTTCAAACTGCCATGCTAGCAGTGGGACTAGCCCGTCCTACCCAGTTGCATCCTACCAAGATAGCATGGGATTCTGAGGACACCAACCAAACCATGTGCTAAATCCCTTGCGACCAGGTAACGCCTTTTAGCAAACAAGCCACTTAAAGTCTAAATATGTAATTTGCAATGGCTAAACTGTATTTAAAACTGCATAATATCAGCCATCAAAGAGGGAATGCATGATGCAACAGAACTCTGCAGTTTATGGCCAAGGGAAATATTGCTATTGACACATACTAGTGAGGATCTGTTTGTGACCAGCCTCATGTATAGCCAAAGTGATAGATGAAAACACTATTTTCTTTTAGGGGTGATAAGCAAAATGCTAAAATGTCCTTTCCTGCCACAGCAATAGAGTGCTGATGAAATATAAGCAAGATGAAATCTGGAAGCAGTTTCTCCAAATGGGTTAGTTTTGCGCAGACCATGACAGTCATAAACCTCACTTCTAAGCCATGGCATGTGAAAGATGATCTCAGTCTCTCAAATTTACTGCTAATGCTCTGTGTAGTACTTGCATCGTACCAAAGAGAGCCTCCTTCTGGAGTTTGTACGATGTAACGTGCATTGGTCATTTACCAAGGCTTGCTTAAAAATTCTGTTTTTTGTGTGTTCATGAATATTTATATATATTGCATTCTTCTACCTAAATGCTCCAAATGTGTGGTCTGTGCTGCAGAAAATAAACATAAGATGACAAGGATAACATACTAAAAGTAAAAAAAAATGAAAATGGCAAAAAGAAAAGAATTAAGCCCTGATCTTTCACACTTCACTTCCCCCAGGTAAGAGAGGATATTTTCTTTTTTTTAAATTGTGGAATGTAATTAGAATGAATCAATGGGACTAAGACATGGCTGATTTTTAACATAAGGTAATAAGATTTGATGAATTAGTTCCAGTATCACATTGGCAGAATACTGGGTCCTGGAAAATGAAGCAATATAAATTCTTCACACAATGTTATATAAAAGATCACTCTGGGGAGTCTTGCTTTAATGAAATACCTTTTCTCCCCTTGATAATATATGTTGAGGATGATATCAGTAAATCAAGAGAAAACTTTTCATAAAGAAAACTGTATAGCAGTTGAAAGAAATTCTGAAATAAAGCATTTTGTAAAGCAGAGGATCATTCTAGAGAACAGCAGCCTGATGACTGGTATCCACTGGAGCAATAAGGAGATGAGAATACATAGGAATAAATTGGAGGAGAACAAACAATTTGCCATAATGGGTCAGACCAAAGGTCCATCAAGGCCAGTATCCTGTTTCCAGCAGTGGTCAATCCAGGACACGAGTGCCTGGCAGGATCACAAAATGTAGCTAGATTATTTTATTGCATTTGATTTAATAAATGGAGAGAGGAGGGCAATGAAATCCACAGTATTATCTTTTAACTTTCAAAAGGGAGACTATGATAAAATGAGGAAAATAGATAAGAAAAAATTAAAAGGTTAAAGGTTACAACAAGCATGGGCATTATTTAAAAATACTATCTTGGAAGCCCAGACCACATGTAGAAAGGTGGAAGGAAGGCCAAAAAACTGCCAGCATGGTTTAAAGGTGAGGTCAGAGAGGCTGTTGTAGCCAAAAAAGCGTCTTTCAGGAAATGGAAAAAAGAGCCAAATGATGAAAACGGGAAACAACATAAGCACTGGCAAGTTAGATGCAAGGCATTGACAAGTCACGTAAAGAGAGAATCTGAAAAAAAGCTTTTCATGCATGCAATAATGCACAATAAAAACTCTTTCAAGTACATTCATAGCAAAAAAAAGTGAGTCAGTTTGGACTATTAGATGATAGAGGGATAAAAGTGGTACTAAGGGAGAATAAGGCCATAGTGGAGAGACTAAATGAATTATTTGATTCGGTCTTTACTGAATAAGATGTAGGGAAGTTACCCATGCCTGTAATAGTATCTAAAGGTGATTTGCATCAGAAGAACTGATACAAATATGCCTAGAATCTACCATCCAATGGCTTAACAGTCACAACTTGCACATTAACCCCAACAAAACAGAGGCCCTTTTCATAACCAAGCTCTCCTTCTTCACCCCTCCAGCCACAGTCAAACTGGCCAACTTAACCTTGCAAGTTAAACAAAAAGTAAAATACCTCAGCATAACCTTGGATCAACAACTGAGCTTCCATCACCACATCAAACAAGTCACTAAGATCTCTTCCGGATGAGAACACTCTGACACCTTCACCCCCTACTGGACCACAATGACTTCAGAAGCATCTGCCAAGCCCTCATCACCCCTATTCTGGACTAAACAAACATAATATACTAGGGTCTCCCAAAATGAATCTCACTCCCATTAAAGCTTATCCAAAACACAGTGGCCAGAAAAATCACAGGCACCGGTCCACAAGAACATATCACCGATACTCTGAAACAGCTACACTGGCTTCCCATCCACATGCAGATTAAATACAAAGTCTGCCTAACCATATTTAAGACCATTCACCACCTCTCAGCAAACAAACATTCTTTGCCTTCTTCTGCAACAACATCTCAAAAAGATAGTGAGAAGGTCAGCCAATAACAACCTTCTAGCAGTGCCAAGTACGTTCACTCACTCTTAACATCGCCACTACCAGCAGAGCCTTCTCCTTCTATACTCCAACCATCTGGAACGCCCTCTCACTAGAATTATGTTCACGCACAGATCTAAATGACTTCCGCCGTAAATTCAAAACCCTCTTCTTCCTGGAGCACTTTTGATCAGACTCTTAACTGTCCACACACCACATCTTTATTTTTTTATTTTTTTATTTAACAGTTTTGTTGTTTTTTTATACCGCCCTATCATAAAATTCAGAGCGGTTTACATATAACATGAACCAAGAAATATATATAGAACAAAGGTACTAAACCTGGATGGTTATACGGGATTCCAAACAATTTACATGTATAAGAGAAGTGAGTAATATTAATGCAGCAAATGGTCTATACAAAGCAAGTAGTTATTTCTGGAATGGGTTGAAGGATACAGAGCTAGGGGAAGGTTTATATCATGACTGTGTTCTCATTCATCCCCCACTGAACTCTATGTAAATAGTTATATTTGCCTTGTTAATTCTTATATTCACCCTGTTTTATTCTTATATTCACTTTGTTAAATCTTATTTATTATTACTTATGTTCTGTGTAACGTTTTTTTTTTTATTTGTTCCATGTATACCTCAGTGACTTGTAGATACAGCGGTATAAAAAAATTGCTAAATAAATGAATATTGATAAACCAGAAAATATATTGCAACTATTTGATAAACTAAAGAGTAGCAAATCACCTGGACTGGAATGTATATATTGGAGGATGCTGAAAGAACTGAAATATTAGACTGAAGATCTACTATTAGTAATCTGTGAACTATCATTAAAATCATCTGTAATACCTGAAGATTGGGGAATGGCCAATGTAACGCCAATTTTTAAAAATGGTTCCAGGAGTGATCTGGGAAACTACAAAATGGTGACCCTGATGTAAGTACCAGGCAAAATGGTAGAAACACAGAAACATAGAAACATGGTGACAGAAAAAGACCACATGGCCTATCTAGTCTGTCCTTCCATATCAACAACTACAACAGTCCACTTTTTACCTTTAGAGATCCTCTGTGTTGGTCCCATGCTTTTTTGAATTCAGTTACTGTCCTCATCTCTACCACCTCCACAGGGAGACTATTCCATGGAACCACTACTCTTTCCGTAAAGAAATATTTCCGCATATCACTCCTGAATCTATCTCCCTTCACCCTCATCCCATGTCCCCTCGTAGCAGAACTTGCTTTCAATTGAAAGAGGCTCTCTCCCTGAACATTTATGCCACGGAGGTATTTCAAAATCTCAATCATATCACTTCTATCTCGCCTTTCCTCTAAGGTGTACATATTAAGATCCTTAAGTCTGTCCTCATATGTTTTATAATGAAGATCACTAATCATTTTAGTAGCCACCCTCTGCACCGACGCCATCCTGTTCACATCCTTTTGAAGGTGCGGTCTCCAGAATTGCACACTATACTCCAAATGAGGTCGCACCAAAGAGGCATTATGACCTCCTTTTTTCTGCTAGCCATTCCTCTCCGTATGCACCCAAGCATCCTTCAAGCTTTTGCCGTCGCCTTTTCTACCTGTTTAGCTACTTTAAGATCATCAGACACAACCACGCCTAGATCCCGCTCTTCTTTAGTGGACAAAAGTACTTCACCTCCTATACTGTATTGCTCCCTTAGATTGCTGCAATCCAAATGCATGACCTTACATTTTTTAACATTAAATCCCAGCTGCCAAATTCTAGACCATTCTTCAAGCTTAGCTAGATCCCTCCTCATGTTATCTCGTGGCTATCCGACGAAGACAACGTCATACTCAACCAGCTCCTCCCCCCGAACTTCACAGCTCATACAAGTCATAGACAAGACAAAAGAGGAGGAGGGGTGCTCATCCTTACCAGGACGGACCTCCATTTCCAGACGGTGGACTCCACCAACACAAATCACCTTGAAACCATCACCATTTCCAACAAACGCTGCGCAATCAACTTGCTTTACAGAGCACCCTCAGCTTCTCCGGATGATCTTGCTGCAATCATAGATCTCGCCTCCAACACGCATAACCCAAGCATCCCAAATTGGATCCTAGGCGATTTCAACCTGCCTACGCTACTAGACAATCAAGCATCATCCTTCCTTGATGCCCTTACGAATCTCGGCTTCAAACAATTAGTAAAGGAACCTACCCATACTAAGGGAGATATTCTGGACTTAGTATTCACCCCTCAGATATCTCTTAACCCATCGCAGGATCCCATAACGTCCATAACTTCTGTTCCTTGGTCAGATCACAAACTGATCATCCTCCAGATTCCTTTGCACAAAGTCGATTCAAAATTCAACAAGATACCGAGCAACACCGCAAGATCGAACTCCAGATGTTTTAAGCCTTTCAACAGAGACCTTATCCTCACGGACACGCAACAACTCATCAGTGAAACCACCTCGAACCTTGATGACCTAATTTCTCACTGGAACACCTGCCTTAGCGCAATCGCCCTACCCACACCAACCAACAAGCCCTCGGGGAAAAGGACGAGCGCTCCATGGTACACAGCTGATCTTAGAGTTTCTCTTACCCAATTACGGAAACTCGAGAAACGCTGGCGCCGATCTCATTCTTTAAACGACCAGACAGCGTACAACTGTCATCTGGCTGCACACCGCAAGGCAACCACTGATGCAATGAAACAATACTACTCAGAGACCTTAAAGAGATCACTTAATAAACCTCATGATCTTTTTGACCTAGTCAAGACTCTATCAAAGGAACCAACCCCTGGGCCTCAATTTGAGATTCACCCACAGGATTTTGCTACCTACGCACAATCCAAGATATGCCGGACTATCAAAACCTTGACTACAACCACCACCCCTGAACAAGATTGCCCCACAGCTCTAACCGTATTCTCTACCCCTACCAAGAAAGGAATTGAAGATACTATTATGGCCCTTAACACCACTACATCCCAGTCCGATCCATGCCCAGCCTTCTGGATTAAGGAGCTCCGCACCCACTTCAGCCCAGTACTATCCAAAATAATGAACCTCTCCTTCACAACAGGCTCTTTCCCCTCAGCTCTTAAGCATACCTCTATCAGACCTCTTCTAAAAAACTGCAAGCTCGATCCCCAAAAGGTAGATTCATACAGACCTATATCCAGTATACCACTACTCGCGAAGATCATTGAAAAAGAGGTCCAACGACAACTACAGGATCACATCGATGCTGCTGCACCTTTAGACCCCTGCCAACATGGTTTTAGGGAATTCCACGGAGTGGAAACTCTTCTTACCACCCTCTTCTGCAAGATAATCACCGGCATTGACGACATCCGTCAAGGATTTGCTCTCATCTTTCTGGACATCGCTGCAGCTTTTGATTCAGTAAGTCATGAGCTTCTCTTAGGACGACTAATCGAGAAAGGCGTTAAAGGAAGAGCGCTTGAATGGTGCAGATCTTACCTGTCTGGAAGATGGCAGCATGTTCGTTCTGGAGGGATAACTTCAGAACCTTTCCACCAAAGCCAGGGAGTCCCACAAGGTTCCTCCCTCTCTGCCCTCCTGTTCAACATTTACATGCAGCCAATCTGCAAGATCATCCGATCCTTCAATGTTGACTGCATGTTATACGCTGACGATGTCCTGTTGTACATACCCTTCTCTACGGAACATCTGGACCTTTCTCCACTGACGAGCTGTTTCAATGCAATATATGACTGGCTTCTCTGCCAAAACCTCCGAATTCAACATAAGAAAACGGAAGTACTCTTCATTATGAGGAACCCTAACTTCACCCCACCACAATTCCTTAAAGTAAAAGAAGCTGAATTACAATCTAAACCATCAATACGCTACCTGGGAGTCACCTTGGATCAACGCCTGGACATGAAAGCCCACATAGGGAACACAGTCAGAGCAGTATACTACAAGATCCGCTCACTTAGGCATTTATGATCCATGCTGGAACTGAATGACTTCAGGACAATTTACCAGGCGTTGATCATACCTCATTTTGACTACGCCAATGCCATCCTACAGGGCCTGCCCCAATCCACCTTGAACCCGCTGCAGCTCGCCATGAACGCAGCAGCAAGGGTCATCCATGGAGCCTCCAGAAGTGACCATGTGACACCTCTGCTGATACAGTTACATTGGCTACCCATCCAGGCTAGAATCATTTCCAAGACCTTGTTACTCACTTTTAAAGCTATTAACAAGCTCTCCTCTGATTCCATAACTGCCCTCATCAATACCACATCTCCAAATAGAGCAAGAAGATCCACGGCTATAAACTCCCTAAAAGTCCCTAAAGCTTTAACAGATTGCACTACATCCACAGCCAATAGGGCGTTTAGTCTCAGTGCGCCAAGATGCTGGAACGCATTACCTCCGGATATCCGGGCTATTAAGAGCCTAACACAGTTTAGGAAAGCTCTCAAATTCCACCTTTTCAATAAGTACCTCATAGAGCCCAACGGCACCCAATAGAGACCAGAGATTCAATCCGCTAAGCAAATATATGGTAGCCCAACAACATACCAAGAAAGATACTCTAACCCTTAGTGGTGCATATGTTTCTATTAAATTCATGTTCAGAGAGATCTCACGTGACACATGAGGGAGTAAGACGTGTCTTGCTCGCTCCGGGGCTGCCCCATACAAATTAATCGTTTTCAAGCCAATCTCCGAGCGCCAAATAGTCTGTGAGTGGACTCACTACTTTGGGTACGGCTGCAGGACGCTCGGGAGGAACGTTTGCTAGAGATGCCACCCCTACCTAAGCGAGACAAAGAGAAGAGTGTTAAGGCAGGGCCTACTGCATCGTCGGCCTCGCATCCACGCTCACCGGGAACGGACAGTGCCGACTCTGCCACGGAGGACGTTGCACGGGAGGTTGCCCACCTACTGGATCCGAAGTTTGACCGCATTATGCTAAAATTGGAGGAAATGGGTAATGCCATGTCGGAGGTGGGTCACCGGGTGGAGGCGTTGGAGCAGCGAGTATCAGCTTTGGAGGATACGGATGGGCGATCAACGCAGGAGCTGGAGGCTCAGCGGACGCAGATTGAGGCCCTCCTCGCTAAGGTCGACGACCTCGAGAACCGGTCCCGCAGGAACAATCTGCGGTTGGTGGGGATTCCGGAGGCCCATACGGACGCTCTGCTGGGGCCCTTGCTGGAGCAGTGGCTGCCAACTGCGTTGGGACTGTCTGAGCTGGCGGGTGAGCTCAAGGTGGAGCGTGCTCATCGATTAGGGGCCCGCATGGAGTCGCGGTAGCGGCCGAGAGTGGTGATTGCCAAAATATTGAACTTCCACCATAAATTCTTGATTTTGCAGGCCTTCCGAAAGCAGCGAAATCTGGTACTGGACAACCAGCAGGTCTTGCTTTTTCAAGATTACTCTGCTGTGGTGGCCGGTAAGCGTAAGCAGTTCTCTGAGGTGTGTGCAACATTGTTTCAGCGGCGGATACGTTTTACCTTGGCGTTCCCAGCCACCTTGAGGATTCTCTACAATGGCAAGAACTATTCTTTTACCGCGGCGACGGAAGCCAAAAAATTTGTGGAGGGTCATGCGAAGGAGGCGGCTGAAGGCAGTGGAGAGGCTTCCCATAGCGTCGGCTGAAGACCGATGGATTGATTGACTGTGCATTTTCCCCTGGGCCACACGTGGTCTAGGCCTTGCTGCAATGCTCGAGGTGGCAATGGGACCTGAGTTTTTGCTTTTTGCTGTGTGAGTTGTGTGCCTTGTTTCTTTTTTTTTTTTTTTTAGTTGTTTGGTTCTACAAAGTTGCTTTTTGTGGGGTATCTGTGTGTTGGGGGTGGTGTGGGGCGGCCCTGAGGTGTCTATAGGGGATCGCTCCTCGGCTCAGGGGCCTGAGGGCTTTAGGTGACTTCATTTTGGGGGTTGGAGATAGGGGGAGAGGGAGGGTCGGGCTGGAGGGGGAAGGAGGGCAAGGGAGGGGGAGGGGTGGGGAGGGGGGTGGGGGTAGAGGTAGCACCAGGGGCACTAAGGGGAGTAGCGGCCGGGGTAGCGGGCCAGAGGGTAGAGATGGGTTTGAGAACAGGTGCAGTGAGTGGATCTGCGAGGTGCGGGATTGAGGAATGTTTGGTGGAGTCCTGGATGAGAGGCTGCCGGGGGTTGTGGCTGGGGAACCCTGGGCGCCCTTTTGTAAGAAGGTTACATGCAGAGATGCGCATTGCTGTAGGGGTGGATGGCACCTAACTTGCGGATAGTGACCTGGAATGTGGGCGGGATACGGACCCCAGTGAAACGGGCGAAAGTTCTGCAGGCCCTGCGGCGGGAAAAGGTACATGTGGCTCTTTTACAAGAGACCCACTTAAGCGCCGCAGAGCATGTGAAACTGAAGCGGGACTGGGTAGGCCATGTGTCAGCAGCTGCATCTGGGGGCAGGAAATGTGGGGTTGTGATCTTAGTGCAAAAAGGCCTGCAGGTGGAATTTCTGAGGGAGGAGGTTGACCAGCACGGACGCTATCTGTTCCTGCACCTCCGGATCCAGGGAGAGGAGCTCTTTTTAGGGAATGTATACGCCCCGAATGTTTATAGCCATCGATTCTTCCAGACTGTAGCACAGAAGGTGGCTAATGCCCCGATTGTTCCAATAATCTTGGCAGGGGACTTCAATTGTCCACATGACCCTGAGCTAGACAAGTCCCGGACCCCTGCGGGAGGGGGGTGGAGGGGGAAGGGGATAGACTACCTGTGTAGCGTGGGCGGTCTGGTGGATGGGTGGCGGATATTACATATGGGAGAGAGAGACTACACGCATCTGTCCCGAGCTCATCAGACCTGGTCCCGACTTGATTATATTCTCATTTCGCAGACTGCTTTTGGCAAAGCTCGGAGTGTTGAGATCAGACCAATCGTGGTATCCGACCATGCGATGGTGGTGCTTGATTGGCAGAGCTCTCGCGGGGGGCGGGGCAAGTGGTCCTTCCCGCGGCATTTGTGGAAAGATGAGGCCTTCCGGCAATACTTAATGAAACATTGGGAGGAATACCTGGCCTTTAATGAATCTCAGGCCAGCAGTGTTGCTGTGTTCTGGGAAGCGGGGAAAGCCGTGCTGAGAGGTCTTATTATTGCGTATGTGGCAAAGGAGCGGCGGGCCCTAAATGCCAAGATTGTACGAGCGGCTCAGGAGCTGCAAGTATATAAGAGAGTGACCTTGCGGAAGCAGGATCCAGGTAGTCTGCAGACCTATTTGGAGCTGCAAAGGGGCCTCAATCAGCTGCTTCAGGAGAGAGCGGTCTATTCCCTACAATATTATCGGCATCAGCTTTTTCGCTATGGGGACCGGACGGGGAAGCTCTTGGCACGGTTGGTGCGTGAGGGGGGTGGGAATAGGGTGATAGCGGTGATTAAGGATGCTGAGGGGGTACGGCATCGGGAGACCGGTCAAATCTTACGCGTCTTTCGGCATTTTTATGAGAATTTGTATACCCCGGAGGGGGAGGACCGGGAGGCTGCTCGTAGTTTTTTAGATAAATTGCGTTTACCGGGGCTGTCCGGCCAGGATCTAGCTGATCTGAATAAGCCTATGTCGGGGTTGGAGATTCAGCAGGTTATTCGGAAGGGGGTGCCGAATAAAGCGCCGGGGCCTGATGGCTACGGTGTGGAGTTTTATAAGATTATGGAGAGGCAAGTGGTCCTCACTCTGACAGCATTGTATGGTGAAGTGTTAGAGACGGGTATGTTTCCTAGAGATATGCGAACTGCGACCATCACGGTCCTTCCCAAGCCTGGTAAGAATCTAGAGGAACCGTCCTCGTATAGACCGATATCCCTCATTAATTACGATATGAAGCTGCTGGCGTCAGTGCTGGCGGCCCGAGTTCAACCTATTCTCCCGAAACTTATTGATACACATCAATCGGGTTTTGTTAAGGGGAGGGAGGCCATTTTGAATATTAGCAAAATTCTATTAAGTATGGACTGGAGCATGTCCCAGTGCGACCCCTTACTTCTGGTAAGCCTGGACGCTGAAAAGGCCTTTGACAGGGTGTCCTGGGTGTATATGTTTGAGGCCTTGCAGGCTTTTGGTTTTACAGGACCCTACTTGCATTGGGTGCAGGCCCTCTATACTGAACCCTTGGCTACCATCTCTCTGGGCGGGGCGACTTCTCAACCTTTTCTGCTCCGGCGGGGGACCCGGCAAGGCTGCCCCCTTTCCCCTCTTCTATTCGTATTGCAACTAGAACCCCTCTTGGTGTCCTTGCGTGAGTGCGCTGAGATTAAGGGGGTGGAGTGGCAAGGAGGAGGTCTCAAAGTTAGTGCCTTTGCTGATGACATGCTGCTGTGCCTACGGGATCCACAATCCTCCCTGGAAATAGCGCTCCGGCGGATTGAGGAATTTGGAGTGTTTTCAGGCCTTAGGGTGAATAAAACTAAATCCCAGGTGTTGGATGTGGGGGGTACCGTTCGGCCTCTATGGAAGGGAGCCTTTCCCCTACAATGGGCGACGGGACAGATACGGTATTTAGGCATCCAGATACCAGAACGGCTGGCGAACCTTTATGGAGTGAATGTGAACCCGCTGTTGGCGGGCACGCTTGAGCGGTTGCGGAAGTGGCGGGACCTGCCGCTCTCTCTCATGGGTCGAATCGCCCTTTTTAAGATGGTCGAACTTCCTAAGTGGATTTATGTGTTGAGGCAGCTCCCGGTGTGGCTGCTACAGAAGGACTTGTTAGTGCTGCAGAGACATCTCTCAAAGTTCTTGTGGAGGGGCGGGAAGCCTCGCATTGCGTTCTCCACACTGACGAGACCCCGCGAGGACGGCGGTCTGGGGTTGACCCCGCTTCGGATGTATAATTTAGCGTATTTGGCTCGGATGATTCGGGATCTCATTATGGGAACGGAGTATACTATCCCTACCCGCCTGATTGAGCAGATGGGTCGGCCGTGGCATCGAGTTTTTTGTCTGCATCAACCGTTGTCAGCGTTGGCCCCCGGGTGGAAGAATTCGGTCTGTTTACGGGGGATACGGCGGGCCTGGCGGGCCCTCTGCAACTCGCGGGGGAGTGGTTGGCAGCGGACCGACTGTCTTCCCTTATCGGGTAATCCAGACTTTAGCCCGGGCATGTGGGGTAATGTGGGACGAGTATGGGCTGCGCAGGGGGTGGAGTATGTGGGGCATTTGCGTATGCCCGAGGGCTTGGGGCTTGCTTCGTTTGTGGACTTACAGCGGAGGTTTCAGCTCCACCGATCCCATTTTTATTTTTATCTGCAGTCGCGCCATTATGCTCAGCAGTTAATGAGGGAAGGTTTGGGACTTGAGGCCCAAGGGGAGATGTTGGATTTGTGGCAGCATGTTGAAGGGCGGATTACGGTGTCTTGGTTGCGGGGGGTTGAGGTGGCTCCGGGCGCGGCACAGCACTTTGAGGCTTTGGCTCGGCGGTGGCGACAAGACCAGCTACCGGGGGTGACAGCGGAGAAGCTGCAACGAGCCTTTCAAGCCATTAAATTGCTTTCGGAGTCAGTTCAGTTGCAGGAACTCCAATATAAGTTGCTATGGCGGGCTTATGTTACTGATGTGTGGGCCGCGCGTGCGGGTATGGCTCGGACAGATGCGTGTAGGCTATGTAAGGTAGAGCGGGGGACGTTGTCTCATAGATTCTGGTTTTGCCCCCAGCCTTCTGGAAGGCTGTTTGGTTGAGGTTGGGGGGCGGAAGTCAGAGCTGGGAGACCCTCTCCCCGGAGTGGGGACTGTTGGGTATGGCGAGTGGGAGGGTCGCCATGCGACAGCCACGGAGGTTGTTGTGCGAGCGGGGTTTCATGCTCGCGAAACTATGCATACTACGACAATGGCTGTCTAATGAGCCCCCCGAGATTAAGGGGTGGGAGGGCTCGATGGGGGAATTGAAGGGCATGGAACTCCGTACAGCTCGTCTTCTGGGGGGGCGGCGACTGGAGGGGTGTCAAGAAATGTGGTCTTTATTTGCAGATCCTTGAGGTGATATGCAGTGGCCTGCAGTGGTGGGTACGGTGCCTGGCTAAGTAGATATGCTTTGTGGGGTAGTTGGGGGGGGGGGCTGGAGGGAGGGGGTGAGTGCTGGGTAGAGGGTGGGAGGGGGTAGAATGGGGCGGGGAGGATAGGGTGGGGGATGCTGTTAAGTTGAACCAGGGGGGGAAGCTGTCTCGGCCTCCAACGAGACAAGATTTTGGCCGCTCTATGTAGAGTTGTTGTGGCCTATATAGCTTAGTAGCTGTTTGGATCTGTCCCCCCTTTGTCCTTGGGGAGTAACTGTGCTTTTGCTTGGGGGTTGTTATTGCAGCGCAGCCTATTGTTTATTGTATTTACAGTGTGCTGTTTTCCTCTTTGTTGGTTCATGTAAAATCAATAAAAATGATTTTCCTTAAATTCATGTTCATATGACTCTATGTAGCAAGATTTGTAAATAGTTTACCCCTGTTATCCAAGTTATTTGCCCTGTTATCTGTAAACTCATACGTGTTAATTGTACTGAGCATTTTTGTTCCATGTAAACCGCGCTGATGCTGAATAGCGCGGTATATAAGAGACTGTAAATAAATAAATAAATAAATAAATCTACACCTTCCTGGGTGTCTACTCTATTGCAGATTTTGGTATCATCTGCAAAGAGGCAAACCTTACCCGACAGCCCTTACGCTATATCACTAACAAAGATGTTAAAAAGAATCAGACCAAGGACAGATCCCTGCGGCACACCACTGGTAACATCCTTCTCCTCAGAGTGAGCTCCATTTACTTGTACGTTTTGTCGCCTCCCACCCAACCAATTTCTAACCCAAGCAGTAACTTTAGGGTCCGTCCCCAGGGTGCTCAGTTTCTTTATAAGTCGCCTGTGAGGAACAGTGTCAAAGGCTTTACTGAAATCTAAATACACCACATCTAGAGCTCTCCCTCGGTCCAACTCCCTCGTCACCCAGTCAAAGAAATCAATCAGATTTGTCTGACAAGACCTGCCTCTGGTGAATCCATGCTGCCTCAGATCCTGTAATCCGCTGGACTCCAGAAACCTCACTATTTTCTCTTTCAGCAGCGTTTCCAATAATTTACTCACCACAGAAGTTAAACTAACCGGCATGTAGTTTTCAACCACATCCTTACTTCCGCTTTTGTGTAAAGGCACCACATGAGCCTCTCTCCAGTCCTTTGGCACCACTCCCGACTCCAATGAGGCATTGAAAAGGTCAGTCAGTGGAGTTGCTAGAACGTCCCCAAGTTCCCTCAGTATTCTAGGGTGTATCCCATCCGGTCCCATCGCTTTGTCTACTTTAAGTTGAGCTAGTTTCTCACGAACACAGTCTTCTGAAAATTGTTCAAGATGTCCCTCGCTTCTGTTCCTATTTGTGGGTGTTTTCTGAGGTCCTGCTCCTGGTTCTTCATCTGTGAACACAGAACAAAAATATTTGTTAAGCAATTCCGCTTTATCCTTATCAGCTTCTACATATTCCCCCCCTGCACCCTTGAGTCTGACAATACCACTTTTGCCCTTCCTCTTCTCACTAATATATCTGAAAAATGTCTTATCCCCCCATTTTATTGCATTGGCTATTTCCTCCTCCTTTTGAATCTTTGCCTTCTTGACTACTTTGCTAGCTTCTCTAAGTTTTTCCAAATACAGATGCCTGTCTTCCTCTCTCTGTATTTCATGAAGGCCTCCCTCTTTTTCTTCACTTTTTCAGCTACTTCCTTCGAAAACCATAGCGGTCTCCTTTTCCTTTTGCCTTTATTTACCATTTTAACAAAAAGGTTGGTTGCCCTTAAAATACCCCCTTTCAGTTTTGCCAACTGTTTTTCTACATCCCCCAACTGTTCCCATCCCACTAACGACTCCCTGAGGTATTGGCCCATCTTCGCAAAGTTAGTCTTCCTAAAGTCTAAGATCCTCACCTTGGAATGGATTCAAACATCCCTAGTCCTAATACTGAACCACACCATCAGGTGATCACTGGATGCAAAATGATCTCCCACTACAACATCAGAAACACTTTCACCATTGGTAAGCACCAAGTCCAGTATGGCCCCTTCACGTGTGGTGTCTGTTACCAATTGCCTGAATAGTTCTCCCTGTAGAGAATCCAGGATCTCCTTACTTCTAGATGATACTGCAGCAGAAATGTGCCAACTAACATCTGGCATATTGAAATCTCCTATCAGTAGCACCTCCCCTTTCCTAGCAATGCTTGCTATGTCTTCAATTAACTCTCTATCCACCTCTTCCTCTTGTGAGGGAGGTCTGTATATCACACCAATGCAAATAGATTTCTCTTTCCCTCTTTCTAGTTTAACCCACAATGCCTCCTCTCTCCCTTTTAAGCTCTGTAATTCCAAAGCTTTAATAGTAGTTTTTACATATAGTGCCACTCCTCCTCCCCTTCTTCCTACCCTGTCCTTTCTGAATAAAGTATAGCCAGGTATAGTTGCATCCCAATCATGGTTTTCTGTGAACCATGTTTCTGTAACTGCCACTAAATCCAAGTCAGCCACTCCCACCAAAGCTTCAACATCAGGGATCTTATTTCCCATGCTACGGGCATTTATACACACTGCTTTCCATATGTTACCCCTGTTACCCATTTCCATAAAGGTATTTAATGTATCACCTACCTGGGGGCTTTCACTTACCTGGGGGCTTTCTTCACCCATCCCCAACGAATCTAGTTTAAAGCCCTCTTCAGTAGATTAGCCCGTCTACTACTGAAGATGCGTTGACCTTTCTTGGACAGATGGATGCCATCTCTGCTCTGCAACCCTTGGAACAGCATCCCATGGTCTAGGAAACCAAAACGCTCTCGATGACACCATCCACGCAGCCATGCATTCATCTCCAGGATGCGAGCCTCTCTGCCTTGGCCTTTACCCTCAACAGGGAGGATTGAAGAGAACACCACCTGTGCACCTAACTGCTTCACCCTCTGTCCCAGAGCCATGAAGTCACTTTTTATATGTTCCGAGGTATACCTGGCAGTATCATTTGTTCCAACATGGATTAGCAACATTGGGTAATAGTCAGTGGGCTTGATGAGTCTCGGCAAACTCTCCATAACATCTTGGATTTTGGCACCAGGCAGACAGCATACCTCTCTGGACATCAAGTCTGGTCGGCAGATGGACGCCTCAGTACCCCTCAGAAGAGAGTCTCCAACCACCACTACCCTTCGTTTCCTTCTGGTCACTGATTCTGCAACTTATCATATCTCCTCTCAGCCATTTATTCTCCAAGCTAATTTCTTTAGCCTTCCTTCATAGAGGAGCTGTTTCATCCCCTTTATCATTTTGGCCACCCTTTTCTCATTCTGCAAGATGTAGTGTCCAGAATACTCATTTCCTGTCCTAATAATCCCTAACATTCTATTTGGTTTTTTGGCCGCTGCCACACACCGCGCACCATTAATGTCTACAATGACTAGATTCTTTTCCAGGGATGGTCACTCTTAATATGGAACCCAGCATTGTGTAGCTATAGTTTGGGTTATTTTTTCCTACACCACTTTGCACTTGCCTGCATTAAATTTCATCTGCCATCTGGATGCCCAGTCTCCCAGTCTGGCAAGTTTTTTTGTATAATTTCGCACAATCTCCTTATGATTTAACAACTTTGAATCATATGAGAGCCCTTTTACTAAAGGGAACTGTGGGCACTGACCACATGTTAACATTATTAACGCGTGTTAAAACGTTTTGTAAAAGGGCCCCTTTGTATCATCTGCAAATTTGATCACCTCACTCACTATTTCCACGTCCAGATCATTTATAAATATGTTCAAAAGAATCAGTCACAGTAGAGATCCTGGGGAACTCCACTATTCGTTTTCTTCGTTGAGAACACTTGCCAGGTTTATGTTTATACTGGTTGTTGACTTACAGTAAAGCCTTTTGCTTAATGGCATCAAAGCAGTTTACAATCAATTATTTTCCGTTTTCTGTCTTGTTACCAGTTTCTAGTCCACAATAGGACATTATCTATAAGTTCAGAAATGTTGGCTCTGATATTCAGTAGCGGCAGCCAGCGTTGAACTTTAAAGCCAGATCTTCTGGGCCCTGGAATTGAATATCCTGGTTTTCCGGATTGCCGTGCGACAACCAGGCAGCGGCGATATTAAGCCACTGCCTGGATAGCTTCAGCAGCGAAAGTTAGGCCTGCCTTTACTGCGCCTGACGTTTGCTGTTTAACGATTACCAACCACTGGCTCCAGTTTGTTTTGTGTGCCCCTGGAGAAGCCCTAAGCAGGAGAAACAAGGATCTTTGTTGGGCAATTTACCGTTGTATGGGACTCTGGTAGATGGATAATGTTTAATGAAAACTTTTTATCTGTTTATGTTTAATTAAAACTTATTCTACCGCCCATAACATGAGCTTCTGAGCGGTCTACAATCATATAAAAATGCAAGGCTGCAGGACAACAGAAAGGAACGCCATTAAAATCAAAAGAATAGGACAGAGAAAGAGAAGAGGCATAAGAACAAGTAATCAAAGATAAGTGCAGTATTGCTGTCTTAAGCTATGATTATCTTTGGACACTACCATACTGTTCTATTCTATTCTAGGACACGGCTGTACGCGCTATGCTGACCATCCTTGAGTTGTTCTGTGATGGCAGGTCCCACAGGTGCTCCTTGTGGTCTTGGGCAAGCCACTTAACCCTCCATAGCCCATGTCCCCTGTAAAATAGTTATCTCCAAGTTATAATGCCCTGTTCAATGTAATTTCAGTTTGTTCAATGTAAACCGCACTGATGCAGAATAGCGCGGTATATAAGAGAATGTAAATAAAAATAAATAAAAATAAAATAAATAAATTGGATTTTCTTAATTTGTTCTGCAATGGAGCAGGAGCTCTTTACTATTTGAATTTGAAAGAAGTACTTTTTTCAATTAATTGCTGGCCTTTACTTTATTTAATATAATAAAGTTCATTGTGCTGTCATTTGTATCCTAGTATTATTTATTTATTTAACTATTTTCTTTTATACCGCCCCTTCCAGAGATCAAGGGCGGTTTACATGTAACAGCTTAACAGTATTGTACACACCTGTATACATTTACATTGAACAGTAGAATTCAACTATTTACATTGAACAATAAAATTTAACTTTGTAAGGTATTAAAATGAAACAATCGTCAAGCTATTTACAATAAATATTTACAGTGGCTGTGTGTGGTGAGTAGGGCAAGTGTAGGAGTTGGAATTTATTTCCTTTTATGCATAATTTCCTCCACAAGGAGGTATTCAGTGGTATGTATTCTAATTCTCTTATCTTATTTTTCGGACTTCCAGCATTTGTATACAGATATTTCAAAGTATGTTTTTTGTTTGTATTGCCATGATCCACACCTTCTTTTGGCTCTGCCACGGCTCACACTTCTCCTGCTGGTTCCTCGCTGCAGTACCCTATGTTGAAGTCCACTTCTCCCTGATTATTATGCAGAACTGTGTCTGACTCTTGCTCCACTGTCTACCACTTGCATTTTATTCCAGGCAGCTACAATTCCACCTCAAACCATCAGTCTCTCAATCAAGTGTCTGTATCCTTCTCTTATATTCCAGCCCCAAATGGTCAGTATCACAGTTAAGCAAAGCACCTGTGGTTATTCTTGGTCTGACACGTCTACCCCCCCCCCCCCATGATTTTCCCTGGGGTCTCCCTCATCTAGATTATATGCATTCACAGCACTCTACCAGGGAACCCTTACCACAACCACCCACCACAGGCTTTTACACACCTGGCTCAAGGGGTTGTGGTTCCAATCTAAATTTAGATTTTTTGCCTTCCATCAAAAACTGAAAGCAGCAGCACTTACAACCCAGCTGCCTTCCATCACAGGGCCTTTCAGAAAGGGTTGCACTGTTAGACTCCCTCCCTGCGTTTTCCGAATCCCTGTACTTTGTTTCTTCTTTGGCTCCTGCCCCACAGCCAGGAGGAGAAGCAGTCCATAATAGCACATAGGCTTCCTCTGCTGTGCAGGACCAGTCTCCACTCATCAAGGAAAGCCGGCACACTATTAAATACTGATTCTTTTGCCACGTGTGTGTGTGCGTGTGTGATGAGGGTGTGACTGAGTGAGGGAGCCGGTGATGGGTGCAAAAGCTTAAGATGTGGGTGGAAGATCAAGACACAGGCCAATGTTCCCTGCAAAGTTTTCTGCTGTACTGTTTATGCAGGTGTACCCCGCTATTGGGCACATTTTTGCAAGACAGCAGAGTGTGTACAGAAGATGGCCTTATGCTAGATTCTATCAGTATCGCTGGCAGAATTCTGCATAAAAATATTTCAAAGTCTGTATCTTTGATTAATACTGATGAGGTTCATATAGTGCTAGAAACAGCTGCATTCCGTCTTAGCTGAAATCTGATCTTTTACAAGCCCAGAATAAAATTTCAAAATAAAACGCAAATATAGCTCACTCCTGCCCACACAGCGCAACCAACGAAGACTTTAGGGATCTTCCTGGATAATGTGCAGCTCAAACTGACCGCGAATACACCATCATGACCATGTTTAATACCTTGCAATTGAATGCAGAGTTTCCATACACAACACCGTTGTATCCTTGACCTCCTAGTGCTCCTCGGCTGGGGATGTAGACACACCAACATTGTGCAGGTACAGAGCCAGCAGCTGCATTGCAGCCATGCGATGCAGTGAGCACACCTGCCACAAGACCCGCCGCAGAACTCTGCCTCTCGCCCCTCCTCGCCACCTGAGCAAGGGTTCCTTGGTGAGAGTGCGGGAGATGACCCACCAAAATTGGAGTCCTCCCCTGAATACAGGAGACTTGGTAGGACTGCTCCTACCTTTTTCTAATTTTCTGTCTTCTCCTATTCCTGTCCGCCCCCCCCCCCCTCCCTTCTGCTTCAGTTCCCCCAGAACTGTGGTGCCTGTATTGTCTCCTCTGTCGGCTCTTCCTTCTGCTTGAAGTCAGCTGCCACTGTGCATTTCCATTCCCTGCCTGCATGAGCCTGCTGAAAACTCCCGATGAGACATGTCCCTAGTGCTCGTCTCGCTATGAACGAGAACAGCATGGGGAACTGCCTGCTGAAAACTCATGGGCGTTCTTGTGCCAGGAGGGAACATTGCTGAGCAGCAACAGCATTCACGCGGCGTCGCTTCATGAGGGGCTGCGCGCACACGCATGTAAAGGAAACACTACAGCAGACGCCCCAGGATCAGGATGCGTCAGGCTGGTGTCTGAGCTACTGTCAACAAAAACGTTTTAGTCTCTTCGTGACCCTCTGCTGGTCAGTTCTGCTTCCCATTTTCGGCACTTCTGATCCTCAAGCACTACGAGGCAATGCATCATTAGCTCACCACTTAAGTTGGCCTTGCCCGTTTAGGATTTTCTTTGCTAGCACAGACTGGGTTAGAAATGGGTTGAGTGGGAGGAGTGAAAGGGTACATTTAAATGGCGCTCAGTCTGAGCAGAAGGATGTTATCAGTGCTGTGCCGCAAGGATCTGTCCTTGGTCCAATTCTTTTTAATATTTTTGTTACTGATATTGCAGGAGGGCTAACGGGTAAGGTTTGCCTCTTTGCGGATGATACCAAAATCTGCAACAGAATAGACAACCAGGAAGGAGTAGATAATATGAGAAGAAATCTAGTGAAGCTTAAAGAACTGTTGAGAATTTGGCAGATGAGATGTAATGCTAAAAAACACTGAGTCTAGTGCATGGGTTGCAAAAATCCAAGGTACAGTATAGGGCGTAAAGTACTTCTGTCCACGAAAGAAAAGCGGGTCCTGGGCATGATTGTTTCAGATGATCTTAAGTTGGCAAAACAGGTAGAAAAGATGACGGTGATAGCCAGAAAGATGGTTGGCTGTAAAGGGAGAGGAATAGCCAGCAGGAAGAAGGAGGTGACAGTGCCTCTGTATAAGTCTCTGGTGCGACCTCGTTTGGAGTATTGTGTGCAGTTCTGGAGACCACACCTTCAAAAGAATATATACAGGATATAGTCTGTGCAGAGGGTGGCTACCAAAATGGTCAGTGGACTTCGTCATAAGGCATACGGGCACAGACTTAAAGATCTCAATATGTATAGTTTTGAGGAAAGGTGGGAGAGAGAAATGATAGAGATGTTTAAATACCTCCATGGCCTAAATGCACAGTGGTAGAGCATCTTTCAACTGAAAGAGAGCTTTGCAACGAGGGGATATAGGATGAAGGTGAAAGGGATAGACTCGGGAGTAGTATGCAGAAATATTTCTTTACAGAAACAGTGGTAGATGCGTGGAATAGTCTCCCACTGGAGGTAGTAGAGATGAGGATAGTATCTGAATTCAAGAAAGCATGGGACAAATGCAGAAGATATCTAAAGGCAAAAAGGACTATAGTAGTTGGGATGGAAGGGCAGACTGGATAGGCCATATGGTCTTTATTTGTTGTTGTGTTTCTATGGGGTATGTTTACTGAACAGCGATAACATTGCAGTGGCGCAGTTTGCACACGATACGTAATGTTATAGTGCGATACGTAACGTTAGCACACGATAAAGCAACATTATCGCGTGATAGCGTGAGTTTTCACGTGAAAACATCACCTGCAGCATTAAGGCACACAGAGGGTGGAGTAAGGCTCCCCAGAGGGCAGAGAGAAGGGGTCAATGGGCGGAGAGTGGGCAGGGAGAGGCTCCATGCACACTAACGCTGTGCAATGAAGATCTGAAAATTAACACCAGTGAAAACCTCGCACTAGAGGCACATTTGCAGGAGAGAGAAACCATTTCAGTCAGCAATGTATAGCAAAGGAAGGGAAACCAAGAAAAGTGATAGTAGTGATACATGTGCAGCAACAGCATAATGCCCAAGTACGAAAGGGCACTACGGCGAGGCTGCAAATGGGGTACAAGGGGCTGCAGGTGGGACATGCAATGGGGCAGCCGGGGCACAAGGTGGACTAATCAGATGCCTAGGTGGCACATAGGAACCCAGAAACTGCAAATCAGCAAGCCAGCAACTGACTAAGGTCAAACATGCTCACGAGTGTGTGCCCCAGAGTGTCCCAGGGGACAGTACACAGCAGGTACCCCAAAGGGCACATAATATTGACAGGCGGTGCAGGGGGAAGCGCAGATGTCTATGTAGGCACCCCTACCCCATATCCCACACCATAGGCAGCCACCTACAGGCACACTGGATGGCCTGGGACTACACACCACCAGCACCACCGGCAGAAGGGCATGTCAGCATGGTGGGGGAAGGGTGCTGGTGGGGGAGGGGGCAGTGGCAGCTGCCCACAGCAGACCAAGTACTGCTGGTGAAATTACGTTCAATTACAACTCTAAAGTAAATTAGACTTATCCACTTGATACTTTCACTTCACTGTTAACGGGTCTCAGACTCACTCGGCACTCTTCTCAGGACATAAGTCCAACAGTTTGGTGCTGTGATTAACATCAACGACCCCAGTGTATTTTCAACTTTAACTTTTGTGCTGTAAATTTATATGATATAATCACTTAACTTAAAAAGCATCACCCTACGTGTTGCTCATGGTGAAACGGATCCCGACACTCTAAACAGGCGTTTCAAAAACAGACTTTCTTCAGGAGATCCTTCCCCATACTACAAAAGACAGTTAGTTGTGGGAAAAATATGTGGGCAGGATTGGAGGTAGCCCCAGCTGGCCTTTGAACCTGTGACTTTCTATTCCTGCACACACTGTCTGTGTGCACTGCACCACTGTGTTGCCACAGACATGCTGCTTTCTCTGGGGAGTCCATGACTGTACATCCAACAGAGCCTGTCTGTTGTGGTGGACAGTGCCAGCCTGCACACGCCTAGGCCACTGTCTGCTGTGGCTTGCAGCCACTGCCCCCTCCACCACCTGTACCCTCTGCCAACATGCAGACATGTCCTTATCTGGGAAAAAGCATATGACCTGATTGAGTTGTGGCACTCCAGGACTGAATTTGGGGACTCGGCTGTAGGTAATGCCCATTGTTATGGTTTGTGTGCGGTGTAGGGTAAAATATGGGTGTTTGAACCATGCTTATGTTCTCAGCAATAAAGAAGTGTCTTTACTATCACTGTTTAGTGGTGGGTAAAACTATGGAGATTGGGTTGGCAGGTGCCCCAACTGGGATTTGAACCTGCGACCCTCTGATCCTACAGGCACTGGCTGTGTCTGCTGCACCAGATTGTGGCCACAGAGGCAGTGCAGTCTCTGGAGATAGGAAACCTGGCCGCACGAGTCAGACACCCTGCTCTGCACAATTTTACTGTGGGCTCGTTTACCTTGTATGGGGACAAAGGTGCAAATAAACCTCAAAAATGACCTCCAAAAAAGGGGAAGAAAACCAAAACCAAGCTGGGCAACAGTGATATCAATGGGCAACCATAAAAAACACTCCCAGGAAAGCTCCACTAAAATGCAGTGATTTTTGAAAGAGTCTACGGAGCGTAGACCCTTCCAAAAATCATTTCTTTTTTTTGGAGCTTTCCTGGGAGTGTTTTTTTATGGTTGCCCATTAATATCACTGTTGCCCAGCTGGATTATAATTTATTTGGAATTTGTTGTGGTCATTTTCAATTTATATTTGCTATTTTGTTCTGTGCACATGTATCACACTGCTCACATTTTGCAGGTTTCCCCGGTTTTGCTATACATTGCTGACGGAAATGGTTTCTCTTCCCTTTAAATCGGCTCTAATGCGAGGGTTTCACTCGCGGTATTTTTTTTGCCAAAATTCAGCCCCGCTTCTGTGCGTGGAGCCTCTCCCCTCCCACTCTCCACCCATTGACCCCGTCCCCCCGCCCCTCGGGAGCCTTCCTCCACCCTCGAACTGCCTTTCCACGCCTCTATCGCACATCAGCGCACCGCACACTTGCGCGGGGCCATCAGTGTGAGGGGCACGTGTGCAGGGGCCCGTTAGTGTGACGTGCACGCGTGTGGGGCACTTAAGAGCACTTAAGTGCATCATTAGCGTACACTATTGTGCGCCGCGCACGTGTGCGCGGTTTAGTAAACATACCCCATAGTGTTCAAAGGGTGCCTCACGTTTACCTCCTTTTTCCTGTATTCAAGCATCCTTCTGACTTTTGTCATCATGAGTTACTTAAGCAGGGTTACCAGATTTTTGGAGAGAAAATCTGGGACACCTGGGTAGGGCTCCAGGGGGGCAGGGGTCCTCCCTCTTCGGGCTCCTTTTCCCCATATATTCTGAAATGGCCATTCTCAGTAGCATTCAGTAAGATCAAAGGTTTAGAAAAACAACAGTAGCAGCCCTCTGCATTGTTAAGTGTGCATACATACAAATATGCTTAGACTTCATGGTATGTTTACAAAGCAGCGGTAGCGGCCTCCGTGTGATATCTGAGCCGCGGCCCTCCAATATCACAAGGAGGCCGCTACCGCTGCTTTCTAAACATACCCCTTTATTTTACACATAAAAATATTCTATATATTTCTAAAATTCCTTCTCTTTTTTCAGAAAAGAAGTTCCTTTTACATCTTCTCCTACCAGGCCTGAGAGGGGCATGCAGAAGGCAGGGCCTTACCAAGGGCTTTGTGCGCGACCCAACTGCACAGGATGCAAGTACAGAACGAGCGCTGCTACAATCATTGGACTTCCTGGAAGCCAGAAAAAAGCACGTTACTGACGTGACTGGGGAACAGGAGGCACCAGATTGGTTAGTCGCAAAGGGCACACTTCTAACTTGGTACGGTCCTGGCAGAAGGAGCAATGCCCTTTGCCTTTGTCCCCACTGAAATTGGGGCCAACGGTGGTTCTAGTTCATGGAATCTGTGACACTACCTCAAAATCAGGGGCAATCCCCGAAAATCAGGGACATCTGGTAACCTTCACTTAAGATCGCTCCATATAATCACCCCTAAGCCTCGTTCTTCTATCATGCACAGAAAATCGTCCCCTATACTACACTGCTCCTTTGGATTTCTGCAGCACAAATAAATTAGTTTGCATTTTTGGCATTAAATCTTACCTGCTATTCCTCAAACTTCCCTAGATCCCTGCACGTGTTATCCATAACTTCTAGGCTATCTATCTTGTTGAAGATTTGGTATCATCCTCAGAGGCAAATCTTGCCTGGCAGCTCTTGTTTAACCCTGGAATTACCGAGACGTTTTGCACACACTGAATACCATTGGGGTCATAAATGACCCCACGACGAATTTTAATTGTTAACCATGAAAAATTTAAACTAAACAGACAAACTATTATTCCGAATTAATTATTTATTATATGAAGGTTAAATGTTTTGAAATGTAATGCTTTATCATAAAATTACATGAAGAAGAGTTGTCATGAAAGCAGTTTTTGCATGCACTTGATGAACACAGTAAAGTACTACAGTCATTTGCATGAGACACAGACAATTTCTGAATGTTCTTTGCAAACATTGCGCTTGCAGGAGGTGCAAACTATGTTGCTTTTCTTGTCTTTTTCTCTGGAAAAGCAGTGACACCTTGCCCTTTTCTTTGGGATCCCGACATTGCAAACAGCATCAGTGGCTTCTTCAATGCTGGAAGAAGCCTCGTTGCAATTACTCTGAAGCAGCTACTTTCCTAATTCCAAGAGGAATAGACGACGTCTGTGCTTTGACTTGGACTGCCATTCTGGATTTAGTGACATCCAAACAATGAAGGCATTCAAAGCACTGATGTCCAACATGTTGTGGAAGATTGTCACTGGCCAGCGTGTTGTCATTCGTTTTGTGGTATACATGCACAACATTTGATCTGCCGTATCTTCTCCACCTTTACTAGAATTATAGTTCAAGATCATGCGTGTTTTTTTGTCTGGACGTGTGTTATCTACTTCTTCTTGATCATGCAAACTGCTCAAAGAACAACCACTTTTCCTTTCTTCGGGCAACAGGAATCCAGAGTGGCGTCATCGCGAAAGGCAAACAGTGAAGTGAATGCCTCTGGGCCCTTTGCTTTTACAAATTCTGGAGGTAATTCTTTTCTGTTCTTTCGAATTGTCCCCAAAAGTGTCATTTGTTTTTCTAGCAATTTCTGTGACAGGGATAAACTGCAGAAGAAATTGTCAACAGTAACATTTTTGCCAGATCGCGTCAATCCTTCAGTGAGTTACAGCACAACCCTTTCACCCTGATTCTGTTCCCTGTTTTGTCCGAGTTCCCTTCCTGTATATACTTGAAGACGCAGAACATATGACGTTGCACTGTCACACAACATCCATAGCTTTATGCCATATTTCCCAGGTTTGCTGGGAATATATTGTCTGAATGGAACACGGCCACGAAATGTAAGCAGTTGCTCATCCATGGTAACATTTTCACCAGGAACAAAGGCGTCACTTAGAGTTGCTTCCCAGGTATCAAAAATGTGTCTGATTGGAGCAAGCTTATCCACGCCTCGTTGTTCACGTCTGTTGGTTGCATCATCAAATCTGAGAGCACAAGAAATTTGCTGAAAATGGTTACGGGCCATATTTTTGCCAAAAACAGAACGACCATCTTCAAGGTTCCACAACTGAACTATGGATTCATTTTGTGACTTGTACACTCCTGAGTGGATCAGAAGTCCAAGAAGACATTGAAATTCTCCATCTGTCAAATCTTTCAGGTGTCGTCATAAATGTGTCTTCCTTGTTTGCTCGTCCACATCATGATTTCATTCAATAAGTTCTTTCTCATGAACAAGTAGAATGCTGCGAGAGGGCCATTAACATTTCGTACAGCATACTTTGTAGGACCTTGTTGTATGGGCATGACATTAGCTCTGGCGTATCTTCCAGCAGCTTGCTTTATAGGTTTCCTGTTCCATGATGTGGCATCCTTAGATACATAGGCTTCAATGGCAACATTTGTGCTTATAGTTGATGACCTCTTAGCTCCTCTACGACCACAACTAGGATTCCTCACAGATGATACTGACACCGAGGACTCCTGCCTTCTTCCTCGTCCAGCACAGCCTCAACCTTTGCCTCGACCTGTAACTTGACTCTTTGCTGCAGGTGATGTTACCGGCTCAACATCAGTCTCACATTCAGTTGGTGACCAACTGCAGTTGCCATCTGAATCATGACTGTCATCATCAGATTTATCGCCCGAACTTGGCTGATATGCTTCTTTGCTTGCTGAATATGCTGCATCATCAGACGACTCAGAGCCGTCACTGTCAGCATCTCGTTGCAATATTTCTCTTACTTGGGCAGCTGAATACTTTCATTTTGACATCATAAACAATAATCTAAAATAAATAAACAAAGATAAAGTTGAATAAAACGCAAAGCAGTTTTACTATATGTGTACAATAATCGTGATGAACGAGCTGAAAGCTTTTAGATTTCATCGGAAATAATGAGAGAACGTATGATATCAATTATAGAAAATGTGTAATTTTCATAAAATAAGAGTACAAAAAATAAATGATACATAATTAATGATAAATACCTTTGTCAGATCAAAAAATTCACAAAACTGCAAATTGTATCACGGTCCAAACCGGATCTAAGCAATTGGGGTCAAAAATGACCCCACTGGTACTTTGTGCTGCAATTCATCACTAGCGCCACCTAGCAGATGAAAATTATTCCTCTCATGGCGCAATATAAAGAGAATATTGACATGTGAAAAGTCATAAAAAGATTGCATTCTTGAACAACTAGTTTCCGAGATACGTGTTGTGAAACTTGCAGTGGGGTCACTTTTGACCCCATCGGTACTCCCAGGGTTAATATATTGACAAAAATGTTGAAAAGAACCAGGTTGAGAACCGATCTCTGTGGCACATGACTGGTAATTCCTTTTCCTGAGAGTGAATTCCATTTACTCAGTACAAAGGTTAGGCTAACCGGTCTGCAGTTCCCAACCTCCTCCTTAATTGCGCTTTTGTGTAGAGGGACCATATGCGTCCTTCATCAGTCCTCTGGGACCACGCCTGGCTCTAAAGAAGCATGGTCAAGATCAGGCAGTAGCAGAACTTCCTTATGTTCTTTCAATACCTTCAGATATATCACATCCGGTCCCAAACATTTGTCTACTTTTAGTTTGGTTAGTACCTCACAAAAACAGTCTTCGGAAAATCGTTCAAGGTCTGCATCAATTACATTCCTATTAATATTTGTATTTTCCTCGTAATTTGATCTTCTCTTATGAAACCACAGGAGTCAAATCGTTAGATGTTCACTAACCAATGAACTGGGGAACAGCAGCACTTGTTGTTTATGGATTTCGGCATCATTAAGATGAACAGATTTCAGATGTTTATTCAATAATTTTGCATTTGCGGTGAACTGTAACCTTATTAGTTTTGAATTTCCAGCCCAAATACATTGAAATCACAATATATGAACTGTGCTAGTAATTTTCTAAGAACAGTAAAATGTCACAAAAGACAGAACACTAGCTCGTCACTGCAAACTGCATGCGCAACAGAAAGAAAAAGTATTTTCGTTTTCTCTTTTATTTTTTTACTATACCCATTTGTTCTGTCTTATCCCTACTTAATTTCATTTCTGATGAGGGTCGCAAAAAGGAAAACTAGCTCCACAATATTTTGTAAATAGAAATTGACTTTCCGAATTTCAGTTGGGTGCTGCTATGTATTTTTGATGCTATGCGGTTAGCCCCAGCGCCTTAAAGATAGACAAGGTTTTCCCATGCCTATCTTTAAGGCGCAGAGTGCTGTGTAGCATCGAAAATCAGTGCTACATGAGTAGTGCCATGTCCCGCCTCCGCTGTTTCCCAGAACGTCCCCAGTAAGAGGTGTATTGATATTCTCTGAGATGTATTGATTTAATATTTGCAGTGTTGCCTTTTTGATAGGTAGGGTTTGGTGCTTTGTGAGTCCTGGTAGTGCTGTTATGATGCGGTGGGTTTGCTATGGGCAGTGTTTATAGTACTTCCTAATGTGCATGGCGGTTGTCACTGGAGTATAGTAATGTAGAAGTCTGGTAGTCTTTCTTTATCCAGACACTCATTAAGAGGCATGTTTACTAAAAGTTAGTGTACGTTAGCATTATGCAAATGAGGCCCTGCAATGAGTTTCTGCATTTGGCCCCACACCCCCCTCTCCTTGGGCCACCCCCGTGCATGCAGTGGTGTAAACCCAGGACTAAATCAACTTTTTGGGGGGAATCTGAAGCCAGTGTCAGTGGGTGACCCTATGCATGCAGGGTATGATATTCAAGGGATGTATGCCCCTAACTTTGAGAGTTATGCTCCTAAATTGACCTCTTTGAAAATTTAGTACGACTGGGACATGTCGCGTAAATATTTTCTTAACATTTTACCATTCTCCTAAATTTAGGAGCATAAAAAGTGGGTGGCAACAGGGGTGGATATAGGGCAGGCAAAAAAGGTTAGGAGCTTAGCACTGATTTTTAGCAATATGCATCTAAATTAAACACATAAATCTAGGCAAATGAATGGCAGGCCTAAATTTAGGAGCATGGGGGAAGGGGATATTTAAAAGCACTTACTTGATTTGCAGACCTGAAACACCACTCTGTGGATATTCAGCCGCACTAACATGCTTAGTGTCCCTGAATATCCGTAGGTGCCAACTACATGCCCAACTATATGCGTATAGCTTCGGGGCATGTTGGGAGCATTCTAGAACTGCACCCATCGCTAACCAGGCAGCAGTGATACTGAGCCACTGCCTGGTTAGTGATATGCAGACAAAATCAGATGCAGGAAACCCTGGCCTAATGTTTGCACAGAAGCTAACCACACAAAAAACCAAACCCAAAAAAACATGCGACCCCCACCTTAATAAACCTTTTTTGTCGGAGCTATACCGTAGGAAGGTCGAAATGGAAAACGACCTTCTCCAAGCGGGCAGCTACTTTTTCTCAAGTAAGGTTCTTCACCAAAAAAACCTCTAACTTTTCAAAGCCTAATTAATGATAAAATACACTTATCTCAGTTCATCAAGTTCAATCAAATGCTGGTATATACAGTCCAAATGCACGACGCGCACGTTTCGGGCTCCTATGCCCTGTATCAAGTGCAAATCCCAGAGAACATATACAGCAACCAAAAAACGCCGTCAAAGCAGCTGTGGTCTAAATTCTTAATGGCCGATCACCAGAAGCTAACCAGGCAGTGCCGCTGGATAATCCCGGCAGCCTGGATATTCAGGGCCTGATATTCAGCACCAGCAGCAGGGACCTTGTGCGGGGAGACATTGCGGAGCCTCATTTACATAAATATTTCCTAACCATCGGACTTTGTACCTATACTATTAGGTATACATCTCATACAGTTGAGAGAACAGACTGAATGGGAGCATTGGTACTAGGGCCTCATTTAATGAACTTTTTCTCCTCACAGAAAAACATTGGTAAATCAGGACTCTTATGTTTGAAGGAGTCGGCTGACTGGCTCCCGGGACTCTTAAAAATTCAAGCAACGGCCAGTGGCAGGGAAGCGGGCTAGTGAAGCAAGGCCACTAGCTTCAGTAGAAGTTGGTTTGCTGAGCTAATTAACAGAATCATGATACCCTTCACTATAATAAATCACCCCAGCACAGCCAGCAACAACCTGCTCCTTTCCCCAACACAACATCTCAGAGTCACAGCTACATAAATCAGATGTATAGTTATGTTGATATAAACACATCTTTCACTGGTGTTTAGCACTGAACATGTCATGAATTTTGTGGTTGAAGGCCATAGCTTTATCCACTGACGGAGCCATCAAATCACCCTTTCAAATAAATGTTTAAATCCGAGTATTTCTTCCTGACAAGACACTCATAACAAATTATACACTCTTCCTGGGGGCAAAACGTCCAAGAAAAGAAGCCTTAAAGTTACAGTACATATGATGCTGCTAGTACAGTGGTTCTTAACTTTTTCTTTCATCGGGACACACCTGACAGACAATGCTCACATATATGACACACCGTACACGTGACCCTCATGGATCTTTGGCCTGACACAGTATAGTAGTTAAATAGAGAAATATTCTGCTCTCAAAACCCTAAAACAGGTGCAGATCAGAACTAAAATATTACTCCCTGGAATTAACCATAGAAAAAATATTCTGATACACACATCATTTGAGTAACTGCAACATAACTCTTCCCACTACCAGACAAAGGGAAATGCAACATGGGGTCAAAGGAGAGTGCAGCATGGGGTCGAAGGGCAGTGCAGCGTGGGGTCAAAGGGCAGTGTAGCAGAAAATTCACTAGCTGTGATTGGTGAATTGCTGTGCATCTCTTAGGAGGAGAGAACTTAGTTCCCTCCCCAAGTCTTGCTGAGTACCTTCACGCGGTGACCTCATTGTACAAAATCTAAATACCAGCCAGGCAACTAAACTAAATACCAGCCAGGCAATACTACAATTGAAGTATAGTAGGAAAGAAAAAGAAAAATACATACTGACCGCATGTCGCCCAGGATAGAAAGGTGCCCATTCATAGCCTCTGCACTAAGGCTAATGATGGTGGTAGCGATAGTGCAGAAACTGCAGGTAACACCCCTGCCATGGATATTTATTTATTTAAAAGGCTTTCTAGTTGCGCAAACACCGAGGCGGGTAACAAAAAATATACACAGGCCATAGTGAGAGTGTTCAAGGGCCACTGTGGCAAAAGATAAACCACAGAAATTAATGAAAAGGTTAAGAGGATTAACTACAGTTAAGTGGACTTCAGCTGATAATGTACTTCTACTTTTATGCTACAAACCCTATATTTAAATCGAGAGGGTATACAAAGAGAAACCGCCAAAAACTGGAAGAAAGTGGAAAATTGCCACACAAACTACCCATACATGTTACATCTTACGAACTCCAGAAGGAGGCACTCTGTGGCACGATGCAAGTACTGTGCCGAGCATTATCAATAAATCTGAGAGACTAAGGGGTACGTTTACTAAACCGTCTTAATGTTACCGGCGCTAGTTGCAGCGTTAATGTGTAGAATGACATATAAGGTAGTGGGCGATCCGGAGGTAAGGTTGCAAGAAAACGGTATAGTGCGATAGTGGGTGCCATGGCACGTTAACGTGCGTTAACCCTAAGTTCATTCCAGTGCAACATTAGCAGCTATAAAGGTATAGCCCACTGGTTACTGCAATGACTGTGGAAGCAGAGGTCATGGGTTCAATCCTGCAGTGGTGTTATGTAAGAAGGCTGTCTGAAGCATTTCCTTTTTTTAATTTAAATCAGTGCTGTCAGCAAAAACACCCTCACAGTGCCGTAACCTAAGGTGCAGCATAAGGCGCCCTATAAGGCACTCCATAGGGCACATTATAAAGTGCACTGTCCGCCAAGACACCTTATAATGTGCCTTATAGGGCGCTTTATAGGGCACTCTATAGAGCGCCTTATGAGGCACCTTAGGCTACAGCACTGTGAGGGTGTTTTTGCTGGCAGCACTGATTTAAATTAAAAGGAAAAGCCTCAAACAGCCTTATTAAAGAAGGCCACTCTGGGATCAGAGCCATGACCTCTGCCTTAGCAGTTATTGAAGTAACCAGTGGGCTACATCTCTATAGTGTCTAACACACTGCTGGCTGGCTACAGAAAGACTGCAGGTCACCACACAAACTATCTGTTGTGGTTACCAGGATAGGGTAAACCCACCCGTACCCATGATGCACTGCACATGCAGATCAGCAGCCTACATCTGCTCACAAGATGGGGTATGAGCCTCTATAGCATCCCAGCCTGGTAGGGGGAACTGACAGTGTGTGTTACAGGCACAGAGTAGCTACAGACCATGACATTGTGCAGTTCCTGTGCTCACCCTGAGGGTGAGGTGGGGCGCCCAGCACCAGGTCCGCAGCACCTGGCTTGGCTGAGATAGGCTGTGCTGCAGGTCCCCATCAGTGCCTGTGTGTGATAGGTAGTCCTTGCAGGCGCACCTAGGATACACCTGTGTCCATCTGTATTTCCCAGTCACATCTAGTCCTTGTGAACTATGATGCCTCCAGAATAGTGCATGTCCTGTGTGGTTGCCATGGTCACATGCTTATAAGAGAAGGGTGGTGGTTAGACCCAAAAGTGGATTATATAGCACCACCCAATCTGCCTTCTGTGAATCAGGGTGGGGGACAGAATCTCCCACCAACAGATCCACATTCTACATCTCTGCAATGGTGCCCCACCCTGAGGACCATCAACCCCAGTTCTGCTGGGGAATAGGCACCCTACAGGGCAGTCAATGCAGATCTGTATGCATCGCATAGGGCATAGGCCTGGAAAAGCTCAGTTGCTCCCCACCACTATCTGACATTCACCAGCAGAGGGCACAGTCAGTCTCCACCCACTGCACCCTGCAAGGTGTTCCAGCCAGACACATGCTAACTGCAGATAGTCTGCTAGCTAGTACATAGTACATGTTCCTGGAGAAACTGTGTGCACCCAAAAATGGGACATGAGTACACACACCAAGCAGTTATATCAGTGATTGGGCCCCAGAAAAGAGAACTCATAGATACCACTTGAGAGAAATACTGTATAGCACTATGGGGGAACCTAACCATGCCATGGACACTGCTCAGTCAGGGTGAGAGTGACCCCCCCCCCCCAGCATGACATGCTGTGGCCACCCTGTCCGTGCAGGTGGTGGTCAGGCACTACAATGTCCCAGCCATTGCCCTATGCCCTGTGCAGATGCATCCTGCCCAAGCCATACCCACAGTACCTTGCTCCTCATTATGCACATTGGCAGGCTAACACTGGAACCAGTGCAAGCAGTGTGGGCTCAGTAAGGTGTAGGCAGCCACAACACACTGGATAGACAGACACACACTCCCACACCTATGCCAGCATTGTGCAAATATAGAGGTTTTTGGTAGCCCTGACCACCACACCAGTCCTGGGCACAGTGCAGGCATTGCTATGGTATGCAATACTGTTGGGGTCACTCCCCGGGGTGGTAAACACTGTCAGAAACTAAAACTGAAACACACTCCACAGATATCAGAAAGGTTGCTATGATGCATCTCTACCAACAAATTGTGTTTAACTTAGGATTTGCTATCTGCCAATAATCATAGCAACCTTTTGATATATGTGTAACGTTTTCCCAAGTTTAGGACAGCATTGCTAAGGTATGCAGGTGCTAGTATTGGGAGATGCTGCTGCGCGCAGGGCCCAACAGCCTGACTCTCCATGAGGCTTTGGATAGTGGAGCCTGTGGGTGTGGGTGTTTGTGCCCCTGTTGGCCGCTGCTCTAGGGCAGAGGTTCCCAACTCCAGTCCTGGTGGGCCAAACACGGTTCAGGTTTTCATGCTGTCCCTAATGAATATGCATGAGATACATTTGCATACAATGGGGGCGGTGCATACAAATGCAGCAGAGGCATATTTATTAGGGACAGCATGAAACCTAAATGGTGTTTGGCCCTCCAGGACTGCAGTTGTGAAACTCTGCTCTAGGAATTGCACATTTTATGGTCCCTGTGCTCTGTAGGGTAAAATATAGGCGTTTATGGCATGTTTATTTTATCTGCAATAACGGTTCCATCTTTATTACCATGGTTTAGTACTGGGTAAAATATAGGGACATGGTTTGCAGGAGCCACAGCTGTGACCTTCTGCCCCAGAACACACTGGCTGTGTGTACTGCACCAAGCTGTTGCCACAGAGGCAGATCATTCCCTGGGGATACCATGACTGTTTGTCAGACAGACCTTGTCTGTTGCAGTACATGGCACCCACCTAAACGTGGCTTGGCCATGGTCTGTTGTGGGCATATGCCACTGCCCCTTCCACCACCAGCACCCCTCCACCACCATGCTGACATGCCCTTGTGTCGATGGTGCTGGTGGTGCACAGTCCCAGGCCATCCAGTGTGCCGGTAGGCGGCTGCCTATGTTGCGTGATATGGGGTAGGGGTGCCTGCATAGACATCCACGCTTCGCCCGGCACCGCCTGCCAATGTTATGTGCCCTTTGGGGTACTTGCTGGGTACTGTCCCCTGGGACACTGTGGGACACACACTCGTGGCCATGTTTGCCCTTGGTCAATTGCAGTCTTGCTGGTTTTCCGCTTCTACATTCCTATGTGTCACCTAGGCATCTGCCTAGCCCACCCTGTGCCCCAACTGCCCCACTGCATGTCCCGCCTACAGCCCCCTGTACCCCATTTGCAGCCTCACAGTAGTGCCCTCTCATACTTGGGCACTATGATGTTGCTGCACATGTATCACTACTATCACTTATCTTGGTTTCCCTGCCTTTGCTGCACATTGCTGACTGAAATGGTCTCTCTCCCCTGCAAATGTGCCTCTAGCACAAGGTTTTCACTGGCGCTACTTTTCAGACCTTCATTTCACTGCGTTAGTGTGCATGGAGCCTCTCTCCGCCCATTGACCCTTTATCTCCGCCCCTGGGGAGCCTTACTCCACCCTCTGGGGAGCCTTACTCCACCTTCTGCGCACCTTAACGCCGCCGGAGACGTTATCACGCGATACGTGATGTTCTCGCATGGTAATGCGCCATTATCGCATGATAACGTCACGTATCACGTGATAACGTCGCAGCTGTGCCGTTAGCGTCGTTTAGTAAACATACCCCTAAGAGCATACTCAACATACCTTGGCTTAAAAATGACGTTCATGACTGTCATGGTATACGCAAAACTAAATGACATACAAAAAATCCCACGCTCCCAAACCAAAGCTTAACTCAAATACAATCTCCAAAAAGTTTTTCTAAACAATTTTAACAATTACTCCACAAGGCAAGTAAGACCTCAGGGTGGCTAGTACCCCACATGCAGCGAGAAACTCACTGTAGGGAATAGCTGATGCTCACATCATAGGTCACAGCCTTTCTCAATTCCCTTATACATACAAAATACTAACCAATCTCACACCACACCAAATTCACCCTGGGACCACAAAACAACAAATCACAACAACATACACATTTCCACCAAAGTTCTACCAAACTATACACACACAACTGAAAGCATCAGAGTCAATCAATTATTACGATGAGCAGCACAGGAACAGTTGGGAAATCTCCTACAATAACAGAAAAAGTGTAATCACTGTCTGAAATAAATAAAGGACCAAAACAGCCCATATACACTTATCTGATCGTGATTTTCTTGGATTTTCTTCAGCTTTCTACTCCGTAGCTTTCTGCTCCGTAGCTGCTTCAAACTTTCAGCTCAATAGTCGCCTCAATAGTGGCACAATACAACATGACGAACAGCAACCAGGAACAATCCCCTAATTCCATCATAGCGGGAAAAACATTACATCTCTTTGTAAATTTGTAGCTAAATAAAACCCTAAAAAAGCTTTTGTTTCGCCAAGTGCAGGCGGGGTTAGCAGATTTATGGTGAAGACGAAGAGTTTTAACTCCTGAAGAAGCCTGCACTTGGCGAAATGAAAGCTTTTGTAGGGTTTTATTTAGCTACAAATTTACAAAGAGACGTAGGGGTATGTTTACTAAACTGCGGTAACGTTACATAACGCGCGTTATGTAACCTTAACGATCGTAAGTGCATCATAATGTGCGTTATGATGCGCTTACGATCGTTAACATTACATAACGCGCGTTAACAAACATTAACGATCGTAAAGCTCCGTGGCGCGGTAAAACACCGCAGACGGTGGAGAGAGGGCGGAGAGAAGGGGTCAGTGGGCGGAGAGTGGGCAGGGAGAGGCTCCCTTCACACTAACGCGCTGATCTGAAGAGCTGAATCCAAACGCGATTGAAAACCTGCCATTAAATGCACATTACAGGAGAGAGAAACCATTTAAGTGTCAGCAATGTACAGCCCAGGCAAGGAAACCTAAAAAAAGTGATAAGTGTGATACATGTGCACAGAACAAAAGGGCACATAAACACTGAAAATGACCCCAACAAACTGGAAAAAATCCATAACCAAGCTGGCCAATAGTGGTAGCAATGAGAAACATCAACCCCCCCCCCCCCCGAGTAAGCTCCATAGAAAAGATATAAATCGTGGAAGGGTCTATACTCCGTCCCCATACAAGGTGAATGAGCCCCCAGTGAAATAGCGCTGCTCAGGGTTTTCCCCACCATCGGACAGGGTTCCTATGGCGTGCACATGTCCCGCAACATCAGGGCGGGCATGTCGGAACGGCAACTGGACAGATGCCGGAGAAGGGGATACAGAGGGCCGCAGGCGGCACATGCTGTGGTGGAGCTGGGCCACAGTGTGGAAAAGGGTGATTCCTAGGTGGCCCATATGAATGCTGAAACAGCAGAGCAGCCAGACAGCAACTGCTGAAGGGCCAACATGGGCACGAGTGTATTTCCCACAGTGTCACAGTGGATAGTACCCAACAGCTACGCCCAAGAGCACGGAACATTGGCAGGCGGGGCTGGAGGGAGCGTGGACGTCTATGCAGGCACCCCTACCCCAGAACCCACACCATAGGCAGCCGCCTACCTGCACACTGGATGGCCTGAGACTGTCCTGTGCTTCTAAGGAAATCTGTGACCAATTTCCTGGGTGATTCGCACAGCCCTTGCTTGGATTGAGGGAGTCTTGGGTTCTAAATTTAACCAGAAAGCTCTCTGCTGGGTTTTAAATTTAACTGTGTGATGAGGAGAGCCCTGCTGAACCGATGGAAATAGGAAAAGATAGTGAATATACCTTTCAGGAAAGAGACATTCCTGAAATTCACAGGTTCCAGACTGCAGTCAAAGAAAGAAAGCACGGAGTTGATAGAGCCAGTTTGCCACACCCAAGCTCTGCTGACGTAAGTGCAAGCTTAGGGGGTAATGGCAAACACCTGTGCAGAGACAGAGAAAGGCTAGCTAAGAAGCAGCCTTATAAACCCTGCTCAGAAGGGGAGAAGGGGTTCAGGATCAGGTTGCGGTTCAAATTGTTTGTGTTCCAGTTCCAGTCCAGAATCATGGTCAGATTCAGAGAGTTCAGCATGTTTCAGCTGTTCCAGGAGTTCAGAGAGAGGAACTCAGAGGAGGAAACATCAGGGGAAGGAGAAGGACGTGGAAGGAGCCTGAGAGCCAAGAAACCACGTGTGCTTTGCTTAGAGAAAGAAAGCAGGGAAGTCTTCTACCTCGGGTCTCGGACCAAAGGTTTCAAGCTGCTCAAAGGTGGGTGAACAAGGCTATAGCTAGAAGTAACCAAAACCCAGCCTGGAGCAAAGAACCGTGGCTGAACAGTGGAGAGGAACCAAGGCAACTGAACCAGGGAGAGATATCCCATACTAGAGGTAGAGACATTCCTTACCGGGGAAACCAGTGCTGGAGGGAGGTCCAGGGATTTCCCCAGAGCATTCACCGAGGAGCAGATTGTGGGAGTTCAGAGCCAGACGTATATGCTTTAGAACAAGAGGATATGCAAGTGGACTGTGCGGAGCAAAACTCCATATCAGGTGAATTGCCAATGGATTGTACATTATGCCAGACAGAAGCTATGAAAGTCTGTTGATAAGAAATGCTTGCTAAAGAAAGGTCTTGAGAAGCAGTGTGAATGAATCTAGTTTTGTTTTACTAAGAAATACCTACTAATTCAAGAGAACGTTGCCAGCTTCTACATTTTTTGTGTTTAAAGGAGCAGAAGGTAAATGAGGACATTTAACTTTGCTTAAACAGAGAAGCTGTATTTTGTTTTGCTGATTACCTTATGAAAACAACTGCACATGTTTTAAAAGCTTATGAAGCTTCCTCAGTTCCAGCTTATGTATAATTTCTGAAGTATTGCTTGGAGAAGAATATCCTGACATTGTGTGTTTGAACCTTAGTGCTTTTTGGGGAAAAATAAACTTTTGTCTTTGCCTTTAACCCTTGGCTTACACAAATATCCTTGAACGAGGAAAAACTACAAGTCCCAGAATGCCTCCCTGTGGACAAGAATAGTGTTTAATTCCTTTATTAGAGGACTAAAATTGGCAGCCCTATGCCTCTACGTCCTCGGCCGGGGCTGGGGTCACGACAACTGAAAGCTCTTTGCTGCTACTAGGCCCTGACTGAGTACTAAATTTAAACTAAAAGCTCTCTGCTGGGTTTTAAACTTAAACTGAAAGGAACCTGTTGTGTTTTTAATTTAACTAAAAGCTATTTGCTAATACACTGTATTCACAGATTAATCAGCTTTAATCTAAAGAATTCCTTTTTCACCAGGATTTAGAAAAATTCCCAGAAGTAAATACTTACAATTGCAGATCTCTCTCCAGAAGTAGCAGTCCCTTTTTGTAGGAGCTGGGTAGTTTGTGGAAGACCTTGCAGTAATCGAGGTGAGGGAGGATTATTACTTGGAGTGCTGACCTGAAGTTTGGAGGTGTTGCAAGGTTTTGGCTTTAAAGTAAACTGCTTTGGTGGTTTTGTTTATTTGTTGTTTAAAGGTGACATGTTGATTAAGGATGATGCCAACATATTTCACTTCTGGTTGAACTTGTACTTGAGTATTGTTTAATGTTAGGGTGGCTGGAGGAAAAAATGAGTTGTCCTTTGTTATGAAGAGGGCTTCAGTTTTCTTGTAGTTCTTGTAGTTGTTATTGTAAGGTTCTTTTCGCCCAGCCATTTGGAAACATCAGAGAAGCAGTTTTAGTGTTTGGTGTAAGAGGATTGTTTCGTTTTGAATGAAGTGCATAGCATGATATCATCAGCATAAATATGATAGTAGAGGTTGCAGGATTTGATGATTGAGCACAGAGGTTGAAGGTAAATGTTTAAGAGGAGAGCAGAAAGAATGGAGCTTTGGGGTGCCCCTTGCGTTTACTAGTAAGGGGTGGAAGTGTTTGTTCCATTCTTTATCTACTGTTGTCTGTTGATCAGGTATGAGTTGAACATCAGAAACAGCCACACCTTTAAACCACACATCAACGACAAGTGGGAAGAAGTGGGCAGAACAAAATCAATGCAAAATCAATGCAAGCCAGTTAAATGCTGGAAAGCAATGGGCACAAATGCTCGAAGCTTAGCCAACAAAGTTCCGGACCTGGAAGCTCTAATGGTGGAAATGGACTTGGACATTGTGGCCATTACAGAAACATGGTTTAATGAATCACATGAATGGGATATAGCCATAGCTGGCTATAATCTATTCAGAAGAGACAGAGAAAGTGAAAAAGGAGGAGGAGTAGCCTTGTATGTCAAAAGCAATATTAAAGCTACTGAAATGCAGGGGGCATGTGGAAAAGAAGCGCTCTGGGTTGTGTTGAAAAGAGGAGATAGCACTGTCATCTATACTGCCGTAGTCTACAGACCTCAGACTCAAATAGAAGAAAGAGATGAATTGATTATAGATATTGCCAAGATAGCCACAAAAGGGGAAGTGATCATATTGGGTGACTTTAATTTACCCGATGTGGAATGGATTACTCCTTCTGCGAATTAGGAAAGAAGCAAAAAAATTGTGGATGCTTTCCAAGATGTGTTACTTAGACAAATGATGAAGGAACCAACTAGGGAAAGCTCAATGATGGATTTAGTGCTCACCAACGGTGATTGCGTGTCGAATGTCTGGGTGGGTGCCCCTGTGAGCAGCAGCAATCATCACACGGTGTGGTTTGAGATAAAAGCCAAGGTGCAGTTCAATCACAGCAAGCTCAAAGTCCTAAACTTCAAAAGCACTGACTTCAGTAAAATGGCCAAGTACCTGAAGGAGGAGTTGGCAGAGTGGGAGAGGATAAGGGAAATGGAATTGCCATGGTCTAAACTAAAGGTGGCAATAAAAGGGGCAACAGATAAATATGTAAGGAAAGTAAATAAAAACAAGAGGAGAAGGAAACCTATTTGGTTCTCCAAAGAAGTGGCTGCTCAAATAAGGGCAAAAACCACAGCTTTCACAAAATTCAAAAGCTTGCAAACAGAGGAACACAGAAAGCAATACAGGATCACACTAAAAGAGACAAAAATAAAAATAAGGAAAGCAAAGGCCGAGGAAAAGATGGCTAAAGATGTGAAGTGTGGCGACAAAACTTTCTTCAGGTATATTTGGGAGAGGAGGAAAATCAGAGGTGGAATTTCAGGACTCAGAAGTGCTGGGAACGGACTCATGGAAAGTGACATTGAAAAAGCGAAATTGCTAAACAAGTACTTCTGCTATGTTTTTACTAAAGAAAATCCTGGAGAAGGACCACCTGTGACTCCCAAATATAAAAATGGTGATGAGGTAGATACAACACCATACACAGAAGATGATGTGTTAGAAGAACTTGCAAAACTGAAAGTGGACAAGGCCATGGGATCGGATGGGATACATCCTAGGATACTGAAAGAGCTCAGAGAGGTTCTTGCAGGGCCATTAAAGGATGTTTTCAACACATCCTTGACTGGAAAAGAGGTGATGTGGTACCTCTTCACAAAAGTGGTGACAGGGAAGAAGTGACAAACTACAGGCCGGTGAGCCTTACCTCTGTGGCGGGAAAAGTAATGGAGGCACTCCTGAAAGAGCGAATAGTGAACTTTCTCAAAACCAACAGGTTGCATGATCCGAGGCAACATGGTTTTACCAGAGGACGATCTTGCCAAACAAATCTGATTGAGTTCTTTGACTGGGTGACCAGAGAACTAGATTAGGGGCCTGCGATGGATGTCATCTACCTGGATTTCAGCATAGCCTTTGATACTATTCTTCATAGGAGGCTTATCAATAAACTCAGTAGTTTGGGGATGGGTCCCAAAGGTGGTGAACTGGATCAAAAATTGGTTGACTGACAGACGACAGAAGGTGATGGTAAATGGAGCTCACTCGGATGAAAGGAGGGTGATTAGCGGGGTGCACCAGGGTTTGGTCCTGGGCCCGGCACTGTTCAATGTATTTGTGATTGATATTGCTAAAGGACTGTATGGAAAAGTCTGTCTTTTTGCAGATGACACAAAAATTTGCAACAGAGTGGACTCCCCTGAGGGAGTGGATAACATGAGGAAAGATCTACAAAAGCTGGAAGAATGGTCTAATGCTTGGCAATTAAGATTTGATGTGAAAACGTGCAGCGTCATGCATTTGGGAAGCAGAAATCCAAGTGAAATGTACGCGATAGGGGGCAAGAGGTTGGTGTGCATGGACCAGGAGAAGGACCTTGGTGTGATTATTTCTGAGGATCTCAAGGTGGCAAAACAGTGCGACAAGGCAGTGGCAAAAGCCAGGTGGATGTTGGGTTGCATACAAAGAGGAATTACCAGCAGAAAGGAAGAGGTACTAATGCCACTGTATAAGTCACTGGTGAGGCCTCACTTGGAATACTGTGTTCAGTTTTGGAGACCATATCTCGCAAAGGATGTAAAAAGACTGTAAACTGTTCAGAGGAAGGCGGCCAAAATGATTTTCAGCCTGCATCAGAAGCCTTATGAGAAGAGACTTGAAGACCTAAATATGTACACTCTGGAGGATAGGAGGGATAGGGGAGATATGATTCAGACCTTTAAATACTTAAAGAGAAATAATGAACAAACAAACGTCTTCCAAAGACGGGGAAGCTGTAAAACTAGAAGGCATAACATGAAGCTGCAAGGGGGTAAATTGAAAGGCAATGTCAGGAAATACTTTTTCACTGAAAGGGTGGTGGATGCTTGGAATGCCTTCCCGATGGAAGTGGTGGGGGCAAATACAGTGACAGAATTCAAAATGGCATGGGACAGACACAGTGGATCCCTTTACAGCAACAGGATAAAATCAAAATAAACTTAACTATCTAATTTCGCAACAAATAGGGGTGTCCTGAATGGAGCGGTGGGTTCACTCCTAAACAAAGACATGGGGAGGGATGGCCTGCATGGAGCGGCAGGTGCACCTACTCTTACCATCTTACTGGGCAGACTAGATGGACCATACTGGTCTTTATCTGCCATCATTTACTATGTTACTATGTTACTATATTACTATGAACCACTGGAGAACTGTTCCTTGGATACCAGTGACTTGAAGTCATTGAAGGAGGATGTCCTGGTTGATGGTGTCGAAGTCGGCTGAGATGTCAAGGAAGATAAATAGGAATCCTTGAGTGGTGTTTTGTATGCCTTTTATTAGAGTGTTGATGATGAAGACCATCAGTGTAGCCAACTCCATGCATGGGGTAGAATCCATGTTGCTGGAGGTCAAGGAGGGTGTTCCTGTCGAGGTGATCCTGAAGTTGTTGCTGAACAGCCTTTTTCATGATTCTTACGATGAAAGGGAGACTGGCGATAGATCTGTAGGAGTCTGGGTCTGATGGTTCAAAGTTGGGTTTCTTCAGGGTGGGGTGGATAGAGTTTAAAGAGCTGTAGCATATGACCATTTTGTAGAGATGATTGTGTTATTCTGGTAAGTATAGCGCTGAGGTCCGTTTTAGTTCCTTTGATCCAGCTGACTGGGTAGGAATCAAGTGGGGAGTTTGTTGGATTGAGAGTTGAGATAATGAATTTGATGTTTTCTCTACTAATGGAATCAAAGGATGACCATGGCTACTGGTGGGTGGTTTCGGTGATCGAGGGGTGAGGATTGGGTTTGGTTGGGGGGTGGAGTTGCTTATAATGAATCGCCAGCTGTTGTGGGGGTGAGAGAGGGGGTCTCACTGGTGGCAGCAGGAGTCTTGGTCAGCTGTATGATGAGGTCAAAGAGTTCTCTTCGACGGTTGAGTTGTTGATAAGTTTTGTGCGGTATTCACGTTTGGCATTATTTGTTGCAGCACGGTAGTTGCTTACGAGTTTTAAATAGATATTTTTGTCCTCATAATTGGTTGTTTTGTGCCTTTTTTGCTCAGTTTTTAGAATCTACATTAAACAAGAATTGCTGAGGCTGGTGCAATCATGTCTCTTCTCCCTTCTGCTACTTGTGCTGACTCTGCACACATCTAATCCCCAGATGAAAATAACAAGTTGGGCAAGGGCTGGGGCCAGTATGCAGTAGGGCCGATGATCATCATTAAATCTTCCATTAAATACTATTACATAACCAACGTGCTGTTGAGAGTCAGATAATGCTGTTTCCAGTCAAGCCATCCAACACAGTACTGCATTTTGAACCACACATACACTGGTAGGGTTCTGCCTCAGGGAAAGCATAGGTGCTTAACTGTAACAGGTGTTCTCCAGGAACAGAGGAATCAGTCCTCATATATGGGCAATGTAGGTGCCAATGGAGCCCGTGTGGAGCATTTCCCCAGCTTTCAAAGAAAGTCTTTGGGATATGATACCATGTATGTGTGGTCCCCTTCCCTCCCAAGGGTGCCATCTTGCTCAGTCAGATGATATACAGTAGCTATGATGGTAGTAAAACTAAAACAAAGTATGGAGGTAACTTCCAGGGGAGGAGGGAGGGTTGTGAGGACTGATTCCTGCTGCTCCTGGAGAACACCTGTTACAGGTGAGTAACTACACTTTCTCCAGGAACAAGCAGGAAGTCAGTCCTCACATATGGGACTCCCTAGCTCCAGGCTGCCAAGGACCAAACCACGACAGCACCTACGGTGGCCAAATCAGGTAGCTGTGAGTTGCAGAAGATGAATCCCCACCGAGAGACTCTCCAAGATCCTAGCGTACAACAACACTATTACTCTGGTAGCCTGAACACAAAAGGGTCCGAGGGCAGGAGTTGCCTACACCCCGAAAATATTATGGAGCACTGCCTATCTGAAGGCACTGTCCTGTAGGACTCGCTCTCCAGGCAGTAGTGAGCTGAAAATGTATGAATTGAAGACCATCTATAGCTCATAGGCCTTTATTCAACATCCCAGCATCGAGCCCTGGTAGTACTTGCACCCAAGGGCATAAAGGGCCATAGCAGCCCTACCGGGGGGGGGGGGGGGACAGAAGAGTAGGTTTTCTGGCTTTTGAGTTTTTGCATGGTTGACTCGACAACCATGGAGTTATTGGGAGTTGGAACTTGTAGAACCCCAGCCTTTTCCTGATGCAGTACATGGCATTGAGGCGCCGGCTGACCACTGGTACCTACGCAGGGGTCTCTCACATTCTCAGCAGTAGCCAGTCAAATATCTGCTGCACCAGCACCGTGAGAGTTTCCTTGGGTGGAGACTCATTCTGGAGAATCTCCAGCTCTTCAGTGTGTGGATCCTCCTCCACCTCGGTTTGCACCAAGAGGGCTCTCGCCATATCCATGACAAAATCATAGACGGCCACATCCTCTGGAGGAGAATGGTGCCAGGGAGACGAGTCCAAGGGACTGCCTTTGTGCCGTCTGGTTTCTGGGGATGCCTCGTCATCAGTCTCCCATTCGGAGTCGAGGGGTGACGACGAATCCGAGGCCCTGTGACTCCTTGCCTCGAGGCCTGCGCCGAGAAGCTGGGGGTCAAGGACCAGGGGTCGAAGTCACGGAAACTGACTGGGGAGGATCAGATGCCCGATGAACGGGACTGGAACCTCGATTGGCGCAAAGGGCTTACTCGAGGCCAGTGACGCTGGGAGCTCGGCTCGATGACCAGGGACTCCCCCACAGTTGGGGGCCAGATCGTCGGGGCAGATGATACAGACAAACCAGCCATCACCTCCTGCTGCAGGGCCACCATTCTAGTTTCCAAGTCAGAAAGCGCCGCAGCTTTCGGCATGTGCACCAAGGATCTCGGGCCTTGACAAGGACTACAGTCACAAGGATCCTCACACGGTCTCCACTGGCTGACAAATCCTTTTGAGGACCTTGGTAGGGTGCTGCTCAGAGCTGCCGGAGTCTCTCCGAGCCATTTTACCGGATTTCTCCACTGGAACCTCGACATACTTTGAGGATTTTTTCTTCTTTCTTTTGGGGTTCGGGGTCTTCTCAGAGGAGCTGCTGCCATGGGACTCCGAGAACGCTTGGGCCTCACGGGAAGTGCTAGGTTTGGAGCTCGGCATTGGGGAGGCCGGTGCCGAATCAGACCTTGGGAACAGTTTCTCCTGCAACTCCAACCTCTTTTTATTGGTCTTGGGAGTAATGGCCTGGCACAGGTCACAGGAGGTGCTGTCATGGTCCAGTCCCAGGCAGCATAAACAGCAGTTGTGGGTGTCGGTGACTGACATGGCTTGACTGCAGCAGTTACATTTTTTGAACCCACCGGGGGACATGGTGGGAAGCATCTAGTCGGGGCCAATGACCCTCAGGCGAAAAAGGCATGAATGTCGGTCGAGGCAAGCCTCGATGGAAAAAAGGGGGAAAGAGCCAAGAACAATGCCGGGTCCAGCACCAACTTGAGGCGGGAAGAGAAACTGGTATGCAAATCGGGAAAAGCTAATTTTTAAGGATATAGCAAGGGATGGAAATCCATTGGGCTCCACGGAAAAAAGGAGACTGACCAAGATGGCACCCTTAGGTGGAAAGGGGACCATGCAAGCATGGAGGCATATCCCAAAGGCTTTCTTTGAAAACTGGGGAAATACTCCACACGGGCTCCATTGGCACCGACGTCACCCACATGTGAGGACTGACTTTCTGATTGTTCCTGGAGAATTATTCATTTATATCATCATTAAAGACTCATTTCTTTGGTGCAATGGCATTTTCCTTATACAGCATTTTTCCTTTTCATCCTGATCAAGCTACTATGCCTCCACTCAAACAATCATATGTACATTCATCCACCAATCTAGATCCTCCCATAGCAATAATAGTAAGGAATCTGGAGAGGCAAAAAATGTCCTATTGAATTTGCAGATATAAAGGTTAAACAAACCTTTATTTCTGCAAATTAAACTGTTTGAGAAATGTATAAAGTTCAATAAAAAGGTATCATCATATATATTCTTTTGTTTAATTCATTCTTATTTCTGCGATTTCAACTGGATTAACACAGCAACTACTTCTGCTTTATCCTATCATATTAGAAAAGTAGGGATGTGCTTTCATTTGAAACAACATGGGAAATAAGGACATTTCCTTTGTCATTTCATGTTGGTTTTAATCTGAAACTACACAAAATAAAAAACACTATGTCATCAATAGTGCGCACTGTTACACAATAGTCTGCCCCATTGCTCAATAGTGTGCTTGATTACTCAATAGGAGACACAATTGAATAGGGTGTACTACTGAGCAATAGGGTGTACTATTGAGCAATAAGGTGTACTATTGATGTCATGATCCCTCAAACAAGGAAAAATCTGAACAAAATGAAAAATCCTATAAACAACATAGGAAACTAAACTAAATGAAAATTTTTGACCTTTACACCCTTACTGGAAATTATCAGTTCTTCAGTTCCATGCACTTTTCTGTGAAATTGTATGTGCCAAGTGCTTCCTGTAGAATGCAGCTACTACATAAACCTTTCTTGTAAACATTACTTAGGAAGAACATTGGCAGCATGGTCTGACAGGGGGGTCATGTGCTGCCACAGAGAGGAATGGTCATCCTTTACGGCTGATGCATTTTCATCCCATAGTTCACTACACCATTTGATCAACCACGTAATTAAAGACCCTAAACTGATCTGGACTATCCAAATCTATGTTCTATCTAGCCAGACCACTGCCAACTTATTAGATAAGCACACTTATCAATTTTGGGTATGATTGGGATTTTTGACCACAAGTGTAATATTGTCGTATTATAGACATGAACTCTCTATAAACTCTCTATTCCCAAATCCCCACATATCCGTCTGCCAACCCCCTTGTGTCTTGTGGGGAACAGGAGTGATATTTATGTATTTATTTACTGGTTCTTCTTGATCGCCAATCCCAGGGAAAAATCCTGCTCGAGGCAGTGAACAAAGCCACATATAACATCTCCAGTCATTCTTGCCCTGTCTGGAGCCGGTGTCACCATGTATGTCACGTTGGTTCTCCTCAGGACTGCTGGACTGGATGATCTCTCAGGCAAGGTGGGGAAAGGGAGGCCAGCAGTAACAGTGACGGTTAGTTACTGATATTATAACCTATTTATCAATGGTTTGGCTAGAGTTATTTTGCTGTAAATGTTTATAGATAGTTTATGCCTGTATTATCACCATATTACACTTGTGGTCAAAATTCAAAATCATACCCAAAATTGATGAGTGTGCTTATTTAATAAGGTGGCAGTGGTCTGGCAAGACAGAGCATGGATTTGGGTTATAAATTTAATGACTCACCTTTTCAATTCCAAGCCCAAGATGAGTTACACATAAATACAGTAGTTATTTCCCCACTCAAGAGGACTTACAAGTTGTGGCCAACATTATTGGCAACCTTGCATTTTAGGCATGTTGTGTACAATATCTTGAGAAATAATTGGAAATATTCAAACTGTATGTCATCATAATATTTTAATAGTATGTTCAAAGGTATACAACAAAAAAAAGATGTCTGTGAGACTTAGACGTAGTAATTTCTGAGAAAAAAACAAAATATGATCTGGACAGGATTGATGGCACCCTTCACTAATATTTGGTTGCACAACCCTTAGCAGTGATGACAGCCTCCAAACATTTCTTGTAGCCATCTATAAGTTGTGTATATCTGTCTGCTGGTAGTTTCTCCAACTGTGATTAGATCCAGCTCATGAATGTTTCCAAAATTTATCTAAGGGATAAAACCCTAAAATTAAAGAAACCGATGAAAGACCTTATATCCTCCTTTGCAATTCATCCCAGCAATTCAGAAAACATCGCTGCAATCCACTTTAGTATTTCCCCCGTGCTATTTTCAATCGATCTTGAACAGCTAGATATCTTCCCATAATACGCAACCAAACATAGTAACCCAACGTTGCAACGAAGTCAGAAGAAGCGTTAGGAGGTTTTGTGACCCGAAACACAACGTTGGTTTACTATGTGACCGTAAGAACAAAGATTGAGAATTCACGGACTCCCGGCTTATAAAAGAAAAGAAAACTTTGGACAGCTAAGTGAATAATTTCTTTAGACTAAGGTCTTTCATCGGTTTCTCTAATTTTAGGGATTTATCCCTTAGAGAAAAACTTTAGGGTTGCGTCCCTATTTAAAGAACAAAAAGGAACAATCAGCTACAGGAAGATGATTCCTTTCACCTTCATAGTCTAATGGGATAACTTTATTTCCTTTGATAATAAGGAGTAATCGAGTCCTGGCAATGCCCCTTTTTTATACTATTTCTTTTTTTAATTGGTTTATTTGATTCTTATAAGAACATAAGATATGACATATTGTGTCAGACCAAGGTCCATCAAGCCCAGTATCCTTCTTTCCAGTAGTGGCCAATCTAGGTCACAAGTACCTAGCAGTTTCCCAAAAAGATACAGGTTCCACAAAGCTTATATTGGTGCAAGCAGTGGATTTCCCGGGTCCCCTTTAATGATGGTTTATGGACCTTTCCTCCAGGAACTTCTCCAAAGCTTTTTTTAAACCTAGCTACACTAACAGCTTTTACTACATCCTCCGGTAACGAATTCCAGAATTTGATTACACATTGAGTGAAAAAATATTTTATCTTATTAGTCTTAAATAGGTTACCCTGTAGCTTCACTGCATGCCCCCTAGTCGTAAACAATCGATCTACGTTTACCCGTTCCACTCCATTCATTAATTTATAGGCCTCTATCATATCTCCCCTCAGCCTTCTCTTTTCCAGGTTGAACAGCCCTAACCTTTTTAGCCTCTCCTCATAGGGGTTCCATCTCCTTTACCATTTTGATGGCTCTTGTCTATACCATTTTGATGGCTCTTGTCTGTACCGCTATATCCTTCTATAAGATACGGCAACCAGAATTGCACACAATATTCAAAGTGCAGTCGCACCATGGAATGATACAGAGGCATTATAATATCCTTTGTTTTATTCTCCATTCCTTTCCTTATGATTCCTAGCATTCTATTTGCTCTCTTGGCTGCCGCTGCACACTGGGCAGAGGGTTTCAACATGTTATCCACAAAGACGCCTAAATCTTTTTCCTGGGTGGTGGCTCGTAATGTGGAACCTTGCATTGTGTAACCATAGTTTGGGTTGTTCTTTTATGTGTCAAATATGTGTGCATACAGAGTCCAAAGCCATTTCACTGGCCACGATTTTTTAGGAGAAATTGGACATTGAGGGATTGAACTGCAAGGTTGCTAAAAATGTTGACCACAACTGTACTATTAAATTTTATACCTGAAATTATGGAGGGTAAGGTGACTTGTACAAGGTGATAGGGAGAGTCAATAAGAAAAATTAGGATTTGAACGCTGGTTCTCTGGGCCGCTGGTTCTCTGGGCCATAGCCTGCTGCTCTGACCTCTAGACTACTCCTCCTTGCAGACGATCAGAATATATTAATGAATGAATTTTCCAGCTACACTTAGGTACAGATTGCAGTTTTGCAACACATAATTATTACATGCAAAGTGTGCAATACAATTATGCACAGCTTGTGAACCGTGTACAAAACAAATGTGATTCAGGCTGCTATTAGAGCATATAATTTTCAGGTACACTGCTCGCAATAACTGCCTGCATAATGCATACTGTAATAAGGTCAGCTGTTACTTTCTAGCAGTGGATAATCCAGTATTAGGGGGTCTCTAAAGAATAAGATTTCATAAATGTGAGCAATGGACTAAACATGGCAATAAAGTGATCAAATCTGATATCAACATAGACAAAATAAATCAATGTGTACTACAAAAACATTTAGGGATCTATTTTCAGCCTGTGTGGACACTGTCACTAGCATTTAAATGAATACATTTTCGGCACCTCTATGGCCCTGATTTTAGATGCATCTCAATTGTAAATAGCAGCTTTTACACAAGTGGATAGGCTACATATGCAAAGAGTGATTTTAGGAAGACTCTATTTATACTTGGAAATCCACGCCACATGCAGATTTTGAGGAGACATAGGGGTATGTTTACTAAACTGCGGTAATGTCATTCGCGTTAGGTTCCGCGGTAAAGGTAGAGATGCCCATATAAAGGTGTGGGCATTGCATCATTACAGCAAGCTGTAGCAGCTAATGCACGTTACAAGGCGCCTTAGACTAACGAGCGTTACAAGGCACCTTGTAAGGCGCCTTATAAGGTGCCTTGTAAAGTGTCCAGTAAGGTGCCATGTAAGGTACCTTATAAGGTACCTTATAAGGTTCCCTGTAATGTGCCTCATAAGGTGCCCTATAGGGCCTCCTAGGCTAAACGCCATATTAGGCATCCTTGGACAAGGCACCGCAGAAGGCACCCTGGGCTATGGAACCATAGGTTAAGGTGGCCTAACAAGGTTATGGTGTCCTAGGTTAGTGTGCCCTAGGTACTGAAAGGTGCCTCAGGATGACATGCTGACCTGTGCGGAACAGAGACAGATGTAGCCCTAACACTAGATAGAGCACTCAGGAAAGGCAATGAACACAACACAAGCCACCAACCTAAGCTCTGCTCGCCAGACGATCAAGTCCCCAGCAGTAGGAGTAGCTGTAGCCATCCCAGCTGCCTTCTCTGCCTAATCGGGGCAGTCACATGCAGCATTCAAACCAACGCGCCCTTGGGATTAGCACGAAAGCCACAACTCTGGTCCTCCTGCAAGTTTTCTTGAACTCTCTCATATTCTGACCTAAGCATTTTGCTTCTGAACGAACAAGGTACTCTTAATAATGTAATCCCATTCATGTTTTCCTCTAGGATTAATGTGATCAGCATCCCTGTTACCTAATAGCCTGTATTTTACAATAACTCTGTAACATTATAACAGTTTCTCACTCAGTATCTCTCACTCATTCTCTCACCTGTGTACTGCAAGCTACAATTCTGCCACTTTGTAGCCTACAATTCTAAGTAAGTCTTTAATGTGGTTTGTTACATCATTCTCAGTAGCTCTGTAGCTTTGCAACTACTCTATTGTTGTTTGTTACGTCATTCTCAGTAGCTCTGTAACTTTGCAACTACTCTATATTGCCACAACTCCCCAGCCCGCAAAACCTACCTCAGCCACTCACATCCCACCATGGCCTATGCATCACTCAATCTTACCATACTCTTCCTCCTGGCAAACGCCATACAATTCTCCATTGCCCTAGTAGACAGACACTGTCATATCCCCACCATCCACCATCTGGGTAAAAGAAACCAGGAAAACCCCTTTCATTCAGCCACACGGCTACCACATCAGCCATGTCGTTCGCACCTCTTGTATGTAGACCTTATTCAATCTAAATACAGCAAGGCAACCCAACAGCAAGTCCTCAAATGCGCACTCATAAATTCCCGCTCTGTTCGCAAGAAATGGCCTGTCATCACTGATCTTATAGCTGTGCACAATCTAGACCTCCTCATGGTGACATAATCCTGGCTGTCTGATTCAGATACTGCTCTAATAAATCAGCTCATCCCACCTAATTTCTCCATTTACACCTGCCATAGATCCAACCGCAAAGGCGGAGGGGTCTTTATCCTAGCCAAAACAGACTTTAAATTTCAACTATGCTCCTCCAAGAGCACTACACATGCCGACATTGTCTCCATAGCAAATAAATTCATCACCATAAACCTCATATATAGAGCCCCCTCCTCACCTCCAGATGACATCTCCACCTTCACTGACATAACCTGCAACCCAGCCAATCCACGCAATCCCAACTGGCTACTCGGTGATTTTAACCTACCATCCCTGAAACTTGACCAAGCAACGGCCTTCCTGGATGCAATGCAAGATTTGCAATTCAAACAATTGGTGACGGCCCCACTCACCAAAAAGGAAACCTATTAGACCTAATTTTTGCCCCTAGCACTTCAGTTAGCCACATATCAGACTTCAACATTTCAATCAGTCTTGTCCCCTGGTCCGACCATAACCTGATTACTTTCCAAATACCATCACATCATGTTCTGGCACCACAGAGTGAAGCTATTAGACCCTCAGCCACACCACGCTCTAGACCTCTTGTTATAGAAGAGTTCTCCAAAAAAGTCCTCCCAACCCTACATCAGAAATCTACCAACCTTGAAGAAGCAATCTCCATCTGGAACAACACATTGAAGGAATTCTCCCACCCAACATCCTCCATTAGCTCAGAAACCCACAACAGATGTAAAAGGAGAAGACAGCATGCTCCATGGTTCTCAGCAGAACTCCGTGCCTCCCTCATCGAACTCAGGAAGCACGAGAGGAAGTGGAGACGCTCCCAATCCCAGTCCCACAAATCAACCTACCTCGGACTCCTGAAGTCTCACCGCGAGAAGATCTATCTCAGAATGAGGGAATACCACACCCAGCTCCTTCAACGCTCAATCAACAAACCGAGAGACCTATTCAACCTAGCGAAATCCCTAATCAAGGAACCCTCCCCCATCCAACTGGCCCCAATTCCCCCTCAGTCATATGCCGACTTCCTCCAATCCAAATCTCTAACAGCAAGTAATCAGCCAACATCAATAGCGTTCCCCCTTTACCAAACTCCCACCTCACAAACTTCACTCACACATTTTACCCCTTCCGACGAGAAGAGTCTCCAAAACCTCATTGCCAGCATCAACACCTCAACAGCTCCAAATGACCCCTGTCCAGCACACTGAATCCGGACCCTCCGAGTTGAACTCAGCCCAATTCTACTAAACATCCTCCGTCTATCCTTTGCTACCGGCTCATTCTCCTCTTTACTCAAATGAACCTCAATAAGACCCCTCCTAAAGAACAGCAGACTCGACCCATCAAAGACAGAATCCTACTGACCAATCGCGAACATTCCTCTACTCGCTAAAATAATCGAGAAGGTCGTCTACAGACAAATCCAACAACATATAGACATAGCAGCCCCCCTCGACCCCTGCCAACATGGCTTTAGAGAATCGCATGGAATAGAAACACTGCTCACCACCCTCACCAACACTCTCAATAGAGGAATTGACAATGCTGAAAATGGTTTCGCCCTCATCTTCCTGGATATCTCAGCAGCCTTCGATTCCGTCAATCACAACCAGCTACTTACCCGCCTCCTGGAAAAAGGCATCCACGGCCTTGCCTGGGAGTGGTTTAAATCCTACCTATCGGATCGCTGGCAACAAGTCCGTGTTGGTTCTGAAACTTCGACACCATTCCACCAGCAACAAGGTGTCCCGCAAGGTTCCTCCTTATCGGCGCTGATGTTCAATATCTATATGCAGCCGATATGCAACATCATCCGATCCTTCAATATTTCTGCCCTAATCTACGCGGATGATGTTCTGCTATTTACCCCATTCAAAGTCAAACAACCGGAATTCACCAACCTTGTTAACTGCTTCAACTCAATTACAGATTGGCTAACTACCCAAAACCTCCACATTAACTTCAAGAAAACGGAGGTACTTTTCATATCAAGGAACAAAAACCTCTCCCCCCCCCCCCCCAGCCTAAGAGTAAGAGATGCGGAGCTTCCAAGCCGTAATGCCATACGCTACCTCGGCATTACTCTTGACCAGCACCTGGATTTCAAGGAGCATATAAAAAACATCACCAGGTCCATCTACAACAAAATCAGGACACTGAGACATCTCAAACCTATGCTACCTGATGATGACTTCCGAACCATCTTCCAGGCCCTCATACTACCACATTTAGATTATGCAAACCTAATCTTGTACGGCCTACCAAAGAATACTCTCAATCCTCTCCAACAAGCCATGAATGCCGCTGCACGTGTCCTCTGTGGTCTAGCCAGATCAGACCACATCACACCAATACTCAAGGATCTCCATTGGTTACCGATATACTCCAGGCTAACATATAAGATTCTGCTAATAACATTCAAGATTATCAACAACATCGCCCCCAATTCTCTCAAGGAACTTATCATACCTACTCCAAAAACTAGAACCAGAAGGACAACAACAGACAACACTTTGACTATTCCCAAAGACTCCATAAAATGCTCCCAAACAACCAGGAGAAGAACCTTTGCCTACTATGCACCAAAATGTTGGAACGACCTCCCCCCAGAAATCAGAGCGATCCGAGACCTTCTACAATTCCGGAAAGCAATAAAACACCACCTCTTTCTGCTCCATTTTGCCCAAGCCGCCACCCCGACTATAAGAAATCATCCCCCTTCCCCTACTAAAGACTCCTACACAACATAACGCTCAAGCCCCAAGCACTCACTTGTCAGTCCTGAAGCAACCTACGTACTTTCAGATCAAGTATCAACTATTATGCCATATCTTTATGTATATAGTTTCATGTATTCCTCAACCATCCTGATACATGTCAATATGTAAATAGTTTCCCATGTTCTCCAAGTTTTATTCCTTGTTATAATGTAAATTCAATCAGTCTTCTCTGATCTGAAAACTCTTTGTTAAATGTAAACCGCACTGATAACAAATAGTGCGGTATATAAGAATTGTTAAATAAATAAACAGGTGAGTGAAGGAGGGAGAGGTGGGAGCCACTGGACCTGCCATATCTGCGGGCATCCCATGTGCCTGCCAGTACTGATGACAAACATGGTGGGGCAGCTGTACCACAGGGTGTTGGCAATGTAAAGTACAGAAAAACAGTTGGTGGCAGACGATGGGAATACGTGTCCCCCAGTGGAGGCGGAGGTGGCAGGATAGTTAAAATGATGGGTGGACAGAGAAGTGGTGGTGCCATGCAGATCAGGCACAGGCGAGGCAAGCATGAAGAGGCACAATGCAGGAAAGGGTAGCAGTGCATGACATGGGGTGGCAGCCTGCACTAGCAGACAGGACTCTACACAGCTGACAGATGCAGATAGACGGACCGAGGGAATTTTGGCAAATGTGGCGAGGGTATTATGGGCTGGAAGCACAGATCTGCAAAAATATGACCTCTACAGGCATGCACACTATTTGAGTAGAATAGGCATGAGAGTAGGGAACAATGAGGAACTGAACCCATTAACGGCATTGTATTAACCAGTAGGCTATACCTCCATGGTGTATGTCACAGCAATGTATGGGTACAGAAGGACTGCAGGTCACCGCACAAACTGTCTGCTCTGAGTGCCAGGATAGGGTAACCCCACCAGTACCCATGATGCAATGCATATGCTGAATAGTAGTCTACAGCTGATCAACAAATGGGATCTGCACCTCTCCGGTACCCCAGCTTGGAAAGACGAACTGACAGTGTGTGATACTGGCACAGATTAGCTACAGACCATGCCATTGTGCAGGTTCTGTGTTCACCCTGAGAGAAAGGATGGGTGCCCAGCACTAGGTCCGCAGTACATGTGGTGCAAGAGATAGGTCCTGCTGTGCGTCCTCATCACTGCCAGTGTGTGACAGATGTTCCTTGCAGTGCCCTGTGGGACCAGACACCAGCCAGATTAGTGTGTACCCCATGTTAGGGTCTGGCTGACATGGGCAGCTGTTATCAGGGCAGAGGGGTTCCTAGAATTGCATGAGGTGTGTGTAGCAGTGCCTTTATATGTCACAGTGGTATACACTACATACCCCAAAGGACCCACATCACTCTTTTTGTAGGTAAAGAACAGGTGCACCCCACACACCCCACCCCACACCCCACACCCCCCCCCACCCCCCACACCCCCCCCCCCCCAATGCTCCCAGTCGTCCTTGCCCTGTCTGGTCTCAGTGTCACCATATATGTCATGCTGGTTCTCCTCAAGACTGCTGGGCTGGATGATCTGTCAGGCAAGGTGGGGAAGGAGACACCCGCAGGCCAGTGGCATTTCTAGAAAGAGTTATATGGGGTAGCAATGGGGGGAAGGAGGGTGGGGCAAAAGGGCAAGCCAAAATGGCGTTTCTGCACGTCATACCCACCACCTCTGACATTCCTGCACGTCCTCCCCGCCTCTTTTAACTTAGCTATGAATAAGTCCCAAGAGTCTTTTTGATGTGTATTCTGTTAGTATAGAATTTCTGTTTAAGAATGTGTAGAAATCTTGCTTGTTCAGTTTGCACATTGCCCTCTCTGCAATTTTTTGGGGACAGGGGGTGGAGAAAGGGTGTGGTGGGGGCAGGCCAGGGGGTGGGGAAGGGGTAGAGAAAGGGTGGGTAGGGGCGGGGAAAGGGCGGGTGGGGGTGGGCATATGCGGAGTATGACTAACCACAGGTGGTGGATTTTTCTCTTTCAAAAAGTTGGCAACCCTAGTCACAAGTACCTGGCAGATCCCAAAAGGTGGATAGATTCATGTTACTTATCCCAGGGGTAAGGAGTGGTTTCCCCCACATCTGCTTTAACAATGGTTTATGGAATTTCCCTCTAGGCATTTTGTCCAAATGTTTTTTTAAACCCAGATATACTAACAGCTTTTTCAGCATCCTCCAGTAATGAATTCCAGAGTTCAATTTACTGTATGTGCTGAGTGAAATAGTTTCTCAGATTAGTCTTAAATGTACCTCTTAGTACAGGGGTGCAGGCCCACGAAGCAGTCAGGTTTACAGATATCCCTAACAAATGTGCATACGATATAAGTGCATGCACTGCCTCCAATTTATGTATGCATACATCGAATAAATATTCATTAGAGTCATCCTAAAAAAAAAGGCTTATTTCTGGCCCTTCTGGACTGCAGTTTGACACCCTGACTTAGTAGCATCATTGCATGTCCCCTAGTCTTTATATTTTTTCGAAAGATTAACAACCGATTCATCTTTGCCCGTTCCACTCTTCTCATTAATTTATAGGCCTCTATCATATCTCCCCTCAGCCGTCTCTTTTCTAAGTTGAAGAGCCCTAACCTTTTATGCCTTTATCATTTTGCTCACCCTTCTCTGTACTTTTTTCTAATTTTGCTAGATCTCTTTTTTAGATATGGTGACTAGAACTGCACACAATACTCAAGATACAGTTATGCCATGGTGCGATAGAGGCATTATGATATTCTGTGTTATCCTCTGTTCCTTTTTTCATAATTCCTAGTATTCTAATAGCTTTCTTGATGCCACTGTACACGAAACAGAGATAATTTTGTCCTATTATTCACAATGACGCTCAGATCCTTTTCCTGGGTCGTGATTCCTAATATGGAACCTTGCATCATGTAGCTATAGTTTGGGTTATTCTTCCCTAAGGCAGAACTTTGCACTTGTCCACATTATGTTTCATCTGCCACTTGGATGCCTTTCTCCTACTTTCTCAAGATCCTCTTGCAGTTTCTCACAGTCCTCTTGTGATTTAACAGCTTTGAGTAATTTTTGTGTCATCTGTAAATTTAATCAACTCGCTTGCTTTTCCGATTTCCAGGTCCGCTATAAATAAGTGAATGAGCCATTTAGCCCTGCTCTCTGTTTTCTATCTTTTTTAACCAGTTCCCAGTCCACAATAAGGCACTGCTTCCTATCCCATGGCTTTTCAATTTTCTCAAAAGTCTCTTATGAGAGTCCTTGTGAAATGCTTTCTGAAAATCCAGATACACTGGTTCTTCCTCCCCACCATTCATTGTCCGTAAAGCTGATAATGAAAATAGCCCAGCAAAGGACTGTTCACTTCCCTAACCTCGCCCCCTTTCTAGCCAGGCCCTTGCCACAATTTTTGCTTTCCCAATCCCCAAAGACTACCTTCAAAGCCACAGTGTTCCAATAGGGGGCAGGAGGCCATTCTTTAAATAATGCTGCTTGATGTGTAGTCTTATATTGGAATGTACGACTAGGGATCAGGCAACACCACTTTCAAGAATGGCCATCATCAGTGTGCCATTGAGATCGCTCCCGCACTCCACTGTACTAGCACACTTTTGTAGAAAGGGTGTCAGGGGTGCCAGGAGACCTTGCTAGAAAGGATGTGGGGTTGGGGGAGGTGGCCCTTCATAAGGCTATTTGTATTTTCAGATTTACACATGGGGACTGCAGGACCGTGAAGGACTGGGAACTACCCAAAGCATCCAGAGATACCCGAGTGGTAATATGAGGGATTTTTAATATTTTTTTTATTTACACTAGTTGGCCTCCGTGAGGCTGTGGATGTGGTGCAGTAAATGTGCTAAGTTTGTTAGCTTTTTAATAAAATTGCATGGGGCCAATATTCAAAAGCGCTAAATCTAGAGAGCAGCACCTGCTAACCAGATAAGCTCTGGTGAAAACAATATTCTGCAGATGTACCCACTGAATATTCCATCTGATCACCGCAGCACTATCCAGATAATACCCACTGAATATTCCATCTGATCACCAGAGCACTAAACGGATAATACTCACTGAATATTCCATCTGATCACCGGAGCACTATCCGGATAATACTCACGGAATATTCCATCTGATCACCGCAGCACTATCCGGATAATACCCACTGAATATTCCATCTGATCACCACAGCATTATCTGGATAGAACTCACTGAATATTCCATCTGATCACCGCAGCACTATCCGGATAATACCCACTGAATATTCCATCTGATCACCACAGCATTATCCGGATAGCACTCACTGAATATTCTATCTGACCACCGCAGCACTATCCGGATAATACTCACTGAATATTCCATCTGATCACCAGAGCACTAAACGGATAATACTCACTGAATATTCCATCTGATCACCGGAGCACTATCTGGATAGAACTCACTGAATATTCCATCTGATCACCGCAGCACTATCCGGATAATACCCACTGAATATTCCATCTGATCACCACAGCATTATCCGGATAGCACTCACTGAATATTCTATCTGACCACCGCAGCACTATCCGGATAATACTCACTGAATATTCCATCTGATCACAGCAGAACTATCTGGATTGAACTCACTGAATATTCTATCTGATCACCGCAGCACTATCCGGATAATACTCACTGAATATTCCATCTGACCACCACAGCACTATCCGGATAATACTCACTGAATATTCTATCTGATCACCGCAGCACTATCCGGATAATACTCACTGAATATGCCATCTGACCACCGCAGCACTATCCGGATAATACTCACTGAATATTCCATCCGACCACCGCAGCACTATCCGGATAATACTCACTGAATATTCCATCTAACCACCGCAGCACTATCCGGATAATACTCACTGAATATTCCATCTGACCACCGCAGCACTATCCGGATAATACTCACTGAATATTCTATCTGATCACCCCAGCACTATCCGGATAATACTCACTGAATATTCCATCTGACCACCGCAGCACTATCCGGATAATACTCACTGAATATTCCATCTGACCACCGCAGCACTATCCGGATAATACTCAGTGAATATTCCATCTGACCACCGCAGCACTATCCGGATATCACTCACTGAATATTCCATCTGACTACCGCAGCACTATCCGGATAGCACTCACTGAATATTCCATCTGACTACCGCAGCACTATCCGGATAGTACTCACTGAACATTCCATCTGACTACCGCAGCACTATCCAGATAGTACTCACTGAATATTCCATCTGACTACCGCAGCACTATCCAGATAGTACTCACTGAACATTCCATCTAACTACCGCAGCACTATCCAGATAGTACTCACTGAATATTCTACCTGATCACCGCAGCACTATCCGGATAGCACTCACTGAATATTCCATCTGACTACCGCAGCACTATCCGGATAGCACTCACTGAATATTCCATCTGACTACCGCAGCACTATCCAGATAATACTCACTGAATATTCCATCTGACCACCGCAGCACTATCCGGATAATACTCAGTGAATATTCCATCTGACCACCGCAGCACTATCTGGATAGCACTCACTGAATATTCCATCTGACTACCGCAGCACTATCTGGATAATACTCAGTGAATATTCCATCTGACCACTGCAGCACTATCTGGATAATACTCAGTGAATATTCCATCTGACCACCGCAGCACTATCTGGATAGCACTCACTGAATATTCCATCTGACTACCGCAGCACTATCCGGATAATACTCACTGAATATTCCATCTGACCACTGCAGCACTATCCGGATAGAACTCACTGAATATTCCATCTGACTACCACAGCACTATCTGGATAATACCCACTGAATATTCCATCTGATCACCGCAGCACTATCCAGATAATACTCAGTGAATATTCCATCTGACTACCGCAGCACTATCCGGATAGCACTCACTGAATATTCCATCTGACCACTGCAGCACTATCCAGATAATACTCACTGAATATTCCATCTGATCACCGCAGCACTATCCGGATAATACTCACTGAATATTCATCTGATCACCGCAGAACTATCTGGATAGAACTCACTGAATATTCCATCTGATCGCCGCAGCACTATCCAGATAGTACTACTGAATATTCCATCTGATCACCACAGAACTATCCGGATAGCACTCACTGAATATTCCATCTGACCACTACAGCACTATCCGGATAGTACTCACTGAATATTCCATCTGACCACTGCAGCACTATCCAGATAATACTCAGTGAATATTCCATCTGACTACCGCAGCACTATCCGGATAGCACTCACTGAATATTCCATCTGACCACTGCAGCACTATCCAGATAGTACTCACTGAATATTCCATCTGACCACCGCAGCACTATCCGGATAGTACTCACTGAATATTCCATCTGACCACCGCAGCACTATCCAGATAGTACTACTGAATATTCCATCTGACCACCGCAGCACTATCAAGATAGTACTCACTGAATATTCCATCTGACCACTGCAGCACTATCCGGATAGTGCCAGGCACTCTGAGGACAGAGCTGGGGTGGAGTTGGATACTATCCATTTAGCAGCAACATTCAGCACATCTATGCAGACCACATAGCTTACAACAGTATGGTGTATGGAGTATGGTGTGCAATTCTGGAGACCGCACCTTCAAAAGGATGTGAACAGGATGGAGTCGGTGCAGAGGGTTGCTACCAAAATGATTAATGGGCTTCATTATAAAGCATATGAGGATAGACTTAAGGATCTTAATATGTACACCTTAGAGGAAAGGCGGGATAGAGGTGATATGATTGAGATGTTTAAATACCTCCGTGGCATAAATGTTCAGGGAGAGAGCCTCTTTCAATTGAAAGCAAGTTCTGCTACGAGGGGACATGGGATGAGGGTGAAGGGAGATAGATTCAGGAGTGATATGCAGAAATATTTCTTTACGGAAAGAGTAGTGGATCCATGGAATAGTCTCCCAGTGGAGGTGGTAGAGATGAGGACAGTAACTGAATTCAAGAAAGCATGGGACCAACACAGAGGATCTCTAAAGGCAAAAAGTGGACTGTTGTAGTTGTTATGGAAGGACAGACTAGATAGGCCATGTGGTCTTTTTCTGTCGTCATATTTCTATGTTTCTATGTTTCTAACAGCAAAAACATTTCCTAAGTTCTATGAGGCCGGGCTAACTGGATAGTGGCTAAATAATATTGGTTGTCCTGGCCGCTGAGTGCTGGTCAGTATCAGAATACTAGTGCTGAATATCCGGATTATATTTAACCATGTCAACTGGCTTTCGAAAAAAAAAATAACACTGTCCGCTGCAGTTGGAAATTTACCCAGTAGTGTTTTAGCACACTTTAGTAAACAGACCTCTCTGTACATAAAAGAGTAATTTCATAAAGCTTTTCTATCTTAAATTCTGTGGTTGCAGGTCTATAAATGGGCTCCTATAGAATTTGGTCGGATGTAAAAGTATGGGAGGCGCAAGCAGGTACATGCATTTACAGTAGGGGGCATGGGGGCGGAGTTTGGGTAAAGTGTGGGTGGAGTCACAAAGTGAGTGTCTATTTTACAGAATACCACAAACAAAAACCCCTCAAAGCTCCAACCACTCAATACATCATCAAACAAAAGGTTGGGCGAAGACAGCAATTATTTAGAAATTGTTCTTTTTGGACTATCTGTCAGGAGAGGGAAAAATACTCTCATGAAACAAACGTTCCTTTTTAATCAAACTTTTACAGGCAAGACAATGAAAATAGAAGATTTTTTAAAAAAGGAAGCACTTCGCTTTCAAAGCACTGATGATGTAAGTAGCGAGGTGTCCAGAGTATATCCAAAGATGTAGTGTGACATTTTGAGCTCACTATATCACAGGAGCTCTGCATTAAGGAAAACATTTTGCTCCAAACATCCCGCTGTTCGTTCTAATTTAGCAGGATGTTTGGAGCAAAACGTTTTGCCTGACGTAAAGCTCCTGTGATAGTGTATAGTGAGCTTGAAACGTGACACAATGTCGCTGGGTATACGCTGGATACCTCACTACTTACCTCATTGGTGCTTTGCAAGCTAAGTGCTGCCTTTTTTTTTAAATTCTATTATTAATTTTCATTACCTTGTCTATAAAAGTTTGTTTCATGAGAGTGGTTTTCTCTCACCTGATAGACAGTCCGACAAACAATTTCTAAATAATTGCTCTGTCTTCCCTGACCTTTTGTTTGATGATATCTTATAGAATACGCATGTATGCACATACTGTACCTGCTGACATTTACACCTGCTTTTGAGCATCTGCGCCTGCAGTATAATTTGTGCACCTTTTTGTTTTTATAAACAGGCTTAAAATATCTACCTTCTTGTCCTATTAACTTAGGCACCCTCTTATAAAATTACCCTCTGGAGAATATTTCTATCCGTAGCTGGTAGGCTACTTACAATATCAATCATTCTTATTAAGGAAGAGGACAGTTATTATGAAGAGATGCTCAGTACCGCACCCCTCAAAAAAAATGACCCTTATGAAGAATATGTGATCCATTGTGGAACACCACTATAAAGGATAAAGTGATATAATAGACTACAATGAAATAGGAAAGAGACTGTACTGCTCGTGGTAAACAACCATGTTATTTGAATGTTTACAGCCAAGACAAGAACTTTCTTCATGAATAGAAAATAAAAAGGATATTACAATGCCTCTGGCAGCACTATGGAGCAATACATACCTCAAACATTGAGTGAAATTCTAGTTACTATATCTAAAAAAAGTATATAGCAGAATTAGAAAAAGTACACAGAAGAGTGGCCAAATGATAAAGAGGATGGAAAGATACCACTACGAAGAAAGGCTTAAAAGATTAGGGTTGTTCAGCTTGGAAAAGAGATGGCTGAGGGGAGATATGATAGACGTCTATAAAATAATGAGGGAGTGGAACAGGTAAACGTAGATTGATTCTTTGCAGCATCAAAAAGTAGAAAGACTAGGGGACATGCAATGCAGCACATTTAGGACTAATCAGAGAATTTCTTTTTTACTCAATGTGTAATCAAACTCTGGAATTCATGGCCGCAGTATGTAGTAAAAGTTGTTAGTGTAGCTGGGTTTAAAAAAGGTTTGGACAAGTTCCTGGAAGAAAAGTACATTCACCATTATTAAAGTAGACTGGGAAAATCCACTGCTTATCCCTAGGATAAACAGCATGGAATCTGTCTATCTTTTAGGAATCTGACAGGAATTGTGACCTGGATTGGCCACTGTTGGAAACAGGATACTGGGCTCAATGGACCTTTCGTTTGACCCATTATGGTATAATGTCTAATTGTGCCTGGAACAGGTCTAAACTTCGATGGGGTTGCAGACGTCTCAGACGTGTCTGAAATCAAGCAGGGATGTCTAAGTCCATTGCACCACTCTAGACAAGCCTCTGCCATGCTCCCTGCCCACTTAGAGGTCCCTGCACCACAGACATTTTTGAAAGCTGTTTGCAAAATGGCTCAGGGGACTTCTCCGTGATTTGGATGTCTGCATGCATGTTTTTGGACATCCAAATTATGACTAAGGCTTTTAAAATGACCCCCTTAGCATCCTAAGAAAAGAGAAAGCATGCTTTTAACTTTAGTACCAAACAAATCCTAGATACTACTACTGCTACCACCTAGCAGTACTAGATATAAACAGCGGCATTAGCATTCGAAAGGACTTATTGGGTACTATCCAAATAATGCTGCTGAATATTTCCTCTGACTGCTTTGGCACTGGCCAGATAGTGCGGGCGCACTACATAAGAAATTAAGATATGCCATACTGAGTCAGACCAAGGGTCCATCAAGCCCAGCAGTGACCAATACAGCTCTCAAGAAGTCCCTGCGCCATAGGGTTTACAATCTTGTCAAGTAAGACAAGTAAGAGTCAAGTTAATTTGTGTATTATAGAAAATATGCTAAAACCTATAAGGAGTGTTTAGTGAGAGTTACGATTTAAGATTTAAAGGCAGCATCAGAAAGATGGGATTTAAAGTAGTAATTGGCTATGATGAGAGGGGGCAACCATATCTAACACGAAGGTTTCTCCAGGCAAGTGCCACAGTGGGGAGAGGGGAGGGGTATGCAGTCAGGAGGTGGCAATGGATAAGAACAACTTGTGTCCTGCTAGGCTTTGCTTTCTGGCTTCCCTTTGATAGACAAGAGAGGTTAATGAGAGCAGAAGAATGAAGGTCATTGTAGGTCATGAGGAGAAGCTTGAACTGTATTTCCCCTTCCCCACCAAAACCAATTTGCTGCTATCACTGGAGATCTTAACCAAGCTCCAGAATCACTCTTTAACCCTTTCCAGGCCGAGCCCAAAACTCTCGGGATCCAAAGTTCTGACTAAATATTCCTATCAAATGGTATACAATACATGACCATAGGAGAAGGAAAATCACTGTTAGAACATATTGAATAAGACTGGCACAATTTTCCTCAAATATGCAAAAATTAACCCAGCTGCAGAATGTGGATTAAAATTTTAAAGTAGGCCTTCAAAGGGTTAAACCTGCCCCAAACTATGACTGAAGAAAGTATCCATGTGGTCTCAGATTCTCCTGTACAGCATATTCAGTGGATGATTCGTTTGTGAGGATCTCACAGTAGGCCAAGAAACTAAGGTTCTCTGGCTCAATATGACTTACAGAACCTGCACATTTTTTTATTTATGCAATTTGACAATTTTACATCTAACAAAATTGAATGAAAAGGCAATAGAAGCAAAAATAATCAGGTAATTCATTTTACATATAAATCATCAAACTTAAAAATAGACCACAAATTTACCACAAATGAGGCAAGAACGGGAAATATAAAAAAAAAAAAGGTGCATCTGCACCATAAAAGAAAAAAAGCCTAGATCTAGCATCTACCACCAGAGAGCAACAACCTCAGCCAACCTTAACTAATGGATACTACAGGGTCAGCACTTGAGCAGAAGAACCATCTGTAGACAAAAGAAACTGAAGAAATTGTTCAGGATCAAAGAAAACATATTGCTAAGCCTGGCAAGAAATCAAAATATTTACAAGGAAACATTCATTTCGTAGAAGCACCAAGCTTAATGGCCCTGGTTCTCAGAGCTAGAAACCTCCGGCGCTTCCTTTGTATATCCACAACAGGAAATACATAAATCTTGGATCCTAGGAATAATGCTGACATCTTGAGAAAAAATAAACGTAGGGCAGCATTCTTGTCCAACTCAAAAGCAAAACAGGCTATCAAGGTAGTCCTTTCCGTGATGAACTCCAATGATGGTTCCAGAAAGGCGGTCAAATTCCCAATATCAGGAATATGGACAGGCTCAGAGCTACCACCTCCAACCCCTGAACGGGGGTTGAGAGATAGATACTGAGCCCATACAATTGACGGAACTGCTTCCCCAGGAGTTTTCAAAGTTTCTCCAAGATATTTCTTTAACATGTCCACAGGTGGAATCAAAGGACATTTGGGAAAGTTAAGAAAATGTAAATTGTTCTTCCGAACCCGATTTTCCAAAAACAAAAGTTTCCTATTTAAGACTTCTTTCTCCCTCATCTGGGCATTATTCACGGATGGAGACTCTCCAAAGCAGCTTCCAACCTTTCCAACCTTGTAGCCTGTTGTGCCAAGGCCAGACTTTGTTCCGCTGTCTTGAGCACAACTTGATCCATCTGAGACTTAAAACTGCCAGCAAAGTATGCCAAAGAGGATTCAACAGCTTTCATAGCATCCCATAACACATCCAGCATTACAACAGCCGGTCTCACAGCCAGAGCCAAAGGAACTCCTCGATCCGGAACTTCCAAAGAGCCTTCTGAAGAAAACCATAGCACAGAGGGAACCTCCACCGATAAGAGCGAGCCTGGAGAATGTATTCCAAGAACCAGCATCTTCCCCGCAAGTGCTGCATCCGGTTGTGGCAGAGGCAGGGCTGTACTTTGCTCTGGGCCCAAAAATATCTCACTCTCACTAGCTTCTGCCGAAAACATAGGTGCACAGGTGGTGTTCCCTTCAATACTCCCTGTTAAGGATAAAGGCCAAGGCAGAGAGGCTCGCATCCTGGAAATGAATGCATGGCTGCATGGATGGTGTCATCGAAAGCGTTTTGGTTTCCTGGACCATGGGATGCTGTTCCAAGGGTTGCAAGAAGAGATGGCATACATCTGTCCAAGAAAAGTCAACGCGTCTTCAGTAGCAGACTGGCTAATCTACTGAAGAGGGCTTTAAACTAGATTCGTTGGGGATGGGTGAAGAAAGCCCCCAGGTAAGTGAAAGCCCCCAAGTAAGTGACACATTAAATACCTTTATGGAAATGGGTAAAATGGGTAACATATGGAAAGCAGTGTGTATAAATGCCTGTAGCATGAGAAATAAGATCCCTGATGTTAAAGCTTTGGTGGGAGTGGCTGACTTGGATTTAGTGGCAGTTACAGAAACATGGTTCACAGAAAACCATGACTGGGATGTAACTATACCTGGCTATACTTTATTCAGAAAGGACAAGATAGGAAGAAGGGGAGGAGGAGTGGCACTATATGTAAAAAATAATATTAAAGCTATGGAATTACAGAGCTTAAAAGGGAGAGAGGAGGCATTGTGGGTTAAACTAGAAAGAGGGAAAGAGAAATCTATTTGCATTGGCGTGATATACAGACCTCCCTCACAAGAGGTGGACAGACAGTTAATTGAAGACATACGCAGCATTTCTAGGAAAGGGGAAGTACTACTGATAGGGGATTTCAATATGCCAGATGTTGATTGGCACATTCCTGCTGCAGTATCATCTAGAAGTAAAGAGATCCTGGATTCTCTACAGGAAGAACTATTCAGACAATTGGTAACAGACCCCATGCGTGAAGGGGCCATACTGGACTTGGTGCTTACCAATGGTGAAAGTGTTTTTGATGTTATAGTGTGAGATCATTTTGCATCCAGTGATACCAGATGATGTGGTTCAGTATTAGGACTAGGGCTGTTAGAATCCATTCAAAGGTCAGAATCTTAGACTTTAGGAAGGCTAACTTTGCCAAGATGGGCCAATACCTCAGGGAGTCATTAGCGGAATAGGAACAGCTGGAGGATGTAGAAAAACAGTGGGCAAAACTGAAAGGGGATATTTTAAGGGCAATCAACCTTTTTGTTAAAATGGTAAACAAAGGTAAAAGGAAAAGGAGACCGCTATGGCTTTCGAAAGAAGTATCTGAAAAGGTGAAGAAAAAGAGGGAGGCCTTCATGAAATACAAGAGATCATAGAGAGAGGAAAACAGGCATGTATATTTGGAAAAACTTAGAGAAGCTAGCAAAGTAGTCAGGAAAGCAAAGATTCAAAAAGAGGAGGAAATAGCTAATGCAATAAAATGGGGGGGGGGAATAAGACATTTTTCAGATATGTTAGTGAGAAGAGGAAGGGCAAAAGTGGTATTGTCAGACTCAAGGATGAAGGGGAAGAATATGTAGAAGCTGATGAGGATAAAGCAAAATTGCTTAACAAATATTTCTGTTCTGTGTTCACAGATGAAGAACCAGGAACAGGACCTCAGAAAACAACCATAAACAGGAACAGAAGAAAGGGACATCTTGAACAATTTTCAGAAGACTGTGTTCGTGAGAAACTAGCTCAACTTAAAGTAGACAAAGAGATGGGACCGGATGGGATACACCCTAGGATACTGAGGGAACTTGGGGACGTTCTAGCAGCTCCACTGACTGATCTTTTCAATGCCTCACTGGAGTTGGGAGTTGTGCGAAAGGACTGGAGAGAGGCTCATGTGATGCCATCACACAAAAGCGGAAGTAAGGATGTAGTTGAAAACTACAGGCCGGTTAGTTTAACTTCAATGGTGAGTAAATTATTGGAAACGCTGCTGAAAGAGAAAATAGTGAGGTTTCTGAGTCCAGCGGATTACAGGATCTGAGGCACCATGGATTCACCAGAAGCAGGTCTTGTCAGACAAATCTGATTGATTTCTTTGACTGGGTGACCAGGGAGTTGGATCAAGGGAGAGCCATAGATGTGGTGTATTTAGATTTCAGTAAAGCCTTTGACACCATTCCTCACAGGCGACTTATAAACAAACTGAGCACCCTAGGGATGGACCCTAAAGTTACTGCTTGGTTTAGAAATTGGTTGTGTGGGAGGCGACAAAGAGTACAGGTAAATGGAGCTCACTCTGAGGAGAAGGACGTTACCAGGTGTGCTCTAGGGATCTGTCCTTGGTCTGATTCTTTTTAAAATCTTTGTTTGTGATATAGCGGAAGGGGTGTCGGGTAAGGTTTGCCTCTTTGCGGATGATACCAACATCTGCAATAGAGTAGACACCCAGGAAGGTGTAGATAACATGAGGAGGGATCTAGCTAAGCTTGAAGAATGGTCTAGAATTTGGCAGCTGTGATTTAATGTTAAAAAATGTCAGGTCATGCATTTGGGCTGCAGCAATCCAAGGGAGCAATATAGTATAGGGGGTGAAGTACTTTTGTCCACTAAAGAAGAGCGGGACCTAGGTATGGTTGTGTCTGATGATCTTAAAGTAGCTAAATAGGTAGAAAAGGCGACAGCAAAAGCTAGAAGGATGGTTGGGTGCATACGGAGAGGAATGGCTAGCAGAAAAAAGGAGGTGATAGTGCCTCTGTATAAGTCTTTGGAGTGACCTCATTTGGAGTATAGTGTGCAATTCTGGAGAGCACACCTTCATAAGGGTATAAACAGGATGGAGTCAGTACAGAGGGTGGCTACTAAAATGGTTAGTGGTCTTCATTATAAAGCATATGAGGACAGACATAAGGATCTTAATATGTACTGAAGGAAAATGAATCCCTCTTCAGGTAATACTGTCTTCCATCTTTGTGCTAACGTCTATAGCTCCAGGCCTAAGAAAGAAAGAACAAAGCTTGCTGACCCTTTTATCTTTTCACACTAAAACTGCAAAATTAGCAGTTTGGAGCTACGGAATAAGCTAATATCCTGACCCAGAGCTGAGACAGTGAGAACGTCACAGCTAGTGACAAAACTGTCACCTGGGCCCCTTGAATGACCAAAAGGGAAAAACAAAGAACTTTATCTACAGGAAACAGGGTCAGCACACAGCTACGAAGACTACGAAGATTACCATGAGAATAATTGAGACAGGATGTCACAAGAGAAGAAAAAGAGAGGGCAGAGATTAAGGAGCAGATTTGCTTGAAAAAATTGGGAACATGAAAGGAAGGGAATCTGAATATCAATAGTAGGTTTGTCTCAAGCTTAAAAGTGAATACAAATATAGCAGAGAAATTCAGATAGGCAGACAGACATGGGCTGATCTCATCTCACTATAGTGAGGCTTTCTCTCTGTCTCCAGGACCTTTTTAAACTTAAGTCAGGTGCTTTGCTTGTTATAGATGTATTGATGCTATGGATTGATACTGAAATTTGTACCTTATAAGTTAAAGCAAAGCTTGTGGTGTTACAGACCTGGCAAGATAAATAAAAAAAGTTCCCATGCTCTTACGGTGGCACAAGCAATTTATTTAGGTTCTGTATATACATTTTATGGATGTTGGGGCAGACATTGCAGCCAAAATACAAAATTAGAAAATTCCCCAAATAATCATAGGGGAAGTCCAGAAAAAAACCAACAGTACATCTTAGAGGAAAGGCGGGATAGAGGTGATATGATTGAGATGTTTAAATACGTCCATGGCATAAATGTACAGTGGGAGAGCCTCTTTCAATTGAAAGCAAGTTTTGCTATGAGGGGATATGGGATGAGGTTGAAGGGGGATAGATTCAGGAGTGATATGTGGAAATATTTTTTTATGGAAAGAGTGGTGGATCCGTGGAATAGTCTCCCAGTGGAGGTGGTAGAGATGAGGACAGTTTCTGAATTCAAAAAAGCATGGGTCAAACACAGAGGATTTCAAGGAAAAAAGGGGACTGTTGTAGTTGTTGATATGGAAGGACAGACTGGATAGGCCATGTGGTCTTTTTCTGTCATCATATTTCTATGTTTCTAACACTGCAGGCATGGACAAAGAGGATTGTTTCACAGTTGCGGCCGATGTGAAGGGAAGTTGAGACTGGACCAAAGCATTCGGTGTCAAAGTAGAGGTAGGTGCCGTGGCTTTTGCTTTCCTCTTGCGAGGCATTCAGGTCTCACAGCCTCAAGCCCTCTCACAACGCATTCAGCTGTTCAATCGCTCTTGCCACCATCTTGCCTTGGGTGAGGACCTGCAAATTTGATAAACTGTGACTTGCTGTCAAGAACTAACTCATGGAAACTCACTTCCCTCCTCAATGAACTTCATTCCTCCCATGACCAGGGGTTGTACTCTATCATGGTCTCCCTTGATCTGTCCTCTGCCTTTGACCTTGTGGACCATCGCACACTTCTCACTCGTCTCTCTGATGCTGGCCTCAGTTTCTATGGATCTCACATTAAGCTTCACTGCTTCCTCTCTTTTCTGTCCTCCAGGTCTTTCTCCATATTTTCTGGTGCCTCGTCCTCGCTCAGCACCCTCCTTCCTTGTGGTGTTCCGCAGGGCTCAGTTCTGGCCCCTCTCCTCATCAATATTTTCTTGCCTCCCCTCACACTCCTTATTCAACAGCACTGTATCTCCGCGTATTATTACGCAAACAACATCATCCTTCTCCATCACACTGACCTTGCTACCCTCAATATCACTCCCCTCAATGACTGTCTTTCCTCTGTGAGCACCTGGCTATCCTCCAATTTTCTCCACCTCAACCTGGACAAAACTCTAGCCATGTGGTTCACATTTGGTAACCCCGTCCTTGTTCTTGCACATTCACTTCCTTCTTCCCCCATCCCTCTGGTTCCCTCACTGCGCTATTTAGGTGTTACCCTGGATTCTTCTCTATCATTCCATGATCATTTATCATCCATAATTCTCCATTCCTTCTGCTCCCTCTGCCAGATCCGCGCCATCCGCCTCTTCTTTCCCACTCCCTCCCTGGTTACCCTTCTCTCCCTAGTCATGAGCAGAATCAACTACTATAACATTGTCTTGGCTGGTCTCCCCCAGTATCTGTTATGAAGTCTCCAACTGTTAGAAAATACTGCAGCCCATCTTGTCACCCATGCACCCCGTACTGACCATGTCACCCCTCTTCTTATTCACCTCCACTGGCTCCCCATCACCTACCAGTACAAGGTCTTAATCCTTGCTCACAAAGTTATTCACACTGGTTTCCCCCAATACCTCTCCAATTTGATAAGTCTTCACACGCCCCACCGCTCGCTTTGTCACATCCACATTAACCATATGTTTCTTCCTCCTCTTTCTATCATACACTTGAAAACCACCAGAAATTCTGCTTTCTTTTTCCTCAGTCCTAAGCTTTGGAACTCCCTCCCTACAGACCTCTAGCTAGAACTTTCCTTCATCAGGTTCAAATCTCTTTTTAAGACACACCTCTTCTGCTCTGCTTTTGATCTTCCTGTGCCTTCTGCTCCCAGCTGAGGATCTCGCCTCTTTCTCCTCTTTTTCTATCACCTTTTTCTCTCTCACTTTGCTTTCTCTCTTCTTTCTCTATCTTCATCTCTCCTGTCGTGACCATGGCGTTCTTTTCCTTTTCTGATAGTTTGTTTTAATGTATTGTAAACGGCTTTGATGTTTTATCGTAAAGTGGTATATCAAGAACCAAATAAAGATAAAGATTTAGCTATGGTACAACACCAGAGAAACAGAACTAGTGTGCCGTAGATGCCACCTTAGAATTGAAGACAATACACGATCATGATGAAAATACTGAGAGAAACCCAGAATATTCCCTTTAGTCTGTCAACATTTAGAATTCATTTTCTGAGAGCAGTGCATGTTAAAACAGAAGCATGTACCTGATACCCTGAAAAAAAATGCCACTAGGATAAAGACGCTTACAGTGCTAATCACATTGGTAAAATCCCAGGAGAAGATTAGATAGTGAGCTTGTAAATATTTTATAGGGAGTGAATCACAGGCACCCGCTGAAAAATGCTATGAACTGCAGTTTCTCGTTAATAAGAATTATAAAGGACGACCCACTGTGCAATCTATTTACTGTATGTCTCTCAAATAATAAATTAAAGATAAGTATTTCATACTATATAGACTTATTTTATTCTACTTTGAGGGACTTAATACTGAGATTACTTGTTCTCTATCATCCACTGTTCTTTGATTTTTTTTCTTTTTTTTTCTTTATACTTTTTTTAATACCCATGGAGCCCAATTCAGCAAGGGGCATGTCCAGCCCATCTGGATGGCCCCAAGCAGGACGGACCCGTTAGGACCCAATTCTGCACTGCAGGATCAGGCCCAGAGATGGCCCAGCATGCCCCTGCATACCTGCTGGGACATCCTCCCTGCATGTCCCCCAGACTCCCGCAGTGCTGGCCCTTAGTTTCCCTGCAGCCTGACCCAAGGCTGGGGAGCCGGGGTCTGGATCAGGCGGCAAGTACCTACCTGCCCCTGATCCTGGCCTTTGAGGGGTTCCGGCCCCAATTGCTGTGGTCAAAGCTGCTTATTCCACCTCCGAGGTGGTATAAGCAGCATGTTACCCCATAATTCACAGGACGTACAGGGCCATGATCTGAATCGGCCCTGAACGTCCTGCTGCCTCGGCCCATCCACACTCTGCCCCCTCCCATCCCCACTGGCTCTCCCTGTACTGCTGCTCTGGCCATGCGGGGAGAGCCTGTGGGGGAATACAGGCAGGATGGCTTGCGGGGCTGCACATCCCACCAGGATATGCAGCCCTGCAAGTCACCTTGCAGAATCGGGGCCTTACTGATTTAACATTTTACTTTTACTATTGGAAGACAGAGTAACAAAATGCACTGTTCATGATTACACTGACATAATAAGAGTAGTTTTAAGTATGTCAAACGGACTGTCTTTTACACTAGAAGGGGGGTTTTTTTTGCCACTAAATAGAAACTCAGATAATTTATAGTTGTACTGTACTTAGGAACAGCTCTTCTGACCAGCTAGGAAGTAGGGTTAAAAACAAAATATTTTTTAGCTTCAGGTTTGAAACATGATCCTGGGTATTCTTAGAATTTCAAAGGATAGAATTCCACTTGTGGAGGGTAATATTTATAAGTGGGGGGCACATGGTTTTTAAGCATATTTCCAGATGCCTATAGGGACACATTTATTAAAGGTTAAGGCATGTTAACAAACACTACTATGAACTAAGTGCTTAAAATAGGCTGTGTTAATTTTTTTTAACGTATGTTAACCTCTAGTAACCATGCCCCATATTAAGGTAATTTTATAAAGAGAAGTAGGAGCCTACTAGCTTAAGTGGCAGATCTCATGCCCACATTGCAGACGCAGACATTTATATCAATCCTAGAACTGATGTAAATGCTTACACCTATCACTTTTTTAGGGACGTGCTCAAATTATAGTATTTTATACCCTACATGTGCATGTCTTCCCAAACTTCGCCCCTGAATGCACCTACCAGCAAAGTATGTGCCATCAGGTCAAAGGGTGTACTTTCTTCTATATGCAGAAATGACTTTGCAAAATTATCACCCTAAAGGAAAAGCCAAGCAATCTACTCATATTTTATGGAGAATTGAAGGAAGGTGAGGATCTGCACATCTTGAATATGTGTGGGGGAATCTGCAACGAGAGCTCTGATTCTGATTCTGCATACTGGAGAGCCTCCACACTTGTGAGGTTTTACAAGACTTTCCGTCTACTGCCTTGGAGGGTAGATGCTGCTTTTGGTGTTGCGGCTGGACTGGTATAGTTCTGCACTGGCTTATTTTATTCACATTTTATTGTACTAATGCTCCTCTGACCCTTTGGTTTTCACTCTAGCTCTGTGTACCCAAAACATGACTGTACAATTACATCATGTTATGTTCTATACATTTTTAGCCCTCAAGCTTCAGACCGAATGGTGTCTTTTTAAAGACTACTTATTCACAAGGTGCCCTATGTAAGTATCCTATATGTGATCCTCCTCCTCCTTGTTACACTGTACAATACCATTAGCAATATGACTGCTTTCAATATTTTACTATTTATGTTTGCTTTTTAACTATTTTATTGATGTCTCTATAGTTTCAATTGTTCTATTTTGCTAATTTAATTAAGGCATACTATTATTTATATTTTTATTTCCACTTTTACCAACCATATGTTTTAGATATATTGTGACACAGCGGACGGTACAGAGCCCATGGAGTTAAGGGAAAGTAAGGAACTTACCTTAGAATTAGCTGAGCAACAGACAAACTCAGCTCATGTAGAATTAGCTGAGAAGCAGACAAACTCAGCACATGTAGAATAAGCTGAGCAGCAGACAAACTCAGCACATGTAGAATTAGCTGAGCAGCAAACAAACTCAGCACAAGAAAAGCAAAAAGGCATTAGAGTAAAATGTCCTTGCACTAGTCCTGACGTAGCTAGAAGCAGGAAGGCTAATCAGGAACACCTGTTCTCAGAAACCCAGGCAGCATGCAAAGAGAACAAGGATAAAAGCTGCAGGGTAGAACCAGGGAAGGCCAGTAGGGGCAGCGACCTGGGAGGACTAAGCCAGCATCCAGTGAACACACGTCATGCTGGAGGAAATCCACTGAGGGAAGGAAGCAATAGGTGTGGCAGCAGAGCAGGAAACAGCCAGCATCGTGCCCAGGACCCTGCTAGGATTCCTGGTAGTTGGAGAGCCCAGGAGAGAGCTGCCAGAAGCCCAGATATAAGAGACAGAACCACAACTAAGAGGTGGGAACCTAGCTTTGCTAAAGAAAAGGCAAGAAGTTCTGTTTGGTTTGAAAGGCAAGGGCGTGGTACCAGAAGTAACTTTGACACTGAAAGTTACACAGTAATTCCAGCAGCGTGGAGAAGAAGGGAAAGCCAGAAGGAAGCTTTTAATATACCAGGCATTCAGAGCCCTGGATTTAAAGAGCCCTTTCTAGAAAAGCTAGCCCATGACTCACAGGAGAGTTTTAAGGAAGACAGCAGCTGTGAAGAGTGTGATCCATATGCAGTCGTAAGCGACTCTGAGTTAATGCAGTGGGAGAACAGCAGCTATAATTCTGACCCTGTGCCCATGGATTGTACAATTTGTTTATCTAACGATATCGTATCTTTATGTTGAATGTGTGCAAAGCAGCCAGCTGATGGTGCCTAAAGGAAAGAAGATATTTTTCTGTGGGACAGTTCTTTTGTCTCATATTGTTTGTTGTATCCCAGGAATATTCCCTCAGGACAGGGAATAAAGCCCTAATATTATTTTTGCCTTACCACTTGACTACAAGACTCTTTTTGTATCAAAGGCAACTTAAATCTTAACACCCTAGGCAGCCGCCTAATAGGGTCATATGATCACTCACTATCTCTCACAATATGTACTATATATGTTTATCTTATTTTTTAACATTGTCTTTAAACATATTACATGTTTTACTCTTTATTTATTTATTGTACATGATTTTTACTTATTTATTTTGTTTTATGTTTTAAGATGCGTACCCCCCGAGGAAAGCACACTGCCGAAACATGTAGGGGTTTTTCTAAATAAAATTAGCACCTGTGACCCTTACTGGCCCTCTCTTGCTGTGTGTTCCTGTTGCTGGTGTGAGGGTCCTGCTCCCTCTGTGTTCCTTCTTGGATTAGTTTCCTACTGTATATGAGGTTTTGGACCTGTTAAGTTGGCTTTAGTGAATAATTCAGTTTGTGTGTTTTTATGTGTATGGAGGGTTGACAATCTGAGAGTATTGTGGTGTTATTTATAATAAATGTTCATGAGATACACAATGAGGCAGCACATGCAAATACATCTCATGAATATTCATTAGGGGCATCCTGAACACCAGACTGGATTGTGGCCCTCCAGGACTAGGGTTTGAGTTATTTTATATAACAAGAGTGCCCAACCATGTGTAGGTAAACCAATGAAAGGAATAGAGAAGGAAAATCTCTGCAACTCAAAGTGCCACAAAACAAGGTTTGAACTCCTGTGGTGAAAAGTGCAGTTGTTGAACTGAAAAGTCTCTGTTGCAGAAGACTATCTGTAATGGTTTGTATGAATATCTGTCAGCTATTCCTTGCTGCTGACAAGTTTAGCAGCACTTTGATATGAAAATATTAAATCCCGCTTCTGTTTCCCTATGAGTGATGGACCCCTGACATAGGCATTTAGCTGAAACACAGCCATGATTGTTTTTAATAAAGTTTTAGTTCCACACATCTCTGAGGGCTGCCATTTTTTGGCCTCCACTGCTCTTCTGTTTTATAGCATCTAAACTTATGCACATATAACCTAAAGACTCCAGCCCATCTAGTAATTGGGTGTGATTTATTGAATAGAAGACAGACGCTATGTCCAAGAAGATAAGGATGAATCCACATTTAATCTGTTCGAGTCTGAGGAGGAGAAGGAGAAGTTCCTGATGACAGGATTGGAGAGGGTGCCAGTGCACTAAGGGGGTAATTTTACAAAAAAATGTTTCATGAGCAAATGCTTGTGTACACACCAAAAAAGGCTTCTTAAAGAATTACTTCCAAGTAGAAGGCTGTTGAGTGACCTGAAGGCACATAGTTTTAGGTGACCCAGGAGTAGGGATGTTTGGAGGTGTAGCTTGCTCTGCGCTTGAAGGCAGATTTTAGATAGCATGTGGAGATCAGAACTGAGACATTAAGGTCAGGACCTACATAGTTCTGGCGGTATTTTAGAAAAGACCTCATGTTGGGCATAGCCTTTTCTAAAATATTTATTTATTTTACATTTCTTATATACCGCCTTTCATGATATCAAGGCGGTTTAATTGAACAAAGCATTTTATCCTGAAACCACACTCCAACCACAAACTGAAATTACATTGAACAGGGCATTATAACTTGGATATAATTATTTTACAGGGAACGCACGCCTATCTGTCGATACCTGGATCAAAAGGAGCCATTTTACAAATCTAGGAAATGTAGGAAAATGCAGAAAAAACTTGGCAACTTAAGCATGGAAGTGCTGATTACTGCTACTATTACTACTTGTCATTTGCATAGTGCTACAAGGCGAACTCAGCGCTATAGAGACGCATGTAAAAGACTGTCCCTGTTCATCAGAACTTACAATCTAGTCAAGGCAGACAACACAACAGCTGAGGACACAAAGATATCTAGGGGAATGATAAGGAAACACATAGGAGACTAAAGCGGATCAGGATCCAAAGGCGGTCTCAAAGAGGTGAGTTTTCAGCCTGGATTTGAAAAGGGCCAGAGCCAGCTAAAATGTGAGCATGAAAACAAATTTATGTATATAAATCACAGTGATTTTATTTAACATTTTCTTATATACCACCTTTCATGATATCAAGGTGGTTTACATTGAACAAACTGAAATTACATTGAACAGGGCATTATAACTTGGAAATAACTATTTTACAGGGAGTATGGGCAATGGAGTGTTAAGTGGCTTGTCTAAGACCACCTGTGGGACTACAAATCCCAGTCTTTCTGGCACAAGGTTGTTGTCCTCTAGTAGGATATGAACCCCTGACCTTCTGGTCTGAGGTACCTTGCTCCAACCACTAGGCCACTCCTCAGCTCCTAAAGCTTATGCTTGAATATATTCTGTGCATTGACAGAATTCATAAGAGTTTGGCAGTACCCCAGAAAATGTTTGTTCATGTGATGTTTCCCGGAAAAGCCATATTCTTGCTTCCTCTGCATGTGATTTTCATATCCGCAAGACAAAAAGGGTCTTGGGTTGACAAAGCATTTTATCCTGAAACCTCACTCCAACCACAGAATGTGGAACGAGTAATTGGCTATTAATGCCACTGGTCACAGCCCAGAAACCTAATAAGAGTGCCATGCACACGCTTATTATTCAAAGGCATTAATGCCTCCATTAGCTGAGAACACGAAGAGATATGGCACTTTGAGTCTGCAGCGGAGATTCTGTTAAAAGACTATAACATTAAAGTTAATGCAATGTAAAAATCTTTTTACATTAATTTAACAAAGACTCTGAATGCAGATCCTGAAAATATCTTCTTCATTCTGCAACACTTGTTTTTTTCATTTAAGGGTCCGAAAGGAGACAGTGGTGAATACTTCGTATGCTATTCTACAGGTTGGAAAACAGCTCTCTCGGAGCCCAAATAGCAGCAAATTGACAAATGATGAGCATATAATGAGGGATTTTAAGACAACTCCTCTCCAAGGTGCAGAATGCATTATCTGTTTCTTGAAAATATTCATGAGGCACCATATCTGTTTTTGAACATGCAAAGTGGCTCTCGGGATATCAGCAGGGTTGAGAACTGAGCAGAGGGAAGGCAGAAAAAATGCTTGGTGAGCAACCTCAGGATGATGTCAAGGCAAGAACCCAAAAATGCTCACATGTCTACCACACGTCAGTCTCTGAAATGTGTGTGTATTCTGGTACCATATGGAATGACGGCAAAAAGCCAGAAACCAGACATACTATAGAAAATGCCTAATTAGGACCCATGCAAACTAGGGGTGTGCGGGCAAAACCATTTCTTTTGTTTAGTTTACAGGTTTGTTTTGTTGTAATAAATTTTTGTTTTGAGTCATTTTGTTTTTATAAATTATCATTCAGGGCAATTTTGCTAATTAAGAGGGTAACTGGGTCTTTTGCCCTAATGAAAAACATAGCTGAAAGGTTACTAGTGGTTTCAGGCTAATAAAAAACCCAAATGGATTTTTTTGTCATAGAGGCTGGCCTCAAACCAGTGAGCTTTGGATTAAATGGCATAGGGCAGGGGTAATTTTATTAGTGACTGGGGCATGTAAATCAGCATTTAAGAGCTCAGGTAGGTGTTGCCCAGAGGGTGTATGTACATTAAAATAGATGCTCAGAAAATATATTCAATGTCTATGTAGTTGTTACTGGTGGTAGAAAATGGGGAAGGGATGGGGTTTATTTATACACACATGCACAGAACCAAACGAACAAATTTATTCTTGTCTTGTAGCAGGTATAACTTTGAGCAGCAACCTTCAGGGAGACTATGGGGTATGTTTACTAAACTGCGGTAACGTTACATACCGTGCGTTATGTAACGTTAACGATCGTTAGGTAACGTTAACACGCGGTATGTAACCTGTCAGACGGCTGCCTAGGGTGAGAACTTACACAATCTTGACGATGCATATATTCATATGATTCTTGCAAGGTATTGTGGGTATTGTAGTTCTTTCACTCCCAAACACAGCTGAAGACAATAATTGAGTTGTGATACCAGTGGTAAGGCCAATAAAATACTTCTTTTATTGATGGGGTTTAATTCACCCAGCACAAATATGCTTGGTAGCAATATAAATGAGGTTACTTGCTTGCAGTGTTTAAATGGATAACATAAAGTCATAAAGCAAATCAGAAGACAACCTTCAGCTTGTCAGGCAATTAGCTAATGTTTTCTTAGCAAATAATTACCAAATACAAAGGCACAAAGAAATGAATAAACTTTGTTTGTTAGGTTAACTTCTGCTTATTTTCCACGCAGATCCCAGCAGTGATTCCCCCTTGCTCACACACACAATCAGGTGCAGCTTTAATTACTATCAATTGACCAGCTGAAAGCCTTTAGCTGGCTGGCTGCTACTGTGTGAACCCAAATCCTGCTTTAAGAGCTGTTTGCAGTGGAAATAAAGAACAAAGTTAGGTTTCTTTGTGATGGCTGATGTGTTTGCTCACAGAAAGCTAGCAATAGCATTTAGATAGAGAACAGTCCATGTAAATAGTTTCATCTGCTGTATCTCCCCCTTCATCAATCAGCATAGGGTCACTATCATACATTGGTACAGACGAGTCTTTCATTAAGGCACTATCATGAGAATGCTTATTCCCTTGCTGCCATTCTCTATTATAGATAGGGTCTGGATCAGTGTTCATACCTGAGCCTCTCCTGCTATCATAATTCCTCTCTGTATAGCCTGGCCAGTATGTAATCCAATTCTGATGTCCAGCCTTCCAATCTTGATCCCTGGACACTGGATCTTCTCTCACATACCTTCTGGCATAGGTCTGAAAGTCCTTTCCACGTGCAGTCTTCTCTCTTCCAGGTAGCCACTGGTGATTCCTATCTCTGCCATTCCATTCCTCTGGCTGACTCCAGTCCAATGGACTCTGCTGGCATTTGGAATACCTCCCAGTATAGGTACTGCCTTGGAATCTTCCAGACCTTCCAATGGCCTTTCTTCTCTTCCTTCCAGAGAGTTTCCTTCTCTCTCTATCCGCTTGGCTTGGCTTCTGCTTCTCCAGGTGATGCTTAAACCTGTAGCTGGACTGGAGCTTGTAGCCGTTGCTGTCTCTGTCTCTGAAGCTCTTTCTGTAGCTCAAGCTGTTATCTGAAGAATAAGCTCTATTCTTATTCTGTCCTAATGTGTGCTCCTCCCTAACACAGCACAGCTGTGTTGAATCAGGCCCTGCCCTTTGAGATGAGTGCTTAGGGATTACCTCATAGCTCTCTTGATTGCACACACATTTTCTCACTTCAGCCCCTCTCATGGCTGCTGGAAACCTGGTGCATTCTGGGACTGGTAGTCTTTTATGTGAAAACTCTGTTTTCTTACTTCTACCAGAACTGACAGGTTGCTTGTTCAGAGTCACATCATCTTTTCTATAGCTCCTACCTGAGCTATGATAAGCTTCCTTATCACATACCCCCCTGCTTAAGTTATTACGGACTGGTTTTACTGGTGAAACCTCTTCTCTACAGTCCGTAATATGGGAAAGTGCATCCGCATTCTTGTGTAACTTCCCGGCACGATGTTCAACCTGAAAATCAAACGCCTGTAAGGCCATGTACCAGCGTGTCAACCTGGCATTGTGGTTCTTCATTTGCTGCAACCACTTAAGTGGGGCATGGTCCGTGACCAACTGGAACTTTCTCCCTGTAAGGTAAAACCTTAACGCCTCCACTGACCACTTGATAGCCAAACACTCTTTTTCTATCGTGGAATACTTTTGTTCAGCCGGTGACAACTTCCTGCTCAGGTACATCACAGGATGCTCCTCCCCATCATGGCACTGGGATAGGACCGCTCCTAGTCCTACATCCGATGCATCGGTTTGAACCAGAAAGGGTTTCTTGAAGTCTACTCCTTTCAGTACCGGTCCTGTACACAATTTTTCTTTTAAGACTGAAAACGCTTTTTCAGCTTCTGGTGTCCACTTTATCTGGTTTGGACAATTCTTTCGCAGCATATCCATGAAAATGGCACTTTTCTCTGCGAATTGCGGTATAAACCAGCGGTAGTATCCAATAAGACCTAAGAAACATCTTAGTTGTTTCTTGGTTGTTGGAGGAGGAAAATTCCTGATGCTATCTATTTTGCTTAATAGAGGTTTAATTTTTCCTCTTCCCACTAGGTGGCCTAGGTATTTTACCTCCCTATTTGCAAAGGTACACTTCTTCGGGTTTAAAGTGATTCCCGCTTGCTTCATAGAGCACAAGACTGCCCTGATCCTCTTCAAATGCTCCGCCCAGGTGTTACTATGGATTATGACATCATCCATGTATGCAAAAGCATAACTTTGGTGGGGTCGAAGTACCTGATCCACTAACCTTTGGCAGGTAGCCGCTGCTCCATGCAGTCCAAAAGGCATCCTCTTGAACTGGAAAAGGCCAACGGGGGTGCTGAACGCAGTCTTCGGCTTCGACTCCCTGGTGAGAGGGATTTGCCAATATCCTTTTGTCATATCAAGGGTGGTTAAGTATTGAGCCTGTCCCAGCTGGTCCAACAGCTCCTCAATTCTTGGCATTGGATATGCATCAAAAACTGATATGGCGTTTACCTGCCGGAAGTCAATACAAAATCTTAAGGATCCATCAGGCTTCGGCACCAGGACTATGGGGCTATTCCAGGGACTCTTTGACTCCTCTATTACCCCCATGTCCAACATCTCCTGGACTTGTGCCACTACCTCCTGTCTTTTGGCTTCAGGCAAGCGGTATGGCCTTTGACGCACCAATTTCCCAGGTGGAGTTATTATTTCATGGGCCACCAAATGGGTCTCCCCAGGTATGGGTGTCAACACATCTGGGAATTCCTTAAGCAACTTCCTAATTTCTTCCTGTTGTACCATTGTCAGGTCCTCACCTATTTGGGGCTCTGATTTCTCTTTACAATCAGATACCTGGGGTCCCAAATCTTCCTCTTCACTCACTTCCCTCTCTCGGGCACAGGTGGCAGCTAAGCTTTTAACCCCTTTGACATCAGTAGAACCAAAGCCTTTGGCTCCACGTTCAGAATTCTCTAGGGATGTGACCTCCTCCACAGGTGGAAAACCCAGCCTCTCACAGATCAATTGGGCAATTTTGTCTCCTGTCTTCACATGATACTCATTCTGTCCAAAGTTAAACAACAGAACTTTAATATTGCCCCTGTAATCGGGATCAATTACTCCCGCACCCACATCGATGAAATATTTAAGGGCTAATCCGGACCTTGGGGCTACTCTCCCATAACAACCAATAGGTATTTCCACTTGGAGACCGGTGTCAACCAGGGCTCTCCCTTGGCTAGGTACAGTCACATTTTCTATGCTGCACAGGTCAAACCCAGCAGATTGAGGGGTTGCCTGCTTAGGAGCTTGGGCCTTCTCGGAGACCTTATGGTACTTTAGGACGAATATCTGCTTTGGGGTAGCTTGGTCTTCTGGAAGCTTAACCATCTTTTTAGCTGGGGTCTGAGGACTTCCAAATAAAGGCCTGGGAGCTACTACCATTAAACCTTCTCCCTCCTTCTTTCCTAGTCCTTCCACTAGACCCTGCTTAAATCTTGGCCAGTCTCTTCCTAGAACCAAATCAAAGGGTAGCCTAGGCACCACTGCTAACAGGACTTCCTCTTGTTCCCCCAGGCACTTAACCTTAAGCCTATAGGTGGGATATGATGTTGCAGCACCATGAATGCATCTGATGTGAACTTGGCTTTCAGGGGTTCTAGGCACAAATCTTTCTTGGGCCTCTATCCTCTTCCAAAGCCTTTTTGACATCATACTCTGGTCTGCCCCAGAGTCTAATAAAGCATTTGTGGTAATTCCCTGCACATCAACCATCAAAAGAAATCCTTCCTTGGGCTGTTTTAAATCCAGACCCATTAAACTAGGGTGTGTCTGGCATCTCTTCTCTAAATGTCCCAATTTCCCACACTTGAAACATTTCTTTCTATTCCACTGTGTCATCTGGTTTGATACAGTACATTCATTTTCAGAAACATTCTTAATTATTCTCTTTTCTGATACAGCACATCTAGCCTCAGCATCCATCTTTAGAGGGCCACCCATTCTATGGCAAGCCTGCGTGGCTTCCAAGAATCTCTCTGCTAGCATGGTTGCCTCTCCAAGATTTTGGCAATTTTGCTGTATAAGAAAAACATTCAAATCTTTAGGTACCCCAAGCATAAATTGTTCCAGCATTATAATATCTAATAACATTTCTACTGTCTTTTGCTCAGGCTCCAACCATTTTACAGCTAAACTTCTGATTCTCTGACTCAGAGCCCTGGGTGTCTCACCCACTTTCAATGTAACAGCTCTAAACATTCGCCTATACTCTGAAATAGACAACCCTAGGCAATCTCTAATAGCTGCCTTTACATCCTTATAATTCAAAGCCTGGGCTGCTGGCATTGCTCTGTAAGCTGCAAGTGCCTCTCCAGTTAATGAGGCTGCCAGCCTTACTGCCCACTGGGTCTCTGGCCATGCTAAAGTCTGTGCCACTCTTTCAAAAGACTCTAGAAAATCATCAACATTATCATCTGGAGTTAATTTCCCAAAATTAAATGCCCCAATCCCTTGATTGAGTCCCACACTGTCCACATGTGGTGTACCAGTATTAACTGCTGGTCTTGCATCTGTTCCACTTTGGCTCTGCAGCTGAACTAGAGCTTGCACCAGATCAAGCACTGGTTTCTGCTGTTCCATTAAGGCCTTCATAGCAGTGTCCTGGGCCTGCTGTGATAGCTCCTGCTGCTTGCAAAATTGGGCTGCCATCCACTGAGCCATCTCCCTCGGATCCATCTTGACCCCTGCAAGAAATAGAGAAAAAAAAAAAACAAAGAGCAGCACCTTCCAACCAGGTGTGGGGGTTTTTTTTTCCAACCTTTTTTTTTTTTTTTTTTTTTCAATTACCCCCTGTGCTTACACACATCCACCACTAGACATGCCTAGGTACATATTACCTTGTCTCAGTGATGAATCCAGCTTTGCACAGGGTCTTTTCATCTGGGACAGCTTCCTGGAACAACCACTTCTCCTCCAAAGTGTAGATGAGGGAAAAAAAAATCTTCTTTCAGCTTCAAACTTGAATTTTATTTGTAATCCACAGCAAATAAATCCTCTTGGTGCAAAAGCAATCCGAAAAACTACGCCATTTGTCAGACGGCTGCCTAGGGTGAGAACGTACACAATCTTGACGATGCATATATTCATATGATTCTTGCAAGGTATTGTGGGTATTGTAGTTCTTTCACTCCCAAACACAGCTGAAGACAATAATTGAGTTGTGATACCAGTGGTAAGGCCAATAAAATACTTCTTTTATTGATGGGGTTTAATTCACCCAGCACAAATATGCTTGGTAGCAATATAAATGAGGTTACTTGCTTGCAGTGTTTAAATGGATAACATAAAGTCATAAAGCAAATCAGAAGACAACCTTCAGCTTGTCAGGCAATTAGCTAATGTTTTCTTAGCAAATAATTACCAAATACAAAGGCACAAAGAAATGAATAAACTTTGTTTGTTAGGTTAACTTCTGCTTATTTTCCACGCAGATCCCAGCAGTGATTCCCCCTTGCTCACACACACAATCAGGTGCAGCTTTAATTACTATCAATTGACCAGCTGAAAGCCTTTAGCTGGCTGGCTGCTACTGTGTGAACCCAAATCCTGCTTTAAGAGCTGTTTGCAGTGGAAATAAAGAACAAAGTTAGGTTTCTTTGTGATGGCTGATGTGTTTGCTCACAGAAAGCTAGCAATAGCATTTAGATAGAGAACAGTCCATGTAAATAGTTTCATCTGCTGAATCTCCCCCTTCATCAATCAGCATAGGGTCACTATCATACATTGGTACAGACGAGTCTTTCATTAAGGCACTATCATGAGAATGCTTATTCCCTTGCTGCCATTCTCTATTATAGATAGGGTCTGGATCAGTGTTCATACCTGAGCCTCTCCTGCTATCATAATTCCTCTCTGTATAGCCTGGCCAGTATGTAATCCAATTCTGATGTCCAGCCTTCCAATCTTGATCCCTGGACACTGGATCTTCTCTCACATACCTTCTGGCATAGGTCTGAAAGTCCTTTTCCACGTGCAGTCTTCTCTCTTCCAGGTAGCCACTGGTGATTCCTATCTCTGCCATTCCATTCCTCTGGCTGACTCCAGTCCAATGGACTCTGCTGGCATTTGGAATACCTCCCAGTATAGGTACTGCCTTGGAATCTCCCAGACCTTCCAATGGCCTTTCTTCTCTTCCTTCCAGAGAGTTTCCTTCTCTCTCTATCCGCTTGGCTTGGCTTCTGCTTCTCCAGGTGATGCTTAAACCTGTAGCTGGACTGGAGCTTGTAGCCGTTGCTGTCTCTGTCTCTGAAGCTCTTTCTGTGTCTCAAGCTGTTATCTGAAGAATAAGCCCTATTCTTATTCTGTCCTAATGTGTGCTCCTCCCTAACACAGCGCAGCTGTGTTGAATCAGGCCCTGCCCTTTGAGATGAGTGCTTAGGGATTACCTCATAGCTCTCTTGATTGCACACACATTTTCTCACTTCAGCCCCTCTCATGGCTGCTGGAAACCTGGTGCATTCTGGGACTGGTAGTCTTTTATGTGAAAACTCTGTTTTCTTACTTCTACCAGAACTGACAGGTTGCTTGTTCAGAGTCACATCATCTTTTCTATAGCTCCTACCTGAGCTATAATAAGCTTCCTTATCACTAACCTTAACGCGCGTTAACGTTACTTGACGATCGTTAACATCCCCGGCCGTGGTAAACACCACAGAAGGTGGAGAGAGGGCGGAGAGAAGGGGTCAATGGGTGGAGAGTGGGCGGGGAGAGGCTCCTTTCACACTAGCGCACTGAACTGAAGTGCTCAATCCTACCGCGAATGAAAACCTGCCGTTAGATGCACATTTGCAGGAGAGAGAAACCATTTAAGTGTCAGCAATGTACAGCCTAGGCAGGGAGCCCAAGAAATGTGATAGTAGTGCTCCATTTTCAGCAACACCATAGTGCCAAAGTATGAATGACCACTATGGCGATGGTGCAAATGGGGCATAGGGGGCCACAGGCGGGACATGTAGCATGGGCAGCTGGGACACAGGGTGGACCAGGCGGGCGCCTAGGTGCCACATAGGAACATAGAAACCGGAAATCAGCAAGACAGCCGCTGACCAAGGCCAAACACAATCCAGCTATATCTACTTGGTTCACCCTAGCCAATAGTTGCTAGGGCACTGACCTGACATCCCCCCAGCCATTCCGCCCCCATGTGGAAGGGACATAATATTGGTAGGTAGTGATGGGGAGGATGTGAGGATGTCTATGTATGCCCCCACACCGGGATCCGCTCCCTAGGCGTGTGCCTACCTACACAGTGGATGGCCTGGGACTGCGCACTACCAGCACTGACAGCAAATGGCCTTGTCAGCTTAGCAAGGGGGGTGTGCCCGTGCTGGAGGGGGCAGTGCCACCTCCCTGCAGTGGACCTAGGCCATGCCCTGCATCAGTACATGGTGTGCAGTGCAACATACAAAGTGTGGCTGAGGAAAAGTACAGGTAGCCCCAGGGATTATTGTGCATCTGTGGCAACAGTGTGGTGCAGTACACCCAGCCAGTGTGTCCGGAAGCAGAGGGTCACAGCTTCAAGCCCCAGCTGTGGTTCCTGCAGGGCATGTCCCTATGTTTTACCCTACAATGCAGATACAACAGCAACATGTGCAAAGTCCAAAGCAGTGGCGAACAGGGGTACAAACACCCACCTACACAGGCTCCACAATCCAAAGATGCATGGAGAGTCAGGCTGTTGGCTCCAGCATTGACCTGAAGTTATCACCAGAGCACTACTACTACCCCCTGCACAGTTTAGCAATGTTGGCACTGTGATCAGGACCAGTGTGGCGGGCAGGGTTGCCAACCACCCCTATCTTTGTACAATGCTGCAATATGAGTGAGTGTGTGTGTATGTCTATCTATTGTCCTGTGGTTGCCCACCCTTCACTGGGCCCACCCTTCACTGGGCCCAAAATGTCCCACTGTTACCAGCGTTAGCCTGAATAGGTGCATAATGAGGAGCAAGGTATTTTGGGGTATGGCCCAGAGAGGGCAGATTGGCCAGGATGCATCTTCACAGGGTGTGGGGCAATGGCTGGGACACTGTAGTGCCTGACCACCACCTGCATGAACAGGGTGGCCACAGCATGGCATGCTGGGAGGGCACTCACTCTGACCAAGCAGTGACCATGGCAGGTCTAGGTTCCCACATAGTGCTCTACACTATCTGCCTCCAGTGATATATTTGTGTTCCCTAGTGCTGGGGTCCCAATCACTGAGCTGCCTGCTTGCTGCACATAGTTCCTCTGTGAGCATGCACTATGGACTGTCTGGTGGACTGTCTGCAATTAGACTGTGCATGATTAGAACACCTGTGCTGTCTCCTGATGATTGGCAGACAGTGGTGGGAGGCCGTTGGGGTTTTCCAGACCAAACCCCAGCATTGCTGCTGGTCTGCTACTGCTCCAGTCATAGGTATGGCTCTGGTCCACCAACCCTGGAGGGCTGTCTCATGCAAACAGGATGGAGGTTGCTTCCCCGGGGTGGGGGCACCTGTTCTTTACCTACAAAAAGGGTGATGTAGGCCCTTTGGGGTATGTAGTGTATACCACTACGACCTATAAAGGCACTGCTACACACACCTCATGCAATTCTTGGAACCCCTGTGCCCTGATAACAGCTGCCCATATCAGTCAGTCCCTAGCACAGGGTACCCACCAATCTGGCTGGTGTTTGCTCCCACAGGACCACATGTGACTGCAGGATACAAATGGACACCAAATTATCTTCAGCTGCACTGCAAGGAACACCTGTCACACACTGGTAGTAATGGAGATGTACAGCAGAACCTATCTCTAGCACCACATGTACTGCAGACCTAGTGCTTGGCACCCAATCTATCGCTCAGGGTGAACACAGAACCTGCAGAATGGCATGGTCTGTAGCTACTCTGTGCCAGTATCACGCACTGTCAGTTCGTCTATCCAAGCTGAGGTACCGGAGAGGTGCAGACCCCATTTCGTGATCAGCTGTAGACTGCTATTCTGCATGTGCATTGCATCATGGGTACTGGTGGGGTTAACCTATCCTGGCACTCAGAGCAGACAGTTTGTGCGGTGACCTGAAGTCCTTCTGTACCCAGACATTGCTGTGACATACACCATGGAGGTATAGCCTCCATGGTTAATACAATGCCATTCTTGGCAGTGTTTATGGGTTCAGTTCCTCATTGTTCCCTCCTCTCATGCCTGTCCTTCTCAAATAGTGTGCATGCCTGTAGAGGTCATGTTTTTGCAGATCTGTGCTTCCAGCCCATAATACCCTTGCCACAATTACCAACATTCCCTCGGTCTGTCTATCTGTGTCTGTCAGCTGTGTAGTGTCCTGTCTGCCAGTGCAGGCTGCCACCCTATGTCATGCACTGCTACCCTTTCCTGCATTGCACCTCTTCATGCTTGCCTCGCCTGTGCCTGATCTGCATGGCATCACCACTCCTCTGTCCACCCATCATTGTAACTATCCTGCCACCTCCGCCTCCACTGGGGGACACGTATTCCCAGAGTGGGCACGTAGGAAAGAGCAACTGTACTGATGCTGTAAATGGGATACAGGCGGCTGCAGGCGGCACATGCTGAGCTCTAGCTGGTGGCACAGTGCAGGCTAGGCGATGCCTAGGTGGCACATAGGAATGCCGAAACTGTAAAGCAGCAAGACAGCAACTGACGAGGGTCCAACTTGGGCACGAGTGTGTATCCCACAGTGTCACAGGGGATATTACCCAGCAGGTACTCCCAAGGGCACATAACATTGGCAGGCGGTGCGGGGGGGGGGGGGAGCGCGCATGTCCATGTAGGCACCCCTACCCGAGAACCCACACCATAGGCAGCTGCCTACCAGCATACTGGATGTTTGCAGACTGCGTACCACCAGCACCACCGGCATAATGGCATGGCAGCATGGTGGCAGAGGGGTGCTGGTGGCGGACGGGGCAATGGCATCTGCCGACAGCAGACCATGGCCTAGCCCCATTTAGGTGGGTGCTGTGCACTGCAACAGACCGGGTCTGTCTGATGAACATTCATGGCATCCCCAGGGAATGAACTGTCCCTGCTGCAATAGTGTGTTGCAGTACACAGAGCCAGTGTGTTCATGAGCAGAAGGTCACAAGTTCAAGTCCCAGCTGTGGCTCCTGCCAACCCTGTCCCCATATTTTACCCAGTACTAAACCATGGTTATAAAGACAGAACCTTTATTGCAGATAAAATAAACATGCCTGAAATGCCTATATTTTACCCTACAGAGCACAGACACCATAAACATCTGCCATACCTAGAGCAGAGTTTCCCAACTGCAGTCCTGGAGGGCCAAACACCATTCAGGTTTCATGCTGTCTCTAATAAATATGCCTGTGCTGTATTTGTATGCGATTCCCCCATAGTATGCAAATGTATCTCATGCATATTCATTAGGGACAGTATGAAAACCCGAACAGTGTTTGGCCCACCAGGACCAGAGTTGGGAACCTCTGCCCTAGAGCAGCGGCCAACAGGGGCATAAACACCCATATCCGTAGGCTCCACTATCCGAAGCCTCATGGAGAGTCAGGCTGTTGGGCCCTGCGTACAGCAGCATCTCCCAATACTAGTACTTGCATACCTTAGCAATGCTTCCCTAAACCTGGGAATACGTTACACATATATCAAAAGGTTGTTATGATTAATGGCAGATAGCAATTCCTAAGTTAAGCACAATTTGCTGATAGAGCTGCATCATAGCAACCTTTCTGATATCTGTGGAGTGTGTTTCAGTTTTGGTTTCTGACAGTGTTTACCACCCCGGGGAGTGACCCCAACAGTATTGCATAACATAGCCATGCCTGCAAAACAGAGGCGTTATTTATTTCTCGTAACCATAATTTTGCGCATCCTCCTGACATCAAAATAGATAACTCAACTATTCCTATTAAATCAGAAGTAAAATATCTTGGAGTTACTCTGGATAATGAGTTGAATCTCAGATCACACATAAATAAGACAATTAAAAGCGCTTATTACAGAATGAAGCTCATCAAAAGACTAAGGCCGCTTCTTGATACTGTTCACTTCAGAAATGTTTGTCAAGCATTGATTACTCCATTACTTGACTTCTGTAATCCAATATATCTGGGTTTATCTAAGCAAGCACTTAAGCCTTTACAACTGGCGCAGAATACTGCTGCACGTATAATTTTTGGTCTATCAAGTAGAGAACATATAACTCCCATCTTGAAAGAGCTTCACTGGTTACCAATAGCTTCACGTGTAAAATATAAAACTATAATTTATATTTTCAAGATAAAACAACAATATTCTGCAGAAAGCCTGACATATCTCATACAGTCAGATATTAGCAACAGACCTAGAAGAAGAGGATCTGACAACAGAATCAGCTTATCAAATGATGTCAGAAAAACACGTAAAGACACCTCTGAAAGGGCTTTCTCTTTTGCTGCACCTTCCATCTGGAACTCTCTACCTAATGAGCTGAGAGCAGCTCAAGACATCAATGACTTTAGAAAGCAACTGAAAACATCTTTGTTTATAGAACACTACGGTCATGCAATTAACTAACTTAATTTGTCTGGAATGTAAATCATATACATATTGTATAATAGCTCACATTATAGTATAGCTCACTATGTAGATAATGCAACTCACTCTAACACATTATACCATAACTTTAACTTTTATTTCTTTACATTTTCTCACTAATACTCTTAATATCTTTGTTTGTAAGACCGCTTTGATTGTATGATAAGGCGGTATAGAAATCCAATTAAATAAATAAATAAATAAATAAAAGTCTCTATATTTGCACAATGCTGGCATAGGTGTGGGAGTGTGTGTCTGTCTATCCAGTGTGCTGTGGCTGTCTACACCTTACTGAGCCCACACTGCTTGCACTGTTTCCAGTATTAGTCTGCCAATGTGCATAATGAGGAGCAAGGTACTATGGGTATAGCTCAGACAGGATGCATCTACACAGGGCATAGGGCAATGGCTGGGACATTGTAGTGCCCGGCCACCACCTGCACAGACAGGGTGGCCGCAGCATGTCCTGCTGGGAGGTCACTCTCACCCTGACTGAGCAGTGAACACGGCATGGCTAGGTTCCCCCATAGTGCTACCTAGCATTTCTCTCAAGTGATATTTGTGGGTTCTGTTTTCTGGGGCTCCATCACTGACTTATCTGCTTGATGTGTGCTCACATCCAAGTTTTGGGTGCATGCATCTTCTCCAGGAACATGCACTATGGATTAGCTAGCAAACTGTCTGCAGTTAGTATGTGTATGGCTAGAACACCTTGCAGGGTGCAGTGCCTGGAGACTCACTGTGCTCGCTGCTGGGGAATGTCAGATAGTGGTGGAGGGCAGCTGAGCATTTCCAGACCTACTGTCTGTCTGCTTTTGCCTTATGGATGTTTACGGATCTGCATTGACTGCCCTGTGGGGTGCCTGTTCCCCAGCAGGACTGGGGTTGATGGTCCCTCTACTGCCACCAGAGATGGCAGGGATGTAGAATGTGGACCCGTTGGTGGGAGATCCTGTCCCCCACCCTGAGCCCCAGAGGGTGGGTTGGGTGGTGCTACATACTCTGCCTATGGGTCCAAACACCCCCCTTCACTTAAATCATGTGACCATGGCACCCACACAGGATATGCACTATTCTGGGTGCATCACAGTCCACAAGGGCTAGACGTGACTGGGAAATAGAGATGGACACAGGTGCATCCTAGGTATGTCTGCAAGGACTACCTATCACACACTGGCACTGATAGCAACCTGCAGCATAGTCTATCTCAGCTAAGCCAGGTGCTGGGGACCTGGTGCTGGGCACTCCACCTCGCCCTCAGGGTGAGCACAGTACCGCCACAATGTGATGGTCTGTAGCTACTCTGTGCCAGTAACACATACGGTCAGTACCCCTTACCAGGCCGAGGTGCTGTGGGGGTGCATACCCCATCTTGTGATCATCTGTAGACTGCTGATCTGCATGTGCAGTGCATCATGGGTACGGGTGGGTTAGCCCTATCCTGGTAACCCCAGCAGACAGTTTGTGTGGTGACCTGCAGTCCTTCTGTAGCCAGCCAGGGGCTTGTTATTAGCTATAGAGATGTAGCTCACTCGTTACTTCACTGACTGTAGAGGCAGTGGTCATGGGTTTGATCCCACAGTGGTGTTATTTGATAGGGCTGTCTGAGGCATTTCCTTTTTTAATTTAAATTAGTGCTGCCAGCAAAAACACCCTCATAGTACTGTAACCTTAAGGCGCCCTATAAAGTGTCCTATAAGGTGCCCAATAGGGAACATTATAAGGTGCCTTGGCTGACAGTGCGCTTTATAATGTGCCCTCTGGAGTGCCTTATATGGTGCCTTATGTGGCACCTTAGGTTATGGCACTGTGAGGGTGTGTTTGCTGGCAGCACTAATTTAAATTAAAAAAGAAAATGCCTCAGACAGCACTGATGTAAAGTAAAAGATAATGCCTCAGACAGCCTTACTCATTAAGCCCACTGGGGGATTTAACTCATGACCCCATTTCCACAGTCAATGCATTAACCATTGTGCTACACCTTGGTTGCTGTGTTTCCAGGTCAGCGCGCCTAATTAAGGCTAGCGCGCGTTAACGTGCCATGGCTCTCTCTATCGTGCGATAACGGACTTTATCGTGCGATAACCTGAAATGCTACCCTAAGACCGGAACGCCCACTACCTTATTTGGCATTCGTCACAGTAAGACTGCAACTAACGCCGGTAACATTAAGACGGTTTAGTAAACATACCCCCTACTCTCTTAATCCCTTCTGTTGAGCTTTGGCCAAAATCTGGGTGTGCTTTTGAACTGGTGCAAAAGCCGAGGAAGAAATTTTTACACAGCCTTGTATTCCCAGTGTACAATGGGGAACACACGTGGTGATGTTTGGCCCACCCAAGCCATGCCCAAACTATCCCCCTTTGTTGCAGATTTCCATATGAAAATAGCAGCTTTCTGAAATTTCTATTTACATATGTATGTGATCTTCATGTGTAAAATGCCGCTGTTTACATTGGAGAAACTTTCAAAATGACCTGGCTGTGTTATTTTCCCTTATTCTCAGCTAGAATACAGCAAGCCTAGAAAGAAAATCAGGCTGCATTTTTTCTTACCTCCCTTATCTCCAAAGTGCAGCATTAATTAGTATTCCTGAACCAAACCAATCCATTGGATGCATATATGGGAGACTCCTGCTTCATGTTCCACTTTGAGGTTGATTTGGTGGTATACTGCCCCAGCTCCCATCCCTCCAAGTGAATAGGGAGTGGGGTGGGTAACTTGGCTGAGCCTGCCATCTATTCGCTCGGGCGGGGGGGGGAGGGGGGAGGAATTGGGTGCTGGTGGGAAAGAAAGGGGAGGGTGCTAAAGGAGGTGGGGAGAAGCAATTCAGCATGCTCTGTCCCGGTTGAAGTTCACGCTGGACCAGGTGCAAGAATTGTTGGGGCATTTCAATTTTGCGGGTCATGTGATACCTATGGGGAGAGTCTTCACGTGGCGGCTGGCATTCCTGACTCAAGGAGTGCAGAAGAAACATCATTTTATCCAATTGAGTAGCGGTGTGAGGGAGGACTTGGACATTTGGTTGGAGTTCTTGTGAGATTTCAATGGGGTGTGTGTGTGTCAATCACCAATGGTGTCCAATCATGATCTGGAACTCTATACGGATGCCTCCGGGGAAATCAATTTTGGAATTTATTTTGGAGGTACATGGTGTGCGGAGGCTTGGCCCGAGGTGTGGAAGGACTGGGGTTGGTGCCAATACAGTACATTTTTAGAACTGTTCCCCATTTGGGTGACTTTGCTGCTGTGGGGTGAATGCCTATGTAATCAGAGCATGCTTTTGTGTTCCAATAATATGGCAGCTGTGATGGCGATCAACCGTCAGTCTGCAAGCTTTCCATTGGTGGTGGGATTGCTTTGACAGTTGGTACTTCGATGCTTACAGCTCAATGTATTGTTGGGGGCAAAACATGTGCCAGGGATTGATAATTCAGTAGCAGATGCTTTATCTCATTTACAGTGGGCCCATTTTCGTGCTTTGGCTCCAGTCGCGGATGCTGCCCCTTCCCGAATCCCGAAGAATTGTTGGGACGTCCTTCCCCATCACTTGGCAGATTGTTGAGGGCAGATCTGGCAGCAAACATCTGGAAAGCCTATGCAGCTGGCTGGTGACGTTTCTTGAAGTTGGTGCCAGAGGGAGGGCAGCAGATTATGCATGACAATGTCTTGCATTTTCCGGAGGTGGCATTTGAGCATCGCTTGTCACCGCACGCTCTCTCGGGGGTATTGGCGAGTGTGGCTTTTGTGTCAAAGCTCCAGGGATTCCCAGACCCTACAGCATCTTTTGTGGTCTGGAAGGCCATGAAAGACTTTGCCAGAGCACGGTCAGTCTCGGTGGGGCAGCCGGTGCGTCAACCCATCCGTCATGAGACACTATTGGCTTTGTTGGCAGTCTTGTCCAGGGTGTGTGCTACCCCCTTTGAAGTGGAGTAATTCAGCATAGCGTTTGCCTTTATGTTCTTCACAGTGCTTAGAGTGGGGGAGTTGGTGGCCAATTCCAAGTCCTCTTTGGGTGAGAGGGGACTCCTAGCTGATGATGTGGTGCTATTGGAGGAGGAGGTGCAGTGGCGGACATGGCGTAACAACACTGATCAGCAGGGATGTGGTCCGCTTGTGGAGAGTTCCTGATTTGCTCTCCTGTCTGTTTCATTGTGCCCGGACCTTTTTACGTTCTCAACCAGCAGGAGGCCTATTTTGGTTGTGCCTAGTTCCAGTATTCAGCTATTTTGAAGCGGGGATTGGGGGTAGCCGGTTTCCTGCTGCAGGTATTTTGGAATGCATTCATTCTACTTTGGAGCAGCCATGCTGGCTGCCACGCAGGGCCTCTCAGCGTCAGCGAGTCAGTGTTTGGAGCGCTGGAAGTCCAATGTGTATAATAGATATATGTGGTAAATGGGCTCCTCCACAGCCGTTTCAGCTTCCTTTTCTTTCAGTTTTTTCCTGAGGATTGCGGCGGTGAGAATTCCTTGTGTGGATGTGTGGGCATTCCTTCGTTTTCTGGGCCTCGTGGAAACTGGAGTACTACTGCAGTGAATGGGCCTCCAAGGGATGCGGTGGTCTCAACTGCTGCCCATGTTACTGGAGGCCCGGTAATATAATCAACCACATTGTATTTTGGTTCATTTGGGGGGCAATGATCTTTGTACAGTGAAAGGTGTTGACCTTAAATGAAGAGGGATATTTTCTTAATACCTTATTACTTCCCTGCTGCGACAGTCATTTGGTCGCAGATAATTCCTAGGCACCTGGGGCGTGATACCCTCCAACTGCAAGCGGTACAGTGTTTGAGGGGGTGCATGAATGTGGAAGTATCCAAGTTCGCCCATTTATTGCAGGTGCTGGTGATAGGTCATGACTTAATTACAGTTGATTGCCTGGGGCTGTTTTGCCCAGATGGGATCCATTTGTCAGATATCTTTATCAGTTCAATTCAGGATGTTTCGAAGGGGTGCAGTAATGCATTTCAGGCCGCAGCATTGGTGGGGGGAGGTGGAGACAGCAAGGTGCAGTCTCCGCTAATGGTGGGATTTAGAGGTGGCTGACCTCCCCCCTAGGGTTAATTTCTTCCACCACCCCTCAAAAGGGAAGGGAGGAAGGGAGGGATGGGAACACGGGTTTCCTGCAGCATGGGCGTCGCCGCCAAGTGCAGTCCCAGTTACATTAAGACTCCCATAAGGTGAGAAAGTCTCAACCTGGCATCACCGCAGGCTGGTGAGTGAGTGGGGGTGGGGGGGGAGGGGGGGTTGGGAGGAGAGGAGAGTATGGAAATATGGACTAGTGCTGGGGGGCTAGGATGACACAGTCTAGCCCGATCATTTGGTGCAGCTTGCTATCAGTTGATTTGCGATGTCATTGTTAAATATTTGAATGTTGAATAAGGCTGCAGCCAATATTTGCCAAGCATCTCTCCAGGTTATTTCATAGTCTACTGGTGAGTGAATGGATGGTGAGTGTGAATGCCTATGTCAGTGAAACTAGAGGAAAGAAAACCCTCCTGCCCTTTAGCTAAGTAACACATAAAGCAGATGGAATATTTATACAATTTTTTTTTTTAGTGCTATCAGGTCAGTGTTGACTCATAGCAACCCAGCTACCTCTGGGTTTTCTTGGTAATGTATCACCAGAAGTAGATTGCCAGCCTTTTCTTCCAAGACAACGGAGGGTAAAGTGACTTGTCACAAGTTGTGCCAGTGGGAATTGAACCCTTGATCTTCTGGGTACTAGGCTACTCCTCCACTCCATGCATACAATACTGTGGCCTTAATTTTACACAGATAAAATCCAATTTTGCATAAGGCATCGAGGTAGGAAATGGTACCTCCAAGTCTGAAGGTTGACAATTTCTCATATATTATATAAAAGGTTTTGCTGAATGCGTGTAAGGACGCACATGAATACATGTGTAGGTTACAGCACAGCTAATGATACAACCACTTTACAAACTAACATGTCCTGACAACATGGAGCTGTAGGAGTGCCGACTCTGCAATCTCTGTATATAACGTAAATATTGGCTCTTCGTATGCAGGTGCTTGATTTTACAAAATGAGACATCCAGAAAGAGTCAATTACGCAGCCCACAGATATAACATTTTTGTACATTTTGAGGTTATTACAAAGGCTAGAAAGGTAAGCAAAATTGCCCCCTCAGTTCCTAGTCCAGTTACCTAACTTGTTTGCCTCGGAGCAGGTATAAATGCAAACATCCAAATTTTTTGAAGCCTTCATGTAATTCTGTTGTAGGATCAGAAATATGCACATAATTTTTTGGCCTGCCACAAACACCCACAATATGTCCACTTGAAAACTGTGCAAACTGCAGATTTACAGATATAAACAGCAGCTTACCAAAATCCCTATTTGTGCATATTGACCAGGTACATATGTAAAAGCTGCACGAGCCTTCCAAAATGGCTTCCTTGGTTTACCACCTGCACTTTCAACTATAATACTGCTGCCCTCTTTGCAAAGAAAAATTGATAATTCAAATAAAACACCATTTTTAACCAAAACACATCAGAGAAGTTTTGTGTTGTCTCTCATTTCCACACATCCTTTTTGCTTTGTGGTGGCCAAAACAGTAACAGAATTCAAGAGAGTATGGGGTTAGCACAGGAGTTGCTGGAGACAAACTGAAGTCTGGCGAGACTGCTCCAGCAAAACTTCCCTCCGACAATGTGACTAAAAGGCATGTGTGCTTTAGAGAAATTAAGAGCAGGGCTAAGCTCCGATAACATATGTAAAGTGCATTTTCAGCTCTATGAAGCATATGTACTAAACCGCACTAACCATTAGTGTGAGGTTAATGCACAGTAAACATTGGGCCCTACACTAAAAATCTCACGCTGACATAGTGCATGATTGGGGTGGAACATGGGCATTGACAGCTCATTACAGTTCATGCCAGAGTTATGGGCATGTGCTAACCATGATTGTTGCTGTTAGCATGGGTGCACTTAATACCACCTCAGTGGGCGGCGTTAGGTGAACTGATATGCACGTTATCAATATGCCAATGGCAGGGGTATGGACATCCATGTTCCCTGAAGTTGGCATCAACCTCTGCGCTATTTTCATGGCCTCACATGTGCTAGCAGTGCATGATTTTTAGTAAATATACACCTACATATATTTGCTTCCATGTAAATGTAGCTGCAGAAAATGTAGGTACAACATGTCCAGAGGGACTTTGTATTCATGGCAAGTTTCAAGGCAACGCCTGCATAAAAAATTTACCTGCTATATCCCAAAATGTACAGTGATGAAAACTGCAGCCGAGAAGCATGATTTTTGCATAAGATGCTAAGGTAGGAATTTGGATGTCCAGGTTGGGACAAAAGGTGTGAAATTACCCGTGCATTCGGCATATCGTGCCTCATCTATGCGGACGATGTGCTGCTATACACACCTATCAATGTCACGCTTCCAGACTACACGACCATCATTGACTGCTTCAATGCGATAACAGACTGGCTCTTCAACAATAACCTGGGAATAAACTTTAAGAAAACAGAGGTTCTAACTATCACGAGAAACAAAAGCTTCAAACCCCCTCCAACCCTAAAAGTTAGAGACGCGGAACTACCAATCAAGTCCATCATACGCTACCTAGGCGTGACACTAGATCAACAGTTAACCTTCAAAGAGCATATAAGCCGCACAGTAAAGTCCATCTATCATAACATCAAGACTCTCCGACACCTTAGACCCATGCTGGACCTCGACAACCTCCGAACAATATTCCAAGCACTAGTCACACCCCACTTTGACTATGCAAACATTATACTCCATGGCCTCCCCAAGAACACATTGAACCCGCTCCAATTAGCGATGAATGCTGCCGCCCGTGTCCTGTGTGGGATACCCAGGAGCGATCACATATCCCCCATACTAAGAGAGCTACACTGGCTTCCAGTAAGCTGTAGGATAACTTATAAAGCATTCCTAATGACGTTTAAAGCCTTAAATAACATATCACCCTCATCATTCTCAGCCCTTCTTACCCACACTCCCAGCAACAGACTTAAGAGAGTACTGGCTGCCACTACGCTAATCATCCCAAAAATAACCACAAAATGGGCACAATCAACCAACAAACATGCACTTGTATCCTATGCCCCCAGGGCCTGGAACAATCTTCCTCCCCATATTAGAGCAATCAGAGATCTCATGCAGTTTAGAAAAGCCATCAAACACCACCTGTTCCTCATGCACTATTCACAACACAACTACCCCCACCACACCTCTGTCCCCTCTACCCAATATCTCAACTTGAACTATATAATCCACAAGAGGCAACTGACAGGTCATGTAATACAGCCTTCTCTAGATTATACCCTGCTGTCCTACACTCGCTCTGATTAATTGGATAACCATATGAACAATGATGGATTAAAGTGGTAACATGCAAATTGTACATAGTTTCCCCAGTTCATCCCATGTTGTTTTCCCCTGTTTTATGTAAACTCTGATTGCCTTCGCTGTCATTGAGTCACTTTGTTATCTGTAAACCACACTGATGGAAAAGAGTGCGGTATAAAAGAAATGTTAAATAAATAAATAAATAAATAAGGTGGACCTTTTGTAAAACACACATAACATGACACCTACATGGGGCTCGCTGATTTTCAGCACCTACACATACAGAAACAGAGCAGAATCACTCTGCACGCTTCACATATATGTACTAGGAAGTATGTATGGAAGTACCAATTTTCATTACTCCCATGGGGAAGTGCCAGCAACTATGGGGAGCACATTCAAAGCAGGCTTATTCAACTTCCGTTTCTTCCTATGTTGCAAATGAGTGAAGGGGCACTCTATTTGGGGCTTCCACTCCCCTTTATAGCAACAGGATAAAATCAAAATAAACTTAACTATCTCTTATATCTCAACAAATAGGGGTGACCTGCATGGAGCATGGGTACACCCCTAAACAAAGGCATGGGGTGGGGTGACCTGCAATGAGCAGCAGATGCACCTACTCTTGCCGCCTTGCTGGGCAGAACAGATGGATCATGCTGGTCTTTATCTGCCGTCATATACTATGTTATTACAGTATCTCTTCAAAGAACCTTTCAGGGTGAGGCTGGCTGCCTTCAAGGGAACCTTTGGGACTTTTAAACCCCTCTCGGCTAGGTGTAAGCTAGAGATGATGCTGTCCCAGGGAAACTCCCTGTCTCTGCCCCCCCCCCTTCCCTGTTTCCTGGGTTACAGCAGATTCCCTGTCAGGTAGTGATTGGTTCTTAAGCTGTAGCACATGCTGGCTATTTTTCCAGGAGAACTGCAGGTCTTCCTCCCTTCCCCTGCTTCCTGAGCTACAGGGAATCTGCTGCCCTTGCTTCACTAAACAGGACTTTTCCTACCCTACAGGGGGCTGCTGGTACTTTCTCTTCCTCAGCCTGTGGACTCTCCTGGCTGCAGGCAACAGCCCTATCCTCTTTTAGCCCTGGGCAGAGGGAAGATCTTGCTCAGAAACCCAGGAAGCAGCTGCTAGATCAGCTCCAGCACTTCCCAACACAATCAGTAGAAGTTTAAACATATTACCAGTCAGTTCCTTCACAAAATATAATCTGAACCAAATTGTGGTGTTTTTGAGAGCTTTTGATGTTTATGTGTATTCCCCAGTCTTAGTGTACCATTGTTCATCACAACATCACAATAAATCACAATTAATTAAACTAGAGCAGAGTGGGATAAAAAAAGAGAGATGAGGGCTAATAGGCGTAGCTGAGAGACATGGTCCTATCTGTGGTTTCACCATCACCACCCACGCTGTTCCAGTCCTCAAAGACCGTAGAAAAAAAAGAAGGCCTTAAGCCTGCTTTGAATTTGGTTAAAGAAGACTCCAGCCTAAGGTATTTAGGGATTACATTTCATAAAAGTGGGGTTGGAATATATAAAGATGAAAGTATATGAGGATGAGGTGAATGGAGTTCTTTCAGAGGCAGCCCACTGAGTGGCTTCAGCTGTGAAGAGGAAGACGACAGTCCAAATACCTCAATCATTCCGTAGACCTGCAGAGTGCCTTTGATACCTAGATATGCAAAGCTATAAGGCATGGATGAGAATTCCTGCTGAGGAGTTACATTTTGTATTCGCTTAAATGCTTGAATGTATTTTTCTTATATGGGATTCAACTTGAATGAGTCTTTATTCAAGAATATAGAAAAGATCATCCATAGATATATTCTATCAAGAATGAGCTTGCATTGGTCCAAGAACTTCTATCTGAAAGATCTCGAATCCAAGGACATATCAAGTCAACCAAGTTTCAATATGTGATGCCGAGAGTGCCCTCCAGCCTTCAGGCCAGTGAGTGCTCTCAGTCAGAAACTACCCAGGCATACCATATTTAGGGGGCAGGGAGGAATCAGAAACCATCAAAAAGAGAAAATAGTTAAAATGATAAATTAATAGAATACCTTTTCAATATCACTGCCTTTCATTGATTATATATGGAACCCCTATAAAAACAGGCCTGTGTATAAATGAAGCTCTGTTCTTAAAAGATAAACCTCAGGCAGACTTTCCCAGTCAAAGAAAACATTTTCAGTCACTCTAATAAAGAGGGGATTTAGGAGCATATTAGGTAAAATCCACCTCTTCACTCTATCTAGCTGAAAGAAGTGGGCTGGCCAAACGATCCTATTAGGCAGACCTTATCTAATCCTCATCCAACTCGTCTCACCATCTCTACTCTGTTCTTCGTACCCTATCAGCAGTTCGCACCCTGACCTCCGTACCTTCCAATTCACCCTCCCCAGATCCAGCACAGCTTGCAGTTTTCTTCTCCAACAAGATTCATTCCCTCCGATCCACTTTTCCAGATTGCCCACCTCCATTAAGCCCTCCTAGCTCTCCAACTGTCCCTTCACCATCTCTTTCCCACACCTGGATTTCATTTCACCCCGTTACCTCTTCTGAACTGTCTAAAGCCCTCTCCTCCTCTCGTAAAATTACTTGCCACTCTGATCCCATCTCCTCCTAATGGCTGTCCTAACACGCTCGGGATCTTCTTCCCCCCATCTTTATCATGTTTAATACCAGTCTTTCTTCAGGTACCTTCCCCACCCCATGGAAGCAGGCTCTTATTCGCTCCTTCTAAAAAAAAACCCTCCCTCAATCTCTCTATCTTAGCACATTAGCGCCCAGTCTCTAACCTTCCATTCCTTTCTAAGGTTTTGGAAAAATTGGTATTCTGTCAACTTTCCTCGCACCTTTCTACTACTCTCACTCTCCATTCATGTCCATCTGGCTTTTGTTCTGGTCATAGTACCAAAACTGTTCTTCTGTCCTTTCTTAATGAGGTGCATGTTTCCCACAACTCTGGTGACATCTCCCTAACTGTCACCTTGGACCTCTCTTCTGCTTTTGATCTGGTCAACAGTTTCACTCTTCTCTCTTGACTTTGTGATTCTGGTGTTTAATGGACTGTCCTGCACCGATTCCACTCTTTTCTCTCTTCCAGATCCTTTTCTGTTCTATCTGGCTCCACATGTTCTGCTCCTGTCCCCCTTCCCTGTGATGTCTCCCAGGGCTCTGTCTTAGCCCCATTTCTCTTCAATGTTTTCTTGGCTGCTCCTCATCCAACAGCATGGGATCTCAGCTTATTCATATGCCGATGATATCATACTTCTGCACCACACCACCTCTTCAGCTACGGATCTCACCTCCCTTATTTCTTATCTTGCCACCATCAGCTCTTGGTTCTCTTCCAATTTCTTGCACCTTCATCCATCTACGTCCACAGCCATCTGGTTCACATTCGGTGCCCCCTGTATGTCCCTGTCTGCCATGCTCCCCAATGCCTCCATCTCCCTGGTATCCACTCTTTGCTATCTAGGTGTTACTCTAAATTCCTCCATGTCTTTCCACACTCCTCACTCATCTACACTTCCTTCTTTGCTTTGCATCAAATTCGAGCCATCCGACCGTTCCTGTCCACATCCTCTCTTACCTCTCTTGTTCTCTCTCTCATCACATCCTGACTCGATTACTCCTTCAGCTCCTCCAGAATACTGCCGTCCGCATAGTTACTCGGACCTCCTGTACAGATCACATCACGCCCATACTCATTCACCTCCACTAGCTCTCCATTCGGTTCCACATTCAGTACAAGAGTCTCACTTTGGTCCACAAAGTCATTCACACCAGCTCCCCTCAGTACCTTTCCAAACTTATTTGTCTTCATTGCTCCCGTCGTACCCTCCGATCTCTACATGTCAAAAGGTTGCTCCTTCCCTCTGCCTCACAATCTACTCGCACCTCCGCTTTCTTTTTCCTGGGTCCTGCCCTCTGGAATGTTCTCCCCTCTAACCTCTGCCTTGAGCTATCCTTCCACAGATCTAAAGCCATGTTAAAGACCTAGCTGCTCTCTCTTGCCTTTGACCTCCCGCCACCCACTGCATAATCCTTCCCTCTTCTCCCGCATTTCTACTATTCACTTTTGCATTGTGTTTATTCTTTCCTGCCATCTTGCATTTGGTATTCCTTTCCTTCTTTTCTCCTAGCAGCCACATTTTATTGTAAACCGCCCTATTGCTGGCATAAAGGATGGTATATCAAATTAAAAAATAGGGGAAGAAACAAGCAGTTTAACCCCAGAGCGAGATCCCCAAGGAACAATTTAATCCCAGACTGAAGTCTAAGCTGAAGAGAAAGGTTAAGACTACACTTCCCAGGAGTTCTAGGGCAGGGGTGGGCAATTCCAGCCCTCGTGTACCACAATCCAGCCTGGTTTTCATGATGTCCCTAATGAATATTCATGAGATCTATTTGCATCCACTGCCTTCCATTGTATGGAAATAGGTCATGAATATTCATTAGGGACATCATGAAAACCAAGCTGGATTGTGGTGCACGAGGGCCGGAATTGCCCACCCCTGTTCTAGGGAAATCTGGGAATTCAGGGGCTCTATTGTTAAAATCATCAAGTGTAGAGTGGGTGGAGATCCCAAATCTCATGTGGGACAGGAAATGAGATATTTTAGAGAAGAGAAAGGTAGACTCGGGAACACACAGGAACTAGCAGCAGATCTGAGGAATCAGTGGAAGTAGAGGGCAGCATTTACAGTATACAGAGGTGATACAGAGACAGGCAGTCCTATGAGAGTGTTTTTTGTTGGACATCCTTTGCAAGCTGCATTACATGGCCTTGGAAGGCAGTGGACACGAACTATCACAAACTGTTTTGAACTATTACTACAGAATTTAAATGACTGCCAGAATTTCTTTTTTATTGGAACGTGTGCCCAGGCTGAGTCTGCCTGAACCAAGCTTGAGAATTTAAAACTCTTGCCATAGTTATTATTTTACTTTTCCAGAAAGTTTGATGCAGGCTGAGTCTGAGTCTAGAGGGGGCAACTAGAAATGCTTCATCAACCTAGAATAACTGACGGAGTAAGAAAACATTTTAATATCTGGTACATTAAAGAAGTCAATAGTAGATGCAGAATGGAAACAGTCAGGATGTTATCTGGTAAGTAGCAAAACTCAATGTACTGTACAGCTTTAATTGGGTCAGACCTTTTGGTAATTACTGTCTTTAGATCTGACAATAGGAAAGGAAGTTAATCTAGAGTTTTCTGCACAGTAAGCAAAATTGGACGACTTGCCTTTATTTCCCTGTATACCCAGTTGTAATTGGGTAATAATGACATTAAATTCTTTCCTCTCCTCTTAATGCATAGAAAGCTTTTGTGATTTAGGGCATCTGAAATCTACTGCCGGGACATCAATCCCAGAAATGACTGTGTGTACTTTTCCGAGTACTAAACTATAAAGAGAGCTGAAATCCTGTTTGGATGCAAAGCACAATTCAAGAGAGCTGAGGTATCACGTCAGCAGTTACTGTATTATGAAAGCATAGGGCTGGTATCCTACAGAGTGGAGGAGTAGCCTAGTGGTTGGAGCAATAGCCTGTGATCAGTGAGGCCATGGTTTGAATCTTACTAGTGCTCCTTGTGGCCTTGTTTCAGGTACAAAATTAGACTGCAAGCCCTCCAGAGACAGGAAAATACCTACTGTATGTACCTCACCTTGAACTACTAATGGAAAGGTGTGAATGAAATACTACCAAATACAAATATGGAGATCATTTTAGAGTTTTTACATGTTTATATACAGTTGTGAATGTGTTATATGCAAATACTGATTCTATAATGCTGCTATTTATACATGCAAAAGGTATGAGATGCACAGATCTGAATGAGGCATGTTCCAGGCATAGTTTGGGCATTCCAAAAAATACAATTATTTCCCATTTTACAATGGGGCCTAATATTCAAAAAAAAAAAAAAAAAAACTAGCTCCTAAATTTAGGCACCTAAGTTAGGATCCTAAATTTGTTCCGTATTTTCAGTCACACTTAGGGGTATGTTTACTAAACCGTCTTAATGTGCGCTCTGTGACGTTATCGCGCGATAAGGTACCTTATCGTGCGATAATGGCGCTTTATCAGGTGCACAGATATCTTATCGCGCGATAACACGCGCAGTGGCTCAAACGAGCACTGAAGGCGGGGAAAGGCTCCCAGAGGGCGGAGGAAGGCTCCCCAAGGGCGGAGAGAAGGGGTCAATGGGTGGAGAGTGGGAGGGGAGAGGCTCCCTGCACACTAACGCTGTGAAATCCGAGGCTGAAAACTAACACCAGTGAAACCCTGGCGTTAGAGCTGATTTAAAGGGAAAAGAAACCATTTCCGTCAGCAATGAACAGCAAAACCAGGGAAACCTACAAAAAGTGATAAGTGTGATACATGTGCACGGAACAAAAGGGCAAAGAAACCTTGAAAATGTACAGAAGAAAATGTAAAAAATAAAATAACCAAGCTGGCCAATAGTGATATCAATGGGAAACATCAAAAAACACTCCCAAGAAAGGTCCAAAAAAAAGATATGAATTTTAGAAGGGTCTATGATCCGTCCCCATACAAGGTGAATGAGCCCACAGTGTAATTGCGCTGAGCAGGGTTTCCGACTCCATCGGCCAGGTTTCCTATGGCATGCACATGTTCCCAAACAGCAGGGTGGGCATGTCGGAATGGGCAACTGGACAGATGCTGGAAAAGGGGACACAGAGGGCTGCAGGCGGCACATGCTGCGGTGCAGCTGCCCACCGTGCAGACTAGGGTGATGCCTAGCTGGCCCATAGGAATGCTGAAACAGTAGAGCAGCCAGACAGCAACTGCTGAGGGCCCAACATGGGCACAAGTGTGCTTCCCACAGTGTCACAGGGGATAGTACCCAGCAGGTACCCCGAAGGGCACGGAACATTGGCATGGGGTGCTGGGGGGAAGCATGGACAGCTATGCAGGCATCACTACCCCAGAACCCGTACCATAGGCAGCCGCCTACCTGGATGGCCTGAGACTGCGCTCCACCAGCACCACCAGCAGAAGGGCATGCAGCATGCTGGCAGAGGTGTACTGGTGGTGGAGGGGGGCAGTGACAGCTGCCCAGAGCAGACCGTGGCCTAGCCCTGTGTAGGTGGGTGCCATGCACTGCAACAGACAGGCCCTGTCTGATGAACAGTTATGGTATCACCAAGGAATGCATGGTCTCTGTGGCAACACAGTGGTGCAGTGCACACAGCCAGTGTGTTCAAAAGCAGAAGGTCGCAGGTTCAAGTCTCAGCTGTGGTTCCTGCCAACCCAGTCCCCATATTTTACCAACTACTAAAACGTGCTAATACAGACAGAACCTTTATTGCAGATGACATAAACATGCCCAAAACACCTACATTTTACCCTACAGAGCACAGACACCATAAACATGCACATTACCTAGAGCAGAGTCTCCCAAATGCAGTCCTGGAGGGACAAACACCATTCAGGTTCCATGCTGTCTCTAATAAAGATGACTGTGCTGCATTTCTATGCGCCGCCCCCATGGTATGCAGATGTATCTCATGCATATGCAAGAGGGACAGCATGAAAACCCGAACAGTGTCTGGCCCAACAGGACTGGAGTCGGGAACCTCTGCCCTAAAGCAGCAGCCAACAGGGGCAGACACACCCGCACCCACAGGCTCCATTATCCAATGCCTCCTGGAGAGGCAAGATGTTGGGCCCTGCGTGCATCTCCCAATACTAGCACTTGCATACCTTAGCAATGCCACCCTAAACCTAGGAATGCGGTACACAGCTATCAAAAGGTTGCTATGATTACTGGCAGATAGCAATTCCGAGGTTAAGTACAATTTTCTGAGTGAGCTGCATCATAGCAACCTTTCTGATGTCTGTGGAGTGTGCTACAGGTCTTGTGTCTGACAGTGTTTACCACCCTGGGGGGTGACCCCAACAGTATTGCATACCATAGCCATGCCTGCACTGTGCCCAGGATTGGTGTGGTGGCTAGGGCTGCCAAACACCTCTATAGTTGTACAATGCTGGCATAGGTGTGGGGAGTGTGTGTCTGTCTATCCAGTGTGTGGTGGCTGCTAACACCTTCCTCAGCCCACACTGCTAGCACTGTTGCCAGTATTGGCCTGCCAATGTGCATAATGAGGAGCAAGGTACTGTGGGAATAGCCTGGATAGGGTGGCCTGGCCCGGATTCATCTGTACAGAGCATAGGGCAATGGCTCGGACATTACAGTGCCCGGTCACCACCTGCATGGACAGGGTGGCCACAGCATGTCCTGCTGGGAGGTCACTCTCACCCTGACTGAGCAGTGACCACGGCATGGCTAGGTTCCCCCATAGTGCTATATAGCTATTTCTCTCATGTGATATTTATGGGTTCTCTTTTGGGGCCTAATCACTGACTTATCAGCTTGGTGTGTATGCTGATATCCCAGTTCTGGGTACATGCATCTTCTCCAGGATCATGCACTATGGACTAGCTAGCAGACTGTCTGCAGCTAGTATGTGTTTTGCTGGAACACCTTGCAGGGTGCAGTGGCTGGAGACTTGCTCCTGGAGAATGTCAGATAGTGGTGGGGGGCAGCTTAGCATTTCCAGGCTTACTGTCTGTCTGCTATTGCTTTATGGATGTGTACAGCTCGGCATTGCCTGCCCTGTAGGGTGAAATTCCCCAGCAGGACTGTGGTTGATGGTCCCCTCTACTGCCACCATTGCAGGGAGGTAGAATGTGGCTCTTTTGGTGGGTGATCCTGTTTCCCACCCTGAGCCCCTGAGGGTGGGTTGTGTGGTGGTACATAATCTGCCTATGGGTCCAAACATCCCCCCCTCACATCATGTAACCATGGCACCAACATGATTTTACTGAAGGGCGGTCAATCAAGTTTTAATAAACATAAACAAAGGATATACACTATTCTGGATGCATCATAGCCCATAAGGGCTAGACATGACTGTGAAATACAGAAGGACACAGATGTAACCTAGGTGTGTCTGCAGGAACTACCTATCACACACAGTAGCACTGATGGGGACCTGCAGCATGGCATATTTCAGCTATGAAAGGTGCTGTGGACCTGGTGCTGGGCGCCCCACATCACCGTCAGGGTGAGCACAGTACCCGCACATTGTGACGGTCTGTGGCTACTCTGTGCCAGTACCACACACGGTCAGTTCCCCCTACCAGGCCGAGGTGCTGTGGGGGTGCATACCCCATCTTGTGCCCATCTGTCGACTGATGATTTCCATGTGCAGTGCATCATGGGTACGGGTGGGTTAACCCTATCCTGGTAACCACAGCAGACAGTTTGTGTGGTGATGTGCAATCCTTCTGCAGCCAGCCAGGGGTTTGTTGGCAGCTGTAGCCCACTGGTTACTTCACTCCTTGTGCAGCCAGAGGTCATGGGTTTAAGCCCATGGTGGGGTTATTTGATAGGGCTGTCTGAGGCATTGTCTATTTTTAATGTACATTAGGGCTGCCAGCAAAAACACCCTCAGAGTACTGTAACCTTAAGGTGCCTATAGGGGACATTATAGGGTGCCTTGGCGGACAGTGCACTTTATAATGTGCCCTATGGAGTGCCTTATGGGGTGCCTTATGCGGCACCTTAGGTTACGCCACCATGAGGGTGTGTTTGCTGGCAGCACCAATAAAATAAAAGTAAAATGCCTCAAAAAGCACTACTTAAACATAAAGGGTGATGCCTCATGCATTAGGCACACTGGGGGATCAAACTCATGACCCCATACCATCAGTCAGTATATTAACCATTGTGCTACACCTCTGCTTCTATGTTTGCATATCTGCGCGCCTACTTAAGATTATCATGCGTTAATGTGCTTAGCGGCGTTTCGCCCGATATTGTGTGAAGCGCGCGTTATCGTGCGATAATCCCGTTTTGCTACGTTAAGACCGAAACGCCCACTCCTTTTATGGCATCCTGCACACTATCGCCGGGCGCACATTAAGACGGTTTAGTAAACACACCCCTTAGAAGCCTAAGGGTCCATTTTACGAAAGGTTAATGCACACCAATGACGCTAACATGCATTAAGTGTCAGAGAAATAAAAGGTCTGTGGGCACTTTACATGTGCAAACTTCAATAATGTGTGTTAAAACCTTTAGTAAAAGGGTCCTACGTTTTCAACTGAAAATTCAATCTACTTTAGGTGCTTAAAATTTAGGCTCCTAAATTTAGACCTAGATTTATGAACATAATTTTGGTGCCTAGTGTTGAAAATTAGTACTTACCTAATCATCTAGGGCTGGGGCGTCCACCATGATTGATGAGGAAACTGAGCTTACCACTGTGATAGCCAACACCACCATAAAAATTCAAAGAGTCATTTCATTTTGCTGCTGTCCTATGTGTAGTTCTCTAAAATCCAGAACTTGCAATGTACGTGTCAGCAAAAACATGTACATTTTGTGAGATCAGTACTTACACATATATTTGCCAGTACTTATACACATAAAGACCTGATACCTGCAGCTCTTTTTCAAAGTGTTTTTTTTTTCTAAAATGGTTGTTGCCGCTGGACGTGCTAGAAAAACATATGCATTTCCCTGTGTCCATATGTATATGTGTATATGTATATATATATATATTGTCGTGGGGAGCGCCCCTACGCTTATGGGCAATCCACGGCAAAGATTATATTTAGGGAGCCACCGGGAACGTAAGGTTCATTTGCGTAGTAAAATGTTCTTATCAGTTCCGGCTGCCTAAAAGAACTTAGCAACAAAACCAAGTGGAGGGAATTAAGGCTTTTATTCCCCGTCAATGCAAAGGTTCAAATTAAGAGATGAATAATGAAACAGAAAAGTCCTTTCTTGCAAAAGGTCACCAGTATTCAAAACATGTGCTTAATTGTTACACTTCACAATTAATGCAGAGGTCAGAAAACAGGAATTCAGTTAATTCCAAAAACATCAACATTTTCATAGACTCTTCTATTTTACTCAGTTACTACAGACTCTTGACATAAGGCTTTGCACAGGTCACACTCCATCTGCTCTGGTGGTGATAGGGAAACTGTGTCAATGCATTCTGTCTCCATGCATTCTTCCTCACTAAAATCACCAGGGGAACAAACACTGTCCCTGTCTGATTCGTGTTGGTGTGCTATGCCTCTGGGGCCTTGTCTCCAATGAGGGTCTGTTCTCAGGGCTTTAGGGATTTTACTAAACCAGTCTGGTTTCTCCTTCCTTGTAAAGCGAGGACTGGTTTTCCCCGGGTCTTTATGCTTCAGGCATTTACTAGCATCAATAACGGTTTCATACCTGGAACTTTGCTGGCTTGACTCCACAGAGTTTTTCTTTTCAGCAATTTTCCTGTTGTAGCAATGTCTCTGCCTCTCAGCATTAGGCAGGGCTGTGCTTCTTGGCAGTTTAGTAAAACCTGGTTTGGACTCTCTTTCCTCCCTTGGTAAAAACTCAGGTTTATTATAAAATGCCTTTCCTCTCTTGCTTGGTAAAACTGGGTAATTATTCCTCAGAGACTGTGAGCTTCTCACCAAACCATTCCCTTTGGCTTCTGGCTTAGCTCTCTCTCTTCTGGAGTCAGGAACACTGGAAGAACAGGGCGTGGCACAGCCTCTAACCTCAGAGCTGGCTCTAACAAACCTCCTTGGGAGAGCTGCACAATCAGCCTGGCCCTTCTGGATTTCACCCTTGTAAACCCTGTACCTGTGGGCTTGCTCCTCTAGGATTTCTTCACTGTTCCTTCTCAGGTCCTTCTCATTCTCTTCTTTCTCTTTCCTTGGTGAAGCCGTGCTCCCCTGTGTAGCCATGCTCCTCTTCCTCAAGGCAGCTGGACCCCGTCCTGGATCTCTACCTCCACTTCTACTCCCACTGCACAATGCTGCTGGACTGCCTTTCCCTAAGGCAGCCGGACCTGGCCCTCTTCTTCTACTCCCCCTGCAAGCATTCAACTCTGGCTTATAAGGAAATCCTTCCTGCCTGACTTCTGGGGTCATTTCCAGGTGCGAGTCATTAGGCTTCTCAAGCTCATTAGCTCCTGAATGTTCCTTCCTGCTCCCTCTAGCTGTGCCTGGAGGTAATTGCACATCTAGATCCTTAAAAGAAACAGGATTTCTTTTCAAGTTTTCAACTTTATCAATACCCACATCATGATAATATATGTATATGCAAAAGGTTCCACAGTCAACAGAGTCTTTTGAAAAGTACTTAGGGAATGAAAAATTAAGCTTCACATCTTTCATTCATAGTTGTGACAAGTCTTGTACATGGGCACAGCGACAGTATGTAATCTTATAGTGTACCAGACACGTGGCACGTAGAGGGAAACAGCTGTTTACCCATATTAAAAGATTCTCCTGTTAAAAATTGTCCATCCCCCCCATCTGAGGATAACATGAGCATTAGTCGTAACATGAGCATTTTAATTGTACCTGCTGGTATAAAGAGGTGGATGTAGTGCTTCGCCTATTTAGGATGTGAGCCTGTGAATTGGGGCCACAAAGCAGTTCTTTATCACCTTCTACATATACTGATGTGGGGACTGCAGCAGGGAGTAAGGGAATGCAGATTGACTGTGTGTATTTTATACCCTGTTTATGATCAGCAAAGACCCTATAGCAGCTTACACTTTACAAACAAAATAAACAGAAAATACAGTACAATAACCCCTCCCTTAGTGTACTAGCTTCATAACCCCTCCCCCCCCCCAATACTTCCTGGAACCAACATGTCTTAACCCCTTTGCAAAACTGCAAATAATTTAGTTCAGTTTGCAGCTTCTCTGGGAGGCTATTCCACAGCAAAGCAAAGAAAACCGCACCGCTGAGTCAAATAAAATTCAATCTGTGGAAAACTCATTCTGGTCGCATTGTGTCGTCTCCTCAGAGGCTGGGCTTGTAACTGTCCCATGATGAATAAATTTAATAGTTCTTTTCATAAGCATTCCAAGATTTCTTATTCTGTATTCTATATTTTTATGTTATTTTGGAGAGAAGGGAGATGTAGCGGTGTGATGGGCGCTAGGAGGGTAATTTTGTAAGGCACGCCTAGAGTAATTCACATTTTATGCGAGTATTTCGTGCCTGTTTTATGAAGCAAGGTATGGACATATTTTACTTTATAAAATAGGAATGTAGGTGGTCAAAAATGCATGTTACTTTAAGCCACGAGCACTGACACCAGCACAATGACTAGCGTAAATGTCTGTGCCTAGATATTTCAAGAATTTACATAAATTATAGTATTTTATAATTTATATGTATAATTTTACATTCTGCCCTGTACATGCCCACAGTGAGCGTATACACAGTGACCATGTCAAATATGCATCAGGAAATATCTACTCTACCCAAATGTAACTCATCATGAGTTACTACTGAAAAGGCAAGAGCTGAATCAAATCCCTCCCCTTACTGAGGAACTTTGATGGGGTAGATCAGATTAGTGGAGGGGCTGCGTTCTAGGTTAGAGAGGGCATTGAGTCACACAGGATTAAAGTTTTCAGGAAACAAAATACGCTGTAGAATCCATGTAGAAGGGGAAGGCAATGGCAGTGGGGGTGTAATACCGTCCGCCTGGTGAGAATGAACAGATCGATGATGAAATGCTAAAAGAAATCAGGGAAGCTAACAAAAGTTAAACCATAGTAATAATGGGTGATTTCAATTACCTGGGTAGCAGCTGGGTTACTGTCATAGCAGGACATGCTAAGGAAATAAAGTTTCTAGATGAAATAAATGGCTGCTTTATGGAGCTAGTTCATGAACAGAAAAGAGGAGAATCAATTTTGGACCTAGTCCTTAGTGGAACACAGGATCTGGTACAAGAGATAATGGTGTTGGGGCCATTTGGCAACAGTGATCAGAGCAGGATTGCATTTGATTTAATAAATGGAGGGAGGTCAGCAAGGAAATCCACAGAAATAGCTTTTAATTTTCAAAGGAAGACTATGATAAAATGAGGAAAATAGTTAAGACAAAACTAAAAGGAGCAGCTGCAAAGGTTAAAGATTACTATCTTAGAAGGCCAGACCAAATATATTCCACGCTTTAAGAAAGGTGGAAGGAAGGCCAAAAACTGCCAACATGGTTTAAAGGTGAGGTGAGAGTGGCTATTGTAGCCAAAAGAGCATCTTTCAGGAAATGGAAAAAGGAGCCAAATGACAAAAATGGGAAACAACATAAGCACTGGCAAGTTAGTTGCTAGGCCCTGATAGGGCAGGCAAAGAGAGACTTTGAAAAAAAACTTGGAGTGGAAGCAAAAATGCACAATAAAAACTTTTTCCAGTGCATCCGCAGCAAAACACCTGTGAGAGAGTCAGACAATTAGATGCGATAATATCGCACGATAACGTCACGTATCGCACGATAATATCGCGCGATAACATCACATATCGCGCGATAACTTCGTCAGCAGCATTAAGGTACACTAACGCTGTGAAAGCTGGGTCTGAAGGGTGGAGTAAGGCTCCCCAGAGGGCGGAGATAGGGGTCAATGGGCGGAGAGTGGGTGGGGAGAGGCTCCATGCACACTAACGCCGTGAAATGAAGGTCTGAAAATTAGCACCAGTGAAAACCTCGCGCTAGAGGCACATTTGCAGGAGAGAGAAACCATTTCAGTTAGCAATGTACAGCAAAGGCAGGGAAACCCAGAAAAGTGATAGTAGTGATACATGTGCAGGAACCAAAAAAGCAAATAAACATAGAAAATGACCAGAACCACATTTGAAATCCCAATAACCAAGCTGGCCAATAGTGATATTAATGATAAACATAAAGCAATACTACTGACAAAGCGTAAAAAGGAAGATATCATGTTTGAAGAGCCTATGCTCTGTCCCCCTACAAAGTGAATGATCCCACATTGAAATAGCGGTGATCAGGGATTTTGTCGTTTATATTGGGCAGGTTTGTTACGACGTGCACATGTGCAGCAACAGCAGAGTGAGCACGTAGGAAAGGGCAACTGTACTGATGCTGTAAAAGGGATACAGGGGGCTGCAGGCGGCACATGCTGTGGTCCAGCTGGGGCATAGTGCAGACTAGGCAGATAACACGCTAAACAAAATTCCTCTGAAAGAATTACTCTTCTATGGGAAATCATATAGTTTTAAACCCTTTTCTGAAACTTAACACATTAGTTTCCCTTCTTGGACAGATAGGCAATATATCTCTTTTTTCAGGAATAACTTCACTCAGTGGCTTTCCCAGTCCCCTTTGTACCTGGGGTGGGCACTCCCCCACCCTTGCGACTACTACGGCATGGTACAATGCACACCCCATCACTGCCGGGCAAGTCACCCGTCTTTAAGGTATGTTTGCCACACTGCGTCCAAAGTTTGGGCCTGGTGGGAGGGGGGGTGCACCCTCTCCTGGCTTGCGCACACCACCCCACCCTTTTACGCCACTAACTTCACTAAAGGCTTTAGATCTCCAAGCTACCTTACTAATATAAGTGATTTCTGGAATCTCTAAAGGTTGCCTAGTGAAAAACTTAACTTTCCTTTTGGCATATAAGGACACAATCTCTTTTTCAAATACTGAGGTTTCTCATGCCTAATAGCCTTCAACATAAATATTAATCATATAAAATTAAATTTCCCTAATGGGTAACCAAAGTAATTTCCTGATGTAGTACTGCTTTCAGAGCTGTAATATGATGTAACGAGCAATAAGATTTTAAAATAAATAAATATGCCAGGTACTTATCTCTAGGAATGTTACTCTGAAAATTGGAGCAAAGTTCACAGGAGAAGGTATCCATGGGTTTTGCAGTATGTTTGCCTCTCTCTGCTCTGGGAAGAGCAGTGCCCTCACAGTGCTCTGCTAGAGAGGTGGATATTTAACTCCTGTGACAACTTTCTGTGAGTTCTAGCTGTCTTTTTAGTTATTTATTTGTTGTCTTTATTGGTGTGCTACTTCACCTCCCTGTTCCCTTTAGTTCTGCACTTCAGCTTTCTCAGCTGTATAACTTACCTTGCCTCTCTCAACTAACTGGCCTTTGTGTGGTAGCCAGGTTAACTGTTACTTTAAATTAAATATCTCTCCCTGCTCTGTCCCCAGAACCTGCTGCGTTTTAAACTTTTTTTCCTGCTCTAGCCTACCCGAGGGACTACCCCCTCCCCCCCCTGCTGAGGTATTGTGTAGCCCTTCTTCCTGTCTCCTCCTCCCACGTGTGCATATCTCTGTTTGCCTCTCTCTGCTCTGAGAAGAGCAGTGCCCTCACAGTGCTCTGCAAGGGAGGTGGATATTTAACTCCTGTGACAACTTTGCTGTGAGTTCTAGCTGTCTATTTAATTATTTATTTGTTGTCTTTATTGGTGTGCTACTTCACCTCCCTGTTCCCTTTAGTTTATTTATTTATTTATTTATTTATTTAACAGCTCTTCTATACCGCGCTCTTTATTATCAGTGCGGTTTACAGTTAACAATTTGACTCTAGGACAGTAACATATCTGACCTGAGTTTACATAAAACAAGGGAAGTAACAAGGAGTTGAACTGGGGTAACTATGTACATTTAAATAGCTTGGTATTATTTACAATAATGTACAACAGAGGCAGTACAACTGCCGGATTACAAAACTGTCTGGTATGTATTACATGTTATGTGACTTAATCTTTTTTGCAATTCATATTAGGTGGTTGGGTTGTGAGGAGGGAGTAGGTGAGTTGTTTGGTTGTGAGAAGTGCTCCAGGAATAAATGGTGCTTCAGGGCTTTCCTGAATTGCCTGAGGTCACTGATCAATCTGATGCTGGGGGGTAGGTTGTTCCAGCATCTGGGGGCATAGAACGCAAATGCTCTGTTATTAGTTGATTGTGTGCATTTTATGGTTTCTCTTGGGATAATTAGGGCATTGGCGGCTAATGTTCTCTTAGATCTATTGTTAGGGGTGAGAGTGAGTAAGTCTGTGATTGAGGGGGGAGATATCTTATTAATGGATTTGAACGTGATGAGGAGGGCTTTGTATGAGATCCTGCTACTTATCGGCAGCCAGTTTAGTTCCCTAATGATGGGAGTTATGTGGTCCATCCTTGAGGCTCCACACAGGATGCAAGTGGCAGCATTCATGGCTAATGGTAGCGGGTTTAAGGTATTTTTGGGAAGTCCATGGAGTATGATGTTTGCGTAGTCGAAGTGGGGTGTAACTAACGCTTGGAATATTGTGCAGAAATTCTCTGTATCCAACATGGGTCTCAGGTGCCGTAGGGTCTTGATCTTGTAGTAAATGGTCTTTACAGTGCGGCTTATGTGCGTTGTGAAGTTCAGTTGCTGATCTAATGTCACACCAAGGTAACGTATGGTTGGTTTGATTGGAAGTTCTGTGTCTCTTACTTTTAGGGTCGGAGGGGGAGAGAAGTTTTTGTTTTTTGTGGCGATTAGGACCTCGGTTTTTTTGAAATTTATTCGTAGGTTCTGATTGAGAAGCCAATCTGTTATTGCATTGAAGCAATCGACTAAGGCTGTATAATCGGGAAGGGTGATGTTGATAGGTGTGAATATCAGCACATCATCTGCATAGAGGAGGCAAGACATGCCGAATGAGCGAGTGCTTTCACAAATTGCTTGCATGTATATATTAAAGAGCAGCGCAGATAGGGAGGAGCCTTGGGGTACTCCTTGCTTTTGCCGGAAAGGTTTAGATATGTTGGGGCCGATCCGAACTTGTTGCCATCGGTCTTCTAAGTAGGACTTGCACCAATCCCATGCAAGACCCTGGATTCCCTTGTCGTGGAGTCGAGCTAAGAGTTGGTCATGGTCGACTGAATCAAACGCGGCGGCAATGTCAAGGAAGATTGGAGCGATGCCTTTTTTGGTGTTGTCTATCTCACTGATGAGTGTGTTGATTAGGGAGGTCAGGAGGGTTTCCACTCAGTGAACTTCCCTAAAACCATGTTGGCAAGGGTCTAGGGGGGATGAGGTGTCTATATGTTGTTGGATCTGTCTCTGAGTCACCTTCTCGAGAATTTTGGCTAGCAGTGGGATGCTGGAGATCGGCCGGTAAGATTCCTCCTTCTTTGGGTCCATCTGGTTGTTCTTTAACAGTGGTCGAATGAATGTCTGCTTAAGAGCGGGTGGGAATATTCCTGTTGAGAAGGACAGATCTGCTATCGCAGCTATGATTGGGCTGAGTTCAGATCACATTGATATGATCCAGTATGTAGGGCATGGGTCATTTGGTGCGGTGGTGGTGTTAATGGAGGCAATAATTTCTTCAATGCTTTTTGCGGATGGAGGTGAAAGCTTGTTGAGTGGATTCTGGTACTGAGGTGCCTGGGTAGGTTCTGATATGGTGGATGTTACTGTTTTGACGGCTTTGGATTGAATATAGTTGGCATATAACTGTGGTTGTATATGTTCTTGTTGCGGTGGTGCTGGTTCGTTGGTTAAGGATTTTACCAAATTGAAGAGATTGCATGGTTTGCTTAGCAAGCGGCTAAGTAGATCAGAGTGGAACTCTTTCATCTTGTCCCATATTGCTTCACGATGAGTCTTCACGATGAGTTCTCAGCTGTATAACTTACCTTGCCTCTCTCAACTAATTGCCCTTGTGTGGTAGCCATGTTAACTGTTACTTTAAATTAAATATCTCTCCCTGCTCTGTCCCAGAAGCTGTGGGTGTTTTAAACTTTTTTTCCTGCTCTAGCCTACCTGAGGGACTACCCCCCTCCCCCCCTGCTGAGGTATTGTGTAGCCCTTCTTCCTGTCTCCTCCTCCCATGTGTGCATAGCTCTGTTTGCCTCTCTCTGCTCTGGGAAGAGCAGTGCCCTCACAGTGCTGTGCTAGAGAGGTGGATATTTAACTCCTGTGACAACTTTGCTGTGAGTTCTAGCTGTCTATTTAATTATTTATTTGTTGTCTTTATTGGTGTGCTACTTCACCTCCCTGTTCCCTTTAGTTCTGCACTTCAGCTTTCTCAGCTGTATAACTTACCTTGCCTCTCTCAACTAACTGGCCTTTGTGTGGTAGCCAGGTTAACTGTTACTTTAAATTAAATTTCTCTCCCTGCTCTGTCCCCAGAACCTGCTGCGTTTTAAACTTTTTTTCCTGCTCTAGCCTACCTGAGGGACTACTCCCCCTCCCCCCTGCTGAGGTAATGTGTAGCCCTTCTTCCTGTCTCCTCTTCCCATGTTTGCATAGCTGTGTTTGCCTCTCCGTGCTCTGGGAAGAGCAGTGCCCTCACAGTGCTCTGCTAGAGAGGTGGATATTTAACTCCTGTGACAACTTTGCTGTGAGTTCTAGCTGTCTATTTAGTTATTTATTTGTTGTCTTTATTGGTGTGCTACTTCACCTCCCTGTTCCCTTTAGTTCTGCACTTCAGCTTTCTCAGCTGTATAACTTACCTTGCCTCTCTCAACTAACTGGCCTTTGTGTGGTAGCCAGGTTAACAGTTACTTTAAATTAAATATCTCTCCCTGCTCTGTTCCCAGAACCTGCTGCGTTTTAAATTTTTTTTCCTGCTTTAGCCTACCTGAGGGACTACCCCTCCCCCCCTGCTGAGGGTACAGGACAGGGTACCTTGTAATAGCCCTCTTTTAATAGGTCTTATTTCCCTCCCTCCCTCCCCAACATCCACCTGCCCCTGGGGTAATTGTAGCTTTATAGGTACTTAACTCTTGGTCTACTTCCGAACGATTAATTGTACAAATAAGTAAAAAATCTCGTTCACTGAAAACTCAAAAATGGCACTCCAAAATCAATATAAATTCAAATAATCCAAGTAATCATCAAACTTCAAAAAATCTTCAACATATAAGCTCTGTTATGTAACAAGGTCTCAGACTCATTTGGTACTGCTTCCTGACTCACGTCCGTGAAAGCAAAGTACCTTTTAACATCAATGACCTAGTGTAAACACATAACGAGTGAGCCAGTCATATATTAAGATATTAAGGTATAGGATGGTGCTGATATTTATACTCATAGAACAAATGTCCTTGGAACAGGTACTTACACATCTTAGAGGAAAGGGGCTGCTCTCAGGTGCAGCTCTGTATCCAAATCAGTCATACACTGAGGACCTGAGATTAATTAAGCTTCAGGTGAACAAGGTATATCAGAGGTATTAGATACACTTTTATTAGTATAAGCATCCACACCAACCCTTAGTAAATACAGAATTTAAAGACCTAAACACAAGCTTTAAACTAAGATGCAGACAACAGTCCAGCAGCGAGATGGGGGCTTTCCAGTCTTTTGCATTGAGTGTCACATGTATGATTTTCTCCCAGTTGGTGAGAGGTCTCACGTATGCACTAAGTGTAAGGAGCTCTTTGCTCTCAGGGAACAAGTCCGTTCTCTAGAGGCTAGAGTAGCAGACCTGGAAGACATAAGAAAGACAGAGAAGTACATGGACGAGACCTACAGCCGCGCTGATGCTGAATAGTGCGGTATAGAAGAGACTTTAAATAAAAAATAGTCCTGAAGTCTCACCTCCAGTCTGGCAGCATCTCTGTTGCCATGGAGGAGAGAGGTCACGTGACAGGAGAACATTACCCTGGTGTGACAGGACATGATCCTGTAACTAGGACCTGTCCTCCAGGTGATGTAAAACCCTCTTGTACCGAGGACGTTTTTACAGGGCCATGTGCCCATGAGGGGTGGGTTAGGACAGCTGTTATAGTTGGTGATTCAATCATTAGGCATGTAGATAGCTGGGTGGTGGACGTGAGGATCACCTGGTAACATGCCTGCCTGGTGCGAAGGTAGCGGACCTCACGCACCGCCTAGATAGGATCTTAGATAGTGCTGGGGAGGAGTCTGCTGTCTTGGTACATGTTGGTACCAATGACATAGAAAAATGTGGTAGGGAAGTTCTGGATGCTAAATTTAAGCTTTTAGGTAGGAAGTTGAATTCTAGAACTTCCAGGGTAGCGTTCTCCGAAATGCTTCCTGTTCCACGTGCAGGACCCAAAAGGCAGGCAGAGCTCCGGAGTCTCAATGCGTGGATGAGACGATGGTGCAAGGATGAGGGTTTTGGATTTGTTAGGAACTGGGGAACATTCTGGGGAAAGGAGGGGCTCTTCCGAAGGGATGGGCTTCACCTTCACCAGGATGGAACCAGACTGCTGGCATTAACCTTTAAAAAGGAGATAGAGCGGGCGGAGCCTGGATCCGAGCAGGATGGACGCGTAGAGCTGTTGCTCCGGAGGGGCCTGGCGATATTCCTTGACACACGCCATTATTTGGAGGTTGGAACGAACGTAAAAGGATTGGTCACATCGAGGGATGTCGGGACCCAAGCCGACGAGGTTAGATTTTCCTTCCTCGCAAAGCAGCAGTATGAAACGCTCGAAAACTGAGCCCTTCTGCGGCGGGCCGAGATCCGGAGGCCATGCAAGAACTGCTAATGGAGGTGCGGGCAATAAGAGAAATGGTCAAGGCAAATGGGGAGGCGCTGACAGTAGTGCAGGATGATGTGGCCGCACTGCGCTCTGGTCTGGAGGCACTTACCCTGAGGCAGAATTCGATGGAGACTACGCTTGCTGTGCACGAGGAGAGGTTGAAAGTGGTGGATAAGCAGAGCAAACAAATAAGAGCACTTCAGAGGGATTTGGAAGATGGTAACAACCGGGCTCGGCGGAACAACGTGCGCATACTTGGAGTCCCAGAAGGAGCTGAGGGAAGGGACATGTTTGCGTTTTTGAACAAGCTGATACCCTCAGTGTTGAAGATAACATTTGAGCTCCCATTTGAGATTGAGCGTGCACACAGGGTGCCTTCGCAAGCTCAGCTTAATATTAAATGGCCGAGGCCAATTATCCTGAAGGTGCTTCGATTCCAGCAGGTGGTTCAAATTATGGATGCAGCCCGCACTCGTGCTCCAGTGGACTTCGAGGGCCACAGATTGTCCTTCTTTCCAGATTTTGCTAAAAGTACTGTGGACAGACGAAAGAGGTTTTTGATGCTGCGGCCTCGACTGCAGCAGTACAGGCCCGATTTGGGCTGATGTATCCTGCCAAGATGAGGGTCACGCTACATAATCAAACGAGGACGTTTGAGGATCCTGAGGCCTTGGGCGCGTATCTGGAGGAGAAAGAAGCGTCTCAGATGCGCTGAAACAGCCTAAGAGGACATTGTCTGTGTTATCTGTGGAGCTGTTTAAACTGGGAAATTTAAGATGTGGAGATGTGAGAGGCGTATGGTTGTTTAGTATTGTATGCTGCTGTGTTGCCTTTGTTTGTCTCCCTCAGTATGGGCTAGTGTTTATGGTGTGAGCCCTGTAACAAGGGACTGTAGGCGTAATATCAGAGAAAGGTTTGGGTTGTATGTGAGAGGAGTAGTGGGGGGGAAGGGGGCATGTAGTAATAATAATAATAAGTGCTGCAGTGTTAAGGGGGGGATGGGATATGGGCGTTGTCACTGTTCCCTGTGTAGGAAGGCCCCTCTGCCTCTGTCCTGCTCGTTGTGGGATCACCCTTTGAGTTTAGTAGTTTAGCTTTCCCTCCAGGGTTCTTTGAGTTCGCAGAAGAGTTTACATATGTTTCAGCAGTATTAGTCAGGAGTATGAATAGCAGTGTGGTCAAGAGGATTTCCCTTTGTAGTCAAGAGGAAAATGCATTATCTGAGCTAATTGGAGGGTGATTGCTCTATGGCAGGGGTCTCAAACACGCGGCCCGCGAGAGCATCTTGTGCGGCCCGCGAAGCACCGGCGAGTAAAAAAAAAAAATTCCAAACTTGCCGCCGCAGTATTAAGCGTCCCGCGGGCCCCTCTGCCTGGTCCTCTCCTCCCTGCAGTATCAGCTCCAAAAGCGGCGGCTTTCAGAGCCGCGAAGAGAGAGAGTTTCTCTCGCGCGGTTCTGAAGAGCAGCGCGAGAGTCTTCAGAACCGCGCGAGAGAAACTCTCTCTCTCTTCGCGGCTCTGAAAGCCGCCGCTTTTGAAGCTGAATGCTGCAGGGAGGAGAGGACCAGGCAGAGGGGCCCGCGGGACGCTTAATACTGCAGCAGCAGCAAATATACATTTTTTTAAATCTAATTTGGCTGATGGTGGGAGGGGGGTTAGGACTGGTAATGGGCTATGGGGGGGGGGCTAGGACTGGTAATGGCCTATGAGGGGGGTAACTGAAAATGGGGTGATGGGGGTAACACTGAAAATGAGGTGATGGGGGGGTTAGGACTGGTAATGGGCTATGAGGGGTAAGACTGGAAGTGGGCTATGGGGGGTTAGGACTGGTAATCGGCTATGGGGGGGCTAGGACTGATAATGGGCTGGGGGGTCTGCTAGGACTGGAAATGGGCTGAGTGGAAGGGGGGCTTGACCTGCAAATGGCTGATGGGGAGGGGGGCTTGGAATGGAAATGGGCTGTGAGGGGAGGGAGCTAGCACTGGAAATGGGCTGATGGGGGGAGCTACGATTGGAAATGGGCTGATGGGGGGCTAGGACTGAAAATGGGCTGATGCAGTGACTAGAATGGAGGGGGGTGCTGTGTGGGACTGGAACTAGAAGGGAGCTGATGTTGGGGGAGGATTAGAATGGGATGGAGCTGGGAGAGTGAAATGGAGAGGGGAAAATATTTTGTGTGGGAGGGAAGACAAATCTACAATTGGCCAGGTAAGTGGGGATTGAGGATGGAGGGGTAAAATTTGAGTGGATGAAAATAGGAATGAGGAAAGAGCAAAAGGAGAAAGATTAATATGTTAAAGCAGATGTAGAGGGAGAATGGAAAAAGCTAGAAGAGAGAAGGACAAATGGACAGCAGACGATGGAGAGTTAGCAGAAGGCACGAAGAAACCAGAAGAAAGTGGCTGGAACTGAAAAAAAATGCACAAAAGGTAGAAAAATATCTTTATTTTGAATTTATTAACTGGAATATGTCAGTTCTGGGAAATGTGCATCAATAACGTCTGCGCTTTGTTTAGTACAAGAGGAAATTAATTTATAGTTTTATTTCTACAGTGTTGTACATTCCAAGTTTGGCTTTTGGGGGTCCCAGTTTAATTGTCTTGTTTCTAAATTTTGATTCCTTGTTTGGTGATGGTGTATTCTGCATGTGTAACTGAGCTGAGGTATTCTGTTTATGTAATTCCTATTTGACATTGCCACTTGTTCTCTTTCCCCAGTATGTCATGTATTGTTATTCTCTGAAATGTATTGATTTAATATTTGCAGTGTTGCCTTTTGATAGTTAGGGTATGGTGCTTTGTGAGTCCTGGTAGTGCTGTTAGGATATGGCAGGTTTGCTATGGGTTCTAAATGGGTAGTGTTTGTAGTAGTTCCTAATGTGCTTGGCGGTTGGCACTGGTTTATAGTAATGTAGAAATCTTTTAGTCTTTATCCATACACTCATTAAGAGGCATGTTTACTAAAAGTTAGTGTATGGTAACATTATGCAAATATTTATGCAAATGATGCCCCTTATGCAAATGAGGCCCACGCCTTGTGCGGCCCCCGGGTTACTCTACAAGTCCTCATTTGGCCCTCAAAGCAATTTGAGTTTGAGACCCCTGCTCTATGGGGTCAGAGCCTTGCGCTTGCAAGTTTGTAGGGTAGATTGTAGACATGATCTTTAAAATATTATCCCTAAATGTGAAGGGCATTAATAATCCCATAAAACGGAAAAAAATAGTGCTGTATAGGAGGCAAGAAAAAGCCGACATATTGCTTCTCCAGGAAACGCATCTGAATATGAAGGAATCCCTGAAGCTCAATATAATGCCCTTCACATTGGTGGCCTACTCTGCAGGAGTACATAAACGTAATGGGGTGGCCATTTTGGTACGAAAATCTTTAATCCCCAAGGTGCTGCAAACCAGGTCGGATATGGAGGGGAGATGGGTTAAGGTGCTTTTGCAAATAGGGGAATTGGAACTGGCTATTCTTAATGTTTATGGGCCCAATTCGGATAGTCCAGATTTTTTTAATTTGGTAGCTGAGGAGGTTTGCCAGATCCTTTCCGTCCCGGTGATTATAGGGGGGGATTTTAACCTTGCGTTGGACCCTTTAGTAGATAAAAAACCGCCCAGAACTGGCAAGCCTTCTAAAGCTCGAAGTATTTTGTCCTCGTTGATGCATGAAGCTGGGTTAGTAGATATCTGGCGATTGCAACATCCTACTGAGCAGGAGTTTACTTTTTTTTCTCACCCTCATCAAGCACTGTCACGCATAGATTTTTTTTTGGTCTCTAAGGTATTGTGTGCCACTATAGTAGCCTCAGAGATACATGCGGCCCTCATATCTGATCATGCGGCTATATCTCTGCGGTTGCAAGATGGCAAGGCAGGTTCTTCTCAAGGAAGGTGGTTTTTTGATAGATCCCTGTTAGATGTGCAAGAGTTCCGCCTGACAATACAAGCTGCTATAGCAGATTATTTTCAGCATAATTTACCGCAGGCAACAGCAGGCTGGGCCTGGTGGGAAGGCTTCAAGGCCTCCATAAGATCAACAATAACTAGTTATAGTATTTGTCAGGCGAGGCAGAGTAAAGCAAAGTTAGCTGCATTGGAGGAGCAAATTAAGGCTGGGGAGCGTATCTTAGTAAGGCGTTCAGACCCTTGTATTCTCTTGCGGCTTCAGCGATTAAGATTTCAATATAATACACTCCTCTCTGGGGAAGCGTCACGGAATATTAGGGCAGAGAGGGGTGATTACTATTGGGAAAGCAATAAGGCCGGCTGGCTTTTAGTGAATGCGTTGCGGGCGCGGAGGGATGCAGGCCGCATAGCGGCACTACGTAGTCTGCAAAGCCATGATTTAATGCTGAGGGATGAGGACATTGCAGAAGCATTTCGGTCATTCTTTGGGCAGTTGTATGCTTTGGAAATGAAGTGTTCTCAGCTGGAGTTTGAAAAATTGTTAGAGGGGATACAGAGACCTGAGTTGGATGAGGAAGCTTCTAAGGAGCTTGATGCGCCAATTTCTCTGGAGGAAGTCTGCCAGGCTATTCGGTCCCTAGCTACAGGGAAAGCGTGTGGCCCGGATGGGCTCCCTATAGAGTTTTTAAAGACCTTTTCCAAAGAATTGGGTCCACATCTGTTGGTGTACTTCCGGGCCTTAGAGCAGGCGCTCCCTCAAGTAGGCTCGTTCGCTCTGGCGAATATAATCGTGTTGGAAAAGGAGGGGAGGGACCCTCAAATAGTAAGCAATTACCGCCCTATATCCCTTTTAAATACAGACTATAAGATCTATGCGACTGTTTTGGCCCGGCGATTGGCCAAAGTGGCCCCTCTATTGATACACCCTGATCAGTGCGGGTTTGTTGAAGGTCGGTCGACGGCTGATAACGCCAGGCTTTTTTGTCATGTATTGTCTGGGGCCGGGAACGAAGACAGACCCCTAGTGGGACTGTCTCTAGATGCTGAAAAAGCTTTTGACCGCTTGGAGTGGTCATTAATGTTTGAGGCTCTTAGAAGGTTTGGGGTTGGGGAGGGTTTTCTTAAACTGCTCAGGGTAATGTATGTTCAGCCGGCTGCCAGGGCTTGGGTAAATGGGATTCAATCCCGCGGTATTGAGCTTAATAGAGGCACACGTCAGGGTTGCCCTTTGTCCCCGATATTGTTTAATATTGCATTGGAGCCTTTGGCACTCTTGCTGCGGCAGAATCCAAAGATCCAGGGGATACTGATTGCTGACAAGGAAGTAAAATATTCGGCTTATGCTGACGACTTGCTGTTATTCACTACCCCAGACTCAGTGTCAGATATTCTGGAACAGATAGGGCAATATTCTTGGTGGTCCGGGTATAAAATAAATTGGTCAAAGTCAGTTGCTTTCCCATTAAATTCATATGTGCAAAAAGGGGACCTGGCGCACTTTCCATTTGTTTGGGAGCCAGGAATGGTTAAATATTTGGGGGTGCATTACTGTTATCCGCTTGAGGAGACGATAAAGTTTAATGCGGAGGCAATGTTGGCCAAAGTCCGAGTTTTGACTGCCAGATGGTCTCCCTTGATGCTGTCCTGGTGGGGGCGCCTGGAGACTATTAAGATGGCTATAGCTCCCAAGATTAACTATGTATTGGAAATGCTTCCGTGTTACCTGCCTATAGCTACGTATAAAGGCATTGAGAGGCTCCTGAGCCAGTTTCTGTGGAAAAGCAAACCTCCCAGGATAGCTCTTAAAAAGCTGAAATCTGACAAGGAGCAGGGAGGGGTGAAATTCCAGATTTCCTAGTCTATCACAAAGCTTTCTTGTTAAAGCAAGGTTCTAGATGGATAGAGCAGGTAACAAACCGGAGCCCAGTATGGTTGGCCTTAGAAGAGAGCCTAGTGGCCCCTGTGCCGATGGGCTTACTCCCAGGTTCTCTTTTGCCGTTGGAGAGAGTGCCTCTGATGATAGTGGAGACACAAAAGGCTTTTTTAACCTTAATGCAAACGCAGGGTCAGGGGGTTAAATTCTCAGGCTTACTCCCCTTATGGTACAACCCTTTATTTAAAATTCAGCAGAAAATGGTTGCTTGGAAGCAATGGTATTCCAAAGGCATCTGGTCTATTGGGCAGTTGGTGGAAGGAGGGGTATGGAAAGATTTTGAGAGTATCAGAAAGGAATTCAACCTTCCGGGAGTAGTTTTTTTTCAATGGGTACAACTTAGGCACTGTGTGGAGAGGTCGATTGTGAATATAAAGTTATTAGACAAGGAGGCGGGGCTTACTCCTTTGATTCAAAAAATTACACAAACAAAAGGGGTTGCCTCCGGTTATTATAGAATCATGAGTCAGAGTGGGCACTCGCAGGTGCGAGGGCTACAAAAGGTGTGGGAACATGATACAGGGGTTACCCTTTCTGTACAGGGGTGGGAAAACTTTTGGAGGAAGCAAGTCAGGATATCTAAATCTGCTTCTATTATCCAGACATTGTTTTTCTTAGCCCAGAGAGCCTATGTTACCCCGGTTAAGCTGGTCAAGTGGGATGTTGCCATTAGTAATAAATGCTGGTCTTGCCAGAATGATATAGGCACACTTGAACATATTGTTCTTGATTGCCCGGGGGTGCGAGCGTTTTTGTCCCAGGTTTGGGAGCATATACAAAAAGTGTTGGGGTTTAGTGCTCCTCTTACCTGGGCAATCCTGGGGTTCCGATCTGCGGCGGGGATTCCGTCCCTACAGAAAGATTGTTATTTCCTGTTGGATTTTATGCTGGGAATAGCGATACACTTAATAGTTTGCAACTGGAAATGTACTTATAAGGTTAACTGGCAAGAGTGGTGGAATCAGGTCTGCCTATATAGCAAATTTGAGAGGCTACCCCGGAAGGGTTCAGCCCAGAAGTCCTTTGAGCAAAACAGGTGGAAGGCTCTGACTGATTTTGTGGAAGTAGCTCAGTATGTTTATTGTTCATAATACTGCTTTGTTTTGGTTTTAAGTAATTACTGCTGATTGTTCTTTTGTATAGGTGCTGGGGGACCAGGGCGGGAAGGGTGGGGGGGTGGTTGTATTGTTGGGATGGACAGTGAAGTGATTTCTTTTGTGTTTTTTGTATTTTGTTCTATTGTGTTGGAATTTTCTAAATAAAGATATTTAAAAAAAAAAAAAGGAGATAGAGAAGCTTTTAAACTAGAAAATAGGGGAAAGCTGACAGTCGCCCAAGAGCGCATGGTTCGGAAGATGGTATCCTTGAAGGATACTACCAAAAGCAGAGAGGTTCCAAAAAAGAGTAAAGTAGCCCAAATGCCCTTGAGTATGGTGCAGACAGAGCGTAAAGATTCCAAATTACCCATGCCTACCAATAGCCAGATTATCAAATTTGCAGACGACACAAAACTGTTTAGACCCAAGAGGACTGTGGAAAACTGCAGGAGGATCTGGATAAATTGGAAGACTGGGCATCTAAATTCAATGTGGACAAGTGCAAAGTTATGCACCTAGGAAAGAACAACCCACACTATGGTTACACGATGCAAGGTTCCACATTGGGAACCACCACCCAGGAAAAAGATTTAGGAGTCATCGTGGATAACATGTTAAAACCCTCTGCCCAGTGTGCAGCGGCAGCCAAGAAAGCAAATAGAATGCTAGGTATCATAAGGAAAGGAATGGAAAATAAAACAAAGGATATTATAATGCCTCTGTATCGTTCCATGGTATGACCGCACCTTGAATATTGTGTGCAATTCTGGTCGCTGTATCTTAAAAAGGATATAGCATTATTAGAAAAGGTACAGAGAAGAGCCGCCAAAATGGTAAAGGGGTAGAAGGCTACTCCTATGAAGAGAGGCTACAAAGGTTAGGGCTCTTCAACCTGGAAAAGAGACGGCTGAGGGGAGATATGATAGAGGTCTATAAATTAATGAACGGAGTGGAACGGGTAAACGTAGATCGATTGTTTACGCTATCAGAATATAGAAAGACTAGGGGACATGCAATGAAGCTACAGGGTAAACTATTTAAGACAAATAAGAGAAAATATTTTTTTACTCAACGTGTAATCAAACTCTGGAATTTGTTACCGGAGGATGTAGTAAGAGCTGTTAGTGTAGCTGGGTTCAAAAAAGGTTTGGACAAGTTCCTGGAGGAAAGGTCCATAAACCATTATTAAAAAGGGACCCAGGGGGGGAGTGGCTTTTCTAAGATGGCGGCGGCGTGCGTTTAGCCGACTGACATGCCTAAGAGAAAGGGGAAACCCAAGGCGAAAGCTCTTCCCGCAGAGCTTCTACCTACCGATGAGGGACCCATGGATCGTTTTGTTCAGTTGCCTAAGGAGAAGATTGAGGGGATTCGAGCGGGCTTGGCAGCACCGTTGGATTCGGACTCGGCGTCTTCCGCCCTTGATACCACGCTCTCCCCTGATGGACGATGTCCCCCGATGCCTCCTGGGTCTTTGCCTGCTCGGGCGCTGGATGATGACGGGCGGTCTTCTGGAATGCTAGCCGCTGCGTCGCATATGCGGGACCCGCTTCCGGAGCACAGTAAGGACTGTGATGGAGGTTTGCAGCCTGTTGTATCATCTCAGTCTGGGACTGGGGACTCTGTCCAGGTAATTGAAACTATTACCTTATCTTCGGGGGAAGCAGATCAAGTTTCCTTTGGTCCTCCCGGTTTTTCTTTTGCTCTGACTCGTCCAGCCTCAGTGACTCTGGACAGCATTTGGGACGCTATTTCGCATCTCAGCCAAATGGTGGGTTTTCAATTTTCTTCCCTTTCGGATCGGGTTACCACACTTGAAGTAGAGTCTCCGTTACTACGTGCTTCCATTGCAGAAGTTACCAGCAAGCAATTAATCATGGATCAGCAATTAACTAAAGTTGTGGATTTAACTGAATCTTTAGTCAAAGACAATATGAATCTGCGGGTTAAAACTGAAACATTGGAGAATGCTGTTCGAGCATGTAATGTTTGCCTTTTGAATTTCCCAGTAATAACTGGGAAGGCACCTTTGGATATGTTTAAGAGTTATTTACAGGAGGTTCTGGCAGTTCCGCCAGAGTTGTTGCCCCCAGTCTCAAAAGTTTACTATCTCCCTTTGGGGAAAAGAGGTGGGAAAGTTTCTGTGGGTCAATTAGAGATAGACTCTCTCAATGTTTCAGATTTGATTAGTACACCTAAAGAGGAGGACATAGCTGTATCAACTCTGTTAGTAACTTTGGCTCTTTCCTCAGATAGGGAGTGGCTCTTAAAATTGTTTTATAAGAAGCGGGGCAAATTGTTCTATGGGAAGAAGATTCTCCTTTTCCCAGATGTTGCACGGGAGACGCAGAAGCGTAGAAGGGCTTTCCTTTTATTGAAACCGGGAGTAACTCGACTTGGTGCACACTTTATGCTAAGATTTCCATGTAAATGTTTAATCACCTATAAATCTCAGAAGTATGTCTTCTTTTCCCCTGAAGATCTTACTGTTTTCCTAAACTCTCATTTATCAATTAGCTCTACACCTGTGACATGACTCCATCTCTAGTTAAATTTCTTCTAAGGGCGCCGTCTCCTCTTAATTTACTAATCTTTTTTTCTTCCTCTTGGAGTTTTTTTCTCCTTTACAAGGTCTTACCCCTCCACTATAGGGGGCTAAAATAATTCTTGCTGTTTTATTTCTGTATTTTAATATTTGTTGTACTTGTTTTTTGGTTGCAAGTATTATTATTCTGTACAAGTTTATACTTGATTTATCATGTTGAAAATTCATAAATAAATAATTAAAAAAAAAAAAAAGGGACCCAGGATATCAATGCTTGACCCAATACAAGCATTGTGGAACCTGTGTCTTTTGGGGATACTGCTAGGTACGTATGACCTAGATTGGCCACTGTTGGAAACAGGATACTGGGCTTGATGGACCTTGGTCTGACCCAGTATGGCATATCTTATGTTCTTATGTTCTTATGACAATTGCCCTGTGGATAGTTCTGCATTGCTTGGACCATGCAAACTGATGCACTTGGGAATTCTATGCAAAAGGTTTGAAAATTATGTGTGCAGTATTTTAAAATTCTACAAAATTCTGCGTCTTATTATGAAATGTTTGTGCAGAATTCCTCCATCATAAATCCTAACTCCTCCTCTAGACCTGAAATTCCCCATGACGTTTTCCTCTTTAGCTCTCTCACTCCAATCACAGCTCTTTCTCCTATCCCCAAGCCTTCCTGCCACCCCCCCCCCCCACACCCCCAGTTCTCTCTCTCCCTTTAACTTCTAACAAGATCTTTATTGCTGTCTGTCCCTAAGGTCTACACTCATGCACATACCCCAACTCACCTCCTTTCTCCCCTTTCCATGCACCAAACCTTATCTTTTCCTTACCTCTCCTTCTTTCATCCCAGGCATATACCTCCATCTTTCTTACTCCCTATCCCCAAAACATACACCGATCCCCAGCCTCTGGCCATCCCCTGACTCATCATCAGCCCATCTCCAGCCATCCCCCAACTCACCATCAGCCAGGGCTGGCCTGTCCATTAGGTGGGCGACGTGACCGCCTAGTGCAGCAAACTTTGATGGGTGGCACACCGGCTTTGTGCTACCACTTTGGTGCCTACAGCCGGTCATGTGCTTCAGCACACATAGCCTGCTGCTTCTGACCCTGTCTGATGGATAAGGATATTATGCATAGGCACAGAAAAAGCAGGACAAGAGACCAGCCATTGGAAGAGATCTTTATTCAAGCCTAAGAGGTCAACCTGACATGTGCTTCAGCTGGGAGGCCTTCTTCAGGAGTTACTGACCTCTACAATAAATAAAAGAATAAAACAATTAAAAAACTCCAACATACATATTTAAAACAATAAAAAAACTACATAAAACCCAGCAAAGGAGATACAAATAATAATAAATAATTAATTTTATGTTTATGTTTATTTTAAATTTGATATACCGCTCAGGCCAGAAGGCATTAGAGCGGTTTACAATATTATATCATTCGAGGAAATAAGAAAAGAACGCCATTTATATGATAGGACAGAATAGAGGACAGAGACAGTCAAACAGAATAGAGAAAGGGAGAACACGGAACAGCAAGTTACCACAATATATAAGCAAGACAACCCAGTCCATGCAGTCAGTGTAAACTCCAGCAATAGATGCCACGGACCAACACCTAAGGGCCACGCCAAAGGGCCCTCTGGCGAGGCCCTCAGGCACGGGCGCGCCCCTGCAACAGCGGTTCTTGTGCCATTAGTCATGGCTGCTGATTGGCGGGCTTAGGGGAGGAAGGGGGAGCTCCTGCTCTCACCCCCGTCAAGATCACTGCTCTCCTCGCGCCTCTGCAACACATATAATAGGTACTAATATAATAGTTCGGCAAACGCATTCAAAAGGACAATAGACATGAATGTCGAGATCTGAAATGTGATCATACGCCAGACGGACATCGGGAAAACTATCCTGAAAAAAACGGTCATGTCTGAAGAGTCATGACTAATAGCAAATTTAAAAGCAAATCGCTTTGGGAAACAACCAAAAGTTGCTACTCACCAAATTATGTCAAGGTGAGCAAAGTAATAAGAAGGCTCCGCGGCTTTCAGCGCGGGCACCGAGGATCACTGTTGCAGATCAATTTCCAAGAACTCAGGGCTATCTTCCTTACTCTGCGAGCATTCCGCCACCGCCTGAGGCACCGACCTGTGCTGATCCAGATAGACAATCAGGTGGCCATGTTTTATATCAACAAGCAGAGGGGCACGGGCATGCACTCTGTCAGGAGGCGGTGGCCCTCCTCTCCTTCGCAGTGCGCAACAGCATGCTCCTGAGAGTGGTATATCTGCCAGGCTAGGACAACTGCCTAGCAGATAGGCTGAGCAGAGTCCTTCGCCCATACATGTGGCACTTGTACCCCAGAGTAATGAAGCAGCTCTTCCATCGCTAGGGCAGGCCTGTGATGCCTCCCCTGACAATGCGCAGCTACCTCGCATCTGCTCATGCTAACCGCACCTGGGGAGAGTGGCAGCAGACATTTTCCTGATCTTGTTATCAGAAGGTCTACTCTACACATTCCCACCAACCCCCTGGTCACCAAGACCCTCTTCAAGGTCCAAAGGGATGTCAGTGATACTGATCACACCCAGGTGGCCCAGGCAGCCATGGTTCCTCCTGTTGCTTTCCTTGTCAGTGGCACGCCCAGTTCAACTGGGCTGGGCCTTGGACCTCCTGTCCCAAGAGGAGGGCTCCCACCTGCACCCCAATCTTGGGTCATTGTCGCTAACGACTTGGCTGCTGAAAGGGTAGCTCTGGCCCAGCATCCCAGGGGAAGTCAAGGAGCTCCTACTGGCCTTCCAAAAACCCACGCCTTTAAGTGGAGACGGCTCTCCGCCTGGTATAAGGAAAAGGGGGAGAATCCCTTCTTCTGTTATATGCAACTGGTCCTTCAGTACCCACTGCACCTGTCGCACACTGGGCTAAAATCGAACTCTGTGAGAGTGCATCTGAGCGCCATCACTGCGCACCACCACCCTATTGAAGGGAAACCCCTCTCAAGCCAACCCCTGGTCTCCAGGTTCCTCCGGATCCTCCTGTTATCCAAGCCCCTCCTCCACCCTCTGTCGGTGGAATTGGACCTCAACGTGGTGCTCTCCCAGCTCATTAAACTGCCATTCGAGCCCCTAGCCACTTGCCACCTGAGATATCTATCTTGGAAAATGGCCTTCCTGGTGGCTCTCATGTCCACTCGAAGGGTGAGTTAACTCCATGCTCTGGTGGCAGATCCACCATACACGAGGTTCTATAAGAACAGGATGGTGCTCCGCACACAGCCCAAATTCCTCCTGAAAGTGGTATCTCCTTTCCACCTCAACCTAGATGTGGTTCTCCGCACCTTCTCGCAGCCTCATGCCAGCAGGGAGGAACTAATTCTTCATACACTAGATTGCAAGCAGGCCCTGTCCTTCTACTTGCTGTGGACTCAGGCCCATTGCAAAGCTCCTCAGCTTTTCGTGTCTTATGACTCCAGTAGGCTGGGGATCCCCATTACCAAGTGAATTCTGTCCATTTGGGTGGTGGACTGTATTGCCCTCGCCTATGAGCAAGCTGGCCTCTCCCTCGAGCACTGGATCACAGAGCATCTCATGAGGATGATAACCACGTTGGTGGCCAGCCTCCACTCAGTGCCGGTGATGGAGAAATGCAAAGCCACCACATGGTCTTCAATTCACACGTTCATAGCTCAATACTGCATGGAGAGTGAGACCTGCAGGGACAGTGCCTTTGGCCAGGCAGTACTCCGTAATATTCTCGGGATGCAGGTGACTCCTGCTCTCCGACCCTTCTGTGTTCAGGCTACCAGTGTGATAGTGTCGCTGGATGCTAGGGTCTTGCAGAATCTCTCAGTGGGGACTTACCTTCAGCAACTCACGGCTACCCGATTGATCGCTATTGGTGCTGTCTTGGTTCGGTCCTCAGCAGCCTGGAACTAGCGAGTCCCATATGTGAGAACTGACTTCCTACTTGTTCCTGGAGAAAGTGTAGTTATTCACCTGTAACAGGTGTTCTCCCGGAACAGCAGGAATCAGTCCTCACAACCCTCTCTCCTCCCCTGGGAGTTGCCGCACTACCTTGTTTTAGTCTTTACTGCCATCCTAGCTATGTCATCTTGTGGTAGGCGAAGGCCTATGAGCCATGTTGCTTGAACTAAGCAGGCAGGCCTAAGCAGCTTGACCTGTAAATGAAGCCTGTGGCTACCATGGAATCGAAACTTAACTAAGCATAATCAAGTATAGCTAAGCAGAATCGAAACTTAGGAGAAATAGAAAAAAACTGCTTTAATTGGTACTGATAAGAATGTGAGGAGCTTCTATGGAATTAATTAACTCTGTTGAAAGAAAAAGTTACAGTGCCCTGTTTTCACACATATTCCAGCCAGCTAGTGACCTTGGAGAAGGGATGTATCAAGAGCCTAAGAACTGACCATTGTAATGAGGGCTGTAAGGGGGGTAAACAGGTGCTGAGCCCAGACAAAGGTCCTCATTGGATAACTACGTAAAGATACCGGGACCAATAGATGGGGCAGAAGGGGTTACCGGGACCAATGAAAAGTTTGCCTATGTCTAGATTGGAGAAGAAAAGTATAAAAGTTGTTGTTTTACTAACAGCCATTGCTCAGCCATTTTTGAATGTGATTCTGCTTGAGTCTTGTGCACAATAAATGATTTGGACCTTTTGAACAGACTCCTGGTATTATTGGATCGTTTGCGCTCTGCCACTACATATTCTTGGTGCGTTGGCCGGGAAGGTGTGGTTAGTAGAGGGTATACGGGCTGATATACCATGACTTTCCGCCGCTATAGGTTTAGTCCTGCCGGGCTCGTGCCCTCCCGACGTGGGCTCGGCTCCCAGGCGCCACCAGTCCCGTTGCATCGGAGGGAGCTGGGCCAGGCCTCGGCGGGTGCCGGACCCGGTCGGAGCCAACACCTCGAACCCGTGAGGGGAGTCCGAGGTCCAACTCATGCGCTTGCTCGGGAGCGGGGACCAGATCCGGTGAGTATAGTTTTGGGAATGTCTAGACAGATGAGTCAGAACTGCAGCTTGAAACTTGTGAACTTGTGAATTTTGGTAAGAGAGCTTGATCACCTCTCAAGGCGGTCCAATTAACCTTGCATAGTGTATTCGCAAGGTGAACCTACCGTCTTCTTGGTACGAATTTGGTATAGCCTAGTCAGAAGAGACAGGATGGGGTTTTTTTGGGATACATTGCTAGCATGATTGTGTGAATGAAGCGTGATTGAGAGGTCTAGTAACATAGACCAAGCGAAGGCGGACTCCTGAGTAACACAGTTCCTGGCCGGGCGACCACGTCCAGGTCGTAAAAAGGAGGAAGCAACCGTCGTCTTGTCTTGTTTTTTGTTTCCCCTGAATGTTTCTAGGGCCGTGAGGACCCCTTACCCACGGTCCACCCTCCTTTTTCCTTCTGTTTGTTGTGGCGCGCACACATCAATATGGGAGGGGCAGGGTCTACGATGCACACTCCATTAGAATGCATGATTAAGTATTTTAATAAAGGATATTCAGGAGACTATGGGGTGAAAATGACTGTGACACAATTGCAAGTTCTGTGCACTAGGGAGTGGCCTGCATTAGATCCTATGTGGCCCCGAGATGGAACATTTGCCATAGGAATCATAAAGTCAATTCATCAGAAGGTGCGAGTAGCGCACCCCGATCAGTTTCCCTATATAGATTCCTGGTTAAGCATTTGTGAAAGCCCGCCCCCTTGGGCCCGGCGCTGTTATGAAGAACAGTGCAGAATAATGGTAGCACTGACAGAACAGACACAGAGGACAGGGATAGCTAAGAAGCCTATTTATGTTGATCCCGAGTCCCCGGAAGTTGTAACTAGGCAGCTCCCAGCTCAGCGCCCAGTAAGAGTACCACCGCGTCCTGCGGCAGCCCCCCAGGACCGGCGAATTCCACCCCCTGACTTGCCAGTAGCTCAGCCAGATGATTTGCCCCCTGAAGAGGCCGATCAGCTCGAGACTGAGGAGAAATAGTAATTAGATCTTACCTGCTAATTAGTGTTCCTGAAGGAACGACAGTCCAGTCCCTTTTACTTCTGGGTTACGCAATCCTTCCAGCAGCTTGGAGGCTGAGCCCAACCTTTTTGGAGGTGGAGCGGTATAAATACCACTGGGACCACCCACTACCTCCAGTATTCAAATGAAAAAGCAGAACTAAATAACCTCAACTCAAAACTCCATAAAGTAACATAATATAAAGCCTCAAACCTATGCAACAGGCATATATATATTCAGGTTCTTTTTTTTTTTTTACACACATGAAAAAAAAGGGGGAAAAGGAGAGGAGGCCTGGGAACAGCCTGAGGAGATGACTGCTTCTACCCGAGCCGGCTTTAACCTGCTCTCCTTCTTGCCGACCCGGCCCTAAGCCCGGCCCGACGTGTTGTCATGGACCTGCGGTCTGAACGGTTGCCGGAATCGGGTGGGATCAGGGACTGGACTGTCGTTCCTTCAGGAACACTAATTAGCAGGTAAGATCTAATTACTATTTCCTTATCGTCACTCCAGTCCAGTCCCTTTTACTTCTGGGAAGTACCAGAGCAGTTCACCTCTGGGTGGGATCCGGCATACCGGACTGAAGAACCGCTAGCCCGAACCGGGCGTCCGCTGCACTCTGCACGTCCAGTCTATAATGCTTGGCGAAGGTATGCAGCGATGACCAAGTCGCTGCCCTACAGATGTCCAGCGGAGGTACCAGGGAGAATTCCGCCCAAGAGACAGCCTGAGCCCGAGTGGAGTGTGCCCGCAGCCCCACCGGAACTTGCTTCCCCTTCAGGATGTAGGCGGAGGCAATCGCCTCTCTGATCCACCTGGAGATGGAAGCCTTGGCAGCCGCCTCGCCTTTGTGCGGACCTCCAAATTGGATGAATAGTCGGTCGGACTTTCGGAATGGAGCTGTGCACGAGAGGTAACGTTTCAATGCCCTCTGGACGTCCAGGAGACGTAGTTTGTCATTCCCACTTTCCTGTTCCTTGGTCTCTAAGACTGGCAGGGTAACTGTCTGGTTAACATGAAAGGGGGAGATAACCTTGGGTAGAAAGGACGGCACTGTACGCAGGACCACTTTGTCCTTGAGGAAGGACAGGAAGGGGGGCTGGGAAGAAAGCGCCTGTAATTCAGAGACCCTTCTGGCCGAGCAGATGGCGACCAGAAACACTGTCTTTAGGGTTAAATCCTTTAAGGAGGCTCTTTTTACGGGCTCGAAGGGTTTCCCGATCAAGGCATTTAGCACTAAGTTAAGGTCCCAAGGAGGGACGACCGATCTCCGTTGCGGACGTAGACGACTAACCGCTCGTAGGAACCTGGAGACGTCCGGGTGTGCCCCTAAGGGTTTGCCCCGGACCTTTCCTCTATAGCAAGAGATAGCCGCCAGCTGGACCCGCAAGGAGCTGTGCGCAAGACCCTTATCAAAACCAGCTTGCAAAAAATCCAAAACTTCCGGGACCGAGGCCGAAAGGGGCTTTCGCCGATGCTCTGCGCACCAAGCTTCAAAGATGCGCCAAACCCTTACATAAGATAGACAGGTCGAGCGCTTCTTGGCCTTCAACAGTGTCGAGATTACAGCTCCTGAGTAGCCTCATTTTAGGAGCCGCGCCCTTTCAATAGCCAGGCCGTAAGCGAGAATCGATCCACGTGGGGCATCCGGACTGGACCCTGCCTCAGTAGGTCTCTCTTGTAAGGAAGCCGCCAAGGACGGTCAGCGAGTAGTCTGATCAGATCGGCATACCAAGGGCGGCGAGGCCAATCCGGAGCTATGAGGATTACCAAGCCCTGGTGAGACTCCACCCGTTGGAGAACCTTTCCGATCATAGCCCACGGAGGGAATACGTAGAGAAGACCTTCCGAAGGCCACTTTTGTGACAGGGCATCTAATCCCTCGGACATCCTTTCCTTCCTTCGACTGAAGAATCTGTCTACCTTGGCTGTAGAGAACCGTGCCATGAGGTCCATGACTGGGCGGCCCCAAAGAGCCACTATCTGGTCGAAGACCTCCTGTTCTAGCTCCCACTCTCCGTGGTCTATCTTGCACCTGCTGAGGAAGTCGGCTGTGACGTTGTCCTCGCCCGCCACGTGTTGCGCTGAGAGTGCCAGTAGTTCGGCTTCGGCCCACTGAAAAAGAGTGTCCGCCTCCTTCTCCAAGGCGTGACTGCTGGTGCCTCCCTGGTGGTTGATGTAGGCCACCGCGGTGACATTGTCGGAGAGAACGCGAATTGCCTTTCCTTGCACTAGGATCCTGAATGCCTTGAGAGCCAGGGTGACGGCCCGCAATTCCAGTCTGTTGATGGGCCATTGTGATTCCAACTGTGACCAGCGACCCTGGATGAACTGGTCTTCGCAGTGCGCTCCCCAGCCTGACAGGCTGGCATCCATCGTCAACAGCAACCACTGATGGGGATCGAGGGGCATTCCGCGGTCCAGATTCTTCGGACACCTCCACCAGTGGAGGGACTGTTTGGTCCGCGGAGCGCAAGGTAACTGCATTGAGAGGGGCTGATGCTGGGGAGACCAACGACGCAGAAGAGCTCGTTGTAGTGGTCGCATGTGGGCCCTGGCCCATGGGACTACCTCTATTGCCGCCGCCATAGTTCCCAGAACCTGTAGATAATGCCACGCCGAGGGATTTCGTCTGCCTAGAAACTGAATGACTAGAGCTCTTAGTTCCCTTGATCTTGACCGAGACAGGAATACTCTGCCCTTGAGTGTGTCGAATCTTGCTCCGAGGTACTCGAGTTCCTGAGAGGGAGTTAACCTGCTCTTTGCCCGGTTGATGACCCACCCCAACTCCTCTAGGACCTGAATCACTCTGGACGTTGCTGAACGACTCTCCTGTTCTGACTTTGCGCGGATCAGCCAATCGTCCAAGTAGGGGTGCACTAATATTCCCTCCTTCCGGAGGAAGGCCGCCACTACGACCATTACCTTGGTGAATGTTCTGGGAGCCGTAGCTAGGCCGAAGGGCAGGGCCTGGAACTGAAAGTGGCCTCTTGTTACCGCGAATCTCAGGAACTGCTGATGGGACTTCCTGACCGGGATGTGTAAGTAAGCTTCCGTCAAGTCGAGGGACGTTAGGAACTCTCCTCCCCTCACTGCCGCTATGACTGAACGTAGGGTCTCCATCCGGAAGTGAGGCACCCTGAGGCAGCGGTTGACCTGTTTTAGATCTAGGATTGGTCGAAAGGAACCTTCCTTTTTTGGTACTACGAAGTAAATCGAGTACCGACCAGATCCGCACTGGTCTGGAGGTACTGGAATCACCGCCCCTAAGGCTATTAGACGGGCAAGAGTTGTCTCTATTACCGCCCTTTTTGCTGGAGCACCGCAGGGCGACTGAACAAACGCTGGTGGGATTTGCTTTGCAAATTCGAGCGCATAACCTTCTCTTATCACCTCTAGAACCCATCGATCGGATGTGACCCGGGTCCAGGCGGGGAGAAACAGCCTCAGGCGGCCGCCTACCGGCCCTCCTTCCCCCTGGACCCCCGAAATTTCATTGTTGTTTCCTGGGGCCCGAAAAGGAGGAGGAGGAGGAGGAGGAGGAAGCCCCAAACCCCCTACCTGCCCCTCGAAAACCTCTGAAGCCATTCCCCTAAGAGAGAAACCGACCCTTGGGAAAGGGATTTGATCTGGCCGTGCGAAATCTCTGCGCCTCCCTAGACTGGGAGCGCACTGGGGCTAGGGGGCGGCCTAGTTTTGGTCTGTCTTCTGGAAGTCTGCCTCCCTTAGACTCACCCAGGTCTTTGACCAACTTCTCTAGATCCTCCCCAAACAATAGTTTCCCTTTAAAGGGGAGCCGACTTAGGCGCGTTTTCGAGGAAGCATCAGCTGCCCAATTACGTAGCCACAGATAACGTCTAGCCGCCACCACCGAGGCCATGTTTTTGGCTAGGCTTCAGATAAGGTCATACTGGCTATCCGCCAGGTAGGCTGCGCCGGATTCCACTCTGGCCGAGTTCGCCTGAATATCGTCCGGAGAGCCCTTTGACTGTAGCTGTTGAGCCCACCTTAAACAGGCTCGAGCCACCCAAGCTCCTGACACGGAGGCCTGCAAAGCGAGGGCGCTCACATCAAAAGCTTGTTTCAGGAGCGTATCTAACTTCCTGTCTTGTGCGTCTTTTAAGGCAGAACTTCCCTCAACTGGGATAGTCGTCTTCTTCGTAACTGCGGATACCGCTGCATCCACCCTGGGCGACTTCAGTAGATCCTTCTCTGCCTCCGGGAGAGGGTATAGGCGAGACATAGTTCTGACTCCTCTTAAACTGGATTCTGGCTGGTCCCATTCTTCCTGGATCATCTGGCGAACCACTCTGTGGACCGGGAAGACCTTCTGAGATCTCCTAAAGGCCTGTATTAGGGGGTCCTCCAACGCCTCTTCCTGTGATGGTATGTCAGAGGTCACATTGAGCACTTTTAAGGATTCATTAATTAAAGCCGGGAGCTCCTCTCGCCGAAATACTCTAACTATTCGTGATTGATCTTCTTCCGGGATCTCTCCTTCTTCAAGCTCCTCTTCATCCTCTTCCAGATCCTTAACCGAGCTATCCTCCTCAGGGGCCCCCTGGGAAAAAGACAGTAGGAGGTCATCTCCCTCCAGCCGAGGACGCTTGGATGGGATGCTAGATTCCGGATTGATAGCCTCGAGAAGTCTGGCTGTTTTGTCTTCCCCTGGAGTGGTAACCTCCTCTGCCCCTAGGCCCTGCTTGCGCAGGCAGTAGGCCTTATGGAGCAGGAGAATGAAGTCAGGGGAGAAAAATTCTGCGTCCCCCCCTGCACTCGGGGTCGGAGGGAGAGGGGGAGGCGTGGGTAACTCAGAGGGGGTAGAGGTTGACCCCTGGGACCCCCCATCCCCTCCTAGAGGGTCTGTTGATCCCTGGGAGGGCTGCAATATCTCGTGCTCTACTGACGCAGCCACTGTGGCGCAGCTCCTGCAGATTCCTGCCTCTGCGGAGGTGCCCCTGCGCGTCCCACAGGAAGGGCAGCGCGGCTTAGATGTCATGGGAAAGGACTGAGGCTTATCTTGCAGACTCCTAACCCCAAGGCCCGATCACTGTACAGAAACAATCCTATAAACACCCTTAGCAAAATTCAGCCAAATTAGCTGGAGTTAAGCTCAATAGGACTGTAACAAAATTAAAATCAAATTAAAGGTAAATAAAGGTAAAATTAAGGTTAAAGTAAAATTAAATTCAACTTTAAAATCGTAGTTGAAATAAGCTAAGACCCCTTTATCCCCTAAGGGAGGTACTTGTGGTTTGCAGATCCTGGGCCCGATGCCGCGACTACCACCCGGAGGCTCAACACGTGTTAGGCCCCACCACGTGGAGCCTGACCGGGGGAGGACCGTGAGTGTGCTCCTGGCGCCTGACTGTGCTCCGGTGCAGAGTCCGGCGCTGATCCCCACTGCAGCACGTGTGCGATCGCCGTCTGATCGCACCGTGTGGAAATCCGTGCATCGCGCGGTTCGCCTCCGCGGTCACTCGCGTCGGGCCGGGATGTGCAATTCACTCAGGTCGGCGTTGCAGCCTCTAGCGCTCAGCCACCTTCGGGGCTTCGGCGCGAGGCTGTTTCCCCCCAAGAAGGCAGCAATCGTCGCACTGGAAGCTGGGCAGAGCAGAACACCTCCTCTGTGCTGCAGATCCGCAATTTTCTCTGCGAGTGCCGGATCCGGGCGGGCGGAGGGGGGGGGGGGTGAGAGGAAAGTAAGCCTTAAAGGCGCAGAGCCCCCGAATTGGAAAAAGGTAGATTAAATTAAATTAAGGTAACTAAAAACAAACACTTAAGCAAAATTAAGTAGATTAAATTAAATTAAGAAAAATAAGTGAAGGTAGGACTCCAGTAAGCCCAAGGCTTACGGAACCCTCCAGCTGCTTGGAGGCTGAGAATAATGGAGGTAGTGGGTGGTCCCAGTGGTATTTATACCGCTCCACCTCCAAAAGCAGCTGTCAATTGGCTAGCAGAAAATCCTCTAGCAGAGGGAGGAGGGGGAATAGATAATCGCCAAGCAGCAAAGAGAGAATTTCCTAATGAAGATCCTCGGTGGGATCCAAACACCGATGTAGGATCCCGAGCCCTAGCTCGGTTTCGCCAAGGCCTTTTACAAGGTCTGCGAAAGGGGGGTCAGAAAGCCATGAATATTTCCAAGATAGCCGAAGTTATCCAGGGCGCAGATGAGAGCCCAGCAGTATTCTATGAAAGACTAGCCGAAGCATACAGAATGTACACGCCCTATGATCCAGCTGCACCAGAGAGTCTGTGCATGGTAAATGCCGCTTTTGTCAGCCAGTCCCAACCAGACATTAGACGTAAACTACAGAAATTAGATGGGTTTGCGGGCATGAACACATCTCAGCTAATGGAAGTCGCTCAGAAGGTGTATGTGAATCGTGATAATGAAAGGCAGAAAGAAAGTGATTGTAAAATGAAGAAGAAAGCCGATCTTTTGGCTGCCGCTTTAGTTGAACGGAGAGGGGGAGGTGTCCCTAACCAAAGGAGCAGAGGTAGGGGGAGGGGCCGAGGAGATAGCCGGCCCACGTTGGGCGTGAATCAATGCGCCTACTGCAAGGAAGAAGGACATTGGAGGAACGCATGCCCGCAACTCGAAGACGCCTCACACGAAGAAGGAGAGAACGCCCCTTGGGGAGAGAGGGAGAGGGGCCGATCACAGCATCGCAGAGGAACAAATCGAGTACATTTCCAACGGGAAAGAGAGGAGGCCATAGAAGGAGTTGCAACCACAGCGGACTGTGATTTAGATGAAGCAGATTAGGACAGACCGGGCTCCGAATTTGCCTTAGGTCCCCAGGAGCCTATGGTCTGCTTAAAGATAGGGGACCAGTTCATGGACTTTATGGTTGATACTGGAGCAGAACATTCTGTAGTAGATAAGCAAATAGCTCCTTTGTCCACAAGAGCAGTCACTATTATGGGAGCAACTGGTGCCAGAGCCACCAAGTCTTTTCTGCAAAACCGCGTATGTAAACTAGGAGGACAGCAAATAACGCACCAATTCCTTTACATGCCTGAGTGTCCAGTGCCATTACTGGGACGAGATATGCTAGCCAAACTGCAGGCCCAAATATCCTTTACTGAGAAAGGAGAAATGTAAATGACTGTGAATTCGAAGCCTGCAGGATTAATGGTGCTTACTGTTCCCCGAGAAGAAGAGTGGAGATATTACAGTAGTAAGCCAGCTCCTGATACCAATTTTAGTTTGCTAAAGAACATTATGGCTCCTCCTGGGGTATGGGCAGAAGGTAATCCACCAGGTCTAGCTAAACACATAGCCCCAGTAGTTGTGAACCTTAAACCTGGAGCAGAACCAGTACATGTTAAATAATACCCACTCCCAAGACCAGCAATTGAAGGCATTCACCGCCACTTGTTAAGGTTACTGGAGTATGGCCTTCTCAAAGTATGTCAATCACCTTGGAATACACCTCTTCTGCCAGTTAAGAAGCCTGGGACAGGTGATTACCGCCCAGTGCAAGATCTAAGAAGAGTGAATGAAGCGGTTGAAACCATACATCCAGTCGTGCCAAATCCCTATACACTCTTAGGACTGATACCTGCTGAAGCTACCCATTTTACTGTCCTGGATTTGAAAGATGCATTCTTCTGTATACGATTAGCCCCGAGTAGCCAATTGCTGTTTGCTTTTGAATGGCAGGACCCCGTCTCAGGAAGACGAGGCCAACTTACCTGGACACGATTGCCTCAAGGATTCAAGAACTCACCCACCATCTTTAGTGCTGCACTAAACCAAGATCTCTCAAGTTATCCTGTAATTCCTGGGAAAAGAGTGCTTCTTCAGTATGTGGATGACCTATTGGTAGCTACCACATCGGAGAGTGAATGTGTACAAGCCACAAATGACCTTTTACAACTCTTAGATGAAGCTGGATACAAAGTTTCCAGAGCAAAAGCACAGCTATGCCAAACAGAAGTGAAATATTTGGGTTTTCGGCTGACCAAAGGAAGCCGACAATTAGGACCAGAAAGAAAAGAAGCCGTGTGTAGTATCCAAACCCCAACTACCAGGAAGCAAGTCAGAGCCTTTCTGGGAGCAGCAGGATACTGCCGAATATGGATACCTAATTTTGCTCAGATTGCTAAACCACTATATGAAGCCACCAAAGGAGAAGAGAAGTCACCACTAGAGTGGGGACCTGATCAGGATGAAGCATTTAAAACCTTGAAGAAAGCATTAATGTCTTCACCAGCACTTGGACTACCAGACGTCCAGAAGCCTTTTCATCTATTTGTACATGAAATGCAAGGAAACGCTCTAGGAATGCTAACTCAGACATTGGGACATTGGGAGCGACCTGTAGCATACTTATCAAAACAATTGGACACTGTAGCCAAAGGATGGCCACCATGTCTGAGAGCTGTTGCAGCTACAGCATTGTTAGTAAGTGAAGCAGACAAACTCACCTTAGGACAGAACCTACGTGTTACAGTACCACACGCAGTACTCACCCTTGTGGAACAAAAAGGAAATCATTGGTTCACCAACTCTCGAATGTTGAAATACCAGAGCATGCTATGCGAAAATCCCCGAATACAACTGGAAGTGAGCCATGCTTTCAACCCAGCCACATTGATACCAATCAGCGAGGACCCACCAGAACATGACTGTATAGAAGTCATGGACACTGTGTTTTCAAGTCGACCTGATCTAACTGATGTGCCTTTAGAAAACCCTGACCAGACTTACTTCGTGGATGGAAGCAGCCTCATCATCAATGGGCGACGCTGTGCCGGGTATGCAGTAGTTACCCGGGAGAAAGTCACAGAATCATCAGCTCTTGCATCAGGAACATCAGCACAGAAAGCGGAATTGATAGCACTCACAAGGGCACTAGTATTAGGTGCTGGACTTCAATTGAATGTATACACAGACTCAAAATACACTTTCACTACTTTACATGCTCATGGAGCTCTATACAAAGAACGAGGACTTATTACCTCAGGAGGCAAATCTATTAAGTATGGCCCAGAAATATTAATGTTGTTAGATGCGGTATGGGCCCCTGTACAAGTTGCTGTCATGCATTGCCGAGGACATCAAGTAGGAAGAGGAGAAGTTGCCCAAGGAAACAGATTTGCTGATGTCTCAGCACGCAACGCAGCCATGTCAGGACAAATTTCATCACACCGATACAAGCAGTATTGTTTCCTGTACCCCTTAACCTGTGGACACCACGATACACCACGAAAGAATTGGACTATTATTGTACTATAGAAAAAGGGGTGCTGAAAGATGGATGGATTGAACTGCCACCAACAGAGGGTAGCCAACCTCCAGGACGAATAGTAATCCCTGGATCATTGGGACCAGCCTTTGTAAAGGCTTTTCATCAAGCTACACGTTATGGGAAAAACGCGATGGAAAAAGCACTTAAACCACATTTTTGCATTGCATTGTTGGGAGCTCTGTCAGCCTCGGTAGCTCGCCAGTGTTTAACTTGTGCCAAGAACAATGCCAAGCAGGGTCCTACACCACCACCCCAAGTTCAGTCTGGTGGTGTAACCCCTATGCACAACCTACAAGTGGACTTTACTGAAATGCCAAAAGCCGGTGGATATCGTTACTTGTTAGTCTTAGTTTGCACCTTATCTGGGTGGGTGGAGGCTTTCCCCACCAGGACTGAAAAGGCCAGAGAAGTCACCAAGGTATTGCTGAGGGAAGTTATCCCCAGATTTGGAATCCCTGCAGTGATAGGGTCGGACAATGGGCCCTCATTTGTATCTCAAATTACCCAACAGTTAGCCAGTGCCCTACAGATACAATGGAAGTTACACACTGCATACAGACCACAAAGCTCAGGGAAAGTTGAGCGAATGAATCGTACTCTAAAATCTCAGTTTTCTAAGCTATGTCAGGAGACCCACCTGAAGTGGCCCCAGGTTCTCCCAATAGCTTTATTTAGGATACGCTCAGCTCCTGTGAAATCGTCAGGATTTTCTCCCTTTGAAATCATGTATGGTAAACCCCCGCCAATCGTGCAGGGAGTTAAGGGTAGTTTGACACAAATTGGTTCAGAAATAACCAGACAAGAACTCCTAGCTCTTAGTTCTGTCCTGCAGACTCTCCATGCGTGGATACAGGACCAGTTACCTATCAACTTGACGGAACTCCTGCATCCCTACAAGCCTGGTACCTCGGTGTGGATCAAAGATTGGAAGAAGACACCGCTGGAACCCCATTGGAAGGGACCATACACCGTCATCCTGTCTACACCAACAGCCATGAAGGTAGCAGAAATAGAATCCTGGATCCATCATAGCAGAGTCAAGCCAGCAGCAGTTCCAGACCCAGATCAGTGGACTGTGATGCAGCATCCTGATATTCCTTTGCGACTCACCCTGAGGCGGCAACCAGCGGCCTAGAACTTCTCTGGGCCACCCAAGAACTACGGTGCTCTACAGTTGACAAGTCTTTCGAAGAGGATTGCTGTTTCCAATACAGCAAAACTTGTTTTTTCAATTGGGGTTGGAGAGGACCCAATGTGTACATTTGTGGTACCCTGAATAACTTCACATTGATAGACTTTATTTAGGCCAACTACGATTGGTAAGTTGGCATACAGCGGAAACTTGAGGATCTTCAATCAACATTGACACCCGTTGAATTGCTTCATTAGCAGACGGGTCAACATTGTGTCAAGAAGCAGTGAACGTCGAGGTCAAGATTTTCCAGCGGAGATTCAGAATGACTACAATCAACATGCATCCTTGCATCTATTTTGTTCTGGTTGCCTGCATGGGGAGCTTTGAACTCACTTTTGCCTTACCCCCATGTACTGCCTGCATTACTTCTACTCGGACTGGAATGAAAGTAACTCAGACTTTGCTTTATCATTCTTACTACACCTGCACTGGTATAGTAAGTCGGTGTATATATAATACCACTGAACTGAACATTTGTACTAAGGGTAATATTAAAGTTTGTTTTAACCCGCACCAGAATCCATCCTATTATACTCTAGAAATACAATGGATGATGCAGATGGTGCTTTACTTAATGCTACACTCCCATTTACTGATCCTACAAAGAATGCTGTTTTGTATTTTGATGCTTGTGATGCTATAAATAGGGATAGTCGTTCTCATTGTGCTAACTGGGAAAAAGCATATTATCATGATCACAAGTATATGTGTCCAGAAGGAACCACCGGATGGGGAGCATGTACAGGGAAACGAGTTTTATCAAATGAGTATAGCACGGCACCAGTTGAAGTTTACTATTGCCCAAAGTGGGAATGTGTTTTCTATGCCACATGGAAAACTGGTATGATAGAGAATACCAGAGATAATCGAATGGCTGCCTTACATCAGCCATATGTAAAGAATCCAGAAAAATGTAAGAAGGGTGCCTGTAATCCATTAGAGTTACATATAGTAAATCCCAGTGCATGGACACAAGGGTATAAATTTGGACTACACATTGCAGGCTCTGGGTCGGATCCAGGGACTATTGTATATATTAGACTGAACACCCAGGCCCATCGTTCATCCAGGTACCATATACATAATACCTTCTATGAAACTATGCATGTGAATAAGTTTGACATCCCTCACCCTTCTCAAAATCTGTTTTTAGAATTAGCTGGAGCAGTAGTATCCAGTCTCCACATTTCAGATTGTTACTTTTGTGGAGGTACTAGAATGGGTGATCAGTGGCCCTGGGAGGCCCAAGAATTAAATTACTCAGTAGCCTATAATCATACTGAGCTACATAAGACCACAAGTGAATGGGTATTAGCACACCCAATAGTTGGACGTCTGTGTTATGCTCGAGCCGGACCCCAGTTCAATTTGAAAGTGGGACAGCTTGTCTGTCTTAGTCAAAAGTTTTATAATGACACCACAAAACAGACGTCCTGGTGGTCAGGAGTTAATGAACCTGAGCCTACCAATCCCTTAGTAAAATTTCCTGAGCTTGCCGATCTATGGACCAACCTTGCCCAACCTCATGCCTGGCAAGCTCCACCTGGTTTGTATTGGATCTGTGGAACCCGAGCATATGCTCGACTCCCTATTCATTGGGGAGGGGCATGTGTTTTAGGAACCATCCGACCCTCTTTCTTTCTGCTACCCACAGAGCAGGGAGAACAATTAGGTTACCCAGTGTATACTAAGAGACATAAGAGAGCAGCTTTACAGATAGGCAAATGGGAGAGGTGGGATGGTGATGATTGGCCACCCGAAAGAATTATTGCCTACTATGGACCTGCCACTTGGGAGCAAGATGGCACTTGGGGATACCGGACCCCTGTGTATATGATAAATCGTATTATACGCTTGCAAGCAGTTGTCGAACTAATAACTAATGAAACTAGCCAAGCACTCACACTTCTCGCTAGGCAGAGCACACAAATGCGTACTGCAATATATCAGAATCGCTTGGCACTAGATTACTTATTAGCAGCTGAAGGAGGAGTATGTGGTAAGTTGAATCTAAGGCACAAAGAGAGCAGGTAGCTCTTGCTGATCCAACAGGAGACAATGAGGCAAGAGATTGGATGAACACGAGTGCCTTTATTGTTGGTCCCCTACGCGTTACGGCCGAAGCCTTCCTCAGGGGGATACAAATGAATCATTTAGGAGCTGATGTCAACTTTGGTTAATGATCCTGACTTCTGCGTGCCGAGCTGGAAATGGTAAAGGACAATTGTGCAGCAGGAAGGACAAGAATTGATTTTCGCTACCTACAGACAAGAATTAACCTTAGACCTGGTGTTTGGGAACGTGCTGGCACGTTGCCTGAGATCTAAGGTTAATTCTTGTCTGTAGGTAGCGAAAATCAATTCTTGTCCTTCCTGCTGCACAATTGTCCTTTACCATTTCCAGCTCGGCACGCAGAAGTCAGGATCATTAACCAAAGTTGACATCAGCTCCTAAATGATTCATTTGTATCCCCCTGAGGAAGGCTTCGGCCGTAACGCGTAGGGGACCAACAATAAAGGCACTCGTGTTCATCCAATCTCTTGCCTCATTGTCTCCTGTAAGTTGAATCTAACCAATTGTTGTTTGAAGATAGATGACAAAGGTCAGGTATTTGGAAATATTGCTGAAAACATGCAAAAGCACGCCTATGTGCCAGTACAGACTTGGCATGGTCTTAAGATACCCAACTGGTTCGAATCTATCTTCTCCGGATTGGGAGGACTTACTACTTTTGCTATGATAATATTAGTATTTGTAGCCATGTTTCTGCTGTTACCATGTATAATCCCATGTTGTATGCGCTCTATTAATAGTGTTATAGAAAATACAGTTGAACGAAAGACTGCCACTAAGATTTTAGCCTTATGGCACCCTAATTCTGGTACGCTTGGTCGTAATCCAGCCCCAGTGTAATTAAGTGATTTAAATCTCACACCTTATTAGCCATAGGGTGAGATTAATCAAAGGGGGGAATGTGGTAGGCGAAGGCCTATGAGCCATGTTGCTTGAACTAAGCAGGCAGGCCTAAGCAGCTTGACCTGTAAATGAAGCCTGTGGCTACCATGGAATCGAAACTTAACTAAGCATAATCAAGTATAGCTAAGCAGAATCGAAACTTAGGAGAAATAGAAAAAAACTGCTTTAATTGGTACTGATAAGAATGTGAGAAGCTTCTATGGAATTAATTAACTCTGTTGAAAGAAAAAGTTACAGTGCCCTGTTTTCACACATATTCCAGCCAGTTAGTGACCTTGGAGAAGGGATGTATCAAGAGCCTAAGAACTGACCATTGTAATGAGGGCTGTAAGGGGGGGAAACAGGTGCTGAGCCCAGACAAAGGTCCTCATTGGATAACTACGTAAAGGTACCGGGACCAATAGATGGGGCAGAAGGGGTTACCGGGACCAATGAAAAGTTTGCCTATGTCTAGATTGGAGAAGAAAAGTATAAAAGTTGTTGTTTTACTAACAGCCATTGCTCAGCCATTTTTGAATGTGATTCTGCTTGAGTCTTGTGCACAATAAATGATTTGGACCTTTTGAACAGACTCCTGGTATTATTGGATCGTTTGCGCTCTGCCGCTACAATCTGACTGTGCAAGATGGCATCCTTGGGCGGGAAGGGAACCATGCATGTGTGGTAGCATGTCCCAAAGACTTTCTTTAAAAGCTGGGGAAATGTTCCGCGCAGGCTCCGTTGGTTCCGACGTTACCCATATGTGAGGACTGATTCCTGTTATTCCCGGAGAACACCTGTTACAGGTGAGTAACTACGCTATCTCAAATAAAACTGAAAAGAGGGTGACTGGATTATACCATTTTACTACTCATTGGTTAGTTGTTTGGTTTAAACCATCTTTTTGAAGAAACTCACCCCAGGTGGTCTGCCATAGGCAACTGGCAATAATAATGACAGCATAGCCATAGTAAAAAGCTTTAAATATTAGAAATAGAGAAATTAAATTGTAATGTTTGCCAAAAAATGTCTATTATTTAGCATCAATAGATAAAACAATGCAAATGGAATCATAGGCACAATCTACCTTCTTGAACACCACACAGGCCTCTCTCTCTCTTCAGTAGCTATAGAAACGGCTGTTTATCACAGTCAACAATTCTAGCTCCAGACTGCTGGATTCGCTGGCATGTCACTGATACAATACAGCAATTTAGCACAGCAGAATTTTCTGGCTGAGTAGTTAAAGCTAGAAAATACCTTTTTTTTCAGAAGTCCTTCTAAGGATTTTTTTTAAAACATCAGGAAAGCTTTCCAGCCCAGATTTCAGAATCAGAGCTTCAATGTGCTATAATATTTAGTGGAAACCTTGGGTGAAAAAAAAGGAACTGCACTGACTGCATTAAGGTAGCCAAAAGGTTGGAAAATTTCCTCAGTAAAATCTGATTGATGCATTTACAAGTTTTTTCAGATATTCGTGATTTTTTTTTCTTAGCTTCCATTCCTTCCCAAGTTTTAGTGGATACTTTCAGTTTTATATTTGTCTTTCAATTTTAAAAAGGTGTTTCAAGATCTTTTCCATGTGTAAAAAAGGCATTGTACATGGAAAAACCTTTGTAAAATTATTCCCTACATGTTCAAGAGCACAGCCCCAGTTTCCAATATGAAGCTGAGAAAGCATTCAGTGAGAATGCAGCAGCAGATAAGCATGCAATAAATAAATCCAGGAGTCTTTTCAAGGATCCAAGCCAGTTTAATGTGCACATGGCTCAAGCAATAAGCAATTTCAAAATGGCTGAGCAATGGCTTCTAGTAAAACAACAACTTTTATAGCTTTCTTGTCCATTCTAAGCATAGGCAAACTTTTCATTGGTCCCAGTACCCCTCTCACCCATCTATTGGTCCCGGTACTGATATGGCTACCCAATCGGGACTCTGGTCTGGGCCCAGCACCTGGTTGCCCCCCTTCTAGTCCCAATTACAATGGTCAGTGTCTCCAACTTGTTACTTCTCTCCTCCAAGGTCGCTGAGCTTGTTAAAACATATGGGAAGCAGGGCACTGTAACCTTGCTTTTTGCAGAGTTAATTAATTCCATAGAAGCTGTGCTCTCTTATCAGTACCAATTAGAGCTGTTTTCTGTCTTTTATAAGTTTCGTTTCTGCTTAGCTATGTTCAGTTAAACTGAGTTAAGTTTCAATTCTATGGTGTCATCATTCAGGGGGGTTTTCATTCCTCTGGGCCTAACTACAGGCTTCAGTTACAGGTCAAGCTGCTCAGGCCTGTCTGCTTAGTTCAATTAGCATGGATCATAGGCCGTCGCCTACCACAGTAAGCATCCAAAAATTCTCTGATAACATTTGTGACATTCTACTACAATTCAGCAACAGGACTTTACAAATTCACATAAAGAGTCCCTTTCATGAAAGTGGTAAATATGAAACCTCCGTGGTAACTGTCGAGCAAGACCGGCACGTTCCCAACAGCTAACGTGGGGTGCAGTTACTGTGGCCATGGGTGCATTCTACCCAAACCTGTTAAGGTGGAGGTAATTGCACCTGTTAACTGCAACATTGACAGCGTAACAGCGCATGATATGTTGGTGTCGTCCCCCCCCCCCCCTGGTTTTAACCGCCATGTGCTCACCATGCCCTCTCTCTGCACCTAATCTGCCCATTTGGGCCTAAAGCATGATTGGCAGTTAGTGTGAAAACTGGCGCACCTTAACTGTTATATCCTAACAGTAACTGTTACCACAGGTTCGAGCATACAATTACCATGTGCCAATTCATGCAATAACTGCATAGTGCACTTTAGTAAAAGGGTCTCATAGTTTACATGTCTGTGAGTCTGGATCATGTTTTTCACTGTTTTTAAATTTCTCTTTCCTATCTCCACTTCAGTTTATTATCATTCTTTTCTTTCTCCAGTTTTCTTTCTTGTCGCTGCTTTCTCACATTCGTACCACACCGCCTCTCTCATTAGAGCTTTGTCTTTCCCTCCCTCTGTACCTCATCTAGGGTTGCCAACTTTTTGAAAGAGAAAAACCCGCCACTTGTGGCTAGTCACGCTCTGTCCCTGCCGCACCCCTGCTCCACCCTGCCCCGCCCCTACCCCCTGCCCCACCCCCACCCCTACTCCACCTCCTGTCCCCAAAAAAATTGCAGAGGGCAATGTACAAACTGAATAAGCAAGACTTCTACAAATTCTTAAGCAGAAATTCTATACTGACAGAAAACGCATCATTGGTTGTACTCACACACACACACACACACACACACACAATACAGACAGGTCTTCATCAATAAATGAACACAAAACAAAAAGAGAAATATATAGACAAAAATTAAAACCCCAAGAAGACAGACTCTGCATGCAGTGCAATATCAGATAAGAAATGCAGTTCCCCATACTGTGTAAAATATAAAGGTAGTACAAAGTCCAATCATTAAATTGAAAATAAAATTATTTTTTCTACCTTTGTTTTCTGACCATTTTATTCTCTGATCATGCTGGTTCCGATCTGAGGCTTCCGTTTCCCATCTTCTCTTAGCTCGTTTTCTGTGGTCTATAGTCCATCTGCCATTTCTTGTCTCTTTTTTTCTTTACTTCCTTCCATCAGCCTATTTCCAGTCCCAGTGCCCTCTCCCATTAACCAGTCACTTATCAGTACCATTCCCAGGTTTCAGCTCCCTTTGAGCCCCCTCCTTACCTCCTCTGTCAGCTCCTTTCCAGCCACCTCCTTCCCCCCTTTCCACTCTCTTCCAGCCACCTCCTTCACCTGGTCAGTTCTTGTCTGCCATCTCCTTCCCGCCTCTTTCAGCTCTCTTCCAGCCCTCACCTTCCACCTGTCAGTTCCTTCTGCCACCTCGTTCCCCTTGCAGCCGCTTCTGCTGCTTCACCCCCCCCCTTAGTGCTGCTTCACCCCTTAGTGCTGCTTCACCCCCCTTAGTGATGCTTCACCCCTTAGTGTTGCTTCACCCTCCTTATGCTGCTTCACCCCCCCTTAGTGCTGCTTCACCCCCCCTTAGTGCTGCTTCATCCCCCTTAGTGTTGCTTCAACCCCCCCTTTGCGCTGCTTCAAGCCCACCCTTAGTGCTGCTTCAAACCCCCCCTTAGTGCTGCTTCAATGTTTCAACCCCCCCCCCCCTTAGTGCTGCTTCGAAGTTTGCCCCATGCAGCCGCTGCTTCTGCTTTTCACAGAGCAGCGGCTGCAATAAATTTAATTTGAAAAGACAACCTGTGAGGAGCCTAGCCCTCCGGTTGTCCTTCTGCAGCACCTGAGGAAGTGATGTCAGAGGGGGCGGGCTTCTCACAGGTTTCTTCCTTTTCAAATTAACTTTATTGCAGCCGCTGCTCTGTGAAAAGCAGAAGCAGCGGCTGCACGGAGGATCAATCGCATTCGCATTCGCACTGTGGGAGTCGGGAGAAAAGCCGTTTTTTTGCTCTGGCCACTCCCGATCTCGCAGCCAGAGCAAAAAACCGGCTTTTCAAGGGCCTGTTTTACATCTGTGCCGGCAGCCGGCCTGGCCATGGAAAAACCAGCCAGGCCAGCTGAAAACCGGCCGGTTGGCAACCCTAACCTCATCTAACCTTTAAGCACTTGTTACTTGTAAAATTCCAGAATATGTGTATCACCATTGCCTCTGTACTTAAGGGTGATGTAATCAAAAAGGAAGTGGTTTTCCGAATTTGGAGAGGTGGCCATGAGTAGAGCTATTAGTTTAATATTTTAAGTAATTTCTTCACTATCTTTTGAAAGATACAAAACAAATTAAAAAAGGAAAAAAAAAAGAAAGAAAATAGTGAAGAAGTGATGTCAGGCATTTGATCTGCTGACCCGTGCCCTAAAAGAGCTAATATCAGGGGTAAAACGCAGCATCTGAAATTTCGATTCAGTGTACTGAGCTGCCCTCACCTAGTATCGGATGGCAGCGAAGTGAAAATTGGTGGATGTGAAAAGGAAACCATGCTTGGCGAGCTTGACAGTGAGCAGGAGCAGGCCCTCTTGGATTCAGCAGCTTTCAAAAGAGAGTTTTGACGAGTCTTTGATGAAATATCAGCCGAATTTCATACAATGCGGTGAATGTGATGGTAAAAATTGAGGATGTGCAGGGGCACATCCGGAAGCATGGCACGAGGATTGAGGAGGCCGAGATGAAGTTAGAGGACCATGCAGAAATTATCAATGATTTAGAAACAGAAACATGACGACAGAAAAAGACCACATGGCTTATTTAGTCTGTCCTTCCATATCAACTTTGCAGTGTGCTGTCCTTCCATATCAACTTTACAGTGTGCTGCAGACCGACATGATTTACAGTGTGCTGTAGACCGACATGAAAGGCAAGTAGAGGAACTGTGGTTTAAGTTGGATGATATTGAAAATCGCAATCACCAAAATAATGTGTGCTTCCGAGGATCCCTGAGGCTATGGGGGGTGAAAACGTAGAAGAAGTGGTGTACTCCTTATGTGCGGAGCTGTTGAAGGGTGACATTCAGGAGGAAAGGGTGGCTATGCTGGAGATCAAATGAGCCCACCAGGACCTGGGCACTCCCTGCCCCCTGGCAACAAACCCAGAGACATTATTGTTTGCTGCCTTAAATGCTCTAATGCTGTGTAAGTGATGGGAGAAGTGGCATGTACCGTACGGTAATGCACAGGTGTCTCTACATCAGGATCTCTCCATATTTATCCTTGCTCAGCAATGGAACATGAAGCCGGTGGCAGACCTGCTTTCAAAGGCAAATATAATATATTCCTGGGCCTTTCCATTTCACATGAATTTACCTTGGAGGGGAAAAAAATATTCTGTTAAGACTTGCATGAGACTTGGCGTGTGTTTCACATAGTAGGTTTAAGAAAGGAGGATTACCCGAAACTTCTTAATAAGCTCCCACAGCGATCTTCTCCAGGAAAGTGGAAAAAGATTGGCAGACCTGGAGCATGAAGCTGAAGGAGAAGTAGCTGGAATATCCCCGTGCCGATCGGAAGTCTTTTGGATATGAATAGAAAGGCTGCAAAATTATGTGGACTTCAACTTGGCGTTGGACACTCTGCACTGATGAACATTGTACTTGTTGGATTGTTGGATGTTGGGGAGTTTGTGGTGAGGAGTATAAGTGCCGTGATAGACTGCAGGAGGAGAGGGCACGTTGGGGGGCCCTTGGGTTGGTTTGTGGGTTGAGAGGGCACTTTCCTGCTTTAGCTTTTTGGCAGCACGGTATTAATGAGAAGAAAAGGGAGGATTAGATTTGGTAAGGGGAGTTAGAAACCTAGTTGGATTGGTTTAGAGGTATGCACATTGTGGGAAGGGGGAGGGGTTTGTATGACTATGGGTACAAATGGGGTTGTTATGCATGAGCAGGGCTGAGAGGGTGAACTTGTGAACGTTTGAATGGATGCTTTTTAGGGTGAGTGTATATATTCCACTACATGTTGCGAGTGGTAACTATAAATGTTAAGGAGCATAATTCCCCCAGAAAGCATTCTCTTTTATTCAAGGAAGCAGCCTTATTGCGAGGAGATGTAATTTTCCTTCAGGAGACCCACCTGAAGAGAAGGGATCAGAGCGTTAAAAAAGAAACCCTACATGGAAGTGTGGGTGGCTTCTGATATCTCGGTGGCAATTTCTACAAATGGGTGAGTTTTGCACATACCATGACAGTCATGAACCTCACTCCTAAGCCAGGGTATGTGGAGTATGATCTGTCTCTCAAATTTACTACTAATGCTCTATGTAATTCTTAAATTGTTCCAAAGAGAGCCTCCTTCTGGAGTTCATAAGATGTTATATGTATGGGTAATTTATCAAGGTGTGCTTGGAAATTCTTCTTAATTAGTCCTGTGGCACCCAACACAATGGGAAATAACTCAATATCTTTCTGCCACATTTTCTTGGTCTCTGACTGCATTTCTTGGTACTTAAAGATGTTCTCCCTCTCAACGCAATTCACAGAGTAGTCACTTGGAACTGACACCTCTGCCATTCTGGTGTTTTTCTCCTTTACCACTAACTAGCTTCCTCGCATCCAGCTTTTTAGCGGTCAGAATGGGAGTATCCAAGGTGATCATATCCTCTTCATTCTCTGTAATTCTTTTAGAGTCATGATCCCAGTGCTTTTCAGGTACAGTGATGTTATAGTGTTTTCAGAGTTTCCAGTGGATGAGGCATGCTACTTTGTTGTGCCTTTCTGTATAGAAATTTTCTGCCATCAGAACTTCACAGCCAGCTATGAGGTGAGTCACTGTTTACAGCTCTTTCTCACAGAATTGGCATATGTCTGTTTTGCCAGTTTTTTCAATGCTCGCTGTAAACCATATTGTTCAAAAGCCACTGTCCCGGGCAGCAACTACCAACCTCTCATCCTTCAGTTTCAGATAACCTCTCCTAAACCATTCATGTGTCTGTTCTTGATCGACAAAGGGTTCCTGGATGTCAAATTTAACTTGCGTAATCTTTCCTTTGCCTGAAACCCAGCACATTCATCTTTTTCCATGTGGACTAGGAGTTTGATCTTGAATTCTTCTACCTCTGGTCTTTCTCCTCTCTTTCTTCCTTCTCTTCAGTTAATTGGTTGACCTGTCCTTTAGTCATTTCACTCTTCTGCAGTTCCATCTCTCCAAGCTCCATCTCCCCTTCAACTGCTCTTCTGGTAATCTTACACAGGTTTCCTCCTCCTCCCTCTATTTCTTTTTCTGCAGAAGCCCTTAGTTGCTTCAAGATGTTATCATTCACATACTTCTTTACTTTTATCTGCAAAATTAATGGTCTTAAATTTGCATCTGTTGCTTTTTTTTTTGACAACTTACCTCTTTTGTCTAGTTTTTGGCTGATTGTCTTTGTATTTTTTGTTTAGTGCTATCAAGTCAGTGCTGACTCCTGGTAACCCAGCTGCCTCTGGGTTTTCTTTGCAATGTATCACTGGAAGTAGATTGTCAGGCTTTTTCTTCCAGGGCATTAGAGGGTAAAGTGATTTGCACAAGGAATACCAGTGGGAACCAAACACTCAAACTTCTGAGTACTAGGCAGTTGCTCTAACTACTAGACTATTCCTTCACTCCTGTATACCATCTAGATTTAAATATAGGGTTTGTAGCATAAAAGCAGCATTACATTATCTCCTCAATATCTGCAGAAGTCCACTTAACCATAGTAAATCCTTTAACTTTTGTTTAATTGCTGTGGTTTATCTCCTGCCACAGTGGGTCCATTAACATGCTCACCATGGCCTTTATCTGTGACAGGGATATTATCTACATCTGCAGTACTTACACTATCGCAACCACCATTGTTAGCCCTAGTGCGTAAGCTATGGGTGGGACCTTTTTATCCTGGGCGACGTATTTTTTTTTGTTCCTACCATGCTGAGATTTAGTGTAGATGTTATACAACAGGGTTACGCGATACACAGGAGGCAAGAGTGAAGGATGAACACAGATGCTTCATTGAATCCCCAACGCGTTTCAGCAGATGCCTTCTTCGGGGGGAGGATACTTTAATTCATATAAAACAAAACATATTAAAAACATAATAAATCAAAAACCAAAACTGAACAGGCATGACCACCATAAGTGTTCAAATTGACCAATAAATAAATCAATAAATAATACAATGAAATAAGACCACAAATATGAATAAAATATATAAAACTGTATAAAATAAATAAAAGTGTTAACAGCACTATAATGTTTTTATTCTTTAGATATTGGCAATCAGAGTTTCCTTTCCCCCCCTTTCTCTGATGTCTGAGGGGGTACATACAACCTTTGTAGTTTTTGAGTTTTAATTTAGCTTTGGCTTTAATTTATTTCATTTTAGTAAATGTGTTTACGGTTTTCACAGACCTCTTTGTCAATTTTAATTGTTATGTTGCAGTTTTATTAGATACACTACAGTTTTATTTTGCAAGAGCCTATTGTTTCCAGTTCATGGTGATAGCTAAATATAAGAGGATCTACCACCAGGGTCTCTGTACCCGCAGTGCTTTAATGTGAGTAGCATGTTGCATGTTTGTACATTGGTTTTCATATTTATTGAGACTTCATTTTGCCCTGCGTCTATTTTATTTTATTTATTTTATACAGTTTTATATATTTTATTCATATTTGTGGTCTTATTTCATTTTATTGATTTATTTATTGGTCAATTTGAACATTTACGGTGGTCATGCCTGTTCAGTTTTGGTTTTTGATTTATTATGTTTTTAATATGTTTTGTTTTATATGTATTAAAGTATCCTCCCCCCGAAGAAGGCATCTGCCGAAACGCATTGGGGATTCAATAAAGCATCTGTGTTCATCCTTCACTCTTGCCTCCTGTGTATCGCTGTTTGGTTTTGCAAGAGGGTCCTGCTCTTCTTGTGCTTGCATACAACAGGGTTACCACATGAAGGTAACCAGCAACACTTGAGGAGGGAACTTTATTCTCTCCCCCAAAGAGATGCACATCAATTCACCAAGTACTGCTAGCGAACTTTTATGTTGTACACGCCTTTGACCCCCCCCCCCCTTAAAGCAGTAAGAGGAGGGGAATGGCTAATCTCCAGGAACAAGCAGGAATGAGTCTTCACATATGGGTACGTCGGTACCGGCGGAGTCTGCGCGGGAATGCTTCCCAGCGTCCAATCAAAGAGCTTTTGGAAGCATCCCACCACGCCTGCCTGCTGCCTTCCCGCCTTTCCCAACTGCCTCTCTTCAGTTTTCATTTTCCGCGGAGCCGGCAGGACGTCCTCCTGTCACCGCAGAAAATTCTTGTTTTATTTCTTTAGTTTTCTTGTGGTCGCGGCTGTCTTTCCTGACGCCACCGGTACCGCCGGTGTTTTCTTTTCTTTTCTTGTAAAATCTTCCTTTTTCAAGGGATATTTTTTCTTCATAGTGTCCCACGGTTTCTTAGGCCTTTTAGGCCTCTTATTTTTCCTTCATGGAACCGCCAGCCACCTTCTCCAAGAAATGTTCAAACTGTGGTGGTACAACTTTATTTTTAGACCCTCGAAGTCAATGTCTAACCTGCATGGGTCCTGACAACAGTTTGGTGAGAAGAGGTCTTCAACATCGAGGTTCCCTCGATACACGGTTTCCCTCCAACTTCGGGGCACCGTCCCCTTCTTCTTCTACACAGGATCAGGTAACCCACAAACAGTCTGTTAAGACTAGCCAGCCCTCGAGTGGTAGGTCTCATGCACAGCATGTAGACGGCTCCGGCCTTGCCCTCGAGGGCCCACTGGCTTCAAAACCCCGGTGGGAGTCTTCGGTCTCCAAAGCCTTTCAGGGGTTTCAGGTTGTTCCTGGGGTTCACCCCTCACAGAACATACCTGAGCCGTGTCCGGTGGTGGCATCCGCTTCGAGCGGTACCGATACCCCGGCATCGGCACTGGTGTTGGATGAAACACTCCTCACCAGGGATGGTCATCTGGCATCCTCGGTGCCTTCGGGACCGGTGGATACCCTCCAGACTGACTTTCCATTATCGGTACCAGCACCGATACTACCACCAACGTCGGTACCCTCCAGACCTGCATCGATAGCCTTGCTTCCTTCGATGCCGAGTCTGGAATCGATCTCCAGTCTGGAGGACTGGGTACCGACTCGCCTTGGTACCGGCTCTCGGCGGTACCGAAGGCTCGGTTCCGATGATTCGGATCCGCAACTCTCGGTTCCCCCGAGGCCGATTGAGTTGCCACTGGTTGACCTTCATCCACCGGTATCAGACACGGTACGGAAGTCGGTACCGATGTCCTCATTACCCTTACAGTCGGTGCCGTCCATGCTTCGCTTATCAGGCTCTCTGCCCTCGATGCCGAGTTTGGAATCGATCTCTAGTCTGGAAGACTGGGTACCAATACACTTTGGTACCGACACCGATCGATACCGGTGGCTCAGTACCGAGGATAGCGGCCGGAGGTTTTCAGTTACCTCGGTACCGATTGAACTGTCACCGATGACTGCTCCGATGTCTCTGTCGGGCTCGACTCTGACATCGGTACCGGTATTGGCATCGGTACAGGTATCCATAGTAGCATCGTGGCCAACTCCTACCATGCTTTTTTCAACAGGATCGCTCCCTTCTATACCAAGCTTGGAGTCGATACCTGGCATGGACAATGTGGTAATGACGGTCGCTGCTTCTGACAGCCAGTACCGGCAACCATCCCTTAAGCATTCCACACTGCACCGTGCAGGATCTTCTATTCCTATATATCTGGATAGCTCTGTCGGTGCTCAGGCTAGTTCTTCAGATCTAACCTGTCCAAGGGAGATTCCTGTTGGGGATCCCTCTTTTCAGAGTTTCCTCCTGGATATAGCAAGATCTCTTGCCATTCCTATCCCAGGACATGATCCTGCACAAGGCTCTGTTTCTACCAAAGCAAAGGAGAACATAATGCTTCCTTTGCATCATTCCTTGCAGGATCTCCTTTTAGGAATGTGGGAAACACCTTTAAGGGTAGCCCCACCTTCCAGAGCAACTGATCTCTTATATCAGGTGCCCCCCTCTCCAGGGTTTCAAAAGACTCAACTTCCTCATCATTCCATAGTAGTGGAATCAGCAATGAGGCGGGTAAAGAGTAAGAAAAAGCACTCTTCTTATCTGCCAGGTCGTGAGTCTAAGACACTAGATTCCTTTGGACATTAAACCTTCCAGACATCTATGCTTTCTGCAAGAATTCTCTCATATATTTTTTATATGAGTCTATCTCTTGAGGAGGTCACAAAGCAATTACATCTTTTGACTCCTTCCCTTCCAGCGTCCAAGAGTGCAGGCTATTCTTCACTACTCAAGCATCTTCAGAATATCTCTTGGTTTCTTACTCATGCTTCCCTAGACTCTTTTGAGTCTGTTAGCAGGACTTCTGCTATAACTATAGGGGCACGACGTAGAGCCTGGCTCCAAGCTTCAGACTTGGACAAATGGGCACAGCAAAGACTGGGACATACTCCTTGCACTGGAGACAATCTTTTCAACAAGGAGTCTTTACGTCAGGTTACTCAGTTGTCCACTGACTTACCTGTTCCTAGGGGCTGTTCTGCACCTTCTTCTGTCCCAGTAGGTAGGAAATGTCCTGCCAAACTTTCTTCCCGTAGGAGAAGAAGGTTTTATGCATCATTTGTCCATCATACAGATGTTCCCAAACAAGGGAAGCATCGTCCTGGTCTGCAGAATTCAACCTAACACCAGGCTCAGCAAACCCAGCAACCACAGGGTTTCTGATCAATCTCCATCAGATGCTTGTGACTCTTGGGGTTAGAATCTGCAGTTGCTTCTTCTCAATAGAGGCAATCCATTGCTGTCATTCTAAATCCTAAACATGGATCTCTTCCCAAAAGACATCCATTCTTTCTATGTTCTATAAGCTGTCAGGATGTTCATGCTTCTAGGTCACAGGGTTCTCCTCTTCTTCCTGCTAGGGGAAGAGGTCTAACCACTATCAAACGATAGTTTCCTGTGCCAGCATGTCTTTTTTTTCCTTTCTATAGACTTACTACTTTGTAAGTCTTCTTCAGCTCCATTTTCTTTACCCTCTTACCAGGTTTTTCCTCTGTAAGAGCGGTATTGCTTCACTGGAGGGCTTTTTCTTCAGCCTCTCTAGTTTTGTTACTTTTCCAGTGCGGAGATCTCTTCTCTGAGTTGACTCCTCTTTTTCAATCTTGCTTTGAAGCAGTTCATCAGACATGTTCCGAGTTTTCTACTCCTGTTCTGTCTGTTCTTTCTGTTTTTAAACAGTAACATTCTTTCTGCTGTCTGGCAAGCAGCTGCCAATGCAGGAGCCTTAATGTTTGGACCACTGGTTCTTGTCCACCAGCAACCAGATTTGTCCTCCACTAACATTCTGTCTGGTCTTAGTAGTAGCTCCAAGTCAGTGCTATCATCTGTCTTGGAAATTTTTTCACTACAAGATTGTTGGATTGTCTTCTCTTTCTGCCATATCCATTCCCCTGGGTTTGGCAGCATAGTTGACATAGGTACTGGCTCTTCAGCAGCCAGTTCTATCTCCTCATTCTCCTGCATCATGCTCTCTGCAATTCTACAGAGAAGCTCTCCACTATGGGCCCTTGCTAGAGAGCATGTTTTTTTTTTCTCCAACAGCTATCCTAGATGGTTGGAAAAGGCGTTTTCAGTCATGTCTCCCATGACTAGAAAGGTTCTCCCTTTTTTCGCTATCTCCTTTTCAATATAAAGGACATAGGCCTTCTCTTACGTGAAAGCTTAAGGAGTTGCCAATTCCCTGCTTTGGTCCATACTATTTCCAATCGGGAATATGCTTTTCTCCTTGCAGCTCGTCCTCATGGTAAGAACGCATGATACCTCTTTGCCCTTAAGCAGGTCAGCATGGTATCTCATTTTTATGCGTCTTCTATTCACTTACCATGCTAGAGTTCTGTAATACTCGGGTCTTGCTGGCTGCAGACTGTTTTCATCCTCTGCTTTTCACGTAACCGTCCTGGTTATTTCACTAGCTAGCATCCCTGTAGCCATAACCAGGGGGAATAGATTCTCTATATATCTTCTCAAGTAGGTTTCACCTTCTTGTTATTAGATGAATCTTTCCTCTCCACATTTCCTATGTGAATACCGTTCTGTAGGCATATCTCTATCTGCTTCTTGCAGACACCCATATAGAGGCATATATATATATTCATCTATAGTATACATCTTACAGATGTCTATGTCTACCATTTGTGTGTATTTTATGCCCTTTCATATCTCACTTATAGATATATTCTTATACATATATCTATATCTATCTATCTATCTATCTATCTATCTATCTATATATATATATATATATATATATATATGTATCTGTCGAGATATTTATCATGGGTAGATATGAATTCTGCATTATCTACCTGACTGTCGAGGCTCATATAGCTATATGATTCTGACAGATGGGCTTTATCCATACCTATGCTATCCAGCATGTTTGGGGTTCTACACTCCCGACCACTTCTGTGGTAGTTAACAACTTCCACCATAACCTTAAGGTTTAGGTACCTCTGAAGCTCTCCATGTTCCAGTATCTCTCCTAGCTGACTCCAGTTAGGAGAGACATTGCGGATCTTCAGCTAATCACAGGCTCTAACGCCTCAGGCGTTTGTCCTTTCTTTTGGGATACAAGGGGTTTCCATACCTTTTCCTCCCACAAGGACTGTGCCTGTTTGTCCAATTCGGTCGGCCTTCTCTTTTTGCTTCCAAGGGTAAGCCACTCTGTTGCCAAAAGAGTTTGGCTTTTACCATAAAGCCTTCCGCTGAAGGCCCACCATTTTTGGTACTACCCCAGTTATTACCGGGGTCCCCTCTTACCTTTCAGGATTCTGACCTCCACTGTTTTTTCCTAACAGGTTTATTACCTCCACTTCACAGTGAGATCCTCCTTGAGGTTCCTCTACTGGGTTCCCCAGTAGATCCCATGAACCTCCTTATCGCTGTGTAATCCTGTTAGGGGAGGTCCATATTGCAATATTTCTTTCAATATCATTGATGATAATTATCATCCGCACATGGACTCCTTGTCTGCAGTCCTATGCTAGGTTAGCTGTTCCACAGCACCTTTCTTTCTTCAACTCCTACCCTCCATCCTCAGGATGCCTGGTATTGTGCGGGATAGTATGTTCCAACCTATAACATGCTGGGACTCCAGGCATCTTAGCTTGGGAGTCCCCATATGTGAAGACTCATTCCTGCTTGTTCCTGGAGATAGCACAGTTACTTACCTGTAACAGGTGATCTCTGGGAACAGCAGGAATAAGTCTTCACAACCCACCCACCTCCCCAGGAGTTGTATCTCTATCTATCTTTCCTTTCCTCTCTCTCTCTCTTTGTCTCAGCTTTAAAACTTAACTGAGGAGAGGCAGTTGGGAAAGGCGGGAAGGCAGCACGCAGGCGTGGTGGGATGCTTCCAAGAGCTCTTTGATTGGACGCTGGGAAGCGTTCCCGTGCAGACTCCGTCGGTACCGACGTACCCATATGTGAAGACTTATTCCTGCTGTTCCCAGAGATTACGTTACAGGTAAGTAACTGTGCTTTCTGTGCTATCAGGGCTTACAATTGGAAGTTCTTGAATCGGCCCCCAATAAACAGGGTTAATGGCTATTTCTTAATGTAAAGGTGTGAGGTGAGCAGTACACCTTTGCAAACATCTATGCCCCCAATGAAGGTCAAAATGCTTTTTATGCAGAGGTAAAGACTTCTCTGGCTGCCTTTGCCCAGGATTTCATCATTTTGGGAGGGGATTGTAATGCCTGCTTGCAACCACAGCTGGATTCGACTGGGAGGGGGGTGCAGCAGGAAGGTGCAGCGAGTAAGGCCCTGTGGAAAATGCTAGCTGACTTAGGCTTGTATGACTGTTGGCAAGACATGGATTGTGGGGAGACAGAATATTCCTTCTACTTCGCATTGCATGGGGCCTATACATGCATAGATTACCTTTTTATTGATCAGAGACTGCGAACCTCAAGCACAGGCATCTGCGAGTGGGGGAATTTCCTGTTCTGATCATGCCCCATGTTGGGTTGATCTGTTGGGAACAGTGAATGAGGAGTACCTGAAACTTTGGTCACAGACAAGTCATTGTTGCATAATAAGGAAGCCCCCTTCTCTGGCTTGTCCCAGGGTATTAGATGCTCCTCGGATGCAAGGCCACCTACAAAAAGAGAGACTGAAGGGAGGAAAAGAGAATGCCAAGAGGCTGGGAGGGAACAGTGGGGTGAGGATGGAGAGTGACTGGCAGAAGAAGCTCAGAGAGAGGCAAGAAGCAGGAAGAGACAGGAATGGCACCTGGGAGATACAAGTAATAAAAGAAAAACAAGTAAAAATGATAAAGGGGCATTATTTCTTGTTAGATGTTGCCTTTCTCATAGGAATTTTTGGCTGTACCTAAGTTTACTAAATTTTTTTTTTCACTTTTATACTCATCGTTATGTCCCATCTTCAGACTTGTGTGCAAATTTGGACAAGTGCAGGAAAGAGCTGCTAAACTACTAATGGGGTCACAAGGTTGTATGTATGCTGAAGGAGTCTTCAAGCTGGGCTTTTTATCCTTAGGAACGATGACTGATGGGGATTTAATAAAGGAGTACAAATAAATATCTCTGTACGTTACAAGGATGTTGCAGGAGATCTTTTACCCCGGGAGCAACTAACAAAAACAAAGGGGCAAGCCCATGGAAACTAAATTGTATCACCTTTAGATTTTGCCATTGGGGTTCATCATAGTGGTTGCAGGAATATTTAACTTCAGTAGAAAATGACAGATTTTTTATGTCAAACTGGAATGGAAAGTGCTGATCCTGGGACTTATCTGATTCTTGTGCATTGCAACGGGAAAGATGGTGTGTGGTGTTAAACTTCATCTGAATTATCAATCACCTAGAGAGGGAGTGTAAGAGTAGCAGCTCAGTGGCTACAGCAACTGCCTACTATCCAGCCAATCAAGGGTTCAATTCCCCCTAGCATTCCTTATGACCTTGGGCAAATCACTTTACCTTCCATTACATCAGGGGGGGAAAAAGGCTTAGCAATCTACGTCTGCTGATACTTTTCCAAGAAGAGGCAGCTGGGTTGCCAGGAGCCAGCACTGACTTGGAGATATGGAGGTTAGGCTCTGGACTCTTCAGCCTGACCTGTACAGCTCTGTAATGGTCTAATTGACCTCAGATTAACTGGCCTCTAACCCAAGAAAGGACTCTCCAAAGCATGGTTAAAGGCTGTTATTAGAGCAATGTTTAGAGGATGGCTGCCCAGATCAATGGAGTACTTAAAAACATAATTCAGTGATTTTAGTCTAAAATACCTTTCACTGGTGCTAAATTTAGTCAAGACTGTGATTAGAGTTCAAAACAGAAGAGAAAAAGCTCTGTTGTATTCAATCACTCAATTGATGTTTATCCCCTTGAAGGCATAATTAATTCATGTAATGTGTGTTATGGCTCAGATGGCAAGGATTGTGCGTTGCCATGCAGAATGTCCCTAGATCAATAGCTACAAAGGGCCCTCCACTTCCTATGTTGAGGGGGGGGGGGGGGACTGGATTTAGCTCAAGCCTTTTTTCAAAGGTTCATGGCAAGTTACATTCAGGTTAAGGGAGCATTTCCCTGTCCCCAGAGGGCTTACACTCTGTTGGTACCTAAGACCATGGGAGGTTAAGTGACTTGCCCAAGATCACATGGAGCAGCAGAGGGACTCAAACTGGGCTTCCCTAACTCCTAGCCTGCTGCTCTAACCATTAGGCCACTGCTTCATACACATGGGCAGCTTATCATTACCATTGTGAGTGGCACCTAGGCAGTCTGGTTTTGAGGATATCCACAGAGAATATGCATATGAGAGATTTGCTTACAATGGAGGCAGTACATGCAAGTATCTCATGCTTGTTCATTGTGGATGTCCTGGAAAAACAGAGTGGATTGAGAACTCCTGCTTTTAGAGTAACACCTAGAGGCTGGTCACAGGGCTTATGACTATAGGTTTCCGGAAGGAGCCATGGTTAGCAGTTAAGATTTAATGATAAAAAATTCAAGATCATGTATTTGGGTTGCAAAAATGCAAGGGAGCATTACAGTATAAAGGGTGAAGTACTTCAGCGTGTGAAAGAAGAGTGAGACATGGAGTGATTGTACTGGATGATCTCAAAGTTGCCAAATAGGTAGAGAGGCAACTGCAAAAGCCAGAAGAATGCTTGGGTGCTTAGGAAGAGGACTGGCCAGCAGGAAAAAGGAGGTGATAATGAGATTTATGTGTACATCTTTGGGAACCCTGACAGGTACTTGTGACCTGGAATGAAAACAGGATACTGGGCTTGATGGACCCTTGGTCTGACCCAGTATAGCATATCTTATGTTAAGCAGGCTCATGCACCTCTCATTGAGGGTAGATCAAATTGGTGTTGGGCTTGCGCTCTATGTTTGAGAGGACATTGAGTTTCAGAGGGTTAAAGTTTTGCAGGAAACAAAATACACTGTAGAATCTCTATGGATAGAAATTCCATATAAAAAGGGGAAGGCAATGGCAGTGGGGGTGTACTACTGACCATCTGGCCAGAATGAACAGATGGTTGATGAAATGCTAAAAGTAATCAGGGAAGCAAACAAAAGTTATAACGAAGTAGTAATGGGTGATTTCAATTACTCCGGTAGGACATCTTAAGGAGATAAAGTTTCTAGATGAAATAAATGACTGTTTTTTGGAGCAGCTGGTTCATGAACCGACAAGAGAAGAAGCCATTTTGGACCTACAGTAGTCCTTAGTGGAACACAAGATCTAGTGCAAGAGATAAGGGTGTTGGGGCCACTTGACAATAGTGATCATAGCATGATCACATTTGATTTAATAAATTGAAGGAGGATGGCAAGGAAATCCACTTAACTTTCAAAAGGGAGACTATGAGAAAATGAGGAAAATACTTCAGAAAAAACTAAAAGGAGCAGCTGCAAAGATTAAAGATTTGCATCAAGCATGAGTGTTCTTTAAAAATACTATCTTGGAAGCCCAGACAAGACATTTTCCATGCTTTAAGAAAAGTGAAAGGAAGGCCAAAATACCGCCAGCATGGTTTAAAAGTGAGGTCAGGAAAAGGAAAAAGGAACCAAATGACAAAAATGGGAAACAATATAAGCACTGACAAATTAGATGCAAGGCATTGATAAGGCAGGGAAAGAGAGAATATGAATAAAAGCTTGCCGTAGTAGCAAAAATGCATAATAAAAACGTTTTCAAGTACGTTCATGGGAAAAAACCTTTGACAGAGTCAGTTGGGCCATTAGATGATAGGGGCGCTAAGGGAGGACAAGGCCATAGTGGAGAGACTGAATGAATTCTTTGCTTCAGTCTTTACTGAAGAAAGTGTGGGGAGGTTACCCATGCCTAAAATGGTATTTAAAGTTGATGCATCAGAAGAATTGAAAGAAATATTGATAAACAGGGAAGATGTATTAAACTATTTAATAAACTGAAGAGTAGCAAATCACCTGGACTAGATGGTATGCATCTAAGGGTGTTGAAAGAACTGGAAAATAAGATTGTAAACCTACTATTAGTAATCTGTGAATTATTATTAAAATCATCTGTAGTACATTGGAGAATGGTCAATGTAGAGCCAATGTTTCAAAACATAGAAACATAGACATATGACGACAGAAAAAGACCATATGGCCTATCTAGTCTGTCCTTCCATATCAACAACTACAACAGTCCCCTTTTTACCTTTAGAGATCCTCTGTGTTTGTTCCATGCTTTTTTGAATTCAGTTACTGTCCTCATCTCTACCACCCCCACTGGGAGACTATTCCACGGATCTACTACTCTTTCCGTGAAGAAATATTTCCGCATATCACTCCTGAATCTATCTCCCTTCACCCTCATCCCATGTCCCCTCATAGCAGAACTTGCTTTCAGCTGAAAGAGGCTCTCTCCTTGAACATTTATGCCACGGAGGTATTTAAACATCTCAATCATATCACCTCTATCCCGCCTTTCCTCTAAGGTGTACATATTAAGATCCTTCAGTCTGTCCTCATATGCTTTATAATGAAGACCACTAATCATTTTAGTAGCCACCCTCTGCACTGACTCCATCCTGTTCACATCCTTTTGAAGGTGCGGTCTCCAGAAATGCACACTATACTCCAAATGAGGTCGCACCAAATACTTATACAGAGGCATTATCACCTCCTTTTTTCTGTTAGCCATTCCTCTCTGTATGCACCCAAGCATCCTTCTAGCTTTTGCCATCACCTTTTCTACCTGTTTAGCTACTTTAAGATCATCAGACACAACCATGCCTAGGTCCCGCTCTTCTTTAGTGGACAAAAGTACTTTTCCCCCTATACTATATTGCTCCCTTGGATTGCTGCAGCCCAAATGCATGACTTTACATTTTTTAACATTAAATCCCAGCTGCAAAATTCTAGACCATTCTTCAATCTTAGCTAGATCCCTCTTCATGTTATCTACACCTTCCTGGGTGTCTACTCTATTGCAGATTTTGGTATCATCCGTAAAGAGGCAAACCTTACCCGACAGCCCTTCCGCTATATCACTAACAAAGATGTTAAAAAGAATCAGACAAAGGACAGATCCCTGGGGCACACCACTGGTAACATCCTTCCCCTCAGAGTGAGCTCCATTTACTTGTACTCTTTGTCGCCTCCCACCCAACCAATTTCTAACCCAAGCAGTAACTTTAGGGTCCATCCCTAGGGTGCTCAGTTTGTTTATAAGTCGCCTGTGAGGAAAAGTGTCAAAGGCTTTACTGAAATCTAAATACACCACATCTAGGGCTCTCCCTCGGTCCAACTCCCTGGTCACCCAGTCAAAGAAATTAATCACATTTGTCTGACAAGACCTGCCTCTGGTGAATCCATGCTGCCTCGGATTCTGTAATCTGTTGGACTCCAGAAACCTCACTATTTTCTCTTTCAGCAGCGTTTCCAATAATTTACTCATCACCGAAGTTAAACTAACCGGCCTATAGTTTTCAACCACATCCTTACTTCCGCTTTTGTGTAAAGGCACCACATGAGCCTCTCTCCAGTCCTTTTGCACCACTCCCGACTCCAACGAGGCATTGAAAAGGTCAGTCAGTGGAGCTGCTAGATCGTCCCCAAGTTCCCTCAGTATTCTAGGGTGTATCCCATCCGGTCCCATCACTTTGTCTACTTTAAGTTGAGCAAGTTTCTCACGAACACAGTCTTCTGAAAATTGTTCAAGATGTCCCTCTCTTCTGTTCCTGTTTGTGGGTGTTTTCTGAGGTCCTGCTCCTGGTTCTTCATCTGTGAACACAGAACAGAAATATTTCTTAAGCAATTCCACTTTATCCTCTTCAGCTTCTACATATTCCTCCCCTTCAACCTTGAGTCTGACAATACTACTTTTGCCCTTCCTCTTCTCACTAATATATCTGAAAAATGTCTTATCCCCCCATTTTATTGCATTGGCTATTTCCTCCTCCTTTTGAATCTTTGCCTTCCTGACTACTTGGCTAGCTTCTCTAACTTTTTCCAAATACAGATGCCTGTCTTCCTCTCTCTGTAATTTCTTGTATTTCATGAAGGCCTTCCTCTTTTTCTTCACTTTTTCAGCTACTTCTTTCGAAAACCATAGCGGTCTCCTTTTCCTTTTACCTTTATTTACCATTTTAACAAAAAGGTTGGTTGCCCTTAAAATATCCCCTTTCAGTTTTGCCCACTGTTTTTCTACATCCCCCAGCTGTTCCCATCCCACTAACGACTCCCTGAGGTATTGGCCCATCTTGGCAAAGTTAGTCTTCCTAAAGTCTAAGATCCTCACCTTTGAATGGATTCTAACAGCCCTAGTCCTAATAGTGAATCATACCATCTAGTGATCACTGGATGGGTTCCAGGGGTGATTCAGGAAATTACTTACCAGTGAGCTTGATGTCACTACTGGGCAAAATGGTAGAAACTATCATAAAGAAAAAAATTACTGAACATGTAGCTAGTCATGGTTTAATGAGAGAAAGCCAACATGGATTTAGCCAAGGAAAGTCTTGTCTTACTAATCTGTTATATTTCTTTGAATTTATGAAAAAACAGGTAGAAAAAGGTGAGCCAGTCGATATAATGTATCTGGATTTTCAGAAAGCCTTTTTGACAAGGTCCCTCATGAGAGACTCTTGGCAAAATTAAAAACTCATGGGATAGGAGGCAGTGTATTATTGTGGATCAGGAACTGGATAAAAGATAGAAAACAGAGGGTATGGCTAAATGGCCAATTTTTCCAATGGAGAAAGTTGAATAGTAGAGTACCCCAGGGATCTGTGCTGAACTCGCTGCTTCTTAACATATTCATAAACGACCTGGAAATGGGAATAATGAGTGAGGTGAACAAATTTGCAGATGACACAAAGTTATTCAAAGTTTTTGAAACACAAAAGGATTATGAAAAATTACAAGAGGGCCTTGATAAATTGGAAGAATGGATGTCCAAATGGCTGATGACATTTAATGTGGACAAGTGCAAAGTTATGCACTCAAACTGTGGTTACACGATGCAAGGTTCCACATTAGAAACCACCACCTAGGAAAAGGATTTAGGCATCATTATGGATACTATGTTGAAACTCTCTGCCCAGGATGCAGAGGCGGCCAAGAAAGCAAATAGAATGCTAGGAGTCATAAGGAAAGGAATGGAGAATAAAGCAAAGGATATTGTAATAGCTCCTTATTGTTTCATGGTGCGACTGCACTTTGAATATTGTGCGCAATTCTGGTTGCCATATTTTGAAAAGAAATAGCAGAATTTGAAAAGGTACAGAGAAGAGCCACCAAAATGGTAAAGGGGATAGAAGGATACCCTTATGAGGAAAGACTTAAAATATTAGGGCTCTTCAGAAAAGAGACGGCTCAAGGTGAGATTTGATAGAGGCCTATAAATTAATGAATGGAATGGAATGGGTAAACATAGATTGGTTGTTCACCCTCAAAATGTAGAAAGACTAGGGGACACTCAATGAAGCTACAAAGAAGCTACATTTGGGACTAATAAGAGAAAATCTTTTTTCACTCAATGAGTAATCAAACTCTAGAATTTGCTACCAGAGGATATAGTAAAAGCTGTTATTGTAGCTGGGTTTAAAAAAATATTTGGACAAGTTCCTAGAAGAAAGTTCCATAAACCATTATTCAAGAGGACCGGGAAATACATTGCTTACCCTGGGATAAGTAACATGGAATCTGTGTACCTTTTTGTGAACCTGCTAGGTACTGTGATAAGGAAGCTTATCATAGCTCAGGAAGGGGCTATAGAAAAGGTGAAGTGTCTCTGAACAAGCAACCTGCCAGTGCTGGTAGAAATGAGAAAGCAGAATTTTGCCATAAAAGACTACCAGTCCCAGAATGCACCAGGTTTCCAACAGCCATGAGAGGAGCTGAAGTGAGAAAACGTGTGTTCAATCAAAAGGGCTATGAGGTAATCCCCAAGCACTCATTGCAAAGGGCAGGGCTTGATTCAGCACAGCTGCACTGTGCTAGGATGGAACACTCATCTCAAAGGGCAAGGCCTGATTCAGCACAGCTGCGCTGTGTTAGGGAGGAGCACTCATCTAAGCAGAATAAGAGTAGAGTTTATTCTACAGATGACCATCTTCATGATCACCTTGGATATCCAGAGAATTGTCCTCAGTATCCTGAGAATCAGCTTGAGTTTGATCATCAGTTTCATCTGAAGGATCATCAGAAGCAGAAGCCAAACCGGACGGACAGAGAGGGAAAGAGACCCTTTGGAAGAAGGAAGAGAAAAGCCTTTGAGTGGTCTAGAAGAGTCCAAAGCAGTACGTATACTGGGAGGTATTCCAAGGGCCAGCATACACCATTGGATTGGGGAAAGCCAGAGGAATGGTGCTGCAGAGCTAGGAATCACCAGAGGCTACCTGTGAGGGAGACAGCTGCACGTGGAAGGGACCCTAAGACCTGTGCCAGAAGGTAGGTGAAGAGAGATCCAGTGTCCAGGGATCTGGATTGGAAGGCTGGACATAAGAACTGGACTACATACTGGCCAGGCTATATAGAGAGGAACTCTAGCAGCAATGGAAGCTCAGGTATGAACACTGATCTATGCCCTAGCTATAACCTTGAAAGACAGCAGGGAAACAAGTATTCTCCTGAAAATGCTCCATTGAGAGATTCATCTGTGCCAATCCATGATATTGAACCCATGCTTGTTGAACAAGGGGGAATAATAGCAGATGAGGATCCTGTTTATATGGACTGCTCTCTATCTAAACTCTGTTGGTAACTTTCTGTTATAAAGTACAGCAACCATCACAAAGAAATACAAATTTGTTCTTTAATCTACTCAGAAAAGCTCCTGAAGCAGGATTTGACCCACACAGTGGAAGGCAAGCCAGCTAAGGGGTTTCAGCTGGTAACTGCTAGCAATTAAGCCTTACCTAATTGCTTGTGAGCTAGGAGAGAATCACTTCTGCATCTATGTGGGAAGTAATCAGAAGTTAACCTGAAAAGAACAGTGTGTTTCTTGCTTTGTGGCTTTTCATTTGTTGTTTTCCTGATTTTAACTTTGTTTTTCCAAGTTAACACTGAAAGCAAGTAACCTAATTTATGTGCTACCAAGCATATCTGTGTTGGGAGAAATAACCCCATAAATAAATATCTTATTGGCTTTACCCAAGAGCACAACTAAATTATTGTCAGCAGCAGTGTCTGGTGTGAATGAACTACATTGCCCACAATACCTTGCAAATCATATAGAAATATGCACTTGCCAAGAGTGTGAAGATTCTCACCCAGGCAACCGTCTGACAGTACTTGTGACCTGGACTGGCCATGGTTGGAAACAAGATACTGGGCTTGATGGATCTTGGTCTGACCCGGTATGGCATGTCTTATTTTCTTATGTTCTTCTCAGAATTGACATATTCCATAGTTATCTACAAGTTATAATGCCCTGTTCAATGTAATTTCAGTTTGTTCAATGTAAACCACACTGATGCAGAATAGCGCGGTATATAAGAGAATGTACATAAATAAATTCCAATCACTACATTCAAAATAAAATTAGTTTTCCTACCTTTGTTGTCCGGCCTTTTTATTTTTCTAGTTGTGTTGGTACCAGTCTCTTCGTTCTGCTTTCCTCTGTCTTCTGTCTTTCCAGAATCTCCAATCTATCTGCTACTACGTCTCTCATCTTCTGTCTTCTTCATTTCTTCCCGTACATCTATCTTTGACATTGATCCTTGTCTTTCTGCTTTCTTCCCTTTCAGCTTTCTTCCATTTATGTTTCTGCTTTGATCCTCTCAGATATCACTTCTCAAATCTCCCTCTTTTTACTGCTTCTACCTACTGCTTTTCAGATTTCTCCTAACTCAGCCCTCCCATTCTCTTTCTTCTTCCCCAGTCTTTTGCTAACTCTCTCCTCTCTCCCACCCTTCAAGCAGCACTTTTTCTCTTTGTCACCCACCCTTCAGCCAGCATCCTCTTCCTCTCAGGCTTTATTGTCCAGCATCTTCTCTCTCTATGCCCCATCCTTCATCCAGCATCTCTCCTTTATCTCTCTACTCGTCCTATCCGGTATCCTCCTTCTGTGTCCCTATCACCCCCCTTTCCTTATTTCCCCTCATATCTAGCATCCTTCCTATCTGTCTGTATCCCCTCCTATGTTCAGCATCTCTGTCCTTCCCCCACCCCATGTCAGCATTTCCCAGAACCCTCCACTCCCCAGTGTCCAGCATCCTCTTTTTATATCCCTATCCCCCAATATCCAGCATCATTCTCCCCTTTCTTCATACTGCTACTCAGCATCTGCCCTATCTCCCTATTCCCCTAATGCCCAGCATTCCCTTTGTCTGTCCCTATCTCCTTCTTAGGTTCATTATCCCCTGGCTTGTTATACACCCCCTACTCTGGTCCTGCATCTTCTGCCTTCCTATTCCACCCTCCCAAGTCCAACATGTCCACTGTCACTCAACTATCTCCCTCCCACTATCCCTGTGTCTTTATCTGTCCTTTGGGTCTCTATCCCGTCCCCTATCCACCATTGCCCCCTCCTTCTAATCCAGCAACTCCCCTTTCTTTTCCCCTTCCCCAAGTCAATATCTTCCTTCCCCCCAGTCTTTTCCCCAAGTACCTCTTTGTTTTGGCCTCACATACTAATCCAGCATCTCCTTTCTCACTGTGTCCAATATCTCCTCCTTTCTCCTCTGATTCATGTGATCGAGCGTCTCCTCTTGCCTGCCCCCGCACCGATCAGGTATTCTACTTCTCTCTGCTGCCTGTCTTGCCGCTTCTGCTTCCTTGGACACGTGACAGTGGCAAAAGTGAGAAAAGGCGTGGGGTCATCGAGCTTGCACGCACCATCCAACCCCTTAGAAATGGGAAGTGTTTGTCGGAGGGGGCAGGACTGACAGAGCCTTAGCAGGGCATGCTGGCTTGATGGCCTCATGCCTTCTCTCTCCAGCCACTGCCGCTTATCCAGCGGTGTGCAGGCAGCAGGGAGAAGAAAACAATACATGCAAAAGCAGCAGAGGAAACAATGGCAGCCTCATTGGGAGCTAAGCGAGGCAGTCATCACAGGGTAGGAAACTCAGATCAGAAACCAGGGAGGAATCGCCCATCACTTCCTTTGGGGGGCTCATGAAGTGCTGGAACGCCATTCCACCCCTCTTCCAGCACAAATTTTAAGCCCTGATTAAAAGTAGAGGAAAACCAGGATAAAATTATTCCATCAATTCCAACAGATCTTAATCTTTTCAAAAGCAGCCAATGTATCACTGAATCAAAAGTGGACGAGATGCCAATAAGTAATAAAAAAACAGATCCCGGTTTATCAATGCCTTTAATAATATAATCTAATAACGATATTAGGCACTGTCCCATCGTTATTGCCAGGGATCTAAAATATGAGGGCCTGATACTCAGCGGTGGCGACTGACACTGCTAAAGAGGTTAACCGCTGCCACTGAACTTTAAACCTGGATCTTCAGTGCCATATCCGGGCCCTGGCATTGAAGATCTGGGTTGCTTGGATTGCTGTGAAGCTAACCATGCAGTGGTCAGGAAAGGAACATAGTAGCAGAACTATGCCCACCACACAGTTACATCCATTTTATTATAAAACCAGAAAAAAACTTTACTTAGCTGGAAATTATTAAGTCGCAGGCTATTCAAGCACGCTTGGGCACACGCATAGGCACAGGCATGACGTGCACGTTTCGGGTTATTTAAACCCTGTCTCAAGTGCTGCCATGATCAAGTTCAACCGTCTTTGAAACGCCGAAATCAGCTGTTTCCTTCAAAAGGGTCTGATACTCCTCCAAATGGCTGTGTCTTGCTGTCAATCAATTGTATTCACCTATGAAACTCCAGGATCTCCCCACCAACCAGGGGAAGCCCTGGGATCATCAGTGACTTCAGAATACACTAAGCCAATCGATCTCTCTATTTAGACCTGTAGGGGATACCGTCTGTAACAGGAAAATCCAACGGATATTGAATTTGGGCCTTTCATTTGTGCCCACCGTGCGCTATGACCCCTTCAAAATACGGGTATATTTATATAAATGTTTCCGACAATTGCGTGTTACGCAATTTTTCTCAGACAGATCTACCATGTCTGACGGTTCTGTAGTGCGTCCTAAATCTACTTGGATCCCTCCGGAGGTTTTAGACCCGGCTCTCTGCACTTTTCAGCAGTTAGTATTAAGAGATCTGGATGATTTTGAAAAACAATCGAGTTCTCATTGGGTCAATTTGAACAGGGATGACTGGGGCGTTTTGAGACAGATCCAACGTGATCCAGCCTTTACAATCCGTAGAGCGGACAAAGGCGGTGCTATCGTGGTTCATTCCACTGAAATATATAGGAATCAGTTAACCGCCCACTTGTCCGACATCATCACTTATCAAGAATTGTTGTGTGACCCAACTGTGGAATTACAGGCCACTATAAAAATATTAGTCACGGATGCACTCGCCCAAGGGTGGATTACTAAGAAGGAATGTAAATTTTTGATAACAGTGTCTCCAAAGGTTCCTATTTTATATTTAGTACCCAAAGTGCACAAGTCTCTCACTGCACCACCGAGCCGTCCTATTGTGTCATGTAGGGGCTCGGTCTTAGAACCACTGTCTCAATTTTGCGACGTTTTCCTTAAGGATGAAGCTATTTTGGTAACTTCCTACAGACGTGATACCACACAATTTCTTCAACAATTAGAAGCATTGGATGTCCCAACTTGTGATTTTCGGATGGTAACGCTTGATGTTGCCGCATTATATACAAACATAGATCAGATTGAGGCTTTACAACTTCTTCAGACCAAGTTTACCACAGCCCCTTCACGTCTTCCTAGACAATTTCTGATGGAGCTCATTTCACTGGTTTTGACCAAAAACTATTTTTTGTCTCAAGGAAAATTTTACATGCAAACTTATGGGATTGCCATGGGGGCTTCGGCAGCACCATCTATTGCCACTTTATACATGGCAGCTTTTGAGGAACAATATCTTTATTCCTCAGCTTATTTTCAACATATCAGATTTTGGAAACGATACTTGGATGACATTTTTTTCCTATGGTTGGGGACTGAAGAAGGTTTACAAAGTTTTTTAACTTGGCTTAATGGTTTAAAGTCTCATCTAACCTTTACGGCTCATACGGATGATCATCAAGTTGATTTTCTCGATATTACAATAAGTGTGCAAGAAGGACAATTCCATACTTCACTGTTTAGGAAACCTACTCAACGTAATAGTTTACTGCAATATCAGAGCTTCCACCCTGGCCCATTAAAGAGGGGTTTACCATATGGCCAGTTTCTGAGGTTGCGGAGAATCTGCTCGTCAACACAGGATTTTAAGTCACATGCAAATGACTTGCGTAATCGCCTCTTGGATAGAGGCTATCCACCTAAAATGATTCGATTGGCCTATTGCCGTGCATTATACACTCACCGTGAATGGCTACTGTCTGATAATCGATCAGATAGGGGCGCTGAATCAACCTCTTCAATGGTGGTGGGCACACTGCCCTATATGAGTTCTAGTATCAGTGTGGTTAACATCCTCCGTAAACACTGGCCCATTTTACATTTACATACTTGCTTTCAGAAACCTCTTATGATAGCTTTCACACGAGGAGCTAATTTGGGAGATTTGTTAGCAAGCACCACAGTAGTAGAGGATCGTCCCCCACAACCTGCCTCACAAGCAGGTCATATGGACTGTGGCAATTGTATGTATTGTTCCTCAACATTGACTGGGGTGGAATGGACCTGCCCGGGAACAGATCGACATTTTCGACGGCGCTGGCAAACAAATTGTAATTCGAGTTTTGTTGTCTATATCATCTATTGCCCGTGCCCCTTAGTTTATGTGGGCAGAACTACTCGCAAAATCAAAATGAGACTGAGTGAACATGCGTCCCGCCTCCGACAGGGGATAGTGACAGCCCCTATAGTTGAACATTGTTTAGCGATTGGCCATAATTTTCAGGACCTACGATGGTCCATTATTGACCATATACCTCTCGACCCGCGGGGTGGAAATCGCATAAACAAATTGCAGAGTTGTGAACAACGCTGGATTTTCCTGTTACAGACGGTATCCCCTACAGGTCTAAATAGAGAGATCGATTGGCTTAGTGTATTCTGAAGTCACCGATGATCCCAGGGCTTCCCCTGGTTGGTGGGGAGATCCTGGAGTTTCATAGGTGAATACAATTGATTGACAGTAAGACACAGCCATTTGGAGGAGTATCAGACCCTTTTGAAGGAAACAGCTGATTTCGGCGTTTCAAAGACGGTTGAACTTGATCATGGCAGCACTTGAGACAGGGTTTAAATAACCCGAAACGTGCACGTCGTGCCCGTGCCTATGCGTGTGCCCAAGCGTGCTTGAATAGCCTGCGACTTAATAATTTCCAGCTAAGTAAAGTTTTTTTCTGGTTTTATAATAAAATGGATGTAACTGTGTGGTGGGAATAGTTCTGCTACTATGTTCCTTTCCTGGACACATCCGACAAAAAGAAACGAATTTTGATTTATTTTTTCTGGGGGTTGGTTTTGGTGATTTTGTGTTTATAGTATAATTTGTCACTGAAGTTTGGGGTTTTTTGTTTATTAACCATGCAGTGGTGACATTCAACCACCGTTAGCTTGAACGGTGAACGTTAGGCCACCCTTTACTGTGCTTGACTTTCGCAGCTTAGTAATATAGAGTGGAGGAGTGGCCTAGTGGTTGGGGCAAGGTACTTCGGGCCGGAAGGTCAGGGGTTCAAATCCCACTAGAGGACAGCAACCTTGGGCCGGAAGGACTGGGGTTTCTAGTCCCACAGGTGCTCCTTGTGGTCTTGGGCAAGCCACTTAACCCTCCATAGCCTATGTTCCCTGTAAAATAGTTCTCTGTGTGCTGTGCTTTCTGGTCTAATCAATGTGTTTATACCTCAAAAATTTCCTGTCATTATTTGACAATTTCTAATCTGTAATCAAACCGCTGCTGATCGCTGGAAGTAGCGGTATACAAAATGTATACTAAAAAAATAAATAAAAATAAATAATAGCCGGGCAGCAGCTCAATATCACCGGGTGCCACCCCCAGAATTCCCCAATGCTAACCGGGCAGTGGCAGCAGCACCCGTAGATATCCAGTGACACTAACCGTGTTAGGGCCACTGAATATCCCAGCTAGGGATATTAGCATGGATATCGGGCCCTGATTCCTTCTAAGAAAAAAATCTAGTTGACTCTTAACCATATACTTGGTTAATTTTCCTAACATCAGGAAATTAGAAATAGGACAAAAAGACGTATAATCATTTAAATTTTGTGTATCTTTCCTTAAAAGTGGTTTGACTGGGGGGGCGGAGCCCGATGTCCAGCGGGATGGTCGCATAACGCTGAGGCTCCCGAGAGGCCTACTCAGAATCCTGAATTAACACCGGACATACTTGAATTTCTGCTCTGATCTTGCCGGGGCACATTGGTGAGATGGCGGGGACCAAACCCACGCGCCTGGAATTTGGATCTCCAGCGGCTTCTCACGGCAAACGCTCCAAAACTGAACCCCCGTCCCCGCAGAAGGGGCTGGCTTTGCGCGAGGGCCCCGAAATGCAGCAGGAAATCCTCGCAGAGATTAGAGGGGTTAAGGACCTCGTGCAGTCAAACGGTGAAGCACTCCGAGCGCTGCGGGAAGATCTTGGTGTACTGCAAGGCAGGCTAGAGGGGCTCTCTTCGCGTCAGGACAAAATGGAGAGCATATTAGACTCCCATGCGGCCCAGTTGTCCAAACTCGACAAAGTTGAACGTCAGGTGCGGGCCTTGCAGAAAGAAGTGGAAGATGGCAATAATAGAGCGCGCCGCAACAACCTACGACTCGTGGGCATACCGGAGGGAGCGGAATCGGGAGACATGAAGGAGTTTTTATGTAAAATCCTCCCTTCCCTGCTCCAAATCACCTTTACCAAAGAATTGGAGATCGATCGCGCTCATCGTGTACCCACAAACATAACGCTCAACAGGAAGACCCCGCGGCCTATCATCTTTCGACTTTTGAGATATCAACATGTGGAGCAAATTCTCAGTGCCTCTCGGGCAAAGGGCCATATGGAGTTTGAGAGCCACAAGATCTCCTTCTATCCTGACTTGGCTAAACCCACGGTCGACCGCCGAAAGCGCTTTCTGGAATTCCGGCCGAGGCTTCAACAACTACAAGCACGCTATGGCCTGATGTACCCGGCCAAGCTCCGAGTCACGCTTCACAATCAGACAAGAACATTTGAGGACCCTGATCTACTAGCGGAGTTTTTGGATTCTAAAGAAGCCGACTTGATGCGCTGACTTCCAGAATATTCTTGCAAGTATTCTCATATCCGCTGTACCTGCCCTATTGGATTTGCCGCGGCTCAGCAAAGAGTCTGTCGAGGGCGGTTTGTTGCCTTATTTTTGATGATATCTGTGACCCGACTCCATCTACCCACAGTAGCCTCGATGAGTGTCAGAGACAGTGTTAATTATGGACTCTGGTGTTTCTTTTCTTTTTTTATGTTTCTATCTTCCTCTCTAGGGCCTCCTCCCGCAGACATTTGGTCGCCATATTCATTGGGGGTTTTGCTTCTTCTCTAAGTTACTTTGGTACATACTTTTCAATATGGGGTGTATTAGCCAGCATACTCGGTGTTTATGTCATTGTTGTACAGATTCTGATTATGTTGTATGTTTTCAAGCGCCCTTACCTAAAATGTCTAGTACCGATTGATGGCACCATGTAAGATTTTCTCATTGAACGTAAAAGGAATCAATAATCCGATAAAACGGAAGAACAGTCTGTGAAGGAACTAGGGGGTACCAGATTTCCTGATTTTCTCAGATATCATCAAGCCTTCCTACTTAAACAAGGTGCCCGATGGCTAGATGCCTCAATAGACAGCAGACCAGTTTGGCTTGATATAGAAGAGGAGCTCAGTAGCCCAATTCCGTTGATCCATCTCCCCGGTATGTCCCATCAAGTAGACACCCGCCATCCCCCAATGATTGTCGATAATCTTGCGGCCTTTAACACTCTCATTCTATCACTGGGCCCAAACGTATGTCCTCAGGACGGACTCCCGCTGTGGCATAACCCCAGAATTCAAGTCCTAAATAGAACGATAGCATGGAAACCCTGGTACTCTAGGGGGATCTGGACACCCCAACAGCTCTTCTCTGCAGCTCGTTGGAAAATCCTTTTCTGATTTACAAAAGGAATTTGCGTTACCAGCGAAATATTACTTTCAATTGATGCAGCTTCAACACTGCCTCAAAAGTGCTCAAATCATGCCGCCCTCTGTCCCTACTGAGGACGGGCTATTAGAACTAGTTCACTCTATTAGTAGTACACCTGGGGTAGCCTCTAACTTTTATAAACTATTATGTCAGGGTACAGATACTGCCACTTGTAGAGCCCAACAAGCCTGGGAGCGCGAACTGCAAACCACTTTAACCCCTGTGCAATGGAGCGTTTTCTGGAGCAAAGTAGTGCGGGTTTCCCGGTCTGCCTCAGTCACCCAAACTCTCTTCTTTTTTGCACATAGATGCTTTTATACTCCAGAAAAAATAGCCAAATGGAACACAACTGCTAGGGACCAGTGTTGGTCTTGCCATACTGCTGTGGAACCCTCGCTCATGTTATTTATGAATGTCCTCAACTACAGGTTTACTGGGGGCGGGTCTGGGGTCGTATTCAATTTATCTTACACCTTCACGAGCCTCTTTCTTGGAAGATTGTGGGACTCCGCTCAGTGGCGGAGGTCCCCTCTCTTCCTAAGAAGGGTCGCTTTCTCCTTGATTTCATGCTGGGTATAGCCATATGTTTAATCACGAGGAATTGGAAGGATAGCTCTCGACTTACTGTCAATGAATGGTGGAACCTCGTCTGCTTATATAGTAAATATGAGCAGATATTTCGGAGAGCTATTCCCCATACCCAAACTCACTCTCGCTTGTCTAAATGGCAGATGCTCAATGATTATGTACAATCTGCTCATTGCTCCGACATGTCTGTTTAATGTACACTCATCATGTTTCAGATCACCGTTAGGTTTTGTAACACAATAATGTCAGTACACGCCCGCTTCGGGAATGATTAGTTTTCTAGAGAAGAAGCAGGGGGGAGGGGGGTGGCAGGGGTTTACTTTGGTGTATGTATCACATTCTATGTATCTGTCTTTTAGCTGTATGTCTTCCTTTCCTTTGTTGTTATAAAACGAAAATAAAGAATTTAAAAAAAAAAAAAAGTGGTTTGACTACAGAGGCTTTTAAACAATCGGATAATATACCACTGCTCAATGACTAATGAAATCCTTCAGGTAATTAGCTACAAGCTCTCTAACCAATTGTATATTAGCAATTGAAACTGGGTCAAGCATACATACAGCTGGTCGCGATTTCTGTAGTGTTTCTACCCCAAAATCAGTTGAGCAGAACTCAAAATTATTCCATTGGACTGAAACTTCAATCAAATCAGTGAAATTAGCCTCTACTGCTAAATCGTATCTTTTCTCAAAAATATTTTGCACATTTTTGTGTCGTTAATTGGGACTATAAACCAGATGCGTTTTTATCAGCCAAAAGATTATGAACTACAAAAATCAATTCCAATGATTTTAAAAGTGCAGATTCAATTTTAGAAGCATAATTTTGTTATGCAGCATCACAAACTTTTTTATAAACATTAGAAAACTTTGGGTGTAGACTGCTTTCTCCAATACCTCTCTGCTGGACTAATTGCAATGTGTCCCTTGGAGCATTGCAAGAACAGCTTTCCTCTAAGTTAAGTTGGATGGATCGCTATCTCTAAAATAATCAAACAATGGTCAGACCATGCTATCTTATAATTTTTGCCACTGGTCTGATTAATAAAGCATTTCTTCGGTCAGGCATATTTACAGAGTCAGCAGCTAAATCAAACTATAGACAGCACTACTATTTTTTCAGGTCTATTCATGTACTGTCAGGACTTAAGTACTTTGTTGCTTCCAGGATGGTCTGGTGATGTAGTGTCCGTGAGTTAAAGGTCTTGACGCTTAGGGGAAAATTTACTGAACCGTGCTAACCATGAGCATGTTGTTTATCACGAGGTAAGCGTGCCACACTAAAAGTAAGAGCAGGGTCCTGTGCTAAAAATCCCATGCGATTGGGTGGAGACAGGGCAGGCTGGGGGGATGCATTGTGGTTAGTGTCAGCACTATAGAAGTTTGCTGACTGCAATTGATGCAGTTAGTGTGGGTGAACTTTATGCCACCTCAATGACTGACATTAAATGCACCCACATGCCAGGTTCCACAGTAACACACATTAGCAACGTGCCAATGGCAAGGGAATCAATGCACATGCTCCCTGAAGTTGGTGCAGGGCTCTGCACTGGTTTCAAGGACAAACTTTATGCTACTGGCGCGTTTTTATGTAAGCATGCTCCTTAATGCCATTCTTAATATGTTTTTATTTTGGGTTTTTTCTGAGTATTCTTTGTAATACACTTAGCATGGAATAAGAGGAATCTAAATACCTCTAAATAAATACATTAAGTGATTAATTAAATAAATTATGTCCACCAATGAATCATTCACAACAAAAATTAGATCCAGCATACAAAGCGTAGTTACTCACCTGTAACAGGTATTCTCCGGGGACAGCAGGCATCAGTCCTCACATATGGGCGACGTCGTCACTGACAGAGCCCTCGCAGAAGCATCCCCCCAGCTTTCAAAGAAAGCCTTTGGGAGATGACACCATGCATGCATGGTCCCCTTCCCGCCCAAGGGTGCCATCTTGCTCAGTCGACATCACTAAAAGACGGCAAAAACAGAAGATGGTAAAGGAGCAACTCCAAGGGAAGGAGGGAGGGTTGTGAGGACTGATTTCTGCTGTCCCTGGAGAACACCTGTTGCAGGTGAATAACTATGCTTTCTCTGGGAACAAGCAGGAAATCAGTCCTCACATATGGGACTCCCCAGCTATAGGCTACAGAAAGCCCATAGGAAAAAATAGGGGCTCCCTCACAGGCAGCTGCAAACAGCAGCAAGTTTTCAGTTGGTGAACACAGACCACAGTAGGATCCCTGTATCCGATGAAAGCAGCACTCCAGTCGGAGGGTAGGACTTGCCTACACCCCAAAAAGGTTACGGAGCACAGCCTGGCCGAAGGCACTGTCCCATCGGGACTCTCTTTCCAGGCAGTAATGAGCTGCGAAGGTATGGATTGAAGACCAGGTGGCAGTTTGCCACCAAAGCTGTCATGGCCCTGACATGGTGCGCCATGAAGCACCCTTCAGCGGGAGCCTCGCCTGCTCATAGGCGAGGGTGATACAGTCTGCCACTCATATGGACAGCGTACGCTTGGTCACTGTCTCTCCCAGCCTACTGGGGTCATAGGAGATGAAAAGCTGAGAAGCTTTGCTGTGGCCCTGAGTGCGTTGGATATAGAAGGACAAAGCCCTCTTACAGTCCAAGATGTGAAGGACCGTCTCCGCCCGACTGGAATGAGGTCTTGGGAAGAAGGTAGGAAGCACCACTTCCTGGTTAAGATGTAAGAGTGACACTACCTTCGGCAGGAATTTGGGGTGCGTGTGAAGCACCACTCTGTTCTTGTAGAACCTGGTATAAGGCGTCTCAGCCTCTGCGAGGGAGGTGAGTGCAACCAGGAAAACCACCTTCCAAGAGGTAGCGAAGGTGGCAGGTAGCCAGAGGCTCAAAGGGTGGGTGAGTGAGCTGCCCCAACACAACGTTGAGGTCCCATTTGTTTGCCGGAGGATGCACTGGGGGTTTTGATAAGAGCAGGCCCCAGAAGAAACGGGTCACCAATGGTTGGACCAAGAGGGGCTTACCATTCACCGGATGGTAATGCACCGCTAGGGCACTCAGGTGCACTCAGACGCAGTTAGACTTGAGCCCGGACTGAGAGAGGTGGAGAAGGTACTGTAACATCAGAGTCACCAGGCAGGAGAAAGAATCAGCCTTGTATTTGGCACACCAAGACGAGAACCTGTGCCATTTGAGGGCATAAGCTTTCCTGATAGAGGCCTTGCAAAAGGCTAGTAGAATGTCCTCCAACTCAACCGGAAGGCTGAGAGAGGCCAGAGTCACCCTCTCAGCAGACAAGCTGTCAGTCAGAGGGACTCCAAGCTGTCAGTCAGAGGGACCCCTCCTGAGATAGAAGTCCTGGGGCGGTCCCCAAGGGGATGGGGACCTCCACCATCAGTTGCAGAAGAAGCAGGAACCACAGCTGCCTTGGACACCGAGGAGCTATCAGGATGAGCAAGGCCCTGTCGCAGAGGGTCCTGAACAAGGTCTTGGCAATCAGCAGCATTGGAGGGAAGGCGTACATGAGGCTTTTCGACTATGAGACCAGGAGCGCATCCGCTGTCACCCTGGAGGGGTGGGCCTGCCAGGAGCAGAAGCGGGGCAACTGAAAGTTGTCTGGACTGGTGAAGAGGTCCATCACAGGTTCCCCCCAGAGTCAGAAAAGCCGACTGGCTACTCTGGGGTCCAACTGGCACTTGTGCGGCTGGAGAACTCTGCTGAGTCTGTTGGCCAGCAGGTTGTCCTGTCCTGGCAGGTACACTGCCCACAGGAGGATACCCTGTTGGACTGCGTACAAGCAGAGGACCAGTGCTTCCTGACAAAGGTCACGAGACCCTGTGCCCCCCTGTTTGTTCACGTAGAATATCGCCACCTGGTTGTCCGTGTGGACCAGCACCGGCTGTTGATGCAGGTGGTGACAGAAGACCCGCAGGGCAAGGTGTATGGCCCAGAGCTCCAGGAGGTTGATCTTCTGGGTACTCTTGTCTGGCGACCAGTTGCCCTGAGTGCAGAGATCTCCGCAGTAGGCTCCCCAGCCAAGCAGGGAGGTGTCCGTGGTGAGGATCCTCGAGTGGCTTGGGGCCTGAAAAGACATGCTCGCTTCGAAATGCTAGGGCGACTGCCACCAGACTAGGGAGTCTGCCAACTGGCGGATCACAGAAACTCAGTCTCGGAGGCAGCATATGGCCTGAGACCACTGGTCCCAGAGACACCACTGTGCTGTCCTCACGTGTAGGCGAGCATCTGGGGTGATGTGGATCGTGGAGGCCATGTGCCTGAGGAGGCATAGAAGAAGCCAGGTGGGCACTGTGGGACGGTGCTGTATGTCTCAAGCTAGAGATCTGAGACGATCGTCTCAGTCCTTGGGCAAGAAGGCCTTCAACTGGAGAGTGTCGATCTTTGCCCCGATGAACTCCAGGCAATGTGTCAGGAGGAGGTGAGACTTGGGGTAGTTTATGACGTAGCCGAAATGTTGCAGAACCTGGATGGTGCATGCAGTGGCCTGCTGCACCTCTGAGGCTATGCCTCTCCTTATGAGCCAGTCGTCCAGGTAGGAGAAAACGAAGATCCCCTGGAGCCGGAGGAAGGCGGCCACAACTGCCAGGCATTTTGTGAAGACCCTTGGGGCAAAGGCTAGGCCGAAGGAGAGCACCCTGTATTGAAAATGCCTACCCCCTACTATGAACCACAGGTACTGCCTGTGGTTGGGGTGGATGAGGATGTGAGTATAAGCATCCTTGAGGTCTAAGGAGCATAGCCAGTCTCCCTGCTGGAGGTAGGGCAGCAATGTTCCAAGGGAGAGCATCTTCAACTTCTCCCTCACCAGGAATTTGTTGAGGTTGCTCAGGTCGAGGATGGGCCTTAGTCCCCCTGTCCTCTTTGGGATGAGGAAGTATCTGGAGTAGAACCCCTTGCCCTTGAAGTGGTGGGGCACCGGTTCCACCGCCTTGTCCTCGAGAAGACCTGGCCAACTCCTTCAGAAGAAGGTCCTGGTGAAGGGGAGACCTGGGGGGCTCTCTCGGGAAATAAGGGGGAGGTGTCTGAGCCAGATGGAGGAGATAACCCTCCCTGACTACCCTTAGTGATGGCCACCCCCCTCTGGGCATAGAGGGCCTGACATCCCCCTGTGGGCTGCTGATCTCCTTGGCGTAGAGAGGCTATGCTCAAGGAGTCAAAAGCTCCCCCCCCCCCCTGGCTGTGTCAGGGCCAATGCCTGGAGTTTAGAGCCTTCTGCTTATGTGGGCCATGCCCATGTCCCTTGGCCTGCTGACCCTGTTGGGGAGCCGGGGAGGCCTGATAGGATGGGTAGTTTTGGTAAGCAGCCCCCTTCCTCGGGTAAAAGGGCTTTTTACCTGAGCCCTTCCGTCTGGGAGGGACAGTGGTCTTCTTAGAGAGCCTGGTCCTCGTCATGAACTCTGTCTCCAACTCGGCAGCCTTGTCAGTCATGGATCTGCCAAAGAGGTTCTCTCCTTGGCATGGGACATCGACCAATTTGTCCTGAACCCACTGCTCTAGGTTAGATGACTGAAGCCAAGCTTGGCGGCATGCACCAATGCTTGCCGTGGCTACCCGGGCCGTCGACTCGAACTCGTCATAGGCCACTCGATACATGAATTTGGAGCACTCACGGACGTCCTTGGCCAGGCTCTTAAACCACTGCAAAGGTTCCTCGGAGAGACCAGCCAAGAACCCGGCGAGTTCCTTCACCAGATCTCTCAAGTACATGCCCGTGTACAGCTGGTAGGCCTGGATGCGGCAGATGAGCATCGCACCCTGGTAGCACTTTCTGCCGAGGGGATCCAAGGTGCAAGCCTCCCTGCTGGGGGGCACCGAGGAGTGCGTCTTCTGGCTTTTTGGCCGATGCATGGCCGACTCCACCACCATGGAGTTATGCGACAGTTGTGACTTCTGGAAGCCCGGGCTCCAGAGGACCCGATACATTGAGTCGAGCCATCTGTTCATCACCGGCACCGATACTGGTGTCTCCCACATGCGGAGCATGAACCGATCCAGGATGGGAAGGATGGGCACCATGAGCGATTCCTGCATTGGGGCCTCGTACTGGAGAATATCTAACTCATCCGCCCGAGGATCCTCCTCCGACTCAGTCAGGAATGCCAGGACCTTAGACATGTCCTTAACAAAGTCCAAGAAGCCCATGTCCTCGGGGAGTGCCACAGAGATTCCAAGACGGGAGAATCCGAAGGGACGTCACGGAGGTGACAGGTATCGGGAGACTCCTCGACCTACATCTCCCACTCGGAGTAGTCCATGGAGGACTCGTAGGAGGGATGCTCCGTGGACCTCGAGGGCCCCGATGCCCTACGGCTGGCACCCGCAAACTTGCCGGGGATGACTGCAGACCCGTCATGCGGGACTCAAAACGCGACCTCGGCCAAGGATCGACTCAAGGCTGAAGGACCTCGAGGATCAGCTCGGCCTCTGGGAAAGGCAGTCAGGGCAGATGAACCAGTCGTGCCAGAGAACAGCGCCCACTGCTGGTCCATGAAGGCAGACAGACTGCACTACAGGGCCGCCATTCTGGACTCCAGACCAGAAGGGACTCGGGCCTGACGTTGACTCCTCCAAAGGGGAATCCTCGATGAGGATGGTGTCTGGGGACCGAGGCCAGTTCGCGGCCGGATCCTTCTGGGGACACTTCGCAGGTCGCTCCTTCTCTGACGTCTCCGACTGCGGGACAGGGCCCAGGGAGCTCCCGGCTGGTCGGAGCCATCCAAGGACACCGCCTTTGAGGGTTTCTTCTTCTTCCTGGGTTCCCTCGAGGGAGATCTTCTTTCTGAGGACCCACAACAAGGCTCGGGTTCGGAGAGTTCTGCCTGAGACATTGGGGCCTCAGACGAGGCCCTGGCTTTCGGAGGGACTCGGGGAAAAACTTATCGTGTTGCTGCTGCTGGCAGCTCTTGAGGGCCTTGCTGAACATCCTCTTGCAGAGACTGCAGACTGCCAGGTCGTGGTCTGGTCTGAGGCAACGAAGACAGCAGTTGTGTGTGTCAGTCAAAGACATGATTTTAGAGCACCGATCACACTTCTTAAAACCACTGATAGCCATGGGGGAAAAAAGCACCCCTACGAGGTCGAAGACTCTCCGGGCTGCCAGAGGGAGAAACAAGACATTTAAGGTGCCAGAAAAAGAAAATAAAGAAAAGACTACAAAAATTAAACCGAACCCAACACCGAGGCACCAAGGTCGGTAGTTGGGATGAGTACCAGTTCAATACTGGAGGCGAGTTGGAAACTCGGGGAACAAAATAATCAACTTTTTCCGGGGACAAGCCAGACAATGTCTAAAGGGCTCCGCAGAAAAAAGGAGACTGAGCAAGATGGCACCCTTAGGCAGGAAGGGGACCACACATGTGTGGTGGCATCTCCCCATGGCTTTCTTTGAAAGCTGGGGGGATGCTTCCGCTAGGGCTCCGTCGGTGCCGACGTCACTCATATGTGAGGACTGACTTCCTGCTTGTTCCCAGAGAACCGGATAGTTATTGACTTTAATAAATATTTAAAGCAATCAATCCATCCAAAAAGTCATCTACATATGTTGGTTTAATAGGTTGATCGTCATGAACATTAAAATTGCCATATACAATAATATTAGCCAACCTGAGAGGTAAGGCTAGCAACCATTCCACAAATTTAGCAAGATCAGTCATAAAGGCATGTGGGGGGGAATATAACATACACAAATGCCCCATTTGCCATTATACACCAACATAGCCTCAAATGACTCAGTAAAAAACAAAGCATATAAAGTAAATTTTAACCTCTCCCGGAAGACTATCATTATTCCTCCCCCTTGACTACTACTGCAATCCATTCTTACATAATTACAATCACTGGGGCATATGTCAGAAGACTTATGAGAAGAGATTTGAAGACCTAAATATGTATACTCCGGAGGAGAGGAGGGACAGGGGAGATATGATTCAGACCTTTAAATACTTAAAAAGTATTAATGAACAAACAAACCTCTTCCAAAGATCGGGAAACTGTAAAACTAGAGGGCATAACATGAAGCTGCAAGGGGGTAAACTAAAAGGCAATGTCAGGAAATACTTTTTCACCGAAAGGGTTCTTGGAATGCCCTCCCAATGGAAGTGGTGGGGGCAAATACAATGACAGAATTCAAAATGGCATGGGACAGACACAGTGGATCCCTTTATAGCAACAGTATAAAATCAAAACAACCATAACTATCTCTTATCTCTCAGTAAATAGGGGTGACCTACACGGAGGGGTGGGTGCAACTACTCTTGCCGCTTTGCTGGGCAGACTAGATGGACCATACTGGTCTTTATCTGCCGTCATATACTATGTTGCTATGTATTTCATTTGTTTCAGTTAGGCAAAACATACCTACTGCAGAAGATAAAATTTGATCATACACACATGTTTTATTTCTAATAGATCACGCATTAACTTACTTACGTAGTGTGTATGGTGTCAGCATTATTAATACTATTAGTCAAAGCTGGTACTGATATAGATGATCTGTTGACCAATGATAGGGCTGAAAGTCTAGAGCTGTAAACAAATAGTCTTTTATAAGTCAATTCACCATATCTGCCTCACCCATTGATCACTGCAATCAACTGTACAGACATCATAAGCTAAGAAAAATAGAAAAACAAGGAGGACATTATATTAAACTCAGTCACATGAAAGCAGCACAAAGGGGTATGCCCCTTTGTCAGGACACTTGCAGTCGTGTGTTATCACCAAAATAAGTAGGTCTATTTATAGAGGGTTATAGTCACCTAATAAAGAAAAAGGATCAAACCCCTCATAAAAATAAAAAGAGCGCAGTCTGATCTGTTTGCTGTGTTCGTCTTACGAGGCACTATCAAGCATGCTATAATGTTACCAAATGCAGACAAATCTTCAGCTAAAAAAGAACCAATGGTCTCAGACTAAGATGGCGAACTCTGACTTCATGGATAAATGGACCTGTATTCTAAATAAATGCTCTCTGGACCTGATGGTCCTTATCACAGACACTGGGACTGCTCAGATTTCTTCTGAGAGATAAGCACAATCTCTAAATATTATGGAAAAGAAATATAAAGAGAAGTCTGATTAATTAATAAGAATCTTTATGAATTATCAAAAAGAACCTGTCATATGGTCATTGATGCAATTGGACACTACTCCTTTGAGGAATTTATATCCGGGAGTAGTTTGCCATCTTAGTCTGAGACCATTGGTTCTTTTTTAGCTGAAGATTTGTCTGCATTTGGTAACATTATAGCATGCTTGATAGTGCCTAGTAAGACGAAAACAGCAAACAGATCAGACTGCGCTCTTTTTATTTTTATGAGGGGTTTGATCCTTTTTCTTTATTAGGCGACTATAACCCTCTATAAATAGACCTACTTATTTTGGTGATAACACACGACTCATGGAAGGTCAATTAGCTTGGACGGAGGTTCACAGGTATAAGGAGACTCATATCGCCCAGTTGTGTAAGGAAGCGACACCGTTTTCCCTGGATGCCACGGAGGTGGCTGAAGAACATGCAACTTCTTGGGATGAGGTGTTGAGTTTACAAAAACGGAAGGTTCGAATGGAACTGCATCGATTGTCAATTATTGAATATATACGTAGGCAACATATACCTAGAGGCCTCAGAGTACACAAAGAGCCAAAATTATTCACTACTAACTCTGACCATGGATAACTGGACCTGTATTCTAAATAAATGCTCTCTGGACCTGATGGTCCTTATCACAGACACTGGGACTGCTCAGATTTCTTCTGAGAGATAAGCACAATCTCTAAATATTATGGAAAAGAAATATAAAGAGAAGTCTGATTAATTAATAAGAATCTTTAAGAATTATCAAAAAGAACCTGTCATATGGTCATTGATGCCATGGGGCACTACCCCTTTGAGGAATTTATATCCGGGAGTAGTTTGCCATCTTAGTCTGAGACCATTGGTTCTTTTTTAGCTGAAGATTTGTCTGCATTTGGTAACATTATAGCATGCTTGATAGTGCCTAGTAAGACGAACACAGCAAACAGATAAGACTGCGCTCTTTTTATTTTTATGAGGGGTTCGATTCTTTTTCTTTATTAGGACACTTGCAGTGGCAAGCCACACTGCTGAGAGCGTTTTATTGAGTAAACTGTCATCGGGAGATGAGGGTGGAGCTTACTGCTGGTGAGCGTTGCACTATCCCAAAGCAAGATTGCATGGAGGGTCTGCGGCTTTAATATTATAGAGGAAGCAGCTTTCCAATTGTACTGCTGATGGCATTTTAATAACCTTATGACAATTATTCACTGACTTCTGATAGACCTCTTTATCACTATCTAGAATAGATGATATCTCCTCAATTTTCTTTCCGCTTTTCTCTGAGCTCTCTTTTTTTCACTAATAGACATATCATGCCAGGGGATTTTATGTGATCTCTTAACATCTTTCTTAATTAAATATTTCTTAACATTTTCTGTTTTGTTATTCTCTTTGCCTTTCATCCTCTCTCCTTCAGTCTCTTTTCCTATTTCTTCAGTGTCTTTTCCTCTTCTTTCCTACATCCAACCACTTTATTCTCCTGTCCATTCCTCCCATCTTTATTTCTCTTGAACTCCCTTTACTCCTCTTTTCCTTCCTCTCCCAGCCTTTTTTCTTCTATGCCCAGCAACACAGTAGCTTTTCTGAGGTCTGGAGCTAGCCTAACCTTTCATATTTTGGCTGATGGCATTTGAAACCTTTCCAACCCTGCTTCTATTGGCTCAACCTGAGCCGATAGCAGCAGGAAAGTAGAGATGGGCCGCTGCTGGACTGGTTTAATCCGCAGTGCAGAGGAGCAAGAAAGACCCCACTGTGTGTGTGAATGGCAGTGGCTGAAGGAGCGAGAGACGCCTTTTCCATGCTGGCCCAAGCAGCACTAATAGCGGAAGGAAAGAAGTCCCAACTAGGTCATCCCATGATTCAGCCATGGAAAAATGAGAAGGGGACCTGCGCTAGGCTGGCCCAAGCAGCATTGGAGAGTGAGGAGAATGTGGAATGAGAGTGGGAGAACAGTTTTCTGCAATTTTGTAGGTAGCTGTTAAACTTTCTTGCAGTAAAGTTGGCGTTAAGGAAGGATTTGCATGAATTCTTGAGGATTATGCCTATTGACTATTTTCCACAAATAGGATTATAAACCAAATTTGAGTTCAGGTTTTCAAATTAATTGCTTTAAGTTCACCCATCCTGAGTGAAGAACCCAAAAAATTGAGGATGGCTATAGAAATCCATGAACAGCTTCAAATGAGAGCTCCTCCACCCTGTCACAGAAGACTCACTCTGTCCCAGAAGAGAAAAAACCATTCCCTGAACACTTTTTACTAGCTTTCCTTCATAGAAGAATTCACATCAATGATTTAAACTGTATGCCATTAGGCACTAGAGTGGCTCTAATTGAGCGTATGATGCTGACATTAGAAATAAGATCTACTGTTTGAATTATATTTTAGAAATCGCTTTCAAACCCTGATCTAAAACTCGAAAAAATGACTCTGAAAGCCTTTTTCCTGGTTAGATTCCAGAAAATCAAAAAGATAAAACATTAAAATAAAGGCACCTTTAAGCCAACACCATGGTACTTAAAATTTCAGAACTAATTTTTGCAACCTCCCTCTTTTCCTCCTCCTTAAAACGGGTCATATGCATATTGCAGACTTTGACAGGAGTCAGGGCACAAAACTTGCAGTGTATTTATTTATTTATTTATTTATTTAACAGTATTTCTAAACCGCCTTATCTTAATAATCAAGGTGGTATCACAGCAAGCAATCAGGTAAAGTGTGTGTGTTGTACATGCAGTGAGGATAAAACTTAGTTGTGTGAGGGATGTGTTGGGTGCTTGATTTGTTTGAGCTATATACAGGGTATAAGCTTATGTATAAGCTTATGCTGTGAATGTGGGTTTTCAGGAGACCAAATAAGAATTAGGTGATTGCTCTGAAAGACCACTGTAGCACTTACAATACTTATTGCATCCCTCCCTCACAATGCAGCAAAGAAGGACTTACTCTCTTCCAAACCTAGCCAGCAGAATTCTGTCCAAAGAATTTATTCAGGAGGTATTGCCAACACATCTGTTTACCAGGTTTTATGTGTATCTGGTAAGAAGGAGACGCAAAAGATGTTGCCAGATAAGGGCCACTCTATCCACCCAGTCTGCCCATTTGTGTGAAATCATTTTATGTGCACAAATCTGATTTTACATGTGTAAAAACTTAATTCATGTAAAGTGAAATAAAAAGAAACTGAGCAAAGCATATCCCTATAAACATAAAACCTTTATGAGGCCTGTAACACTTCTTCAGAGATCTTAAGTATTTCCTACACAAATATCTTAAATATTATCAGCAGACATTAACAAGGTACGACTTGTTCACCCCAACAACATTTTCTGATGCATTAACTTTCTCATAAACGACAAAATCTGTTTAAAGAAAACGTTCTTTAAATCCTCTTCAAACACCATACAGCCCTCTAGGATTGCGGCACAATCTTTTGTCGCAGTCTGTTTCAATTCAGCTCCAGTGAATACATTAAGTGGCAAATGGAAGGGATGTCTAGGAAAAATCTGGGACATTCAGAACTGACTGTCCAAAAACTGTCGGAGTGGCAGCCGTGCTGAAATTGCTCTATCTCCACTCTGAAAACTCAATGTCCTAGTAACTGGATCTGGAGATAGACACCACGCAAATAGCAAGGCTGGGTACATGCAGAGGTGTAGACCATTTTACAAATGTGGAAGTCTCCGAAGTGCACACCCAAAGAGCTGGATACTTTGACGCCCCAGCCTGGATAGGCCAGAAAGGGGGCCTCTATGAATTAAGACTAGCACATCCTGTCCTGCATTTTCAGATGGTCAGACATGCAGTGGTGGGTCAGTAATATCTCTGAGTAGGCATTTATGGACAGATTTAGTTGGCTAGAAAATATTAACCGCTACAATGTGAACGCATTTTGCTTTTTCCCCTGGAAGCGTTAAAGCCATGAAATGGGCATGCTTTTGCACCTTATCGATGGTCAGAAGCAAGTATAGGCATAGATGCCTCAAAAATCATGGCCTGACGCACTTGTACCATTCTGATATTGCACCATAACATGCAACTCCCTTACTCTTTCCATGGCACACCTCCATCATGCCCCCATGCTACCTGGATGTTCTTGAGCCAGGGACATCTATATAGACGGCTTTATAAACTGGGTCCAAGAATGTCTCCATGATTTGTATGTCTCTGTGCCCATTTTCAGATGTCTACATCATGAATAGAGCCTCGAAAGTGACACCCTTAGAGTCTAAATAACCTGACAATGAGTTATAGTTCTCCAAACATCACCTAAAGTATTGTTCTGGAGAACAGGATATCTTGTTTTTACCTACTTCCTTCAGGCTCCTGCATTAGTCCATGAAAGATTCATCAGATCTGATGGCAATTAACATTTTCAACTCTTCCATAGTTACTACCAATAACAGCCACCCTTCCCCAGCTATTTCAGTACCCCACTTCTGGGAGTTTCAAATAGGGACATTTCTATGCCCCCATCAGGATTCAAGCCACACTAAAAGAGCACCTCTGATTGGAGCAGAATTCACACCACCTTGGATGCTAGTGGCCCCACATCAGCACTGGAGCCTACCACTACTGATGGGTTAGGAGGAAAGCATAGGTCTTTACTGCTGTGTAACAAATGGCAAACAGGACATGGAAGGAAAGATTCATGATCCAGTTTCCTCTTCCCCATAATCAAAAGAAAAATGTATCTCATAGTCTCATAGGGGAACACTGATAACTGGAAAATCAATAATTTCATCCTTAATGGAGAAGAAATACAAATAGTTGTTGTTGCTAAGTACCATTGAGTCGGTGTCGACTCATGGCAACCCTCTGGATAATTGACCTAAACTGCATTCAGTCTTCAGTCAGGCAGCTTGTTGTTGATAAAGTGGCACCCATAGCTACTATTATTGTATAAATCTATCTCATTGCCGGCCTTCCTCTTTTGCGTTGAGCTCCTACCTTGCCAAGCATTATGTCTTTCTCTAACGATCTCTCTCTTTGCATGATGTGTCCAAAGTATGAAAGTCAAAGTCTTGTCATCTGAGCTTCTAAGGAAAGCTTAGGTTTGATCTCCTCTAGTATTGACCGGTTTGTTCTTTGGGCAGTCCATGATATACAAAGAGTAGACAACTTTAACCTGCTTGGATCAATAATGACAAGCATTCAAGAAATCCGTATTGCTCTTGACAGAATTGTTATGAAGGACCTGAATAAGATTTGGCTTGTCCAAGCCATGGTATTCTAAATAACATCATGCTATATGGATGTAAAAAATGGAAAATGAAGAAGAATGAGAGGAAGAAAATCAATTCCTTTGAATTATGGTGCTGGCGAAGAATACTATGGACTGCCCGAAGAATAAATCAATCACTGCTAGAGGAGATCAAACCTAAGCTTGCCTTAAAAACTGAAATGCCTCAAAAGTCTATTTTGAACTGCAATTTATATATCAGATAAGTGACGATTATACTATATAATTATAAGTTTTGGTGATGAACCTTTAAAAGATAAAAAGAAGTTTACCTTCTGGTGTGGATGATAATTATTACATTCCGACAAAAATTAGAACCTTTTTAGGGACTATATTGGTGATTGTTTTTTGTGGGGTTAAAAACTGAAATGGCAAGATTTTGACTTTCATACTTTGGACACATCATGCGAAGAGAGATCATTAGCAAAAGATATCATGCTTCACAAGGTTGAAGGTCAATGCAAAAGAGGAAGACCAGCAATACAATGGATCAATAAATAACAGCTATAGATACCACTCTATCAATAATTAGCTGCCTGATTGAAGAGCAAACGCAGTTTTGGACAACTATCCACGAGTGGCTTAAATTTTTCCAAAGCAACCCCTGTGATGTGGGGTGGCCCGGGCAGAAAGTGGGACCACACAGCAGTGGTGGCAACAGTGCGGTAAACTTATTTTATCATGTTTGTTGGACTGCTCTACTCTTATAAGTCTGCTGTGAGCCCAGTGGCTATTCCTCACCAGGCCAAAGCCTCACAATAACAGCCACGCTGCAAGATTTAAGCTTGACAGTGAACAGCTGCTGGTCTCACAGAGAACTTACAAGAGGAGAGCAGCATTGCAAACATAATAAAGTAAGTTTTCCACCATATGGGGTGCCGGGACCTGCACAGAGAGGAGGGGAGCGCAAGATAGGGGGATTGCGCCACCACCATGATATGGGGAGCCCAAAGCAAAATTTTGCTTCGGGGCTGTGAAGGGGCCTATAGAGTATTGCTCATCCCTCTCCAGAGGGATTATCAACAGGCCCTTTAAGAGAGCCTGCAGCCCAGAGTTCAGGGCTGGAAGGACATGCCTCCCTGGGAGAGGTTAAAACCTCACCTGGCTGCCGGATGGAGAGAAACCTGTGGAGCCAGAGGTCTTTCCCAGGCAACCCATGTGAAGGTAGGAGTTTTAACTGGGGTTGGAGGAAGGGCCGGAAGAACCAGGCTGTGAAGGTTTAACAAGCTGGGATAGAATAAAGTTGACATTGTTTTTCTGACTGCTGCCTGTTCTATCTTTTAAGCAAACCCTTTTCCACCGCATGCCACACTAATACATATGGTGGCAGCTTGGGGATTTTTGCTACCACGTGACTTAAACATACTTGAGAGCAGGTTTTGGAAGTGGATGGGGTTTCTGTAGGTAACGGAAAGTCTCCTGCAAGAACCTTTCCCTATTTTGTGCTAAAGAGAGAACTATTATACAGAGTAACCGAGGGGGCCCTAGAGGGGGAAATGGTAGAACAACTGATAGCTCCCTGGCCCTATCATCAGCAGGTGTTAGCATTGGCCTATAGCCATTTATTAGGAGGACACCTGGGGATGGAGAAAACACTAGAGCATGTTTAGCCCAATTTTTCTGGCCCAGGATACATAAACAGGTACAGTTATATTGCCAGTCATGCTCCACCTACCAACTTCATAACTCCGCTAGAGTCTAACCTGCCCCTCTAGTGTCTATGCCTATCGCTGAAACCCCATTTGAAAGAGTGTCCATAAACCTGGTAGTCCCTTGGAGTGAACCGCCCTAGGCAACAAGTATATTTTAGTCATACTAGTCTACGCTACCCACTACCCAGAGACCATTGCTTTAAGGAATATGAAGACTACCACAATTGCACATGCCCTCTGGGAAGTATTTTCATGGGTGGGAATATCCAATGAGATCCTCAAAGATCAAGGAACATCCTTTGTATCCAAGGTAATGAAGCCAGTGTATGCCTTGGTTAAGGTCAAGATCCTGCGAACATCCATATATCTTCCACAGACGGATGGCCTCGTTGAGTGATTCAATACAACTCTAAAACAGATGTTCAAAATGTTTGTACCGGAGGATAGGTAAAATTGGGATGTTCTTATATCCTATTTGATGTTTACCATCCGTGAGATACATCAGCATTCCATGGGGTTTTCGCCTTTTGAGTTGCTTTTCGGAAGACAGCCAAGAGGCATATTGGACGTGGTAAGGGAAACCTGGGAAGAAGAACATTATACAAATGCAAAACCAGCTGAGGAAAGCCAGAGAGGTGGCCAAATTCAGTCAGGAAAAAGCCCAACCTGAGCAGACTATGGGCTACAATTGGGCAGCCATGCACTGCACCTTCTAATCGGGAAACAGAGTTTTAGTCTTGCTACCCTCATCTGAGAGCAAGTTACTGTGTAAATGGCAGGGATCCTATGAGGTTGAAGAGAAACTAGGACCTGTTAACTACAAGATTGCCCAGCCAGATTAATGGAAGAAAGCCAAAATTTACCATATTAACCTATTGAAAAAGTGGACTCTAGTGACGGCTATGATGGTACACAAAGATGACTTTGGACCAGAAATTTCAGCCCCATTGGATCTAGCTCAAGTCTTGACTGGAGACTAGCTCTCTGCTACCCAGAGGAGAGATTTAGAAGGTTTAATCCAGGGAACCTGAAGGTGTTCTTCACCAGCCCGAGACAAATCCATCTAATTTGTCATGACATCATTACTGCCCCTTGGGTGGTTATGCGACAATGACCCTATCGGATTATAGAGGTCTGGCGACAGACTGTTGCCAAGGAGCTGGAAGAGTTGCTTAACATGGAAGTTACAGAAGAGCCCATGAGTGGCTGGTCGTCACTCATTGTCTTGGTTCCTAAACCTGATTGGAGCATCAGATTCTGCATTGACTTCCGGAGGATCAATGCAGCTTCTAAATTGGAAGCATATCCCATGCCCAAAGTAGATGAGCTAATCAAGTGACTCGGGGGAGCAAGATTTATATCAACCTTGGATCTGACCAAGGGATACTGGCAGGTACCCTTGACCCCAGTCGCCAAAGAGAAAACAGCTTTTTCGACATCGCAAGGTCTGTTCCAGTTTACAATGCTGCTCTTTGGATTACATGAGGCTCCCGCCATGTTTCAATGCCTAGTTGACCGCCTACTAAGACTGCACAAGGATTATGTGGCTGCCAACCTTGACGATATTGTCATCTACAGCAGAGAGTAGACAACCCATCTAACCCAAGTACAAGTCATGTTGACCAGCCTGTAGAAGGCCAGGCTGACAGCCAACCCCAAGAAATGTTTTCTGGGAGGTTGAAACATTCAATACCTGGGGTATTTAATCATGAATGCACAGATACGACCTCAACTATGGAAGGTGGATGCCATTGCTCAGGTACCCACCCTGAATTCAAAGAAAGATGTTCATGCCTTCCTTGGACTGATTGGCTGTTACTGCTGGTTCATCCCTAATTTTGCAGAGGTGGCAGAGCCATTAACCAATCTCCTTTGGAAGAGAGCTCCCAAATACATCCAGTGGTCACCGGATTTAGATCTGGCCTTCCAGCGTCTCAAAAAAGCCGTGTGCACTGAATCTGTCCTGAGTAGCCTTGGTTTCTCTCTACCATTTATTGTGCAAACTGATGCCTCGGAGGTCGGCCTAGGGACTGTTCTGGCCCAGGAAGTCAGGACTGAAGAACATCCCATAGCAGTAGGAAACTGCTTCTTCAGGAGAAGCATTATGCAGTGATCGAGAAGGATGTCCTGGCTGTCAAGTGGGCATTGAAACCTTCAAATACTACCTGCTTGGCAGTCTGTTTCTGCTAATAATGGACCACCAACCCCTCAAGTGGCTGGCTTGGCATAAAGAGTCTAACGGCCATGTTATGAAGTGGTTTTTGAGTCTCTAACCCTACCAATTCCATAGGGCTGGTCAGACTCACCTGAACGTGGACTTCCTTTCCCGGGTGGGCGTCCTGGGTGAGGCATGCGCTCAACGAGGCATAGTTGAGCTGAGGAGGAGGGTGTGTGATGGGGGTCTAAAGAGGGATTATTAGCAGGCCCCTTTAAGAGAGTTGGTAGCCCAGAATTCAGGGCTGGGAAGGCGTGATTCCCAGAGAAAAGTTAAAACCCCAGCAGGCTGCCTGAGGGAGAAAGGCCTGTGGAGCTACAGGTTCTTCCCAGGCAAGCCATCTGAAGGTAGGAGCTTTAACTAGGGCTGGAGGAAGGGCTGGGAGAACCAGGCTGTGAAGGTTTATCAGCTGGGATAGAATAAAGCTGACATTGTTTTCCTGACTGCTGCCTATTCTGTCTTTTAAACGAAATCCCTTTCCTCCACATGCCACACTAACACTGGGCCCCTCATTGTAACTTACGCTACTGATCCACAGGGTCGCCATCAGTCAACATAGATATCAACATCGACTTGATAGCACTTAACAACAACAGGCACACCATAATGGCAGTCAGCACCTGGTTGTTTAGACCATCTGGATTCCTTCTCTTGTTAACCTTTATTTCTATACCAATAAGAGAAATTCCTTCTTTGCAAAATATATCCAACTTGCTATGCATAAGATTCCAGAATCTCCTCTTTTCTCCACTTCATCCTGTCACTGCCAATGTAAAGTTTAGGATTTGTCTTTACCCTAACATATATGGCATGTCAGCTAGGCTTGTAAACATACCCACACTCAAGAATCTGAATGTATCTATCTGTTCATTCTTGCTTTCAGTTATCTATACATGATGATTAGGTGCAAAATAAAGTACAGCAGCTTATAGAAACAAGGAACACAGAAAGGAATGTAAGGGCCATCTAGTCTGCCAAATTTAACTGCTATTGCAGTACCATAGAAACAGAGAAAATAATGGCATATGAAGACCATACAACCTATCTGGTCTGCTTATTCAAACCAACTACTAAGTTCTACATGTTTTTTACTCAATTAAACTCTGGAATTAAACTCTGGAATTCATTGCCAAAGGAAGTATTACAAGCTGTTAGTGTAGCTAGGTCTAAAAAAGGTTTGAGCAAATTCTTAAAAGGAAAGCTCATTAAAGTGTCCATCTTTGGGTATTCTGCCAGGTATATGTGATCTGGATTGGCCACAGTTAGAAACAGGATATTGGACTTGATGGACCACTGGTCTGACCCAGTATGGCAAATCTTAGGTTCTCAAATATCCTCTGTGCTTGTTCAGTGCTTTCTTGAATTCAGATATAGTGCTTGTCTCCACCATGTCCAGAGGGAGGCCATTTCAAGCATCCACCACCCTTCCACAAAGAATTTTTTTTAATTACTCCAAAGTCTACCTCCTTTCACCCTCATCTTATGATCCCTAGTTCTAGAGCTTCCTTTTCATTGAAAGAGGTTCCCCTCCTGTGCATTTGTATCTTGAAGGTGTTTAAACATCTCTATCATATCTTCCCTCTCCTGCCTTTCTTCCACAGCATGAATTTTAGATGAAGTCTTTCCCCGTATGCTTTATAAGAAAGAATAAAAACTACCGTAGTAGACTAACTCCATCTGGTTTATATCCTTTTGAAGGTGTGTGTAAGGCAGATAGAACTCATCTTGCAAAGGGTATTATCTGCACAATTCCCTGCTACAATTCATGATTGGTTGGCAGTAAGTCAGCGGAGAAGGAGTTTTGTATATATATATATAATCATTTATTGTAATATAATAAAAATAATAACAGAAAAATAGCACTAACAGATACAAGTAATGTTTCTCAGCAGCCAATTTGTAGCAAAGCTCTTATTTTATATAACCTAATAAATTTCCCAATAAGACCCAAGAACAAAAATGCCAAAAGGTCTGGCTCACACTTACAATAATAAAAGAAAATATCACTCTAAATGAGCCCAAGCCAAGAAGAAATAAGAACACATCCTTAAAACCTTTGGAGACAGGGAACAATGCCAAGCTCCAGATCCCCAGTCCCAGAAGTGGCTGAGCTCTATGAGCCAGGATTTATTTATTATACTGTCTCTAGCCAACTCAGTGGAAGAGCAGCATGGAAGCCCAGAGATGAGGCTCCTCTGGTGTTCTGAAGTTAGATGAGAGAGTACAGCATGCCAACGATGCCTGCACTGATCTTGGATGCTGCCTACAAGAGTAATGGCGGGAAAAGCCTGGATGGCAAATTCTGTGCCGAAAATCTCACAGTGGTAAAAAGCAATATCTTTGGCTAAGCAAGGGCAAACGAGGCAAAGTTTTTGTCTTTGCAGACATTTTATGACATGTGCTGACTTTTTATCAGTGCACAAGCAACTGTCTGGACTCGCAAAGCAGTCCTTCCGATTGTCTGGATCAGTGCTCAAGGGGCTGGCTGAGAAAAGCAGAGATCTTCTATCATGTGCTGGTCAGACGCATAACATGGTCCGTGATGAGAGATGGGATCTAAATGCTGGCAGTTTCCCAGTACTGGTTCACAACATTAACATCTTCCAAAGTCTTCAAAACTGGTCTCATGGCTACGAAGTTCTGGGTGTCTGCTTCTTTGCACATACGCAGTTAGAACAAAGAACAAAGGGCATAGAAATGTGGTCAGAGACCAAGAAAATGTGGCAGAAAGATACCAAGTTATTTCCCATCGTACTGGGTGCCACAGACTTGATTAAGAGGAATTTCCAAACACTCCTTGATAAATTACCCACACATTTTACATCTCATTAAGTCCTGAAGGAGGCTCTCTTTGGCACGATACAGGAACTACACCGAGCATTAGCAGTAAATTTGAGAGGTGTCATATAGCCTGGGGCATAGGAGCAAGGTTCATGATTGTCATAGTATGGACAGAATTAAACTATTAGGAGAAATTGCCACAAGAAAGGGCATAATATTCAAAATCCAGAGTGCTTTGCTATAGAGGGTCTATAATGGTTTTGTTCTGTGGCCTAAAACAGGTTACCTGCGGCCTCCATAATTGCATACAGAGATTTATATAGAGACAATATCATCTCCTTTTTCCAGGGTTTTTGCAGCCCAAATGGATGAACCTTTATTTTTATAATTTAAATCTTAGCTGCCAAGTTCTAGACCATCCTTCAAGCTTTGCTAGATCCATCAAGTTATTCACACCTCCCAAGGTATCTTCTTTGCTGCAGATTTTCGTATCCTACACAAAAAGGCAAATCTTTCTCAACAGGCCTTCTGCAATAGAACTTGCAAAATTGTTGAAAATAACTGACCATGGACTAATCCCCATCCTCAGAGTGAGCTAATCACCAGCTTTGCTTTCTCTTCCTTGCAACCAAGCATCCTCTGTACTTATCCTATGCTTTTGGAAAATTTGATTACTTTTTTGCCCTGATCATCTGCACTGGGAGACTGTTCCATGCATGCCACTACCCTTTCTGTAAGGACATATTTCCTAATGTTTTAACATGTAAAACACTGTTTTATATGCATAAAAGGCCTTTTATAAAATTAGGTCATGCTTAAAAGTATGTGTGGTGAAAGCTGCTGACTACTTGTAGAATAGGCATGTTCAGGGGAGAGGTTTGGGTAGAGAATTGATGAGACACAATTTAAAGGAGTATTTGATAAAATATCCACTAATCTTTATGCATGCTTTCGAGCAAGCCCCATGTCTGAACCTTCGCTCTAGGCCTTTTACACACAAGCGCTTATGGGGCCCTTTTACTCAATGGTGCTAAGGTATTGCACCTAACACAGAAAAAGCTCTCAAACAATGGCGTGTTAGGTGCAACACCACTGTATTAACTGTCGGGGCGTGTAAAGCATTTCCCCAGCCATTAACATGGAGCCTTGTCCCTTAGTGCACGTCACATTAGCACAGGGGCGCTTAACTCCACCTACTGAAGTGACATTAGGTGATCCCACGCTAATGTAGGTAGCAGGCCCTGTGCTGAGCTCATCAAACCAACTCTCTGCTTCCAGCTCGCCCACTAGTGACCCATCGCGTGTTACATAGCGCAGGAATCATTCCGCACTATCACAGACCTGTGCTAGCTGGCAGAGCGGGTCCCAATATGCATTCAGCATGCACCAGAACATGCGCTGTCAGCTAGCACCCTTTAGTTAAACACTCCCTATGTGTCTTTATAAAATAGACAAAAAATAGTCACCTTCCTACCCTATTAGCTTTGGTGCCCCGTCATCAAATTGCCCATATTATTGCCTTCTATTTCACAATTCCCTCAGAAGTACTGTGCGGTTAAACCTACTTAGAAACTAATAATTTTTAGGTCTGTGCAATGGTCCAATGAAAACTAGTATAATTTCCAAAGTATCCCAGAAGGGTACCGCAGGGTAGCGAACAGAGACTTCTGCACTACATTTGCTAAAAATGCATTTTCCTTAGAACTGCCTTGTTTCTTTGCAGTCTGGGATTATGTCCCGAGGAATATCTCTATGTGGTTTACTAGCCACAGAAGTTCTCGTTAACGTACTATCATGACCCTGCTCCATGTTAGCATTCCATGACAGGAGTTTGCATGATTGCAGCTTCTTTCCCTGGGTCTAATTTCTTTGATTTGTTTTGGGGTCACTAGTATATGAACTTCCCATGTCACTTCCTTTTGGTTCGGGCAGCAGAATTATTAGAAATATGTTAAGTACCGTATCCCTCGTGGGAAAACCAGGAAGATAAGTAAACATACTATAGAGTCTGCTATTTCTCAAACATCCCCGAATATGTATGTCGTCCTGCTGTGGTTTTATTGTTGTTGGGTTTTTTAAATGTTTTCAGCAGGCATTTTTCAAAGGGATTTCCATGGATAGAACGTGTTTTAGCTGCGTAATTCATCTGTCTAAGAAGTGACTACTCTCTATGTATGTAAAAGTGCATGCTTTATTCCACAATGTGGACATGTCATCTGCATTGTAGTGGACACATTTCTAGGTGGGTTAGGACAGCAGGGGAGGGGGAGGAAAACGTTTCTACGTAATTTTACATTTTCAAAACGGCACATTCAATTTTGGTCAGAAAAAGTATTAGCAGAAAAAGCAGCTGCAAATCCCTGAAAGTTTCAAGGGGAAGATACCTGTGTACGTTCACTTTGAAAGCCGCAGTAAAGACAATGGGTGAAAAGTATCCCCAGAGTTGGCAGCAGAGCACATAGCCTGAAAATTGTTCCCAAAGCATCATTCGAGAAAACTTGAAATAGAGCCTAGAAGCCCATGCTCAAACAATTTTAAGAATCTAAAAATATGAGAAAAATCACAAAAACCTTCTATAAATGTAACACATAATAAAACTAAGGAAAATCTACTTGAGAAACGAAATATTAAACAAATTAGTGCAAAGCAGTGGTTCTCAACCCGGTCCCTCAGGACCACAACTAGCCAGTCCGGTTTTCAGGATAACCACAATGAATATGCATGACAGAGCTTTCTAAAAACCAGTGAGGATATGTATAGGGCAAAAATTATTGGTTCATTTTTCTGACTTTTCAATTTGTTTCACACATTGATTTTAATTTAAAAACTGATAGTGTGCATTTTTTATTTTTATTTGCTGCATTTGTTGTACTGCTCATAATCACTAAAATATCTAAGTGGTTTACAATAAATCTAAGATAACGAAAGACATCAAGCATAACTCATAAATGGTTAAAACTGACCATGGGAACAAAAAGAGAAAATCATGGACCTCTGTAGCACTGCATCCAGAAACCCCCCTCCTCTCCATATGACAATGTAGCTAGAGGCAAGACAAGCCCCGAGTTGTTCAAGGTGTTGGTTCCTGAGGCAAACTTTAAGCCCCGCCCCCTGGCTGGCAGAATCTATTGTTCAGCTTTAAATACCCTGCTCTTTTCCACACCGCCCACCAAAGATGCTGCCATCCTAGGCAACCGTCTGGTTCGCTGATGGTTGTGCCGGCCCTGGCTCGAGGAATGACATTTAACTGTTGTGGTGACTCTTTTTTTTTAATGCCAGCTGCCATGATTAAATAAAATCTGGATATTCCATGGATAGCTCAGCACAGCCATACTGGGTCAGACCAAGGTCCATCAAGTCCAGTATCCTGTTTCCAGCAGTGGCCAAGCCATGTCACAAGTACCTGTCAGGTTCCCACAAAAATACAATGTCAGGTTCCTAAGAAGTTACAGTCACTATCCAAACAGGTTAACCACATATCACCGAGGGCTGTTTTTTTACGGTCCTAAGAAATGTGGATAGCTATGCAGATAGCTGCACTGAAAATCACTGTTATCTGCATAACTCCCGGCTCCATCCCTGGACCATCCCAACACTGCCCAGATAGTGCAGACGTGGTCAGAAGCTATATCCAGCAGCATTACCTGGATAATGACACTCTTTTCCAGGTAGCAGATACTGCTGGCTAGGGTTGCCAACTTTTTGAAAGAGAAAAGCCCACCACCTGCGGCTTGTCATCCTCCGTCCATGCTCACCCTTGCCCCGCCCTTTCCCTGCCCCTTGCCCCGCCTCTACCCCACCCCCTGTCCCCAAAAAATAATTGCAGCGAGGACAACGTGCAAACTGAACAAGCAAGATTGCTACACATTCTTAAACAGAAATTCCATACTAAGAGAATACCCAGCATTGGTTGTATACACACACACACACACACATGCAGTACAGAAAGGCCTTCATCAATAAATGAGCACAAAACGAAAAGAGAAATATATAGACAAAAATTATACTAAAACCTCAGAAAGCCAGACGCTACATGTAGTGGGACACAAGAGAAATAGAAATGTATTTCCCCTGTACTGTACAAAATAAAAGAGAGCAGATGTCAGGATTAACATTAAGAGGGATGCAATCTGGCAATTGCCCTGGACCCACAAGTCAGAGAGGTCCTCAGATCTGTCGGAGATCGGAAAAAGATACAGCTTACTAATATGCTTTAGGCAATGCAATGTGTGCCATTGAGTCAATGCCCACTCCTGGAGAACCATCAGCTCCTGGGTTTTCTTGGCAGTGTGACTGGAAGTAGATTGCTAGACTTTTCTTCTGAGGCAATAGAGAGTTAAGTGACTTGCCCAAGGCTACCTAGTGGAAACTGAACGCTGGTCTCTTGGTTACCAAGTCAATGCTCTAACCACTAGGCTACTCCTCTAGCTCCAGCTCCCTTCTGTAGTGCTTGTGGCTACTCTAGAGTGCTGGACTGCTATGAGGATTCCGGCCGCAGTGTCCAGGAATAGCCACAAGCACCACGTGCCTTAAACCGGAGCAGCAACATTGATTGTGGCTCTCCCCAATACCTGCATGACCCCACCTCCTTTCCCCTCTGTCAGCTCCCTTCCAGCCACTATCTTTCCCCCTCTTTCAGCTCCCTTCCAGCACCCACCTTTCCCCCATGTCAGCTCCCATCCAGCCCCCACCATCCCCCCATGTCAGTTCCCTTTCTGCCACCTCCTTCCCCTTCTGTTGGCTCCCTTCCTGTCATCTCCTCCCTCCCCGTGTCAACTCCCTTCCAGCCACCTCCTTCCTCCTCTGTCAGCTTCCTTCCAGCCACCACCTTCCCCCATGTCAGCTCCCTTTCTGCCACCCCCTTCCCCTTCTGTCAGCTCCCTTCCAGCCACCTCCTTCACCCATGTCAGCTCCCTTCCAGCCCCCACCTTCCCCCCTATTTCAGCTACTTTTCAGCCCCACCTTCCCCCCATGTCAGCTCCTTTCCTGCCACTTCCTTCCTCCCGCCCCATCTAGCGTAACTTCCTTTTGAGGGCGAGACGCAGTAGCAGGGGTTCCATAGGGCCGGAAAGCTCTGCACCGGTTTTGTTTTGATTATAAATTATTAGCGCTATTGCACCGCGGCTTTGTAAGAAGCAGGAGCCGCAGCTGAAGTGGAGGAGAGGATGAGGCTGTGCCGGGGGGACAAGGATTCCAGGAGAAGAAAAGCTGGTTTTCTGCTCTGGCCGCTCCCGGTCCCGCGGCCAGAGCAAAAATGTGGCTTTTCAATGGCCAGTCTTAGATCTCTGCCAGCAGCTGGCCTAGCCATGTAAAACCCGGCCAGGCCGGCTAAATACCGTCCGGTTGGCAACATTACTGCTGACTAGAGAAGTGCCTTTCAGTATCGGCCCTATGTTTTTACCCCAGCCTTGAATTTGGAGCAGAAATCTTAATCCCTCATTCAAGGGGGAGAGAGTTCTACTACTACTACCACTACCACTGATCATTTGTATAGTGCTACAAAGCATACACAGCGCTGTACAGAGACATATAAGAGATGGTCCCTGCTCATCAGAGTTTACAATCTAGTCAAGACAGACAACCCAACAGCTGGGAATTAGGATATGCTTAGGGGAATGATGAGGAAACACATATTTGGAGAGCACAGTTTCATAGTAAAAGCTCTAGTTAACAAAAGGCAGAACGTCTTATCTAGGGCCTAACCCTGGAGGGCAGGAGGACAAGCAACAGGTCACCCTGTGATGGTCTAAGTGATCATGAAGGAAGGTAGGGGGTGAGTCATGATGCTAAACAGAACTTTCTAATGTACGCTAATCAATTTAACGCACATTAGTTTGTAGGTAAATGCACATTAAATCAAATTTGTGAGCATGTGAAGGCAGAGTTTAGATAAGACATGGAGATTGGCATTGAATCATCGAGATCAGGATGCTCACAATTCCATCTGTACTTTAGAAAATGCTCTGTCAAAAGTGGATCTTTTTGTAAACTATATGTACGGAATGCAGGAGTGCACATGGATGTGCTGACATGTGGAGCCGGAGGAGCCATTATACATCCACACATGAGAAAAATAATCAGGAGTAACGTAAGAACATAAGATATGTCATAATGGGTCGGAGCAAAGGTCCAACAAGCCCATATCTTGTTTCCAACAGTAGCCAATGCAGGTCAAAAATACCTATCAGGTTTATTTATTTATTATTTTTATTTATTTTAATGCTTTTATATACCGCGCTCTTTGAAATCAGTGTGGTTTACAGAAAACAGTTTTGTGCGGAACAGGAGAGCAGTTAAGCACTTACATTGAACGGGTGATACAACTTGGATTTCAAACTGAGGAAAACAATCTACAGCTATCTACAATTATCTCCAATATAACGTGGACAACACAGCAGGTAGATAACACAGCAGCTTCCATGTGCAACAGTGCATTTTGCAACATCCACATGTAAGTGCAGGTACTTATACATGTATGTGGGTCATTCTGCAGATCTAAACGTATACAGTAAATGCCTGTAATTAGATATAGAGACTACAATCATTCTGTTTTGTTTTGCTTTCTCATTTTGGAGGGGATGCAGTATCTGGTTGACCACTTCGCCCTGAAGAAGGCCACAGTATGGTGGGTGAAACGTCAGTTGCGGTTACGAAGACACAGCATGTAGGCACTGGCACCTCCATCTCCTCCTCTGCTGACTGCTCCTCCTCCTCATCTTCTTAGCTCACCAAGACCATAAACACCGAGACTTATAAACAAACTGAGCACCCTAGGGATGGACCCTAAAGTTACTACTTGGGTTAGAAATTGGTTGGGTGGGAGGTGACAAAGAGTACAGGTAAATGGAGCTCACTCTGAGGAGAGGGATGTTACCAGTGGTGTGCCCCAGGGATCTGTCCTTGGTCCAATTCTTTTGAACATCTTTGTTAGTGATATAGCAAAAGGGCTGTCGGGTAAGATTTGCCTCTTTGTGGATGATACCAAAATCTACAATAGAGTAGACACCCAGGAAGGTGTGGATAACATGAGGAGGGATCTAGCTAAGCTTGAAGAATGGTCTAGAATGGCAGCTGGGATTTAATGTTAAAAAATGTAAGGTCATGCATTTGGGCTGCAGCAATCCAAGGGAGCAATATAGTATAGGGGGTGAAGTACTTTTGTCCACTAAAGAAGAGCGGGACCTAGGCGTGGTTGTGTCTGATGATCTTAAAGTAGCTAAACAGGTAGAAAAGGCGACAGCAAAAGCTAAAAGGATGCTTGGGTGCATACGGAGAGGAATGGCTAGCAGAAAAAAGGAGGTGATAGTGCCTCTGTATAAGTCTTTGGTGCGACCTCATTTGGAGTATAGTGTGCAATTCTGGAGACTGCACCTTCAAAAGGACGTGAACAGGATGGAGTCGGTGCAGAGGGTGGCTACTAAAATGATTAGTGGTCTTCATTACAAAGCATATGAGGACAGACTGAAGGATCTTAATTTGTACATCTTAGAGGAAAGGCGGGATAGAAGTGATATGATTGAGATGTTTAAATACCTCCATGGCATAAATGTTCAGGGAGAGAGCCTCTTTCAATTGAAAGCAAGTTCTGCTACGAGGGGACATGGGATGAGGGTGAAGGGAGATAGATTCAGGAGTGATATGCGGAAATATTTCTTTATGGAAAGAGTAGTGGATCCGTGGAATAGTCTCCCAGTGGAGGTGGTAGAGATGAGGACAGTAACTGAATTCAAAAAAGCACGGGACAAACACAGATGATCTCTAAAGGTAAAAAGAGGACTGTTGTAGTTGTTGATATGGAAGGACAGACTAGATAGGCCATGTGGTCTTTTTCTGTCATCATATTTCTATGTTTCTATGGTCATCGTCACACCCTCTTGCTGGACTTCACGATGACGGCAGCATGCCACTTCCTCCTCTTGAAGAGAGGATATAAATGGATACATGTATTTACCTATTCAGATTTTTTAAACCTCTTTAGGAAGAGATTCATCCAACGTGACATACAGCAGCTGTAGATGGACACATGCAGTTAACACTGTCGCAAATGTAACTATAATAACTGATCAAATGTCAGCATAATACATAAAAAGAACGGTGAGAGAAACTTGGGAATAGGCAAATTAAATTATAGTGATAACAATAATATGATACAGTGTCAGCACTGCACTCATTAAAACAGGACGTTAGGACACTCATGAAACTCACGATGTCAGCACAATACAAATGAAACATCTTAATAACCTTCAGAAGGGATATTGCAGATGGGACATAAAGTATAGACAGATTAGATGTGCAAAACAAAGGCATTGGGATAAATAAAAATGAAGAAGTACTGTATCATTAGGCATGTAGACAACTGAGTGGCTGGTGGATGTGGGGATTGCCCAGTAACCTGCCTGCTTGGCACAGAGGTGGTGGACCTCAAGCGCCATCTAGATAAGGTTCTAGACAGTGCTGGGGGGAGGGGTTCGCCTGCTGTCTTCCTTATTTATTTTATTTATTTAAGAAGATTTTTATACCACTTTAACATTTCAGTCAAAGTGGTTTACATTGTAACTTAAACTTGGTAATCTACATTAAAATGGGACATTGATAGCTTGGATTTGGTACAAATGACATGGGAAAGTGTGGGAGGGAGGTTCTGGAAGCCAAATTTAGACTTTAAGGTAGAAAGTTGAGATCCAGAACTTCCAAAGAAGCATTCTAGGACCCAAGAGGCAGGCACAACTTTGGGTCCAAATAAGTGAATAAGACAACAGTGCAGGAAAGAGGCTGTGCTTTTCCATAGGAATGGGATCCACGTTAACTTTTAAAAAGAAGATTGAGCAGCTTTTGAAGGGGTATCCTTCCATCTCCTTTACCAAAATGGTAAAGGAGATGGAAGGATACCCCTATGAAGAGAGGCTAAAAAGGTTAGGGCTCTTTAACCTGGAAAAGAGATGTCTGAGGGGAGATATGATAGAGGTCTATAAATTAATGAACGGAGTGGAACAGGTAAACGTAGATCGATTGTTTACATCATCAGAATATAGAAAGACTAGGGGACATGCGATGAGGCTACAGGGTAACCTATTCAAGACTAATAAGAGAAAACATTTTTTCACTCAAAGAGGTATGTTTACTAAACCGTCTTAATGTTACCGGCATTAGTTGCAGTCTTACTGTGACGAATGCCATATAAGGTCGTGGGCGTTCCGGTCTTAAGGTAGCATTTCGGGTTATCGCGCGATAAAGTCCATTATCGCGCAATAGAGGGAGCCGGGACACGTTAACGCGCATTAGCCTTAATTAGGTGCGCTGACCTGCAATCACAGCAACAGAGGTGTAGCACACTGGTTAATACATTAACTGCTGATACAGTGGTCATGCCCCAGTGGGCTCAGTTAAAAGACTGTCTGAGGCAATCCCTTTTCCTGCTTATAACAGTCAGACACATCCCAACAATTTGCACTGCCAGCCAAAAGAGCCTCACCCCAGTGCTGCAACCTAATGCACCTTTAGGGCGCACCATAAGGCACATCATAAAGCACCATGTCATCCAAGGCATATCATAATGTGCCCCACAGGGCGGCAGGAAAGGTTGGCACCCTCCAAGGCAGCATATAAGGTGCCCCATAAGCTGGCCAAACCTAAGGTGCTGCGAAATATGCCCCAGGGATGCCAAGGTGACACAGGAGATGGTGCCCAGGGGCACAAAGGTGCCCCAAAGTCACAAGCATGAAATGTATGGCTGAAACACAGATGTAACCATAACACTGCACAGAGCACCAAGAAAAGGCAATGAACAAGTGATGGAAGGAAGTAGATGACGGAGCTCATGGACCAGCCAAATCTGCGTGCAGCCCATGTGGCAGCAGGTAAAGTGGACAAACATATCGGGGCAGCTGTACCGATGTACAGGGTGATGGTAATGTACAGTGCAACAATGACAGTGTGTGGTAGAGGATGGGGATACATGTCCACCAGAGGAGGTAGAGGTGGCAGGATAAATGCAATGACAGGAGGACAGAGGAGAGCAGTGCCATGCAGAGCAGACACAGGAGAGGTAAGCATGAAGACCTGCAATGCAGAAAAGTGTGCCAGTGCAGGACATGGGGTAGCAGTCTGCACATTAGGGCAGGACGCCACACAGCTGGCACACACACATAGACGGACAGAAGGATGGATGGCAACAGTGATGAGGGTATAATGTGGCAGCAGCACAGATCTGCACAGATCTGCCTGTTACACAAATGAAACGTAGTTGTGTAGGACAGCCATTAAAAAAAGGGGAACAGAGAGGAATCAAACCCATGACCTCCGTTATTGAAGTCATTGCATTAACCATTGTGTTACATCACTATGGGAGTTATCATACCAATGGCTGGCTACAGAAAGAGTGCAAGTCACCATAACACTGTCTGCTGTGGCTACCAGGATAGGATAGAACCAGCAGTACCCATAATGCAATTCACATGCAGAACAGCAGTCTACATCTGCTCACCAGATGGGGTATGCACCTCTACAGCACGTCAGCTTGGTAGGGGGGAATGACCATGCGTATTACTGGCACAGAGTACCCATAGGCCATGCCAATGTGCGTGTTCTGTGCTCACCCTGAGAGCGAGGTGGAGTGGCCAGCACCAGGTCTGCAGTACCCGGTTGGTTGAGGTAGACTGCGCTTCAGGACTCCATCAGTGCTAGTGTGTGACAGGTATTTGTTGCAGACACCTTTAGGAGGTCTCTGTGTCCATTTGTAATTGCCAGTCATGTCTGGCCCTTGTGGACCATGATGCATACAACATAGTGCATATTCACTGTGCTTGCTATAGTCACCTGTTTAGGGAGCAGGGGGGTGTCAGAGCTCACATGGCGACAATGTACTTAGCAAACTACCCTCTCTGCCCCCAACAGATCCACACTCTCACCCTTTGCAAGGGGGGCAGTGGAGGTACATGAGGACAGGCTGTGGGACCAGCAACCCCAGTCCTGGTGGCGAACGGACAGCTGCTGAAGATCTGCAGTTGGGACAGGGCCACTGGCAGATAGGTAATGGGCCCAATCAGCTCAGCTGCCCCCCACTACGATCTGACATTCACCAGCAGAGGGCAGTCAGTGTGCACCTGCTGCACCCTGCAAGGTGGGGCAGCCATACAGATGCTAACTGCAGACAGTCTGCTAGCTAGTACATAGTGCATGTTGCTGAAGAAACCATGTGCATCCAAAACTGGGATGTCAGCACACACACCACGCAGGTATGTCGGTGACTGGGCCCCAGAAAAGAGAACCCATAAATATCACCTGAGAAAAATAGTGTATAGCACTATGGGGGAACCTAGCCATGCCGTGGTTACTGCTCAGTCAGGGTGAGAGCGACCTCCCAGCATGACATGCTGTGGCCACCCTGTCGGTGCAGGTGGTGGTCGGGCACTACAATGTCCCAGCCATTGCCCTATACCCTGTGCAAATGCATCCTGCCAATGCCACCCTGTCCGGGCCATACCCACAGTACCTTGCTCCTCATTATGCACATTGGCAGGCTAACACTGGAAACAGTGCAAGCAATGTGGGCTCAGTAAGGTGTAGGCAGCCACAATACACTGGATAGAGAGACACACACTCCCACACCTATGCCAGCATTTTGCAAATATATAGGTTTGTGGCAGCCCTGGCAACCACACCAGTCCTGGGCACAGTGCGGGCATTGTTATGGTACTCAATACTGTTAGAGTCACTCCCTGGGGTGGTAAACACTGTCAGAATCAATAACTGAAACAGACTCCACAGATATCAGACAGGTTGCTATGATGAATCTCTATCAAGAAATTGTGTTTAACTTAGGATTTGTTAGCTGACATTAATTATAGCAACCTTTTGATATATGTGGAACGTGTTCCCAAGTCTATGACGGCATTGCTAAGGTATGCAGGTGCCAGTATTGGGAGATGCTGCTCCGCACAGGGCCCAACAGCCTGACTCTCCATGAGGCTTTGGATAGTGGAGCCTGTGGGTGTGGGTGTTTATGCCCCTGTTGGCCGCTGCTCTAGGGCAGAGGTTCCCAACTCTGGTCCTGGTGGGCTAAACACTGTTCAGGTTTTCATGCTGTCCCTAATGAATATGCATGAGATACATTTACTTACAATGGGGGTGGCGCATACAAATGCAGCACAGGCATATTTATTAGGGACAGCATGAAACCTGAATGGTGTTTGGCCCTCCAGGACTGCAGTTGGGAAACTCTGCTCTAGGGATTGCACATGTTTATAGTGTCTGTGCTCTGTAGGGTAAAATATAGGCATTTCAGGCATGTTTATTTCATCTGCAATAAAGGTTCCGTCTTTATTACCATGGTTTAGTACTGGGTAATATATGAGGACAGGGTTGGCAGGAGCCACAGCTGGGACTTGAACTTGTGACCTTTTGCTCATGAACAAACTGGCTGTGTGTACTGCACCACACTGTTGCGACAGGGACAGATCATTCTCTGGGGATGCCATGACTGTTCGTCAGATAGACCCTGTCTGTTGCAGTGCACAGCACCCACCTAAATGGGGCTTGGCCATGGTCTGCTGTGGGCAGATGCCACTGCCCCCTCTGCCACCAGCACCCCTCCGCCACCATGCTGCCATGCCATTATGCCAGTGGTGTTGGTGGTACGCAGTCCCATGCCATCCAGTGTGCCGGTAGGCAGCTGCCTATGGTGTGGGTTCTCGGCTAGGGGTGCCTACATGGATATGCGCGCTTTCTCCCGGCACCGCCTGCCAATGTTATGTGCCCTTGGGGGTACCTGCTGGGTAATATCCCCTGTGACACTGTGGGACACACACTTGTGCCCATGTTGGACCCTCGTCAGTTGCTGTCTTGCTGCTTTACAGTTTTGGCATTCCTATGTGCCACCTAGGCATCTGCTTAGTCCACACTGTGCCCCAGCTGGACCACAGCATGTGTCGCCTGCAGCCCCCTGTATCCCATGTACAGCATCAGTACAGTTGCCCTTTCCTACGTGCCCACTCTGATGTTGCTGCACATGTGCACACCATAACAAACCTGCCCAATCTAAACGACAGAAACCCTGATCAGCGCTATTTCAATGTGGGATCATTCACTTTGTAGGGGGACGGAGCATAGACCCTTCCAAACATGATATCTTAATTTTTACGCTTTGTCAGTAGTGTTGCTTTATGTTTATCATTAATATCACTATTGGACAGCTTGATTATTGGGATTTTAAATGTGGTTCTGGTCATTTTATATGTTTATTTGCCTTTTTCGTTCCTGCACATGTATCACAACTATCACTTTTCTGGGTTTCCCTGCCTTTGCTGCACATTGCTGACTGAAATGGTTTCTCTTTTCTGCAAATGTGCCTAACGCAAGGGTTTCACTGGCGTTAGTGTTCAGACCCGGATTTCACAGCGTTAGTGTGCCTGGAGCCTCTACCCGCCCACTCTCTGCCCACTCTCTTCCCACTGACCCCTTCTCTCCGCCCTCTGGGAAGCCTTACTCCACCCTTCAGACCCGGATTTCACAGCGTTAGTGTGCCTTAACGCCGCCGCCGCATTATCGCAAGATAAGTGACGTTATCACGCGATAATGTTACATTATCACGCGATAACATCACTTATCATGCGATAATACCACCACTACAACGTTAAGACGGTTTAGTAAACATACCCTCAAATTGTAATCAAACTCTGGAATTTGTTACCGGAGGATGTAGTAAATGCTGTTAGTGTAGCTGGGTTTAAAAAAGGTTTGGAGAAGTTCCTGGATGAAAGGTACATAAACCATTATTAAAGGGACCCAGAATATCCACTGCTTGACGCAATACAAGCATTGTGGAACCTGTGTCTTTTGGGGAAACTGCTAGGTACTTGTGACCTAGATTGGCCACTGTTGGAAACAGGATACTGGGCTTGATGGACCTTGATCTGACCCAGTATGGCATATCTTATGTTCTTGTGATCTTGGTGTGGCCGGGTATATGGGTTTTATGTCTGTACAATGGAGAATGAAATGATGTTTTAGGGGTCATTTTAGAAGCCCTATCTATGCTTCAGATGTCTGGAAATGGGCAGAGCCATTTTAGAAATCAACTTTGGGAGTGTCCCCAGTGTGAGGACGTCCGAATCTGAGTGAGGGTGTGGAGGAGGCATTGCCAGAGCATTCCCAGGAACTGGGATGTCTCCACCCGATCACAGAAATGTCATGGACATGTGTCATCAAGTTAAACTTTAGACCTGCACCAAAGGCATGAACAAGCTTGTTTCAGCTGAAAAACCTACAGAGAGTGTAGAGAAGAATGCATTTGCTTGTCCCCAGCAGTCCAAAACAACAAGCCCACAAACCTCCAATAACAGGATGACCTCAATAGTTTATCCAAAAGAAAAAAAAAACATCCAAAAATCTCAGCAGTGCACCAAATTTCAATAATAAATAATATTATTACTTTTGTTGGACCAAACAATCAGGAAGGGAGTTGGAAAACACTCCTCTGGAATGATTGTAACACTCTTTTATTATTAATATTATTTAAAATGAATTTACTTATCTGAACAAACGGCCCGGCAAAAGGCGATAGCGTGAAATGAACCCTCAAAGATATCTGATTTCCCATAGACATGCATGTTTCGGGCCAACTCCGGGCCCTGCATGAAGTTTCAAAAGAGCTGCATTCCAGGATGCCCTGGAAAGAGCGCTCAGCACAATGCCAACAGCAGCAGTAGGCTTTGAACCCTGGCTGCTCTGTGCCTAACCAACTACTCTAACCATTACGACATCCTAGACGTCCAGGTTCTGTAATACTGTTCTGGGGTTGTCTATGTAGATGCCCCCGCAGACGTCCCTATTGGGCATGTCCAGGTTTGTGAAATCATATCTGCACCTGGACGTGCCTGCACTTTCTCCAGATGTTCTGACTTAGACCTCCTAAAATGAACTTGGATGGATCTTCTAAAAATTCCCCTAATGTAGTTGGTCGCTATTTTGAAAGTATATATGTCAGATCAATGGTGTGTACTTTCACTGTGGGCATGTACATAGGTGAAGCTTGGGCAGAGTGCAAATTTACACAGGAAGTGGTGGGGGCAAATACAGTGACAATTCAAAATGGCATGGGACAGACACAGTGGATCACTTTATAGCAACAGATAAAATCAAAGTAAACATAACTATCTCTTATATCTCAACAAATAGGGGTGACCTACACAGAGCAGTGGGTACACCACTAAACAAAGGAATGGGGAGGGGCGATCTGCATAGAGCGGCAGGTGAACCTACTGTTGCCACCTTGCTGGGCAGACTAGATGGACCATACTGGTCTTTATCTGCTGTCATATATTATTTTGCTATGTTATAAGTTATGTGCATTCCTGAAAAATCTAGGCCTGGGCATTTATACCAACAATAGAGCAGGCATATGTGCGTGCACTTACTTTGACAGGTTTTTGACCACTTACGCCCCTATTTTATAACGAAAAGTAGCCACATACTTTACTTTATAAAATAGGTGCGACATAAGCACATTAAACACATTTATGTTCGGCCAACCGTGTCTTCAAAGGCCTTGTAGTTTTTCCAACATACAATAGCTGGCACTCACACCATATACCATAGACTACATAAGAAGTGCCGCATGTCGTAGCCGTAGTCAAACTCTTCACCCGCCTTCGATATTTCTTGCAAATGTGCATACTCATAATGCCGCAAAAAGAGCAGTGCTGACAAGCTGAATGACCCCTTATAGCTGAAGAAATAACGGTATCGCCGAACATAAATACAGTTTGAAGAAGGCACGGATGGACACTCCGTTAATTCAGCATTGTATGGATTTATGTCATCAATTTGAGGATCTTCGCCGCACTGTTTTGGAGTATGTACCTTCTGATATTCGGCGGGGTGATCGTAAGAAATTACTTTTACAGAAGGAACACCGTTGGATCTTCGAATTGGACACTTTGCAACCTGGCGGTTTGAACGACCGTTTAGAATGGACACTATTTTTCTGATGTTTTGTGTTTGGCGCTTTGCGATATGTGTTTAGTTTAGGGGTTAAACACTGTGCAGTTTCAATGGATTGGATGTGTACTTAGAGTGAGTGTGTATAGCTTTTAGGTGACGTCATGGTTTTGGGGCGTTTCTGATTGGTGTTTGATTCAGGATATTTGGTGCATCACACGCTGCTTTGGGGATAGCGGGATGATTTGAGTAGCCATTGTGGAGAAATTTTATCTGTACGGCATAGCCCCTGATGAAGCCGTCTAATGGCGAAACGAAAGCTCTTGTAGGGCTTGGTTTGTTTTGTTATTGAATGGTAGCAGTGTTTACTGATGATATCTTTGTTTCCCGTGTTGGAGGTCGAAGTTGACCTACTGTAATGAGCATCAATTTTAAGGGCTGAGGACCCAGCCGGCTGCAAGACTTCTGTCTAAAGATAAGTCTTTAAAACACTACGTTGGTGTTGCTAAGTTGGTTATTTCATCTTCTGTTTTTTATTTATAGGTGTTATCCTTAGCTGCCCCCACTGCATTCAGCCCCGTTGATATCTATTATATGCTTATATTACAGACGCTTTTTCTATGATTGGACTGATTGAGTGTGAATGTTAGTATGTATGTTTCAATATTTGATGTGAATTGGTGGTTTATAGATTATTAATGATTTTTTCCAGAGGTAAGCTTGTGGTTGTTTAAAGAATCCTTTAGTTATTTGTGTATCAAGTTGGAGAGTTTGAAGGAGGCTTCTGACCGGTGATGTGAGCGTCTATCAACACCCTATGGTGATTTTTCACTAGATGTGGGGTTGTGCCATCTGAGGTCATTTTGCCTGGGAATGATTTTTTGGAATAGATACTGGTATTTAAAAATTCTTTGAGTATTTGAGTCTAGGATTGAGAGCAGTTTTTATACTGTTGGGTATCCTCTTCTGCTCTTTGCAGCTTCTTTTTGTGAGTTTAGTACATACCATGACAGTCATGAACCTCACTTCTAAGCCAGGGTATGTGGAGTATGATCTCAGTCTCTCAAATGTATTGCTAATATTCAGCGTAGTACTTGCATTGTGCCAAAGAGAGCCTCCCTCTGGAGTTTGTAAGCTGTTATGTGTTTGAGTAATTTATCAAGGTGTGCTTGGAAATTCCACTTAATTAAGCCTGGGCACCTAACACGATGGGAAATAACTCTGTATCTTTCTGCCACATTTTCTGTTTCAGTATGTCATTGCGGGTGATATATTTCCAGGGCCTGACATTTTTGCTGCAATTCCACTTTGGTGGCTTAAATTCCACCCATCTTAAAAATTCTGAGCAATGTACAACATAACTTCCTCAATTTTAGACATACATTATGAATGCACACATTAAAACAACAATTTGAAAAATAGTTATCATAACATTTCATTTTGTTATTTAACCGTAAGTGCTAATTGTCATAAGCAGTTGCAAATACAAAAGTATACCTGATTTCTTAGAGGGCAACACACATATAGCACATCCTCTGCCCTACAGTGATCCAATGTGGTCAGTAGTATAATGGGTACACTACTCGTCAAACTGATTGACAGGTGAGATAAGGATGACAGGAGCCAATCAGCGTTCACTTCCAGTGTATGTCCCGTCTTAGGCCACGCCCCCTCCCATAGAAGTGAATGGTAAGTTAGCCCCACCCACTTCTGCTCCCAAACTGTTGACAGGTACCAATCAGTGTCCACTTCCAGTGTATGTCCCGCCTTAGGCCATGCCCCCTCCCATAAAAGTAAATGGTGAGTTAGCCCTGCCCACTCCCGCCCCCAGGCATGGTCACCACCCCCACTTGACACGCCTCCACCCCGCCCCAAGGATGACATCATCCAATCAACATCCACTTCCGGGTTTGTGCCACACCCATGCCCCGTCCCACAATATGGCATTAGCCAATCAGCACCCACTTCCAGGTTTGTGCCCCACCCACAGCCTCCCACCCTCAACCACGCCCCTGCCTACATCAGTGGAAATGACATCACCAGAAACAGGGCATCATCAGAAATGGACTGTCCCTTTTTTGCTGACATCACCGGAAACAGGGTGTCATCAGAAAAGGGCTGTGTCCTTTTCCGATGACCTCAGCGGAAGCAGAGTGACTGACTCCGGAAATGTGTTTTGCTTCTGGTTAATGTTTACATCTGCAAAAAGCAGGAACCCTGGAAAACAAAAAATGCTTTTCTCTCTCCCACTGCCCCAGTTCTTTTTTCTCACAAAAGATTCTTAGCAAGCACAGCACAGGGGCTTTTCACAGAATTTTGCTTTTAAGACCTCATGGTGTAAGTTCAGACTGAACTTCAGAGAGAGAGAGAGACCTGAGTTCAAATCCCCCTAATACAGCTATTTTTTTTTTGAGAGAGAGAGCTGAGTTCAAACACAGCCAAAGCTATTTTTATTGGCTTTGAAAAAACCAATACTGAGAGACAAGTCTGAACATGCCTCTCTAGGGTGTGGTAACACGTGATTGGTTGAAACAAGAGGTCTGTTCTGAGCATGCTCCTGGTGTAAGGGCTGTGTGTCCTGTGTGTAAGGGGAACATTTTATTTTTATTTTTATTTTTATTTATTTTTATTTTTTTTAATTTTTATTTTATTTTTATTTTAAGCTGCATTTATATCCCGCTTTTCACTGGGTCAAAGCGGTCAATTGGGAGATACATTTAACACGAGGGGATATGACACACATACGCTAATACTTACAGGGAACATGGGCAATGGAGGGTTAAGTGGCTTGCCCAAGACCACAAGGAGTGCCTATAGGACTAGAAATCCCAGTCCCTCCGGCCTGAGATTGCTGTCCCCAGGTGGGACCTGAACCCCCGGCCCTCCGGCCCGAAGTACCTCATCCTAACCACTAGGCCACTACTCCCCCTTTTAACACAGAGATTCAAAAAGAAAAAATGGCTCTTTTTGGAACACCAAGCAAACTAGGATCAGCAGAGGTAAGAGAATGACTCACTCTGAAAATGTGGGACTCTGGGGCAGTGGGAGAGAGAAAAGCATTCTTTGTTTTCCAAGGTTCCTGCTTTTTGCAGATGTAAACATTAACCAGAAGCAAAACACATTTCCGGAGTCAGTCATTCTCTTACCTCTGCTGATCCTAGTTTGCTTGGTGTTCCAAAAAGAGACATTTTTTCTTTTTGAATCTCTGTGTTAAAATGTTCCCCTTACACACAGGACACACAGCCCTTACACCAGGAGCATGTTCAGAACACCTGGAGCATGCTCAGAACAGACCTCTTGTTTCAACCAATCACGTGTTACCACACCCTAGAGAGGCATGTTCAGACTTGTCTCTCAGTATTGGTTTTTTCAAAGCCACTAAAAAATAGCTGTGGCTGTGTTTGAACTCAGCTCTCTCTCTCAAAAAAAAATAGCTGTATTAGGGGGATTTGAACTCAGGTCTCTCTCTCTCTGAATTTCAGTCTGAACTTAGAATGTGTTTGCCAGAATATTTCTCTCTAACCATGATGTCTTAAAAGCAAAATTCTATCACATGGACAGAAGTGGTTTCTCTAACAAAAGATGTGTTAATTGCATTTGTAAAGAAAAAGCTTCTACCCTGTCTGTGCCTCTGTGAAAAGCCCCTGTGCTGTGCTTTCTAAGAATCTTTTGTGAGAAAAAAGAACTGGGGCAGTGGGAGAGAGAAAAGCATTTTTTGTTTTCCAGGGTTCCTGCTTTTTGCAGATGTAAACATTAACCAGAAGCAAAACACATTTCCGGAGTCAGTCACTCTGCTTCCGCTGAGGTCATCGGAAAAGGACACGGCCCTTTTCTGATGACACCCTGTTTCCGGTGATGTCAGCAAAAAAGGGACAGTCCATTTCTGATGATGCCCTGTTTCTGGTGATGTCATTTCCACTGATGTAGGCAGGGGCGTGGTTGAGGGTGGGAGGCTGTGGGTGGGGCAGAAACCCAGAAGTGGGTGCTGATTGGCTAATGCCATATTGTGGGGCAGGGCATGGGTGTGGCACAAACCCGGAAGTGGATGTTGATTGGATGATGTCATCCTTGGGGTGGGGTGAAGGCATGTCAAGTGGGGGCAGTGGCCATGCCTGGGGTGGGAGTGGGCGGGGCTAACTCACCACTCACTTCTATGGGAGGGGGCGTGGCCTAAGTTGGGACATGCACCGGAAGTGCATGCTGATTGGTACCTGTCATCCTTATCTCACCTGTCAATCAGTTTGATGAGTAGTGTACCCATCATACTACTGTGGTCTGCTATCAAGCACTATACTGCCTATGTTACTGCGCTGAACTTGACGAGAATTTATCCAGCTCTGCTCTGTGAAGTTCCATGCAGCTACGGCAAGCGCATTGCCTAACTGCAGTGTCTATACTCCCAATATCGTGAAATACAGCTTCTAACAAGCCAGTGTCCTTAAGAAGGTGTCCTGGCGTAGGTCAAATAGTGCCTATGGAAACAGAAGAAAATGTGCAGAGCAGTTTTAAAATGGGCAGCTCAAAGCACATGGCTGAGGGTTGCTATGGGCAACCATCAAAAACACTAGCACCGGGGGTAGGAAAACGCCCCAGCAAAGGATTACCTCATAGCTCATTAGCTGATCAGGAACAGCTGCAGAGACTTGAGCTTCTGAGAAACACCAAGAATGACGCACTTAAAATTGAGTCTGTCTTGAGCAGGAAGAGAGCTAACCAGGACGGGGTTATCCAGAGAGCTAACCAGGACGGAGTTATCCAGAGAGCTAACAGAGGAAGAGCTTACCGAGGGAGAGCTTACAGAGAGGAAGCTAACCGGGACAAAGCTAACCGGGACACATACCTGAAAACTTCAGACGGAGATTCCAGCAGTATCTCAGAGGAGTTTGCCCAAGAGGGAATACCTGAGGTTAGTGCCAGAGAGTGGGGCTGCACTAAACCAGAGTCTGGTCATAGGGGCCCCAGAGGGATTCCTACAAGCAAACGGAGAGAAGCTGTGAGAGGGAATTTCCAGGAGAGCAGGTACCTGGGGAATAGAAGCTGTTGTCAAAGGGAGATTTCCAGGCCCAAAGAAGCACGTCCTGTAAGAGGAAGTGAAAAGCTTTCGGGGGAGAAAGGCTATTTTCAACTTCCCAGCTCCAAACGTTCCGGCAGAGGCCAGCCTGAAGAAAGGCCAATTCCTTGGAGTAGAGGGGCATTTGAAAAGCAGGATTTTACATATGCTTGTCCTGAAGTGTATGGTCCTCTAGGGGAAAAGTCTACACTGCATGGTAGCTTTCCATTTCACCTTGCTAGTGAGGAAGAGAGAAGCCCTTGCCAGAGAGAGGAGGGATTCTTTAATACCGGTGTAAGTTATAATCCTACAGAAGAGAATTGCAGGGAAGCTCATGAGGCCATGGACTGTGATTACTGTCTGGAAAACTCTGAAGATTTCCAAATGGATTGTACACTTGTATTTGCTGATAGTGTGACTTCTCTCTGCTGAAGTGTGTAGAAAGGAAATCTGTTCAGAGGAACAGATTTCAATTTCACAGCTCCTGTAAGATACAAGGGCTGTTTTTCACTTTTGTTTTTCCTTAGCTGAAAAGAAGCATCCTTTGTATTTTTGTAGTTCAATTTATGTTATACCAGAAGCATGGTTTATTTCCTTTTTGATTCCTGATTGCAGATGTTCTCCCGGGAAGGGAAAATAAAATACCTCTTTAAAAATAGCCTAGCTACTCGTCCACGACTACACTCTTTTTTTGAATAGCTAGTGGGACTCCAACTCCCAGGGGGCATTACTTGTCCCAGCTAATTAAGAAGAGGCCCCACTGAAACCCCCAGGTCCTTTGCCTACGGGGGTATGTAGGTGGGTGACAATTGGCGTCGTTTTTGGATTTTTGCATAAGGATTAAAAGGACTACACAAAGAACTACTGTCTGCTGGAGAAGACTGTTTTCCAGAGGGGGAGAGCCGTCGTGAAGATTTCTTGCTGCCAGGTGCTGTGAACCCAGCAAACTTTCTCACAAGCTGAACCCTACACGAAGGCTCAGGTAAAAGTTACCTAGTCATAAGTGGGGAGGACAAAAGTGAGAAAGGGGGCGCTGGTGGGCAGAGAAATAGACGGTGGGAAGAAAGAAAAAAAAACGGAAAAGTTGCGGTATCGCACTTGGGTTTTTTTGTCTTTCTCTCTCCACAGGTACATCGAGGTTGATGATGGAGCCACAAGATGTAATACACTGGATGAAGACACAGTGGGACAAGCAGATGCAGCTTATTCGCTATCTCCAGGAGCAGACTACGCTGACCATACGAGAACAACAAAAGCCACTGATGGACAACATGGACGCGCTTTTAAAGAAGCCGCTGGATGCCCCAGCAGACATCCCCATGGTATTCCAAGGAGCAGGACTGAGTTCTTATGGCGCTTTTTCATTGGGACAACTAAAGCCGCATGACAATCTAGATGATTATAGTGATGCTTTTGAGCGTATAGCTACAGCTCTGAAATGGCCAGAGGAGCAATGGGCAACTAGGTTCGCCATTTCGCTCACAGGCGAGGCCCTTTCTGCTTATAAAGCTATGCCGGCTGGTTTAGCTTCTAATTATATAGAGCTTAAAAAAGCAGTAAAAGATAGGTTGGGGCTGACACCTCTACATTACCACAGAATGTTCAGGGAGGCAATAATTAAGCCTCAGGAGACCCCTAAGGCCCTGGCGCAGCGACTGAAAAGTTTAGCCAGAAAATGGTTGCTGGCAGAGGGAAGTTCCCTGGAAACAGTCCTCGATAGGATTGTGTTAGAGCAATTCATGCAGGCTGTTCCCAGTGGTGTAAAAACGTTTCTGACACTCCAGCACTGCCAAACCTCTGATGAGGCAGCCACTCTTGTTGAGCGGTATTTCGCAACAGAGAGGACTGACACCTCAGGGCAAGGTATCTGGCCAGCAGCTGGTAAGAAAGATAGTAGCAGAAAATGAAAATGTTTATATGATAAAGTGTATAAGCCTTAGATGTCTAATGCGAAGGACTCTGATAATAATAATGTCTTATGTGTACCTAAAGGGAAATGTTTCAGTTGTGGGAAGAAAGGACATTTTCAGAGATCCTGCCCGGAAAGAACAGTCCTGGTAACAGGAACAGAAGAGACAGATCAGGACGGATTCCTTATCCAGGTTCAAGTGGAAGGTATTCATACACTGGCTCTACTTGACTCGGGGGCTGACCAGAGCATGATATCAAAGAGGCTCTGGGAAGCCATTGAGGGGCACCGCCAGTCGCCCCCGAGTCAAGCAGAAGGCCAAGTACATGTCAGGTGCGTGCACGGCGCAGCCTCACACTATCCCTTACACAATGTAGTGGTAAATGCATTAGGAACCAAGCAACACATGTTAGTAGCTATAGTTCCAAAACTACCAAGGGAGGTTGTCTTGGGGCGGGACTGGCCACCATTTTTCCAGAAAATGGACGGGAAGCTTAACAAACCTGGCCTAAAGTCCAACCAACACCAGGTAGGGACACAGGAAATAGAGATAGAAGCTTTGGCCGCTAAACTCCCGAATCCCTTGTTTGGCAAGTCACAGAAGACTAGAGCACATCCACAGGTTCACAAGAAGGGGGCGCCCTTAGGGAGATCTAAATTCATGCTCCAGTTCTGTAAGGCGACAAAACTAGCAAAAAGCCCACAGAGGGCCACCCCAGAAGCGGCGGGCTACGACCTATTTAGTGCTGAGGAAGCCATAGTTGCAAAAGGGGGCAAAGCCTTAGTCGACACAGGCATACAAGTGAAAATCCCAGATGGCTGCTACGGTCGTATGGCCCCAAGGTCAGGCCTAGCAGTCAAGTTCTTTTTGGATATAGGGGCAGGGGTAATAGATCCCGATTATAGAGGCTGCATAAAAGTCTTAATTTTCAACTTTGGTGAGAAAGACTTTAAGATTCAAGTAGGCGACCGCATCGCTCAACTAATATGTGAGCGAGTGGGTTTTCCCATAGTAGAGGAGGTGTCCTCATTACCACCTATCACTAGGGGAGAAAAAGGGTTCGGGTCCACAGGCCAAAGTGAAGTAAAGATCATGACGGCCCTAGCAGAGGAACCTAAGGAGGAAGATCTTGGCCCTCAAATTACAGATTTGAAGGACAAGCCAAAACCTAGGTTAGGTGAAGGGCTTTCTCAGCAACAACAACAAGAATTGGCCCAAGTCCTGGACAGGTTCTCGGACGTCTTAACCACGAAACCCGGGGAAACTCACGTAGTAGCCCACGAAATTATTACCGCACCAGGGCGAGTAATTAGGCAGCGCCCCTATCGCATGCCAGAGTCCAAAAAGAAAGAGATAGTGGAACAGGTAAGGGAGATGGTTAAATTGGGCATCATAGAGGAGTCACGCAGCCCCTGGTCTAGCCCAGTGGTGCTGGTACCCAAACCGGACGGATCTATCAGATTCTGTATAGATTTTCGCCAGGTAAATGAAATTTCACAGTTCGATGCCTACCCGATGCCCCGGATTGAGATTTATTAGATCGCTTGGGGCAGGCGAGATATTTAATAACCCTTGACCTCACAAAAGGGTATTGGCAGGTACCCCTAACGAAAGAGTCAAAGCCCAAAACAGCGTTTAGCACGCCCATAGGGCTATTCCAATTCCGGCGCATGCCATTCGGCTTACATGGCGCCGCTGCCACCTGCCAACGCCTGGTGGATCAGGTCCTGAGACCCCACCACGATTATGCGTTGACCTACATGGATGACGTGGTTATCTACAGTACGACATGGACCCAACACCTCTCGAGAATAGAGGCCGTACTTAGGGCACTGCACAAGGCTGGCTTGACGTTAAATCCGGCCAAGTGTTTATTCGCCACAGAAGAAGCTAAGTATTTGGGCCATATGGTTGGGAGGGGGGTAGTAAGGCCCCTAGCTTGTAAAATTGAAAGTGTCAGGAACTTTCCCAGTCCGGGAACAAAAAAGCAGGTGCGCAGTTTTCTCGGTTTGATAGGATACTATCGCAGGTTTATACCTCGCTTTGCCGAGGAGAGTATCCTATTTACCGAGATGCTGCGGAAAAACGCACCCAATACGATAAAGTGGTCCCCGGAGGCCGAAGAGGCCTTTACTGTCCTTAAAGAGAAGCTCTGCATGGCACCAGTGCTAAGGGGGATAGATTTTAACCTACCCTTTATAGTACAGACAGATGCGTCCGAAACTGGGTTAGGGGCAGTAATGGCTCAAGAATTTGAGGGGGTAGAACACCCCGTGATGTATTTAAGCCAGAAGCTCACTAAAGCTGAAAGGAATTACTCCACAATAGAGAAGGAGTGCCTGGCAATTAAATGGGCAGTGGAGGCGTTACGCATCTATTTAACTGGCAGGAAGTTCCTCTTGGGCACAGACCACGCCCCTTTGAAATGGCTGAATCAAATGAGAAATACTAATCCTCGTTTGACCCGGTGGCATCTAGCGCTCCAATCTTTTAACTATGTAGTGCAACACAGGGCTGGGAGGCTACATGGGAATGCGGATGTGCTGTCACGAATTCCAGGCTGTCAGGAAAAATCTGCAGCCCGTAATATTTTAAAGGGGGGGGGATCTGTCATGGCGTAGGGCAAATAGTGCCTATGGAAACAGAAGAAAATGTGCAGAGCAGTTTTAAAATGGGCAGCTCAAAGCACATGGCTGAGGGTTGCTATGGGCAACCATCAAAAACACTAGCACCGGGGGTAGGAAAACGCCCCAGCAAAGGATTACCTCAAAGCTCATTAGCTGATCAGGAACAGCTGCAGAGACTTGAGCTTCTGAGAAACACCAAGAATGACGCACTTAAAATTGAGTCAGTCTTGAGCAGGAAGAGAGCTAACCAGGACGGGGTTATCCAGAGAGCTAACCAGGACGGAGTTATCCAGAGAGCTAACAGAGGAAGAGCTTACCGAGGGAGAGCTTACAGAGAGGAAGCTAACCGGGACAAAGCTAACCGGGACACATACCTGAAAACGTCAAACGGAGATTCCAGCAGTATCTCAGAGGAGTTTGCCCAAGAGGGAATATCTGAGGTTAGTGCCAGAGAGTGGGGCTGCACTAAACCAGAGTCTGGTCATAGGGGCTCCGGAGGGATTCCTACAAGCAAATGGAGAGAAGCTGTGAGAGGGAATTTCACTGTTTTTCACTTTTGTTTTTCCTTAGCTGAAAAGAAGCATCCTTTGTATTTTTGTAGTTCAATTTGTGTTATACCAGAAGCATGGTTTATTTCCTTTTTGATTCCTGATTGCAGATGTTCTCCCGGGAAGGGAAAATAAAATACCTCTTTAAAAATAGCCTAGCTACTCGTCCACAACTACACTCTTTTTTTGAATAGCTAGTGGGACTCCAACTCCCAGGGGGCATTACTTGTCCCAGCTAATTAAGAAGAGGCCCCACTGAAACCCCCAGGTCCTTTGCCTACGGGGGTATGTAGGTGGGTGACAAAGGTAATCTATTGCATTTGTATCGAATCCCTATCTTGCTGCATATATGGTTCTGCTGTAGATTTTTGGCTTATATGTCTTTTACCCTTACTGACGATGGCATCAGTATGCTTTGCGTGGAAACCTTTCAGAGCAGTAATGTTTTCTGATCTATAGCTATGTTCTATAAGCTGTACACCTGCAGACGAACATCACGGTCAGCTGGGACAGCAGCTCCCCATCTGGCTGCTTGTCCTATTCCCAGCACTATTGTGGGACGTTTTGATTCGATGCTCGTTTTTACACCAGTCCACGCAGGGACTTGTAATTCTGTTTTCTCTCTGGCTAGTCTAAGCAAGTAGAATGAGGCAAGGCATGGATTGGATCAAACTTGATCCTTAAGGAAAAAAGCGTCTTGTCTTTTCACAAACTGGATGTTAATGCCCCTATCTGAAAATCAATGTGAGGTCTTTTGTAGTCTGAGCAATAATATGCAATGCATGTAATGAGCGGGGCTGGTCCAGCGCTTAGGGTGGTGGCGTCTTGGTGAGGGGCAGCAAAGAGCAGGGCATTTAAAGCTAAACAATGGATTCTGACAGCCAGTGGGGGTATAAAGCTTAAGGTTTGCTTAGGGCGCCATCCCCTTGAACCAATTCTGGGGCTGGAGCTGGTAATGAGTCTGGGCTGCATTTGCTGTTCTTTATGTGATGTTTGGTATAGCAGCCAGACATGAAATGGTGATATTGTGCGAGAACTGTACAGTTAATTTCATTTCATTTAAAGTCTTTTATATCCGGCTTTATCCCTTTCAGTCCACAGTGGGTTACTCAAATGTTTGAAATATCCATCACAGCTTTTTGTACATCACCTTACAATTAAAATCGAGATTCAAACTCAGAAATCTTAAAATATAGATAAAGCTATTAAACCAGGTCCATACGATGCTAGTGCACATGATATTTTTCCAAGAGAAATGTCTTAAGACATCAACTCAGTAGTTCATTTCGTTAACTCTATCCGCTGCTTGATATTCTGCAGTAAGACCGATGGTCATCAGGGCAGTTTATAACAAAACAACATAAGGGAAAGAGAGAGAAAAGGACAAACAAGGGAAAGATTAAACCAGAGGGGAGGGACGGAAGCAGGGGGAGCGGGAAAAGGCATTCAGGTGCATCTGCCAGGAAACAGGAAGTCAAGAACAGGTTTAAATGTGCAGTGCCATTGTGAAACCAGAGATGCGTGTGGATCTTTTTGGGCCTGCCCCTGAACAAACCTCCGCCACGTCCCCAGGCAGGACCTAAGTGGCTGGGACAGAGACTTGCAAAGCTGGCATGTAGATGTACTTTTCACGTTTTTGTGCCAGTACCTCCATGTTTACAACGTGAAGAGGGCTTCTAAAATAACCCCCTTAATCAAATAGGCCCAACAAAAATAGAAACATAGAAATATGATGACAGAAAAAGACCACATGGCCTATCTAGTCTGTCCTTCCATATGAACAACTACAACAGTCCCCTTTTTACCTTTAAAATGAGAATCAGAATGCCCAAATTGAGTTTATCCATCACTACGATAAAAAGGATCCTCCAAATATTTATTTTACAGTACAACTAGTTTATAGGATGAAGAGAAATTTTTAAAAAAGGATAAAAATGGGCTTTTTCTTACGTTGAAATAAAGGTCAAAAACAGCTGCGACTAGCTTCTGGGAGCTATTCTTCTTTAATCAGGTCAGTGAAGACAGTGCAATTAGACTAGAATTTTTTTAAATTTAATTAAATAAAAAACAATCTCTAAACAAGATCATTACAAGCAATAGTGTTATCAAAGGTTCCCCATTAAGAGGAGAGATGAGAAAATGGAGAACAAGAACCCGTATTCCGTCATAACTCTCAATTCTAATTCCATTCCTCTATGCAAATTCCCAAACCTATTACTTAACCTCCTTATTTTATGAAAAATTTCCAACTGCAAAACAAAGAAAACAAAACTAGCACCTTGAAAATTTTAAGAAAGTAGTCCCTACAGCCAGGACATGAGCCCTCAGTTGGAGGAATGCTTTTCTCCTTTCTTAAGTCTGCTTACATCGGGAAATAAATATACTTTTTGTCTTCAAAAAATACATTCTTTTTTTCTGAAAATATAACCTAAGTACCTTAAGTATGCCTATTCCTGTATGCATCCTGAAGAATGGCCCATTGTGACATACTATCAGACGAAGATTCCAAATAAGCAAAAACATCTAAGGTATCCTGTTTTCCTAAAACATCATGCCCATATTCCGTCACATCCCTAACCTCCTCTGAGAAGAAACGCAGTACAGATTGGAAATACCAACATTCACATTAGCCAGATTCAAAATTTCAGATAAATGTTTTTTTGGTAATTCAGGGGGCAATACAAGGCGACTTTAGTAAAAAGTTAAAAATCAAAGATTTCTACATCTCAAGAAATTTTCCATATTCTCAGCTTGATAGTGGAGAACCAAACTCTAATATTCGCCATTCAATCGGCCTTCTGATATGATGCGTGGGACTCCAACTGAACTACAGCTGCTTTAACATGACTAATTCTAGCCTCATGATTCCCCAATTTAGCAGCTGTGCTCTTCGAAAAGCAGAAATAGAATCCATAAAACCATGAAACCTGGAACTGGTATGGGAGACCACCTTCCAGATATTATCTAAGGAAATATCAGTTAAAGAAGTTCTGGAGACATCAGCAGCATTATCCAGAGCAGAGGAGATACTGTATGGACTTCGAATCCCAACTTCCCCAAGCGACGGTCCTGATGGAGACACAGAAACTACAAAAATACAATCCCAAACTCCAAAGCAGTTAAAGCACCTAGTGCCACTGAAGAACACCATGCCATGCCCCTTCAGCCACGCAACAACAGCCTTATGCCGTGGCTGCATGCCACTGAAAAAGTCCAAACTTTATAGAGATGCCAGAACTGATAGTGATGTCAGAAGGGGGCATGTCTCACCACCCTGAAAGGCCTCAGGACTGCCACAGATGGTCTCTTCCTCTCTCTTCCAATGCCTCTGGAGTTTCCAAACAGACTGGTAACTTCCTCCCTCCCCGTTAGCCTGAACCAGCCACCAAGAGGTTTCTTGTATAGCTTAGAAAGTTATAGACGATATTACAATTATAGCTCAATATCGGGAGGGGATGCGGTTCAACAAAAGTAAAAGAGAAACTAACTTGTTCCAGTATCTGGCAATGAGTGAGAAAGCCTCTATTCTCAATAAGCCTATTTGGGTTTGTTCCAAAGTATCTGCTGGGAGACAATTTTTGTATAAATCTTGACATGGAGCTGGTAGAAGATCTGAAGAACAAAGGAATACCAAAACCGAGCACTCACAGGTCGATATGTACAGGGAATTATTTAGATAATGGCAGCCGTTATCTGGATACTTCCGCTAAGCAGCACTATTCTTGGTCTTTCAGTAGCCCTATATGGATAGCGCTGGTGAAATTCCTTACAGCCCATCAGTGCCAACGGCGGAGAATGGGCTTCCAGAAATTATCCAGACATATATCTGGAGAGCAGACTGAATACAGTTGCAGCACTGACTAGGAATATTCAGCACCATCCCAAGACAATTCAGATAGTGGCACTAAATAAATGAATTATATTTAAAAGCCATAGCGAATGCTTAAATTCCAGGCCATCAGTGTCCTGAGAGGAATAATATGGCCTCTGTGAAAGCAGGTATCAGTGTGCAGGACTATAACAAGCTAAAAATGCACCCTGTGCAACTCGTGAACCTGGTGCCCCCCCCCACCCCCACCCCACTCGGCCACATGCAGGAACTCACTCGTGTTGGATTTCCCGAAAACCTAGTGATGATATCAGTGCCCCTTCTATACTTGGGATCTGTATGGACGCACCACTCACAGAACCCTTGATATGACCCTGTCAATGTGTATGTAACAATCCAATGTGACATATGCATATCACTAGTAAAGATTCAAGAGGTGGGGAAGGTGGTTAGACATCATTGCCGGAAAGCTATTGCCTATTAAAGAAAATACTGTAGATCTGCTGAAGGTCTACAAAAAGATGTTTGTCTTTTTTTTTGAGAGGTGTGAATGAAGCATAACTGAAACCCTGGAGTGCTGTAATCCTTAATCAGTTTTTAAAACCCCTTTCCCACACTCCACATACCATAGACGAGGTAATCTATGATGCTTTCAGTATTACATTAAAAAAAAGTTTGAGGGTCAATACTATTGTGTTGACCTTCATTTTAGTATTATGTATTGTCTTGTAAAATTAATTTTATGTAAAACTCCATCTAGAAGAGATTAAACACATTTTAATCTGTTCTGGCCTTGCTATCTGTGTCCTCTGATGTGAGAACATTGCCATAAATTTTCAGTAGCTGAATATGTTTAATTGAGTTCTGTCTAACTATAGATCACTGTATTGTAGACATTAGGTTGAGCAGATACAGTCCTTGGAACCAACATCCATGAAAGCAGTTTTGGGAACAAATAGTGTTAATGCAAGGGATCTCAACTCACTCCTTGGGACACACCTAGCCAGTCTGCTTTTTAGAATAACCAGAATAAATATGCATGAAAGAGAACCTAGGTGGCAGAAAAGTAAAAAAGGAGTGCCCGCCTCATTGAAACAACGTAAACCATGCAACGGAAAACTGTAAGTTGGTAATGATAATTATCAACCGAGGCAACATAGCAGTGTAAGACTGATACTAGTCGCTAGAATAACCCTGTAAGACCTGTACTAGCCTGTTCGAAGAACCCTGTAAGACCTGTACTAGCCTGCTTGAATAACACTGTAAGACCTGTACTAGCCTGCTTGAAGAACCCTGTACGACCTGTACTAGCCTGCTTGAATAACCAGTGTAGCTCCTACTGATGCAAGCAACCTTGTAAGATCTATACTAGTCTGCTAGAACAACTACTTTAACCTCTGCCAACACAAACAGCCCCGTAAGATCTGCATTAACTCCTACACACTCAAGCTGCACATTGCTCAGAAACATTACAGCATAGCCCACATTGTCAAAACTCCCGACCAGCCTAGGCGCCCTACACTCAAAATGGCACCCTCCTTGCTAGCCTTTACCATCTTCTATCTCATTGCTAACCTATTCTACAGTGCCTCCACCCTTACCACCAGCTACAGTCCCATCCCAGTCCTACAAGGCCTAGGAAAGAGATGTTCTGGTGGCCCACATCGACCACCAGTAGGGACCAAATATAACTTACAACCACATTTGCTCTACATATCCCTTCAACACACCACAAAGTCCAAAGAAGAGAAGCACCAAAAACCTTGCAACTTGAAATGCGTCCTCATAAACACTCGCTCAGTCCGCAAGAAATGGCCAGCTATATCTGATCTTATCCTCAAATACAACCTAGACATTCTACTGGTCACAGAATCATGGCTGTCCGATTCAGACTCAGTCCTGCTCAACCACCTCATCCCTCCCAACTTCACAATCCACACCTGCCACAGAACCAACCGAAGAGGCGGAGGTGCCTTCATCCTCATAAAGACAGAGCTACAATTTCAACTACTTGCCTCCACCAGTACTACACATCTGGATTCAATCAACATAACCAACAAATACAGCTCCATCTGTCTCATCTACAGATCCCCATCTCCTTCCCCTGAAGACCTATTGACTATAATTGACCTCGCTTGCAACCCCAAGAACCCAAACATACCAAACTGGTTAATAGGCGACTTTAACCTACCAGCTCTCCGAAGCACCCACTCCAAAGCCTTCCTCGAAGCACTCACTGAGTTGGGTTACAAACAGATAATCGACACCCCTACCCACTCAAAGGGAAATAAATTGGACCTTGTCTTTGCTCCAATACCAGCCTTAAGCCCAAACTTCAACCCCGCTATACCCATCACTCCAGTCCCATGGTCTGACCACAGTTTAATTAACTTCCAGATGCCTATACACCAAGGTCACAACACCCCTCCAAAGGCAGCTGATACTTCCGCAGAACTTAAATGACAATTCCGGCTCTTCAACAAGGTGGAGATCGACGAGGTCCTACCAAACCTCAGCTCAGCATCACACAACCTTGACTCGCTGATTCACACCTGGAACAACAGCCTCTGCTCCGCTGCGCTTCTAACTGCATTAAAGAAGTTACCAAGAAGAAGGAAAACAGCACAATGGTATTCTCCAGAACTACGGACCTCACTACTCTTCTTCAGGAAGCTCGAAAGAAGGTGGCACCGCTCAAGAGCCTCGGATGACCATACTGCCTACAGCTCCCACCTAGCAGCACACCGTGAAGCAGTGTACAGAAAAATGAAGGAATACCACTCTGAACTTCTACTACACTCCCTCAACAAACATCATGACCTCTTCGACATTGTCAAGACTCTGATTAAGGAGCCCTCCCCCACCCAACCAAGCCTACTACACCCACAGGAATTCTCAGACTACCTACGTGCCAAAACCAGCCTAACCAACAATCCCACCGTCCTCACTACACGCCAACCAACATCACGTGGTGCACATGCCAACATTTTGGTTGGTATGTTCACCACGTCAACCAACATCACTGACCACTTTCATACCCCCTTCCGAGAGATCCATCGAGGACATAATCATATCCATCAACACCACCACAGCTCCCAATGACCCTTGCCCAGCATTTTGAATAAGATCACTACATGCAGAACTCAGCCCAATCCTGGCTAAGATCATGGAACTGTCCTTTTCAACAGAAGCGTTCCCATTGACGCTAAAAACAACATCCATCTGGCCCCTCCTGTAGCTGAATCCTACTAACCTATCTCTAGCATCCCCCTATTAGCCAAAATAATTGAGAAGGTTGTCCAAGGCCAAATCCAGCACCACATTGAAACCACCGCTCCTCTCGACCCATGGCAGCACGGCTTTAGAGAATCGCATGGCATTGAGACACTACTAAGCACCCTACTTAGCACCCTAAGCACAGGGATCAACATCAGACAAGGCTATGCACTAATCTTCATGGATATCACTTCCGCGTTCGACTCTGACAGCCACAAACAGCTCCTTACATGCCTACAAGAGAAGGGAATCCATGATGCAGCTTGAATTGGTTCAGGTCTTACCTTTCTGACAGATGGCAACTTGTATGATCTGACTCCATGACATCTGAACCATTTCAACAAAAGCAAGGTGTCCCCCAAGGCTCCCCGCTTTTGGCACTCCTTTTCAACATCTACATGCAGCCCATCTATTCAATCATCTGGTCCTTTAATATCTCCTGCCTGGTGTATGCCAATGATGTACTGCTATTCACACCATTCCTTATTGACCAGCCTGACCTCTCACCACTAACGAACTGCTTCGATGCTGTGACAGACTGGCTCCACACACAAAGCCTCAAAATCAACTTCAACAAGACGGACATCCTATTTATCACAAGGAACCAATCCTTTACCCCTCTCGCCTCGATTAGGGTAAGAGACGCAGAACTCCCAGACCACCATCCGCTACTTGGGCATCACTCTAGACCAGCAGCTCGACATAAAAGCACACATAAGCAATATCATCAAGGCAATCTATCATAAAATACGAACAATTCACCACTTACGACCCTTACTGGAACCTGACGACTTCTGGACTATCTTTCAAGCGCTCATAACCCCCCACTTTGACTACGCCAACGTCATTCTGCATGGTCTCCCGAAAAGCACGCTGAACCCACTACAACTGGCAATGAATGCTGCTGCCCGCTTCTTACATGGAGCCTCCAGAAGAGATCACATAACGCCTATCCTACAACACCTCCATTGGCTTCCTATTCACAGCAGGCTCACCTTTAAGGTACTTCTGCTAACCTTTAAGGCCCTTCATAAACTATCCTCCTCCTCCCTCATGGACCTTGTTCACCCCACTCCTCAAAACAGCTTAAGAAGATCATTTGCAGCTAACACACTCGCAATCCGCAACACAATAACAAAATGCTCCCTTACAACAAAAATCAGAGCTTTTGTGTTCTATGCACCGACATGCTGGAATGCCCTCCCAACCATGATCAGGGCTATTACTGACCTCGCTCAATTCAGGAAGGCCCTAGAGCATCACCTTTTCCTTCAACATTACTCCCACACCAACGACATGACACAGTATAGCACACCTTCCCACCCCAGAAGTAATGACTCAACTTGTAAATAATTCTCAGATCATCCCATGTTAATTTGTTCCACATTGATCCATGTAAAGCATAACTGCCGTCCACATTTGAAACCACATAAAGCATAACTGTGACTTAAATGCCCAGTTTGCAAATAGCTGTATATAGTTACCCCTGTTTAAACCCAAGTTGTAATACCTGTTCGATGTAATGTTCAATGTATGTTCATCTGGCACTGACAAATTTAACGTTACCTGTAAACCGCGCTGATACCAAAGAGTGCGGTATAAAAAAGATTTAAATAAAATAATAAAAAAATTGTATACAGGTTATCCTGAAAACCTGACTGGCTAGGTGTATCCTGAGGAATGGGTTGAGAAAACATAAGAGTTCCTTTATGAAGGGAGGTTAAACAGGTTAGTGCTCTTCAGTTTGGAGAAGAGAAGACTTAGAGGGGATATTTAAAGGTTTATACACTGGTCTATGGGACAGGTTAACTTCTGTTTTACTAAACCATGTATGAGTTGCATGAATGCATAGTTCAAAGATCCTGTGAGCAGGGTCCTTACTGCTCTAGTGTAATACTTAGGGTTGCCAACTGGCCGGTTTTCAGCCGGCCTGAACATAAGAACATAAGAACATAAGATATGCCATACTGGGTCAGACCAAGGTCCATCAAGCCCAGTATTCTGTTTCCAACAGTGGCCAATCTAGGTCATACGTACCTAGCAGTTTCCCCAAGGGACACAGGTTCCACAATGCTTGTATTGGTTCAAGCATTGATATCCTGGGTCCCTTCTTAATAATGGTTTATGGACCTTTCCTCCAGGAACTTGTCCAAACCTTTTTTAAACCCAGCTACACTAACAGCCTTTACTACATCCTCCGGTAACAAATTCCAGAGTTTGATTACACGTTGAGTGAAAAAATATTTTCTTTTATTAGTCTTAAATAGTTTACCCTGTAGCTTCATTGCATGTCCCCTAGTCTTTCTATATTCTGATAAGGTAAACAATCGATCTACGTTTACCCGTTCCACTCCGTTCATTAATTTATAGACTTCTATCATATCTCCCCTCAGCCGTCTCTTTTCCAGGTTAAAGAGCCCAACCTTTTTAGCCTTTCTTCATAGGAGTAGCCTTCCATCCCCTTTACCATTTTGGTGGCTCTTCTCTGAACCTTTTCTAAAATTGCTATATCCTTTTTAAGATATGGCGACCAGAATTGCACACAATATTCAAGGTGCGGTCTCACCATGGAACGATATAGAGGCATTATAATATCTTTTGTTTTATTTTCCATTCCTTTCCTTATCATACCTAGCATTCTATTTGCTCTCTTGGCCGCCGCTGCACACTGGGCCGAGGGTTTTAACATGGTATCCACAAGGACGCCTAAATCTTTTTCTTGGGTGGTGGTTCCTAATGTGGAACCTTGCATCGTGTAACCATAGTTTGGGTTGTTCTTCCCTAGGTGCATAACCTTGCACTTCTCCACATTAAATTTCATCTGCCATTTTGATGCCCAGTCTTCCGGTTTTTCCACGGCCAGGCTGGCTGCCGGCGCAGAGGCAAAACCGGCTTTTCTCCGCTTCAGAGGGAGTCGGGGAAGCCCGCGCGAGGCCCCGGCTCCCTCTGAACAGCCACCAGCGTGAAGAGCCTTTACCTTCACGCTGGCGGCTGTTCCTGTGAAGCCGCGAATGCTGGGAAATTTTATAGCTCGTGGATATCCCGAACGAACAATAATACGAGCATATAAGTGAGCGCTTAACAATAACCGAGAGCTTCTGTTACACAATAGTGGGACCTCACGAAAACAAGGAGCAGATACTAACATAAATTTGATCACTAGGTATTCACCCTTGAGTAGATCTATACAGAAGATTTTACGGAAACACAGCAATGTGTTAGGGAATGTGGCTGGACTGGAAGTTAAAAAAATCAGATGTGTATGGCAGCGGGGTAAGAATTTAAAGGAGTTTCTCAGTCCAGCGATATTGAGAGCCCCCATGGACACTCGACCCCTTGACATGGTGCAATCGGGACACAGGAGGTGCGGTAATTGTGGGATATGTTCTATCACTAAGGAAGTATCAGAGTTTGAGTATAATGGAAAATGCTATACTTTACGACACCATACCACATGTGACTCTAAGAATGTGGTTTATTTAATTAGCTGCCCGTGTAATTTAGCCTATGTAGGCAAAACGAGCTGGGAGTTCAAAATCAGAATGGGCGAGCACAAAAGTCGACTGAAACACAACGTCTTGGAAGCCCACATTGTACAGCATTGTCTCGAATGTAAACATCAGTTTGAAGATTTGGTATGTTTCTGTATAGATGAAATCACTACTGGAGCAAAAGGTAAAACCCTTGATCAATGGTTGATTCGTAAAGAACAATGGTGGATATTTGAATTGAATTCTGTAGCGCCAACAGGCCTAAACGGCTTCATCGACTGGAAGGCATGTTTTTAACAACAGAAACTTTAGATTGGTCTTGACAATCTTTTTATGACCACAACTAGAGGAGAGAGAGTGCATTCAAGAGAAACAGAACACGAGGGATTCCCCATGATACTACGTCATAAGGATCCCTTTTTTTCTAATGAGAGCATCAATGACACGCTTGCGCCGATCCTGGGTTCCCTAGAGTTTAAAAGCTGATAAGAAACCATACTCCGCATGCGCGGCATTTATGGATGTTGAAAAATACACCTAAAGGGATTTGAGAAGAATTTTTGACGCGGGCAGCATCATTATTAAGTCTGAACACTAATGAGCGGTTGGTAGAGCATTGGGGTACATTTAGATTATACATTTTGAGTAGTGATTTTGTATTTCGACTTATTTGCAATATTTACATGCTGTTTCTGTCTACAGATTTAAAGTTTTCAATTTCACTTAAGGACGGTCTATACCTTCGTCTACATCATCCCTGAAGAAACGCATAGTGAAACGCGATAGCAGTACTCAAGGTCGGCGTTGGGAAGTATTTTTGAGACCGCACTGCATTACTCATTTAAGATAAGCAGACGTTTTATTTTTTGTGAGAAACAGAACTTTTTTTTTTTTAAATTGATAAGCAGTGAATCGGAAAGCACTGAGCACTTTAGAATAAAAGGAAGGTCATTGATGAAATAAGAACTTACTTGTTCCCTTTAGGAGACAAGTTAGTCATAAGTCTGAGACCTGTCCTATTGTATAAATTAATTGGTTGGCTTTTTCGATAATAAGCAAGAACAAAATGGCTACTGTTGGTTAACTGTGGAGTGTAACAAACGCATTATAACAGGTGAGCATACAGTACTATGACATAGACAAACAAGAGCCCAATGTAATCACTAACATGGAGGTGTAACAGGTAGGGTACTTTAATACTCTGCAATCACTTCAATACAATCACATTTCTAAGTAGGATCTAAGTCAGAGGTTCCCAACTCCAGTCCTGGAGGGCCAAATACCATTCAGGTTTTCAGGCTGTCCCTAATAAATATGCATGAGATGCATTTGCATGCACTGCCCCCATTGTATTCAAAGTATCTCATTCATATTCATTAGGGACAGCCTGAAAACCTGAATGGTGTTTGGCCCTCCAGGACTGGAGTTGGGAACCTCTGATTTAAGTCTAAGATATGATGATTTCATCACCCCCAAGTGTCTAACCAAACTATAATATCTCACTTTCACTTCTCCAAGTTTGGAAGGTTATAAAAATCCATTCTCCTTTCCTCTTCTCTTGTGGGAGCTGGAGTTTGGAGTCATTCGTGTTCAGATTGAACTCTGTAGCTGTAGAAAATCATGTTCTCCCAACTGCCTTGAACTCCCTATATTGGAGGAGTAGCCTAATGGTTAGAACAGTGGCCTTGAAAACAGAAAAAAACAGGATTTAAATCCCACGGGCACTCCTTGTGGCCTTGGGCAAGCCACTTAACCTTCCATGGCCTCAGGTACTATCCTAGATTGTAAGCCTGACAGGGAAAAATAAATAAATAAAAGCTGCCATATGTCAAACAGAAAACTGGTCTTATGTTCACTATCACAGATACCAGAGAATACGCAAGCAGTCTGAACAATGGAGCAAGAGCCAGGAAAAATACAACACACAATAAAATAAATAAAACATGGTGTGTCAGAAGTCACAAAGATGTCTAGAAGGGGAGTAAGGAGCTATTTAAAAGATTTTTTTACACCATGCCTATTAGAACATCAAAAATCATCATCTGTTACTGGAACCAGTGTACGGTTACTGCACCCAAACATTACATTTTCTACCCTTATTGTTGAAAGAAAATAAACAACAAATAGCAGCCAATCTGTTATTTATTTCCATTCATTTCCCAGCAGTTCTGATGCAATTTCAGCAAAGCTTGAAAGAATGTCCTCCAGGGACTCGTTTATGTCAATAAAAACAAAATAGAAAGATGCCAAGATTCAAAAAAGGCTGAATTCCTAAATTAAGGGAGCTCAGTTAGGTTTCTATGTTAGACATCTATTTCAGCAGAAAGTAGGAACCAACGTTTTCAGCTGAAGAATTCATCTAAATTTAAGATCCTAAACTTGGGATCTTAAATTTAGGCCTGCTATTCATTTGCCTAAATTTAAGAGCCAAAGTTTGGTGCCTAGTGCTGAAAGTTTATGTGAGATTCCTAGCTCTCCCCCCACCCCCTCCCGCTAAAGATCCATCTCCATAACCAGAGTCAATGAAACCATGAGCCTACATTTAGGAACTCAGTCCCAATCAGTTTGCACAGGGGCTAACTCTCAAAGTTAGGTTCCTAATCAGTGACCAATGTTTACAAGTCTCCTGAGATGCAACAGGTGCAGTAGGAGCTACAAATGGAGTTGGCCTCTGCATAATTCACAATCCACCACACAATCGACACATTGCCATTCCCTATGCCAGAGAATTATATTATTCTGTCTGCCTGACGCTGACTCATTGCTCCTTCAACACTGAATCAACAGCCAACCTGCCTCCCTTGCCATGGCAGCTGCAACAGTGCGCTTCATGCTGGTTGGTCCTCCCACTTAGCCAATCATATTCCCACCACTGGAAAACATACCCAAACAACAAAGTCATTGTAATAATTGAATTACTGGGAGCATGCGGCTTCAACGAGAGGGTGTTCTCGTATTGCTACTGACATCTAGTGGTGAAAATGTTTTAACTGTTACTGCTGCTGTTCAGACTGATACTTCTGATTCTGCTAGAACTTTATTTCATGAAACTTTATATTCTGCCAGTCAGGAAATCTAGTTCTCAGCAGGTAACAACCTGAAACAAATGCAAAATTATGTGTGACATGTCAACAACAGAAGATAACAGGACAGACAACAGAGAAAACCGAGAAAAGTAAATCTCAGTGCCTATAGAACTGTTAATTCTGCCATTGACAGCAGCACCCACCATCAAACATGTCAAAAGAGTAGCTCCTAGAGACTGAAAGCTTGCAAAACAAGATGTGTTTTCACCATTTTCTTCAAATCAATATCAAATAATCATTTTCTTGCCTGAGCCACTGAGACATTCCAAAGGTTAAGCCCTACAACCAAGAGAGCTCTATTGTGTGGCTATGAAAAATGACACTTTTAGAAGGTAGTTTTATAAACCTTTTTCACACATAAAAAGCTAAATTACTTGGATAAAATGCCTTTTATAAAACTATGCTAGGAGGTATATTCTGGTGCAGAGTTTGGATGAAGCATGGGCAGGGTCTTGATTTATGCTCATATTTTATAAAACGCAATTGTATGCACACACTTTACGTACTAAAGGGCATGTTTGCTAAACCACGCTAAGGGGTAGCACAAGGTTTAGCTCATGCCAAATGTGCCACAGTAACATTTACCATGTGCCAAAAAATGTAGCCGTGCTAAAAATCTGCACCAGTTTCACAGCGCAGGTCGGGGCCGAGACTGGACAGTTCAAGGGTGGAGCGTGCGCATCATTCTTGGCACGTACTAACCGGCAATGCCACACTAAGCACAGGTGCACTGACCGCCACCTCAATGGGTGGCATTAAGTGCGCCGTGTTGATGGCGCCAAAAAGCATAGTGCAAGATGGCGTGAACCTCACACTAGCTACATGGGGACATGCAGGGAATACCTCCATTTTTTAGTGCAGGTCGTGTCCCCCCTGCGTTCAATTTTTAGGGCTGAACACGCAGCAGGCACACGGGGGTTTAGTTAACGTGCTGCTAATATCTACCCCTGCTGCTGAGCAGGCACAAATATTCACACCTTATTTATTTATTTAACAGGTTTTTTACACCGTCCTATCATAGGATTTACATATAACATGAAGCAAGATGTTTACAAAGAACAAGGGTGCTAAACTTGGATGATTATATGTGATTACAAAGGATTCACACAGGTAATAACAGTGCAGCAAATTATATATACAGAGCAATTAGTTATTATGAGAGTGGGTTGAAGGATACATAAGCTGAGGAAGGTCCATATCAGAGGGACTGTGTAAGATGGGGAGCATCTTGGGAGGGGTATGGACTTAGGATGGGAATGTGGCTGGGTGCGAGAGGTGTTGGTTTGGGGAGGGAATGCCTTCAATGTAGGTGCAACTTCTGCAGCATTCTTGCTAGCATTTTATGCGTCTTTCTAAAATGGACAAAAAATAGGCACCTTCCTGCCAAATTCACCTAGGCATCCTGTCATAAAATTACCTTCTTAATGGAGTAGAGTGACACAATGGATTCCCCTATGAGCAGAGAGGATGGGAAGGAACAGAGTCCTCCCACAGATAAGAAACTGGATGCCAGGAAACCTGACATAGTGGTAAAGGAGAAGAATACCAGAACGGCATTGATAATAGATGTGTCGGTACAGAGTGATTATTCTGTGAATCGCGTGGAGAGACAGAAGATCTTGAAGTATCAAGAAATGCAGTCAGAGACCAAGAAAATGTGGCAGAAAGATACAGAAATATTTCCCATTGTACTGGGAGCCACAGGCCTGATAAAGAAGAATTTCCAAGCGCATCTTGACAAACTACCCATACCAATTACATTTTATGAACTCCAGTAGGAGGCTGTCTTTGGCACGATGGAAGTATTATGCCAAGCATTAGCAGTAAATTTGATAGAGTGAGATCACACTCCACATACCCTGGCTTACAAGTGAGGTTCACGACTGCCAAAGTATGCGCAAAGCCCATTTGGCGAAACTACCCAAATAAAGCCTTCATATAGAGATGGTTAACTTTTTGAATAGTTTTAACAATTGGTACAAATATTTTAAATTTGACTTTAGAGGTAATGGGCAACCAACCAAGGTGTCTCTGTACAGATGTAATTCTATCATGGTACCTGCACCCTCATTATAATGTGAGTGGCTGAGCTTAGAATAAGCTGAAAGGCATTTGTCAATTTCATTTTATCAAAACTTGATATACCGCCCTTAGTGGGGACAGCAGAGCAGGTTGCAATACAAATCAAACAGACAAATTAAAAGTCAGAAAAAAGAACTCCATTAAATTATAGGAAAGAGATATAAGACAGGACAGGAACACAAGGAGGGGAATAGGAAGACACAAGAGGAACATTCAGAGAATCCTGAAATCTGGGCACGTCCTGGGATAGCCATAAAAGAGATCAGAGGGGGGTCAGATGGCAGGTTAAAGGCCGCGCAGAACAGATGAGTTTTGAGCAGTGATTTGACTTCGACATAAACAGGTTCTAATCGAAGTGGAGGTGGGAGATTGTTCCATAGAAAAACAGCCAAGAAATAAAAGCAGAGTGACGTGTGGCCTCCCAGTGTGCTTGAGAGGGTGAAGGGAGGAAGAGGCAGTTCATATGAAGTGAGTGGAGGGAACGATGAGGGGTGTAGTATGATAGCTGAGGAAAGGTAGGATGGAATGCCATTGTAAAGTGTTTTATGTACCTGACTGAGAATCTTGAATTGCATATGGAATGGAATGGTAAGCCAATGTATCCGCTGCAAAAAGGGAGTAGCATGATCAAAACGGGATGCCTGGAATAACAGTCTAGTGTGTTGAATGAGTTGGAGTCGGTTGAATTCATAATGAGGGAGACCAGCCAAGACAGAGTTACCATAATCCAGGTGAGAGAGAACAAGAGATACAACCAGGGTGACCAAGGCAGGAGAGGAGAAGAGAGATCTGATATTTCCAATACGGCGGAGAAGCAAGAATGAACTTTGTACGAGTGAGCTGATATGCGAGTGAAATGAGAGTGCATAATCTATCATAACGCCCAAATAGCGGAAAGAAGGTGTAAGGGTGCTGAAAGTGCCATTGCGAGTCGGAGAAACAGTGGGTGGAACTAATGGGCCTGAGAGTCAGCTTGCAGCAGTCTTGGAGGGATTTAGCTTAAGGTGATGACCCTTTAACCAATAGGCTACCTGGGAGAGGCATTGATCAGTGATAAATCTGGACAGAAAGGATCGGTATGGAGAAGAAGTAGAATGTTCTCTGCATAAATAAAGTGGAAATACCTTGTTGTTGGATTAAAAGGGCCAGGGGGGCTACAAAGATATTGAATAGAAGGGGGGCCAAAACAGAATCTTGAGGGACACCACAAGTGATGGGGAAAGGAGAGGAGGAAAGATTGCCTGTATGAATTATGAATGAGCAAATCAGAGACAAAAGATTTGAACCAGGTGAAAAAAGTGCCACGAAGGCCGATTTCGTACAGAAGGTCTAAAAGGAGATCATGATTAATGAGGTTGAACGCTAAGGATAAGTCGAGGGAAACTGTGAGGAAGATGCTACCGTAATCGAAAGCATGGTGAATTTCACTGAGGAGGGACATGAAAATGGAGTCTGTGGAGTGGCCGGGTCAGAAGCCAGATTGGTGAGGATGGAAAACATTAGCGTTTTCAAGGAGTGTCTGGAATTGTTGAGCGAGTATTTCTAAGAGTTTAGAAAGAAAAAGGAAGGTTCAATACAGGTCTGTAATTGACAGGACTCAGCCACGCAACTGGCATGACCGCCTCAGGTCCCTTTCCCCTTACCCGTGACCCCCCACCCCCCCCTTTCCCCTTCCTCCCCCCTTCCCTTCCCTCCAGTGAGTCACTACGTTACACCGTGGAGTTTCTTTCACAAACTCTTTGCTTTATTTGACAATAATGGTTATTAACAGTACAACAAACTGTTGGCCACAGCATGCACGCTCCTATCAACAAACACAGTCTACAATTTCCTTGTATCCCCTCTTTTCTTTTGCCCCTCGAGAGACACAGCCTAATAGCCTACATACTTTGTACATAGCAGGAGGGAACTCTTTGCCGTGAAAGCTTTTCTCAGTCCCTTAGTCTTTCGTATCCTTCAGTCGCAAGGCTGTTACACCTGCCGTTCGAGCAGACTTGGCAACCTTTCTTCCTTACCCCCTCCCCCGTTGCCCGCCGTCAAAGCAAGGCCGGGGGGGGGCTCTCTGCGCGGTGTTCTTGTCGCCATCTCTTTCTCTCTGGGGGGAGGTCTGTGTATCTCTCCAGTACCTCTCCCCCTTTACTTAAGGCCTAGGCTGTGTTCTCTCTCACCGGGTGCGTTTCTCCCGCCGTCTTGCATGCTGCGACGTTTCCCCCCCCCCTCCCCCGTTTGCTAATTGGGTGGGTTGGGCGGGTGTCCGGCTTCCTCCAGGCAGGGGGGTGAGCGGCAAAGAGGCCGCGCCCGCACCCGACGTGCTCTTTTACTGCGGCTCTTTGCCCGCCCCCCCCCGCCTCTGCCGTCCCCCCCGCCCCTCCCCCTGGCCCGCGGCTTGCCACTGCGTGCCTGTGCCCGGCTGCGTTGATTCGTTGACGGGTCTCAGCCACGCAACTGGCATGACCGCCTCGGGTCCCTTTCCCCTTACCCGTGACCCCCCACCCCCCCCTTTCCCCTTCCTCCCCCCTTCCCTTCCCTCTAATGAGTCACTACGTTACACCGTGGAGTTTCTTTCACAAACTCTTTGCTTTATTTGACAATAATGGTTATTAACAGTACAACAAACTGTTGGCCACAGCATGCACGCTCCTATCAACAAACACAGTCTACAATTTCCTTGTATCCCCTCTTTTCTTTTGCCCCTCGAGAGACACAGCCTAATAGCCTACATACTTTGTACATAGCAGGAGGGAACTCTTTGCCGTGAAAGCTTTTCTCAGTCCCTTAGTCTTTCGTATCCTTCAGTCGCAAGGCTGTTACACCTGCCGTTCGAGCAGACTTGGCAACCTTTCTTCCTTACCCCCCCCCCCCCCGTTGCCCGCCGTCAAAGCAAGGCCGGGGGAGGGGCTCTCTGCGCGGTGTTCTTGTCGCCATCTCTTTCTCTCTGGGGGGAGGTCCGTGTATCTCTCCAGTACCTCTCCCCCTTTACTTAAGGCCTAGGCTGTGTTCTCTCTCACCGGGTGCGTTTCTCCCGCCAACCCCGCCAACAGCGACTCCTCGCTTGTTGACGGGGCCCCACCAATCAACGCGCCGCTGTGGCCAACACTTGCTTCTTCCATAGTCGCTCAACCGCATCTTGTATATCGCAGAGGAAAATGTCCATTCCAATGTCTGACAGGTGCACTCCATCTGCGCGATATAGTCCCGGACATCTCTCTTCAATGAGGTCGTGCGCAATGCTGCATCCCCCTATGGCCCCCATGAAGCGGGCCATCCATCTGTTCACTTTGCGTCTGGTCCTCTCCACCGCCCTATGCGAGTTCTCGCCTCTCCACACTCGCCGCGGTATGATGTGTGACCATGCCAATAGCGTTCCGGGAAAGGTGTTTGCCAGCGTTAAGAGGTCGCCCTGCATCCTCTTGGTGAGCTCGACGCTGCGCATGGATGCCAGGTCGTTGCCCCCCAAGTGGATCACAATCATCGCTGGGTTCCCGGTAGATCGCTTCTTTAGGAGCAAGGACGGCATTAGCTGGTCCCACACCATACCCCGTCGACCCAGCCACACCACGGCAACCTCCGCGCTTGGTAGCCCGAGATTCAACCCCTGCGGTCTAGACCGTGTCCTCTTTTCTGCCCAGTGAACAAATGAATGGCCGCATATCCATGCTTCACGCGGCCCCAGGTGGTAGCGCATCCCTGCGTGGAGCACAATCAGAGAATATTATTACAGCAGCCTATATCCCAACATACGTTTTACATTCTCCTTATCCCCGCCTCCCGTTCCTCGTCCATTACCCGCTGGCCTCCTGCATTGGACGTATATACAGTTTGTATCTATCCGAACGCCATCGGCCTATCTTCATTATCTGTTCTCGGGACATCCCGATGCTGGCTGCCGTTGAAGCAGCTCCTATGCGAAAGGAGTGCGAGCCGTATAAGCTTGCATCCCGTCCTGTTCGCTCAATTACTAGCTTGAGTACTCTGATAAATTGGAAGCGCGATAAGGGGGCACCATTCGCATGTACGAACCAGTGGTTTTCCGAGTGCGCCCGTACTTGTTGGTAAGCTAAAGCATTTTTTAGTGGGCATGAAGGGTCGTCGGGCATTGCCGACAGCACCACCTGCGCCCCTTTTCCCTCCACGTCGGTCTTGGATCTGCGCAACTGCAGCACTATTGCCCTAGTGCGTATACACACGTCGCGCTTTCCCATACCTCCGCGGGCCAACCCTTGCTCTGATGCCGAGGATGCTACTAGCTCCCCTACCCGAAAGGCTCTGTAAAAGGCCCAGGAATATGCGCATCGGAAGAGGCGCGCCTCGTAGTCATCGTAACAAACTTGGCTAGTCGTTACCATGAGTTGTTGTAGCACCTGGTGAGTAATCGGGCGGCGCTTGTCTATTTGCCGGGGTTGGCCTAAGGACCAGCCTCGCATCACCTTCTTTACGATGAACTCGGCCTTGGGGCTCTTCTTTCCCATAGCCTTCGCAAAAAAGGAGACGGCCGCTAGATGGGCTTGTACTGCCGCTTTTGTGCAGCCCATGCTTTTGCAATGCATAATCCACTTCAGAATGGTTGTTACTTTGAATCTGTCTTCCTGTCGTATGACATTCTCTCTGCAGAATGTTTGGTAGTGTTCTCATGCCGCCAGGTATCTGCGCCGGGTATTATCCGCTAGGGCGCCTAACAGGAGCTCCCATATCTCCGTGGACCATACTCCCAGACTTGATCGGGCACCGCTGTCTTGTCCACGTCGGCCTCGGGCGCTAGCTGGTGAAAAAGGCAGATTTTAGAACGGGAAAGAGCATCGGCAATGTTATTATTCTCGCCCTCGATGTGCTCCGCTCTAATGGATATGTTATGCTCCATGCACAGCAATACAATTCGCCTCAATAGTGTCACCACCCTGGGCGTCTTAGCTCTCATCCTGTTCACCGCCCACACCACCGCTAGGTTATCGATATGGAAGATGATCGCCTTGTTGGCGAGCTCCGGGGCCCAGATACTGAGAGCTACCATCAGCGGGAAAAGCTCCAGGAAGGTGATATCCCTGGTGGTTCCTTCTGCATGCCACTCCCTGGGCCAGATTTCGGAGCACCATGCTTCTTTATAGTATATGCCAAAACCAATCCCCCCCGATGCATCAGTGAAGAATTCGAGTTTGGCATTGGATACGGGGAGCGCTTGCCAGAAGGCAAGGCAGTTGAAGGTGTGCAGGAATTGAAGCCAGACCAGTAGGTCTTCCCGTATTTCTTCGGTGACCCTGATGCGATGGTATCTTTTTGTGATACCTTTTGTTGCCATGCGACGGCAGAACACCCTTCCCATGCGACGGCAGAACACCCTTCCCATGCGATGGCAGAACACCCTTCCCATGGGTATCACCCTGCATGCAAAGCATAGCAGGCCCAGCATTGACTGAAATTGTTGAAGTGTCGCTTTACGCCGTCTATGCATAATTTGCATGTCGGTTTTCAACTTCAGCACCTTTTCGGGCGGCAGGCGTGACCTGCGTGCCGGCACATCTAATTGTATACCCAGGAACGTGATGATCCCTGTTGGGCCCTCTGTCTTCCCCTTTGCCAGCGGGATCCCAAACACTCGCGTCGTCTGTTCAAAGATATCCAATATCCTTTTGCAGTCGTCGCGATCCTTTCCAATGAATAGGAAATCGTCCAGGTAATGTACGACGGTATTGGGGCCTGCTAGGTCTTCCACTACCCAGTGTAAGAACGAACTAAATTGTTCGAAATACACGCATGATATTGCGCAGCCCATGGGCAAACATCTGTCATAGCAGAATTCCCCGTTAAACGTGAATCCCAGCATTGGGAACGAGTCTGGGTGCACCGGCAATAACCGGAAGGCCGACTCGATGTCCGCCTTCGCTAATTGTGCTTGTGGCCCCTTGCTGCATATGAGGCTAATTGCCTGATCCATGGTTGCGTATCTGACCGAGCATAGTGCCGGATCGATATAATCATTGACTGACTGCCCCTCCGGGTATGATAGGTTATGGATTAACCGGAATTGGCCCGGCTCCTTTTTGGGTATGACCCCCAGTGGGGAGACTACCATGTCCTTGAGGGGGAGCGACTGGAAAGGCCCTGCCACTCTCCCCATACCAAGTTCTTTGGCTATCTTGGCACGGGCGATCTCATTGTGCTTCTGTACCGATGGTGGGTTAGTAAGTAGGCTTGTTTGTACTCTGTTTTTTAAGATCAGGGATGGGATGCGGAAACCTCGAGCAAAGCCATCCTCTATATTGACAGCTATTTCCCGCCTGGGGTATGCTCGAAGCCAAGGCCGCATCGACTCAAGCCTGATGGGTGTGGGCGCCAGCCTTCTCGTTGGAACGTTGCTGTATTGCTCTGAACGGCTTGGCCTCTCGTGAGACCCTGCATGTGAAGGCGGGGTGTCCGTTTCCACATACTGTACAGGAATGCTTGAATTTACACGGCTGCCATGTACAACTCCCTGCGTTGAACTGTCGGCATGGCCGTTTTCCCGTGAACTGATTGGCCTGCCGCCATTGCGTGTTCTGAAAGGGCTGCTGCCATTGTGTGCTCCACTGTTGCTGGCGCAGCCCCTCCAGACACAAGGGCCTGTTGGGCGCCATCTCGTCAGTCCACATGTCCAGGATCCTATGATGCCATGCCAGGGTGGGATCATCGGCCATGGCCCCTCTGAACTGCACGTCATAGTTCAGCCAAGCCCATCCCCCATATTGTTTGTGCGCCCTGGTAATCATGTCCAGGTACCGGGTCAAGTATGGCCCTGCTTCAGGTTCTTTTTCCATCACCACGCTCATAAAGATGTGGAATGCTGCCACCCAATTATTAATAGATTTGGGAATTTTTGGTTTCCGCTCCCTCTCGCTTCTTTTGTCCCTATCTTTTCCATTGTTGGACTCATCATCTTGGTCCTTGAGCAGGAGGGAGAATATGTCGATATACTCCCTCCTCCAGATCCTCTTCTTGACGTTTTTGGGTACCGACACGGCCAGGGAGCTCACCCCGCAGCGTGGGTCGCGGCTGGCGTCATGCCAATCCATCTGCGTTCGTTGGGTCGCTCCCGTTGTTGCGCACGTACGGTCCTCGCCCTGCTGACTTTGCCCCGACCAAGCCTGCCTGAGGGACTTGGATTGTTTTTTGCTCTTCCTCCTTTTAACTTTTTAAAATGCGTAGCGCATCACATCTGCCCATTCTATGTCCCTCTCACTGTCTGAACTGGCCCCATCCGACGAGGATGTCGATAGCTCTGGCGCCCCCTTTTCGCCCCCGACCTACCATGTGCTTGGTTGGGAGTGGTCGCGCTGGCACTTGTCGATGGCACTTCATAGATCGTTGAGCCCGGTGCTCCCAGCCGTTGCTTAACTGAGTTCAGGCCGTGTTGCGTCACCTGATCCCGGACCATCTGGAGTAGGTCGTCGAGTTCCTGATGCTGCGGCGGGGCGGCGATTTCCAGTTGCTGCGGCGCCTTCTTCCTGATACTTTGGCGAGGCCTCGCTGCTGCTGCTGCCCTCTGTGCTCCTCTCGTATTTGGACCGGGGGCTGCTCGCGTCTTTGATGCTGTTGCCTCCTTTGTTGTTGCCTTGGCGCCTCGTGGCCTGGAAGCCTTTGGTGTCTCCTTTCTCGGCATCTCTCACTAGAATAAAGTCACTATGCAAATGCAATGGAAAGGCTAAATTACTAACAGCCAGAATGCTATCTTTTAATCCCGTGCTCACCAGAGCTATGTCCTTATGCCCTCGCTCCATATCTCCATAAATACATGTATTGCTATCTCAACATTCCCATATACCTATCTTCCCCACATAAACATCTATCTTATGCAAATTCCCCCTTGAGAGTTTCCTTATCATCACATAATAAAGGCATCCTAACAGTCTGCATTACCCTCTATTTCCCATTAGATGGCAGCCTTACGATACCCTTCTCCCTACTCCATTGCCTTTCTGCTTACATTTCAGCCTTGTTCTGCAGCCGTTCCGTTTCCTAGTGTTTCTTCCTTTTGTTTTTTTTTTTGTTTTTTTTATTTATATTTAAGCAGAACCCGTTCGGCTGCCCCCCCCCCGCCCTCTGCCTTCTCCCCCCCCCCCCAGCAATAATAAATCACTACACATTCGCTCTGGGCTGCTGCCCATCTCCTAGCCTCCGTCTGCCCCCTTTTTCCTTGTTATTAATTTGTCGCTGAAAGACCACGCTGCCTGCACGTGTCTGGGAGCATTTGTGCTGGTGTGCTGGCGTGCTGGCTGGCTGGCTGGCTGGCTGACTCGCTCCTTCCTTCCCCCCCCCTCCCACCCCGTGCCTGTCTGCTACCTTGTTCCGTGGCTCCCCCCTTTTTGCCTCACTCTGCTGCTCCCACCAAGAGCTTGCTTGTTTCTGCTACTCCCTCCTCCGTACTTGCCTCAGTTTTCTCTTCGCGGTTCCTTTCTCCGGCTCCTGATGGATGTAGCCTGCGGCCCCTGCGGCGATCTACACGCGCTCCTCCACGTGGAGGGGGTGGATCCGCCTGAGCCTTTATGCAGCCTCCGGCTCGCGCCCGCTGCCCTGGAGAGACCAGCGCTCCCGAGTCACCTCCGGGAAGCAGGCAAGCGGGTGGGTGAAGGCCGCTAGAGCTCGCAGCGGCCGGGCCTTGTAATGCTGGTCAGCTTTCTTCAGGCAGGGGGGGTGTCCGGCTTCCTCCAGGCAGGGGGGTGAGCGGCAAAGAGGCCGCGCCCGTGCCCGATGCGCTCTTTTACTGCGGCTCTTTGCCCGCCCCCCCCCCCCACCTCTGCCGTCCCCCCCGCCCCTCCCCCTGGCCCGCGGCTTGCCACCGCGTGCCTGTGCCCGGCCGCGTTGATTCGCGGACGGGTCTAATATGGTCTAACGAAGGACTTTTTAGAGGAGAATGAAAAGTACATGAGGAGTGACTATTATTTATGATGGATAAGGCAACTGGCTTCAGACCAAGGGAATGAATAGAGAGCCAGATTGAGAGAATTGGGTCCAAACTGCAAGTAGTCTTTCTGGAGGTGGAAAGCAGTTTGGCAAATGAGCTGGCAGTGATTGTTTGGAAATTCTCCCAGGTATGTTTCAGGGACAAGACTGTAGGGGAGGAGGAAAGGGGTAAGGATATATCTGGAGACTTAGGAGAGAGAGGAGACATGTCAGGAGGGTTAGAGAGGGGGGGAGACGAGAACTCTAGTTGAAGAGACCTAGCCTTATTGTGATAGTACAAGGCCAATTGCTGAGGGGGGCGGGGGCTGAGAGGGATTACTTTCAAATGCAGTTGCTTTGGTTGAGACGATGAAGAGGATATCGGTGAGGAATAATATTTGTTCTTGGCAGATACGACTACAGTGTGATAGAACCTGTGCTCCTGATGGAATATTTGAAGAGATATTAAAGACTTATTTTTTTCTCGCCAGTAGTGTTCTACACGGCACACTTGGGAACGCATGGAGCAAAGACCTGAATGGAACCAAGGGCGGTGGGGATATACCCTCTGAGAAACTGGTTGAAGTGGGGCAATATCGTCAATGGAGGTAGTGAAAAATGAATACCAAAGGGAAACCCATTGATCAACAGGCAGGGACAGAAAATCATATGGAAAAATGCAACCAGAGGGAGGAAAGGAAACAGGAGTGTCTGGGGTGTGCTTGTGTGAGTACTTGATCGGAGCTGCAGACCTAGATGAATTGCAAAGAGCTGGGGAAGGGAGAGAAAGACTGAAGCAAAGAAGAAAATGATTGGTCCAGGGAAGATGGAGAGCAGAGAGATGTGTGTGGATTGAAGAAAGAGACGAGGAGGATAAGATGAAATCGAGAGTGCTCCCGGCCATGTGAGTAGAGAAAGGGACGTGCTCTGTGAACTGTAGATCAGAAAGGTGGGACAGGAACAGGCAATCGCACGCTTTAGAAGGTAAGTTGGTGTGAATGTTAAAGTCGCCTAGGATATAAAGATTAGGGTGATAGATATCTCGGAGATTGTGGAAAGGAGAGAGTCCCAAACAGCACTGGAAAGAGACGGAGGATAATAAAGTAGAAGAAAGTGAATGGCAGGATTTCCTCGGAGGCAAAGTAATAGGAATTTGGAATAGTGAAGGTTCTGTTAATGAACCTCAGTAAGAGCTAAAGAAGAGCGAAAAATAACAGCTACCTTGCCACCCATTCTATTTGCACACGGGGTGAAAAAGAAGGAAAAATCTGCAGGAAGGCAGTAATGCAGGATATGTTAGTCGGCAGGCTTAACCCAAGTCTCATTTAGAAAGATGAGATCCAGAGAATTATCCAGTATGAGGTCGTGAAGGAGGATTGTCTTTGAACGAATTGATCTGCAATTTAGCAGGCTACATTGAATAGGTAGAGGCACATGAGACTGAAAATATAACCTAGCATCATGTGGAGAAGGTAATAAGGTTATTAACGTTTTGACCAGCAGAGCATCTGATAGACTGTGTGTCGTGCACTGTCCAAAGAGTCAGTATCGTGCCTATTATAGTAATCAAGCAGTAAAGTCCCAAGGCAATAGAGACAGTCGAAGGGACAGCCCCAGACAAGAAAGCACGGCGCTTACTGAACTAATATGGGAGTAGGGACAGCGGCGGTGTGGCGGTGCCAGCGGTAGTGGATTGCATATCGCCCCTGGACTTGCCCCAAGGAGTTCGTGCAAGGAGCGACACGTGCTGCTTGGGTGCGCACCTCCGCGGCGTGGAGCGCTGCGATGGTGCTGAAATCAAACAGTGTACAATCACCTAATTGGGCACTGGTCACGTGATCATGCCGGCATCAGAGACCAAGAGGCAGGCAGTAGACAGGGAAATGCACAGGTAGCCTGGAACAAGAATACAGTTGTAGGTTAAGCCCTATGGCACACAGTAAAGGACACAGATATACCAGCACAATCAGAGCAGGAGCAGGCAAAGGGAAGCGAACGGAGCGCCGTGTTGGTGCTGAAATCAAACAGCGTGCAGTCAGTGAATTATGGAGACCTAAATAGATGGAGTTGCAGTAATCAACCCTAGTCAAAGCAGCTGCCTGATTTACTGTTCTTATGTCAAAATGGCCAAGGAAATCACAGCGGCCTTCTGACCAACATCAGTTTCAAAAAGGTGGTTCAGGTGAAAGAATATTATTTTTCCTGTTATATCTTGTAAATCTTATATTTTAATAGCATATAATTATAATTATGAGAGCCATCTGGAGTGGGAGGGTTGAATAATCAGAGGTAGATGAGGAATACTGTGCATACATACTCTCTCTCTCTGGAAAAGTCTACGTGGAAAGATACATTTTTATCTTACTTTTTGAAGAAACGTGTGTGTGTCTAGAGAAGAAGCAGGGAGAGATATTCCCTATGAATCCTTTTGTCTGGTGTCTTATCACACCAAATTCTCAGGATATGACAGGAGGGACTGTGGGAGCTTTCAGATCCACACATTCATTTGCACATTGGAAGTGCACATGCACCCCATAAGAACATATAAGATATGCCATATTGAGTCAGTGCAAAGGTCCATCAAACCCAGTATCCTGTTTCCAACAGCGGCCAATCCAGGTCACAAGTACCTGGCAGGTTCCTAAAAGGAAGATAGATTCCTTGTTGCATATCCCAGGGGTAAGCCTTGGATTTCTTAAGTCTACTTTATGGGCTTTTCTTCATCCAAACCTCTTTTACTACATCCTCCAGCAATGAATTCCAGAGTTGTGTTGAGTGAAAAAAATGTTTTCTCAGATTAGTCTTAAATGTGCTACATTGCAGCTTCATTGCGTGTCCCCTAGTCTTTCTAGTTTTTGAAGGAATAAACAATCAATCTACATTTACCTATTCCACTGCACTCTTTATTTTATAGACTTCTATCATATCTCACCTTAGCTGTCTCTTTTCCAAACTGAAGAATCCTAATCCTAACCATTTAAGCCTTTCCTCATAGGGATATCCTTCCATCCTCCTTATCATTTGGTCGCTCTTCTCTGTACTTTTTCTAATTCTGCTATATCCTTTTTAGATATGGCAACCAGAACTTCACACAATATTCAAGCTGCGTCGCACCATGGAGTGATATAATATCCTTGGTTTTAGTCTCCATTCCTTTCCTTATGATTCCCAGCATTCTATTTGCTTTCTTGGCTGCCGCTGCATACTGAGGAGAGGGTTTCAATGTATTATCTACAATGATGCCTAGATCTTTTACCCGAATGATGATTCCTAATATGGAACCTTGCATCGTGTAGCTGTAGTTTTGGTTATGATCTTTATTGCCAAGTTGCCTCAGCACCATTACCCTGGAGGAGACGCAATAAGTGATAAGGATGTTTATCTAACTTTGGAAGCAGCCAATGACTTTTTGACATAGGAAACGCTATTTCGCTCAGTATCAGGAAAGGCTATTTTACTCAGTATTGTTTTGCAATCTTTCATGACCTTCTCACACAGGGAAAGCTATTTTGCTCAGTATTGTTGCTGCCACCACTGGAACGGGACAAATGGACTGAGTATGTGAGAAACAGTGGGAGCAGCACTTAGAGGCATGCCGGCGCTAATGACTAACTTGTTTGTTCAATGCTGTAAGAAGTGACTGGGACTCTCCAGCAGGTTGAAGTTTCCCTAGATAGGCCAGACGTAGCACTTAGTTGTTATCTATGACCATTCTCCTGACTCCTCGAAGGAGTGAACTTCCCCAGCTGATGAAACTGCGAGCAGTGATGCTGACGGCCATGGAGTAGTATTATTTTATGTTATTGCTTGTATACTTGCTTTTATTCATATTTAGCTTTCATATACTTGTCTTAAAGATAATAAAGTGTGGCTTGCCTAGAAATTGGTCTTGTGAAGTTTTATTCTTGAGACAACTTCTCACACCAGATCCTGCATTCCACTAAGGACTGCGTCTAAAATAGCCCCCCCCCCCCCTCATGTCGGTTCCTGAACCAGTTGCTCTATGAAGCTTTATTTTCCTACTATGTCCTGATGTGAAATTGACACAGTCGATACTGGAGTAATTGAAATCACCAGTTAATACTATGTTGTAAATTTTGCTAACTTCCTTAATTTCTGTTAACATTTTGTCATTCATCAGTTCATGCTGGCCAGGTTGATGGCCACTGTCATTCCCTTCTCCTTTTTACAAGGAATTTCTATCCATAGAGATTCTAGTGCATTTTATCCTGTTTGATGAGTTATAAACAAAACAAACTGAGCACCCTAGGGATGGACCCTAAAGTTACTGCTTGGGTTAGAAATTGGTTGAGTGGGAGGATACAAAGGGTACAGGTAAATGGAGCTCACTCTGAGGAGAAGGAATTTAATTACCAGTGGTGTGACCCAGGGATCTGTCCTTGATCCGATTCTTTTTAACATCTTTGTTAGTGATATAGTGTAAGGGCTGTTGGGTAATGTTTGCCTCTTTGCAGATAATACCAAAACCTGCAATACAGTAGACATGCAGGAAGGTGTAGATAACATGAGGGATCTAGCTAAGCTTGAAGAATGGTCTAGAATTTGGCAGCTGAGATTTAATGTTAAAAAATGCAAGGTCATGCATTTGGGCTACAGCAATCCAAGGGAGTGATACAGTTTAGGGGGCGAAGTACTTCTGTCCACAAAAGAAGAGCAGGACCTCGGCATGATTGTATCTGATGATCTTAAAGAAGCTAGTCTTGAAAGACTAGAAAAGGGGACTGTTACTTCTGGAGAGAGATCTGCAACTATGAGTATATACTTCTGGGAATTTTCTGAAAGGAATTCTTTTTATTAAAGCTAATTAATCTGTGAACCCACTATTTTTTGTTAAATCAGTCAGGACCTAGTAGCAACAGTTTAAGTTTAAATTTAAAACACAGACGAGAGCTTTCTGGTTAAATTTAGAACCCAGCAGAGAGCTTGTAGTTTAAATTTCATAATAAGTTAGAGCCTAGCAGCAGCAAAGAGCTATAATTTAAATCAAACAAGAATCCCACCTTTTCCCCCAATATTACTAGACCATCCAGCCATTTTTGATCACTACCCAAACTCATGTAAATAGTTGCAGTAATGACTTCCCCATGTTTTATCCAAGTTCTCTAACCTGTTCTCTGTAAAACCAAACAATTGTTGTTCTGGTCTGTTGTTGTATTGTGAACCGCGCTGATGCTGAATAGAGCAGTATATAAGAGCCTGTAATAAATAAATAAATAAATAAATAATAAATAATATAGCTTACCTCAGCAGCACAGGACAGGGTACTGTGTAGCAGCCCTCTTTTAATAAGTGTTATTTCCCTCCCTCCCTCCCCACACCCACCCACCCCTGGGATAATCGTAGCTTTATAGGTACTTACACATTTTAACAGACAGGAGGTGCTCTTAGGTGAAGCTCGTTACCCAAATCAGTCATACACTAAGGACCTGAGATTAATTAAGCTTCAGGTGAACAAGGTATATTAAACGTATTAGGTACAGTTTTATTGGCAACCCTTAGTAAGTAAAGAACTTAAAGATCTAAACAAAAACTTAAAACTATGATGCAGACAGCAGTCCAGCAGCGAGATGGGGGCTTTCCAGTCTTTTGCATTGAGTGTCACATGTATGATTTTCTCCCAGTTGATGAGAGGTCTTACGTGTGCACTAGGTGCAAGGAGCTCTTTGCTCTCAGGGAACGAGTCCGTTCTCTAGAGGCTAGAGTAGCACACTTGGAAAACATAAGACAGACAGAGAGGTACATAGATGAGACCTACAGGGATATAGTCCTGAAGTCCCACCTCCAGTCTGGCAGCATCCCTGTTGCCATGGAGGAGAGAGGTCATGTGACAGGAGAGCATCACCCTGGTGTGGCAGGAAGTGATCCTGTAACTAGGACCTGTCCTCCAGGTGATGTAAAACCCTCTCGCACCGAGGAAGTTTCTCCAGGGCCATGTGCCCATGAGGGAGGGGTTAGGTCAGCCGTTATAGTAGGTGATTGAATCATTAGGCATGTAGATAGCTGGGTGGCTGGTGGACGTGAGGATCGCCTGGTAACATGTCTGCCTGGTGCGAAGGTAGCGGACCTCACGCACCACCTAGATAAGGTCTTAGATAGTGCTGGGGAGGAGTCTGCTGTCTTGGTACATGTCGGTACCAATGACATAGGAAAATGTGGTAGGGAGGTTCTGGAGGCTAAATTTAGGATTTTATGTAGGAAGTTGAAATCCAGAACTTCCAGGGTAGCGTTCTCCGAAATGCTTCCCGTTCCACGTGCAGGACCCAAAAGGCAGGCAGATCTCCGGAGTCTCAATGCGTGGATGAGACAATGGTGCAGAGAAGAGGGTTTTGGATTTGTTAGGAACTGGGGAACATTCTGGGGAAAGGAGGGGCTCTTCCAAAGGGATGGGCTTCACCTTAACCGGGATGGAACCAGGCTGCTGACATTAACCTTTAAAAAGGAGATAGAACCGCTTTTAAACTAGATAATAGGGGAAAGCCGACAGTCGCCCAACAGCAGATGGTTCGGAAGAATGTATCCTTGAAGGATATTACCAAAAGCAGAGAGGTTCCAAAAAAGAGTAAAGTAGCCCAAATGCCCTCAAGTATGGAGCAGTTGTTGCCAAAAAAGCATCTTTCAGGAAATGGAAAAAAAGAGCCAAATGACGAAACATGGAAACAGCACAAGCACTGGCAAATCAAATGCAAGGCATTGATAAAGCAGGCAAAGGGAGAATTTGAGAAGAAGCTTGCTGTGGAAGCAAAAACGCAAAATAAAGATTTTTTCAAGTACATTCGCAGCAAAAAACCTGTGAAAGAGTCAGTTGGTCCATTAGATGATAGAGGAGTTAAAGGGGCACTAAGAGGCGACAAGGCGATAGCGGAGAGACTGAATGAATTCTTTGCTTCAGTCTTTACTGAGGAAGATGCAGGGATGTTACCCATGACTGAAGTGGTATTTAAAGGTGCGGAAGAATTGAAGGAAATATCGATACATCGGGAAGATGTATTACAACTTTATTTATTTATTTATTTATTTTATTTATTTAACAATTCTTATTTACCGCACTATTTGTTATCAGTGCGGTTTATATTTAACAAAGAATACTCAGATCAGAGAAGACTGATTGAGTTTACATTATAACAGGGTATAGAACTTGGAGAACATGGGTAACTATTTACATATTGACATATTTCAGGATAGATGCAGATTAGATAAACTATTAGATAAACTGCAGAGTAGCAAATCACCTGGAACGGATGGTATACATCCAAGAGTGTTGAAAGAACTGAAATATGAGATTGCAGACCTGCTATTAGTAATCTGTGAACTATCATTAAAATCATCTCTAATACCTGAAGATTGGAGGATCGCCAATGTAACACCAATTTTTAAAAAGGGTTCCAGGGGTGATCCGGGAAACTACAGACCGGTGAGCCTCACGTCAGTACCGGGAAAAATGGTAGAAACCATCATAAAGAATAAAATTACTCAGCATATAGATATTCATGGCCTAATGGGAGACAGCCAACATGGCTTTAGACAAGGAAGATCTTGTCTTACTAATCTGTTATGTTTTTTTGAAGGTGTGAATAAACAGGTGGACAAAGGTGAGTCGGTTGATATAGTGTATCTGGACTTTCAGAAAGCCTTTGACAAGGTCCCTCATCAGAGACATTTGGCAAAACGAAAGAGTCATGGGATAGGAGCCAGTGTATTACTGTGGATCAGGAACTGGTTAAAATATAGAAAGCAGAGGGTAGAGCTAAATGGACAGTTTTTCCCAATGGAGAAAGGTGAATAGTGGAGTATCCCAGGTATCTGTGCTGGGTCCGCTGCTTTTTAACATATTCATAAATAACCTGGAAAAGGGAATAACGAGTGAGGTTATCAAATTTGCAGATGACACAAAACTATTTAAAGTTGTTAAAACCCAAGAGGATTGTGGAAAATTGCAAGAGGATCTTGATAAATTGGAAGACTGGGCATCAAAATGGCAGATGAAATTTAATGTGGACAAGTGCAAAGTTTTGCACCTAGGGAAGAACAACCCAAACTATAGTTACACAATGCAGGATTCCACATTAGGAACCACCACCCAGGAAAAAGATTTAGGCGTCATTGTGGATAACATGTTAAAACCCTCGGCCCAATGTGCAGCGGCGGCCAAGAGAGCAAATAGAATGCTAGGTATAATAAGGAAAGGAATGGAAAATAAAACAAAAGATATTATAATGCCTCTATATCGTTCCATGGTGAGATCGCACCTTGAATATTGTGTGCAATTCTGGTCGCCGTATCTTAAAAAGGATATAGAGTTATTAGAAAAGGTTCAGAGAAGAGCCACCAAAATGGTAAAGGGGATGGAAGGATACTCCTATGAAGAAAGGCTAAAAAGGTTAGGGTTCTTTAACCTGGAAAAGAGACGGCTGAGGGGAGATATGATAGAAGTCTATAAATTAATGAATGGAGTGGAACGGGTAAACTTAGATCGATTGTTTACGTTATCAGAATATAGAAAGACTAGGGGACATGCAATGAAGCTACAGGGTAAACTATTTAAGACTAATAAAAGAAAATATTTGTTCACTCAACGTGTAATCAAACTCTAGAATTTGTTACCGGAGGATGTAGTAAAGGCTGTTAGTGTAGCTGGGTTTAAAAAAGGTTTGGACAAGTTCCTGGAGGAAAGGTCCATAAACCATTATTAAGAAGGGACCCAGGATATCAATGCTTGACCCAGTACAAGCATTGCGGAACCTGTGTCTTTTGGGGAAACTGCTAGGTATGTATGACCTAGATTGGCCACTGTTGGAAACAGGATACTGGGCTTGATGGACCTTGGTCTGACCCAGTATGGCATATCTTATGTTCTTATGTTCTTATGTTAAACAGGTAGAAAAGGCGACGGTGAAGGTTAGAAAGATGCTTGAGTGCACAGGGAGAAGAATGGCCAGCAGAAGAAAGGAGGTGATAGTGCCTCTGTATAAGTCTTTGATGCAACCTCATTTGGAGTATAGTGTGCAATTCTGGAGACCGCACCTTCAAAAGGATATAAACAGGTTGGAGTCGGTACAGAGGGTGCCTACTAAAATGGTTAGTGGTCTTCATTATAAAGCATATGAGGACACACTTAAGGATCTTAGTATGTATACTTTAGAGGAAAAGTGGGATAGAGGTGATATGATAAAATGTTTAAACACCTCAGTGGCATAAATGTACAAGAGGAGAGCCTTTTTCGAATGAAAGCAAGCTCTGCTATGACGGGACATGGGATGAGGGTGAAAGGGGATAGACTCAGGAGTAATATGCAGAAATACATCTTTACAGAAAGTGTGATAGATGTGTGGAATAGTCTCCCAGTGGAGGTGGTAGAGATGAGGACAGTATCTGAATTCAAAAAAGCATGGGACAAAAAAGGGGACTGTTGAAGTGTTGATATGGAAGGGCAGACTAGATAGGCCATGTGGTCTTTTTCGGTTGTCATGTTTGACTCAATGCCCTCTTTTACACCACCTCTCCAATAATTTCCGATATAAGTTGTACTGAGTTATCACTGTGTCCAATTTATTTATTTATATTATTTATTTATTACAGGCTCTTATATACCGCTCTATTTAGCATCAGCGCGGTTCACAATATAACAACAGACCAGAACAACAAACTGTTTGGTTTTACAGAGAACAGGTCAGAGAACTTGGATAAAACATATGGGAAGTCATTAACTTAAACTATTTACATGAGTATTTACATGTATATACACAACAGGATTTATTCTTAGTTTGGGTAGTGTTCAAAAAGGCTGGATGGTTTAGTAATATTGGGGGAAAAGGTGAGATTTGAGTGCCTTTCTGAAAAGAGATAGATCGGTGATAGCCCGAATCTCTGGAGGTAAGGTGTTCCAGCACTTAGGGGCATAGAAGCTAAAGGCCCTGTTAGATGTCGCTAATAAGCATTTTGTCGCTGCTTTAGGGATTACTAGCACATTAGTCGATATCGTTCTCCTAGATCTGTTGGGTGGAACGGCCTGAATGAGGTCTATTAGAGAGGAGGAAGTGATGCTTTTAGTGGCCTTGAAGGTGAGTAATAATGTCTTGAACAATAGTCTGCCATGTATGGGGAGCCAGTGAAGTTGCTTTAGGATGGGTGTGACATGGTCCCTTCTTGATGCTCCGTAGAGGACTCTAGCCGCGGTGTTCATGGCAAGTTGTAAAGGGTTTAAGGTGTGGGAGGCCTTGAAGAATGGCATTAGCATAGTCGAGGTGCGGTAAGGTTAAAGCTTGAAATATAGTCCGGAAGTCATCAGGATCAAGCAGGGAGCGAAGATGGCGGAGTGTCCGGATCTTGAGGTAGGTTGCTCTGACTACGTTGGTTATATGTAGTTTCATATCCATGCGTTGGTTCAAAGCGACCCCAAGGTATCGAATGGAAGGTTTTGTTTGGAGCTCGGCTTCTTTCACCTTTATCTGGAGTGGGGGGGGGATGAAAAGTGGGTCCCTAGTGATGAAGAGAACCTCAGTCTTCCTGTGTTGAATTCGGAGGTTCTGGGATTGCTTATCATCCTTCCACCAAGTCTCTGAGATGTCAGTTATACAGTATCTAACCTTTCATTCAGTGCTATATCTTCTAACTCTCTCAACTTCTTTTTTAGATTTCTAGCTTTTACATGCAGGTATTTCAAAACTTGTTTTTTGTTCATTTATTTAACAGGGTTTTTTTATATTGCTTTATCATTTCAGTCAAAGCAGTTTATATTGTAACTTAAACTTGGTAATGTACATTAAACAGGGACATTGATAACTTGGAATTTTTCCTGAGGCAATGGAGGGTTAAACGGCATGACCAGGGCCTCAAGGAGTGCTGTTGTTAACTGAATCCTGGTCTCTGGGTTCCCAAGCCAGTGCTCTAACCATTAGGAAACTCCTTCACTGCAGATTAGCAGTCTGGTTATCAGATGATGAAGTAATTAGGATTCTTTCAATTCTGCTCAAGCACTTGGGTTGCTTTTACCTTTATTGGAACCTGTCTATCAGGATTCCCTAACTTCCCTGTTTTGCTAAGAACATAAGAACATAAGATATGCCATACTGGGTCAGACCAAGGTCCATCAAGCCCAGTATTCTGTTTCCAACAGTGGCCAATCTAGGTCATATGTACCTAGCAGTTTCCCCAAGAGACACAAGTTCCACAATGCTTGTACTGGGTCAAGCATTGATATCCTGGGTCCCTTCTTAATAATGGTTTATGGACCTTTCCTCCAGGAACTTGTCCAAACCTTTTTTAAACCCAGCTACACTAACAGCCTTTACTACATCCTCCGGTAACAAATTCCAGAGTTTGATCACACGTTGAGTGAAAAAATATTTTCTTTTATTAGTTTTAAATAGTTTACCCTGTAGCTTCATTGCATGTCCCCTAGTCTTTCTATATTCTGATAACGTAAACAATCGATCTACGTTTACCCATTCCACTCCGTTCATTAATTTATAGACTTCTATCATATCTCCCCTCAGCCGTCTCTTTTCCAGGTTAAAGAGCCCTAACCTTTTTAGCCTTTAAGATCCTTTAACGATACATCATTCCGAACCATGCACTCTTGGGTGACTGTCAGCTTTCCCACATTACAGTAGTGGCCAAAAAATTAAGGCAGGTATCTTTTTCTACAATTTATTGTTAAATATGTACTGTGGAGATGTCACAAGTGCTTACTTATTTAATCAGCATGGCTATTAGTCACACCACGCGTCTGGCGTCCATTTTAGTTTACTTACACTCTGTAGTAGGTTTCTTGGATGAAGTTTTGAATTTTTACAACTAGGAAAAGATTGAAAGTTACATATTTTTTACATTCTCTTATATACTGCGCTATTCTGCATCAGTGCGGTTTACATTGAACAAACTGAAATTACATTGAACAGGGCATTATAACTTGGAGATAACTATTTTACAGGGAACATGGGCAATGGAGGGTTAAGTGGCTTGCCCAAGACCACAAGGAGCACCTGTGGGACTAGAAACCCCAGTCCTTCCGGCCCAAGGTTGCTGTCCTCTAGTGGGATAAAATATACAATCAAGATGGGTAGAAAGTGGGATATTAATGACTTTGTAAAGGGACAAGCTGTCACAGTCCATGCTGAAGGATATTCGCAATGTGCTATTGCAAAACATTTGCATATATCAAGGTGTGCAGTTCAGAATGTTCTGAAATCAGATGGCCGTACACATCGTTTGAAATGTGGGTGCAGACGGATAACTACTGGACGAGATGACCAATTCCTCAATAGCATTATTACATCTAGTCCACATACTTCATCTCAACGTGTGGCTCAGTTAGCTAATGATCGAGGAATAAAGATAAGTGCCAGATATGTCCGACGGCGGCGGCTTGTGGATGAATTCAAACTTGTGGCCAGAAGACCGCCAAGAAGTCTATGATGACCAGGAAACAAATTGCTGCACGCATACAGTTTTGTAGCAAGATGAAAGACAAATCTGCTGAATGGTGGGAAAGGGTAATGTTCGCAGATAAAAGTACATTTCAACAAGTACGTGGGAGTGGTTACAACTACATCCATCGACCAGCAGGCAAGAAACTAAATCCGAAGTACATGATCAAGACTGTTAAACACCCACCATCGGTCATGGTATGGGGTGGTATCTCGGCGAATGGATGATGTGGCCTGCACATTTTTGAGAAAGGTGAAAAAGTAAATGCTGCAAAATACATATCCGTGTTGAATAATAAAGTTAAAATAAACATGACTGTTTCTGGCACAACTATATTTCAGCAGGACTCAGCAATGTGCCACACTGCAAAAACAGTCAAAAAATGGTTCTTTGACAACAAGATCGAACTGCTACCAAGTTGGCCATCAAACTTTCCGGATCTCAATGTAATTGAAAACTGTTGGAATCTTATGAAGAAAAAGGTGGCAGCACACCGTCCAACTTCAGAAGCAGATTTAAAGGACATACTCAAGCATGTATGGGTCAACTAAATCACTCCAGCATACTGTAAAACGCTAGTTAACAGTATGCCTACAAGAAGCCAGGCTGTGCTGAAAAATCATGGACACCCTATCAAATATTGAAACATACATTGTTTCCTGAATAAAACTTTTAAAATGACATATATATCTTTGGTTCTTAAAGCTTTTGACCATGAAAGTGACAATAACACATACTTTTCTAATAAAATTCTGATATTTTGGACTCTGTCTTAATTTTTTGGCCATTACTAGTTTAAAAGCTGCTCTATCTCCTTTATAAAGGTTAATGCCAGCAGCCTAGTTCCACATTGGTTAAGGTGGAGCCCATCCTTTCAGAACAGTCCTCCCCATTTCCCAGAAAGTTGCCCAGTTCCTAACAAATCCAAAACCCTCTTCCTTGCACCATCGTCTCATCTATGCAGTGAGACTCTGGAGCTCTGCCTACTTGTTGGCAGATGCCTTTAATTCTGGATGGGGATTCTCGTTTTTCTTCCAGAAGTTATGGAAAATGAAGTCCTTTGGCAAAATATCTGCTATTTCACAATTGCACATATTAACCAGCTTGTAGGCATCTTTTCTTGCCGGATCTTTTAATCTGGTAGAATGAACTTGTTCTACAAAGATTTACGGGATCTCAACATATCCAACAGGAAAACTACACTAGCGGAGGGCCTCGTGAGATTTCAAACACATTGTGCTAATGTGAACGGTGTAGTACCTGCATTTACTAGTTCTGTACAAAGCATAGCTTTGACTCTTCCGGAATCAATTTCTTTTTCTTCCCTAATTAGGTCTATTTCAGAAAGGAAAATCAATGCAGGCTGAAAGCATTTACTCTCATTTTGTGCCATTGGGGAAAATAAATATTTTTCAAATCAGATGCACAGACTTTTAACAAGTCATTCTATTTTGCAGAACACAAGGCTTTTCTCATCAATCTGAACACTTCAAAATTCAGTGGATTGTTCTAGTGTTTATCACATCAATATTACCTGAATTGCAACACACATCTGAGTGTGATTACATTAAATACTACTGCACTCCTTTCTTCCAACCCCTCCGTATACATGTGGAGACACATTCCAATGTGGTCGTCCAGGTCCCCTTTTCACCGCCCTCAGCGATCACTGTTGCCACCAGCCCAAGCTGGAATATTGCAGGTCTGCTTGCCCCTCACCAGCAGTCAATACCTGTCTATGCTTCCACCACGATCACCGATGAATATCAGCCTTGGCTGGAAATACCGGTGGCAGAAGGTGTCTTGAAAGGAGAAGGGTGACCAAAACGATAAAGGAGATGGAAGAACATGCCTATGAGGAAAGGCTAGAGCGGTTAGGGCTCCTAAGTTTGGAGAAGAGAAAGCTGAGTGAAAGTCTATAAAATCCTGAGTGAAGTGGAATGGATAAATGCTAATCGATTTTTTATTTTTTCAAAAGTAGAAAAACTAGGGGACACACCATGAAGTTACAAAGTATTCCATTAGAAACAAATAGGAGAAATATTTTTTTCTCTCAATATATTACACAGGTTTGCGACTAAAAAGCTGTTTGATTGTTTTTATCTAATTTCCATGTATTTTGGTGTGCTGAAAACAAAATATTGAAAAAACTCCTAGACGTCATGATTTGCCACAACATGCAAAATTGTCTTCAAATTTATCAAACTTTTTCAAATTACTATTAATTAATTCAAATTACTATTAATTAATTCACATAAGTGCATTTAAGATATAAAATGCCAAAAAAAACCTTAAAGGGGTTGTCCGAGTTATGTAAAAAAAAATATAGCACTGTAAATCTGATGGTCAGCAATATATACATAAGCTAAGCAAGTTTTAAGTCCGTGCTTCTAATGGTAGAAGGGGTTAATCTTTCCTGAAGAATCCAGTGGGAGGGAGACACAGGGCAGATAGCAGCAGCTCCGGTCAGTGCAGGGGGGCATGGCCAGCACTGTGACGTCTCGTGTACAGACACAGAGCTGCTCTCTCCTGCATGCCACACTTGTGCACGAATCATCATCAGGTTCTTGGTTCTAGGCTGTTCACACTTTTTCATCGCAATTCGTGTTAGCTCGTCATTCTTCAACCGTTATGTTATGGCTCCGCGAAAGTGTATTAATTCGCCAGACAGTTTCTGTTTCATCTGTGGTGAATATACAGTGTTGAAGCAACAGCAGAATATTACAGACTTTGTGAAAAAACTATACTTTGCATACTTTGGACTAAAAATTGGAGATCAAGATAAAGTCTGGGCACCTCATAAAGTGGGCAAATGGTGTGTTGAGGACCTCCGAAACTGGTTCAAGGGTAAGAAGAAATCTTTCCGTTATGGGATTCCTATGGTATGGCGAGAGCAAAAGAACCATAGTGACGACTGTTACTTTTGTTCATGCAATATGAAAGGGTTTAATTCCAAATGGAAGCATTCCATTTCATACCCCAATCTTCACTCGGCAATTTGTCCCATCCCCCATGGCACAGATATACCAGTACCCAAGCCCCCTGCTTCCTTGGAAGAGATACCTAGCTCCGATGAAGGTGAAGTCATACCTGAACCAGATGACGAATCAAGTTCTGACTTTGAAGATGATAGAAGACCAAAATTGTTTTCTCAGGAGGAGATGAATGATTTGGTAAGAGACTTGAATCTTACCAAAGATGCCGCTGAGTTACTCGGATCAAGGCTGAAAAGCAGGAATTTATTGTTGCCAGGAGTGTCATCTTCATGGTTCAGACATCGTGAAAAGGAGTTCGTTCCTTACTTCGCCCAGGAAGACAAGTTGGTTTATTGCATCGATGCCGAAGGTCTGATGGGTCAATTTAAAATCCAATATGATTCAGAGCAATGGCGTCTTTTTATAGAGTCTTCAAAAAGAAGTCTCAAAGCAGTTTTACTCCACAACGTTTTTTACGCTTCCATATCTGTAGGTCATTCCATACACTTGAAGGAAACCTACGAGAACTTGGAATTGGTTCTTCGTAAACTTAAATATGAAGACCATGGTTGGCAAGTGTGTGGGGACTTGAAGGTCTTGTGCATGCTGCTCGGGCAACAAGCTGGGTATACCAAATATCCTTGTTTTCTGTGTCTATGGGACAGTCGAGACCGACAAAATCACTGGACCAAGAAGAGTTGGCAGCCGAGGGTGCTAACAGTCGGTGAAAAAAATGTCCTCCGAGAAACTTTGGTACCTTCCCATAAAGTTCTTCTACCACCTCTCCACATAAAATTGGGATTGATGAAGCAATTCGTAAAATCACTTCCAAGAGATGGAGAATGCTTCAAATACTTGGTCACCAAGTTTCCAGGCCTGTCGGAGGCAAAATTGAAGGAAGGTGTGTTCGTCGGACCAGACATTAGAAGGCTTATAGTTGATCAAGAGTTTGTCAACACCATGACGGATCCTCAAAAAGAAGGGTGGATTGTATTTAAAGAAGTTGTACAGAAAGTTTTAGGCAATAACAAAGATCCTCACTACAAAAAGATCGTCGGACGAATGCTGAAAGCATTTCAAGCTTTAGGTTGCCTGATGAGTTTGAAAGTGCATTTCCTCCAGTCCCACCTTGACTACTTTCCTGAAAATTTGGGAGCTGTGAGTGAGGAACAAGGTGAACGATTCCACCAAGCCATTAAAGAGATGGAAAGGAGATACCAGGGAAAATGGAGCATTACAATGATGGCAGACTACTGTTGGATGCTTCAGAGAGACATTCCAGATGCTACTCACAAGCGTAAATGCTCCAAGAGGAGCCTAACAATTTATTTATTTATTTATTTATTGTTTTTTATATACTGTGCTCTTTAAAATCAGTGCGGTTCACAGGTAACATTTGAGCATCTCAATCAAAACTGATATGCTTTTACATTGAACAGGGGGTACAACTTGGATTTCAACTAGGGTAACTATTTACAACATTTACAATTCTGTATATTCTGACCATAGGTTGCCACCTGGCTTATTGTTCAGCTGGATGTGATGTGGCTGGTATTAGGTTGTGAGTAGTGTAATAGGAAGAGATGATGTTTTAGGACTTTTCTGAATTGGTTAATGTCGGTGATTGCTCATATGGAAGATGGAAGCGCATTCCAGCATGTGGGGGCATAGAATTTGAAAGCTCTTCTCTTTGTTGCCTGGTTGCATTTAGTTATTTCGCGGGGAATTTGGAGGGTATTGATGGCGAAAGATCTTCTCGCTCTGTTTGCTGGGGTAGGGTGAAGCAGCTCTGTTAGGGAGGAGGAGGACATGTTGTTGATGGCTTTAAATGTCATCAAGACTATCTTATATGTGGTACGACAGTAGATAGGCAGCCAGTGCAAGTCCTTTAGAATCAGGGTAATATGGTCTCCTCTGGATGCTCCATGCAGGAAGCGTGCGGCGGTATTCATTGCTAGTTGTAATGGGCTTATAGTGCTCTTGGGTAAGCCATGAAAAATCGCATTAGCGAAGTCAAAATGGGGGGTCACAAGGGCCTGAAAGACTGTTCTGAAGTCGCTTGGTTGTAATAGTGGTCGGAGATGTCTCAGAGTTCTAATTTTGTGGTGGACCTGTTTAATAATGTTATTGATATGCGTTTTGAACTCCAGCTGCTGGTCCAGCATGACACCGAGGTATCGGATGGTGGGTCTGCTTATGAGCTCGGCGTCTCTCGTCTTTAGAGCCGGTGGGGGGGGGGAGAAAGATTGATTTCTTGTAGTGAAGAGTACATCTGTTTTGCTGAAGTTTATTTTGAGGCCTTGTGCTTGGAACCAGTCTGTAACAGCCTCAAAGCATTTAATCAGTGGAGAGAAATCCGGTTTGTCAGTCAAGAATGGTATGAAGAGTAGGACGTCATCAGCATAGATCAGACATGAGACGTTGAAGGATCGAATTAATTCACATATGGGCTGCATGTAGATGTTGAATAATAAGGCGGAGAGTGAGGAGCCTTGCAGTACGCCATGTTTCTGTTGGAAAGGGTCTGATAAGAACATAAGAACATAAGATATGCCATACTGGGTCAGACCAAGGTCCATCAAGCCCAGTATTCTGTTTCCAACAGTGGTCAATCTAGGTCATACGTACCTAGCAGTTTCCCCAAGGGACACAGGTTCCACAATGCTTGTATTGGTTCAAGCATTGATATCCTGGGTCCCTTCTTAATAATGGTTTATGGACCTTTCCTCCAGGAACTTGTCCAAACCTTTTTTAAACCCAGCTACACTAACAGCCTTTACTACATCCTCCAGTAACAAATTCCAGAGTTTGATTACACGTTGAGTGAAAAAAATATTTTCTTTTATTAGTCTTAAATAGTTTACCCTGTAGCTTCATTGCATGTCCCCTAGTCTTTCTATATTCTGATAAGGTAAACAATCGATCTACGTTTACCCGTTCCACTCCGTTCATTAATTTATAGACTTCTATCTCATCTCCCCTCAGCCGTCTCTTTTCCAGGTTAAAGAGCCCCAACCTTTTAAGCCTTTCTTCATAGGAGTATCCTTCCATCCCCTTTACCATTTTGGTGGCTCTTCTCTGAACCTTTTCTAAAATGGCTATATCCTTTTTAAGATACGGCGACCAGAATTGCACACAATATTCAAGGTGCGGCCTCACCGTGGAACGATATAAAGGCATTATAATATCTTTTGTTTTCTTTTCCATTCCTTTCCTTATCATACCTAGCATTCTATTTGTTCTCTTGGCCGCTGCTGCACACTGGGCCGAGGGTTTTAACATGGTATCCACAATGATGCCTAAATCTTTTTCCTGGGCGGTGGTTCCTAATGTGGAACCTTGCATCGTGTAACCATAGTTTGGGTTGTTCTTCCCTAGGTGCATAACCTTGCACTTGTCCACATTAAATTTCATCTGCCATTTTGATGCCCAGTCTTCAAATTTATCAAGATCCTCTTGCAATTTTCCACAATCCTCTTGGGTTTTAACAACTTTAAATAGTTTTGTGTCATCTGCAAATTTGATAACCTCACTCGTTATTCCACTTTCCAGGTCATTTATGAATATGTCAAAAAGCAGCGGACCCAGCACAGATCCCTGGGGTACACCACTATTCACCTTTCTCCATTGGGAAAATTGGCCATTTAGCCCTACCCTCTGCTTTCTATCTTTTAACCAGTTCCTGATCCACAATAGTACACTGCCTCCTATCCCATGACATCCCATGATGTTGTGGTGTTTGTACGAACCTGCTGCCATCTCTCCGTTAGATATGATTTACACCAACTTAATGCTTGACCGTAGATTCCCTTATCTTGTAGCCGTACCAGGAGTTGATTATGGTTTACAGAATCAAAGGCAGCAGCTATGTCCAGGAAGATCAATGCAAAACCTTGTTTGATGTCGTCGGTTCCTGCAATCAGTGTGTTGATTAGAGTGGTTAGGAGGGTTTCTACTCCATGAGATTCTCGAAAGCCATGTTGGGATGGGTCAAGGGGAGCTGTGGAATCGATGTGGTCCTGTATTTGGCACTGGACGACCTTCTCGATTAGCTTTGCTAACAGCGGGATGCTCAATATTGGGCGATAAGATTCTACCTTCTGCGGGTTTAGTTTGTTGTTCTTCAAAAGGGGCCGGATTGATGTCTGCTTGAGGTATGATGGGAATATACCTGTGGAGAAGGATAGGTCCATAATCTTGCATAGTATAGGGCTGATTTCCTTACATAATGCTCTTATCCAGAATGCTGGACAAGGGTCATTCAGAGCAGTGGTGGCATTCACGGTGGAGATAATGTCCTCAATTTCTGTAGGTGTTGGTGTTCTGATGGTGGTTAGTGGCTTAAGTTGTGTTGGGTTGCTGTTGGGGCTGGATAGTGTGTTTTTTCCAACGCTATTGATTTTGGCTTGTAAGTAATCTGCATAGTCCTGTGGGTGAATTGTGGCTAGTTGGGGGGGGGGGGAGTGTTCTTTTGTTAAGGGTTTTACTATGTTAAAAAGTTCATGGGGTTTGTTCAGAGCATGGTTCAGGAGATTTGAGTGATGATTTCTCATTGTTGTGGATATCGAATCTCGATGCTTCTTAAGGTGGGAGGTGTATGCTGTCAGGTCTGATGTGGACCATGTACGTCGCCAATGTCTTTCTAGTTTTCTTAGTAGGAGTAGAGAGGTTCTTAGTTCAGTGGTGTACCAATGAGCTGTTTTCCTGTTTCTCGGATGCTTGCCTGGGGCGTGCGGATTGGTTTGGGCAGGTTTGCGGGCAAAGGAGCTCAGGCTGTTGTTCCATGAGGCCATGATCCCTTCGAAGTTTGGTGGTGCATTATTGATGTTAGGTAGGACTTCCTTGATGATTATCGCCTTGTCAAAGGATCTGAATCGTCCGGTGGATGATGTTGGGTTTGAAGTTAATTTCTTTGTACGATCATTATTCTGCTGGGGTGGTATTTGGAATTGTATTAAGTTGTGATCAGACCATGGGACGGGTGTGATAACCATGTTATGATTGTATTTTAAATTCCCATCAGGTTGGGGGCAGAAGATGAGGTCTAGTTTGTTCCCTTTTCGATGAGTGGGGGCATCAACTAGTTGTTCGTATCCTAAGTTGTTGAATGCTTCGAGGAAGGCATTGGCGTGACTGTCCTGCAAGGTTGGAAGATTGAAATCACCCAGCACCCAATTTGGCTTATGTATATTTTTGGGTTTGGATGCTAGATCAATAATTATAGTTGCAAGGTCTTCAGCAGAGGCATTCGGGGACCTGTAGATAAGGTTAATGGTGTTATGGTTGTTGGCAATGGTGATTACATCAAGATGGTCTGAGCTATTGGAGCTAATTGTTTGGTATTGGAGATCTTCTTTTGTCAGAATGAGAGTACCACCTCCTTTACGGTCTATTCTGTGGCAGAGGTGTATTGAGAAGTTCGGGGAGATGAGTTGATTAATGAGTACTGAGTCTGAGGTGGTGAGCCATGATTCTGTTAATAGTAGGATGTCTAGCTTGAGCTGTGTTATGAGGTCAATAATGGCTGGCCACTTTTTACGGACTGATCGAGCATTTATGAGTGCACATTTTAGGTTACGTGGGTGTAGGTGCTGCCTCTCTTTCTGTTTTGTGTTATGTTGGATTGGTATGTGGATTAGGTATGAGTGGGGGTTCTGGGGGTGTTCAGGCAGGATGTGATGTGAGTGGTTGTGTTGTCGCCTTCCTTGTGTTTGTACTATTGGGATCAAGTTGTGGGTGGATGCAGCAGATAGGGTGCCAGTGATGGAGATGCTGAAAAGGTATAGACTAGAGAGGGTTAAGAAGGAAATGGGCATGTTAAACTGGTTCATTATTTCCTAGTAGTGGGATTCCTTTGGAGATAATGCGTATGCTGGTGGTGCTTCTAACCAGGATATGCATGGCCTGCTAAGTGGTGTGGAAATTAACTAGCGGTTATGTGATGGAATTTGCAGTAACAATAGTATCAAGAATACTGGCAACACTGTGATGGAATTTGCAGCAATAATAGTATCCAGAATACTGGCAACACTGTGATGGAGTTTGCAGCAACAATAGATTCAAGAATACTGGCAACACTGTGATGGAGTTTGCAGCAACAATAGTATCAAGAATACTGGCAACAATGGTAGCAATAATACTGTCAGCGAAAGGAGCCCAACTATTGATAATAATAGTAGGGAAAGTATTGGCAACAATAGCAGTACAGTAATATTGCAGGTAATAATGGCAAAAGGTTAATTGGCAGTAGTAGAAGTAAGGTATAGGCAATAGTAATAGCAAGACTATCAGTAGTAATGGCGGCAACGAAGAAGAACAAGGAAGAAGAATCTAGTTTAGTGTGTGTAGGTGAGCTCATTTCAGTTCAAAAAAGGATTTTCATGAAAAGATTGTAATAAAACTTCAATTTTATAAGTCTATTTCCATTTATTTTGAGGTATTGCCTTATTTAACATAGTTACCTAAATTGTCAGAAAACGTGATGTCCTATGACAAAATGGAGGTCATTTTCGGATTCAGCGCACCAAAAAACATAAAGATTACGTGGAATAACCAAAACAGCTCTCGAAAAAAAATTCATTGCCAGAGGATGTGGTATCAACAGTTAGTGTAGCTGGATGTAAAAAAGCTTTGAACAAATTCCTAGAGGAAAAATGCATTAACCATTAAGGTGGGGATAAGTAACACAGAATTGGGCTATGTTTGAGATATGTCAGCGACTTGTGACCTGGATTGGCAACTGTTGGAAGCATGATACTGGGCTTGATGGACCTTTAGTATGACGCAGTATGGCAGCTCTTATATTTTTCTAATGTTATGTGTTATGAAAGGGGAAAGAGAAAAAGGGGTGGGAAGCATGAGGGTTGAGGTAGACTGGGGGAACATGGTGCAGTGGTGTGTCTTCAGGAGGAGAACTTTAGGGATGACAAGTCTCCCTCAAGAGAAATAGCTTTCAAAATTGAGATCAGGTGGGTACTTGGTGATGAGGGAGAACAGGGATGTAGGGATTAGGTGGGGACTAAGGCGACTGGACAGGAGTGTGGGGCCTTGTGACTGTATAGGGACTTGGGGATGGCGGGAGTGGAGATTGAGAGTGAGAGTGAGTAGGAATTCAGGGATTGTGTGGCAGTGAGGACAAGGTAATTGAATTCGGGTATGTGTTAGGAGAAATCTTCCATACCTTTGAAGTTTCTTCCCTTGAATCCTGCTATACCAGTCTAGATGAATGAGTTATGCTCCCTAGCTAGAATGTGGAGGTAGACTAGAGCAATTCTCAGTGATTGCATCACTAGTATATCTGCTGGCCAGGGCCAGCTCTACCACTAGGCAAATTAGTTGGTTGCCTAGAGTGGCAGCTTCTAGGGGGTGGCAAAGAGCAGGGCATTCAAAGTTATAAGACTTAAAGTTTGCCTAGAGTGCCAACACCTTGAATCAACTCTGGGATCGGCCCTATTGCTGGCCCAGCACTGAGAGAAGCCAATATTATCTGCCTCCAACAGGTGGCAAGGTGTGTAGACTGGTGCAGCAGTGCAGATAGGCCTCTCTCATCTGGCCTAGATCAAGGTCTTCTGGCCTGTGAGATTGAGACCTTTGGCCCTGCCTTTTCTTGGAGCCTGGATACACCCATTGTCTCTTCAAGCCAGTAGTAGCCCGGTGTCCAGCACTGTTACCCACCAGTTCCATCACTGGTGGGCCGGAGAGCAGAGAGGAAGATCCCATGGGCCCCGGGGGAGTTTGGTATGTCAGGGTCCAGACCCCCCCCCCTTCCCTCGCACTATCATGTATCTGCATGCTTGATATTGCGGGGTTCCACTGCTGTGTATTCATTCACAGGTCCATGGAGCAGAAGAGTAACCTAGTGGTTATAGCAGCAGACTAAGAACCAGCAGAACTAGGATTCCAATCCTGCTTCCGCAGATGTTTCTCATGAGCTTCAGTTAGTCAGTCAGTCAGTTCACCCTCTGCTGCCTCAAGTACAACGTTTGGATCCTATTAAACTGGTGTGGTGAGTGGTTTTCTTAAACACTGGCTGTGGTGTTTAAAAAAAAACATATATATTCAGCACTTCCATACATGTGAAAGCACATTTTAGAAAGACAGTTTCGGTGACATCTGAGATGTCCATGTCAAAAAGTCTAAAATTCGGTAGGAGGGGGAGCAGTGAAAGTGGACACATCTCCCAGCCAGAAAGATAAACATGTCCATCGCAATGTAAAGAGAGGGACATGCAGAATAAGGGCCCAGACATGTGCAGAAAAAAAGTAATTAGATCTTACCTGCTAATTAGTGTTCCTGAAGGAACGACAGTCCAGTCCCTTTACTTCTGGGTTGCGCAACCCTTCCAGCAGCTTGGAGGCTGAGCCCAACCTTTTTGGAGGTGGGGCGGTATAAATACCACTGGGACCACCCCCCAACTCCAGTAATCGAATGAAAAAGCAGACCTAAAGAGTTTCCATTAACAACCTATCTAACATAAGAACTTATATACCAAAACATTGTCTATCTATGTATAATCATTTTTTTTTTTTTTTATATAGAGAATGGATAGTGTGAGGGGAGAAAAGAGACGGTCGGAGGTGGTATGCCTGAGGTTGCCCGATCCGACTTTCTCCCGCGTCCCTTCACCCCGAAATGGCCCCACGCTCGGTCCAAAGCTTCCTTCTGGCTGAAAGGTCCTAACCGGGTGGGATCAGGGACTGGACTGTCGTTCCTTCAGGAACACTAATTAGCAGGTAAGATCTAATTACTTTTTCCTTATCGTCACTCCAGTCCAGTCCCTTTACTTCTGGGATGTACAAGAGCAGTTCAATCCTGGGTGGGATCCGGCATACCGGACTGAAGGACCGCCAGACCAAACCGAGCATCTGCTGCACTCTGGATGTCCAGCCTGTAGTGCTTGGTGAAGGTATGCAGTGAAGACCAAGTTGCTGCCCTACAGATATCCACGGAGGAACTAAGCTGAACTCTGCCCATGACGTAGCCTGTGCCCGGGTGGAGTGTGCCCGGAGACCCGCTGGCACCTGTTTCCCTTTCAGGATGTAGGCGGAAGCAATTGCTTCCCTGATCCATCTGGAGATGGAGGCCTTGGCCGCTGCTTCTCCCTTGTGTGGACCCCCAAACTGAACGAATAGTCGCTTGGACCTCCGGAAGGAGGCTGTGCGGATGAGGTAGCGTTTCAACGTCCTCCGGACATCCAAGAGCCGCAGTTTGTTATCCTTACCTTCGACCTCCTCGGCGGAGAGGACCGGGAGGTTAACTGCCTGGTTCATATGAAAGGGAGAGATGACCTTGGGCAAGAATGAAGGGACCGTTCGCAGAACTACCTTGTCCTTGAGAAACAGTAGGAAGGGGGGCTGAGAGGACAACACTTGCAGCTCGGAAACCCGCCTTGCCGAGCAGATAGCGACCAGAAAGACTGTCTTCAGGGTTAAGTCCTTTAAGGAGGCCCTCTTCACTGGTTCAAAGGGTTCCCTGATCAGGGCATTAAGTACTAGGTTGAGGTCCCAAGGGGGGACGACCGACCTCCGTTGAGGGCGCAGGCGTCTCACCGCCCTTAGGAACCTGGAGACATCCACGTGTGCCCCTAGGGACTTGCCGCGGACCTTCCCTCTATAGCATGCGATTGCCGCCAGCTGAACCCGTAAGGAGCTGTGCGCTAGCCCCTTGTCAAATCCTGCCTGTAAGAATTCTAGAACCTCAGGGACTGAAGCGGAGAGAGGTTTCCGTCGGTGCTCCGAACACCACGCTTCGAAGATGCGCCAAGTCCTAACATAGGAGAGGCAGGTCGAACGCTTCTTAGCGTTCAACAGGGTCGAGATGACAGCTCCTGAATAACCTCTCTTTAGGAGCCTCACCCTTTCAATAGCCAGGCCGTAAGCGAGAATTGATCCACGTGAGGCATCCGAACCGGGCCTTGCCTCAGAAGATCCCTCTTGCAAGGGAGACGCCAAGGTTGGTCGGTGATCAACCTCATCAGATCTGCATACCAGGGGCGGCGAGGCCAATCCGGAGCTATGAGGATTACGTATCCCTGGTGAGACTCCACGCGTTGGAGAACTTTTCCGATCAGAGCCCAGGGAGGGAATACATAGAGCAGGCCCTCCAGGGGCCACTTCTGGGCCAAGGCATCCAGGCCTTCGGACATCCTTTCCTTGCGCCGGCTGAAGAATCGGTCCACCTTGGCGGACGACAACCTCGCCATAAGATCCATGACTGGGAGTCCCCAACGGGCCACTATCTGGTCGAAGGTCTCCTGCTCCAGCTCCCACTCTCCGTGGTCTATCTTGCACCTGCTGAGATAGTCTGCCGTGACGTTGTCCGTGCCTGCCACGTGCTGGGCCGAGAGTGCTTCCAACCGAATTTCTGCCCACTGGAACAGAGTGCTCGCCTCCTTCTCTAAGGTGGGACTGCTGGTGCTGCCCTGTTGGTTGATGTAAGCCACCGCGGTGACATTGTCTGAGAGAACGTGAATTGCTCTCTTTTGCACTAAGGCCTCTAGAGCTCTGAGCGCTAGGCCGACGGCCCGCAATTCTAGTCTGTTGATGGGCCATTGGGCTTCCAGCGGAGTCCAGCTGCCTTGAACGAACTGGTCCTCGCAGTGAGCTCCCCAGCCTGCCAGACTGGCATCCGTCGTCAGTAACAACCACTGGTGAGGCTCGAGGGGCATCCCGCGATCCAGATTCCTTGGGCACCACCACCAGTGCAGAGTCTCTTTGGTCCGTGGAGCGCAAGGTAACTGCATTGACATGGGGTGATGTTGGGGCGACCACCGACGCAATAGAGCCCTCTGCAACGGCCGCATGTGGGCCCGAGCCCATGGTACCACCTCTATTGCCGCTGCCATTGTTCCCAGAACCTGAAGATAATGCCACGCAGTGGGGTTTCGTCTGCCCAGAAACTGAGTGACCAGGAGTCTTAGTTCTCTTGATCTTGATCGAGACAGAAACACCCTGCCTCTGCTGGTGTCGAACCTTGCTCCGAGGTACTCGAGTTCCTGGGATGGAGTCATCCTGCTCTTTGCTCGATTGATGACCCACCCCAACTCTTCTAGGACTTGAATCACTCTTGTCGTCACAGAGTGGCTTTCCTCCTCCGACTTCGCCCGGATTAGCCAATCGTCCAGGTAGGGGTGTACTAGAATTCCCTCTTTCCGAAGGGAGGCCGCTACCACCACCATCACCTTGGTGAACGTCCTTGGAGCCGCAGCTAAGCCGAAGGGAAGGGCCTGGAATTGAAAATGGCCCCTTGGCACCGCAAATCTCAGGAATTGTTGATGGGAAGCCCTGACTGGGATATGCAGGTAGGCTTCTGTCAGATCGAGGGACGTTAAGAACTCTCCGCCCCTTATGGCTGCTATGACTGAACGTAGGGTTTCCATCCGGAAATGCGGAACTCTGAGGCAGCGATTGACCTGCTTTAGATCTAGTATCGGGCGAAAGGACCCTTCCTTCTTTGGAACTACGAAGTAAATCGAGTACCGACCAGAACCGCGCTGGTCTGGTGGTACCGGGGCCACGGCCCCGAGCGTTATTAGGCGGCTGAGGGTTGTCTCTATCGCCGCTCTCTTTGCCGAAGAACCGCAGGGAGACTGAACAAAGGCTGGATGTATTTGTTTTGCAAATTCGAGAGCGTAGCCCTCTCTGATAACCTCTAGAGCCCATTGATCGGACGTGACCCGGGACCAGGCGGGAAGAAATCGCCTTAGGCGACCGCCCACCGATGGTTCTTCCCCCTGGACCCCCGTCACCTCATTGTTTTCTATTTCCCTGAGAGGAGGAGGAGGAGGAGGTGCCGAAACCTCGACCTGCTCCTCGAAACCCTCTAAAACCTTGTCCCTTCGAGGGAAAGCGGCCCCTGGGAAAGGGGTTTGTCCTGGCTGGACGGAACCTTCGGGCGTCCCTGGGCTGGTTACGCACTGGGGCTAGGGGTCGCCCTTGTTTCGGTCTGTCTTCAGGCAGCCTGCCCCCCTTAGACTCGCCAAGGTCCTTTACCAACTTCTCCAAATCTTCTCCGAATAACAGCTTCCCCTTAAATGGGAGGCGGCTCAGACATGCCTTCGAGGAAGCGTCCGCTGCCCAATTCCGTAGCCACAGATAACGCCTAGCCGCCACCACCGAGGCCATGTTCTTGGCTAGGCTTCTGATGAGGTCATACTGACTATCCGCCAGGTAGGCTGCTCCAGATTCCAGCCTAGCAGAGTGGGCCTGAGCCTCGCCAGTTGGTCCCTCTGCTGCCTGCAGCTGTTGTGACCACCTTAAACAGGCTCTCACCACCCAAGCTCCTGAGACCGAGGCCTGCAAGGCAAGGGCACTCACATCAAAGGCTTGTTTCAGGAGGGTATCTAGCTTTCTGTCTTGAGAATCCCTTAAGGCCGTGCTGCCTTCAACTGGAATAGTAGTCTTCTTAGTAACTGCTGATACCGCTGCATCCACCCTTGGAGACTTCAGTAGCTCTTTGTCTGCCTCTGGAAGCGGGTATAGGCGAGACATGGACTGGACTCCCCTTAAACTAGACTCAGGTTGATCCCATTCTTCCTGGATCATCTGACGCACTACTCTGTGGACAGGGAAAACCTTCTGTGATCTCCTAATGGCCTGGATTAACGGATCCTCCAACGCCTCCTCCTCTGCTGGCGTATCTGAGGAGACATTGAGGACCTTTAAGGACTCATTAATTAGAGCCGGGAGCTCCTCCCGCCGAAAGACTCTAATTATCCTGGAATGATCTTCTTCAGGAATCTCCCCTTCTTCTAGCTCCTCCTCTTCCTCGTCCCAGTCTTTGTCAGAGCTATCCTCCTCTGGAGTGCCCTGGGAGAGGGGGGCGAGAGGTTCTTCAATGTCCAGCCGGGGGCGTTTTGATGGAAAGCCTGAGTCTGAGTTGCTTGCCCTCTTGGGTTTGGTCTCGGCCGTCGGGACATTCTCCCCTATCCCCGAACCCTGCTTACGCAAGCAATAGCCCTTGTGGAGTAAAGGAATGAAGTCTGGGGAGAAAAAATCCCCGGCACCCCCTTCCCCCGAGGGAGGGGGTGAAGAAGGCGGAGGAGGGGTGGGTAAATCCGCGGATGTGGAAGGAGGGAACTGGGACCCCCCTTCCCCTTGTAAGGGGTCTCCAGAACCCTGCGAGGACTGGGCCATGGCCAAATTAATTTCTTGTTCCACGGAGGCAGCCACTGCAGTGCAACCCCTGCAGACTCCTGCCTCCGAGGAAGTGCCCCTACGCGTGTCACAGGAAGGGCATCTGGGCTTGGCCGCCATGTTCTTGTCTCCCAGGTATCTCAGCTCCTCCTGCTAGGAGATTTAAGCAATGGGCCTGAGTCCCAGCTAACTGTATCGCAGAAAGCGTTGTGTGAGTATGTGCTCTCTCCTTCCGCAGACTAAAAATATCCCCGAAAGAGAGGGCAACTAACAGGCCCTCTTTTCTTTATCAGAGAATCCTCAATAACACACCAGAGGCTAAGAAAAATAAGATTATTAAAATTATTAAAATTAAATTAATTAATTAAGGCAGATTAGAGTAACTGAGATCAGTTCATTTTGGTAATGTACTTGCGGTTTGAAGCTTCACATGCTTGCTGGACCCGGCTCAGCGATCTCTGCCCGTTGGCTCTACACGTGGTAGGCCTCACCACGTGGAGCCTGAACGGGGGATCGCGAGCGTGTTCTCTGGGCCGCTGTTCTCCACCCGGAATAACACACCAGAGGCTAAGAATGCCGCCAGGGGCTGTGAACCGACTCCTGAATAGAAGCGCTGTGAAGAATCAGCTCCTCCGCCGAGACCGGAAGACCCGGGGTTCACCGCCGTGTCCTTGGGCTGCGGGACGGGTCCGGCGATAAAATCTACCTTCCGGTGTTGCCTCCAGCGCTCAGCCACCCGAAGGGCTTCGGCGCGAGGCAGGGCAAATCGGGAAGAAATCCACGGGAGTCAGGAGATCTGCATCCGAAGAGCTCAGGACAACAGCCAGCACACAACCACCTCCGATGCCCGACCCGACCAGGGGGGGGGGGAGGAGATAGCAGGCAGAAGCAATTAAAGGAGCCGTGAATGCTTAACCTAAATGGCCGAAAGGCAACAGGAAATAAGAAATAAAAGTAATAAATAAATAAAGGAAATAAAGGTAATTTTAAAAGAATTTAGATAAAGGGAAGACTCCAGTAAGCCCTAGGCTTACGGAACCCTCCAGCTGCTTGGAGGCTGAGAATACTGGAGTTGGGGGGTGGTCCCAGTGGTATTTATACCGCCCCACCTCCAAAAAGGTTGGGCTCAGCCTCCAAGCTGCTGGAAGGGTTGCGCAACCCAGAAGTAAAGGGACTGGACTGGAGTGACGATAAGGAATGATCCGTTTTAAAAATGTGGACAATGTGAGACCCAAATGCGTAGCGCCAGTATCAGCAGATACATGTCCCAGATGGCCATTTTGAAAATGGAGACTTGTAGCAGCACAGCTGTAGGCCACGAGACCTCAATATTTGTCTGCTAGATTTTGTTAAATTCATGAAAAACAATGAGGAAATGCGAGGGCATTCTCCCCTTCTCTGTAATGTTAGAAGTTGGCCGAAAAGAGCACTTTTCAAATGTCTATTCCTGTCCAGGGGCAGTTATAGACATAGAAAAGTCCACCAGTAGATTTAAATGTGTGGCAATAATCTAACATCTACCACACATTTGTATCTTTTTTGGAACACCCTGAACATGCGCATGCCCTCTTGCGACATTGACGAGATCATGCGGGACAGCTGTAAACACGGGATGTTCTAAAACGCCTCCTGAGGTATGGATGTGATTGGGACACTTGAATGGCCACTTTCAGATGTCTAAATCATGAAGAGGGCTTCTAAATTAGCCCCCCATAGTCAACAGCATGCTAGCTATAGAGATAGTAGCGATATTCAGCTGCTATCTGTTTAGCTATGTGGTTTCACTTAGGGCGAGGTTCGGAATGATGTATCTTTGAAGGACACTAGGAAAACAAGGAAGTTAGGGCATCCCAATAGAGAGATTCCAATAAAGGTTAAAGTAACTTAGACACCTTTAAGTAAAGAGCTCAGGGGTGAAAGGGATGTGACAAAATGTACATACTCTGTATTCTGAATACATTCAGAGGGTTTGCTTTGTCGTAACAGCCAGTCACGGTCATTATAAGAGGCCCTCTTAAGGCCTGCTTAACCAACTCTATTGGGTACTCTCTCTGAAAAAAAAATCATCAAAAGGCCTTTTGATTGTTCCAAAAATCCCACTTGTGTGCTGCAGTTGCATCTATTGCATATAAATTGTGAAAAAGGAAGGCTCTTTTTCAAGGCTACAGGATGGGCACTGGAAAATGTAACAAGGTGTTTCTATCTGTTGCTCTCATGTATACTAAAGTCACTAATTGTGCCCCTTTTTATCGATATATCTAAATATGCAATTTCCTCTTTGTGAGGAAACAGTGTAAATCGAATATGAGGGTCACATGTGTTTAATTAACTGCAAAAATGTTTTAGGATGCTCTCCTCTCCTTGCCACAACAAAAATACATCATCTTTGAAACATGAATTTTCCAACCACATTCCTTCTCAAAGGATCTCTAAGATCCCTCATTTCACAGGAGAATCTTTGATTATTCACAACACCTCCCTCTGAAGAATGTTGGTATACCGAGAGGCCAAATTGAGCATGGCCATCCAAACATCCTGTGCCTTAAATATATGCTTAAAGTGAGCCAAGATATTAATAAAGTGTGTGGTGTCTTTAACATAAGATGGAATGTTAAGTAGAACGGCCTTAGGAAGGAACCTACATATGTAGAAAGCGGCTCCAGCAGAGATCCCTTAGCTGATACTATCGGCCGTCCAGGAGGATTATCTAAATTGTTGTGTATTTTTGGTAGAATATGCAAAACTGGAGTTTTAGATGCTTGCTGATTGAGAAAACAGAATTCCTTCATGCTAATAAATGTCTTAAGTTGAGCAGTAGTAGTTATCTCCTTGATCTTACACTTCAGGCATGAAAGCGCTTACTTTCTTGGTAGGTGTAGCTGGCCTGGATGGAGCATGGGCAGAATATGCAAGAATGCACATTGATTATGAAGTTCCTTGACCTATATGTGTACTTTCCAGATGCTACTGAGCAAGTGCGAATGTAAGAAGGAAAACGTACCTTTGAGTCAGTGCTAACTCCTGGTGAACCAGCAGCTCCTGGGTTTTCTTGGCAGTGTCACTGGAAGTAGATTGCCAGGCCTTTCTTCCGAGGCAATGGAGGGTTAAATGACTTGCCCAAGGCCACAAGGAGTACCAGTGGGAATTGAACACTTGTATCTTGGTTACTCCTCTACACCTGCAAATGTATGCAGCTTCAATCTAGCCACGAATTCTGCAAGATGTGTGCTATTAGTATATAACAATACATAAGTGCCCATGTGCTTTTATAAAATAGACTAGAAATAGGTGCTACTTGCCCTTCATACACAGGTCACATATTATAAAATTACCCTCATAGCAGCTTATAGTAATCCCTTAAGGCGCGGCTAGATTTCCACAGTGGTTTGCATGCATAAATCACAATATTTTAGTGAGTCGCAGGTGGATTGCTGACAGGTGCTTTTCTGAAAGTATGTGCCATACACTGGTGGTATGTAGGTTCCCTGTCTACGAAGGCAGGGATGGAGTTTGGAGTGATAAGTAACCAAAGAGAGCAGTAGGTGCCTGTGCACTATCAAAGAAGACCAAAATGCAGACACAAGAAAGACTGGCGAATGTTCAATTTAGGTGAACCCCTTTTATTTATTTATTTATTTAAAGGCTTTTCTATACCGCGCTCTTTATTATCAGTGCGGCTTACAGTTAACAGTTTGACACAAGGGCAGCATAATTGTCCAGTGTTTACATATAACAGGGAGGTAACATGGAAAAGAACTGGGGGAACTATGTACAATTTAAGTGGTGATAGAAGAACATGAGTGGGCTATTTACATTAAAGTACACTGGTATGTCATTACCGTTAAATTAAAGATTAGTACAATACAATTCGAATGTGTATTCCTGTAGTACTATTAATGTATATTCTGGAACTGACGTGGTTTTGTATCTAAAGTTTTATTAGATCGAAAACTTGTAAATCAGGATTGGGTTTGAGAGATGGCTAGTTTAGTTTGTGTGTGATGAGTATGGCGTTGAAGTGTTGGGTTGTGGGGTGGGAGAAGGGGCGGTGCTGTTGAGTTGTGAGAAGTGTAGAAGGAATAGATGATGCTTCAGAGCTTTCCTGAATTGCTTGATGTCTCTGATTGATCTGATGCTATGAGGGAGATTATTCCAGCATCTGGGGACGTAAAGGGCAAAGGCTCTATTACTAGTTGATTGTGGAGGAGTGGCCTAGTGGTTGGGGCAAGGTACTTCAGGCCAGAAGGTCAGGGGTTCAAATCCCACTAAAGGACAGCAACCTTGGGACAGAAGGACTGGGGTTTCTAGTCCCACAGGTGCTCCTTGTGGTCTTGGGCAAGCCACTTACCCCTCCATAGCCCATGTTCCCTGTAAAATAGTTATCTCCAAGTTATAATGCCCTGTTCAATATAAACCACACTGATGCAGAATAGCACGGTATATAAGAGAATGTAAAAAAATATAATAACATTTTTTAGCTTCCTTCGGGATTATAAGTGTGTTGGAGGCTAAAGTCCGCCTTGATCTGTTGTTGGGGCTGTGAGTGAGGAGGGCAGATATGGAGGAGGGGGATATTTTGTTAATGGATTTGAAAGTAATGAGGAGGGCTTTGTATGATATCCTGCAGTTTATTGGCAGCCAGTGTAGTTCCCTTAGGATTCGGGTTATGTGGTCCCTCGTGGATGTCCCACAGAGGACACAGGCAACAGTGTTCATTGCTAGTTGTAGCGGGTTTAGGGTGCTTTTTTGGAGTCCATGGAGTATTATGTTTGCATATTCGAAGTGGGGTATTACTAGCGCTTGGAATATTGTACGGAAGTTCTCTGGAGCCAACTTGGGTCTGAGGTGGCGTAATGTTTTGATCTTGTAGTATATAGTCTTGACCATGCTGCTTATGTGCTCTGTGAAGTCTAGCCGTTGGTCTAGTATAATACCCAGGTATCGTATGGTGGGTTTGTTTGGTAACTCTGCGTCTCTTACTTTTAGGGTCGAAGGAGGTGAAAAATGTTTGTTCCTCGTAATGAATAAGACCTCCGTTTTTTTGAAATTTATTCGAAGATTCTGGTTGTGAAGCCAATCTGTAACTGCATTGAAACAGTCTACTAAGGCTGTGTAATCAGGAAGTGTGATATTGATAGGTGTAAACAGCAGCACGTCGTCAGCGTAGATCAGGCATGAGATTCCGAATGAGCGGATGATTTCACATATCGGCTGCATGTATATGTTAAAGAGCAGCGTGGATAAGGAGGAGCCTTGGGGTACACCTTGTTTTTGCTGAAATGGTCCGGATGTGGTGGAACCAATCCTAACTTGTTGCCGTCGGTCTTCTAAGTAGGATTTACACCACTCCCAGGCGAGACCCTGGATACCCTTTTATTGGCCCCTACGCGTTTCGGCTCAAAAGCCTTCTTCAGGGGGTCTTTAGAGGGAGCAAACCTCAAAAGAAATAACATTGAATAAATATAAATAAACATAACCAAAAAAATAATGTTATAAAATCATAAACATGCAAAGCACATTAATTTTAATAACAATAATAAAAATTGAAAATAAGAATGCTCCTATATATGTACCATGTACAATATAGTAAATTTCATAAAAAGGTTGTTCTAAACACATAAAGACACAGATAAAAATATAAATTAATAAAATAAGGCCTAGATTATTGCTCATTATCCTTAGGAGTACAAATTGACAATAGTACGATAATAAAGACCACAATCATAATACACATAAAGTTTACAAATCAATAAATTCCCTAGGACAGTGTGTCTTATATTCCAAAGTACAATTAAAATAAAAATAAAAATAAAAGAAATGTAACAGAAAAACAGGGATGAGGAGAATAGGCAGAAGAAGGTTCTTGACAATACCTTTAATTTCCTGTGGTATATACCAACCACTAAAAAGATAAAACGATAAAAAATAAAAAATAATAAATAATTATGCATAATGTTATTAAAAAAGTAAAATCATAAAGGCATAAAATAGAATAAACTCTATCGTTGAACTGCTGCTGCCCATAGTTATAATGCCAGAGCCTGAGACTGTTCCAATTAAAAAACAAATATTGCCATAAGGCATTTTATGAAGGATCATTCAAAGAGACACCAGACTTTGCCAAGAGAGACCCTCTTATATGAAGAAACTGCATACCTGGGGGGCGGAGCCCGATGTCCAGCGGGATGGTCGCATAACGCTGAGGCTCCCGAGAGGCCTACTCAGAATCCTGAATTAACACCGTATTTACTTGAACTTCTGCTCTGATCTTGCCGAGGCACATTGGTGAGATGGCGGGGACCAAACCCACGCGCCTGGAATTTGGGTCTCCAGCGGCTTCTCATGGCAAACGCTCCAAAACTGAACCCCCGTCCCCGCAGAAGGGGCTGGCTTCGCGCGAGGGCCCCGAAATGCAGCAGGAAATCCTCGCAGAGATTAGAGGGGTTAAGGACCTCGTGCAGTCAAACGGTGAAGCACTCCGAGCACTGCGGGAAGATCTTGGTGTACTGCAGGGCAAGCTCGAGGGGCTCTCTTCGCGTCAGGACAAAATGGAGGGCATATTGGACTCCCATGCGGCCCGGTTGTCTAAACTCGACAAAGTTGAACGTCAGGTACGGGCCTTGCAGAAAGAAGTGGAAGATGGCAATAATAGAGCGCGCCGCAACAACCTACGACTCGTGGGCATACCGGAGGGAGCGGAATCGGGAGACATGAAAAAGTTTTTATGTAAAATCCTCCCTTCCCTGCTCCAAATCACCTTTACCAAAGACTTGGAGATCGATCGCGCTCATCGTGTACCCACAAACATAACGCTCAACAGGAAGACCCCGCGGCCTATCATCTTTCGACTTTTGCGATAACAAACATGTGGAGCAAATTCTCAGTGCCTCTTGGGCCAAGGGCCATATGGAGTTTGAGGGCCACAAGATCTCCTTCTATCCTGACTTGGCTAAACCCACGGTCGACCGCCGAAAGCGCTTTCTGGAATTTCGGCCGAGGCTTCAACAACTCCAAGCACGCTATGGCCTGATGTATCCGGCCAAGCTCCGAGTCACGCTTCACAATCAGACCAGAACATTTGAGGACCCTGATCTACTAGCGGAGTTTTTGGATTCTAAAGAAGCCGACTTGATGCGATGACTTCCAGAATATTCCTGCAAGTATTCTCATATCCGCTGTACCCGCCATATTGGATTTGTCGCGGCTCAGCAGAGAGTCTGGCGAGGGCGGTTTGTTGCCTTATTTTTGATGCTATCTGTGACCTGACTCCATCTACCCACAGTAGCCTCGATGAGTATCAGAGACAGTGTTAATTATGGACTCTGGTGTTTCTTTTCTTTTTTCATGTCTCCATTTTCCTCTCTAGGGCCTCCTCCCGCAGACATCTGGTCGCCATATTCATTGGGGGTTATGCTTCTTCTCTAAGATCCTTTGGTACATACTCTCAATATGGGGTGTATTAGCCAGTACACTCGGTGATTATGTCATTGTTGCACAGATTCTGATTATGTTGTATGTTTTCAAGCACCCTTACCTAAAATGTCTATTACCGATTGATGGCACCATGTAAGATTTTCTCATTGAACGTAAAAGCAATCAATAATCTGATAAAACGGAAGAAAATCCTAAACTATCTAAATCATGAAGCTGCGGACCTGATTTTCCTCCAAGAAACGCATTTAAATTCGAAGGAACCTCTTGAACTCAATATTAAACCTTACATGGTGGCCGCCTATTCCCCAGCCGTTTCTAAAAAATGTGGGGTTGCCATACTGGTTAGGAAATCTTTGCATGCTACCATTCTTGCGACTAGCTCAGATACAGCAGGTAGATGGTCCAGAGTTCACCTCAAGATAGGTAGCCTTGAAGTTACACCCCAATGAGCTTGACTTTACCTTCTTCTCTTCTCCTCACAAATCCCAGTCTCGCATAGATTTCTTTCTAATCTCAAAACTGTTAGTTCCTCAGGTGGACACTGCAAAGCTTCACTCCCCACATATTTCAGATCATGCTGCTATTTCCTTTCGATTACACACTACTGCACCCCAAGGGAATTCGGGGGCCTGGTTCTTTGATAGAGCCCTGTTAACTCAGCCAGAGCTCCCGTTGGCCCCTCTTATCCCTTACATGGTGGGGCCGCCTAGAAATTGTGCAAATGATGATAGTCCCCAAAGTGAACTACATCTTAGAAATGCTGCCATGCTCACTCCCGCTACACACTTATAGAGATATTGAGGGCCTTCTCGTCCGCTATCTTTGGCAGGGCAACAAGGATAGCTAAACAAAAACCACCGGCTGCAAAGGAACTAGGGGGTATCAGATTTCCTGATTTTCTCAGATATCATTAAGCCTTCCTACTTAAACAAGGTGCCCGATGGCTAGATGCCTCAACAGACACCAGACCAGTTTGGCTGGATATAGAAGAGGAGCTTAGTAACCCAATTCCGTTGACCCATCTCCCCGGTATGTCCCATCAAGTAGACACCCGTCATCCCCCTATGATTGTCGATACTCTTGCGGCCTTTAGCACTCTCATTCTATCACTGGGCCCAAACGTATGTTCTCAGGGCGGACTCCCGCTGTGGAATAACCCCAGAATTCCAGTCCTAAATAGAACGATAGCATGGACACCCTGGTACTCTAGGGGGGTCTGGACACCCCAACAGCTCTTCTCTGCAGCTCGTTGGTCAACCTTTTCTGATTTACAAAAGGAATTTGCGTTACCAGCGAAACATTACTTTCAATCGATGCAGCTTCCACACTGCCTCAAAAGTGCTCAAATCATGCCGCCCTCTGTCCCTACTGAGGACGGGCTATTGGAACTGGTTCACTCTATTAGTAGTACACATGGGGTGGCCTCTAACTTTTATAAAATATTATGTCAGGGTACAGATACTGCCACTTTTAGAGCCCAACAAGCCTGGGAGCGCGAACTGCAAACCACTTTAACCCCTATGCAATGGAGCGTTTACTGGAGCAAGGTAGTGCGGGTTCCCGGTCTGCCTCAGCTGCCCAGACTCTCTTCTTTTTTGCACACAGAAGCTTCTGTAATCCAGAGAAATAGTCAAATGGAACACAACTGCTAGGGACCAGTGTTGGTCTTGCCATACTGCTGTGGAAACCCTCGCTCATGTTATTTATGAATGTCTTCAACTACAGGTTTACTGGGTGCGGGTCTGGGGTCGTACTCAATTTATCTTACACCTTCACGAGCCTCTCTCTTGGAAGATTGTGGGACTCCGCTCAGTGGCGGAGGTCCCCTCTCTTCCTAGGAAGAATCGCCTTCTCTTTGATTTCATGCTGGGTATAGCCATATGTTTAATCACGAGGAATTGGAAGGATAGCTCTCGACTTACTGTCACTGAATGGTGGAACCTCGTCTGCTCATATAATGAATATGAGCAGATATCTTGGAGAGCTATTCCCCATACCCAAACTCATTCTCGCTTGTCTAAATGACAGATGTTCAATGATTATGTACAATCTGCTCATTGTTCCGACATGTCTGTTTAATGTGCACTCATCATGTTTCAGATCACCGCTAGGTTTTGTAATACAATAATGTAAGTACACGCCCGCTTCGGGACTGCTTAGTTTTCTAGAGAAGAAGCAGGGGGGAGGGGGGTGGGAGGGGTTTACTTTGATGTATGTATCACACTTTATGTATCTGTCTTTTAGCTGTATGTCTTCCTTTCCTTTGTTGTTATAAAACGAAAATAAAGAATTAAAAAAAAAGAAACTGCATACCTAAGTGGAGGGGAAAAGAAGCCAAATTTATTGCTCAACAGAAAAACGATGGTGTTAATATTAATGAATAACTCATTAGATCAGGGCTATACTGTATCAAATGTAGAACTGGGACTTTATAGGGAAATATGGTCATAAGGCAGCTATTTAACGTCAAATCCTACACATAAAAAGATCAATGTCACATCCCTAATGAAATATTAAATAATGAGGGCTAGAGAACATTGAAAAGTTTCAAAATGTGCCTTCTCGAAAAATAATGATGTATAAGTTCCTATCGTTACTTGTTTTCCTACAGACCCTTCAAATTTAATGTAATGTATAATGTCATATCTTTTAAGTGCTATACATTACACTATGGTATAAGCTCTTTAATGAGCATAATGATAAGGTCAAGAGACCACATATCTCTATATTTTAAATCAATTGTGCACCGCAAAAAGACCAATCATTAGAAAAAATTCCTTGTCACTTATACCTGAGAAAGACCGCTTTGCCAACAAATATTAAAAAAACAAAGTATTTTCTGACATGACGGGAAAAATATTTGACAAAAGTGAAAATAACAATAATGGCTTTACAATAAAAAGGGGACCATACATAGCACAATACTTGCAAAGTTATGAAAATAAAGGTACAGCACAACCCTCCGATAAGGAATAAAGGCACCTTACCTTCTATTACAGCATTCAGTGTTCACTGCTATAGTGAAGAATGCTCTGCCAGCAAATGCCAGGAGGTATTGGTGTTTTCCCGCCATAGCGGGGTAAAAGGTCAGACATGCGTAATCACTGCGGTAGCAATAAAACCAACAAGTCATCAATAAATGAAAGTGTTTCCAAGACATACTAAAGACCACATCATAAGTATGAATATAGTTTAAGAAAACGCTCTGCCAACAAATTCTAAAAATATTGGCGTTGCCCAGCAGCAGCGGGGTAAAAGGACAATTATACATGTCCTTTTAAGAGCAAAGCCTAAATGAATAAAAATACTTTAAAAACATACTAGGAGTCGCGTTCTGAACGGGTATTAAACAAGAGAAACATAAATGAATAGAAATGCTTAAAAAGTGTACTGAGATCCGCGTTAAAAACAAAACCGATAGGAAGGGAGGAGTGGGGAGGGTGTGAGTAAGGTGGGGTGGTGTGGTAGGGGATGGGAAGGGGGGGAGAAGAGGAGGGGGAAGGGGGAAAGAGGGTTGTGTTAGGGGGTGGGGGGATGTGGGGTGTGAGGTATGTGGGGGAGCAGTAGGGTATGGAGGGAGGAAAGACCTCACAAAAAAAACCAGAAAGATCTACTTCTTGATTTAGGCCCAACGGATGTAAGGTACAAAGTTCATAAATGAATCATTGTTCCATACATCAAAGAGGCTTATCCACATCTCCTCCCCGCTTCTTCAGGGATGGGGTTTGGACAGGATATAGGTGGAGCACAGATGCATGTGCATACTTAACTGCATGTCCCCCCTCCCACCCCCCAATGCTCGTAAGATATGCATGATCATTTATGCCTGCTCTAGCACTGATTTAAGTGACTGTGACGATAGGTACACACGTCTGCAGTCGTGTATGCTGGTATTCTATAAAGTAACATCCACACAGTTTTGACCTTATAGGATAGGTGCCATCAATGTGTGTAGACCCATGTGGAAATCTAGGTGCCACTTAAAGAATTACCTTCTAAATGTATAAACCCCTTTGAATATTGGTCCATTTGGACAGGAAAATAACTCGTGTACCCCTTTTGTAACTCACCCTAAGCTGGGTTTTGGAAAAGACAAATAATTAGATTTAAAATTCAATTAGACTTCCTTCTACCAAGTTTCCCAAATGCTACTTTTGTAGGTTCTTCTTCTTTAAATCTGAAGGGTGCATTATTGCAACAAAAGTACTACATTTGAAAAATTTAACAAGACTATTTTAGCTTGGAAACATGTCAGAGGGCAAGGCATGCATGGCTGCAACCTAGGGGGCCTTTTACTAAAGTGTGTTAATGTGAGAATTACAGAGCACTATTAGCACACCACTACGGTAACAATTATCATGCGCTAATCCATGCCTTAACTGCTTAGGGTTAGATTCTGACATGGATGTGTCGGCCCTCTGTGTGCCCGATCGGAGCCAGATGCACAGAGGGAGCCGCGATTTTGATCCCGCGGGGTATGTCTAGGCCCGTGGGATCAGAATTGCGACCAGGCCTGTATGTGCATTCCAAGACCCTGATTCAGTCCAGCCTGCACATACAGGCCTTGCCTGGATAGCTCAGTCAGGGCTGTTCAATGGAGCCGTGGCGCCATGGCATCCGGTTGCCATGGCACTAGGGCTCTATTGAAAAGCCATGATCCCCGACTGCCAGCTGCAAAAGTGCTTTCCCTGCAGCCCGACCCCCGATCTAGCCTCCTAAGGCCAGAGTCAGGCTTCAGGGAATGTCCTCTGGCCCCCCTGTCCTTTCTGTGTCCCTGGCCCACTGTCCCTGCCAACTATGGGAACTTATTCCACCCCCGATGTGGAATAAGTTACGCATTCAAACCGCCGGCTCCGGTCATACAGGGTCAACAATGGAATCGGCCCTGTACATCCGGGGCTGATGACTACCCACTGCCTGCCCTAGCACTGCTCCTGATCTGCCCCTTTCCCGCCCCCGTGTACCTTCCCCGTACAACGCCTGGGGAAAGTAGATGGGATCAGGAAAGGGCCCAAATAGCGGGGATGGACATCCCAATGGGATGTCCATCCCTGCTATTCAGGTCTCAGAATGACCCCCTTAGCATGAAAAGGGGCAGGTAATGGGCCTTCCAATGAATGCACAATAACTTACCACATGCTATTGCAGCAGATACCGCAGATCACCTAATGCCACATTAATAGGTGGCATTAAGTGCATTTTTCTGTGTGGTAACTGTATGGGACATTGCCGGGCACAACCCCAACAGCTACCACACCAGCTTTGTAATTACCATGTGTTAAGTTTTGCAATTAATGTGTAGCAACTGCAAATTGTTACTGCCTTTGTGCTCATTAATCCAAATGCACAAATTCCACTATCAAATTTATGCCGACGATATTATGATATATGCACAATTTTCCACAACCTACTACTCAAAAATAATCGAATGCTTTAAAGCAGTAGTAGAATGGCTCCAACTACATGATCTTTTCATCAACTACAAAAAAGACAGAGGTCCTTCATGTGACAAAAGGCACAACTTTGAAACCACCACAAACACTTAAGATCGGTGACACACAGCTCCAAGTCAAAAAGGAAGTTAATTCCGGGAATAATCCTCGACCAAGACCTAAACCTAGAATTACAAATCAAAAGCATCCCTAGATCAATCTATTACAAACTGAAAACACTGAGAAACTTACGCCCCCTTCTTAAAACCGAAGACCTTCGAACAGTATGCCAAGCAATTATAGCTCCCAGACTACAGTAACATAATTTACCTAAACAGACACTATACCCACTTTAATTGGCGTAAAATACTGCAGCATTAATTATATACAAAGTATTACGGCACACTCATATCACCCCCATATTAATGCAATTGCATTGGCCCCCCATTATCACTCAAATCAAATACAAAGTAATACTCTGAACATCCAAGGAACTACACAACCACTCAGCAGAATGCTTGCAAACACTAATAAGGCAAACCACGGGTGACAGATTAATAAGGCACCGAGTACACAGAATCTCCTCACTATACCACCCCAGAGGACAAAGAGCAAACTGGTAACATGCAACCAGGACTTCATGCTCTACGCCCCAAACATCTGGAACTCCTTACCATCCGAACTAAGAGCCAGAGAGGTACTAGCCAATTTCCAAGAGGAACTAAAGACTCATCTGTTCTTAGAATACTACAGCCCAAACTCCCAGCAGCAATAAACACACATCAACCTCGCCACATCAGGTGAAAACACGAAACCCATTGCCCACAATGCCCGCCACACATCAAAATACTCACCCTCCACTCTACCTTACTGCTCATCAGAATAATACTATTCACAATACCCTCACTGTCCAGAGAAGAATAAAGCAATACCTTCACAAAATGGCTAAGTCCACTGGAAAACTAATCCACTCATAAGAGAGCAATAAGACAATAAAGAAAAGTCAATCCTTGCTTCGCTGTACCTGTTAACTATTGTTCCTTGTTCTTGTTATCTGTAAAACTGTTCATGAATACCATGTTCTTGTTCAATTGTATGCAGTTAATTGTAAACCATGTTGACTTTTAGAAAAGCAGTATAGAAAAAGTGTTAAATAAAGTAAAAATAATAAAACTGTGAGCGCACTTTGGTGAAAGGGCCTCGTAATCTTGAGGACCAGAACTCAAAGCACACTGTCACTATATGGTTGTAAGCTAAAAGAATCCAATTTTTCCTAAAGGCTCTACCCAGTCTCATACCTTTTGGAAAATAGTTCTCAGCACAGAGCAATATAATTTCAGGTTTGTAATCTAGAGATTGATCAAAAACGGCACAGAAACCGGAAGCACCTTATAAGGTAAGAAGGTAAGGTCGGAAGCAGCTTAAGACAACACTATTCATTGAACACTATAGACATGTCACATGATCTACTCATCAAGCAAGAACAAAGGACCAACCCCCCTCCCCTGACCCTTGTATATAAGAATGTATAATAGCACATGATGTAAATAGCTCACCAAGAATCGAATATACACCCCACAAACACACTACCTGTATCACTGCATGAAAATACTTAAAACACTCTTATGATTGTTTGCTGTGGAGACCACCTTGATTGAAGGAGAAGGCGGTATAGAAATACTTTTAAATAAATAAATAAGAGATTTTTTGAGGAATAAACTCTCTGTTCCCTGAACTGACCATGGCTGTGAATGTTCTGAAAACTTTATGCCTCAATAGATCTATTAGTTTGGAAGGTTCCATCAGCCTCTGTGTCATTTTTGCTACTACAGACTAAGGGGAATAGTTACTAACATATGTTAAGGGAATAATGCAAAATATTTACCTCAAAGCATATATTAAATGACAAAATCATACGTTATTTGATTGTAATGCATGTTAGTTTAAGGCAGCGCGTGTTAGCAAATAATGGAATGCAAAGCAAGCAAATGCATGCTGTAACCAGGGGCTGGTCCATCCGCTCCTCAAGGGCAGCCCATACGTAGGCCTCACACGCTCATGCAGGAAAAGGTGGGAGCCAATGCCGGTGTCCAATCGGGAATGGCGATTTGTGAGGAAGCCTTTTGTTATTCCATTGGTTCCATCGGTAAAACTTCCAGACAAACACAGGGAACAAAATTCCAGGAGGGTCAGGAGAAGAAGGAAGAAACCCCCCCCCCCCCCCAAAATCTTTTGAAGATGAGGCTAGGCCAAACCATAAGCCTCACCCTCCAAAGAGAGTACTTACAGTCCTTCTGTGGCTCCCTTGGGAAGGCACAGTCCCAGCCACATCAGTAGTCCCTTTCCCCTGGGTTTGCAGCCCTTCTCTCGTTTAGTAAGCATGCAGAGGTTGCGACTGCGGCCCTGCCGCAAACTGACAAGCCTCACAGGGGGAGGGAAAGGAGAAATATGGTGGTTTATGCCTCCTGTCTCACAGTTTCAGTTCATTCAAAAGATTACCAAGAAAGTACAGTTTAGGGGTGTATACCCCCCCCCCCCCTTTTCTGTCCTCAGCACACACAGGTTTCATTCTAGTCCATCCACAAGGCAAAAGAAACAAAACAAAAACTTGATCCTTTTCTCAACATCAGCAAAATGGTCGCTATGGCCCCAAACGGTGGGGTGAGAAAGGAAGTGAGGTACCCACACCACTGTGACTAAAAACCTTGGTCACACCTCCTATATGTACCAGCCTTTAAACTAGGGGTTCTCAACCCTGTCCTCGGGACCGACCTAGCCAGTCGGGTTTTCAGGATAACCACAATGAATATGTATGAGAGAGATTTGCATACACTGCCTCCATTATATGCAAATCTCTTCCATGCATATTCATTGTGATTATCCTGAAAACCCGACTGGCTAGGTTGGTCCCGAGGAAAGGGTTGAGAACCCCTGCACAATCAAGAAAAAGAAACCAGAAAAAATAAAGTCCACAGCCTAACTGCTCATTCTACCTCCATTTCCTCCTCTGCTGCAGGTAAGTAAAGTGGAATCCCATCTGAGGCTTCCACTTCCATCTCTTCACAGGATCCTACAGGGACCCTTCAGATCTTTAAATCCCTCCTGGTTAGGATGCAAGCTTTGCACCTCATCCCAGAGAAACTCCCTGTCTCTAATGACATAGGTTTTCAACCCAGTCCTAGGGGAACCCTAGGCCAGTCGGGTTTTCAGGATTCCCACAACAAATATGCATAAGATAGATTTGCATACAATGAAGGCAGAACATGTAAATCTTTCTCACGCATATTCATTCTGGGAATCCTGAAAACCTGACTGGCGTGGGGTTCACCGAGGACTGGGTTGAAAACCCCTGCACTAATCCCTCCTTCAGTTTCCTGGGTTACAGTTACTCCCTCTAGGGTAGTGATTGGTTCCTGAGAGGGAGCACATACTGGTTGTGTTCCCAGGGAAACTGCAGGTCCTCTCCCGGCTACAGGAACTCTCCTGCTCTTGATTCTTTGCAGAGGATTTTCCCTGCTGACAAGAGACTGCTGGTACTGCCTTTCCCCCAACCTGGAGATTCCCTAACTGCAGGGAATCTCCAGGGCAGAGAGAAGGAAGGTCTAACCATGGAGGGAAATTTCTTACCCATCCCTGGCTATCTTGCTCCTTAAGGGAATCTTCAGTGCAACAATGCAAAGCACCTCTATTTTGCAAATCCAGTAATGCAACGTGGATTGAACTTTGCATGCTGCATTATTCCTGTAAAGAAATGCCAGTTCAAAGCTGACATTATTTTTCTTCTCCGGGAGCATCAAGCTAATATGAGGCCCAATACCTCAAGGCACCACCTAAAAGGGGCTGGTGCATTAGAACTTCCATGCAAACCCTCATCCCCCTCCCTCCCCCCCCCCCCCTCCAGCCAAGACCTCCCAGACCCCAGGTAAGCCTTCCCAGCTGCCAAAGTCAACCCCTTGGACCTTTTTCCAAACCCCATAAGAAGTCCTCCCAGCCCCCAAGCCTCCACTAAAGACCCCCCAGTAGGCCTTCCCAGTCCTCCCTCACCAAGTGAGGTCTGTACAAGTCACTGGTGAGGCCTCGCTTGGAATATTGTGTTCAGTTTTGGAGACCATATCTCGCAAAGGATATAAAAAGACTGGAAACGGTTCAGAGGAAGGCAAACAAAATGATTTGGAGCCTGCATCAGAAGACATATGAGAAGAAACTTGAAGACCTAAATATGTACACTCTGGAGGAGAGGAGGGACAGGGGAGATATAATTCAGATTTTTAAATAGTTAAGAGTATTAACAAACAAATCTCTTCCAAAGACGGGGAAGTTGTAACACTAGAGGGCATAACATGAAGCTGCAAGGGGGTAAACTGAAAAGCAATGTCAGGAAATACTTTTTCACTGAAAGGGTGGTGGATGCTTGGAATGCCCTCCCGATGGAAGTGTTGGGGGCAAGCACAGTGACAGAATTCAAAATAGCATGGGACAGACACAGTGGATCCCTTTATAGCAACAATATAAAATCAAAATAAACTTAACTAACTAATTTCTCAACATACAGGGGTGCCCTACACGGAGCGGTGGTATCACCCCTAAACAAAGACATGGGGAGGGGTGGCCTGCACGGAGCAGCAGGTGCAGCTACTCTTGTCGCCTTGCTGGGAAGACTAGATAGACCATATCGGTCTTTATCGGCCGTTATATATTATGTTACTATGTATCCTACAAGGTCTCTCCAAACAAATCTTGAGCATCCTACAGATGGCAGAGAACACTGTTGCACACATAATAATGAAGGTGGCCAGGTCAGAACACATAACACCCATCCTACACCACCAACACTGGCTACCAAGCACACAGAGAATCAAATATAACACACTAATGACCACTTTCAAAACAATAACAAATATAGCACCAACGTACCTCAATTCATTAATACAAATGTGCCCGGAAACAAGACAAAGGAAAGAACATACACAGAACTTACTAACAATCCCTAAGGAATTTGAGAAAACTAATCAATCAACGGCCAACAGATCATCCACATTCTACTCACCAATCCTTTGGGACGTACTTCCAGACAGTCTAAAGGAAATAAATGTCATGACCATGTTCAGAAAGAGACTCAAGACATCTCTTTACTGAATACTACCAAAACAAAATCGAAAACCTGAAACTTAACCCCAAATAAGTCCTGAATCTGCCACATTCATATACCTCCTCCCACTGGCATAACTTACATTGTACATGTATTGCCCATAATGATATACATTACCATACTGTAATACTGCTCAAGGTTCTATGTTGAATGATGCTGAGAAGATCAAGAAAAGGTGGAAGGAATATACAGAGTTTTTATATGATGAAGATCAAGTGGACCAACAGCCGTTTCAACCTGTACCTTATGATCGGGAACCATTGGTGATGAAAGAAGAAGTTGAAGCAGCATTGAAAGCCTTATCAAAGAACAAAGCACCAGGCATTGATAGCATTCCCAAAGAAGTATTGCAGCAATCTGATGCAGCTGTTACCGTACTTACAAGGCTCTGCCAAGAAATATGGAAGACAACATCATGGCCAACTGACTGGAAAAGATCTGTGTTTATACCAATACTAAAGAAAGGTGATTCAACTGACTGTGGAAATTATCGCACAATCGCTCTGATCCCACATGCCAGCAAGATTCTACTGAAGATTATTCAAAAGAGACTACAACCATACCTGGAACAAGCACTACCTGAAGTGCAAGCAGGGTTCAGGAAAGGGCGAGGAACGAGAGACATCATTGCGGATGTGAGATGGATCCTTGAAAAGACTAAAGAATACCAAAAGGATATCTATTTGTGCTTTATCGACTATAGCAATGCTTTTGACTGTGTAAACCATGAGAAACTCTGGGCCACATTAAGAAGCATGGGTATACCAGAACACCTGATCGTTCTCTTGCGAAATCTATACATTGATCAAGAAGCAACAGTTCGAACGGAACAAGGAGAAACAGAATGGTTTAAAATAAGCAAAGGTGTAAGACAAGGCTGCATACTTTCCCCCTACCTGTTTAATTTATATGCAGAACAAATCATCAGAGAAGCAGGATTGTATGAAGATAACAGAGGTGTGAAGATTGGTGGAAGACTCATCAACAACCTTCGCTATGCTGATGATACCACATTACTGGCTGAAAGTGAAGATGATCTGAAACATTTGCTTCTCACAATCAAAGAACATAGTCTCAAAATGGGCCTGCACCTTAATGTAAAGAAGACAAAGATCATGACAACTGGCATAATCAACAGGTTCATCGTTGAAGGAGAAGAAATTGAAATTGTGAACAACTTTAACCTACTTGGATCAACTATCAATAAAGAAGCAACAAGCAGTCAAGAAATCAGATGACGCATTGCTCTTGGCAGAATGGCTATGAAAGACCTAGATAAGATTCTCAAGAGCAGAGATGTCTCTCTCCATACAAAGATTCGACTTGTTCAAGCCATGGTATTTTCAATAACATCATATGGATGTGAAAGCTGAACAGTGAAAAAGACAGACAGGAAGAAAATTGATGCCTTTGAATTATGGTGCTGGCGGCGAATACTGTGTATACCATGGACTGCCCGAAGAACAAACCAGTCGGTACTAGAGGAGATCAAACCTAAGCTTTCTTTAGAAGCTCAGATGACAAGACTTCGACTTTCATACTTTGGACACATCATGCAAAGAGAGAGATCATTAGAGAAAGACATCATGCTTGGCAAGATAGAAGGTCAACGCAAAAGAGGAAGGCCAGCAATGAGATGGATCGATACAATAACAGCAGCTATGGGTACCAGTCTGTCAACAATGAGCCGCCTGACTGAAGACCGAACACAATTTAGGATAGCTATCCAGAGGGTCGCCATGAGTAGACTCCGACTCGACGGCACTTAGCAACAACAACAACCATACTGTAAGAACTATAACACAGACCTGTAAAATGTACATAGTTAATTGTAAAAAGTTCGGTCTAACCACGTTGTATCCTAAAGACCTGCATGGAATGCTGAAATCTTGAATTTGGATATGTGCACTGTATTAGTTTATTGAGTTCCTTGTAAACTGCCTTGATTGCATGGATAAAGCGGTATATAAAACCCCAAAATAAATAAATTAAAACTTCTCCTCGACCTACAAATGCATTCATCCTACTGCTCCTCTCTCCCTACACCCCTCTCGTAAACTCCGCTCTTCCACTGGCCTTCTCCTCTCAATGCCCTTTTCTTCCAGTCCCAACTCCAGACTTCAATCCTTTCACCTTGCTGCTCCTTATCCCTGGAACCAACTAACCAAATCTCTAGGTCAGGCTTCATCTCTCCCCCTTTTCAAATCCATGCTAAAGGTTTCCTCTTTGAGGCTGTCATCTCCCGATCTATTGTTTTTCTTGTGTCTCCTTATCTTTCCCTATTATACCCTCATTCTTCTCTATTGTTTTGTCTGTCTTGATTAGACTGTAAGCTCTGACGAGCAAGGACCATCTTTTATATGTGTCTGTACAGTGCTGTGTATGCCTTGTAGCACTATATAAATTATCAGTAGTAGTAGTAATAGTAGTAGTAGGTTAACTGCAAGCTGTACGATCCCCATATCATGGGAATTACTAAACTGCAGTACTGAGTTACCACAAGTTAGTGACTACTGCAGGAAAATGCAATATTTTACCATAACTAGCCCCTTAATATATTACCCCTCTAGTGGTATAGCCTTTAGTCACTATGCCATTTCTCAGTATTAATGCAAAAAAATGCTTGTATTACCTTTCAGCTACACTACCAGATACTATCATTTATAAAATACAATCATCTCTTAATTATTGATAGAAATTAAAACGGGATTATATTTACTGAAGAGATAAAACTGCACTTCAATGTGTAAAAACAAACCTACGGTATGCAATAAAGACAGCCTGCAGTCCTTCATAAGAGGCTTTGAATAATTCATTAAAAGCAATTACAGCTTTTTCACAAACACCAAAATATCTAATTATTTAAAACGGCGAAACTAGAAGCAAAGTATACTGAATTAAGTCAGGGTTTACAAATAGTGATCCCGGGACTCCAGCGAGCGTGACGGAAGATGTGGAGAGTGAGGTGCTCAGCTATAGCTGCCCCTACGTGGTGAAATAAGCTGCCATTCAGCTTGAGGAAGGAACAGAATTTGTTAATCTTTAGGAAAGCTTTGAAAACTTTTTTGTTTGCTAAACTGAGCAGGGAAGAGCGGCAGGGGTAATGCTGTCTTCTATTGGTAGTGATTGGTGGGGGAGGTGGTGAAGAGTTCCCTTTTATTGCTGTCGGCCCAATATATTCGAAAGGCATTTACACGGTTTACAGCCCTGCTACAGCCTGCATATGACCCCGGCACTGAATATCCAGGGTTAAAGGTCGGCGCATAGCCAACCTAGATGAATACCAGGCCAGTTGCTTTTACCGTCTTTATGTTTTGTGCACCATCTTGAATGCATTTGGGCATATGGTGGTATAGAAATGTGTTGAAATAAATAAATAAAAGTAAATAAATGTATTTTAATATTACCCTAGAATATTATGGGGGTTAATTTAGAAGCCTTATTCAGAATTTCTGCATGGAAATTCCAGCAGTTACATGTAGAAACTGCCCCCACATGTAAATGGTGATATTAGAAAGAGTTCAATTTACATGTGCATGTCCATAATACATAGAACTTGCAAGATGGTGTGGTCTGGGTGTGGCCTGGACGGGTCAAAAATCTCTGTGTATTCCCTATTTCATAAAGAGAATGCATGTGTATGGCCAAAAATTTTGATATCGGGATTTACAGATGCTCCCTGGCAGGACTGTACCTAGCCCTGTGCGAGCGGGGCATCCGCACAGGGTGCAAAGGCTGGGGGGGGGGGCGCATTTCAGCTGTCTGCTGTTGCCTGCTGCCGGCGCCACTGTGGAGAAAACAGAGGGCAGCAGCAGCAAGGTAAGAGCAGAAAGTGGCTGGATGGAGGTGCGGTGGGGGGAGGGGGATGCGTGCCCGATGTGCAAGTTGCACGGGGCACGATTCAGGCTTGGTACAGCCCTGCTCCCTGGCATGTAGAGGTTTTCAAAAGGTACTCGTTTTGGCCAGCCTTTTACAGGAGGGATTAAGGGAGTTATATTCTGTAATCCCCCATTCGTTATTTCCCTCTTCAAATTGAAAATAAATAAAGATTGTGGCCTCTGTATTTAATTATACATATAGATATGCAAAATGACCAACATATATGTACGAATATTTTCCACCAACTACATGTGTCAGTTACCAGTTACCAACTTCAGTGTACATGCAAGATACAACGTTACCTCTGAGTTTTCCCATGTGTAGATTTGTAAAATGGCTCCTCCATCTCTATGGGGCATGTTTACTAAACGTTAATGCGGGTTATGGGCTCCCACTGACCATTCATATCTATGGACCCTTGCAGCACTTGAAGCGCATTTACTGAAGGTTACCGCTCGTTAAGTAAAGTTAACATGCCCTTATCTGTCAGCAGCTTTCCTGCACATCTGCAGATAGCCTATAAGAACTGATTGCTCGAGACATCAGCACACGTCCCAGAAGAAACAACAATAAAAACGTGCTTGTCATCCCATCCGAATACCAGAAATCCAACCAATCTACATCAAAAAGGGCACTTTCCCTCTCTGTCCCCGGAAGACATTACAACCACAACAGACATCAAGGACTTCCGTAAAAAGCTCATGACGCACTTGTACAATGAACATTATGGACAGATCACTTAAGGAAATACCTCCATAAAACCCTTACTAATCCAGCCCACGGTGTACCAGACCACCCCCAATCTGTGTATTAATACCCTACCGCCTGTCCCTCTCACTCTATATAAGTTCCATGTTGGTGTTCTTGTTGACTTTTGTTAAGAATAATAATATGAATCTGGTTTAATGTAACAGTAAACTTATTGTTATGGCCTCACTCGTTTACTGTAAAATTCATGTTCCATGTAAACTGCTTTGATTGAAGGAGAAGGTGGTATAAAAAAAACTAATAAAGAAAAAATATGATTTTAGAAAGCAACTATTTCTAGTGGAGATGCAAACCACATCCAGACTGCAAGGGGACATGGTTTGGAAGGGATGAAAATATAGCTGTGGATTCAGGGCCAGCCCGAGGGTTTCTTCTGCCATAGGCGGAGCCTCCATGCGGCCCCCCCCCCCCCCCCCAAGAATTGCAGCACTGTCTGGACTGCCAAGCTGCCTCCCAGCCGGCACCCGTCTTCTCGCCTGGGTTAGGAAGGGTGGTATGAGGATCCCTCCACTGCGTTGGACCTTAAAGTAACCGCACTGGCATGCTCACGGCTCGTCGCTCCTGCCCCCCTCTTATGCAACTTCCTGTTGGAGGGAGCAGGAGCAGCAAGCCTTGAGTGCACCGCACAGGTACTTTAAAGCCCAATGGAGCAGAGGGATTGCCACGCTGCCCTCCTTACCCCAGATGAGAAGATGTATGCCAAGGGGGGCAACATGGTGGGCTGGGCATTGTCGCAATCCTCGCAGGGGGTATGCTGCCCACCAGTGTCTGCTGCCCTAGGTGACACTAGTTTGCCTTGTGTATGGGCTGGCCCTACGTGTATTCCCCATTTTAAACATTAAAATTTCCATTTCAGATTTCACATCTGCCCTGAGGCACACATAAGTGCCTGATTAATGGGACAGGTAGAAAGGAACTGCCAGCATCCCGTCTGACACCACTCCACAACTGCATCCATCCCCCTCACCCCACTGACACCTCCTAACATCCAGTTGCCACTCCAATCATCCCCTGTTATCCATAACCCCCACAATCCACATCCCTCCTGCAGATTCCCCACTCCCACCCCTAGTAGTCTAGTAGGAGCATAAGCAATCACCAGTTGCTCCTACTTGTGGTGGCTCCAGGTTTAAAATGCTACACTTGACCCTTTGTGATGATCTCACGGTACTACCATTAGAGGTCAAGCTGCCAAATAAACTTGACCCCTAGTGGTAGTACTTTGAGACTACTGCTAGGGATCAAGGGTGCCATTTTGAACCCAGAGTCACTATGAGCAGGATAGACTAGAGATTACTCTTGTTCCCACTAAAATACCAGGGGCCCCAGTAAGAGCCAGGGGTGGGAACAGGGAATGTTGCCTTAGGGATGCCAATCAGGGGGATGATGATTGCGTGGGTTATGGATATGGTGGGGGAGTGGATGTCAGGGGTTATCGTCAGCTAGGAATCTGTGTTGCTTGTACAGGAGGAGATCAGCTGGTCAAGGAGATGGATGCTATCGAGAGCAGTGATATTAAAAAGCTGCTCCAATGCACATTTGGGGGAAAGCTGGACACTTTTGTTCCGCAAGTAGAGCTTTTAAAATTTCTGCTCCTGCTGGAGATAGGGAACATGTACTCCTGCACATCCTTACAGTAGACATATTTTACAACAGCTCTGCGTTTCGTAGAGCTTTCGTAAAATACAGGAGGAATTTTCAATGTCCCCCACCCAGATGTCTGAACGCCACTCTCAATGACCTAGCTGAAATTGGCCTTACACACACCTATGTGTCTTTATAAAATACCAGAGGCAACGCAGCAAAAATCCCACCTCGACTGAGGTTTGGGAGGAGGTGTAAATATTGGCATGTAAAGTACACAGATAGTTTATTAATCGCGTTTTTAATCATTATTCTACCCACACTCTACCCAGATTCTACTCCTGAACATGCCTACATGTGGGTCACAGAAAAGTATACGCTGCCTTAGCACTGTGCATAAGGTAATTTTATAAAAGCCCTTTTACACACATATAAAGAATCCTTCATAAAATTGTCCCTGAGTGCTTAAGTCCTTCTGAATATAAACCCTATGGGAAATATGAAGGATTCTTGCAGTCATCGCCTTTGCTTCAAGTAGTTCTGCCCATTATCAGCAATAATATGCAGAGGAGTTCAGAGTCTGGACACCCAAATCTAATTAAAGGAAAGCAAACTGTCCCTTACTTTGCAGCTGTTAATATAACCATAGATCAAATGGAGCACATCGTTCTCAGTAATGTATTTATCCCATTCTTTTTTCAGCCATGTGAGTTTGAAGCGTGATACAGCAAATTTAAAGCACACTGAAATATACACAGTACAATAAACAGATTCATTAAATTAACAGCATTAACCAACTGATGAGTAAGGAAATTAGCTTTATGTATTTTTGATTGATATCTTGATTGTATGTAAGTCTACTTTTGTAAAACCTTTTGTGCAGTTTTGGTGAAGTGCCAATAAATTTGAGCAAATAAATATTTAAAACCAAAAAAAGGCTTATAAAACCAGACAGGCAGTAACAAATAAATTTATATTACCAAATGGCTATGTCAAAGAGCCCTATCTTTTGAAATAGCCTTTGGTACCAAAATCTGTCAAATGAAAGACACCCTAAAAGATATGGAAAACAGGAAGTGGGATCTATCAAAGCCTGAGCAATGATCTAGAGTAGGGAAGCTAAAATCTAATGTTAAAAAAATGTGGGGTTGCACATGTGAAGTGGCATTTTAGAAGGGACGTCGAGGAAGAATCTGGGGCGTCCAGAGCAGAACATCCAATAATCTAGGGGAGTGGTAGCAGTGAAGAGAGGCAGCTATAAGCGCCTTCTGAAATACCTCCTTCTCCACCCCGAAAAATGATCGGCCCAGTAACCAGTTCTGGCAGCAGGCCCCATGCAGAAAGCAAGGCCGGGTACATGCACAGATGTAGGCCATTTAACAAACACGGCCGTTCCCGAATAGCAGGCCGGAAGAAGCGGATACTTGGATGTCCTGGCCAGGATATTTCAGAATGTTCTGAGACTAGCACGTCCATTTTAGAACTACACACAAATGTCTAGTTCTGATTGTTGAGGTGTCCATGGCTATACCTGTAGCCCCTAAGGAAGTTACCCGTGCAAGGGCCTTTGAATATCGGGTCCTCTATGGTAAAGATGCATAGGAGATGGTTCTCTTTCAACTGAAAGAAATCTCTGGAAGGAAGGGTTATAAGATCAGGGTGAAAGGGATGGCATCTCTTAAGGAGAAAACAAGATTGTAGAACTTAGTAGTTGGTGTGGATAGGCAGATTGGATGGGCCTTATGGTAGGGTTACCAGACTTTGGAGAGAAAATCTTGGACAACCTGGCAGGGCTGAGCTGGGCTGGGAGGGGCAGGGGTCTTCCCTCCTGTGCCATCTTTTCCTCTATATATTTCAAAATGACCAGTGTGAGTAGCATTTAGTAATTTAAAATGTTTAAAAAAGACAGTAGCAGCCTTCTCAAGTTATAAGCACACATACTCGTACATACATATATGCTTGAACTTTATTTTATACATATAAATATTCTATATATTTCTAAAATTCCTCCTCTGTTTTTCAGAAAAGAAGTTCATTTTATATCTTTTCCTAAAGGATTGAGATGACTCCATTAGAGGGGTAGGCAGGAGAAACAACGTCTTTTGTTTCTGTCCCCATTGAAATCGGGGACAGGAGATGGTTATAGTCCATGAATTTTGGGACACTATCTCAAAATGAGGGACAATCCCTGAAAATCCGAAACATCTGGTAACCTTATCATATGGTCCTTATTTGACATGATCATTTTTCTCTCTTTCTATGTATCTATATCTTTAGCAGTCTCCTAAAGAGTAACAGATCCTTGGCTAAATAAATATTCATCTCTGATGGTTCATCAACAAACAGAAATGATATTATCTTATTTTTATTCTAGTTTGTACTTTATAAACCTAAGGCTTTTTAAGGAAAAGAGAAATTGTTTACAAGACTTTGGGGTATGTTTACTAAACCGTCTTAACGTCACAGCGGTGGTATTATCGCGCGATAAGTGACATTATCGTGTGATAATATTGCGTGATAATGCAGCGGCGGCGTTAAGGCACACTAACGCTGGGAAATCCGAAGGGTGGAGTAAGGCTTCCCAGAGGCCGGAGAGAAGGGGTCAATGGGTGGAGAGTGGGAGGGGAGAGGCTCCAGGCACACTAACGCTGTGAAATCCAGGTCTGAACACTAACGCCAGTGAAACCCTCGCATTAAGGCACATTTGCAGGAAAGAGAAACCATTTCAGTCAGCAATGTGCAACATAAGCAGGGAAACCCAGAAAAGTGATAGTTGTGATCCATGTGCAGGGAACAAACAGGCAAATAAACACATAAAAGGACCAGAACCACATCTAAAATCCCAATAACCAAGCTGGCCAATAGTGATATAAATGATAAACATAAAGCAACACTACTGACAAAGCGTATAAATTAAGATATCATGTTTGGAAGGGTCTATGCTCTGTCCCCCTACAAAGTGAATGATCCCACATTGAAATAGCGCTGATCAGGGTTTCTGTTGTTTAGATTGGGCAGGTTTGTTATGGCGTGCACATGTGCAGCAACAGTAGAGTGGGCACATAGGAAACAGCAACTGTATTGATGCTGTAAATGGGATACAGGGGGCTGCAGGTGGCACATGCTGTGGTCCAGCTGGGGCACAATGTGGGCTAGGCAGATGCCTAGGTGGCACATAGGAATGCCAAAACTGTAAAGCAGCAAGACAGCAACTGATGAGGGTCCAACATGGGCACTAGTGTGTGTCTCACAATGTCACAGGGGATATTACCCAGCAGGTACCCCCAAGGGCACATAACATTGGCAGGCGGTGTGGGGGGGGGGGTGGAAGCGTGCATGTCCATGTAGGCACCACTACCCAAGAACTCACACCATAGGCATCTGCCTACCGGCATACTGGATGGCCTGGGACTGCACACCACCAGCACCACCGGCATAATGGCATGGCAGCATGGGTGCTGGTGGCGGAGTGGGCAGTGGCATCTGCCCACAGCAGACCATGGCCTAGCCCTGTTTAGGTGGGTGCCATGCAATGCAACAGACAGGATCTGTCTGACGAACAGTCATGGTATTCCCAGGGAATGATCTGTCCCTGTGGCAACAATGTGGTGCAGTACACACAGCCAGTGTGTTCAGAAGCAGAAGGTCATAAGTTCAAGTCCCAGCTGTGGCTCCTGCCAACCCTTTCCCACATTTTACCCAGTACTAAACTGTGGTAATAGAGACGGAACCTTTATTGCAGATAAAATAAACATGCCTTAAACTCCTATATTTTACCCTACAGAGCACAGACACCATAAAATATGTGCAATCCCTAGAGCAGAGTTTCCCAACTGCAGTCCTGGAGGACCAAACACCATTCAGGTTTCATGCTGTCCCTAATAAATATGCCTGTGCTGTATTATTATGCGCTGCCCCCATTGTATGCAAATGTATCTCATGCATATTCATTAGGGACAGCATGAAAACCTGAACAGTGTTTGGCCCATCAGGACTGGAGTTGGGAACCTCTTCCCTAGAGCAGCGGCCAACAGGGGCATAAACACCCACACCCACAGGCTCTACTATCCAAAGCCTCATGGAGAGTCAGGCTGTTGGGCCCTGCGCGCAGCAGCATCTCCCAATACTAGCACCTTGTAAACGGGGGTGCTGGTTGTGAAAGTCCACAATCTTGGCAAAGGCAGAATTTTATATGACTTGCAAAGGATTATGGGTGTCATTCACACCAAAATCAGCCATTCAACAAAATAATGAATTGTAGTTGCTCGAGTGTAAGCAGAAAACAGATTTTATTTATGGGGATTATTCCCTCGCACAGATATGCTTGGTAACATCAATAGGATACTTTCTTCAGGAATTGTAATCAGGAAAAACAAAACAACTGTATAAGGCAACTGAAATACTTAGGCAATAACTCAATAAAGACCTTGATGGAACAGAAAAGGTCTTTCTGCTAGCCCCTGCTAATAACCTTCTTAGCAGTGCTTAAAATGAAAAACAAACCCAAAAGGAAAAATGTTCTTTATCCAAAACACAACTTTCTTCCATTCACGCAGTGAAGAAGTTTTCCTTCCAGAGCTCACGTGCACTTGTGCCTGGCTTCATCACAAGTAATTAACCAGCTGCAAACCCTTGCTGGTCCACTCTCTACGTGGCTCTAACTTACCCTAAAGCTTTCACTTAAAGAAACCTTTCTGGGTAGTTAAAGAAACACAATACAGTTCCTTTTGGTGATTGTTGCTTTACTGAGGATTACTTTTAAACTAGATAATAGGGGAAAGCCGACAGTCGCCCAAGAGCGCATGGTTCGGAAGAATGTATCCTTGAAGGATACTACAAAAAGCAGAGAGGTTCCAAAAAAAAAGAGTAAAGTAGCCCAAATGCCCTCGAGTATGGAGCAGACAGAACTTAAAGATCCCAAATTACCCATGTCTACCAATAGTCAAATTAATATGAATAAAATACAGTCTCTAAAATGCTTGTATGCAAATGCTAGAAGTCTACAAAACAAGATGGGTGAGTTAGAATATATAGCACTAAACGAGAGGTTAGATATGATTGGAATATCAGAGACATGGTGGAAGGAGGACAACCAGTGGGACACTGTGATACCTGGGTACAAACTATATCGAAATGATAGAGCTGATCAAATTGGTGGAGGGGTTGCGCTCTATGTTAGAGAGGGCATTGAGTCAGAAAGGATTAAAGTTTTGCAAGAAACAAAATTTGCTGTAGAATCTCTATGGATTGAAATTCCATGTAAAAAGGGGAAGGCGATGGCAGTGGGGGTGTACTATCGTCCGCCTGGCCAGAATGAACAAATGGATGATGAAATGCTCAAAGAAATCAAGGAAGCTAGCAAAAGTTACAGTGCAGTAATAATAATGGGTGATTTCAATTACCCCGGCATCGACTGGGTCAGTGTCACAACAGGACATGCTAGGGAGATAAAGTTCCTAGATGAAATAAATGACTGCTTCTTGGAGCAGCTGGTTCATGAACCGACCAGAGGGGAAGCAATATTAGACCTAGTCCTTAGTGGAACACCAGATGTAGTGCAAGAGATAAGGGTGTTGGGGCCACTTGGCAATAGTGATCATAGCATGATCGCCTTTGATTTAATTAGTGGAGGAGGGATAGTAAGGAAATCCACAGTACTACCCTTTAACTTTCGAAAGGGAGACTATGATAGAATGAGGAAAACAGTTAAGAAAAAACTAAAAGGAGCAGTTGCAAAGGTTAAAGACGTACATCAAGCTTGGGTGTTGTTGAAAAATACTATCTTGGAAGCCCAGACCAGCTGTATTCTACGCTTTAAGAAAAGTGGAAGGAAGTCCAAAAAATTGCCAGCATGGTTTAAAGCTGAGGTCAGAGAGGCTGTTGTTGCCAAAAAAGCATCTTTCAAGAAATGGAAAAAAGAGCCAAATGATGAAACCTGGAAACAGCACAAGCACTGGCAAGTCAAATGCAAGGCATTGATAAGGCAGGCAAAGAGAGAATTTGAGAAGAAGCTTGCTGCGGAAGCAAAAACGCGAAATAAAGACCTTTTCAAGTACATTCGTAGCAAAAAACCCGTGAGAGAGTCAGTTGGTCCATTAGATGATAAAGGGGTTAAAGGAGCACTAAGAGGCGACAAGGCGATAGCGGAGAGACTGAATGAATTCTTTGCTTCGGTCTTTACTGAGGAAGATGTAGGGATGTTACCCACGACTGAAGTGGTATTTAAAGGTGTGGAAGAATTGAAGGAAATATCGATACATCGGGAAGATGTCCTACAACTATTAGATAAACTGAAGAGTAGCAAATCACCTGGGCCGGATGGTATACATCCAAGGGTGTTGAAAGAACTGAAATTTGAGATTGCAGACCTGCTATCAGTAATCTGTGAACTATCATTAAAATCATCTCTAATACCTGAGGATTGGAGGATCGCCAATGTAACACCAATTTTTAAAAAGGGTTCGAGGGGTGATCCGGGAAACTACAGACCGGTGAGCCTGACATCAGTACCGGGAAAAATGGTAGAAACCATCATAAAGAATAAAATTACTCAGCATATAGATAGTCATGACCTAATGGGAGACAGCCAACATGGCTTTAGACAAGGAAGATCTTGTCTTACTAATCTGTTATGTTTTTTGAAGGAGTGAATAAACAGGTGGACAAAGGTGAGTCGGTTGATATTGTGTATCTGGACTTTCAGAAAGCCTTTGACAAGGTCCCTCATGAGAGACTTTTGGCAAAACTAAAGAGTCATGGGATAGGAGGCAGTGTACTACTGTGGATCAGGAACTGGTTAAAAGATAGAAAGCAGAGGGTAGGGCTAAATGGCCAATTTTCCCAATGGAGAAAGGTGAATAGTGGTGTACCCCAGGGATCTGTGCTGGGTCCGCTGCTTTTTGACATATTCATAAATGACCTGGAAAGTGGAATAACGAGTGAGGTTATCAAATTTGCTGATGACACAAAACTATTTAAAGTTGTTAAAACCCAGGAGGATTGTGGAAAATTGCAAGAGGATCTTGATAAATTGGAAGACTGGGCATCAAAATGGCAGATGAAATTTAATGTGGAGAAGTGCAAGGTTATGCACCTAGGGAAGAACAACCCAAACTATGGTTACACGATGCAAGGTTCCACATTAGGAACCACCACCCAAGAAAAAGATTTAGGCGTCCTTGTGGATACCATGTTAAAACCCTCGGCCCAGTGTGCAGCGGCGGCCAAGAGAGCAAATAGAATGCTAGGTATGATAAGGAAAGGAATGGAAAATAAAACAAAAGATATTATAATGCCTCTATATCGTTCCATGGTGAGACCGCACCTTGAATATTGTGTGCAATTCTGGTCGCCATATCTTAAAAAGGATATAGCAATTTTAGAAAAGGTTCAGAGAAGAGCCACCAAAATGGTAAAGGGGATGGAAGGCTACTCCTATGAAGAAAGGCTAAAAAGGTTGGGGCTCTTTAACCTGGAAAAGAGACGGCTGAGGGGAGATATGATAGAAGTCTATAAATTAATGAACAGAGTGGAACGGGTAAACGTTGATCGATTGTTTACCTTATCAGAATATAGAAAGACTAGGGGACATGCAATGAAGCTACAGGGTAAACTATTTAAGACTAATAAAAGAAAATATTTTTTCACTCAACGTGTAATCAAACTCTGGAATTTGTTACCGGAGGATGTAGTAAAGGCTGTTAGTGTAGCTGGGTTTAAAAAAGGTTTGGACAAGTTCCTGGAGGAAAGGTCCATAAACCATTATTAAGAAGGGACCCAGGATATCAATGCTTGAACCAATACAAGCATTGTGGAACCTGTGTCCCTTGGGGAAACTGCTAGGTACGTATGACCTAGATTGGCCACTGTTGGAAACAGAATACTGGGCTTGATGGACCTTGGTCTGACCCAGTATGGCATATCTTATGTTCTTATGTTCTTATAGAAGCTTAGACAGAGAGCAATCCATGCATTCTACTTGCTCATTTGATATTTCCCCTTGCTCCTGAAATATCATGGAATCATTATCCTGCTTTGGCTCAGAGGAATTCTCTAACTGATCACTCTCAGGATAGCATTTGTTTCCCTGCTGTCTTCCATGTGAAAAGCTAGGGAACAGATCAGAGTTCATACCTGAGATCACGTTGCTATTAGGTTTCCTCTCTGGGTATCCTGGCCAGTAGGTAGTCCAGCTTCTATGTCCAGCTCTCCAGTCAGAATCTCTGGACTTTAGGTCTCTTTTCCCATACCTCCTTGAATAGGCATCAGAGCTCCTTCTCTCTGTAGATGCAGCCGTCTCCTTTACAGGTGCTCTCTGGGGGTTCCTGGCTCTATATCTCCAAGCCTCTAGTTTCTTCCAGTCCAATGGAGAATGCTTGCCTCTGGAATCACTCCCAACACACGTACTGCTTTGGGCTCCTTCCTTAGACCTCCTGGATGTCTTGCTGTTCCTCCTTCTGTATTCTCTCTGCTGTTGCTGTTGCCGTCCTCTCTCTTGCCATTGCCAGCCTTGCTGTAGCACTCCTTTCTCCTTCCCTTCTTTTTCCTGCTTCTCTCTGCGTGAAGAATATCTTTTACTTTTAAAGTGCCTAGATCAGGGGTGTCAAACTCCAGTCCTGGAGGGCCGCAAACCAGTCAGGTTTTCAGGGTATCCCTAATGAATATGCATGAGATATATTTGCATGCACTGCCCCCATTGCATGCAAATATATCTAATGAATATTCATCAGGGGCATCCTGAAAACCAGGCTGGTTTGTGGCCCTCCAGGACTGGTGTTTGACACCCCTGGCCTAGATGGACACTCCACCCTAGCACAGTCCAGGTGTGCTGAATCAAGCCCTGCCCTAGGAGATGGGTGATTAGGGATTACCTCATAGCTTCCTTGATTAGGCACACGTTTCCCCACTTCAGCTCTCCTAGAGGTTTTCTGTAACCTAGTGCATTCTGGGTCTGGTAGTTTTTTATGCAAACACTCTGTTTTAGTGTTTTTACCAGCAAGCACAGGTTGCTTGTTCAGAGCCAATTCACCTCTTGTATTATTCCTTCCTGAACTATGATAAGCTTCCTTATCACAACCTGCATACCTTAGCAATGCCGCCCTAAAGTTCGGAATACTTTACACATACATCAAAAGGTTGCTATGATTAATGGCAGATAACAATTCCTAAGTTAAGCACAATTTGCTGATAAAGCTGCATCATAGCAACCTTTCTGATATCTGTGGAGTGTGTTTCAGTTTTGGTTTCTGGCAGTGTTTACCACACCGGGGAGTGACCCCAACAGTATTGCGTACCATAGCCATGCCTGCACTGTCTGAGGCATTTCCTTTTTTAATTTAAATTAGTGCTGCAAGCAAAAACACCCTCACAGTGCTGTAACCTTAAGGTGCCTCATAAGGCACCCTATAAAGCGCCCTATAAGGCGCCTTATAGGGAACATTATAAGGTGCCTTGGCGGACAGTGCACTTTATAATGTGCACTCTGGAGTGCCTTATAGGGCGCCTTATGCGGCACCTTAGGTTACGGCACTGTGAGAGTGTGTTTGCTGGCAGCACTAATTTACATTAAAAAAGAAAATGCCTCAGACAGCACTGTTTTAAAGTAAAGGGTAATTCCTCAGACAGCCTTACTCACTAAGCCCACTGGAGGATTGAACTCATGACCCCTGTTTCATCAATCAATGTATTAACCATTGTACTACACCTCTGTTGCTGTGCTCCAAAGTCAACGCGCCTAATTAAGGCTAATGCGTGTTAACATGCAACGGCTCCCTCTATCGCGCGATAACGGACTTTATGGCGCGATAACCCAAAATGCTACCTTAAGGGGTATGTTTACTAAATCATCTTAATGTGCGTTCTGTGACATTATCATGCGATAAGGTACCTTATCGCATGATGATGGCGCTTTATTGGACGCAGAGGTACCTTAGCGCGCGATAACGCACGCAGTGGCGCAAACGAGCGCTGAAGGCGGAGAAAGGCTCCCGGAGGGCGGGGGAAGGCTCCCCAGGGGCGGAGAGAAGGGGTCAATGGGTGGAGAGTGGGAGGGGAGAGGCTCCCCGCACACTAACGATGTGAAATCCGAGGCTCAAAACTAACGCTAGTGAAACCCTGGCGTTAGAGATGATTTAAAGGGAAGAGAAACCATTTCTGTCAGCAATGTACAGCAAAACCAGGGAAACCTACAGAAAAGTGATAAGTGTGATACATGTTCACGGAACAAAAGGGCAAATAAACAGTGAAAATGAACAGAAGAAAATGGAAAAAGAAAATAACCAAGCTGAGCAATAGTGATCTCAATGGGAAACATCAAAAAACACTCCCAAGAAAGCACCAAAAAAAGGATATGAATTCTGGAAGGGTCCATGCTCTGTCCCCATACAAGGTGAATGAGCCCACAGTGAAATTGCGCTGTGCAGGGTTTTCCTCTCCATCGGACAGGTTTCCTATGGCATGCACATGTGCAGCCACAGCAGGGCGGGCATGTCGGAATGGCCAACTGGACAGATGCTTGAAAATGGGATACAGAGGGCTGCAGGCGGCACATGCTGTGGTGCAGCTGGGGCACAGTGCGGACTAGGCAGATGCCTAGGTGGCACTTAGGAATGCTGAAACTGTACAGCAGCCAGACAGCAACTGATGAGGGCCCAACATGGGCACGAGTGTGTTTATCACAGTGTCACAGGGGATAGTACCCAGCATTTACCTCCAAGGGCACAGAACATTGGCAGGCGGTGTTGGGGGGGGAAGCATGGACGTCTATGCAGGCACCCATACCCCAGAACACGCACCATAGGCAGCCGCCTACCTGCACACTGGATGGCCTGAGACTGCGCACCACCAGCACCAACAGCAGAAGGGCATGTCAGCATGGTGGCAGAGGGGTACTGGTGGTGGAGGGAGGCAGTGGCAGCTGCCCAGAGCAGACCATGGCCTAGCCCTGTGTAGGTGGGTGCATGCACTGCAACAGACAGGCCCTGCCGGATGAACAGTCATGGTATCCCCAGGGAATGCACTGTCTCTGTAACAACATGGTGGTGCAGTGCACACAACCAGTGTGTTCAGAGGCAGAAGGTCACAGGTTCAAATCCCAGCTGTGGTTCCTGCCAACCCAGCCTCCATATTTTACCCACTACTACAACGTGCTAATACAGACAGAACCTGTAGTGCAGATAACGTAGACATGCCCAAAACACCTACATTTTACCCTACAGAGCACAGACACCATAAACATGTGCATTACCTAGAGCAGAGTCTCCCAAATGCAGTCCTGGAGGGCCAAACACCATTCAGGTTCCATGCTGCCTCTAATAAATGTGGCTGTGCTGCATTGCTATGCACCGCCCCCATGGTATGCAGATGTATCTCATGCATATTCATTAGGGACAGCATGAAAACCCGAACAGCGTTTGGCCCTCCAGGACTGGAGTTGGGAACCTCTGCCCTAGAGCAGCGGCCAACAGGGGCAGACACCCACGCACCCACAGGCTCCATTATCCCAAGCCTCCTGGAGAGGCAGGATGTTGGGCCCTGCGTGCATCTCCCCATACTAGCACTTGCATACCTTAGCAATGCCACCCTAAACATGGGAAACTGTACACAGCTATCAAAAGGTTGCTATGATAACTGGCAGATAGCAATTCCTACATTAAGCACAATTGGCTGATTGAGCTGCATCATAGCAACCTTTCTGATGTCTGTGGAGTGTGCCTCAGGTCTGGTGTCTGACAGAGTGACCCCAACAGTATTGCGTACCATAGCCATGCCTGCACTGTGCCCAGGACTGGTGTGGTGGCCAGGGCTGCCAAACACCTCTATAGTTTCACATTGCTGGCATAGGTATGTGGAGTGTGTGTCTGTCTATCCAGTGTGTGGTGGCTGCCAACATCCTCCACAGCCCACACTGCCAGCACTGTTGCCAGTATTGGCCTGCCAATGTGCATAATGGAGAGCAAGGTACTGTGGGAATAGCCTGGATAGTGTGGCCTGGCCACATCTGCACAGGGCATAGGGCAATGGCTCGGACATTGTAGTGCCCGGCCACCACCTGCATGGACAGCGTGGCCACAGCATGTCCTGCTGGGAGGTCACTCTCACCTTGACTGAGTAGTGACCACGGCATGGCTAGGTTCCCCCATAGTGCTATATAGTATTTTTTTTGTGTGATATTTATGGGTCCCTTTTGGGGCCCAATCACTGACTTATCTGCTTGGTGTGTATGCATCTCCTCCAGGACTATGGACTAGCTAGCAGAGTGTCTGCAGCTAGTATGTGTCTTGCTAGAACACCTTGCAGGGTGCAGCGGCTGGAGGCTTGCTGTTGGAGAATGTCAGATAGTGGTGGGGGGGCAGCTGAGCATTTCCAGGCCTACTGTCTGTCTGATATTGCTTTATGGATGTTTACAGCTCTGCATTGCCTGCCCTGTAGGGTGTCTGTTCCCCAGCAGGACTGGGGTTGATGGTCCCCTCTACTGCTCCCATTGCAGGGAGGTAGAATGTGGATCTATTGGTGGGTGATCCTGGTTCCCACCCTGAGCCCCAGAGGGTGGGTTTTGTGGTGGTACATAATTCACCTATGGGTCCAAACCCCCAACACATCATGTAACCATGGCACCAACACAGGATATGCACTATTCTGGGTGCATCATAGCCCATAAGGGCTCGACATGACTGTGAAATACAAAAGGACACAGATGTAACCTAGGTGTGTCTGCAGGAACTACCTATCACACACAGTAGCACTGATGGGGACCTGCAGCATGGCATATTTCAGCCATGAAAGGTGCTGTGGACCTGCTGCTGGGCGCCCCACCTCACCCTCAGGGTGAGCACAGTACCTGCACAATGTGACGGTCTGTGGCTACTCTGTGCCAGTACCACACACGGTCAGTTCCCCCTACCAGGCCGAGGTGCTGTGGGGGTGCATACCCCATCTGTCGACTGCTGATTTGCAGGTGCAGTGCATCATGGGTAAGGGTGGGTTAACCCTTGCCTGGTAACCACAGCAGACAGTTTGTGTGGTGCCGTGCAGTCCTTCTGCAGCCAGCCAAGGGTTTGTCAGCAGCTATAGAGCTGTAGCCCACTGGTTACTTCACTGCTTGTGAAGCCAGAGGTCATGGGTTCAAACCCATGGTGGGACTATTTGAAAGGGCTGTCTAAGGCATTGTCTGTTTTTAATGTACATTAGTGCTGCAAGCAAAAACACCCTCAGAGTACTGTAACCTTAAGGCGCCCCATAAGGCGCCCTATCAAGTGCCTTATAAGGTGTCCTATAGGGGATATTATAGGGTGCCTTGGCAGACAGTGCACTTTATAATGTGCCCTATGGAGTGCATTATGGGTGCCTTATGTGGCACTTTAGGTTACGCCACCATGAGGGTGTGTTTGCTGGCAGCACTAATTAAAATAAAAGTAAAATGCCTCAAAAATCCCTACCTAAAAGTAAAGGGTGATGCCTCAGCCAGCCTTATGCATTAGGCATACTGGGGGATTGAACTCATGACCCCTATACCATCAGTCACTGTATTAACCATTGTGCTACACCTCTGTTTCTATGCTTGCATGTCTGGGCGCCTATTTAAGATTACTGCGCGTTAACGCGCTTAGCGGCGCTTTGCCCGATAATGTACGCAGCAGCGTGCGTTATCTCGCGATAATCCCGTTTTGCTACTTTAAGACAGACATGCCCACTCCTTTTATGGCAGCCTGCACACTATCGCCGGGTGCACGTTAAGACGGTTTAGTACACATACCCCTAAGACCGGAACGCCCACTACCTTATATGGCATTCATCACATTAAGACTGCAACTAATGCCGGTAACATTAAGACGGTTTAGTAAACATACCTCTTTGAGTTCCTCATAAAAAACAGAGAAGGAAGCTATTAGCATATTCTTGTATTCCATTGCTACACAAGGTCTTACTACTACTATTAATTATAATTTGTATAGCGCTACAAGGCGTACACAGCGCTGTACAGAGACATGTAAGAGACAGTCCCTGCTCTTAAGAGCTCACAGTCTAGTCAAGTCAGACAATACAACAGTCAAGACCGAGTACATAACTGGGGACTAAAATTTATCTAGGGGAATGGTAAGGCAACAGCTAGGAGGGAACAAGAGACAAAGGGAATCAGGATCCAAAGAGATAAGTTTTTAGCCTGGATTTGAACAGGGCCACAGATGACTGACTGTTGCTGTTGGCATGTTGAGGCACTCCAGAGGGGCTGGAGCCACAGGAGATGGCCTAGCAGCAGTGATGTCCTGGGGGGAATGAGCAATGGAGGCTGTGTAGACTGCTGTCTCTCTGGAGAGGTGGCGCTAAAGTCGCAAGCTGTGAGAATGCAATTAACAGTATGGTAATTTGCAATCACTGATGTCAGAAATAGACAATAATGCTGGGAACATGACCACAGGAGGGTGGAAAGGTAGGAAAGCTGAATCAGGGCAGCAAATATGTTGTCAGTTCTGAAGACAAAAGAAAATAAATATCAATAGACAAACTATATCAGTAGCTTCACCTCTGCTTCAGTGGAACATAGGAGACAATATTCAGAGGCCCGATATCTTGCAAATGAGGTAAGATATCTGGCAATGGAAGAGGGGAGTACAGCCAGAGAAAATACTGTCTGTGATACAGAAGCAGACAAGAAAATGTGCAGACTAGGAGGGGCTGGAAAGTCTTTATCTGATGCTACATGTTTCAGTGTTTCTCAGACACCCAATTAATCCATCTTACTCCTAAAAAATGCTTAGGGGGAAGTTGCAAACAATTCTATTGCATGCCAAGGATCTTTCATTCCAGTATACTAGCAAGAAGCTATCGGTGGGACCAAAGAGTTATAGGATGCACATTCTCAGGCTTTGTAACCTCCAGGTGCAGTGTGAATATAATTTTCTAGGATAATCCATTAGAACATTTATAGTGTAACATCTACATTAACGCAGCATGTGCTGAGATGCACGCCAAGTGTAGAAATATAATGCCATACAACTTAATTACACAGTGACTAAAAGAGAGGGTCCAAAAGTCATGACTGTGACAAATATGTCGAATGCAGCCATGCATCCTCCAATATCTCTCCTATAGTGTGCCCAACATTTCCTCGATTTCTCCTTTTCTGTCTCTAGTGCCCCATCGACTCCGAACACAGATATGTATGTTTTGCATCTCTTAATTATCCCGGCTTCTAAATATATCAAACAACAATACTTTCGTCCTCCTATAATTTTATTAAACAACTCCCTACATTCAGGAACAGAGAACGTTTAATTTTAATTGCATAATAGATTTTTTTTCTTCTCAAGACAGACTGTTATTTATTCGGCTAGCTAATTGTTCAGAGAAATAGAAGAGCCTAGACTGCTGTTCTCCAGCTATGCTTTCTAAGCTGCTGTTGTTTTACTGTAAACCGCACTGATATTGTAATAGCGCGGTATATGAGAAAGGTTAAATAAATAATAAACACTGAGTTCAAGGAATGCTCTACTTTCATTGCCATTCTTTGGGTTTTGTGAACAACGGCAGATGCAACGTTGGTCAGTAAAGATCAGGGATGTGCAACTATGGTCCTTGAGAGCTCAAAGGGCTCTGGTTTGAATGCACGTCAATGCATCTTATGATCACTCACTGGGTTTATCATGAAAACCCGACCTATTAGTGGTCCTCCAGGAATGGCTATGGATGCGTTCTCCTCATACAGATAGTGTAAATGTTTCTTTAGCACGAGATGCTTTCTCATGCTGGTAGCATAAGAGCAATGCAGTGTGTGTGTACCAATGCATGAAGCATATGTGTGTCTGTGTGTATGAAAGAGAAAATGAAATAGAAAACTTATATTAATGCATATACAGTAGCATGTGTGTGTGTGTGTGCGTGCATAAAGATAGCTAGACAGGCAGATATGATATGAATACCTGCTGGACTGGAAACAAATGGGATAGAACTGACAGAGGACAGCCCCTAAATACAGCAAGCTAGCTAACTATTGTTTTACACACCGATACTGTTTATTAACACTTAGGGGTATGTTTACTAAACCATGGTAATGTTACCCACGTTAGGTTCCGCGATAATGGTACAGATGCCCATATAAAGGCGTCGACAGTGCATCGTTACGGCAAGCCGCATTAGCTAACGTGCGTTACAAGGTGCCTTAAACTAACGCGCGTTACAAGGCACATTACAAGGTGCCTTATAAGGCACCTTGTAAGCTGCCTTGTAAGTAAGGTGCCTTATAAAGTGCCTTGTTAGGTGCCTTATAAGACGTTTTGTAAGGCACCCTATAGGGCTCCTTAGGCTAAGCGCCGTATTAGGCACCCCTGGACAAGGCACCCTGGGTTACAGAACCATAGGTTAAGATGGCCTAACAAGGTTACGGTGCCCTAGGTCAGTGTGCCCTAAGGGTTGCAAGGTGCTTCAGGATGACATGCATGCCCTGTGAGGCATAGAGACAGATGTAGCCCTAACACTAGACAGAGCATGGAGGAAAGGCAATGAACAGGTGAGTGAAGGAGGGAGAACTGGGAGCTGCTGGACCTGCCATATCTGCGGGCATCCCATGTGGCTGCCAGTACTGTTGACAAACATGGTGGGGGCAAAGTAAAGTACTGGAAAGACAGTGGGTGGCAGATGATGGGAATATGTGTCCCCCAGTGAAGGCGGAGTTGGCAGGATAGCTACAATGATGGGTGGACAGAGGAGAGGTGGTGCCATGCAGATCAGGCACAGGCAAGGCAAGCACGAAGAGGCACAATGCAGGAAAGGGTAGCAGTGCATGACATGGGGTGGCAGCCTGCACAGGCAGACAGGACTCTACACAGCTGACAGACGCAGATAGACGGACCAAAGGAATGTTGGCAACTGTGGTAAGGGTATTATGGGCTGGCAGCACAACTCTGAAAAAATATGACTGCTTCAGGCATGCAAACTATTTGAGTAGGACAGGCATGAAAGGAAAGAACAATGAGGAATTGAACCCATGAACACTGCCAAGAACAGCATTGGAGTAACCAGTAGGCTATAGCTCCATGACGCATCTCACAGCAATGGTTGGGTACAGAAGGACTGCAGGTCACCGCACAAACTGTCTGCTCTGCGTGCCAGGATAGGGTAACCCCACCAGTACCCATGATGCAATGCACATGCTGAATAGCTGTCTACAGCTGATCACCAAATGGGGTCTGCACCTCTCCGGTACCTCAGCTTGGAAAGACGAACTTACAGTGCGTGATACTGGCACAGAGTAGCTACAGACCATGCCATTTTGCAGGTTCTGTGTTCAACCTGAGGGATAGGATGGGTGCCCAGCACTAGGGCCGCAGTACATGTGGTGCTTGATATAGGTCCTGCTGTACATCCCCATCACTACCAGTGTGTGACAGGTGTTCCTTGCAGTGCATCTGAAGGTAATTTGGTGTTTGTCTATTTTCAGCAGTCACAATTGGCCCTCTGGGACCAGACACCACCCAGATTGGTGTGCACCCAGTGTAGGGTCTGGCTGACATGGGCATCTGTTATCAGGGCAGAGGGGTTTCTAGACTTGCATGAGGTTTGTGTAGCAGTGCCTCTACAGGTTAAAGTGGTATATACTATATACTCCAAAGGGCCCACAATCACCCTTTGTGCAAGTACGGGACAGATGCCTGAGCCCTGGTGAAGCAACCTCCATCCTGCTGGCATAAAACAGCCCTCTTGGGTTGGTGGGCCGGAGCCCCTACCTGTGACTGGGGCAAACCAACAGCAATGCTGGGGTATGTCTGGAAAACCTCAATTGCCTCACACCACAATCTGCCAGTCATCAGTAGACAGCACCCAACGAGGTATTCCAACCATGCAAAGACTGACTGCAGACAGTCCACTAGCTAGCCCATAGTGCATGCTCACAGAGAAACTATGTGCACCAAGCAGGCATCTCAGTGATAATGCCCCAGCACTAGGAACACACAGGTATCACTAGATACACATATTGTAGAGCGCTATGTGGGAACCTAGACATGCCATGGTCACTGCACAGTCAGAGTGAGAGTGTCCTCCCAGCATGACATGCTGTGACCACCCTGTCCATGCAGGAGGTGGTTGGGCCCTACAGTGTCCCAGACATTGCCCCACACCCTGTGAAAATGCATCCTGGCCAATCCGCCTTGTCCGGGCCATACCCACAATACATTGCTGCTCATTATGCACATATTCAGGCTAACGCTGGTAACAGTGGGACATTGTGGGACATTGTGGGCCCAGTGAGGTGTGGGCAGCCACAAAACAATGGATAGACATATACACACACACACACACACTCCTATTGCAGCATTGTGCAAAGATAGGGGTGGTTGGCAGCCTTGCCTGCCACACTGGTCCTGATCACAGTGCCGACGTTGATAAACTGTGCAGGAGGTAGTAGTAGTGCTCTGGTGATAACTGCAGCTCTGTGCTGGGGCCAACAGCCTGACTCTCCATGCAGCTTTGGTTTGTGGAGCCTGTGTGAGTGGGTATTTGTACCCCTGTTCGCCGCTGCTTTGGGCTTTGCACATGTTGATGTTATAACTGCATTGTAGGGTAAAATATAGGGCATGCTCTGCAGGATACACAGCTGGGACTTGAATCTGTGACCTTCTGCTTTTGGACACACTGGCTGTGTACTGCACCACACTGTTGCCACAGTTGCACAGTAGTCCCTGGAACTACCTGTACTTTTCCTCAGCCAGACCTTTTATGTTGCACTGCATACCACGTACTGGTACACAGCATGGCCTAGGTCCACTGAAGGCAGGTGCCACTGCCCCCTCCAGCACGGGCATACACCCCCTGCCATGCTGACATGACCATATGCTGTCGGTGCTGGTAGTGCGCAGTCCCAGGCCATCCACTGTGTGGGTAGGCAGTCACCTAGGGAGCAGGATCTGGGGTGGGGAGGCATACATGGGCATCCACACATCAGCCCCATCACTGCCTACCAATATTATGTCCCTTCCACTTGGGGGAGGGTTGGCTGGGGGGGGGGGGTTGTCAGGTCAGTGCCCTGGCAACTATTAGCTAGGGTGGACCAGGTAGATGTAGGTGGATTGTGTTTGGCCTTTGTCAGCTGCTGTCTTGCTGATGTCCGGTTTCTATGTTCCTATGTGCCACCTAGGCAACTGTCTAGTCCACCCTGTGCCCCAGCTGCCCCCACTACATGTCCCGCCTGCAGCCCCCTATGCCCTATTTGCACCATCACCATAGTGGCCTTTCATACTTGGGCACTATGCTCTTGCTGCAAATGGAGCACTACTATCACTTCTCTTGGGCTCCCTGCCTATGCTGTACATTGCTGACACTGAAATGGTTTCTCTCTCTTGCAATGTGTGCTAACGCCAGGTTTTCAGTCGCGGTAAGATTCAGCCCTTCAGTTCCCTGCATTAGTGTGGAAGAGGCCTCTCCCTGCCCATTGACCCCCTCTCTCCATGCTCTCTTCACCCTCTGTGGGACTTACTGCGGCCGGGAACGCTACCGTGCGTTACACGCGTTAATGTTACCTAACGCACGTTAACGTAGCATCTGGTTTAGAAACAAAAGCTGTATCAAACCAGCCAACACCAGTTCTGGAAACCATAACCATAACCATAAACATTTTGATTAAAAGACTGTAAGACCTGACTGTAAGTCCAGTATGGCATTGATTTTCTTCCTATCTTTCTTATTCACTGTCCAGCTTTTGGACAAGTCGAATCTTTGCATGCACAGACACATCTCTGCACTTGAAAATCTTGTTTATGTCCTTCCTAGCTATTCTGCCAACTGCTTATCGTTTCATTATTGATTATTTATTATTGATCCAAGCAGGTTAAAGTTCATGTTTATGTTTATGCAATTGCAGACACATTTGCGCATTTGTGTTCCCGTCTGTGAGTTGCCGCACGTTAAAATGCATGCTAACCGGTTAAAGGGCTTTATTAAAAGGGGTCCTATGTTCCATGATTTTAATAAGAAGATGCTTCAGATCTTCTTCACTTTCAGCCAGTAACATGCTACCGTGAGGGTCGTGGGAGTGAAGGAGTAGCCTAATAGTGGGAACAGTGGGTTAGAACCAGGGTTTTGAATTCCACTGCTGCTCCTTGTGGCCTTGGGCATGTCACTTAGCCCTCCATTGCCTCAGTACAAACTTAGATTGTAAGTTCTCTGGGGACAGAAAAATGCCTTCTGTACCTGAATGTAACTTGCCTTGAACTTCTGAGAAAAAGTCTGAACTACATCCGATTCCCTTTTTTTCATTTTATTTTGTGTCCTGTATGGGATCAGCCCTTGATTCTTAAGTTTGCTCGTGAAGTCTGGAGAGCCAGTCAGAGGTTTTACCTACTCCTCTGCCTGTGTGTAGAGAGGGTCTAAGGGAGCTGGCTTGCTATACAAGTGCAGAGACCACAAGGTCCTGTATTTTTATTTTACTGGAAGCTCTAGTGGTTCGAACAGAGAAGATCTCTCTCTAACCTTTATGTAAAACTGCCTGTTTTTAGAATAAGAGAGAATTCAACAGATTTCAGTAGGGTAATGCTGAAAAGGTCCCCGATATGAATATGGAGTTGAGAGTGATGGAGTAGGAGTCTATCCTAAGGGGACAGGACCAAGCAGAGTGGGAAAATGGTGAGGTCACTTAAGAACTGAAGGAATTACTGGAGTCTCAGGCACGTAGATTACAATTTATACAAAATACAGCGGTATGCATTCTCTCCCATGTGTCTAGATATGAGTATGTCACGCGTCTCCTGCAGCAAAATCATTTGCTCCCTGTCAGATTCCATGCACAGTTTAAACTTCTTTTAATTGTATATCATACACTTCATTCTGGGATTCTTCTGTATCTTGCTGAATTATTAATTCCATATTCCACTCATAATCTTCTCCGGGATACACATACTTACCGATTACACCTACCATCAGCTTCTCAGGCCAAATTAAGCTCCACTTGTTCATCTGCATTTTATTTTCTGGCACCTGTGTTATGGAATTCACTCCCCCTGAAATTCGGTTGGCATCTTCATTTCCGTTTTTAAAGTCCCTTCTGAAAACACATCTGCTTCTGACTTGCCTACTTAATTTGGTGGATTTGTTTGTCTTGTATGTCCCTCTTTTGTTTTTATCTTTCGTGTGGTTTGAATGACTCTTCGCTTTCCTGTTTTTATTTGAGTTCTTTTCTATTTTATTATGTTTATTTTAGACATTTTGTACACCGTTCTGCTGAGACACCTTGAAGGGTGGTCTTTCAAATAATAAACCATAAACCATAAGCCATGACTCTTAGCGTTCTATTTGCTTCCCGTCGGGACATCCAGCCCCGCTATCCACCCTCAGCCTATGCTGTCTCCTGGCACCGCTGCACATACAGAGCCGCTGTGTGTTTGTGGGGACTAAGGGCTGCAAGCGGGCAGAGAGTGGGTGGAGAGTGGGCGGGACCGACCTCCAGAAATAGAGGTCCAATGCCAGTGACAGCCCTGTATGTCTGGGGATCGCTGGGGGTATGCTCTACTTCTTCTTCCTTCTAGGTGGAATGAGAGTGGAGTGCCCCTCCAATCATGGCCGGCAGCCCCATGCCAGAGCAACGGGACACTCACAGTGAGTCCCCACTGCCCGATCCAGGCCCCAGTGGCCCCCATCAGGGTCAGGCGGCAGGGAATCGGGAGTCACAAAGACAGCGGGCAGGTTGTGCCATGGGGAGAACGTTGCTGCGGCGATGCAGAGGCACACTGGGCCGTCCCAGGGCCTGATCCTGTACCTATGGGGCCGTCTTGCTCCCGCGATGCAGAATCAGGTCCTAACGGGCCCGTCCTGCCCGGGGGCGCCTAGATGGCCCAAATGTGCCCCTTCGGGGATCAGGCTCTATATGAACTAGCTCACCTTTATCTACATGTTTACTCACACCTTCAAAAAATATAGCAGTTTAGTCAGACAAGACTTTCCTTGGCTAAGAGTGTATGCTAACTGAGTGAAGGGGAGGGAGACAGCCTTGTATGAAATTGCTCTGTGATCTAGCCCCTCCAGGGCCAAGGGAGAGTTACACATGTATAAGTGCCTCCTGATTACCTCTTCTTAAACCCCCCACCAATCCAACCCCCCTTACCCTCTAAAGCATTCAGAAGTAAATCCTCTCAGCACAAACAACTCCTTAGACCTCTGCAGCAATAGGACACCCCTCCCTGAGACTCTCCCCATCAGCCCCCCAGCCTTATCATGGATTCCTGGTGTCCAGTGGGAGCAGACGTGACCCCCTCGCTCCTGCTCTTATTGCACCAGATTCCAAAATGTTGCTGCTGACCCCTAGCAAAAGCATATTATGCAGCAGTAAACTATGACACAAACATTTGATGCTTCACACAAAAGCTTCTGTAAATGTTGCATTAATAAGCTGCTGTGATGCAAAATCATGCAATGCAGCTCATTAATGCATACAGATTTAATGCATACATTAAAACATACAGATTTTAAAAAGCATGTACAAAAGGCTAGGTGGGCATGTTTTCACTGAAAAAGGAACTATAGCTTAGGAGTCGTAGTTTTTTTTTCCAAGCTGCCAAAAAATATCCCTTATTGTTCAGATATTACGATTCCATTTTGAACTTTTGCACTGCAAGTAATAAGAAGTTTTGTTGATATTAAGTAGAATATTGTAGGAGTATGTTTTGATTTTTATATGCAAAATATAGCATTTGAATGTGGAAATAGCATTCTCATGCAAAAGGCAATTTTAGAAAGGGCTAAATTTAAACATGGTTGCTACTAATATGCAGAAATTGCAAAAGAGTGCTGTTTGGGCATGGCCTGGATACATCCCCAATTTTTATAAGGAATGCACTTGTATGACCAAAATGTTCTATGTTGGGATTCACAGTTGCCCTCTGGCATGTATAGGGGTTTTTTTTAAAATGTGCTCATTTCAGCCTTTACAGAAGGGATTGAGGGGATCATTAATCCCCTGTTGTATATTTCCTCCTCCAAACTTAAACCAAATAGAGAGAGCAGCCTCTGTAGTTAACTGGTAATATTTAAACAGTTTAGCACAACTATCCAGAGGGTCACCTTGGAAAGGGTGGTATGGGCTGGCAGCACTGATATGCCTTAGGTGCCATCCCCAACATATTTATACTGTATGGGAAAATGTGTGTCAGTGCCACGTGGAAGGCCTGATACCAGACATATGGGTCTCTCACCTGTCCCAGCGACACAACCTTCATACAATACCCCTGTTAGTATACCACTGTATCAGTGCAGTCATGTCGGGGTGCATTTTACCAACAAATTGGTAAAGACAGATGATAAGCAAGGACTGTACAGACCTACAGTCAGCTGAGCCATTGGTGGGTTATGTGACCTTCTGAAGGTCACAAGGAGGTGTTGTCAGTCCATGAAGGTTGTGGCAGACATAAAATGCAACAGTAACACATTCTGAAATGTCACGTAAGGAGTACTAGTGGGCCTCAAACCCTGGTATCTTGGTCCTCTGGTCATTGCACCACACCTCAAGCAAGTGCCTGACATCTGCAGGGTGAACATGTCTGACCCCCTGCAATGGGCTGCAGCAGAGCTAATAAAGCCATGCTCTCAGAAGGGCATGATGGTGACTAGCATGTTTGCTGATCCAAAGTGTGGCCAGAACACATACCAAAGTAGAAGGATATGTGTCTGCAAGTCACGGCAGAACCTGGACTGTTACAGGCAGGGAAATGACCTGACTAACACATAGGCCCAAAATGAACAAGTGGGAATTATACCCTTATCCCCTGCTTATGGAAACATTGCACTAACTAGTAGGCTACACCTCCATACTTCTTTTTGCAGCAATGTCTGGAGTCAAACAGACTGCAGGTCAGTGCCTAAAATGTCTGTTGTGTGTGCTGGTATAGGTTAGCCCCTCCAGTACCGATGAGACACTATACATGCGGGACAGAAGTCTGTAGTTGATCACCAAATGGAGAATGCACTGATCCAACATAGCAACTCAGTAAGACACACTGACAGTATGTGCTACAAGCACAAAACAGCTACAAACCATGCCACTGAGCAGTTTCAACGGTCATCCTGAGAGTGAAGATGGGCACCCAGCACCTGATCCCCAGAGCTTGCATTATTAGAGATGGTCTTAGAGATGTGCCGCAGATCCACATCACTGCCAGAGGGTGGCAGTTATTGTCTTCAGTGTGTTATGCTAGCTACTTTGGGGTGTATTTTGAAGGGCAAGAGCCTATTTAAATGTCTGCAATGTGATACATAAGCAGGGGAGCCCAAGATAGTGATAGTAGTGCTCCAGTAGCAGCCACAGCATAGTGCCCAAGTATGAAAGGGCACCATGTTGATGGAGCAAAGGAAGTGGCACATTGGTCATGCAGTGGGGGTTGCTGGGGCGCAAGACAGACCAGACAGCTGCCAAGGTGGCACATCTGTGATATCCGTCATGATCCCACATCAACACTGGCGGCACACAGACATGCTGCTGCTGTGGAAAGGTGATGCAGTACATGGGAGTGGGCAAAGGTTTCCCGGCACTCTAGGCAGGGACCCTGGTCAGCCCCCCCCCTCTGACCACTGAAGCCAGCTCCAGAGGAAGAGGACGATAGCACCAGCAGCTGTAGTGCTACAGGGAACTGCAAAATGCAACCGCCTGGGGAAATACCACAGCTGCAGCTGCCTACCTCCCCCCAGATGTATCAGTGGCAGGCAGTGATGAGGTTCTGGCAGCGGCAGATGCTTGAGGGGGATGGCATGTCCATCAGTGTGTGCCTCTGCCTCACCCATCTGGACCTGGCACCTTAGGCATCTGCAAAAGCCACATGGTGGGCCAGTTAGTACTGAGCACCACCCCCAATGACAGCATGCTGGCATGGCGGCATGGTGTGGGGTGTCGGCAGTGGGTACAGTGGCACATGCCTGCAGCAGACAGGACCCATGTCCTGTCCTATGTGCCAATCGCATCTCAACAGTTGCCCAGGTCTGCCTAATTGGTAACATGTCAACCCCAGGGACTGCCACATCAATGTGGCTGCTCTGTGGTTCAGCTCATGAAGCCATTATGTATATCAGTGGAGGGTCACAGGTTCAAGACCTGGGGGGCAGATCATGTATTGCATATCTTTGAGGATAAACCCCAGCCTATGGGCAAATACAGCTCCCGCATGTGCAACCTCCAAAGCCTCAGCCAGTAAGGGTACAGACACCCATCAGCTACAGAGACAGGCTCCACTATCCACAGTGCACTCCCTGTCCTGGGAGTCCAATCACTGTGCCAAATGCTGGTTGGCCCAAGGTATGGTTTACATGGTTGCTCTCTGCACATGTACTGTGTGCTGACCAGCCACAGTTGGTATGTGTATGGCTGAAACAGCCCTGCAGTGGTTGGCAGGTGCAGTCTGACTATGCTTGCTGTGGCGGATTGGTAGTCCCAGATGGTTCGGACAGCAGCTGCTCCTGGCCTGCTCACTGTAGTCATGACAGGACTTTACTAGCAGACCCAAGCAAGCTTAGAAGCCCCCACTGCCTTTGGCAGCCATGGTATCAGTTGTTGCAACACTGAGCACTGACAAATGCTGTTCTAGGAGGGTCCCTGTCCAACAGGGGCAAGACCCAGGGTCCAGAGGTGATAAGCACCTAAGGCATACTGTAATTAGGTAAAAAACAAGATAAATAGCATAACACACTTCAGACAATAATCTGTCCCACACAGACAATGATGCAGACTTACAGCAGAGATCATCTCTAGCAGTGCAAGCTCTGGGGCCCAGGTGCTGGGCACCCATCCTCACCCTCAAGGTGACTGCTGAAACTGCTCAGTAGCATGGTTTGTAGCTGTTCTGTGTTTGTATCATACACTGTCAGTGCATGTTAATGAGTTGAGGTGATCAGTGCATTCTTCATATGGTGATCATCTGCAGACTGCTGTGCAGTGCATCATGGGTACTGGAGGGGCTAACCTATACAGGCAAACACAGCAGACATTTTAGGTGTCTACCTGCAGTCTCTTTGAATCCAGTCATTGCTGCACAGAGTGTTGTGGAAGTATAGCCTACTGGTTAGTGCAACGTCTCTAGAAGCACATGACAGAGGTTTGAGTCCCATTTGTTCTTTTTGTGACTGTGTGCTACCCAGTTCATTTTCATGCCTGTAACAGTCTTGGCTCTGCTGTGACTGGCAGACACACATCCTTAGAGTTTGCTATGTGTTCTGGTCACAATTTGTGTCAGCAAACAGACTATTCAACATCATGCTCTTCTGTGAGCATGGCTTTATTGGCTCTGCTGCAGCCCATTGCAGGGGGTCAAACATGTTCACCCTGCAGATGTCTGGCAACTTCTTGGAGGTGTGCCATAATGGTCATGGCACTGGCTTGGGACCCAGGGTTCAAGGCCACTAGCACTCCTTTTACGACAATGTGGAATGTTTTATTCTGGTGTTTTATGTATGCCACAACCTTCATGGATTGCCCAGACCTCCTTGTGACATTGGGCAGGTTGCCTAACCCTCCATTGTCTCAGCTGACTGCAGGTTCTTACAGTCCCTGTTTTTAATCAGACATTGCCACATTTTCGATACAACGTAACCTGATGTTACTGCACTGATGCAGCAGTATACTAACAGGCAGCTACATGCATACAGCTGTAACCTACTTGTGCAATATGAGTCTGGTATGACATCATGACTGTGACGGTATAGCTTTGGCTCTATCACATCTCTGCATTACATATAGATACATCCTACCCCTTGAATAGCCACCTGCAGGTATCAAATCATGAACGTACGTGCCCTATTTGCCCAGTTTGAGCGATTCCTGTCCAGTTGTTGTATGCACTTTTGTCTGGGTTGTTGCATGGTGGTTGTGTGGCTGGGACAGGTGTGAGACCCATATGTTTTGTATCAGGCCTTGCACGTGGCACTGACACATGTTTTTCCCACATAGTACAAATGCATTGGGGATGGCACCTCCAGTACATTGGTGCTGCCAGTCCATGCCACACTCTCCTCTGCCACCATTCTTCCTGCAGCCCATCCATCAGCCTTTGGCGACTGTGCAGTCATGCCTTCTCGTGCAAGCTGCTACACCATGGCCTACATAGGTATTCTTTTCCGTATTTGGACACTTCACTCATGCCTCTCCTATGCCTGATCATGTTGCCAGTCCTGCTTCGTCCTTCTTTCACTGCACATATCGTGCCACTTCTGACTCTGCTGGTGGACACGCCTTCCTCATACTATGCCACACACTGACATTATGGCGTTTTATATGGGCACTCCTCCAATGCATAGGCACAGCTGCCTTCCACATGCTCGTCACACTTACTGGCTGGCACGTCGGATGACCATGGATCTAGCAGGCCCTTCAGTTTCGACATGCCCTTCCATTCAACACCTTTACATTGGCTTTTGCTGGGGCTCCCTTATCCAGCAATAACGTGACAGCCGTTTTTGGGCATTAAGGTGAACGCTTGTCCTGCCCGATGTCCTGTTAACGCCCGTTAAATGGCCCACTGCACCCTTAATGCCGGAATGCCTCCTACCCACCCAGATCCTTTTGCACATGTAACACCCCTTATCACTGCTATTAATGCCCTGCTACCTTAATGCCCTTTAGTAAGCATATCCCTAAGTGTAGTTGTGCAAGGGGATTGGCTCTAGCCAGCCTGCTCTTAACCGTCTTGTATCTCTGCTAATCTTCATTCCTATTTTCTGATTGGCCCATAGCTTGATTGCTCTTCAGCGCTGTGGAAAATGCTTCCTGGATTTTTTTTGCTTTTTGAATCTACTGACACTTGCTCTAAAGACTTATTCCAAAGATTTTTCTTTTGCCATCTTCTTGTGTCAGGAATTCTGTGAAAGCATGTCTCCATATACTATCAGATACATTCGCCAAGCCTTTGCCAAATCACTAACTGGACAAGCAGGATCTGATATTAAGCTTGGTAAATGTATCTGATAGTGGAGACCGAAATATGGCCATGTCAGGTTTTATGTGATCACTCTTTATTTTCTTTAAAATTTTATCTGGATTTTTCTTAATAAACAATTTGTTTTATTTGATTTTGAAGAATATTTTCTATTTTGTCATCTATTGTAAACACTCTCTTGTTGGTTATATTTATTGTATAGCTCTTGGGGCTCTCTCCTTGCCTTCCCTAAGTACATTGTGGCCCTGTTTTGATTCTTGACGCTGTATAGTTCCAAACTATTTCTGATTTTATTATTTCAAAGTTACTATTTTCCTGGTGAATCAATACCTTCCCACTCTAAAAGCAATCAACTGTTAGTTTCAGATGCTGAAAGAAAGGTATACATTTTTTCTGTTTTATAAATGATGGAAAGAGATCACAGCTTTTATTTTATTATCTCCTTTAACATATATATTCAGTGTTATTTGAGAATGAAAGAGGCAGAGGGTTAATGGAAAAACTACTGTGATAGTCACCTGTATGCGGACCTTAAAATAAGAACTTGACCCAAAGTCTCATAATAGCATTGAATTAGGCTGACGTTACATGACTTAGAATAAAGAAGTATGGACTACTATCAAAGTGAGAGAGGAAAAAAAAAAAAGTTCAGGATGAAGATACAAAACTACATTTTACATTTTCTAGTGTCTTATTGCAGTCAAAGAGGAAACTCCTACAGCAGTAGCTTATCTCCATTAGCCTCACACTAGAGAGGCAAGAAGTCACTTATACCAGTGCTTTACCCAAAGATTACAATGACTCTGAAAAAATACTTGGGTCATTAGAACTCCTTAAGAGAAGTGCCCAACTTTTTGATCAGACAACTGGGCCCCGATTTTCGAAGATATTTACACAAGTAACTTCCCTAGTTACCGGTGTAAATGCCTTATCTGGGATTTTTGAAGGGCACCTACATGGGTAGTGCCCTTTGAAAATCCTGGATATGTCCCTAACGCGCCCAGATGCTATCCACTTAGCATCGGAGCATGTTGGGGGCATTGCAGAGGCGGGCCATGGCTCTACCCATGTAACACCTATTTTTGATGCTACACAGTTAGCGCTCTGCGCCTTAAAGATAGGCGAAGGAAAACTTGCCTATCTTTGGTACTGGGGCTAACCATGGGCTTCCTGGCTGTGTGGTGACACCCAGATTTTCGATGCTGGGGTCGCATATCACCTCGGCATGGAAAATCTGGGTTAGGAGGGAGAGGGCAGGCTATGTGCCAACGCAGCGCATAGCACCATCCACCTCAAAATCGGGCCCCTAATATCTATCCATCCAGAAACAGTCAACTGAAAAGGTCAATTAATTGGCCAGTCAGAACCATATGGATTTGAAGTGTACAGAGCACTGGAAATCTATAACTAGAGATTACTGTTAACATGTGTTTGTACTTTTGTCATGAAGAATGGTCTGTTATCCCTGAAGCAGAACTGTGATATGTCATGCTTGGTTTGAAACATGTTAGTAGTTTGCTTATGTCTTTCCAGGAGAAGATCAAGGCAAGTTATATTCATGTACATCATGCATTTTCCTGTTTTCAAAGAGCACATGATCTAAGTTTGTACCTGAGGCAATAGAGGGTTATGTTGCTCACCCAAGGCCACAAGGAGTCCCAGTGGGATTTGAACACTGGTCTTTCTGGCTTTAGGCTGGATCTCTGTCTGCTTATCTGACATTAGTGCCTGGATGTCTCATCGCCATCTGAAATTGAACATGGCCAAAACTGAGCTCCTTATCTTTCCCCTTAAGACCACCTCCCCCTTCTTCCTTTCTGTGTTTCTGTGGATAACACTCTAGTTCTCCCTGTTTCCTTGGCTCACAATTTTGGGGTCATCTTTGAGTCCTCCCTCTCCTCCAGACACATCTAACAGATAGTTAAAACCTGTGGCTTCTTTCTCTGTAACATTGACAAAACTCATCCCTTCCTTTCTGAACACATTACTAAGACCCTCATCCATTCTCTTGTCACCTCCCGTCTAGACTATTTTGCAACCTCCTCTTCACTGGTCTTCCTCTGAATCAACTCTCCCCACTTCAATCTGTTCAAAACTCAGCTGCACGGCTAATCTTCTGCCAGCATTGCTGTGCTCATGTCACCCCTCTTCTCAAGTCACTTCATTTACCAAGGGATGATCCTACCAAACAAATCTGATTGAGTTCTTTGACCTGGTGACCAGAGAACTAGATCAAGGCCATGTGATGGATGTCATATACCTAGATCTCAGCAAATCCTTTGATAGTATCTCTTGTAGGAGGCTTATCAATAAACTGAAAAGCCTGGGGATGGGTCCCAAGGTGGTGAACTGGATCAGAAATTGGTTGACTGACAGATGACAGAAGATGATGGTAAATGAAATTCACTCGGATGACTGGAAGGTGAGTAGTGGTGTGCCCCAACAATGGTGGACACAGAACAGCTGCCAGCTCAAGGAAACTGGGGTGTAGCTGAACTCCAAAAAGCAGTAGATCTACAGTAAAGTGACCAACCATCCCGTATTTTAAGAATTTGTCCCTGGAATCATATTACTTCAGTCAGGATGCCTAAATGTCCCCTATTTTAAAACACGTCACACTCCTACACTCCTCCACATTTGTACCTGTGGACCTCTCCACTCCAGCTGAAATTTTCAAAGGGAAACTCTATATAAGACTATTTCCATCAGAGACAGAGAAACATATACACATGCATGCACTCCACTGGACTTCAGTCACACACACATGCACATGCCTTCATCCCCCAAATCAGGTATACAGATGCACACTAGCACTTTTCAGACAAACAGATTCTGTCTCTGACTGTCTACTGGTGCTGTGCTGCTTCTGCACTCCTCTAATTCAATGTCCACAGTTCTTGCATTTGCTACCAGTTCTTTTTCTCAGTATGCAACAGCCTCCTCACACTTTACCTCATTCCTGTTAAATTTCTAGCCTTTCTCAGCAACCCCACTCACCCCTACCAAGAAACCCATTTATTCCACTGACTTTCTCCCAGACCCTGTGCAGAAAATCAGCCCACCCTTCCTGTGACTAGTGCAGCCTTTCCATTGGCTGGCACCTACCACTTACTCTGCACAGTGAGGGGGAGCACTGACAAGCTGTAGAGCTAAACTCTAAAAAATACCCAGACAATTTAGACATCATTCTGACTAAGACAGCTACTTTACAAAGTTGTAGAATCCTAAAATAATTTAGATGGTTAGCAATCCTAAACTCCTGAGTCCTCAGCACATCTGACAAATCTGGATCTGTTTCCTTCCCAGGGCCCAGGCAACCATTAGTCAGACAAAGCCAGTCAAATGGAGCAGGGGGAGGTGGGAGCAGTAGCTAGGATACAGAAACCTTTCGTTCTCCCTTGTCCTGCAGCTGTAGAGTATGGTGGGGGGTTTTCCAGACCTAGAGGAGAAAGGATTGGGGGTGCTCAAGCACCCTCAGCACTCATAGAGCTGGTCCCTATGATCCTGGTGTCAACATCAGTATCAATATCATGGTCAGTGGTCAGTTGATTTCATTGATTCTGTCATCTATGTAGGCTCTTAGACTAGGGTGTGTGTTTCTATGTCATCTTTAAACGTCAAAGCTGGGACAGTTTTTTGGATGAAGGCTTGTTTGTTGAATGAGAGAAATTTCAGAGTTATTTATTTATTTTATTTTATTTAACGTCTCTTCTATACCGCGCTATTCACATCAGTGCGGTGTACATTTAACAGAACCATATACAATGCAGTCGGGCTGCATTGTATTTACAATAAACAGGAACTATAACTTGGATATAACTGGGGTAACCTTCTACAAATTATTTACACTAATAAATATACTATACATCTGAGATCTACTCGGAGTTGCATTGGTGGGGCTAGCTGCCCTCTCGTGTGCTGGGTGTGCTGTTGGGGGAGTCGTGGTGATTGGTTAGGATGTTTGCACTATGGTCTTTGGGGGCTGATCTCTGGGTAGTGTTGTATGAACAGGTGGTGCTTCAGTGCCTTCCTGAATTGAGCCAGGTCGGTGATTGCTCGAATGGATGTGGGGAGGGTATTCCAACATCTGGGGGAATAGATCATGAAAGCCCTATTAGATGTCGCCTGGTTGCACTTCGTTGTTTCCTTTGGGATCATCAGTGTATTGACAGCTGTAGATCTTCTGAGTCTGTTCAGGGGTGTGAAATGGATTAACTCAGTGATGGAGGTGGAGGGTTGATTGTTTATGGCCTTGAAGGTCATTACTAGCATCTTGTAATGTAGTCTGCCATGGATTGGTAACCAGTGGAGTTTCTTCAGGATTGGTGTAATGTGGTCCGTTCTTGAGACTCCGTGTAGAACTCTCACAGCTGCATTCATTGCAAGCTGGAGTGGGTTTAGCGATGCTTGCGGGAGCCCATATAGGATTGCATTGGCGTAATCGAAATGTGGGATTACTAGGGCTTGATAAATTGTTCGAAAGTCGACGGGGTCCAGTAGAGGTCGTAGATGCTGTAGTGTCCGTATTTTATGGTATATTGTCTTGACTGTGTTTCTTATGTGGGTTTTCATGTCCAGCCGTTGGTCCAAGATGACACCTAGGTAACGGATTGTGGGTTTGGCTATCAGCTCGTCGTTCTTCACCTTTAATGAAGGTGGGGGAGTGACTCCTTGGTTCCTCGTGATGAAGAGGACGTCTGTCTTGTTGTGGTTGATTCTGAGATTTTGCATATGGAGCCAGTCAGCAACTGCGTCGAAGCAGCTTGTTAGTGGGGCGAAGTCTGGCTGGTCCGTTGCAAATGGCATGTATAGTAGAACATCATCTACGTATACCAGGCAGGTGACGTTGAATGAGCGGATCAGGGAGCAGATGGGCTGCATGTATATGTTGGAGGGGAGCTCTGAGGTGCCGTTCATGGGCAGGAATTAGGTATGATGAAAGAGATTAAGTTGTGATCAGACCAGGGGACGGTGATCATTGATGGTGGGGTATATCCATGAGCATTTAGGAGTCAATTTGAGAAGAAAATCAGGTCTAGGATGCCACCTGTAGCGTGGGTAGGGGTGGATATGATCTGTGTGAATTGTAGATCTGTCATGACTTCGAGGAAGGCTGATGAATGGGTGGGTGATGCAAATAGTAGATTTAGACCACCGAGTAGAATGAAGTCTTGTGTGTGGATGAGTGGGAGCAGATTTCCTCCAGTAAGGTAGAGAGCTCTTCAGCGTTGGTGCGAGGTGTTTTGTAGGAAAGGCAGATGGAGAGGTGGTGGTTGAAGATTGTGATGATGTCAAGGTTAGGGGGTGGAGGCACAGTTTATGGTGTTGAAGTCAAGGCTCTTCCTTGTGAGTATACATACTTCCACCTCCTCTACTGGATGTCCGAGGACAGTTATGGATGTTGGGAGTGGATGTGTTAAGCTGGTTGATTAGGACATTATCATTCTCGGTGAACCAGGTTTCGGTGATGCATAGCACGTCGATCTTGTTGTCTGTTATGTAGTTTGTATTTTCATTTTAAAATGCTGAAAAGAAAGTGTGTTTTAATGTGTCTGATTGGCACATTTGTAAGTAAAGTTATAACCTAGCCTACTGATTACAATTTTGGATTAAAATTAAAATTGTAATTATAAACATATTTTTTATTTTCCTTAACTTTGAACCTCCTGGCTTGATTGAGTGTCCCATATTTGAACTTAGAAAAGATGGTCAGGTTACCTACAGGACTCAGTCATACAGGCCAGATCACTGTGGTGTGCACCAGGGAAGACAGGCTTATTGTCACAGCTGTATCAGTCCACACACCTTGCCACCTTCTAGAGGCATACATTTTTCTACAGTCTTTCAAAGAGTTTATTGAAATAAAGAATGGACCTTGGGACTAGGTAAGTGATTATAACGTGCTAGAACAATGAATTTTAATGGTATATTATAACATATTAATAAGATAACTTTAGAACAGTTTTTCATCTTTACACTTAACGTTTTGGATGTGGGATTGTGGTTTATGCAGGGCTTCCAAAAACTGTCTTGGGGACCCCATAACCAGTCACATTTTCAGGATAGCTACAATGAATATGCATGAGAGAAATTTAACTGGCTGTGTGGTTCACAGGACAGGTTGGGAAGTCCTGAAATATTACAGAAGAAAGACACCAGAATCATAACCTTGACAAAACTGCAGAGAATGAGCTGTGACCACGTGGGACATTCCCATAGCAACAGATAAAAAGCCTGCTACCAGAGAGCTAGATATAGTGGAAAATGAAAAAAAATTAAGACCAGCTTTGCTAATAAAAATGTTAGCACCAACAACTATTTTGTATTGACTATTTCTTTATTTACATTTATTGCTTGCCTAGCCATTGAAAGTGTTTTAAGCAAGGGATAGCACAATAAAAATTATATCATAAAATACCTAACATTGATATAATTCATTTTTACAGTTGGATTGACAGTAGATCACCAGGTACCAAATCATGCAGTAAGAGACCAGGAAAATGTGGCAGATGTCACCAGCCTGACAAAATTTGCTCTAACCCACCTTGATATGATGGCCTTATATATTATACCTTGTGACCGCTATAAGGAAGCTCTCTTTTGCACAATGCAAGCATTATGAAGAGCACTAGCACTGAATTTGCCGTGGAAGGCTACCTCCCTGTAGACATCAATCTGTTCAGGATTTCAGGATATCCCCAATGAATATTCCTACAAATAAATCAGAGTGCATGCAACTCTATTTCATTCATTCAATGGAAATAGTCTTAAAATGCATGCAGATTGCAAGACCTGGAGGCTGCTACCCCTGGAAATTTGAGATACTGAAATTGTATTCAACAGGGCAAGCCCCATCACAAGGCAGGCACCATTGAGGGAGGGCAGCACCTTACCAGTGCAGAGCCAGTTGCGGGGCCTCAGCTCTAAAGGAGATTAAGGGGTATGTTTACTAAACCGTCCTAATGTGCGCCCGGCGCTAGTGTGCAGGATGCCATATAAGGAGTGGGCGTTTCAGTCTTAACCTAGCAAACCGGGATTATTGCGCGCTCCTGTGCGCTGTGCGCTAATGTGCGCCACGCACATTAACGCACAAGAAACACGCACAGGAAGCATAAGCAGGCGCGCTGATGTGCAAACAAAGGAGCAGGGCTGCAGTGCAATGGTGAAGACACTGACAGATGGTGCGGGGCAATGTTCCCTCTAATTTTCTGTAGGCTGTGTGCGCATAAAATATCAGCTGTGCAGCTTTTGAAGGAAGGTAAAATTTTTGTGCGCCACATAACGACACTCGGAGTTATATACTTTAAAATTTGACTACACGTCAGAATACAGTATGTACACCACATTGATTGCACTAGAAAATATTGTAGAACTTGTGAAAACCGTAAATACACAACAACTTTAAAATTTTAAGACATCTGTGTTGTTTTCTATCAGAATCAGAACCGTAATTTTTGTGCGCTCTGTTACAAAGTACGTGCGCTCGCTCGGCGAGGTGTGTGCGCACGCACATGCGCACAGCTTAGAGGGAACAGTGGTGCGGGGCTCATGGGTTCAATCCCCCACTGTGCCAAATGAATAAGGCTGCCTGAGGCACCACCTGTTATGTGTAATATTGCATTATGAGGCATTTTAATTTTATTTTAATTACTGCTGCTAGCAAACGCACTCTCAAAGCGCTGTAACATAAGGTGCTGCATAAGGCACTCCATAAGGTACCCCAGAGGGCACATTTTAAAGTGCACTGTCCGCCACGGCACCCTACAATGTTGCATAAAGGGTGGCCTATAGGGCGCCATATAGGGTGCCCTATGAGGCACAGCAAGGTCATAGCACTGTTTTTGATGGCAGCACTGTGCATTTTAACGCATGAAAATGTTAAGTAGGTGCGCTGACATGTAAGGAGAAACAGCAGTGTAGCACAATGGTTAAGACACTGATTGATGGTGCAGGGGTCATGGGTTCAATCCCCCACTGTGCCCAATGAATAAGGCTGCATGAGGCACTACCTGTTATGTGTAATATTGCATTATGAAGCAATTTAATATTGTTTTAATTAGTGCTACTAGCAAACACACTCTCAAAGTGCTGTAACATAAGGTGCCGCATCAGCCACCCTATAAGGCACTCCAGAGGGCATACTATAAAGTGCACTGTCCGCCCAGGCACCCTATAATGTCCCCTATAGGGCACCCTATAAGGTGCTCCATAGGACACCTTATAAGGCACCTTGTACAGACTGTAACCATAAGGTGCCTCAGAAGGCGCTTTATAGGGTGCCCTATAAGGCGCCTTATAGGGCACCCTCTGAGGCACCTTATGGTTACAGTACCCCGAGGGTGTTATGCTGGCAGCATTAATGTACATTAAAAATAGACAATGCTTCAGACAGCCCTATCAAATAACCCCACTGTGGGTTTGAACCCATGACCTCTGGCTCTACAAACAGTGAAGTAACCAGTGGGCTACAGCTCCATAGCTGCTAGCAAACCCCTGGCTGGCTGCAGAAGGACTGCACGTCACCACACAAATAGTCTGCTGTGGTCACCAGGATAGGGTTAACCCACCCATACCCATGATGCACTGCACATGCAAATCAGCAGTCTACAGATGATCAGAAGAAGGGGTATGCACCCCCACAGCACCCCGGCCTGGTAGGGGGAACTGACCATGTGTGGCACTGGCACAGAGTAGCTACACACCGTCACATTGTGCAGGTACGGTACTCACCCTAAGGGTGAGGTAGGGGGCCCAGCACCAGGTCCACAGCAGAACTAGGACATGCTGCAGGACCCCAGCAGTGCTAATGTGTGAGATAGGTAGTGTCTGCAGACACACCTTGGATACATCTGTATTTCTCAGTCAAAGTTTAGCCCTTATGTACCACCACTCACTCCCCCTCTCTCCGGGGCTGAGGGTGGGAAACAGGGTCTCCCACCAACAGATCCACATTCTACCTCCCTACAATGGTGGCAGTAGGGGGGAACTATCAACCTCAGTCCTGCTGGGGAACAGACACCCTACAGGGCAGTCAATGCAGCTCTGTACACATCCATAAAGCAATAGCAGACAGACATTAGGCCTGGATATGCTAAGCTGCACCCCACCACTATCTGATATTCTCCTGCAGCAAGCCTTCAGCCGCTGCACCCTGCAAGGTGTTCCAGCAAGGCAGATACCAGCTGCAGACAGTCTGCTAGCTAGTCCATAGTGCATGTTCCTGGTGGAAATGCATGCACCCAGAAATGGGATGTCAGCATACACATCAAGCAGATAAATCAGTAACTAGGCCCCAAAAGAAAACCCATAAATATCACATGAAAGAAATACTGCATAGCACTATGGGGGAACCTAGCCATGCCGTGGTCACTGCTCAGTCAGGGTGAGAGTTATCTCCCAGCAGAACATGGTGTGGCTACCCTGTCTGTGCAGGTGGTGGCTGGGCACTACAATGTCCCAGCCATTGCCCTATGCCCTGTGCAGATGCATCCTGGCCAGGCCACCCTGTCCGGGCTATACCCATGGTACCTTGCTCCTCATTATGCACATTGGGAGGCCAATACTGGCAACAGTGCTGGCAGTGTGGGCTATGGAGGGTGTTTGCAGCCACCACACACTGGATAGACAGACACACACTCCCGCACCTATGCCAGCATTGTGCTACTATAGAGGTGTTTAGCAGCCCTGGCCACCACACCAGTCCTGGGCACAGTGCAGGCATGGCACAGTGCAGGCATGGCATGACCAGTAACTGTGCTGTCCTGTCCGTCTTTATGTTCATCCCAAAATCATCAATGTTGAGCCCCCGGTGATGGCCCCCCTACTATTGATTCCCCCCCCCCCCTTGTTATGTGTCTCACTGCTTTGACCCGGTGAAAAGCGGGATATAAATACAGTTAAATAAATAAATAAATATGGTACACAATACTGTTGGGGTCACTCTGTCAGACACCAGACCTGAGGCTCACTCCACAAACATCAGAAAGGTTGCTATGATGCAGCTCAATCAGCCAATTGTGCTTAACGTAGGAAATGTTATCTGCCAGTAATCATAGCTACCTTTTGATAGCTGTGTACCATATTCCCAGGTTTAGGGTGGCATTGCTAAGGTATGCAAGTGCTAGTATTGGGAGATGCATGCAGGGCCCAATGTCCTGCCTCTCCAGTAGGCATTGGCTAATGGAGCCTGTGGGTGTGGGTGTGTCTGCCCCTGTTGGCTGCTGCTTTACGGCAGAGGTTCCCAACTCCAGTCCTGGTGTGCCAAACACTGTTCGGGTTTTCATGCTGTCCCTCATAAATATGCATGAGATACATCTGGATACCATGGGGGCGGTGCATAGATATGCAGCACAGGCATCTTTATTAGAGGCAACATGGAACCTGAATGGTGTTTGGCCCTCCAGAACTGCATTTGGGAGACTCTGCTCTAGGTAATGCGCCTGCTTATGGTGTCTGTGCTCTGTAGGGTAAAATGAGGTGTTTTGGGCATGTTTACATCATCTGCAATAAATGTTCTGTCTGTATTAGCACGTTTTAGTAGTGGGTAATAAATGGGGGCTGGGTTGGCAGGAACCACAGCTGGGACTTGAACCTGTAACCGTCTGCTCCTGAATATACTGGCTGTGTGCACTGCACCACCGTGTTGCCACAGACACTGTACATCCCCTTGGGATACCATGACTGTTCATCAGACGGGGCCTGTCTGCTGCAGTGCATGGCACCCACCTAAAAAGGGCTAGGCCATGGTCTCCTCTGGGCAGCTACCACTGCCCCCACCACCACCAGTGCCCCTCTGCCACCATGCTGACCTGCCCTTCTGCTGGTGGTGCTGGTGGAGCGCAGTCTCAGGCCATCCAGTGTGCGGGTAGGCGGCTGCCTATGGTGCGTGTTCTGGGGTAGGGGTGCCTGCATAGACGTCCACGCTTCCCCCCAACACCGCCTGCCAATGTTCTGTGCCCTTGAAGGTACCTGCTGGGTACTATACCCTGTGACACTGTGATAAACACTTTCATGCCCATGTTGGTCCCTCATCAGTTGCTGTCTGGCTGCTGTACAGTTTCAGCATTCCTAAGTGCCACCTAGGCATCTGCCTAGTCCGCACTGTACCCCAGCTGCACCACAGCATGTGCCGCCTGCAGCCCTCTGTATCCCCTTTCCCAGCATCTGTCCAGTTGCCCATTCCGACATGCCTGCCCTGCTGTTGTGGAACATGTGCATGCCATAGGAAACCTGTCCAATGGAGAGGGAAACCCTGATCAGTGCTATTTCACTGTGGGATCATTCACCTTGTATGGGGACGGAGCGTAGACCCTTCCAAAATTCATATCTTTTTTTTGGAGCGTTTTTTGCTGTATCCCATTACTATCACTATTGCCCAGCTTGGTTATGTTTTTTGTATATTTTGTTGGGGTCCTTTTCAACTTTTATTTGTACTTTTGCTCCGTGCACAATGCACATGTATCACACTTATCACTTTTTTGTAGCTTTCCCTGGTTTTGCAGTACATTGCTGACAGAAATGGTTTCTTTTCCCTTTAAATCAGCTCTAACGCGAGGTTTTCACTGGCGTTAGTTTTGGCCTTGGATTTCACAGCGTTAGTGTGCGGGGAGCCTCTCCCCTCCCACTCTCCACCCATTGACCCCTTCTCTCCGCCCCTGGGGAGCCTTCCTCCGCCCTCCGGGAGCCTTTCCCCGCCTTCAGCGCTCGTTTGCGCCGCAGCGCACGTTATCGTGTGATAAGGTACCTGTGCACCTTGTAAAGCGCCATTATCGCGCGATAAGGTACCTTATCGCACGATAACGTCACAGAGCGCACATTAAGACGGTTTAGTAGACATACCCCTAAGTGATACATGGGAACATTGAGTATATGCGCGCCCTCAAAGCTTGCCATGTACTTCCTCCTTTGCCAGGACGTTTGTGTTGGAGGAGGTGGAAGAGGTAGGCCTTGAGCATGTTCATGTGCTCAAAGAGCTGCACCATACTCACTCAGCTGCAACTTCAGGCACAGGCAAAAGTAGGGTGTTGGTGCAGTGGCAGCAGCTTTAAAGGGGAGGGGGAGGGGAGACCTGGCAAGGTGATGAGAAGAGGGAGGAAAGGGAAGAGTACATGCAAAATGCTGGACACCTGGAGCTTAAGAAAGAGAAAACAACATGCTAGACACATGGAGAGTAGGATGGGAAGATACTGAAAACCCTGGTAGGATATGTAAGGAAAGAGGAGGTACTGAAAATCTGAGTGGCAGGGGGTAGAGAAGGGAAGGGTTGTTGCTAGACATCTGGGGTGGAGGCAGGGGCAATGCAAGCATTTGCAGGGAGATAGGGTCAATGCTGGGGGGTTGAAAAGATTCTGCAACCTGGGAAGGTAGATGAGATGTCGATACATGAGAGTAGGAAAAGAAGGGGTTGGTTCTGGATATCCAGAGAATAAGGATGATGCTTTAAACCTGAAAGTAGGAAGGGGAGATGCTAGACTATGGAAGGGTAGAGAAATACTGGACATGGGACATGGGTGAAATGGAGAGGGGAATTAATGAGGGACTGGGAAGGAGAGAAAGATGGGAGGGCTGGGGTGAGGGAGATGGAAAGCTGTAGATATATGCAGTGAAAAAAGAGGGAGATTCAGGAATGAATAGTAAGGAGGAGGGGTGAAATCTGAGTGTATAGAAAAAATAAATGGAAGAAAGTTGAAAATGAAATTTAAGCAATGGATGTAGGGGACGAAGTAAAGACAAAGGAAGAGAAAAGAAGTGGCAAATGAACAAGAGATCCTGGGAACAAAGTTAAGAGAAGACAAAGAGAAGAAAGCAGAAACCACAGACAGGGGGCGAGATGACTGGAAAAATAAAATGGCCAGAAAGCAAAGGTGTGGGTTTTTTTTTCTGTTGTCAAGCTAGTGTTGACTCCTGGTGACACATTGTCAAGAAAACCCAGAGGCAGCTGAATCATTGGAAGCAGATTGCCAGGCCTTTGCTTCCAAGGCAATGGAGGGTAAAGTGACTTGCCAAGGTCACAATGAATGCCAGTGGGAACTGACCTCTTGATTACTAGGTAGCTGCTCTAACCACTAGGCCAGCGATGGCGAACCTATGGCACGCGTGCCAGCTGTGGCACGCGAAGGCCTTGCAGCTGGCACGCGGGAAGGTCCGCAAAAAAAGAAAAAGCTGGCTCTGACTGCTGCCGCGGACGCGGCAAGGGCAGAATGCAGCGTCCCGCGGGGCCCCCTCCGCCCGCTAAGCCCCTCTGCAAGAGCTTTCAGATTCGCGAGGGAGAGCGTCTCCCTCGCGTCTCTGTTAAGCCCGCAGGGGCTAATGGGAAATTTCCCATCAGCCCCTTTAGACGCGAGGGACTGATGGGAAATTTCCCATTAGCCCCTGCGGGCTTAACAGAGACGCGAGGGAGATGCTCTCCCTCGCGAATCTGAAAGCCCTTGCAGAGGGGCTTAGCGGGCGGAGGGGGCCCCGCGGGACATTGCAATCTGCCGCGGCAGCAGCCAGAGCCTGCTTTTTTTAAAAAAAATTTGCCAGAGGGGGGTTAGGATGTCTAATGGGCTGGGGGGGGGTTAGGACTGCTAATGGGCTAGGGGGGGGGGTTAGGACTGCAAATGGGCAGGGGGGGTTGGGACTGCTAATGGGCCGGGGGGGTTAGGCCTGCTAATGGGCGGGGGGGCGGGCGGGCGGGCGGGGGGGTAGGACTGCTAAGGGGCTGGGGGGGGTTAGGACTGCGAATGGGCGGGCGGGCGGGTAGGAGTGCTGATGGGCGGGCGGGCGGGGGGGTTAGGGCTGCTGATGGGCTAGGGGGGGGTTAGGACTGCTAATGGGCTGGGGGGGTTAGGACTGCTAATGGGCGGGCGGGCGGGGGTAGGACTGCTAATGGGCTGGGGGGGTTAGGACTGCTAATGGGCGGGCGGGCGGGCGGGGGGGGGTAGGACTGCTAATGGGCTGGGGGGGTAGGACTGCTAATGGGCTGTGGGCTGATGGGGGCTGTCTGGAAATGGGGTGATGGGGGTTAGGACTGGTAATGGGTTATAGGGGGGGCTTAAACTGAAAATGGGGTGATGGGGGTTTAGGACTGGAAGTGGGTTGATGGGGGAGGGGCTAGGACTGGTATTGGGTTGGGGGGTTGCTAGGACTGGAAATGGGCTGATGGGGGGCTAGGACTGGAAATGGGCTGATGCAGGGACTAGAAGGGAATGGATGCTGGGTGAGGCTGGAACTAGAAGGGAGCTGATGTTGGGGGAGGATTAGAATGGGATGGGGCTGGGAGAGTAAAATGGAGAGGGGAAAAATATTTTGTGTGGGAGGGATAAAAATCTGCAATTGGCCGGGTATTGGGAGAGTAAGTGGGGATTGAGGATGGAGGGGTAAAATTTGAGTGGATGAAATAGGAATGAGGAAAGAGCAAAAGGAGAAAGATTAGTATGTTAAAGCGGATGTAGAGAGAGAGAATGGAAAAAAAAACTAGAAGAGAGAAGAAAGGACAAATGGACAGCAGATGATGGAGAGTTAGCAGAAAACATGAAGAAACCAGAAGAAAGTGGCTGGAGCAATTGCAACTGTGTAACTGAGCTGAGGTATTCTGTTTATGTAATTCCTTTTTGACATTGCCACTTGTTCTCTTTCCCCAGTAGGTCATGTATTGTTATTGTCTGAAATGTATTGGTTTAATATTTGCAGTGTTGCCTTTTGATAGGTATGGTGTGGTGCTTTGTGAGTCCTGGTAGTGCTGTTAGGATACGGCGGGTTTGCTATTGGTTCTAAATGGGCAGTGTTTGTAGTAGTTCCTAATGTGCCTGGCGGTTGGCACTGGATTATAGTAATGTAGAAATCTTTTAGTCTGTCTTTATCCATACACTCATTAAGAGACATGTTTACTAAAAGTTAGTGTATGTTAGCATTATGCAAATATTTATGCAAATTGACGTGCTGGCACTTTGAGGAAATTCTTTGGTTTTGTGCGGCAGTTTGGGCACCCGGGCTCAAAAAGGTTAGCCATCACTGCACTAGGCTACTCCTTCGCTCAAAGAGTTCTTTTATTTTCAGTTTAATGAGTGGATTGTGTCTGTTTTTGGACTTTATATCTGCTTTGTATTTTGCACAGTGCAGGGAGAAATGCATCACTGTCTATTTTTCTGGAGTGCACTGCATACCGAGTATAGCTTCTTGGGAGTTCAGTTTAATTTTTTTCTACATAGTTCTCTTTTTAGTTTGTGGTAATTTATTATGTACTTGGTGAGTGTCCATGTGTGTTCAGTGTGTGTGACCCAGACCAGGTATTTTGTTAGCATGGAATTTCTATATAGGGGTCTGTCATAATCTAGCTTGTTTAGTTCTCCAAGTAGATGTATTGATGTTCTAGAACAAATTTAAATATTTAAGATCCTGTCCTTTTCTGGGTAGGTTCCTTGTGTGAGTTCTGGTCCTTAGTGACTTTTGTAGGATTTTATATTGCTTCATAATATGCCTGGTAGAGAGAGTTTATTTTGCTGTTACTGATATGATATCAGTATTGGGCATTTTTTTGTATGGTTAAGTTCTATGGGGAAATGTCCTTGTTCTGTTCTGCACTTAATATTGGGCAAGGGGGACTTCTGTGTTCTGGGCAGAATATATGTTTGCATTTAACGCCATGACAATCCAGTGTGCAGACTCAGGGGTCAGTATTTCTTTATATTAGAGCCCTAGGCTGCATAATTTAACTGCAACAATTTTTGCTAAATATAACCAGCAACTGCAAAGCTTTCATTTCTTTATTATCTGACCTGGGAAAATAAGATGCATTCTTTTTCCTTAGGGCAACCATCTAGCCAAGGTTTTGAGTGAGGAGACACAGCCTTTTTCCCTACTCCCTAACCAGAGCTCTGAGGAGGCCCCCCTCCCCCTTTGGGGTACCTTGAGAACGGGTCCCATCTCATCCTTTGGCTCAGACAGTACATTGCTTTGAATCTCCGAGGACATCCCAAAATGGACAGCCACCGAAAGGCCTTCTTGGACGTCCCGGCCGGCGTTTTCCAGAAGGGGGACATCCATGTTCAGTGACATTGAAGGCACTCAGATGTGTGGTTGCGGGTTAGTAATTTGTTTTTGGTTTGTATTTACATGCAGGTTTCATTGTCTAGGAAATACTGACAGTGATGATGACAGCGCATTGTGCTCTTCAACCCTAGTAGCGCTGCCGCCATGAAACAAGTAGAGTTTTGGTCCTTATTCATGGTCATGAGCAGGTATAGGCATGGACGCCTCAACAACCAGGGCCAGACATGCATGTGCCACTCTGTAAGCGCACCGTGACAATACATCTTCATTACTCTGCCCAGTACGCTCCTCCGGCATGCCCCATTCTACTCGGACACCCTTGTGTTAGGCACATCCATATACCCAGTTTCTAAACTGACTCCACGAATGTCCTTGTGAACTGGAGGTCTGTGTACCCATTTTCAGATGTCCAAAACATGAATAGGGCTTTCAAAATAACTCCCAGTATATGTAACACACATATATTTGAAGATACTAAACAAAGGCTAATTCCCAGTAAGACATTCATTAGCGTACCTTAAAATATCTTCTGCTCCCAAAATCAATTTAACATACATTAACCTATGAATTAACATGCCTAAAGTCAATTTCTGCATGCTAAAATGTTCGAACACTCATTAAAAACTTTTATTAACAAGAGCATGTGAAAGAAACCAAAAGAATAAAATAAAAGCTGAGAAGAAAGGTTGAAATCCAAAAATGAAGCAAAACTTGTTTCCCTTGTGAACAATACTAAAGACAAACTAAGGGGGACTTACAGCATAACCATGTTCGGTTTTAGCTAAACATATCCCATATAGTTAGCATGGGTACTGAACAGAAAAGTTCATTATAGTGCATTAAGATCATTTGCAATTAGCATGGGTATCAACGCTAACTTCAAAAGTGAAAGCATGCAATAATTATCACCTACTAACTGCAATATGCAGTTCACCCCCAATAGCAAGAACCCTACGACAGAACAAAGATTTGTGGTGCTCCCCTATTCCCTATGTCCAAGGAGTAACAGACCACATAGGTAAATTGCTTAAAAAGAGTAACGTGGGAATAGCATATAACACACCACTGAAGCTGGCATTCTCACACAGATGAGTAAGGATCCCGTGCAGCTGCGGCCAATCGTATATAAATGACACCGGCCGCACCATAGACGAAAGACTACAGAAGCAAAGAAGACATCCCAAAAGCCCTTCACACAACGGAACCTGGCTATACCATTAGATCTGATGACACGAAGATCCTGGAAAAAGAAGATCGCTGATGGCAAAGGAGGATCAAAGAGACGGTGGATGAAACCTCAGTGGAGACAAAGGACCCAACAAGAGCAAAGCATGGCAACCCCTCTTTCACAGAAGGTTTAGTGCTACAAGGACTGATGCCAAAGGACAATGTTTTTTTCCACCTTCCAGAATCAGAGATTATCACAACAAATCTTCCCTCTAAAATTCAAAATTCCCCCACCTTCCAGAATTCAAAATTGCTCTTTTCCTACCTCAGTTCCAACAAATTTCCTGCCAAAATTCAAAATGTCCCATCAATCCACTTTGAGAACCACTATATGTAAAAAAAGACATCCACTGCATACCTACGTCACCCTGAAAAGAACCGCAGCACAATGGCTGACGTGTCGGTTCTACCTTCTAAGATGCAGTATGACCCGGAAAACTGTAAAGATCATGGCATGAAAGATTTCCACAGCCTCTGTAAGGATAATAGCTTCCCTAGAATAAAATCCTTCCACTCTGCTTTTCAGTGCTTAAAAATAAAATCCAATAAATTCCTAATTTGGTTTAGAGTGGAAATTAGTTTTCTTGATCCCTACCTATAGCACAAAACCCCTATCTACTTCATCATGTTTAATTATAATGACTATAATGAACAGAGAAGATATTTTTGGCACTTCATAAGCTGCAGCCTAACTACAGGTAATGTCTGCAATTTAGGGTTCTAAAGTTTAACGGTTTAAAGCCCACTGAAGAGATATTAACCGGTTCTGCTGATTTCTTTCTACTTCATAGGGTAAAATTGTTTAGTCATTCTAACCACACTGAAAAATAATCCCTCTGCCATAAAGTTTTTAACAAATGAAGAAAGCATTATATTCATACTTATTAATTTACAGCAGGCACTAAGGGATATGTTTACTAAACCACGCAATTGTGGGTGCGCACTTGAGCGTGCGCTAAGGTACCTTAGCGCACGGTAATAGTGCATTTTATGTGCCCCGCACACGTGCGCGCTGCACTAACGGGCCCGCACAAGTGTGTGGCGCGCTGAAGTGCGATAGAGGCGTGGAAAGGCATTCTGAAGGCGGAGGAAGGCTCCCGAGGGGCGGAGGGACGGGGTGACGCTCCGTAGACCCTTCCAAAAATCATTTCTTTTTTTTGGAGCTTTCCTGGGAGTGTTTTTTAATGTTGCCCATTGATATCACTATTGGCCAGCTTGGTTATGTTTTTTTCCCCTTTTTTCGAGGTCATTTTTGAGGTTTATTTGCCCTTTTGTCTCCATACAAGGTGAATGAGCCCACAGTAAAATTGTGCAGAGCAGGGTTTCTGACCCGTTCGGCCAGGTTTCCTTTCTCCAGGGACTGCACTGTCTCTGTGGCCACAGTGTGGTGCAGCGGACACAGACAGTGCCTGTAGAACCAGAGAGTCACAGGTTCAAATCCCAGCTGGGGCTCCTGCCAACCCAGTCCCCATATTTTACCCACGACTAAACAGAGATAGTAAAGACACTCATTTATTGCAGAGAACATAAGCATGGTTCAAACACCTATATTTTACCCTACACCACACACACAGCATAACAATGGGCATTACCTACAGCCGAGTCCCCCAAATGCAGTCCTGGAGTGCCACAACTCAATCAGGTCATATGCTGCTTCCAAGATAAGGACATGTCAGCATGTTGGCGGAAGGGTACAGGTGGTGGAGGGGGCAGTGGTTGCTAGCCACAGCAGACAGTGGCCTAGCCCTGTGCAGGCTGGCACCGTCCACTGCAACAGACAGGCTCTGTTGGATGTACAGTCATGGACTCCCCAGGGAATGCCAGATATCTGTGGCAACACAGTGGTGCAGTGCACACAGACAGTGTGTGCAAAAACAAAAAGTCACAGGTTTAAAGCCCAGCTGGGGCTACTGCCAATCCAGTCCACATATTTTTCCCACAACTAAACCGTGATAGTAAGGACAAACCTTTATTGTTGAGAACAGACGCATGGTTAATACGCCTATATTTTATCCCACCGAGCACAGACACCATAAACAGGCGCATTACCTAGAGCAGAGTCTCCCAAATGCAGTCCTGGAGGGCCACCACACACCAATCAGGTTCCATGCTGCCTCTAATAAAGATGCCTATGCTGCATATCTATGCACCACCCCCATGGTATGCAGATGTAGCTCATGTATATTCATGAGGGACAGCATGAAAACCTGATCAGTGTTTGGCACACCAGGACTGGAGTTGGGAACCTCTGCCGTAAAGCAGCAGCCAACAGGGGCAGACACACCCACACCCACACCCACAGACCCCATTGGCCAATGCCTCCTGGAGAGGCAGGACATTGGGCCCTGCGTGCATCTCCCAATACTAGCACTTGCATACCTTAGCAATGCAACCCTACACCTGGGTATACGGTACACAGCTCTCAAACGTTTGCTATGAGTACTGGCAGATAGAAATTCCTACGTTAAGCACAGTTTGCTGATTGAGCTCCATCATAACAATCATTCTGATGTCTGCGGTGTGTGCTTCAGGTCTGGTCTCTGACAGTGTTTACCACTCTGGGGAGTGACCCCCAACAGTATTGCGTACCATATCCATGCCTGTACTGTGCCCAGGACTGGTGTGGTGGGCATGGCTGCTGAACTCCTCTATAGTAGTACAATGCTGGCATAGGTGTCGGAGTGTGTGTCTGTCTATCCAGTGTGTGGTGGCTGCAAACACCTTCCACAGCCCACACTGCCAGCAATGTTGCCAGTATTGGGTTGCCAATGTGCATAATGAGGAGCAAGGTACCATGGGTATAGGCCAGACAGGGTGGCCTGGCCAGGGTGCATCTGCACAGGGCATAGGGCACTGACTGGGACATTTTAGTGCCCGGCCACCACCTACACAGACAGGGTGACCTCAGTATGTCCTGCTGGGAGATCACTCTCACCCTGACTGTGCAGTGACAACAGCATGGCTAGGCACCCCCATAGTGCTCTATAGTATTTCTTTTATGGAATATTTATGGGTTTCCTTTTGGAGCCCAGTCACTGATTTATCTGCTTGTTGTGTGTGCTGCTATCCCAGTTCTGGGTGCATGCATTTCCACCTGGAACATGCAATATGGACTAACTAGCAGACTGTTTGCAGCTGGTATGTGTCTTGATGGAGTACCTTGCAGGGTGCAGTGGCTGAAGGATTGCTGCAGGAGAATATCAGATAGTGGTGGGGTGCAGCTTAGCATGTACAGGCCTAATGTCTGTCTGCTATTGTGTTATGGATATGTACAGAGCTGCATTGACTGCCCTGAAGCATGTCTTATTCCACAGCAGGACTGGGGGTTGATGGTCCCCTCTACTGCCACCATTGCAGAGAGACCCTGTTTGCCACCCTCAGCCCTGGAGGAGAAGGAGGGTGGTGGTACATAATCCTCCTGGGGGTCCATGGGGGGGCTACACCTGACTGAGACAGACAGATATATCCAAGGTGTTTCTGCAGAAACTACCTATCTCACACATTAACACTACTTTGGACCTACAACATGGCCTATTTCTGCCATGGAAGGTGCTGTGAACCTGGTGCTGGGTGCCTCACCGCACCATCAGGGTGAGCACAGTACCCGCACAATGTGACGGTGTGTAGCTACTCTGTGCCAGTAAAACACACGGTCTGCACCCCCTACAAGGCCGAGGTGCTGTGGGGGTGCACATGGTCAGTTCCCCCTACCAGGCCGAGGTGTTGTGGGGTTGCATACCCCATCTTGCATTCATCTGTGGACAGCTGATTTGCATGTGCAGTGCATCATGGGTATGGGTGTGCTAACCCTATCCTGGTGACCACAACAGACTGTCTGTGTGGTGACGTGCAGGCTCTCTGCTGCCAGCCTGGTGCTTGCTAGTAGCTATAGAGTGGTAGCCCAATGGTTACTTCAGCGCCTGTGAAGCCAGAGGTCATGGGTTCAAACCCACAGTGGGGTTATTTGATAGGGCTGCCCAAAGCATTATCTCTTTTTAATGTCCATTTTTGCTGCCAGCAAAAACACCCTCAGCATACTGTACCCATAAGGTGCCTCTGAGGGCGCTTTATAGGGCGCCCTATAGGGCACCTTATGGTTCCCGTCAATGTAAGGTGCACTATACATTATCCTGTGACGCAACTTATAGGGTGCCCTTTAGGGGACATTTTAGGGTGCCGTGGCTGACAGTGCACTTTATAATGTGCCCTATGGAGTGCCTTATAGGGTGCCTTATACGGCACCTTCAATTACGGCACGTGAGGGCATGTTTGCTGGCAGCAATTAATAAAATAAAAATAAAGTGCTGCAGGAAACAAAATATACATTGCACAGCTGATGCCTCAGCCAGCCTTACAGATTAGGCACACTGGGGAGCAAACTCATGACCCCTGTATCAGCAGTCAGTGCCTTAACCATTGTGCTCCACTGCTGCTCCTCCTTGCATGTCAGCGCACCTACTTATGCTTTTCATTCCTTAAACTGCACAGTGCTGCCATCAAAAACAGTACTCTGACCTTGCGGTACCTCATACGGCACCCTATAAAGCACCCTATAAGCAACATTCTAGGGTGCCTTGGCGGACAGTGCACTTTAAAATGTGCCTTATGGGGCGCCTTATGTTAACATGCTTTGAGAGTGCATTTGCTAGTAGTGATAATTAAAATAAAAATAAAATGCCTCCTAAAGCAATCTTCCCCATAATACATAACACCTTAGTCAGCCTTGTTTATTGGGCACTGTGGGGGATTGAACCCTTGATCCCTGCACCATTGGTCAGTGTCTTAACCATTGTGCTGTGGCTCTGTTCCTGTGCTTGCCATCAGCGCGCCGCCTTATGCCTCCCAATATTAAAATACCTCCTAAAGAAATAGCACGCCACCTTATGCCGCCCAATATTAAACTGGCTCCTAAAGTAATGTCTCAGCCAGCCGTCTTCTTTGGGCACTGTGGGGGGATTGAACCCCTGATCCCTGCACCATTGGTAAGTGTCTTAGCCATTGTACTGTGGCTCTGCTCTTCTGCTTGCACATCAGCGCGCCACTTATGCCTCCCGCGCAGCTTTCTCATGCGCTAATGTGCGGGGCGCACATGGGCGCTGCGCACCTTAGCGCATATTTAAATCCCGGTTTTTCTTTTTCAGAAAGAAACGCCCACTCCTTATATGGCACCCGCACACTAGCGCGGCCCGCATATTACCGGGGTTTTAGTAAACATACCCCTAAGATGCAAGGGGTGGGGGTGGGGGGGATATTCCAAGGTATTTACAAGGTTCATAGAGGCAGTACCTATCACTAACCAGGCAGCTGCGATATTGAACTGCTACCTGGTTTGCGACACGCGATGAAAACCAAGCACAAGAAACCCTGGCCTAACCTTTGCTGCATAGTGCTAACCGGGTAGCTGCTGAATATCACCGCTACCCAGTTAGCGACTGGCAAATGCAGCCAACCCGGATATTTAGTGCCAGTGCCGGATATGACCCCGGCATTGAATATCTGGATTTAATGTTCAGTGCCGGCGGCTAGCCACTTAACTGCGGAGGGAGCAGCAAACGTATTTTAACGTGTTCACCGCACAGCCTCCACTCTTGTAAGTTTCCAACAGGCCCAGCAGCTGTTATCGCCTGCGCCAAAGTCTCACAGTGCGGCTAGTATTACAAGTCTTCGGCCCGGGAGTAACAATCACCAGGTCTGCTGGAAGCTTCCAAGAGTGGAGGCTGCGCAGCAAACATATTAAAGTAAGTTTGCCACACTGCATTACCCCCCGTCCTGCCCAGGTCCCCCCCTCCCCCTGCATTGCAGGGGCTGCTTAGGTGGAATTTATGCCACTGTGTAGAATTTTACATCATAAAAGCTTTAAATTACACTTTTCGTAACAATCAAGTCTCTTCCCTACATTACAGTTGTCTTTTGGTCAGTTTAGTTAGGAGAATGGGCGAACACTCCTGAGTGCATCTTCCCCCTATACTCACAGCTTTAAATAGGGAAGAATCATCCATGGGTAGGGCTAAGCAATGTGAAAGACAGTTTTCAGCTCTCCAGGCTATTTTGACATATTCTTTGTGTCATGGGGGATGTGGATTAAAACTGAAATGCATACACAGCAGAGAATGCAATAGCAACAATTATAGCTATTATAGATTCCTCCCACTCCAGAAATAAGAAAGAAAAAAATTATAGTACTATAGAGCAGAATTTAACTGGAGAATTATAGATAGTATTAGGGTAACATATCCTGCCCTAAACTCATAGCTGTTCACGCCCCTCTATGGTAGTATCTTCTATAATTAGTGGGAATGAATATCCTTTTATTTTCTTCTTTGGGTGTGTGTGTCGCCAAGTCATTACTGATTCCTGGCAACCCAGCAGCCCCTGGGTTTTCTTGGCAAGGTATAGCCAGAAGTAGATTGCCAGGCCTTTCTTCCGAGGCAAGGGAGTATAAAGTGACTCGCCCAAGGCAACAAGGAGTACCAGTTGGAGTTCAATCCTGGTCTCTTGATCACCAGGCTGCTGCTCTAACTACAAGATTACTTCTCCATTCTAAGGACAAAATTGGAAATGTCTTTTCACCCTAATAGTTTAGTTTTGTTTCACTGAGAATTTGATACCACCTTGTTGCCTAGCAAGGTTACATCAAAGCGGTTTACAATGATAAATAGAAACAAGAAAGAAATTACAAATCCATCATCTAAAGCTACAAATTTAGAAGGAAGACAAGATGAAAGGCTAGGGGGAAGTAAAATAAAGCAGAAACAGCAACAGGAAAAAAAAGATAATAAGAGTTAATCCGGGCTGACCCCAGTATCACTGATGAGATGGATCCAGGGACTCATCAAACGCCAGGGTGAAAAAGTGTGTTTTCAAGGCTGATTTGAAATGGGCTAGCTTTGGATCTAGTTGGTTGGGTAGTGAATTCCGAAGAAGTGATCCATAACAAGAAAAAGTGGTAGTGATTTTGAGACAGCCATTATAAGCAGTTGGCAAAACTAGCTGATTGATACAGTTAGAAAAGGCGGGATAGGATGAATTATAGCGGATTATTATCTCAGAAAGATAGAAGGCAGTGACAGTGTGTAAAACTTCATGAATAAATCAGATAGATTTTGAATTTGATCAGTGTAATGGAAGACAATGGAGATTTTTCAGAGCAGGAGTAATATGACCATTGGTCAAAAGTCTAGCTGCTGAATTTTGGAGACGACAAAGATGGTTTAGGGTTGATTGATTCAATCCATGATAGAGAGAGTTGCAATAATCCATGCAGTTTAGAACGAGGGTGAACATAATTGTTTTCAGATCAGTGATATCTATGAAAACATTCTATGGAACATATTTTCCTAAGGAAAACAGAATGATGATTCAAAAACAGTCAAAATCTAGTTCCAAGAGATAGAGTAAAATCACCCGTACAGCCCAAAATAGTGATGCATCAATAGAGAGGAACTAGCTGGTGGCTGATCGGAGGAAAGAGATGGTTAATATTGAAGGTGGACATGTCTAATGACGTAAATAAGCCAACATTCCAGTTGACAATTCTTCTCACAATTTTCCACTGGCAATCTTTTTATTAATTCTGTTCTCTGCTCCCCACTGTGTCTCCATCTGTGTTGCATTTAATTTATCTAAGCAGTAAAGTGTTTGCGGCACAGAGTTCTGTTCCTGAGCAGCCTAATTCAGCTTCTCTGCCTTTTACTCATAGGGGTATGTTTACTAAACCGTCTTATTGTGCGCTCTGTGACATTATCGCGTGATAAGGTACCTTAGCGCGCGATAACGCTCGCTGCGGCGCAAACGAGCATTGAAGGCAGAGAAAGGCTCCCGGAGGGCGGAGGAAGGCTCCCCAGGGGCGGAGAGAAGGGGTCAATGGGTGGAGAGTGGGAGGGGAGAGGCTCCCCGCACACTAACGCTGTGAAATCCGAGGCCAAAACTAACACCACTGAAACCCTGGCGTTAGAGCTGATTTAAAGGGAAGACAAACCATTTATGTCAGCAATGTACAGCAAAACCAGGGAAACCTACAAAAAAGTGATAAGTGTGATACATGTGCACGGAACAAAAGGGCAAATAAACAGTGAAAATGACCAGCAGAAAATGGAAAAATAAAATAACCAAGCTGGGCAATAGTGATCTCAATGGGAAACATCAAAAAACACTCCCAAGAAGGCACCAAAAAAAGGATATGAATTCTGGAAGGGTCCATGATCCGTCCCCATACAAGGTGAATGAGCCCACAGTGAAATTGCGCGGTGCAGGGCTTTCCTCTCCATCAGAGAGGTTTCCTATGGTGTGCACATGTGCGGCAACAGCAGGGCGGGCATGTCGGAATGGCCAACTGGACAGATGCTTGGAAATGGGATACAGAGGGCTGCAGGCGGCACATGCTGTGGTGCAGCTGGGGCACAGTGCGGACTAGGCAGATGCCAGGGGGCACATAGGAATGCTGAAACTGTACAGCAGCCAGACAGGAACTGATGAGGGCACAATATGGGCATGAGTGTGTTTATCACAGTGTCATAGGGGATAGTACCCAGCAGGTACCTACAAGGGCACAGAACATTGGCAGGCAGTGTTGGGGGGGGAAGCGTAGACGTCTATGCAGGCACCCCTACCTCAGAACACGCACCATAGGCAGCCGCCTACCTGCACACTGGATGGCCTGAGACTGCGCACCACCAGCACCACCAGCAGAAGGGCATGTCAGCATGGTGGCAGAGGTGTACTGGTGGTGGAGGGGGGCAGTGGCAGCTGCCCAGAGCAGACCATGGCCTAGCCCTGTGTAGGTGGGTGCCATGCTCTGCAACAGACAGGCCCTGCCAGACGAACAGTCATGGTATCACCAGGGAATGCACTGTCTCTGTGGCAACACAGTGGTGCAGTGCACACAGCCAGTGTGTTCAGAGGCAGAAGGCCACAGGTTCAAGTCCCAGCTGTGGTTCCTACCAACCCAGTCCCCATATTTTACCCACTACTAAAACGTGCTAATACAGACAGAACCTTTAATGCAGATGATGTAAACATGCCCAAAACACCTACATTTTACCCTACAGAGAAACAGACACCATAAACATGTGCATTACCTAGAGCAGAGACCCCCAAATGCAGTCCTGGAGGGCCAAACACCATTCAGGTTCCATGCTGCCTCTAATAAAGATGCCTGTGCTGCATTTCTATGCGCCGCCCCCATGGTATGCAGATGTATCTCATGCATATTCATGAGGGACAGCATGAAAACCCGAACAGTGTTTGGCACACCAGGACTGGAGTTGGGAACCTCTGCCGTAAAGCAGCAGCAAACAGGGGCAGACACACCCGCACCCACAGGCTCCATTATCCAATGCCTCCTGGAGAGGCAGGACATTGGGCCCTGCGTGCATCTCCCAATACTAGCATACCTTAGCAATGCCACCCTAAACCCGGGAATACGGTACACAGCTATCAAACGTTTGCTATGATTACTGGCAGATAGCAATTCTGAAGTACAATTTTCTGATTGAGCTGCATCATGGCAACCTTTCTGATGTCTGTGGAGTGGGCTACAGGTCTTGTGTCTGACAGTGTTTACCACCCTGGGGAGTGACCCCAACAGTATTGTGTACCATAGCAATGCCTGTACTGTGCCGAGGACTGGAGTGGTGGCCAGGGCTGCCAAACACCCCTATAGTTGTACAATGCTGGCATAGGTGTGGGAGTGTGTGTCTGTCTATCCAGTGTGTGGTGGCTGCAAACACCCTCCACAGCCCACACTGCCAGCACTGTTGCCAGTATTGGCCTGCTAATGTGCATAATGAGGAGCAAGGTACCATGGGTATAGCCCGGACAGGGTGGCCTGGCCAGGATGCATCTGCACAGGGCATAGGGCAATGGCTGGGACATTGTAGTGCCCGGCCACCATCTGCACAGACAGGGTGCCCACAGCATGTCCTGCTGGGAGATCACTCTCACCCTGACTGAGCAGTGACCACGGCATGGCTAGGTTCCCCCATAGTACTCTCTCATGTGATATTTATGGGTTCCCTTTTGGGGTCCAATCCCTGACCTATCTGCTTGGTGTGTATGCTGACATCCCAGTTCTGGGTGCATGCATCTCCTCCAGGAACATGCACTATGGACTAACTAGCAGACTGTCTGCAGCTAGTATGTGCTGTGCAGGGTGCAGTGACTGAAGGCTTGCTGCAGGAGACTATCAGATAGTGGTGGGGTGCAGCTGAGCATTTCCAGGCCTAATGTCTATCTGCTATTGCTTTAGAGATGTGTGCAGAGCTGCACTGACTGCCCTGTAGGTTGTCTGTTCCCCATAAGGACTGTGGTTGATGGTCCCCTCTACTGCTGCCATTGTAGGGAGGTAAAATGTGGATCTTTTTGGTGGGATACTCTGTTTTCCACCCTCAGCCCCTGGAGGGTGGGTTGGGTGGTGGTACATAATCCGCCTATGGGTCCATAAGGGCTAAACCTGACTGAGAAATACAGATGTATCCAAAGTGTGTCTGCAGGAACTACCCATCTCACACACTAGCACTGCTGGGGACCTGCAGCATGGCCGATTTCTGCCATGGACGGTGCTGTGGACCTGGTGCTGGGAGCCCCACCTTACCCTTAGGGTGAGCACAGTACCCGCACAATGTGACGGTGTGTAGCTACTCTGTGCCAGTAACACACACGGTCAGTTCCCCCTACCAGGCCGAGGTGCTGTGGGGGTGCATACCCCATCTTGTGTTCATCTGTAGACTGCTGATTTGCATGTGCAGTGCATGATGGGTACGGGTGGGTTAACCCTATCCTGGTGATCACAGCAGACTGTTTGTGTGGTGACATGCAGTCCTTCTGCAGCCAACTAGGGTCTTGTTAGCAGCTGTAGCCCACTGGTTACTTCACTGCCTGTGGAGTCAGAGGTCATGTGTTCAAACCCACAGTGGGGTTATTTGATAGGGCTGTCCAAAGCATTATCTATTTTTAATGTACATTAGTGCTGCCAGCAAAACCACCCTCAGTGTACTGTACCCATAAGGTGCCTCAGAAGGCGCTTTATAGGGCGCCCTATACAGCACCTTCTGAGGCACTTTATGGTTACCATCCATATAAGGTGCCTTCTAAAGTATCCTATGGAGCGCCTTATAGGGTGCCCTATAGGGGACATTATAGGGTGCCGTGGTGGACAGTGCACTTTATAATGTGCCCATGGAGTGCCTTATAGGGTGCCTTATGCGGCACCTTAGGTTATGGCACGTGAGGGTGTGTTTGCTGGCAGCAATAATTAAAATACAAATAAAGTGCAGCAGGGAACAATACTTACATGTCAAAGCTGATGCCTCAGCCAGCCTTATGCATTAGGCACACTAGGGGATTGAACTCATGACTCCTGTATTATCAGTCAGCGTATTAACCATTGTATTACACCTCTGTTTCTGGGTTTGCATCTCTGGGCGCCTACTTAAGATTACCGTGCGTTTACGCGCTTAGCGGCGCTTCGCCCGATAATGTGTGCAGCAGCACGCGTTATCGCGCGATACTCCCGTTTTGCTGCTTTAAGACTGAATGCCCACTCCTTTTATGGCAGCCTGCACACTAACGCCGGGCGCACATTAAGAAGGTTTAGTAAACATACCCCATAGTGTGACCTTGAGCCAGTTCCTGAACCTCTGTCTGCTTGAATTGAAATTATAGGGGCTGAAACTCAGGAGTGGCAGCCAGCACATTTAAAGCAGCTGGTCGTCGCCTCTTTAAGATAGACCTGGATATTCAATATCGGGTCATATCTGGCCACCAGCATTGAATATCCAGTTTGGCTAGACAGAGGATTAGTTAACTGGCCAGCAATTGGATCTTGCTGCTGGCTGGTTAACTTTGGTGCCAGCCCCAGAACACCCTAATGCTAGCCACATTAGTGCCACTGAATATCTTGGTGAAAAGCATTTATGTGATTTGCAGGTGTGCAAACCATGCAAATGCCTTTGAATATGCCCCTCATAAGTTCTTTGAGGGGGGAGCAAGAGTACACCGTTGTGGCATCCGTCATCTTATGCAGTGTTGTGTGTAATGGTGCCGCTCCTTCTTTGCTATACTTAGCTTTTATTGGCTGAGATTGTAAACCATTGAACTGTAAACATTGGGGCGCATTGGCAAACCTGTAAATCACATAAAGGGTGCTCTGCGGGCTATTCAATGGCACTAAGAGTGAATATCCCCAGATGCCACCACTGAACGCACTGGCACTAGCTGGACGTTGTGGAGGCAGATTGAAGGCAGCACCGAGGGATAACCGGCTAGCAGCAATATTCAACCGAAGCTTTGGCGCTATCCAGCCAACTCAGATATTTAATTATCAGTGGCCAGATATGGCCCCAGCATTGAATATCCAGGTGCAAGGTCCAGCTGCAACAATTGGCCGCTGTACAAGCGCTAGCTGCCACCCCCCCCCCTCCCCCATTCTTTTTATAACCATCAGATTGCAAGGTCATTAAACCAGAGATTCTTCTCGACGTTCATTCTTTTTTAGTGTGTTACCTTCACCATTCACCCTTCAGATCTGGTAATCATAACAGTCACCTCAGCATGAGCATATGAGGTCTGTCCAAAAAGAAACCAAACTTGCTAAAGAGGGCGCCAGCAAGCTAACACAGTAGACTCGTGATAATGGTGATGTGTACAGTAGTGGTGACCTTGAGCTTTAGCCTCCCGCTTGCTCGATCACGCCACGTGAATTAGTTATGGACTACATGCAGTAGAGCGAACTCATCTCATGTGCCTTTTGCTATTTTTTGCAAGTTGAAATTTGAAGGATCTTGAAGAGCAACATGAAATTCTGTGTGAAATGGACTTTTACTGAGACTTTTCAGATGTTGCAGCAAGCTTATGGAGAGGATTGCTTAAGCCTCAAACTATGTTACGAATGGTACCGACATTTTAAATTGGGCAGAATGTCCACCGAAGATGATCCCGAAACAGGACGGCCTTCCACATCAATGGACAACGATCATGTTAAGAAATTGCATGCTTTGATTCTTGAAAATTGTCACCTAACTGTCCGTGAAGTTGCTGAAGAAATAGGCATCAGTAAAAGTTTGTGTCACACAATTATGACTGAAAAACCTCAGATGCATCGTGTTGCTGCAAAATTTGTCCCATGTCTCTGGACAGATGAGCAAAAACGGAACCATGTCACAATCACTCATCACTCCTTATCCGTGAATTTTTGGCAAAGCATAAGATGTCTCTAGTCCCGCAGTCTCCCTACACTCCAGATTTGACCCCTGTGGACTTCTTTTTGGTCCTGAGGTTGAAATCCATTCTTCATTCATCGATAACCACATACCCATGTTATCTTAATGTAATTAAAGAGTATGTAGGCCATAACTTTGCATACTGTAAAGTAATTAAAATTTTGTAAAAAAACCAACAATATAAGATCAAATAATTGCATGGGGTGTGTGTTTTTCTTCATCGTACAGTATTGTATTGCAGGTCTAATAAACCTCAGGAATGGCTTTCAAAGCCAAGTGTTCTACTATAATGAACCAAATACACTTCACTAGACTAGAGAGCTGAGCCAGCTGTTATGCTGAACGATCTATACTTAGGCACCACAGAATTCTGTACACACTGCAGAACCAATGGATTATTTAATTGAATTTTAAGCTTTAAAGGAGGACATGTGGTGTTTTGAGATTTGGCCCGTTTCTAACATGGCTCCCATGGGGTAGGTGTCAGTAAGTTAAAAGCTCAACCTAACTGATTAACCTTTCTGGTATTGGAACTGACAAACTGTTTTCTGTATCAGTTTCCTGTAAATCATCACATATTTTCTTTTAGGCTTTCAGTTCAGAAAAGTAAAGAAAGCTACAGTTTATATCCTGGTTATCTCCATCCATCTGCCTATCCTATCCGTCTATTATGCTCCCACTGTGAAATATGCTGGTCCAAGAACAATGTATCTTGCCTAGAAAAAGAGATGCTGGTACTCATTATACAGGGCTCTTTCATTAATATATAAGGACCATAGATTGATTTTAACAAGCAATGAAAAAGGTGCCTGTGATGGGGTCTACAGTGTACTGCCAATCCCTCTCCAGAGGGATTATAAACAGGCCCCTTTAAGAGCGCCTGTAGCCCAGAGTTCAGGGCTGGGAGGATGTGGCTCGCAGAGAAAGGTTAAAAACCCAGCAGGCTGTAGGAAGGAGAGAGGCCTGTGAAATCAGAGGTCCTTTCCAGGCAAGCCGTGAGCAGGGGCGGCCCAAGGGGGGTGCGGGGCCATGTGCGGAGACTCGGTGTGGGGCCTCATTTGCATAAGTGGCCTTATTTGCATAAATATTTGCATAATGTTACCATACACTAACTTTTAGTAAACACGTCTCTTAATGAATGTATGGATAAAGAAAGACTAAAAGATTTCTACATTACTATAATCCAGTGCCAATCGCCAGGCACATTAGGAACTACTACAAACACTGCCCAATTAGAACCCATCCAAATGTATACACCCCAAGGAATCAACTCACAAAATCCCAAAAACAAATCTTGATTCCACTTGTAGCACCTTATGGAACTATTGCTTCATAGATAAACTCAGATGTTCACCTTCCCATAAAACTCAATGCAATTAGAACCTATAGCAAACCCGCCGTATCATAACAGCACTACCAGGACTCACAAAGCACCAGACCCTACCTATCAAAAGGCAACATTGCAAATATTAAACAAATACATTTTAGAGAACAACAATACATGACCTACTGGAGAAAGAGAACAAGTGGCAATGTCAGATAGGAATTACATAAACAGAATACCTCAGCTCAGTTACACATGCAGAACATAGACCATCACCAAATGAGGAATCACAATTTAGAAACAGGAAAGCAATAATTAAACTGGGAACCCCAAAAGCCAAACTTGGAATGTACAACAACACTGTAGAAATAAAACTATAAATGAATTTCCTCTTGTACTAAACAAAGCGCAGACGTTAATGATGCACATTTCCCAGAGCTGACATATTCCAGTTAATAAATTCAAAATAAAGAGATATTTTTCTACCATTTGTGCATTTTTTTCAGTTGCAATTGCTCCAGCCACTTTCTTCTGGTTTCTTCGTGTCTTCTGCTAACTCTCCATCGTCTGCTGTCCATTTGTCCTTTCTTCTCTCTTCTAGTTTTTTTCCATTCTCTCTCTCTACATCTGCTTTAACATACTAATCTTTCTCCTTTTGCTCTTTCCTCATTCCTATTTCATCCACTCAAATTTTACCCCTCCACCCTCAATCTCCACTTACTCTCCCAATACCCAGCCAATTGTAGATTTTTCATCCCTCCCACACAAAATATTTTTCCCCTCTCCATTTCACTCTCCCAGCCCCATCCCATTCTAATCCTCCCCCAACATCAGCTCCCTTCTAGTTCCAGCCTCACCCAGCATCCGCTCCCTTCTAGTCTCTGCATCAGCCCATTTCCAGTCCTAGCCCCCCATCAGCCCATTTCCAGTCCTAGCTCCCCATCCATTTCCAGTCCTATCCGAGTCCCTCCATCAGCTCATTTCCAAAACCAGCCTCCAATCAGCCCATTTCTAGTCCTTTCCTAGCCCCACCATCAGCCCATGTCAAATCCTAGCTCCCCTCCTCTCAGCCCAATTCCAATCCAAGCCCCCCATGAGCCTACTTCCAGTTCTAGCCCCTACATGAGTCCATTTAAATCCAAGCCCCCACCACAGCCCATTTCCAATCTTAGCTCCCCCAACAGCCCATTTCCAGTCCTATCCTAGCTGCTCCGTCACCCAATTTCCTGTCCTAGCTCCCTCCCCTCACAGCCCATTTCCATTCCAAGCCCCCCTCCCCATCAGCTATTTGCAGTTCAAGCCCACCTTCCACTCAGCCCATTTCCATTCCAAGTCCCCGTCCCCATCAGCTATTTGCAGTTCAAGCCTCCCCTTCCACTCAGCCCATTTCCAGTCCTAGCAACCCCCCAACCCATTACCAGTCCTAGCCCCCCATCAATCCACTTCCAGTCCTAACCCCCATCACCCCATTTTCAGTTTAAGCCCCCCCCCATAGCCCATTACCAGTCCTAACCCCCCATCAGCCCACTTCCAGTCTTAGCCCCCCCATAGCCCATTACCAGTCCTAATCCCCCCATCACCCCATTTCCAGACTTAGCCCCCCCATAGCCCATTACCAGTCCTAACCCCCCATCAGCACACAGCCCATTACCAGTCCTAACCCCATCAGCCCACCTCTAGTCCTACCCCCACATCAGCCCATTTCCAGTCCTAGCCCCCGCATAGCCCATTACCAGTCCTAATCCCCCTCCCCCCCATCGGCCCAGGGAAAATTAAAAAAAAAAAGCTGGCTGCTGCTGCCGCTGCAGCAGCAGCAGAATCGACTCTCCCACGCCCCCCCCCCCCCCCCCCCCGCCCGGCTGAGCCTCTCCGTGACGGCTTTCAGATCCGCAAAGGGAGAGTGTCTCACTGTCTCTCTCGCGGCTCCGTTAAGCCCGCAGGGGCTGATGGGAAATTTCCCATCAGCTCCTGCAGGTTTAACAGAGCCGCGAGGAGACACTCTCCCTTCGCGGATCTGAAAGCTGTTGCGGAGAGGCTCAGCCGGGCAGGGGGGGGGGGGCCCGCAGGACAGTCGATTCTGCTGCTGCCGCGGTGGCAGTGGCAGCAGACAGCTTTTTTTTTTTAAATTTAATTTATTTTTAAAGCAGAATGTTCTTTGCGCGGGGCCCCTGAAACGCGGGGCCCTGTGCAAAAAACATTCTTGCTCAATGGACGGGTCGGCCTTGGCCGTGTGAAGGTAAGAGCTTTAACTAGGGCTGAAGAAAGGGCTGGGAGAACCAGGCTGTGAAGTTTTAACAGCTGGGATAGAATAAAGCTGACATTTATTTATTTATTTAAAAGGATTTATATACCGCTTTGTCCTGAAATCAAAGTGTTTTACACTTCAAACAATCAGAAATCTGTGTCAGTAGGGGTAGGCATGCAGTGTTAACATGGAGTGGTGGTGATGATTTCTTGGTGTGCTATTTACAGGATGAGCTATGTACAAGTGGTTATATACAGGGAGGGTAGGGGGTACATTGGGGTCTTTCAGACAATAACTTGTTTCTTGACTGCTGTTGTGTTTTTTTCAAAAAACGCTTTCCATCAGAAGCCACACTACCACATATGGTGCACCCATGTTAACTGCAAGTGAAGTTAAAGCGCATTAAGGAACTTTTCAGTGCGGTAACTGTAGGAGACATGCTGGCCATACCCCCACAGCACATGTCCTTTGCATTTACCACACATTAGTATTTACTTCTAGTGCACAATAAGTGCAAAAACTTACCACACTTTGGTAAACATGCCCCTAAATGTTCTATGTAGTAATTTCAATTGTATGTCCCCTAATCTTTTTAGAGCGAACAATCGTGTCATGTTTACCTGCCCCCCCTCTCCCCCCCACTCCACTGAGGATTTTATAGACCTCTATCATACCTCCCCTCAGCCGTCTCCTCATACTGAAGAGACCTAACCACTTTTGCCTTTCCTCATAGGGGAGCTGTTCCAACACCTTTATTATTTTGGCTATTCTTCTCAGGAGGGTTAACAAGCTGTTTTTGATGTTGTATATTTAATTTTAATGGTTTTGTTTGTCTGGTGATCGTTGGCACTCCAGATAGTAGGAAAACAGCCCCATGGCTATAAATTGAAAAATTCATTTCTTGTGAACCATAAATAACAGGTACAGAAATACATTTCCATTTACTGACATTTTAAATTTATTTCTGGTGTCCCAACAAGTAAAATGCAATATGAACCCACGTAGTAAAGAATTATTTGTATCCACTGTAGTATACTTGAGCATTTTCTGTCAGATAAGATCTTGACATGCTTTTCAATGATAAAATGTCTAAACCACCCTTTGTTGCCACATCAACGGTGCATCACTACTAGGGAAAATGAAGGATCATATTAGGTAGCATATATTCATTAAAAAGATAATGTGATGCCATTTTAATATAGCAAATGAGTGAGTGTTTCAGGAAACAACAGAACTCATTAAATGGAATACATGTGGAAAGTCATTTTGAAAAAAATGATTCAGGGTTCCCTGCTATGAGATGTCAGGAGTAGAGAATAAAAAAATATTTACCAGACTTGAGCTTCTCATTTTTTCACAGTCAGCTCATAAATGTTGGGAGCTCTGGAGTAACATGTCTCTATGCTTCAACATAGTCAGCGCTGCTTTTTAGAGGCTCTTTGTGTATTTCATTAAACTCTTACAGGTGTATCTCGACCCTGCCATCGGGAGAGTTGTGAGGGACACACCACTTGCTCAGGGTTCCAGTCTCTTTAAGGGGGTTAGTTGCTAAGCTACGGTAAAATGTCACATTTTACCACAGCTTAATTTGCCGTGAGAGTCATTAACCTGCAGAAAGTGAGTACCAGCAGTTAGTACTCCTCTGGTATATGAATAATGCAACTTTCAGTTAACCCCACAAGCTGCATTATTCTGTTCGCTGAGAAGTATCAGGCTGCTAATTCATAGCCTGATGCTCCCAGGGTTATCTTAAAGAGGCGAGTTTAAAAAAATTCCATATAGACTACCCCCATCAAGCCCCAGAAAACCCACCACTTGACTCCAGTCAAGACCCAAGCATCCCTTCCAGAAAACCCTTCCAGAACCTACTGAGGATTTCCCTGGTGTTTATTGGCTAGGGCATCTTGACCCCTAGTAGAAATACCACAAGAATACCATTAAGGGTCAACTGGTGCCATTTTGTCCCCAGAGCTTGGTGGGGCAGGAGCAAGTGAGCATCATTCCTGCTCCAGCCACTAGATACCAGGGAAACTCCTAGTAGGTCGCAGGGGAGTCTTTGGGGGTGAGAACTAAGGGGGAAGGAGTGCCCATGTGGATTTTATTTAATGCCAGTAACTTTAATTTGGTGTCTGGGAATATTGGACCACATATTAGTGGTTCAGTGGTCCTGAGAGCTGGCATTATTTTTCCACAATTAACATAGCTTGTGAAGTTCACCACAAACTGTGTAATTCAATTTGCATAATAATGAGGTTCTTTGCATGCAAAGCACATATCATTCTTTGCAAAAGTGTGCTGCAACTAATTAGCATGCACTAAGGCAAAATAATGCACTAAGAGGGGACAAGGCCATAGCGGAGAGACTGAACAAATTGTTTGCTTCGGTCTTTACTGAAGAAGATGTAGGGAAGTTACCCATGACTGAAATGGTATTTAAAGGTGATGCATTGGAAGAATTGAAAGAAATATTGATAAATTGGGAAGATTTATTGAAACTATTTGATAAATAAACAGTAGCAGATCACGTGGACCGGATGGTATACACTTGAGAGTGTTGAAAGAACTGAAATATGAGATTGCAGAACTACTATTACTAATCTGTGACCTATCATTAAAATCATCTGTAGTACCTGAAGATTGGCAAATGGCCAATGTAACACCAATTTTCGAAAAGGGTTCTAGGGGTGATCCAAGAAACTACAGGCCGATGAGTCTGACATCAGTACCAGGCAAAATGGTAGAAACCATTATAAAGAACAAAATTACTGAACATGTAGCTAGTCATGGTTTAATGGGAGAAAGCCAATATGGCTTTAGCCAAGGAAGATCTTGTCTTACTAATCTGTTATATTTTTTTGACGGTGTGAATAAACAGGTAGACAAAGATAAGTCAGTCAATAAAGTGTATCTGGATATTCAGAAATCCTTCGACAAGGTCCCTCATGAGAGACTCTTGGCAAAGTTAGAAGGCAAGTTATCTGCTATGCATAAAAAATTGATTCTTCTAAGGGAAGAATTAGCTGCAATTAAACATACCTCTTCTAGGGTACGAAATGAAGAAAATCCACCACCGCTCCTACAAAGAATCAAATAGCCCAAGAACAAATGAATCACAGTGGACTCTAGTAGGTTGTGACCTGTAACATGGAGACACCCTCTACATCAAGAAATATCCCTGCATAATGCCTTGGATAATGAGAGTGCCCAATCCATGGAAACTGAAGTGCCCTTAAAAGAGAATGTCAGTGCCCAATCTACTGATAATACACCAAATATGAAGAAAAAAATCACAAAACAGAAAACTACTACTACTTGAAGATTCCATCATCAGAGGCACAAACTTGGGAACGCAGTTCAAAGGAGAGAAGATGGTCAAATGCCTCCCAGGCTCTTCAGCCAGCAGGAATACGGACCAAATTGTAAGTATAGTTAGTGCAGAAAGAGAGCACTCCAAAATTGATATTGTCATCCACTTGGGTACAAATGACCTGGCTAAAAACAGTGTCTCTGCAGTTCAAAGGGACTTCCAGACTCTGGGAGAGAAACTCAAGCCCATTGTTAACACTATAGCATTCTCAGAAGTTCTACCTGTTCATGGTAAGTGGACAGAAAGGCTGCATCGCATGAGCAAGTTTAATACATGTCTCCAAACCTGGTGCAAACAAGAAGTATTTAGATATATAGGTGACTGGGGAAACAGATTGATCAACAAGAGACTATACTGTGCTGATGGACTACATCTCTCTGTCACAGGGAAAAGGATCCTAAGTGAAAAATTCAGGCAGTATGTGAACAGGCATTTAAACTAGGGAAAGGGGGTGATGGATGAAGAAGTACATGTTCAGGACGTCATTCCCAGCAAAAGCATTATAACATTGGAAACAGACACACTTAAACACACATCAGTGGCAAGTGGGAAGAGGCTTGTAGAACAAAATCCATGCAAAACACAGGCAGACCAATCAACAGATGCTAGAAAGCAATAAGCACAAATGCTCGAAGCCTAGCCAACAAAGTTCCTGACCTGGAAGCCCTAATGGTGGAAATGGACTTCGACACTTTGGCCATTATAGAAACATGGTTTAACGAGTCACATGAATGGGATATAGCCATAGCACTGACTTCCAGTAAGTGTCAGGTCAAAATTCAAGACACTTTTAATTATCTTTAGAATTTACAATCACCTGTCAGCAGATGCTTTACAAAATATTATAACTAGAGAGATTATCAATAGACCAAGAAGAAGCAGCACCAATAATGACAACATAATTAGTACCCCTGCTGGATACTGTAGGACTAAACAAGCAACTTCAAAAAGAGCTCCTTCTTTATTGGCTTCCAAACTTTGGAACTCTCTCCCGATGGACCTCAGAATTATGATTGATATCAAAGATTTTCGCAAGGCCTTGAAGACCCTGCTATTTGCTGAAACTTATAATTTGATATATAATTAATAGTTTTTACCAATAGGCCCATTTTATTACATTAATTCATCTTAGTTTTATCTGTCAATGTCTTATCTACCCTATGTTATTTGTAACCTTCCACTTGTATTGTGACCACTTTGATTGAAGGATAAGGTGGGATACAAATCTTTCTAAATAAATAAATAAATAGCCATAGCTGGCTATAATTTATTTAGGAGAGACAGAAAAGGCAAAAAAGGAGGAGAAGTAGCCCTATATTTCAAAAGCAATAAACTTAACTGTCTCAACAAGTAGAGGTGACCTGCACAGAGCGGCAGGTACGCCTACTCTTGCCACCTTGCTGGGCAGATTACATAGACTATGCTGGTCTTTATCTGCCATCATATACTATGTTACTATGGTTAAATGTAGATCGATTATTTACGGTATCAAAAAGTAGAAAGACTAGGGGATATGCAATGAAGCTACAGTGTAACACATTTAAGACTAATAAGAGAAAATATGTTTTCACTCAACGCATAATCAAACTCTGGAATTCGTTACCAAAGGATGTAGTAAAAAGCTGTTAGTGTAGCTGGGTTTAACAAGGTTTGGACAAGTTCCTGGAGGAAAGGCCCATAAACCATTATTAAAGAGGATCCAGATAATCCACTGCTTGCCCCAATACAAGCATCATGGAACCTGTATGTCTTTTTGGGGAAACTGCTAAGTATTTGTGATCTGGATTGGCCACTGTTGGAAACAGAATACTGGACTTGATAGACCTTGATCTGATCCATTATGGCATATCTTATGTTCTTATTATTTTCACCACTTTTGGAACTTGACTCACCTGATCTGCTTTGTGCTTCCTTACCATTCCCCTAGATGTATCCCATGTCTACAGCTACTGTGTTGTCTGTCTTGACCAGACTGTAAGCTCTGATGAGCAGGGACCGCCTTTTACATGTGTCTATGCAGTGCTGCGTATATCTTGTAGAACTATACAAATGTTCAGTAGTAGTAGTGTGTGTTAAGTGACAAATATGATGTATTATTCCCTTTATGCACGTCAGTAACTACTCCACCAAAGTTTCTTTTTACCCTCAGGCCCCTAAGCTAATTTCTGTAGCCGGGCACCAGCTAGAGGCAATTAGAATCTCTGGAGATCAATATCTTCTGAAGCCCCTTTTTTGGTTTAGTGGTCCCTATACAGGCACTTTCCTGTGGCCTGTTCCTCTGGTTGTAATTGGATGCAGCTCCTGAAGGCCATGGATGTTCCATTTTATGGGTCCTGTTGGGGTTTCACTTCCACAAAAGACCACTCACCACAGTGATAGGATGAAAATATACTTTACTGTGTGTTAAAAATGTAATTGTTTACTGCTACTTCACAAACAGTACTCGTACACTAAAAACAAAAATTAAGAAAATCAAAAGAAACAGTTCAGAGACTGGGATTTCAACTCTTGGGTCTTCTCCTTTATTCTCCACTCCTTAATTCTCCTTTCCTTGTAGGCTCCTGCAATCCAGATCCTCAGTCACTCCTCAGTATTCCTCAGGCTTTCTATTCCTGGTCGAATCTTACCTCTTCAGATGCCTATGCATCTGTGAGTTCCCTCAACTCGGGGACACTGGTTTGGTTCATGTGCCATACAAGGGATCAAGACTCTCCTAGTCCTCAATAACTGGGTTGCCTTCTCTCTCAGCTAGCCCATCTGAATCTAAGTTTCCATTTAGTTGGTTTGCACTTGCAGGTAGAATTCTCTCTGGCAGACAGAAAATTGGAAGGCAACAGGTTTGTCCTCTTCCCCAGTGAGGAAACACTCTCCTTTTAATACAACTCTTCCTTTAATAACATAAAAACATGTTTCCATATTGGGTCAGACCAAGGGTCCATCAAGCCCAGTATCCTGTTTTCAACAGTGAGGTCACAAGTACCTGGCATATCCCAAAAGTAGCCCGATTCCATGCGACGTATCCTCAGGGATAAGCATAGGCTTTCTCCAGGTCTACCTTAACAAACGTTTATGGACTTTTCCTCAAGGAATTTATCCAAAAGATTTTAAACCCAGCCACGATAACTGCTTTTACCACATCCTCAGGCAACAAGTTCCAAACCTTAACTATGTGTTGACAGAAAAAATATTTCCTCCTATTTGTTTTAAATATACTACTTTGTAACTTCATGGCGTGACCCCTAGTATTTATTCATTTCAAAAGAGTAAGCAATCAATTCACATTTATCTGTTCAGCTCCACTCAGGATTATATTAACCTCTATCATATCTCTCCTCAGCCATCTCCTCTCCAAGCTGAAGAGCCCTAACCGCTTTAGCCTTTCCTCATAGGAGAGTCGTTCCATCCCTTTAATCATTTTGGTTGCCCTTCTTTATACCTTTAATAATTCTGCCATATTTATTTTGAGATGCAGCAACCAGAATTGCACATAATACTCAAGGAGCAATCATACCTTGGAGAAATATAGAGATACTACAATATACTAAGGGGGTTATTCCGAACCACGGTTGTGCGGGGAAGCACCTGTTCTTTGTAAATGCGGAGCAGATTCCAGCACCGTATAAGCTTTCTGTTGTCATGTAAACCACACTGATGTTGAATAGCGCGGTATAAAAGAGACTGTAAATAAATAAATAAATAAATAAGTTAGTCGGGGGCAGGGAAGAAGCGGCTTGGGGGTGAAGAGTGGGCGGTCGCCGGCCTGAGAATTGGCCGGGGAGGTTATTCCACTCCTGGGGCAGAATAACCCCCTGGACGGGGTTTATTTTTCAATTCGGGGCATGGAAGGGGCTGCAGGAGGCTGGATTGGGGGTCGGGCTGCGGGGAATTAACGTTTTGGGGCAGCAGCCGGCATTGCGGCTTTCAAATGGAGCCGTGGTACCATGGCAATGGGACGCCATGGCGCCACGGCTCCATTTAAAAGCCATGGCTGAGTTAGCTGGGCTAGCACTGTAAGTGCAGGCTGGGACTGAATCGCAGTCCCGCTTGCATGTACAGTGCTGTTCGAGATTCTGATCCCGCAGGGCTGGACATGCCCCACGGGATCAGAATTGTGATCTCCTTTGTACGTCTGGGTCAGCCCGGACATACAAAGGAGATCTACGTTGTGAATAGAATCAGGGCCTAAGCTTTTTTCTCTATTGATTTCTTAATTATTCCTGTTTGCTTTTTTGCTGCCACTGCACACTAGTCAAAACATTTCAATGTATTGTCCACAATGATGGCTGGATGCTTTTCCTGAGTGGCGACTCCTAATGTGTACATAGCATCATGTTGCTAAAAGTTTGGTTATTCTACCCTATGTGGATCTCTATGCACTTGTCCGCATTACATTTCATCTGCCATTTGGATGCCCAGTCTTGCAGTCTCACAAGGTCCACCTACAATTTCTCACAATCCACAGGTGATTTAGGGGGTCATTTTAGAAGCCTTATTTATTTATTATTAGTTTTTAGTGTTTGTGCTTTGGACATCCGAAAACGGGCTTAGAGCCATCCAAAGTACAGAGATATCTCCAGAGCCATTTTAGAAGTTGGTTCTGGGGACTTCCAAATCTGAACAGGAGCATAGAGGAGGCGTGGCCAGGGCATTCCCAAGAACTGGGATATCCCAATCTGATCACAGACATTCAGCATCACATCTAACCCTAGACTGCTCCAAGGCACAAACTGCAACAAACAAGTTCTGAAAAGTGCTAGTTTTAGCTGAAAAACATCCAGAGGGTATGGAGATGAATGTGCTCACTCATCCCCAGTACTCATCACGATGTCAACAACAGCAGCAGGATTGGAACCCTGGTTGCCCTATTCCTAGCCAACTACTATAACCATTAGGCTATCTTAGACATCCCGGCTCTGTAATACCATTCTGGGGATGTCTAGTAGATGCCCTCACCCACATCCCTATTGAGCACATCCAGGTTTGTGAAACCACGTCCGCACCTGGACATGCCTGCATTTTTTCAGACGTTTGGGCTTAGACGTCCCAGATTGCACTTGGATGGATTTTCTAAAATTCCCTTAACAACTGAATAATTTGGCATCATCTACAAATTGAATGATCTCACTCATTGTTCCCATTTCCAGGTCATTTATAAATATGTTAAAAAGCACTGGTCTCAGTACAGGTCCTGGAGTACTCCACCATTCGCCTTCCTCCATTGGGTAAATTGGCCGTTTAATACTACTCCATTTTATGTTTTTTAACCAGTCCTTTATACACAATAGCTCATTGCCTTCTATCCCATGGCTTTTTAATTTCCTCAGAAGTCTCTCATGAGGTTCTATGTCAAAGGCTTTCTGAAAATTCATACACACCTGGAACCCAATTCCAAGAGGGGCATGCCCGGGCTATCCAGATGGCCTCAGGCAAGCAGGCCCATTTGGACTTTGATTCTGGTCTGTGGGAACAAAACATTCCCGTGGTAGCCAGAATCGAGCCCAAGGACAGCCCGATGTGCCGCTGCAGCCTGCGAGGACATCATCCCTGCAAGCACCCCTGACTCTGGTGTTTCTAGTCCCCCAATTCCACACCACCCAACCCACAGCTGGCCAGCCGAAGCCTGGATCAGGTGGCAGGGACACCTCCACCCAGCCCCGGCCCTGGGAGGGGAACCCTGACCCTGATCGCACAAATCTTGCAGCTTATACCACCTTTGCATACCACCTTTAAGGTGGTATAAGCAGCACATCTGCATGAGCCTGGCGGTACGTACAGAGCCGTGACCTGAATTGACCCTGTACGTGCTGCCAGGCAGCCTGCTCCCACTCCCCCACCTGCCGGCTCTCCCCGTCCTGAGAACCGTTGGGGTATCAGCCTCAGACACCTTGCAGGGCTGCACATCCCACTGGGAAGTGTAGACCCACAACCCGCATTCGAGATGACCCTCTATAGGGATTATTTTGGAAGCCCTATTCATGACTTAAATATGTGTAAGTAGTCATATATGTGTGTAAATCGAATCCACGTGTAAATGGTCATTAGAGAAAGGGTCCTTTTACCCTTGGTTAAGGATACCATGTCAAAAATGTACAGGGGGGTGACGGAGGCAAGGCTTGAGTGGGACACAAATCTACAGATAAATTCTCCATTTCATATAGGGAATGCATGTGTAAACCTGAAATTGCCAACATCCGGATTTACACCTGCACTCAGGCACAATAAGGACTTGAAAAGTGTTCTTTTTGCCCATCCCTTTACAGGAGGGATTAAGGGGGATATCCCACTAAATCCACCATTATTTATTTTTCCTTCCAATTTGAACTGAGGTAAAAATAGAGGCCTCTGTAGATGATTAAGGGTGGCTCTACATCTAGGTTTGCAAAACAGGCAAGGTACACCTGTAAGTGCTAACATATACACATGCATGTTGTGAAATGCAGGCACCTTACACATGTAAACATTCAAGTTTCCTCTGTCGACTTTTCTCACATGTACATTTATGAGATGGCTCCTCCTGCTGTATGTGGATAGCAATCCCTGTGTGTTCCTGCACTACCTTCTATCTGTGGCCCAATGTTCACCATCATGTCCATTTTGACATAGATTTGCAGAGGTTTTCAGTTTCATGTCCCTCCCACCATATAAACGTCCTTTCCAAAATGTGCTTTCATGTTTATATACTCCTTCAAAAAAATAGAGCAGATCGATGAGGCAAGACTTCACTTTGTCTTATAATAGCTTCTATTACTAGCCTATAGTTTCCCAGATCAATCTGGATCCTTTTATAAAAGTTGGCATTATGCTGGTCACCCTCCAGTTTTCAGGTGCCATACACAATTTCTTTTTTGTAATTTAATCTTTATTCAGTTTTTGAACACAAAAATACATCATCACAACTGAATAGTACATCCAGTCTATCATAACCTAACCTAACCTATCTATACAACAGAGCTAACTGTCTCCGCTATTGGTTATCACGAACCCCCCCATCCCCCCATCCCTTCCACCCCTTCCCCCATCCTCTAACATCCTACTCATAAATGTTTTCAAACATACATATTAAGGCAATCGAATGCTTCAACAATGAAACAATGACAAACCCCCTTACCACTGAATCTATGCACCCCTCAACCATCATCCCCCCTCCACACCCCAATGTTCCACTCCCGTCCCCCTCCACTGTTCATATCTGTCCCACACCTTTTTGAATTTTTTCACAGTGTGTTTCCTGTGTGCTTCTATCGCACAAAAGATCTATAATTGCTCCATTCTCCCCACCACCTCTACTGCCGGAGGAAACGCTACCTTTTTCCACCAGCGGAGCAGGCTAATCCTGGCTGCAATAACCCCATATCCCAAAAGTCTCCCCTCGCCCCCCCTTTCCTGCCCCCCGCACCTCCTCATTCAGGATAACCATAGCAGGTGTAAACTGTACCCGTATCTGAATAATATTTTCCATAAACCCTTCCACCTGCTTCCAATATGTCTGTACTTTCAGACGGCTCCATAGCAAATGCAACATATCTCCCCGCTCCCCACACCCTTTCCAGCACTCCTCCGATCTATCTGGGTACAGCACATGCAACTTCACCGGGGTCCAGTACGTTCGTAGCCTAACTTTATAGCTATTCTCTAGCACTGCAGTCCCCAGAGCTAGCTGGAGTGTTCTTGCATATATGCCATCCCACCTAGTGGGATCCCACTGTCCTCCCAATTCCTCCTCCCACTTCTGCTGACTCCGAACTTTCTCCAGCTTGTATTCCCCCAACAACTTATACAATCTAGATATTATCCAAGTTTGTACCCCTCTCTGTCCCATCATTTCTTCAAATGTGGTAGGTTTAGCCAGCCAATCCTGCTTCACTGTCTTCCCCTGTAGAAAATACCACATTCTAACATATGCATACCGGCCTTTCTCCTCCAATTGGTATTGCTGCTGCAAGTCCTCAAACCCTCTAATCCCTCCCCCTTCTCCCAGCAATTGGCCGATCGTACACAACCCCTTACTCCCCCATCTCTTATACTCCCCGGCCCCTTCTCCCATCTCTCCCTCCGCCACTGTATGCAAATAGGTCTCCCACAAGTACACTTTCCCCCCTCTCTCCCTCCGCCACTGTATGCAAATAGGTCTCCCACAAGTACACTTTCCCCCCCAGCAAGTACCCTTTCCATTTCTTCCACACCTGAATTGTTAGTGCTCTGTATGGATTCCTCTCCTCAATCCCCCTCCTCCTTATCCCAGGGTCCCATATCCAGGCCTCTCTGTTTTTCCCCCTCCCTCCTCCAGTCGCACCCACCCAGGATTTTCTATCCCCTCTCTCCACGCAAACAGTGCCCGAAGTTGCGCCGCCTCATAATATCTAATCAGCGAAGGCACCCCCATCCCACCCTCCTCCTTAGACCTAAACATTATCGCCCTCCCTACTTTCAGACGTTTCCCCTCCCAAATGAACTGCATAAATAGGTTCTGCATCCTATTTAATTCTTTTTTTGTCACCTGATAAGATAAAGACATGAACACAAATAACAACCTCGGTAAGATGTTCATTTTCACCACCGCGATGCGGCCCAACCAAGAGAATACAGCCCTCCCCTCCCCCCCCCACCCCACCTAGAGAGATCCTGTCTAATATGTTCCACCCGCCCTTGGTAATTCCATTGCTTAACTTTGCCAAGAGGGAGCCCTATCTGAATCCCTAAGTAGCGAAAACTACTCTCCACCCACCAGAATCTAAAACACTGTCTCAAATTCTCCTCAACTCTGGGCGTCAGGTTAAATCCCAGCAGCTCCGTCTTACTCTGATTCATTTTGTATCCTGCTATCCTACTATATTTCTGCATAACCGACATCAGCACCGGCAACGTAGTGATAGGCTGTGTTAGGGTAAATATAATGTCATCTGCAAATAGTCCAATTTTTTCCTCTTGTCCCCGTATCCTGACCCCTTTTATATCAGCCTCCTGTCTAATATATGCTGCCAATGGTTCAATAGCCAGGGCGAAAAGCATTGGTGATAATGGGCATCCCTGTCTAGTCCCTCTGTGAAGCTCGAAGCTTTCCGAATATCCACCGGTTACCCTAACTCTGGCTCTTGGATTGCTATGTAATGCCCTAATCCAACTAATATAATTATCGCCAAACCCCATCTTCTCCAAAACCCAGAACATATATGACCATTCCACCCGGTCAAAGGCCTTTTCCGCATCAACTGTGACCATAACTGCGGGCTCCTTTACTCCCTGGAAATGCCATGCTATATTTAAAATTGTCTGCACATTATCACACCCTTGTCGCCCCTTAACAAAACCCGTCTGGTCACTGTGTATCAACTGGAGCACCACATCTTGGATCCGGTTCGCCAAAACCTTCGCCAAGATCTTAGCATCCAAGTTTATTAATGAGATGGGTCTGTATGATCTACACACACCCTTATCTTTACCAGGCTTTGGTAATACCATAATCCCTGCCTCCTTCATTGACCTAGGTATATCCTCCCTCTGCAGGACCCCATTAAACACTTTGGTAAGAGTAGACGTAATAAGATCCACCAACACTTTATAGAACCTTGCCGTATACCCATCCAAACCCGGTGCCTTGCCAATTTTTAGTGTAGCTATAGCTCTCCGTACTACCTCCTCTTGAATCTCTTGCCCTATCTTCTCCCTCTCTGCAACACCTACCTGGGGTAGCTTACACTCCTTCAAAAAATCATCAATCTCCTCCCGCCCCGACCGTGTTTCACTTTTATACAACCTCTCATAAAATTCCCTAAACACTTTTCTGATTTCCTTATCTTATGCACCATTTCTCCTTTACTATTCCTGATGCCTTCTATATATGCTGCCTGCCGACGAGCCTTCAATCTACAAGCCAAAATTTTCCCCGCCCTATTTCCCCCTTCAAAATGTGCCTGCTTCAGCACATTTAGCTGGTACGCCAACTCTCGAGCCTGTAAGTTACTCAATTCTGCCTTCACCTTGATTAGTTCTGCTAAAATTTCAGTTTGCTGCCCCGCTTGATGCGCTCTCTCTAAGCTCTCCATTTTCCATAGTAAATCCTGCCACGCCGCTCCTTTCGCGCGCTTCACCTGTGCTGCTATGCTAATCAACTGTCCCCGAACCACCGCCTTTAATCCATCCCACAAAGTACCCATAGTAACCTCCCCATTGTTATTCAGACTTAAATATTCCTTTATACTCTCCCGTATCTTTCCTGTATGCCTCTCCTCCTCCAACAAAGAGTCATTTAATTTCCAAAACTTTAAATTATCTTCTCCCTTCCCCACATCAAATTTGATACACACTGGAGCATGATCCGATCATGTGATTAAGCCATGCTCCACCTCCAAAACTCTGGCCACCCACGGTCATCCCCCCCAAAACATATCTAACCTGCTATACATTCCATGCACCGGTGAATAGAACGTATATTTCCGCTCTCCCGGATGCCAACTTCTCCAAAAATCGACCAACCCCAATCTCTCCATCAACTTCTTCAAACTTTTCCTATCTCCTCTCCCCCCCCCACCCCTGCCCCCCCCCCCCCCCCCACTATTGTCCAATCTTGGATTGTAGGTCAGGTTGAAATCCCCTCCCATAATTATAGGTGTATTTCCCAATTCCTCCAACTCCTGTAGAATTTGCTCATATACCTCCCCCTGCCGTTCGTTCGGGCCATACAGGCTAATCACCCACACCTCCTCCTTCTCCATTTGCAATTTCACTCCCACCCATCGCCCTCCCTTACCTCTACATGTACCCTTTACCATGTGTTGGTATTCACTCCCCACCAAAATCCCGACCCCCCCCCCCTTTACGGGGATTCGCCCGCTGCCCCTCCAACACTACCAAAGGGTATTGTTTAGATGCTAGCATATATTCCTGCCCAACCCACAAATGTGTTTCTTGTACACACATAATCTCCGCCCCCAGCCTTCTTCCTTCCTGCCCCACTAATTGCCTTTTCCTCCACGTACGCAGCCCCTTAACATTTAAGGTCGCAATCATTAGTGTTTTCCTCCTCTGACCAGTATGCCTTGGAAACCTCACTCCCTTCCGCCTCCTTCCATCCCTCTCACTTCCCTTGGCTCTCCTTTTGCCTCCCCCTCCACCCTCTCTACTAAACCCTTCCTTCATGTCCCTTCCCTGTCCCTCCCCTACCCTCCCCCCTCCCCCTGCCCCTCCATCCCTCACCCCCCACATCCTCTACCTCCACAGGATTCAACAGAGTAGTACGTCCCTTACCGTCCCCAGCCTCTGATTCTAACTCTCCCCCCCCATTTCTCCACCACGCCCCCTCTCAACTCCCCTTCTACCTCCACCAGCCCTTTAACCCCCCCTTCCCCTTTATATCCGCCTCCTATCCCATCTCTCCCATCTACATCCCCTCTCTTCCCCCGCAAGTTATAGGGCAGCTCCACCCTCCTCCCTCCCTCCCTCCCTTCTCCCCCAAGCAACCCATGCCTCATACTTCCACATAGCCTCATATCCCCTTTTCGATCCCCACCCCTCCACACTCTACTTTCCTACTCTCTCCCAGCACCCTCCACCGCCACCCTCCTTACCCCACCTGTAATAAACACCATTTTTACAGCATTTGACAACTTCAGCCTTTTAATCCATCCTTAACTCTTTTCTCCGGGCTCCGATTACTTTGATGCTGCTGCCTCTGATCATCTGCTCCTGCCGCCTTCAAGGAGCCCCTGGCGCCCAGTCCAGCTTCTCGCAGTGCCCCGTCAGCCTCCTCCTTTGTCTGGACCCTCCATGTTCTCCCTTTGTGTGTGAATGACATTCCAAAGGGATGCAACCATCGGTATTTAATTTCCTGCCTCCTCAAAATTTGCGTAACTGGCTGCATTGCTCTCCTCCTCTGCAATGTTCCTGTAGACAAGTCCTCATAAATATACACAGGGTACCCCTGCCAAATTAAAGTCCTGGGCCCTCTCATCAGGGCCATGATTCTTTCTTTTACTTTATATCTCGCCAGGCATATTATAATGTCTCTAGGCCTGTTCGCTCGTGGTGGGCCCAGTGCCCTATGCGCTCTCTCTATTTGTATATCCTCAGGGGTCACTTCTTCTCCCCCTTTCTTGAGCACTTCCACACACACTGAGACTGCCACCTTCTCACTGTTTTAGAATTCCTTCTCTTCAGGGATACCCATAGTCCTCAAATTGTTTCTACGATAGCAGTCCTCCGGGTCTTCCATTTTATAGATCATAGCACCCTGTTGGGTTTGTAATTGCAAAATATTTTGTACCCCCTCTTCTTGTTGCTGTTCCACTTCTTGTAGCCGATTCTCATGATCTCCCATCCGGCCCATCAGATCTCCAATTTCCTCCTTTAGAGTTACCAAGAGCTCGCTTAATTCACTTTTTGCTGATTATACTTCTGCTTTAATTTCTGAAAACCACTCCTTTAGCTCCGCTCTTGTTATCCCGTGCCTGGGCACTTTTCCTTGTTCCGCCACACTCCCCATCGCAGAGTCGTCCGCCTGGTCACCTCTCTCTTCTATCAGAGTAATAGTCTCACTAGCAGCAGTCTCACTCCGCCCTACGTGCATTCCAGTATAGACATATTCTCGGAGGTCCGCTGCCTTCCTTCTCGTGGTCATGTCCCTGCCAAGGCTAGGAGCCCTCCTCAAAGGTGCTGCTGCAATAAGACTCCTCTTCTGGTCTTTACACTCCTGAAAGTATTAACAGCTGTCTCTCCACTGCAGTACAGGCTTTAATGTCCACTTGTTGCTTCCTCCCACTCCTTGGTCCTGTCTCACCGCCCAGCTCTCCCTCTTGTGCTAAGCTACCTTGCCCGTAGCTCCTCACTGTGGGCCTTCCACTTACCCTCCACACTCCGCTGTTTTTGTTCCTCGGTGTCCTGCTGCCCCTGTGCCTTCCGATGTCCCTCTCCTCCGATAAGCCTCTCCTGGCAGCTTCTCCATGGCTCTGGCTACAGCTGATCTTCACTGGGTCTCTCTCCACATCACCACAGCATTGCTCTTCTGTGCCCCCAGCTCTCACTTCCACCGCCATCAGCAGAGCGCCACGTGGCTCAATCTCTGCTCACGTCTGAGCTGATCAGCTCCTCCCGCTCTGTCTCGCTATTCACTGCAGCGACCCAGACAGCTTCACTCTGCTCCCGACGCCTTCGGCCATCCTCTGCGCCGTTCTCCTCGCTGCTGGGGGTCTGTTATCGCATATATTGGCTGGGTCAGTGCCGGAGCGGCTGCTTCAAGCCACCATCGGTATCGGTGACGTCACTTCCTCCGCCATACACAATTTCAATGAAGGAGCACAGATTACTAATAGTACATCTGCAATGTCATTTCAGCACCCTGGGGGGTTTCCACCCATTTCCTCAGCTCACAACACTGAGGTCATCTTTGACTCTACTCTCTCTTTCTCTGCACACATCCAACAGATAACTAAAACCTGCTGCTTCTTTCTCTATAACATCAGCAAAATTCATCATTTCCTCTCTACTCACACTAAGACACTTATCCACTCACTAGTCACCTCCCGCCTTGACTATTGTAGCCTGTTCCTTGTTGGTCTCCCTCTCAATCATCTCTCTCCCCTTCAATCTGTTCATAACTTAGGTGCATGGCTTATCTTCCACCAGTGTTGCTATGCTCATGTAACCCCTCTTCTCAAGTCACTTCACTGGCTCCCTATCAGTTTCCACATCCAGTTCAAACTTCACCTACTTACTTACAAGTGCATTCATTCTGCGGCATCTCACTACCTTTCCTCTCTTATCTAACTCTACACTCCTCCTGGGGAACTCAGATCCTCTGGCAGATCCCTTTTATCTGTGCCCTTCCCTGCCACTGCCATCTCCAGACTTTGTTCATTCCATCTCCCTGCTCCATATGCCTGGAACAAACTACCAGAGTCTGTGCATCGAGCTCCTTCTCTAGCCCTATTCAAATCAGGCTAAAAACCCACCTTTTTGAAGCCACTTTTGGATCCTGACTCCCCTCATTCTACTGTCCACTACTTATGTAGACAGTATCTTACCATACTCTTGTCCCCAGTTTCGTTATGTTTTGTCTTGATTAGATTGTAAGCTCTGATGAGCAGGGAGCACACTGCGCAGCACCTGCAGGGTGGGGGTGCACCTGCTCACTGAGGCTCTTACATCCCCATCCAGCCACCAGGGCAGTGGGCACAGCATCCTGCAGGCCACATTGGACATGTGGGTCATGCAGCAGCCAGATGGGTCTGTCATGGGGCCAGTACAGCCACATATGCATGACAGGGGTCACCCATGTATGTAAATAAAGTGATGTACACCCAACCGCTGGTCTCGCTGTCTATCCTTACTGTTGGCCCCAGTGGGTGCCTCAGGACGCAGGGGTGTTGCCCACGTAGTGCAGGCAAAGGCACCCAGTGCAGCCCCACATGTATGGCAGACCCGAATGTGTGGGGGGGGGGGATGTGTGTGTGTGTGTGATCTTTGCTGAGGGACTGTGTCTATATATACAGTGCTGCATATGCCTTGTAGTGCTATACAAATGATTAGTAGTAGAAGTAGTAATAGTATCTGGTCCAGGCTATTTGCTGCTTTTTAGTTTGTTGAATCACCACCATTAAATATCATTTCTGAAATAAGTAGTTCCCTCACATCTTCCTCAGAAAAAACAAAAGCAAAAAATTCATTAAATCTCTCCTCTATAGCCTTTCCCTCCCTGAATGCCCAGTTTACCCCATATTTATTTATTTGAAAGATTTTATATAGCATCTTTATGACATAAAAACAATAAAAAAGTTTGAAACATGGAAGATTAAAAGACAGATTAAAAACAAGTTCAAATAGAGAAGATATCAAAAGAGCAGCTCCATTAATTACAATCAAACCATATAATCAGTCAAAAATGTATCTTCCCTCACGTGCTTCCTACTGTGGAATGCACCTGAAAAGTTTGTTATCACTTTTTGCCTCTATGATAAATTTCTTTGCAAATTCTCTTTTTGCCTCAAACTTGCGAGTGCTTATGCTATTTCCTGTTTTTTTTTTCATTTGGATTATATTTCCATTTTTTGAAAGATTTTCTTTTGACTGTAATAGCTTCTTTCTACTCACCTTGTAACCATGCTAACTGTTGTCCACCTTTTTAATACATGGAATATATCTGGTCTGGGCTTCCAAGATAGTATCTTTTGACAATGCCCATGCCTGATGCAAACTTTTAACCTTTGCAGCTGCTCCTTGTAGGAGGTTTTTTTTTTTTTACCAGTTTTCCTCATTTTATCATAGTCTCCTTTTTGAAAGTTAAATGCTATCACAGTAGATTTCCTTAATGTCCTCACTCCAGTTATTAAGTCAAATTTGATCATTCTATGATCATAATTGCCAAGTGACACCCAACACTGTTACCTCTTGCATCAAATCTTGTGTTCCAGTAAGGCCTAGGTCTCAAATAGCTTCCCTTGTTGTCAGTTCCTCAACCAGTTGCTCCATAAAGCAGTCATGTATTTCATCCAATAATTTTATCTCCCTAAGATCTTCTGGCAAAAGACTGGAATCACACTTATCCAATCAATATTGAGGTAACTGAAATCACCCATTAATCACTGTGTTGCCAAATTTATTAGTTTTTCTAATTTCTATTAACATTTCATCATCTAGCCATTCATTCTGGTCATGAAGATAGCAGAACACCCACACCATTATTTCCTTTCCCTTTACACATGGAATTTCCGTCCATAAAGATTCCTGTTCTCTGCCCTCTTTAACACAAAGCATGGCCCCTTCACTAATGTAATGACCACCTTGATTGTAGGAGAAGGCAGTAATCCATTTAAATAAATAAATCCATTTAAATAAATAAATAAATAAATAAATAACGTGATCTACCCTGCGGCCAATTACCACTCACTAAAACATGTGCTGTTAGCGGTGTTTAGTAAAAGAGCTGCTAAATACCTAATGACTGAATCGCCAGCTATAGCAGCCATCCTAACCCCTCTTTCCTGGGCACATGCCCCTGGAGACACATCCTCAGTATAAGAGGATATTATATCAACCGGAAGGCAGATCCAGGCTACAGGATCACTTCCTGCCATACCAAGGTGACCTTTCTCCTCCATGGCAGCACAGAGTTTGCCAGACTGGAGGTAGGACTTCTCTACCATGTCAGTGAAGGTCTCTGTGTATTTCTGTCTGCCTCAGTTCCTCCAAGTATGCTTCCCTAGATTTCAGAGGTCAGACCCATTCCCTGAGAGCTAGGAGCTCTTTGCATCAACTGCACATATATGACCTCTCACCAACTGGAAGAAAATCATACATGCAACAATCTGTAAGAGACTGGATAGCCCCCATCTTGTTGATGGACTGCTGTCTGCAGTAGTTGTGCATTTATTTAAAACTGCTAAGGGAGTAAGTGAGGTCTCCTTAATATAAAGTCCCTTACACTAACTAGATATATTTATGTTTGCTTCAAGATGAACTGAAGGACCTACAGCTAATTTATTCCTAAGGGCTAAAAAACCTGCTGATAAAGAAGGCCAATTAAATCTTCAGATGAGAAAATTCTCTCCTATCCCCTTAAGTGGCTTAACAATCAAAGACCGAGCCTGTGGTGGATAGGAGCTGGAGAGAGTGGAATCAAACACCAACGGAAAGTTTTTACAGATAAACTGGCTTATCTGAATTTGTAAATAAACACATGGAGGGACCCAGGACAGAAATTGTCCCCAAACCCCACCTGCAGTTAATGCTTCTTTCAATTTGAAGCAGCTTCGGGGCCTCCTGTGGCATGGGAACCCAGGGCAATTGCCATGTTTAACACCTCCTAATGCTGGGCCTGTTGGGGTGTAAGAACTCAGCAGATTGGAAACAATTCCTCTTTACACTTGCCCCCAGTGACTAGGGAAGACTCTGCACCCCCTCACGTCAGCATGCAGAAAGAAGGTGAGAGAAAGACCTGTTCCCTCTTAAATTTATTTTCTAATAGTTTCTCTGACATTACCAACTCATCCCCCTGCTCTCCAGATCTGGCAGCTAACTAGAAAATTCCTAAACAGCTGAATATTTAGAAAGTGAATGGGGCAAGTGATGTCCCTGCCACAATCTGATTTAGACACAGGGCAATTCACTCGGTACTGCTTAACAATAGAGCACTTAGTGACCTTTGGATCACACAACATAGCAAATGTGAATGTTTGACAATTAGTAGAAATCATGTGGCAATAACAGATTAAACAACATAGACGCAAAGATCAATTTATTCAACTCTGCTCCTTGCTACGAATTTTCCCTCAGCATAAAATTGAAAACTCCTATTAGTAAACTGAGCCCCAGGCAAAATATAATGTTTAGAGTATGCATACATGTCTTAAACAGATTGCATTGTAATATTTTAGCTAACATGAACGGTATAATTTACAAGGTTGGTGGCCTTATGGTGCTGCCTACAATAATCACTGAATGAAAATAATATAGTGTTTCAAGCTTATAGTATATTGGAGTCTATTACTTGCACAAGGGAGCTGGAAGGTTTAAGACTAGATCTGCTAATGATATACAGGGTGGCCCAAAAAAAATGAGAACATCTCGTAAATTAAAAGCTTAGTTTACTTATTTACCTTTTTTAGCTATATAATGTCTTTATTTCGACAATTTCCGGTCGCCATCTTTTTTTTAAATTTGTCAATCATTTACATCTGTCTTTTTGAATTTTTAAATAACTTATATGTTATGAGATGTTCTCACTTTTTTTGGAGAGACAAAAAGAGCGGAGCCCGGACTGACAAATTCGTGAACCTTGTTTATTATGCCCCAACGCGTTTCGGCCACCGGCCTTCTTCAGGGGGTCTTAAAGAGCACACCTCGGAAATAAATAATAAACATAAACATATGAATTCAATAAGCACAACATAATATAAAATACACTATCAAGTATTAATATAAAATAAGAAATTAAAAATTAAAAATTAAAAACATGTGATTTTACCCTAAACATACAAAGGACAATCTGTAAATATGTAAAAATTAAATAAAAAGACAACTTATAGATAAGAACTGGGACTAGCGAACGACCTTGCTTCGGTCTGTCTTCCGGAAGCCTGCCACCTTTAGATTCGCCAAGGTCTTTTACCAATTTATCTAAGTCTTCTCCAAACAACAACTTCCCCTTGAAGGGGAGATGACTCAGGCGCGCCTTTGAAGAGGCATTGGCTGCCCAATTCCGTAGCCATAAGTATCGCCTAGCTGCTACCACAGATGCCATGTTTTTAGCCAGGCTCCTGATGAAGTCATATTGGCTATCCGCTAGGTAGGCAGCCCTGGACTCCAACCTAGCTGAAATAGACTGGGCATCCCCCGAGGGACTCTCTGCCAGCTGGAGTTGCTGGGACCACCTCAAACAGGCCCGAGCCACCCAAGCTCCGGAAACCGAGGCCTGTAAGGCCAGAGCACTGATATCAAAGGCTTGCTTCAGCAGCATATCCAATTTTCTATCCTGAGAATCCTTCAAGGCCGCGCTACCCTCGACCGGGATAGTCGTCTTCTTTGTCACCGCAGATACCGCTGCGTCCACCCTGGGCGACCTCAGCAGTTCCTTGTCCATTTCCGGTAAAGGGTAAAGCCAAGTCATAGAGCGCACGCCCCTTAAACTTGATTCTGGTTGATCCCACTCCTCCTGGATCATCTGACGCACCACTTTGTGGACGGGGAAGACCTTTTGAAATCTCCTCACCGCTTGGATCAAAGGATCCTCCAACGCTTCCTCCACTATTGGGGCGTCGGAGGTCACATTGAGCACCTTGAGGGACTCGTTAATCAACGCCGGGAGCTCCTCCCGCCGAAAAACCCTCACTATGCGGGATTGGTCCTCCTCTGGAATCTCCCTCTTCGAGCTCCTCCTCCTCTTCTCCCAGCTCCTTGTCCGAGACCTCCTCCTCCGGAGTGTCATGTGAGAAGGACGAGAGAGGCTCCTCGCTCACTAGCCTTGCGCGCTTGGGTGGGGCCTCGGAAACCTGGCAGTTAGTCTTCAGTGGCCTGGTCCCCAGACTTTCCATTGCTGCGCCCGACTCAGCAGCCCCAATCCCTTTCTTGCGCATACAATATGCCTTGTGCATCAAGAGGACGAAGTCTGGAAAGAATAGGTCGCTGGCACTCCCCTCCCCAACTGCCATTGGGGGAAGGGAAGGAGGGGAGACCGGCAAGTCCGAGGTAGAAGGCGGAGGAGAACGGGGTTCCCTTTCCCCTTCCAGAGGGTCCCCTGACCCCTGAGAGGTTTGAGACATGGCTAATTGAATATCTTGCTCCACCGAAGCAGCCTCTGCAGCACAACCCCTGCAGATCCCTGATACGGAGGTAGTACCCCTGCGAATGCCACAGGACGGGCACCGCGTTTTGCCAGTCATGTCCTATTCAAAGGCAAGATTAAAATACAGTTTGGCAAACCAAAGGTAACTAACATTAATTAAATTAATTAAATTAATTTAAGAAAATTAAAATTAAAGGATTGTAGAAGTTCCAGCAGGGAAGGACAATATCACAATTGCACCCTTTCCCCCCCCCCCCCCCCGACTGTAAACTACTAGGGAGGGGATAAGGGGAAAAACTTAGATTAATGTTAAAGTAAAAAAAAGGAAACAAATCAGATAACCCTAAAACTAGCCCCCGCTAATAAAACGTTCCCCAGTACGTGCGGTTTTGATGGACTTTAACAGCGCGATGCTCCGTGGAAGTCCGCCGCACTCCGGAGGCTCACACGTGGCAGGCCGCGGCCACGTGGAGCCCTATCTGGTCGGCGTCTCTGCCGGACTCTCCTTTTCTTGCCCGCAGAGCCTGTTCAGCACCGGAAACGGGCTTTGAGGCGGAGATCAACCCCGACGCTCCTGAGCTGCAGAGCCAAGCCGGAGGAAGTGGGGGAACGCCGTGCTGCCGCCTCAAGCGCTCAGCCACCGGAGAGCTTCAGCATGAGGCAAGGCAGGCCTAAGAGGAGAACGACGAGAGACCGCTGATCCAGCCGGGGAGGAGGAGGCTTTGCGGTCCTCCTCACTGCTGCCGGCAAATCTTCTGCTCGGTAAGCCTGGTTACCGTCAGCGAACAAAACGTCCTCTTCTGGTTCGGGGGGTGGGGGAGGGAGGGAGACGGAGAATGTTTAAAAGAGCAGTACCAGCAAAAGAGAATACAAGACCTAAATAAGCCAAATAGAAAAAAATAAAACGATTAGTTAATAGATTAGATGAAAGTAAAATTAAATTAAATTAAATTAAATTAAATGAAATCGTAGACTCCAGTAAGCCCTTGGCTTGCGGAAACCTCCAGCTGCTTGGAGGCTGAGAATACTGGGATCTGTGGGTGGTGCCAGTGGTATTTATACCGCACCATCCTCAAAAAGGATGGACTCAGCCTCCAAGCTGCTGGAAGGGTTACGCAACCCAGAAGTAAGGGACTGGACTGAAGTGACGATAAGGAAGAGGCAATTACACCATGTTTGCTCTTCATTCCTTCATATCCAGAGTCCCATTTGAAAATAACTTAATGAATGTGATGTCAACTACTTAGGATATCAGAAGTCCTAAAACTTTAAGGACAGAAAGTAGGAAGTAGACTAAATGGTCAGTCCAAGAGAAAGAGGTCAATAGAGCAGTGCCCCAAGAATCTGTACTAGGACTTGTGTTTGAGATTTTCAAATGATTTGGAAGAAGGAGCAATAAGTGAGATGAACAAAAGGACATATTTAATTTAATTTAATTTATGTATTTATATATATTCAAATTGCCCCTAATATACAGCCCAAAGTGATTTACAAATGAGCAATTCAAACTCTCTCTGCACAAAACAATCACCTCCATCAGTGTCGACCCGAGGGTATCTGATACTCTAGGTAAACCTTCAGCTGTGCTCACCCCCACCCTCCCATGGGCTGATCAATTCCATCTGATGGCTGAGACAAGGGAAGAGATTGGAAAGTTTACAATAAAACTTTCCAATTAAGGTGTATTTACCAAATCTCTGCTTTGGTATGATAGTTTCTTCTCCTCTTCCTCTCTTCATTGTGGACTATAACAGCGTTTGACTATTGTATACTTATAATAATTTGTTTTCCTTTTGCTTATTTATCTGTCAGATTTGCTGTATTCATTGTAAGAAATTTATTTTCTTGCTGTTTTTTGTTAAAATTCATAAATAAATAATTAAAAAAAAAAAAAAAGGGAAGAGATGGTGCTTCAAGGCACCCAAAGGGAGGACCTTCTCTGAACTCTTGTTAGGGAGTGGGGAAGGAGGAAGGGTCCTCTCACTCAGAACACTGGCCAAGTGGCTTCCCCAAGTAAAAAAAAAAACAATGCAACTCATAAAGCATCCTCAGTACCAGACATATTGAGGGAAATTTTACCAAGTTGTGCCTAGTGAACACATGTATTCACTCATGTTAAACATGTGCCTACTTTACACAATACTAATGCAACCATGAAAAAACATAGGTACTAGACTTACATCACCCCCAGGGCTGGACTTACATCACCCCCAGGGCTGGGGCAAGTGTTGGAGAGCATGCACATAAATTAAGAGATTTCATAATCTATGTGGGATTCTGCGGATTCTGCCCATGCTCTGCTCAAACTCTTCCCTGTGCATGCCTACAGTAAGGGGGTATTTTTGTAACCAGGTATCTAGTTTTAGGCACCCAGAAAGCACCTATCTTAAGCTTATTGTATTAAAAAAAATGTTTACTTATTTTTTATAAAATAAGAGCATAAGGGGTATGTTTACTAAACCGTCTTAACTTCGTAGCGATGGTATTATCACGCGATAAGTGACGTTATCGCGTGATAATGTGACGTCACTTATCGCGCGATAATGCAGCGGCGGCGTTAAGGCACACTAACGCTGTGAAATCCGGGTCTGAAGGGTGGAGTAAGGCTTCCCAGAGGGCAGAGAGAAGGGGTCAATGGGCGGAGAGTGGGAGGGGAGAGGCTCCAGGCACTCTAATGCTATGGAATCAAGGTCTGAACACTAACGCCAGTGAAACCCTCGTGTTAAGGCACATTTGCAGGAAAGAGAAACTATTTCAGTCAGCAATGTGCAACAAAGGCAGGGAAACCCAGAAAAATGATAGTTGTGATACATGTGCAGGGAACAAAGTGGCAAATAAACATATAAAAGGACCAGAACCACATCTAAAAGCCCAATAACCAAGCTGGCCAAAAGTGATAGTAATGATAAACATAAAGCAACACCACTGACAAAGCTCAAAAAATAAGATATCATGTTTGGAAGGGTCTATTCTCTGTCCCCCTACAAAGTGAATGATCCCACATTGAAATAGTGCTGATCAGGGTTTTTTCACGTCTATATTGGGCAGGTTTGTTATGGCGTGCACATGTGCAGTAAAAGCAAAGTGGGCAGGTAGGAAAGGGCAACTGTACTGATGCTGTAAATGAGATATAGAGGGCTGCAGGCGGCACATGCTGTGGTCCATCTGGGGCACAGTGCGGGCTAAGCAGCAAGACATCAACTGACGAAGGTCCAACATGGGCACGAGTGTGTGTCCCACAGTGTCACACGGGAGATTACCCAGCAGGTAACCCCAAGTGCACATAACATTGGCAGGCGGTGTGGGGAGGAAGCGTGCATGTCCATGTAGGCACCCTGACTCGAGAATCCACACCATAGGCAGCTGCCTACCAGCATACTGGATCGCCTGGGACTGTGCAAAACCAGCACCACCGGCATAATGGCATGGCAGCATGGTGGCGGAGGGGGCAGTGGCATCTGCCCACAGCAGACCATGGCCTAGCCCCGTTTAGGTGGGTGCCATGCACTGCAACAGACAGGGTCTGTCTGATGAACAGTCATGGTATCCCCAGGAAATGAACTGTTAGTGTGGTGCAGTACACACAGCCAGTGTGTTCATGAGCAGATGGTCACAAGTTCAAGTCCCAGCTGTGGCTCCTGCCAACCCAGTCCACATTTTTTACCCAGTAATAAAGACGGGATTTTTTTTGCAGATAACATAAACATGCCTGAAATACCTATATTTTACCCTACAGAGCACAGACACCATAAACATGTGCAATACCTAGAGCAAAGTTTCCCAACTGTAGTCCTAGAGGGCCAAACACCATTCAGGTTTCATGCTGTCTCTAATAAATATGCCTGTGCTGCATTTGTCTGCGCCGCCCCCATGGTATGCAAATGTATCTCATGCATATTCATTAGGGACAGCATGAAAACCCGAACAGTGTTTGGCCCACCAGGACCGGAGTTGGGAACCTCTGCCCTAGAGCAGCGGCCAACAGGGGCATAAAAACCCACACCCACAGGCTCCACTATCCAAAGCCTCATGGAGAGTCAGGCTGTTGGGCCCTGCACACAGCAGCATCTCCCAATACTAGCACTTGCATACCTTAGCAATGCCGCCCTGAACTTGGGAATATGTTACACATGTATCAAAAGGTTGCTATGATTAATCGCAGATAGCAATTCCTAAGTTAAGCACAATTTGATGATAGAGCTGCATCATAGCAACCTTTCTGATATCTGTGGAGTGTGTTTCAATTTTGGTTTCTGACAGTGTTTACCACCCCGGGGAGTGACCCCAACAGTATTGCGTACCATAGCCATGCCTGCACTGTGCCCAGGACTGGCGTGGTGGCCAGGGCTGCCAAAAGCCTCTATATTTGCACAATGCTGGCATAGGTGTAGGAGTGTGTGTCTGTCTATCCAGTGTGTTGTGGCTGCCTACACCTTACTGAGCCCACACTGCTTGCACTGTTTCCAGTGTTAGCCTGCCAATGTGCATAATGAGGAACAAGGTACTGTGGGTATGGCCTGGACAGGGTGGCCTGGGCAGGATGCATCTGCACAGGGCATAGGGCAATGGCTGGAACACTGTAGTGCCTGGCCACCACCTGCACGGACAGGGTGGCCACAGCATGTCCTGCTGGGAGGTCACTCTCACCCTGACTGAGCAGTGACCATGGCATGGCTAGGTTCACCCATAGTGCTATATAGTATTTTTTTTAGGTGATATTTATGGGTTCTTTTCTTCTGGGGCCCAATCACTGACTTATCTGCTTGGTGTGTGTGTGCTCACATCTCCTCCAGGAACATGCACTATGAACTAGCTAGCAGACTGTCTGAAGTTAGTATGTGTATGGTTGAAACACCTTGCAGGGTGCAGTGGCTGGAGACTCACTGTGCTTGCTGCTGGAGAATGTCAGGTAGTGGTGGGGGGCAGCTGAGCATTTCCAGGCCTACTGTCTGTCTGCTATTGTCTTATGGATGTGTACAAATCTGCACTGACTGCCCTGTAGGGTGCCTGTTCCCCAGCAGGACTGGGGTTGATGGTCCCCTCTACTGCCATCATTGCAGGGATGTAGAATGTGGATCTGTTGGTGGGAGATCCTGTCCCCCACCCTGAGCCTCAGAGGGCGGGTTGGGTTGGGCGGTGCTACATAATCCGCCTATGGGTCCAAACACCCCCCTTCACTTAAATCATGCGACCATGGCACCCATACAGGATATGCACTATTCTGGGTGCATCATATTCCACAATAGGCAACATTATAAGGTGCCTAGGTGGACAGTGCACTTTATAATGTGCCCTCTGGAGTGCCTTATAGGGCGCCTTATGCGGCACCTTAGGTTACGGCACTGTGAGGGTGTGTTTGCTGGCAGCACTAATTTAAATTAAAAAAGAAAATGCCTCAGACAGCACTTAAAGTAAAGGGTAATGCTTCAGACGGCCTTACTCATTAAGCCCACTAGGGGATCAAACTCATGACCCCTGTTTTATCAATCAATGGATTAACCATTGTGCTACACCTCTGTTGCTGTGTTTGCTGGTCAACGTGCCTAATTAAGGCTAACACGCGTTAACGTGCCACGGCTCTCTCTATCGCACAATAACGGACTTTATCGTGCGATAACCCGAAATGCTACCTTAAGACCGGAACACCCACTACCTTTTCTGGCATTCATCACAGTAAGACTGCAACTAACGCCGGTAACATTAAGACGGTTTAGTAAACATACCCCTAAGTTTTTGAAAATCTGCATTAAATCTAGACATGAGACCTTACTCTAGTCCTAGAGCTGGTGTAAATGCCCACCCCTAGATATTTAAAGAACTACTACTACTAATCATCAGGGGTGGCCCAAGGGGAGTGCGGGGCCATGTGCGGAGACTTGGTGCGGGGCCTCATTTGCATAAATATTTGCATAATGTTACCATACACTAACGTTTAGTAAACATGACTCTTAATGAGTGTATGGATAAAGAAAGACTAAAAGATTTCTACATTACTATAATCCAGTGCCAACCGCCAGGCACATTAGGACCTACTACAAACACTGCCCATTTAGAACCCATTTCAGCACTACCAGGACTCACAAAGCACCAGACCCTACCTATCAAAAGGCAACACTGCAAATATTAAACCAATACATTTCAGAGAATAACAATACATGACCTGTTGGGGAAAGAGAACAAGTGACACTGTCAAATAAGAATTACATAAACAGAATACCTCAGCTCAGTTACACATGCAGAACATAGACCATCACCAAACAAGGAATCACAATTTAGAAACAGGAAAACAATAATTAAACTGGGAACGCCAAAAGCCAAACTTGGAATGTACAACAACACTGTAGAAATAAAACTATAAATTAATTTCCTCTTGTACTAAACAAAGTGCAGACGTTAATGATGCACATTTCCCAGAGCTGCCATATTCCAGTTAATAAATTCAAAATAAAGAGATATCTTTCTACCTTTTGTGCATTTTTTTTTCAGTTGCAATTGCTCCAGCCACTTTCTTCTGGTTTCTTCATGTCTTCTGCTAACTCTCCATCGTTTGCTGTCCATTTGTCCTTTCTTCTCTCTTCTAGTTTTTTCCATTCTCTATCTACATCAGCTTTAACATACTGATCTTTCTCCTTTTTCTCTTTCCTCATTCCTAGTTCATCCACTCCAATTCTACCCCTTCATCCTCAGCCACTTACTCTCCCAATATCTGGCCAATTGTGGATTTTTTCTTCTCTCCCACACAAAATATTTTTCACCTCTTCATTTCACTCTCCCAGCCCCATTCCATTCTAATCCTCCCCCAACATCAGCTCCCTTCTAGTTCCAGCCCCACCCAGCATCCGCTCCCTTCTAGGCCCCGCATCAGCCCATTTCCAGTCCTAGCCCCCCCATCAGCCCATTTCCAGTCCTAGCTCTCCCATCCATTTCCAGTCCTAGCCGAGTCCCTCCATCAGCTCATTTCCAATCCCAGCCCCCCATCAGCCCATTTCTAGTCCTTTCCTAGCCCCACCATCAGCCCATGTCAAATCCTAGCTCCCCTCCACTCAGCCCACTCAGGCCACTCAGCCCATTCCAAGCCCCAGTCCCCATCAGCTATTTGCAGTTCAAGCCTCCCCTTCCACTCAGTCCTTTTCCAGTCCTAGCAACCCCACCCCCAACCCATTACCAGTCCTAAGCCCCCCATCAGCCCACTTCCAGGCCTAACCCCCTATCACCCCATTTTCAGTCTTAGCCCCCCATAGCCCATTACCAGTCCTAACCCCATCAGCCCACATCATGTCCTAACCCCCCCATCAGCCCATTTCCAGTCCTAGGCCCCCCATAGCCCATTGCCAATCCTAACCCCCCCATCAGCCCACTTCCAGTCCTAACCCCCATCACCCCATTTTCAGTGTTAGCGCCCCCCCCATAGCCCATTACCAGTCCTAACCCCCTTCCCCCCATCAGCAAAATTAAACAAAAAAAAAAGCTGGCTGCTGCCGCTGCCACTGCCGCTGTAGCAGCAGCAAGATCGAGTGTCTGCAGGGCTCCCCCTGCCCGGCAGAGTCCCCCCTCCCTGCATCAGCTCCCTCTCATGCTGGCTTTCATATCCGCAAAGGGAGAGTTTTCCTTTCACGGCTCCGTTAATCCTGCCGGGGCTTGGGGCTGATGGGAAACAAGAAGTGCCTGAAAGCCAGTGCGAGAGGGAGCTGATGCAGGGAGGGGGGACTCTGCCGGGCAGGGGGAGCCCCGCGGATACTCGATCCTGCTTCTGCCACAGTGGCAGCAGCCAGCTATTTTTTTTTTAATTTACCTATGCAGATTGTTCTTTGCGCGGGGCCCCCTGAAACGTGGGGCCATGTGCAAAAAACATTCTCTCTCAATAGACGGGCCGGCCCTGTTAATCATTTGTATAGTGCTACAAGGCATTCGTAGCACTGTACATATAGATGTAAGACACAGTCCCTGCTCATCAGAGCTTACAATCTAATCAAGACAAAACGCAGAGGCCAATTCTGATTGGGGCACATCCGGCTTGTTCTGACATCCAAAATCTGGACAGGCCGGATTTGCATCTGATTCGTGTCCTGCGGGGGATCATTTACGTGTGTTCTTAGCTCCTAAAGTGAGGCGTCTCATTTTCAAATTACCCCCATTATGCAAACCTCTGCAAAAGTCACACAGGACCAGAACGCACACAAGGAGCCTACCAGGAAAGGAAAGCATTGCGATGGGATCTAGAACAACCATATACCCACTAGGAAAACTGAACAAGTCAGATTACTAAAGATCTCTATATAAAAACTCAATGCTAACAGAATCCTTAGACTCAGTCACACACACTGAAAGACCCTCATCGAGTATAGAATAAATTACTACAAACTAAAAATAGAAATATGTAGACAAGCACTAAACTGAAACCCAAGAAGCTACACTCTGCACGCAACACATCACCAGAGAAATACAGAGTAATGCATTTCCCTCTATGCCGTCATAGTCCAATGACTACACTGCAAATAATTTTTTTCTACATTTGTTATGGGGGGCCTAGTCAAAGAGATTTAACAGGTTAGCAAACCTGCTCATCGTTTAAAGCACGGTCAGCGGGATACTCAGCAGAATTATAGACCCCCCAACACTCGCCATCTACTGTCGAGGCTTTTGGGGGGTGGAAAGGGGATGGCACTGGGGATCAGCTGGTCAGTGGCTAAAGTTAGGACAACTGAATGGCTTTCATTATCCATTAGGGCAACTAGGCAGTCACCTAGAGCACCAACCTTTTGAGGGCAGCCCATGGCTACTGCTGCCCCCTTCTGGGCCCAGCATTAAAACAGCCACATAGCACCTACCCAAAACCTCCCTCGCTGAGTGCTGCTGCTTTACCCGGTTAGCTTCTGAGTTCTGCGGCTGACCCGGATATTCAATGTCAGTGGCCGGATATGGCTCCAGCAGTGAATATCCGGGTCTAAGGTTCAGCGCAGCGGCTAGCCGCAGAAGGAGTGCTTGCCACCAGCGTTGAATATAGGGCCCTTAGTAATCAAGTTAGAGAAAGACAAAGAAGATAGTTTACAGAGTCATAACAGCAACAGTAAAATACAATTTCAGAGTACAAGGCTGACAAGAACAAGAACAATTTCCAGATTTTGATTCTGGTCAGTATTATCCCTGGCCGGGTTACATTTCTTTCCTGGTAGCAGGATATAAACTATTTTGCTGCTATAGTTGCTGTTGTTCCTCGTTCCCTCATTATTTGTGGGAGCTCTGATTTTCTCTGCTAGTTCTGGGAAATGTGCACCTCTGATCTCTTTATATTTTGCACAGGGCAGGAGAAAATGTTTTCCTGCTTCTATTTCTCCAGCACTGCATTGCATGCTGAGTCTGTTTTTTTGTGGTTTCCAGTTAAGGTTTGCTATCTCTAGTCTATAGTTACTTATTCTGTATTTGACTAGGTCTCTTGTGTTTTGAAAATTAAAATAAAAAAACTGAAAAAGAAAATAAGGTGATAACCTTTTTATTGGCTTAACAATGCATGTTGGGACTTCTTTTCGAAGGTTAATTTGCACACGTGTCTGAAATCGGATATTTTGGCAGAGATCAGTGGCATGCCAGTTTGGGTGTTTAGGATCTGTGTCTCCCAACAGGAGGTATATTGGTATTCTACAGTAGAGCACATCGCAGTGTCTGATATGTCTGTTTTTCACAGGCAGGGATGTTGCTGTTTTGGATCTGGGTGTTCATGTTGGTTCAGCAGGCAGGTTTGCTATATATGCATCAAGTGTGTTTTTTCCAGAATGCCTGGTAGTGTGAGGGGGAGGGGGAGTTTTTGTTGCTGTTATTTGGATGACACCAAAATTTGAATACTTTCGTTTGTGTTGTGAGTAGAAAGGGGAAACACTCTAATTTTGTTCTGCGTCCGTTATTGGGGGCATCTCCATGTTTGCAGAGTATCTGTTTGCAGAACTAGAGATTCAGGTTTCCATCGGGGTTTAGTCCCATTTTGCATTGTCTTGGGTTAGTGTCAGACCTCTGATCTCACTCCTATAAGAGGACGGGCAGGATGATGCTATCAAATTTCAGTTTGTTCAATGTAAACCGCACTGATGCAGAAGAGCGCGGTATATAAGAGAATATAAATAAATAAATAAATAATTTTAATGGTAGTTGTACTTGGGGGTTATATTTGTCCAGAGGTTTCTTTGTTGTCTATAAGAGCAATTTAAAGTTCTCATATATTAATTTATAATACGTTTTGAAAGCTGGTACAGAAATTAATCTGTTCCATGCGCACTATGCATCGGTCAAATACTACCCGAAGAATGTTAATTATATGATTCATGAGCATTTTTAGTATTAAATCTGCCTCCCCAGAACAGCTGCAGAGGCATCTGAAAAAGGGTCCCTAGAAGCCCCCGAAAGCTAATTCACATCACTGTATGACAGGCTTTTTTTTAATAATAAAAAGGGGCTATGCACTTGTGTATAAAACTGAGCACCCCTCCAAACACTCCATTTTCCCTGGGGCCAACCTGAAAGCGCACTTGTTACCGTACTCGGTGCAATGTAATTAAATATCCCATTATGGCAAAGCAATCCCTCGGTTTCAAGGGTGACTCATGATAGACAACCGATGCTTGTTTTCTACTAAATGCAAGAGTTATGAAGCATATGTTATTCTGATGATCACTCCCTGTTGTATCTTAAATTGCATTATTCCATCATTCAACATAGCTGTTTTGCAAAACTATTCTCTATTACAGAATATTCAAAATGTCTCTTGGGAAAAGCAATCAATGTGGCTGCTACACTGCTCGTGTGGAAAACCAGGCAAAGATGAAATGGCTTCTTAGGCAATGAAGCCCAATCTGGGCAGATATATTTATTGAGCAGATGCTAAGAAACAAAAGGTGAACAAATCCTGGAATCATTACTCCCAGTGCCACTAATTTCTAGTCAATATCGCTTTTTTGGATTGATTCACTCAAAACTATTCTGACCTCCGGAAAACAAAAACAAGCAAACAAAAAAAGAATGTATAACAGAATGTATAGTCAAGAGATCTACATCAGCAAAGCATTTGTCATGGCCTGAAAAGAACATTTAGGGGGATGTCTACGAAAGCACATTAGCCGCTAATGTGGCGATAACATGGAATTATCACACCGCGTTAGCAGCTAATGTGGGGAAAAAAAGCAGACATCCTGTTGATTTTCACGAAGTCTGCTTTTCGCTCAGTAATCACCGGTTTGTTCAGGATAAGGGCGGAGAGTAGAAGTGCTTGAAATGGGCGATTACCGCCGCCGACTTTATAGTGTGATAATTGCCTGAATTTGCTCTTTCACAGGGGCAGCTAACTCCACCTCAATGGGTGACGATTAACTGCATCCGCAAAGTCAACAACAAGTGATCCCCATGTTAACTCTGTGGTATCTGCAGGGAAAACACTGAAAATGCCCCCTACAAATACTGCAGATCTTTTGCAGCTAACGTGGGCTGTTTCCAACTAATGCCTGGCGTTAGCTGCAAAAGTCTAATGCGGTTTAGTAGACATACCCCTTAGAATGCACAGGGAGCAGTCACCCAATGTCATGCTCACCTTCTATTCACCTCCTCAAGCCCGTGGACACAAATATACATTTTGCTCAAAGGCTAAATAAGTCTGAACTGGAACACTGCAGCATCTGTGCAGCTTCCGATATTTCCAACAAGAGAATTTTGGCACTATAAAAAACTTATTTTTACCGGCTTGAGCAAAATAGAAGGATTTGCTGCACTTCCCCTTATTTTAGCCTAACATAGTAAACGGCGGCAGATAAAGACCTGCATGGGCCATCTAGACTGCCCAGTGAGGTGGTGAGGGTTGTACCTGACACTCCAGGCAGGTTACCCCCTCTGTGACTTTCATTAGGGTTTGCAGGTTGCCCCTCTCTCATTTTTGAAGTTTAAAAGTTACTTGTTTGCTTTGATTCCTCTTGTTATAAAGGGGTCTTCCATATCTGTTCCCCAACACGCCCATGACCCCCCCCCCCCCCTCAAAACGTGCACACACTAAGAACATCCATGTGTAAATGGGGCCTTTCTAAAGTGGCCATTTACATATGTATACACCTAATATATGCACATGTCTAAATCATGAATAGGGGATCTAAATTAGCCTCCTTGTCATCTCCACCCTCCCCCTCCTTTCTTCTCTTGATTTCTGCCCCTTCTCAATTCATCTTTTCCCCATCCTTTTCTCAGCTGTTCTTCCTCCCCTCTCATCTCTCTCCTTTCCCCCTTCCCAGGACCAAACCTAGCCCTGTGCGAGTAGTGCAGCTGCACAGGGCACAAAGGCTTGGGGAGGGGGGGGGACGCATTTTGGATGTCTGCTGTTTCCCTGCTGCCGCCACTTTTTCTTCTCTCAGTGACGGCAAGGCAACAGCAGACAGCCAAAATGCGCCCTCTAAGCCTTTTCGCGACACTTTAAGCAGGTCGGTCCCTCTCTCCTCTGACACAATGTCAGAGCAGGAGAGACAGATCTGCTTAAAGCGTAGGCGACTTGCAAATCGAGCATGTGCCTTCGCCTCCATCTCCATCCAGCCACTTTCCGCTCTTTCCCTGCTGCCAGCGCCACCGTGGAGAAAACAGAGCAGGGCAAGAGCAAGGCAACAGCAGGCAGTGCTTGGACAGAGTGCTTGGGGAGGAGGGAGGCATGCGCCCAATGTGCAAGTCACATAGGGCGCGATTCTAGCTCGGTACGGCCCTGCCCCTTCCTCCCCCTCCCTCTCCTCTTGCTTTTACCACTTTCTTTTCCCCTTTATTTCCCCTTCCTCACATCTCTGCCATCTGAGTTTCCTCTCCCCAACTCACTCTCTCTCGTCCTCCAACCCCTTCTAGCATGTCCTCTCTCCTCCATACTTCTCCCTCCCCGGACACTCTCTCTCTCTTCCTCCCCCCTCCTGGTGCTTCCCTCCTCCCTCGGCACACTCTCACTCCGCCAGACCCTGTATGAAGCAAAACAAAACCCTGAGAACGGACCCTCAGAAGCTCACCATAGCATAGCTTAGCATAGCATACTATAAAGCAAGTCCAAAAACTCAAACTTCACCAACCCTATGAAAAGTCAGCATGACAAATCTAGAATACCAGTACCCCTCCAGTTGGAAAATGGTCAATGGCAGCACCTGGAATGTGGAACGCACTCCCTGACGAACTGCGAGCCACGGAAGACACTAAGGACTTTCGGAAACAACTAAAGACTCTGCTCTTCCTGGAGCACTACGGCCCAAACACATAATGAGAACAACAACCACGGACTAACGACTTATCCTCACGCTCTTTGTACATACACTGTATAAAGCTCATGTTGTAAATAGCGCATGCTAATCAACCCACAGGCACACACATCCACTGTACAATATATGCACACCTTGAACACAAAATGCCAATTCCTTTGATTGTTTGCTGTGTATACCACCTTGATTGAAGGATAAGGCGGGATAGAAATACCCTTTAAATAAATAAATAATAAATAAGAGAGGACAAGCCGCGCTGCTATCGATTCCTACACAGAACCAGCATGTGAACAGAATGCCTCCCAGCAGTTACACAAAGAAAATATAGACCATCACCTAGTAAAAATAAGAAGCTGCATTTCCATTTTCTGTTTCTTCCCTCCCTCTGTCTTCTTCCCTTCCTCCCCTTTGTCTATCTCCGACATCGATTCTTCTGCTTCATCTGTTTTTTTCTCCATTTCAATTGTCTGCATTTTTATGTACTTTAGCTAGATTTTCTTCTCCTTCTCCCCCTCCCACTCTGTCTCCTTCCATTTCTTATGCTTACTGCTCTAGTCCTCCGTTTTCCACCTATCTCCTATTCCCATCTTTCAGCCACTTTCTAGTCCCCCATTTCCATACCCTGTACTCAGCTTCTGCCCATCCTCACCTGCCTCTGCTCATCCCCTCATCCCCTCACCAATCCCAGTTCTTGCTCTGTCACTCACTCCCTCTCCAACTCCGGTCCCTTTCTTATGCCTTATCCCCTTTTACAGACTCACAGTCCTCTTTTTACTTCCCCATTTCCACCTTCTCTCCCCTTTCCTTTATTTCTCACCCTCTCCATTGCCCTCTTCCTCTTTCTCCCCTTCTTCTATGCATCCACTGTCCCAACCTCTCCTGTATCCAAAGCACTCGTTCCCCCACCTCTTCCCCCAAAACCACTGTCTGCCCATCTACTTCTTTTTCCAGTATTCCTTTAGCCTGGCTTTCGTCCCTCTTGCCCCCAGCATCATTCCCTCTGTTCACTCTGCCCCCCTACTGTGCCTATTCTGCCCTTTCCTTCTCACGCTCAGGTATCAAGCCCCTCCTCTTACTAACACTGGCCCCTTCTCCAAGCTCCAGCATCAGAAACATCTCCCAAATCAACTTCCAGACCAAGCAACTGTTCTTTTCTTCCATCCCCAGCATCTGCCAGAGCTAATCCCCTTCTCTCATCTCCATCCTCAGCATCAGCCTCCTTCTCCAAGTCCCAGCATCATATCATTCTCCCACCTTATCATCTGCCAGCATCAGCCTCCTTTTCACTCCCCCCTCCCCCTGTCTCCATGCAACATCTCCCTTCTGTCTCCCTATTCCCCCATCCATTGTGTCCTGCATCTTCCCTTCTTGTCTCTCTTTTCTCACCCTCTCAAAAATTATCCAGCATCTCTCTTCTCTTCTCCCTACCCATGTGTTCCAGCATCTCTCCCTTTTGTCCTCCCCCGCCCCTCAAACCTCTGGCTGGTGCTGTCAGAGCTCTTCCCCACTGCCACAAGTGTGTCAGTGCTGCAATGATCCTTGCGCTGAAGTGCTCTGCAAGGCTCTGCTGGTCCCATCCCCTCCTATGTGGAGTTCTTGCTGCAGTGAGGTCATAACTAGCATTGCTTTTTTTCCAGCGATGACACTGTTGAGGAGAGAGCTGCAAAGGCACCAAACAAGAGGTTTGAGGGGAGGGGGAGAACCTTATAAGTAAGAGGGGGAGATGCCTGTTGGGAAGAAAGGGAGGGGAGAGATGCTGGGACATGTTAGGATCAAGGAACATATTCTATCCTCCAACATCTAGGGGAGGGCAATGCCTTCTTCACCCCCAGCCAACCTCCATATGGGTCTCCTTGGGTTTTATTCTGATAAATACTGATCCAACACAGAAAGTAGGTGACTGTCTAGGTCAGCGATGGCGAACCTATGGCACGCGTGCCAGCTGTGGCACGCGAAGGCCTTGCAGCTGGCACGCGGGAAGGTCGCAAATTGAGATATGCCGGCTCATAGCAATTAAAAAAAAAAAAAAAAAGCTGGCCGCGGCGGCATGGAGTGTCCCGCGGGGCTCCCTCTGCCCGGCGGGACTCTCCCGGCGCGGCTCAGCCCCTCTCTGCAGGCTTGCAGATACGCAAAGGGAGAGAGAGTCTCCCTCGCGTCTCTGTTAAGCCCACAGGGGCTGATGGGAAATTTCCCATCTGCCCCTGCGGGCTTAACAGAGACGCGAGGGAGACTCTCTCCCTTCGCGTATCCCTCCCTCGCGTATCTGCAAGCCGGCAGAGAGGGGCTGAGCCGTGCCGGGAGAGTCCCGCCGGGCAGAGGGAGCCCCGCGGGACACTCCATGCCGCGGCAGCGGCCAGTTTTTTTTTTTTAATTGCCATGAGCCGAGGGGGGGCGGGTAGGATTGGCAAAGGGCTAGGGAGGGAGGGAGGGGGGTTAAGACTGGCAAAGGGCTAGGGAGGGAGGGGGGTTAAGACTGGCAATGGGCTAGGGAGGGAGGGGGGTTAATACTGGCAAGGGGCTAGGGAGGGAGGTTAAGACTGGCAATGGGCTAGGGAGGGAGGGAGGGAGGTTAAGACTGGCAATGGGCTAGGGAGGGAGGGAGGGAGGGGGGGTTAAGACTGGCAATGGGCTAGGGAGGGAGGGAGGGGGGGTTAAGACTGGCAATGGGCTAGGGAGGGAGGGAGGGGGGTTAAGACTGGCAATGGGCTAGGGAGGGAGGGAGGGGGGTTAAGACTGGCAATGAGCTAGGGAGGGAGGGGGGGTTAAGACTGGCTATGGGCTAGGGAGGGAGGGAGGGGGTTAAGACTGGCAATGGGCTAGGGAGGGAGGGAGGGGGGTTTAAAAACTGGCAATGGGCTAGGGAGGGAGGGAGGGGGGTTAAGACTGGCAATGGGCTAGGGAGGGAGGGAGGGGGGTTAAGACTGGCAATGGGCTAGGGAGGGAGGGAGGGGGTTAAGACTGGCAATGGGCTAGGGAGGGAGGGAGGGAGGGGGTTAAGACTGGCAATGGGCTAGGGAGGGAAGGAGGGGGGTTAAGACTGGCAATGGGCTAGGGAGGGAGGGAGGGGGGTTAAGACTGGCTATGGGCTAGGGAGGGAGGGGGGTTAAGACTGGCAATAGGCTAGGGAGGGAGGGAGGGGGGTTAAGACTGGCAATGAGGGAGGGAGGGAGGGAGGGAGGGGGGTTAAGACTGGCAATGGGCTAGGGAGGGAGGGAGGTTAAGACTGGCAATGGGCTAGGGAGGGAGGTTAAGACTGGCAATGGGCTAGGGAGGGAGGGAGAGGGGTTGAGACTGGCAATGGGCTAGGGAGGGGGGGGTTAAGACTGGCAGTGGGCTGGGGGGTTAAGACTGGCAGTGGGCTGGGGAGGGGGGTTAAGACGCAGTGGGCTATGGGAGGGTTAAGACTAGCAATGGGCTGTGGGCTGATGAGGGCTGGCAATGGGCTATGGGGGGGTTAAGACTGGTAGTGGGCTGATGGGGGGGTAGGACTGATGATAATGGGTTATGGGGGGGCTAGGACAGGAAATGGGCTGATGGGGAGGGGTTAGGACTTGAGGTGGGCTGATGTGGTTAGGACTGGTAATGGGCTGTGGGCTGATGGGGGGGTTTAGGACTGGCAATGGGCTATGGGGGGCTGACTGGAAATGGGCTGATGGGGGGTTAGGACTGGTAATGGGTTATAGGGGGGGCTTAAACTGAAAATGGGGTGATGGGGGTTAGGACTGGAAGTTGATTGACGGGGGGCTAGGACTGGTAATGGGTTGGGGTGTTGCTAGGACTGGAAATGGGCTGAGTGGAAGGGGAGGCTTGAACTGCAAATAGCTGATGGGGAGGGGGCTTGGAATGGAAAAGGGCTGTGAGGGAAGGGAGCTAGGACTGAAAATGGGCTGATGGAACAGCTAGGATTGGACTGGAAATGGGCTGTTGGGGGGAGCTAAGATTGGAAATGGGCTGTGGTGGGGGCTTGAATTGAAATGGACTCATGGAGGGGCTAGAACTGGAAGTAGGCTCATGGGGGGGCTTGGACTGGAATTGGGCTGAGTGCAGGGGAGCTATGATTTGACATGGGCTGATGGTGGGGCTAGGAAATGACTAGAAATGGGCTGATGGGGGGGCTAGGATTGAAAATGAGCTGATGAAGGGACTTGGACTGGAAATGGATGGGGGAGCTAGGACTGGAAATGGGCTGATGGGGGGCTAGGACTGGAAATGGGCTGATGCAGGGACTAGAAGGGGATGGATGATGGGTGAGACTGGAACTAGAAGGGAGCTGATGTTGGGGGAGGATTAGAATGGGATGGGGCTGGGAGAGTAAAATGGAGAGGGGAAAAATATTTTGTGTAGGAGGGATGAAAAATCTACAATTGGCCAGGTATTGGGAGAGTAATTGGGGATTGAGGATGGAGGGGTAAAATTTGTGTGGATGAAATAGGAATGAGGAAAGAGCAAAAGGAGAAAGATTAGTATGTTAAAGCAGATGTAGAGAGAGAGAGAATGGAAGAAAAACTAGAAGAGAGAAGAAAGGACAAATGGACAGCAGACGATGGAGAGTTAGCAGAAAACATGAAGAAACCAGAAGAAAGTGGCTGGACCAATTGCAACTGAAAAACAAATGCACAAAAGGTAGAAAGATGTTTCTTTATTTTGAATTTATTAACTGGAATATGTCAGCTCTGGGAAATGTGCATCATTAACATCTGCGCTTTGTTTGGTACAAGAGGAAATTCCTATTTGACGTTGCCACTTGTTCTCTTTCCCCAGTATTCTCTGAAATGTATTGGTTTAATATTTGCAGTGTTGCCTTTTGATAGGTAGGGTATGGTGCTTTGTGAGTCCTGGTAATGCTGTCAGGATACGGCGGGTTTGCTATGGGTTCTAAATGGGCAGCTTTTGTAGTAGTTCCTAATGTGCCTGGCGGTTGGCACTGGATTATAGTAATGTAGAAATCTTTTAGTCTTTCTTTATCCATACACTCATTAAGAGACATGTTTACTAAAAGTTAGTGTATGGTAACATTATGCAAATATTTATGCAAATAAGACCACTTATGCAAATGACGTGCTGGCACTTTGAGGAAATTCTTTGGTTTTGTGCGGCAGTTTGGGCACTCGGGCTCAAAAAGGTTAGCCATCACTGGTCTAGGTGATATATTTGTTTTGTAAGCTAATTCTGCTGGTCCCTTGGTTGACCATTTTAAACTTGTATTTCAGATCTCTAAACCAAGTAGAACAAACCAGTCGGTACTAGAGGAGATCAAACCTAAGCTTTCTTTAGAAGTTCAGACGACAAGACTTCGACTTTCATACTTTGGACACATCATGCGAAGAGAGAGATCATTAGAGAAAGACATCATGCTTGGCAAGATAGAAGGTCAACGCAAAAGAGGAAGGCCAGCAATGAGATGGATCAATACAATAACAGCAGCTACGGGTACCAGCCTGTCAACAATGTGCCACCTGACTGAAGACCGAACACAATTTAGGATAGCTATCCAGAGGGTCACCATGAGTCAACTCTGACTCGACGGCAATTAACAACAACAACAAACCAAGTAGATTCAAGAATGTAGGACTGAATCATGGGAAAGTACTGTCCAGAAATAAAGAAGCTACAGAGCAATTCTTTAAGATTGTTGAGGCTAAATTAGATCAGACATTGGAGATGGAACTGGATAGTATGACTGACTATTGATATAAACACTTTCCACAGCTTGAGACCAATTAGCCCAACAGAAATTAATGTATCAGTTCAGAGCAAGATTGTTCCTTGGTATAGTGAAGAGATTTAAAGAAAAATAACTGTGAAGGGAATGGGAGAGGCAACTGAGATCCCAGAGAACAGCAGATTTCTAGATTAGATGAAAAGCTGAGATAAAGGGATATAAAGCAGAAAACTGCAGCAACCGGGAAGAGCTCGTAGACTAACACAATTATGAACAGTCAAAATGAGGACAGAGAATTATTGCATACACTTAAAAGCATAACTATAGCTGCAGACATGAGAACTGAGATGTGAAAAAGCCCCTATGCTTTTCAACTGGCAGATTACTTTCAGAGTAAATTGGTGGCCCTAAGCCAGGGATCCCCGGATAACAAATGAACTCTCCCTTATACTTCAGTTATCTCCAAGTTATAATGCCCTGTTCAATGTAATTTTAGTTTGTTCAATGTAAACCCCTTGATATCATGAAAGGCGGTATATAAGAAATGTTAAATAAATAAAAATAAATAAATAAAATATACTAAGTTAAGAGAAATTAAGGGTAGCGATGAGTCTACTGAAAATGATTTAAGCAGTGTAGTTCTAGAAACCAATCTGAGTGCTTGTGTGATATGTTTAGATCAGGGGTTCTCAACCCAGTCCTTGGGACACATCTAGCCAGTCAGGTTTTCAGGACAGCGACAATGAATATGCATGAAAGAGATTTGCATTCAATGGAAGCGGTACAAGCACATCTCTCTCATGCATCTTCATTGCGGTTATCCAGAAAACCTGACTGGTTACATGTCCTGAGGACTGGGTTGAAAACCATAGAGAAATGGTGGTGAACAAAATGGTGCAGAGAGCCCGATCCCTATTCAGCAATCTTTTCAAAGATGACTATTTGGTTGTCTCACTTTGACAATCTTGCTCTGAATGGTGGTCATTATCTACAGATACTGTGGTCTATGCTGCTGTTACCTCGACAAAAAAGGGAATCATTAAATCCACAATGATATGACAGCTATTGACCTTCTGATAACTTGCTATTTTTGGCAAAATTGCTGGAAGCAGTAGTAGCTACACAGTTACAGGCTTACCTGGACGATTTTGATCTCCTAAATTCTATGTACTCTGGATTTAGACAAACCTATATTATCAAGATGCCACTTTAAAAAATGCAAACCACCATGTTACCAGAGAGCTATCTTATTGCTGTCGTGTGCTATCGAGTCGATGCAACTCCTGGTGACTCTGCTATCTTACCAGGCCTAAAAAATGTATTGCCTCTCTGGGGCTACCACCAAAACACCAGATTTCAGGTCCATATTCTACAGTAAAGTAGCTTCTTCTATTGGACAAGAGACTATCCTAAAGGGTCAGAATTTGTAAATTATTACTACCTGTCACATGTTTCAGACTTCTGGCTATATCTCTTTAAACTATGAACACTCTCTGTGATCATAATTTTAATCTAATAAAATAGTAATCCAACCCAGATAACTGGATTCTTTCCCTACATCTACCTTTACCATCTAAGTTAAAAATACAATCCAGCTCAGTGATTCTCAACCCAGTCCTCAGGGACTCCCAGGCCAGTCAGGTTTTCAGGAAATCCACAATGAATATGATTGAGATAGATCTGCATACAATGGAAGCAGAGTATGCAGATCTATTTCATGCATATTCATTGTGGACACCCTGAAAACCTGACTGGATTAGGGGACCTAAAGGACTGGGTTGAGAACCACTAGTTTCCATCTGATGACCACCTAGTTGAGTTGGGCCATGTATTAATTGCTGGAATCCTAAGTCATACATACTTTCCAAAAAATGAGCTTCTCTTCCAACCCACAAACTAGCAAGCAAACCAGATCCTTATCCAATATTGCAAGGTCGGCCACAAATTCCAAAGAAATTGACCAATCAATGATTTAGCAGAGGGCGACCAGTATATAATCCCTAATCTAAGTCTATCCTGTCCAAGAAATTTTACAATTAACCCTGCCCATTCCTTAGTCTGCTTGATTTCTCTGGAGTAATTTTATAAGGAGCCATCTAGATTTGAGCGGCAAGAAAACGCCTAAATCTATTTTAGTCATTTATGTGCATACGTGGCCACACGTGCATAAATGACCTCTTATTCACTGGGCATTATTTTGTAAGTACACAGATCCAGTGGCATATGCTTTCACTGTGGGAGTGTGTATGGGCGGAACTTGGGCGGAGCACTGTCGGAGTGTACAAATATGCACATAAATTATAAAATCTTTAGAAATGTAGGTGTGGGCATTAACAGCAGCTCTAGGGCTGCTGTAAGTGATCATCTTAAATTAAGGTGTACTTTCGGCCACTCAGTGCTAGTATTTTATAAAATAAAGTAGGCCCTTACTCTTCTTTATACAATAAGTACATTTTAGCTTTCTTGAACGAGGAACCCACTTATAAAAGACTGGAGAGGAAAAGCGAACCCTTGTCTGGCTAGTAACTGGTGGAAGATACTAGGAGAAGAGCTTGCCAGGCTGCACTGAAGGAAAGTGTTAACAGACTGACTAAGGAGAGATCTACTTCTGCTTTTGAGTTTTCTTGCTCTGTTAATTAGATTTTGCAGAGTTGCCAAGTTATCCATTTCCAAGGGGGGGGGGGGGGGGTTTACCAGTTCTGATTTTAAATTTGAATTGCAATGCAGTATACTATTTGTAGTCCCTGATTTTATCCATTGGAATCAGTGCAGCAGGTCCCATAATGCATCAGGATGAGATTGTCAGAAATCCAGGACTGGCTTAAAATCTCACTCATGGAACTGGTAACTTGGCAACTCTGGTTCTGGACTATTTTGATTTTTTTTCCTTTACTATTATTTGTTGTTACAAGTCAATTTTGGGTGATTTGAATGTAGATTTCAGATTTTGGCGATTTTTAAGAAAACATATCCCTGCTGTCTGTGTTTTTGAAAGGAGCTTTGAGGATAGTGTTTTTGCAAGTAAGGCAATAAGGCCTTGGGGCAGTTGCTTCCCCTGACCCACCCACCAGGACCAGAAATTTCCTTTAAGTAATCCCTGTAGCGTGGATAAAACAGGTTACACCAAAATAATATATAACTAGGGCTTCAATTCTTACATGTTTAGAACTTGCAAATGTGGGTACTTATTTTCCAGCTAATAAGGGGGTTTTGAGGATATATAAAATCGGTATTTACTGGTGTTTTCATGGCAACTGAATCAAAATACATATATTTGTTCAGTTGAGGAGTGATCAGCATGGAAAAGACACAAAAACAGAGTGAAGGATCCAAGGCAGACAAGGAGAAAGGTAAAGGGGTACTGTGGAATGTGATTTTATCCTGATGTTTATTCATTATTTTATTTTATTTGCATCAGGAATGTTTTATCGGGCTTGTAAGGATTGGCTGTGGGGAAGAGAGAGATTGGTAGGGACTAGCTAGGAAAAAAGAGAGAAAGACTGGTGGAGCCAGAAAGGGGAAGGGAGATAAAGAGGGCTATAGGGGACAGGCTTAGCATTAAGGGGAGGGCGTTTGGGAAGAACAGTGGCGATGAATTAGGAGTTCTGAACTTTTTGAAGGTTAATAAGGGGCCCACACAAGCAAAAGGGTCAGGAAGTTCTGTCCTAGACTTTAGCCGACTTGGACTGCCTTCATTTTACCCGATCAATACCCCACAGGCACTTTGCCAAGGTTTCATACCCTCCAGACCGCTTATACTTGCTCAGCATCTGTATTTACAGTTCTGTAGATGCTAGACTTCCTCTCGGCTTTGCAATATTTATTTTCTTGATCACTCAAAGCTATGCCTCGCTTACTTTGCCAGGATATCTTTCAAAGCCTAGCGACCAACACAAACAATTAGAGAGCAGCAGCATATTCAAAAGCAAATGTAAGGACTGGAAGGACACTTACAGTATTTCTGTACTTTTTGTTCTTTCCAACCCAAGGGAAGTTGGAAAGAATCATACAAAAGGAGGCAAGATCATCTACCCGTCTGTATGTCTGTCAGTCTGGGGGCAAAATAACTCGCTGAAAATTTAACAGAATAAAATAAAACTTGGCATGTGGAAAAAACAGTAAAAAGAGACATCAAGTTGGAAAATGAGCCAAATCGGATGGGTGGATTCCGAAAACCAAAGCCCCCCCCCCCCCCCCCCCAAAAAAAAAAATGGTCTAATGTATTTCTATGGGAGAAGGAGTTCTAGGCCCTGTAGCATAGGAACTTATGTAACTAGATGGTTAAAAGTAATTTTTTAATTTTATTTTTTCCCTTTTTGATGCTGGAGCCATTGCCTAGGGCTGTCAATGGCAGACTGGATAGTTGTTTTTTCTTTCGGGGCCAGCTGCTGCTTTGGTGCCTGCAGTTTGCAGCCGAGTGGGGTTTTTCCTCCTCCGGAGATGCAGGAGCAGTTTCCTGCAGTTGAAGTTTGGCCGCGTTTATTTATTTTTTTTTAATTAAAAAATGTAATAAATATTTCGGGGATCCAGGGCTGCTCCGGTGTCAGAGTTAGCCGCCACGCATTTTTTTTTTTTTAATAAAAGAAATTGGAGTGACAGCAGAGGGCTGTCAGTGAGACCTGTAGTGAGCTGCACTCCTGTGGTAATCGGTGAGGCCTCGTGCCTGCTGTGTATCGGGGCCCTGGAGAGGTTGGCTGGCCAGATTGGGTGCAGCTGTGGGTTGCGACTGTTCCCAATCCTGGCCTTTCAGGGGAGGTCCTGGAGTGAGGTTTTGGGCCCAGATGGCAAAAAGTGGTGTTGGGCCGTGCAGGAGGGGGCCCCGGAAAGAAACAGAAGTCATGGGGGGCGGAGCCTGATGTCCAGCGGGATGGTCGCATAACGCTGAGGCTCCCGAGAGGCCTACTCAGAATCCTGAATTAACACCGGACATTTTTGGATTTCTGCTCTGATCTTACCGGGTCACATTGGTGAGATGGCGGGGACCAAACCTACGCGCCTGGAATTCGGATCTCCAGCGGCTACTCACGGCAAACGCTCCAAAACTGAACCCCCGTCCCCGCAGAAGGGGCTGGCTCTATGCGAGGGCCCCGAAATGCAGCAGGAGATCCTAGCAGAGATCAGAGGGGTTAAAGACCTCGTGCAGTCAAACGGGGAAGCACTCCGAGCGCTGCGGGAAGACCTTGGTGTATTGCAAGGCAGGCTAGAGGGGCTCTCCTCGCGTCAGGACAAAATGGAGAGCATATTAGACTCCCATGCGGTCCGGCTGTCCAAACTCGACAAAGTAGAACGTCAGGTGCGGGCCTTGCAGAAAGAAGTGGAAGATGGCAATAATAGAGCGCGCCGCAACAACCTACGACTAGTGGGCATACCGGAGGGAGCGGAATCGGGAGACATGAAGGAGTTTCTATATAAAATCCTCCCTTCTCTGCTCCAAATCACCTTTACCAAAGAATTGGAGATCGATCGCGCTCATCGTGTACCCACCAACATAGCGCTCAACAGGAAGACCCCGCGGCCTATCATCTTTCGACTTTTGAGATATCAACAAGTGGAGCAAATTCTCAGCGCCTCCCGGGCAAAGGGCCATATGGAGTTTGAGAGCCATAAGATCTCCTTCTATCCTGACTTGGCTAAACCCACGGTTGATCGCCGAAAGCGCTTTCTGGAATTCCGGCCGAGGCTTCAACAATTACAAGCACGCTATGGCCTGATGTACCCGGCCAAGCTCCGAGTCACGCTACACAATCAGACAAGAACATTTGAGGACCCTGATCTACTAGCGGAGTTTTTGGATGCTAAAGAGGCCGACTTGATGCGCTGATTTCCAGAGTGTTCCTACCAGCGTTCTCATATCCGCTGTACCCGCCACTTTGGATTTGCCACGGTTCAGCAAAGAGTCTGGCGAGGGCGGTTTGTTGTCTTATTTTGATGATATTTGTGACCCGACTCCATCTACCCAGAGTAGCTTCGATGAATATCAGAGACAGTGTTAATTATGGACTCTGGTGTTTCTTTCTTTTTTTTCATGTCTTGATCCTCCTCTCTTGGGCCTCCTCCCGCAGACATATGGTCGCCATATTCATTGGGGGTTTTGCTTCTTCTCTAAGTTACTTTGATACAAGCTTTTCAATATGGGGTGTATTGGCCAGCATACTTGGTGATTATGTCATTGCTGTACAGATTCTGTTTCTGCTGTATGTTTTCAAGCGCCCTTACCTAAAATGTCTCTTACTGATTGATGGCACCATGTAAGATTTTATCATTGAACGTAAAAGGCATCAATAATCCGATAAAACGGAAGAAAATCCTGAGCTATCTAAGTCATGAAGCTGCGGACCTGATTTTCCTCCAAGAAACGCATTTAAATTCGAAGGAAACTCTTAAACTCAATGTTAAACCTTACATGGTGGCCGCCTATTCCCCAGCCGTTTCTAAGAAATGTGGGGTTGCCATACTGGTTAGGAAATCTCTGCATGCTACTATCATTGCGACTAGCTCAGATACAGCTGGCAGATGGTCCAGGGCTCACCTCAAGATAGGTAACCTGGAAGTTACATGTTTATGCCTTTATGCTCCTAATGTTGATGACCCTGCCTTTTTTGCTACCATTGCTCAGGTTGCGCAGGCCTCTGCTAATACTTCATTGATAATCGGGGGGGATTTCAATTTAGTTCTTGATCCCTTGATTGACAAACAGCCGCCTAGGATGAGTGGTCCCCCCAAGAGTCACACTACGCTTACCTCTATGATCAAAGATCTTGCTTTAGTCGATCTATGGAGGTTACTACACCCCAATGAGCTTGACTTTACCTTCTTCTCTTCCCCTCATAAATCCCAGTCTCGCATAGATTTCTTTCTCATATCCAAACTGTTAGTTTCACAGGTAGACACTGCAAAGATTCACTCCCAACATATCTCAGATCACGCTGCTATTTCTTTTCAATTACACACCACTGCGCCCCAGGGGAATTCGGGGGCCTGGTTCTTTGATAGAGCTCTATTAACTCAACCAGAGTTCCAGTTAGAAATTCGAGCAGCCATACAGGACTACTTTCACTTTAATCTACCCCAGGACACTGCAAATTGGGCTTGGTGGGAGGGTTTTAAAGCGGCCATTCGGGCAAAGATCACTAGTTATCAAATTCGCCTGCGGAAACAGCGGAAACAGCAGCTCCTTATACTAGACCAACAAATCAAAGCAGGCAGGCGAACGAATTCTAACTTCACGTAATGACCCATGCATCTTAGTTCGCTTACAGCGTCTCCGTTTTCAATATAATGCAATCCTCTCAACTGCAGCTTCTCAGAGTATTGCACTTCAGCAAGGGACGTACTACCGTGAAAGCAACCGAGCCGGTCGACTTTTAGCCAACGCCTTGAAAGATCAAAAAGAAGCCAAACGCGTAGCGGCCCTTCGCGCCCCACAGGGAGGGGACATACTGACCACAGACTCCGATATCGTAGAACTTTTTCGGGATTTCTATACCCGTCTATATCAATCTGAATGTGAGTTCTCATCCGAGACCTTCGAGCGCTTGTTTTCTGGTATTCAGCGGCCGACCCTTTCTGAAGCTGATAGGGATGCGCTGGATGACCCCTTCTCTACTTCAGAGATCCATTCTGCCCTAAAACGAACAGCCTCGGGTCGAGCCGCTGGGCCTGATGGTCTCCCGACAGAATTCTACAGAACGTTCAGTGCAGATTTAGTTCCCTACTTAAAACTTTACTTTACTGCCCTTGCGGTAGATACATCCTCTTTGGGATCATTTTCTGCAGCTAATGTGGTAGTTTTTGAGAAAGAAGGCAGAGACCCGCTGCTAACCGCCAACTACCGTCCAATCTCCCTACTTAATGCCGATTATAAGATCTTCGCAACGATCTTGGCCACCCGGCTATCTGATAGGATGGCCACCTTAGTCCATCCCGACCAATGTGGTTTTATACCCGGCCGCTCCACCGCTGACAATGCTCGGACCTTGTGCCATGTGCTATTCAGTGCTGCCCATTTAGACCACCCTTGGGTGGGTCTTTCTCTAGATGCTGAAAAAGCCTTTGATCGTTTGGAATGGCCCTTCTTATTTGCAGTTCTCCGATGGTATGGCTTTGGGGAGGGCTTCCTCCGATACCTCCAAGTCATGTATTCTCAACCCGTTGCCAGTATTTGTGTAAATGCCATTAAGTCTCGGCCTTTTAATCTTCAAAGAGGCACGCGTCAAGGTTGCCCCCTATCACCAATGCTCTTTGATCTAGCTCTTGAACCCCTCGCCCTCCTCATTAGACAGTCCGCACGTATTCGAGGTGTCCCTTTCAGTCACAGAGAGATTAAACTCTCTGCATATGCAGATGACCTTATGCTCTTTGTATCCCTTGATTCGGTCCCGGCTGTCTTGGACCTGATTGACGGATACTCGCAATTATCGGGCTATAAAATAAACTGGACCAAATCCGTAGCATTTCCACTGAACCGCTGGGTACATGAGGCTGACATGCAGGCCTTTCCTTTCCTTTGGCAATCCCGCATGGTGAAATATCTTGGCGTCCACTACTGTTCTCCTTTAGAAGACACTATTAGTTTTAATGCCAAGGAGGTAGTCTCCAAAGTCCGTGAGCTCACAAATCGGTGGTCTCCCTTATCCCTTACCTGGTGGGGCCGCCTAGAAACCGTCAAAATGATGATAGTCCCCAAAGTGAACTATATTTTAGAAATGCTGCCCTGTTTTCTCCCGCTACATACCTACAAAGACATAGAGGGCCTTCTCATCCGTTATCTCTGGCAGGGAAAACCACCAAGAGTAGCTAAACAAAAACTGCAGTCTGTGAAGGAACTAGGGGGTACCCGCTTCCCTGATTTTCTTAGATATCATCAAGCCTTCCTACTTAAACAAGGTGCCCGATGGCTAGCTGCCTCAACAGACAACAGACCAGTTTGGCTTGACATTGAAGAGGAGCTAAGTAGTCCAATTCCGTTGACCCATCTCCCCGGCATGTCCCATCAAGCAGACACACGCCATCCCCCAATGATTGTCGATACTCTTGCGGCCTTTAACACTCTCATTCGGTCACTGGGTCCCACTGTTTGTCCTCTAGACAGACTCCCGCTGTGGAATAACCCCAGAATTCAAGTCCTAAATAAAACGATCGCATGGAAACCCTGGTACTCTAGGGGGATCTGGACACCCCAACAACTCTTCTCTGCAGCTCGTTGGAAGACTTTTTCTGATTTACAAAAGGAATTTGCGTTGCCAGCGAAACATTACTTTCAATTGATGCAGCTCCAACACTGCCTCAAAAGTGCTCAAATCCTGCCGCCCTCTGCCTCTACTGAGGACGGGCTATTAGAACTAATTCACTCTCTTAGTAGTACGCATGGGGTAGCCTCTAACTTCTATAAATTATTATGTCAGGGTACCGATACTGCTACCTGTAGAGCTCAACAAGCCTGGGAACGCGAACTGCACACCACTTTAACCCCTACGCAATGGAGCGTTTTCTGGAGCAAAGTGGTGCGGGTTTCCAGATCTGCCTCTGTAACCCAAACTCTCTTCTTTTTTGCACACAGATGCTTTTATACTCCAGAAAGAATAGCTAAATGGAACACAACTGCTAGGGACCAGTGTTGGTCTTGCCATACTGCTGTGGGAACCCTCGCTCATGTTCTTTATGAATGTCCTCAACTGCAGGTTTACTGGGGGCGGGTCTGGGGTCGTATTCAATCTATCTTACACCTCCACGAGCCTCTTTCTTGGAAGATTGTGGGACTCCGCTCAGTGGCGGAGGTCCCCTCTCTTCCTAAGAGGGGTCGCTTTCTCCTTGATTTCATGCTGGGCATAGCCATATGTTTAATCACGAGGAATTGGAAGGATAGCTCTCGAATTACTGCCAATGAATGGTGGAACCTCGTCTGCTTATATAGCAAATATGAGCAGATATCTCGGAGAGCTATTCCCCATATCCAAACTCACTTTCGCCTGTCTAAATGGCAGATGCTCAATGATTATGTACACTCTGTTCATTGCTCTGACATGTCTGCTTAATGTATACTTATCATGTTTCAGATCACCGTTCGGTTTTGTACCATAATAATGTCAGTACACGCCCGTTTTCGGGAATGATTAGTTTCTAGAGAAGAAGCAGGGGGGAGGGGGGTGGTAGGGGTTTACTTTGGTGTATGTATCACATTTTATGTATGTATTTGTCTTTTAAGCTGTATGTCTTCCTTTCCTTTGTTGTTATAAAACGTAAATAAAGCATTAAAAAAAAAAAAAGAAACAGAAGTCATTGGGGATCCTGTGTTCCAGTGAAGATATCAGAAACAAGGAAGATTCTTCAAGGGCCCCAACACTCACAAGTCTTCGGACGATAAGTAGTATTAAGAGCACCAACAAGGGACACATACATATTTGAGCTCAAATACCAGTTTAATTTTAAGAATTCTATGATGGAGGTTCAACTTGCTTAAAGCAAGAAAGTGTTCATTAACTTATGTCATATTGCTAAGTTGTAAGTAGAGTTGCCAACTGGCTCCAGATGCAACCAACAGGCTTGATCCAGTTCTGAGTTTACCCCATTGCATGCAGGGACTTGTAGTCTTGCTTTTCTCATGGAGTGCAATGGAGACATCAGAACTACGTGTCCCTGCATGCAATGGAGTAAACCCAGGACTGGATCAAGCCTGTCAGGTGTGTCTGGAGCCAGTTGGCAACCCTAGTTGTAAGTTGTGAAGGGAAAAACTTAAGACTTAGAACTTAAATTGGGGAATGAAATTTATTCAGTTGTATACATACTCATATTTATTAACAATACATACCAATTGATACTTACCTTTTCATGTGTTGCCTCTATTGAAAATTAATAAAATTCCATTTTGTAACATCATACTAGTCCAAGGGCCGATATTTAACATCACACTCAGTTTACCATGAATCGTTTTAACTGAAGGGGAACCTACTGTTTGGCCTCAGAGACTATGGTGACACTTACATAGAGAGAAACACAACAGTTATGGAATTCCTCTTTTTAAATTATCTCTCCCTGTTCTCTACTTTCCCAGCCCCCAAAACTCCTCCCACCCCTCCAAACTATTGACCCCCAAACACAACTGCCTCACTATCCTCCAAACTGCGGTCATAAGAAATTACTACTCACTCGCAATTGTTCCACCACTACACAAACTGCCCCACTCCAAACCGAACCCCGTGCAACTCCCCACTCTGCAAACTGCCACCACCCCATAAACCTATTCTCCCAGAACTGCCCCACCCTTCTCGCAAATAGTCCCACTCTCAAAACCAATCCCACAACTGTTTCACCACCCTGAAAACTGCCCTAATCCCCAAAAAATCCCCACAACTGCCCCACCACTCAATAAATAGCCCCTCCCAAAACCTATCTCCACAATTGCCACAATACACCGCAAACTGACCCACCATCCAACAAATGCCATACCACCTTGCAAACTGCCTCACCCCCAAAAAACCTTGCCCAACTGCCATACCACTTTGCAAACTACCCCGCAATTGCCCCACCCCCTAATTGCCGCAAAACTCCACAAACTATTGCCCCATCCCTAAAGAAACCTGCCCAACAATTGTCACAGCCCCCAAAAAACTACCCCAGCCCCAATATCTTCTCCCAATTGTTTCATCATCCCTCAAACTGTCCCACCACCAAAACCTATTGCCTGCCACTACCCTCACTACATAAACTATCCCATCACTGCCCTACCACTCTGCAAACAACCACCAACCCCAAAAACTACTTCCTTCAACTGCTCCACCATCCCACAAAATATCCCACCCCCAAAACTGCTCCCTGCCACTTCCCTACCACCCCTAGCTACACTCTCCCCCCCCCCCCCCCACCCAGAAACACAACACATACACAACAGAGATGCACACACACAAAAGGATTTCAAATAATTCTCTATTCCTGATGGGATGGATTTTAGTCATTATGATACAGTATATTCTATTTTCTTTGTTAATTCTAATGTGATGTTTTTATTTTATAATATATTAATGATTTTTCTTCTCCTTCTATTAATAATGTTTTTGTGTTCCTGTTCTTTTTGTTTTTTAATGGTTTTATGTTTTGATTTTTTTTTTATATTACTGCATATTATTGATTTTTGTGTACTTTTATTGTATATATGTATTTCTTTTCATTATTTTTCATTTTAGTCTACTGATTTTCTCTGAAATAATGATTACTTTGATTAAACAAACTCCTGATACAGGCATATTGTGCCAGAACACAGCTGTGTCAGGTTGTAATAATAAAATTATTTAAATTCCTTGGAATCCTGGCATTCCCCCTGCTGTGTTTTTTTGGCTTGGTGCTTTAGTGCAGAGGATTCTCTTCATGGTTGTTGCTCCTTCCAAATGTAACAGGAATCTTAGTTTGCACAAAAAATTACTAGCAGTACCTACAGTCTGATTTATTAAAGCATCATTTTTCAAAGAGGCACTGAAAATTAAGCTGATTTTTAGCCAAACATAGCTGGTTTGATTTTTGGCTCAAAATTAGACTGAAGTTGATGTTGCCAGATGGAATCTAGCCTACATTTGTTTTGCTCTCCTTGAGAACATTGTGAGTTCCTGGCCACAGGAAAGACAGTGGGCTTAAGTGAGGCCTATTTTTAAAGAGATCAGTGCAATGTGAATTCCTATCCCCCAATGCCCTAAATATGTTCCTCACCTCAACACCCCATAAAGGCCAGGCCACCAGCTCCCCAACCCTTGTCACATCATAGAGTCAAGTCCCCCACCCACTGACACCACATGGAGGTCAAGCCCCCATCCCCCACCCCTTTATTAGCAGTCTGTTCCATAGCAATAATACTGGAAGAATACCGCTGGAGGTTGAACAACACCATTATAAAGCTGGAAGAGAATGGGGCAGGAGCGACTAGGGATTGCTCCTGCCCACCTACTAGATACCAAGGAAATCCCCAATAGGTGTCAAGCGGTCAAAGGTGGGGGGGGAAAATGATGTCTATAATGTGTTAAAGAGAGTGGGGAGAAAGGATAACTGCCCTGGCAGTACATGCAGCTACTACTGTAGATATGCTCTTTTAATGTCTTCTACTCCAACTGAGACCCTGCCCCCAAGGAATTAACCCTACACTTATTTATATGGATTTTTATTTACCTGCTTGAGACCCCCAAGTTGAATATATTTACTCCCTCTTAATATAAGAGTAAGTATTAACTGCCTCCCCTTTTCCAGGTAGGTTCTCCACTATTTATCTTTCTCCATTGAGAAAATTGTTCATTTAGTCCTACTCTCTGTTTTGTATTTTCCAACCAGTATATTTTGTTTCCTGCAAAACCTTTATCCTGTTTGACTCGATGTTCTCTTTAAATACAGAGCCACACCTCCACCAATGTGATCTACCCCATCATTGCGATATAGCTTGTATCCTTGTATTACAGTGTCCTATTAGTTATGCTCCTTCCACCAGGTCTCTGAAATATCAATTATTTCTAACCTTTCATTCATTGCTATATATTCCAACTCTCCCATCTTATTTTTTAAACTTCTAGAATTTGCATATTAATGGTCTAGCTATTTGATACAGGGTTAATTTGGAATTTATTTATTTATTTATTTATTTATTTAACATCTTTTATATACCGCACTATTCATAATCAGCACGGTTTACATAGAACAAGAAAACATCAGATAAGATACAGATTATCTGGTTTTTTTTTACATAAAACAGGAACAGAAACTTGGGTAACCGGGGCAATTATTTACAATAAATAATAGTCAGTGAAACTATTTACATTTGGAAGACATATTGTATGAAAAGAACCTTGTTGTTATGAGGGAGAGGTGTGAAGTGTTGTTGGGTTAGTAGAGGTTATGTGTTAAGAACGGGATTGTTGCTATTTGAGTGTACCTGTGTTACTATGTTCTCTGGGAAATATTTTATGAAAAGGTGATGTTTCAAGGCCTTTTTGAACTGGAAGAGATCAGCGATGGCCCTAATGTGTGGTGGGTGGGTGTTCCAAAGTTTTGGAGCGCATAAACTGAAGGATCGGTTTACTGTTGTGGAGCTGTATCTTACGGACTCTTTTGGAACCATTAGCATGTTTAATTCCGTGGTTCTTCTTAGCCTGTTGGTAGGGATTGGTTGGATCATCTCTGATAAAGATGAGGGAGCGAGTCGTTTGTGAGCTTTAAAGGTTAGGAGCAGAGTCTTGAAGGTGATTCTCGCTTGGATAGGGAGCCAATGTAATTGTTTCAGGAGAGGTGTTACATGATCTCTTTTAGGAGCCCCGAAAAGCACTCTTGCTGCACTGTTTAATGCTAGTTGAAGCGGGTTTAGGGTAGATTGGGGGATCCCTTGTAATATAGAGTTTGCGAAGTCAAAATGGGGAATAATTAGAGCCTGGTAGACCGGTTCAAGTCCCAGCTATGACTCCTGCCAACCCGGTCCCCATATTTTACCCACTACTAAACCATGGTAGTAAAGACAGAACCTTTATTGCAAAGAACATAAACATGCCTCAAACGCCTATATTTTACCCTACAGAGCACAGACACCATAAACATGCGCATTACCTAGAGCAGAGTCTCCCAAATGCAGTCCTGGAGGGCACAACACCATTCAGGTTCCATGCTGTCTCTAATAAAGATGCCTGTGCTGCATTTCCCTGCGCCTCCCTCATGATATGCAGATGTATTCATGCATATTCAGTAGGGACAGCATGAAAACCCGAACAGTGTTTGGCCCACCAGGACTGGAGTTGGGAACCTCTGCCCTAGAGCAGAGGCCAACAGGGGCAGAAACACCTGACCCACAGGCTCCATTATCCAAAGCCACCTGGAGAGGCAGGATATTGGGCCCTGTGTGCATCTCCCAATACTAGCACTTGCATACCTTAGCAATGCCACCCTACACCTGGGAATACGGTACACATCTATCAAAAGGTTGCCATGATTACTGGCAGATAGCAATTCCTAAGTTAAGCACAATTTGCTGAGTGAGCTGCATCATAGCAACCTTTCTGATGTCTGTGGAGTGTGCTACAGGTCTTGTGTCTGACAGTGCTTACCACCCTGGGGAGTGACTCCTACAGTATTGCGTACCATAGCCATGCCTGCACTGTGTCCAGGACTGGTGCGTGGCCAGGGCTGCCAACACCTCTATAGTTGCACAATGCTGGCATAGGTGTGGGGAGTGTGTGTCTATCTATCCAGTGTGTGGTGGCTGCCAACACCCTCCTCAGCCCACACTGCTAGCAATGTTGCTAGTATTGACCTGCCAATGTGCATAATGAGGAGCAAGGTACTGTGGGTATAGCCCAGACAGGGCGGCCTGGGCAGGATGCATCTGCACAGGGCATAGGGCACTGGCTGGGACATTGTAGTGCCCAGCCACCACCTGCACAGACAGGGTGGCCACAGCATGTCCTGCTGGGAGGTCACTCTCACCCTGACTGAGCAGTGACCACGGCATGACTAGGATCCCCCATAGTGTTATATAGTATTTCTGTCCAGTGATATATATGGGTTCTTTTTCTGCAGCCCAATCACTGACATATCTGCTTGGTGGGTATGCTCACATCTTCTCCGGTAACATGCACTATGGACTAGCTAGCAGATTGTCTGCAGTTAGTATGTGTATGGCTGGAACACCTTGCAGGGTGCAGCAGCTGGAGACTCACTGTGCTTGCTGCTGAAAAATGTCAGATAGTGGTGGTGGGCAGCTGGGCATTTCAAGCCCAACTGTCTGTCTTCTATTGCCTTATGGATGTGTACTGGACTGCCCTGTAGGTTGTCTGTACCCAATTGCAGGGATGTAGAATGTGGATCTGTTGTTGGGAGATCCTGAGCTCCAGACGGTGGATTGGGTGGTACTACATAATCCGCCTATGGGTCCAAACACCACTCCCCCCCCCCCCCCTGGTACATATATCATGATTTGTTTAAAAATATTTGATTGAGGGGGGCGGAGCCAGCTCGAAACCGGCATGGAAGCGTAAGTCCTCTTCTCCTAGGCCTCGTGTTAAAATCCTGCGACCTACCCGATCATAAACATACCCCGGTAGCTGAATTTGCTAGGGCTGCTGCTGCAGGAGAATGTCGGGGAGTAAACAAACGCATCTTGACTTTCCCCCAACATTGCCAGCGTCGGGATCTAAAAGATCTAAATCTGACCCGCTGTCCCCGCACAAATCTGGACCTCAACATGAATCAGCGGAGGATTTCAGACAACTCCTACAGGAAGTTCGGGCCATAAGAAGTCGAGTGGACTCCAACGGAGAGACTCTTTCAGCCCTTCAGGACGATATAAAAGATCTGGGCTCTCAATTTCAAACCCTTTCTGTTCGGGTGGAAAAAGTGGAACAAACGCTAGAGGAGCACGGAGACAAGCTTAAGACTGCTTCCTCCTTGGCGCGCAAGATCGACCGACTCGAGCAACACATGGACGATATGAGTAACAGAGCCCGACGAAATAATATTCGCATCGTCGGCTTGGGTGAAGGGGCGGAGGGGACGGACCCCATCTGCTTTATGGAGTCCTTCTTACCTAAGATATTAAAAATAAACTTTGAACCCCCGCTAGAAATTGAGCGGGCTCACAGGATTCCAGCGTCTCCTTCAGCCTCCAGCTCCCATGGAACGCGACCTCGTCCCTTCATCATGTGCCTTTTAAGGCACCAACAGGTTATGCAGATATTCGCCGCGGCCAAAGCTGGCCAGCCGCTTCAACATGAGGGGCGAAAGATTTTCTTCTACCCGGACTATTGTAAGCGCACAGTAGAGAAGCGGAAGCAGTTTTTGGACCTTAGGCCCAGGCTCCGCAACCTGCAGGCCCGTTTTGGTCTATTCAGCCCAGCGCGCTTTAAGGTAACTTTGGACAACCGTACTAGGTCTTTTGAGGACCCGAATTTGCTGCGCCAGTACATTGAAGAACACGAGGAGCTTCGAATGCAGCAAAGTTGAAGTCGCGGCTCACCTGGTGATTTGTGTTGTTGGACAGAGCCCTGTATCGGGCAGCTAATGCCTTGGTCTGCATTTTCAAATAATGGGCATGTTTGCTCCTGGGGGATGTTATAACATCTGTATTGCTAGCCAGGCGGGTGGTCGGGTTATGGCTAATGGATACTTAAAAGGGGCTGCTTCATGCAGTTAATGTGTTTCTGCTGTCTTACCCTACTTGATCTTTTTTTTTATTTGTTTGGGGGGGGGGTTCCGGCTCACTGAGAATCAAAGTACTATGGTTAATTGGAAAGGTCCCACAGAGTTTTGTCTGATTATAGTTGTAAAACAATGGTCAATAACCTGAGACTGTTATCCCTTAATGTGAAGGGGCTTCGGTCACCTATTAAACGCAAGAAAATCTTATTGTACTGTAAGCGCCAATCTGCAGATATTATTTTGCTCCAGGAGACGCATATATCTGCGCTGGAAGCAAGTAAATTGGCAGACAAATTATATGTGGTGGCTGGCTGCTCCCCTGCTGTGCATAGAAAAAACGGTGTTGTCACTTTAATAAAGAACACCTTAGATCCTCAATTGATTAATTCATCGCATGATGAAGCTGGGAGATGGGCAAAGTCCATAATGAAAATTGGGCGCGGTTTATTGTCCATCGTAAATATCTATGGCCCTAATATAGATGACCCCATTTTTTTCTCTACTCTCAGTGGGATGCTACATGAGGAACCAGAAGCTAAGATAATTGTAGGGGGGGACTTTAACTTGGTTACTGAACCCTTATTGGATAGAAGTCCTGGCAGGGTTGAACGTCCTTCTCGTGCACGTCTCGCGCTCTCCTCTCTGATTGATTCCTGTGATCTTGTAGACGTATGGCGTTTGTTTCATCCCAAAGAGAAAGATTTCTCTTTCTTTTCTCCGGTCCATAACTCTCTCTCCCGCATAGACTTTTTCTTGATTTCTAGGTCTTTGGTCTCCGGTTGTAGTGATACTTCTATCTTGAGCAGATCGGTTTCAGATCATGCAGCCATAACAATCGATGTAGCTGTAGAGGACGTTGTGTGTCCCAATCAGACATGGTCTTTCAATAGGTCATGGTTGGCAGATCCTGCCTTTCAGGAGGTCATTCGCCGAGCCATCACCTCCTTTTTTGCTTGGACTAAGAGAGGAGTTACTGCTGATTGGGCTTGGTGGGAGGCCTTTAAGGCCTCTATTCGCGCAGAGATCACCAGCTTTAAAATAAAGGAGACTAAACGTCAGCAGGCACAACTACGTACTCTGGAAGCACAAATCCGTGCCGGAGAGAGACTCTGGATTCGCCAACCTCGGCCGGAATTACTTCTCCGTTTGCAGAGACTTCGGTTTCAATACAATGAAGTTTTAAGTACTGAAGTCGAGCAAATCATGTTAAAACAGTCTGCCCGGTATCATGTAGAAAGGAATAGAGCTGGTAGGCTATTAGCACACACCCTAAGGGGACAGCAGAGCAAACCCCGAATCGCCTCTATCTTATCTAACAAGCAAGAGAATCTAATTAAAGATGCGCAGATAGCGGCTGAATTTTCCAAATTTTACAGCCTACTCTATTCCTCAGAGACCTCTGCTGATATGAGCTCTTTTTCTGATTTTGTCAAAGATCTTAACCACCCAGTTTTGGAGGCGGAACAGGCCTCTGTTCTCGGCAGGCCTTTCCTTCATGATGAGCTCATTTCAGCTCTCCAAGCTATGCCTTCTGGAAAGGCGGTCGGTCCAGACGGCCTTCCTGCCGAATTTTATAAGGTTTTCAGCACTGAATTGGCTCCGTTCCTGTTAGAATTTTACGATGGGCTTGCCAAGGAAGGAGGCCCTACGGGTAGATTTTCAGAAGCTACCATTGTTGTATTGCCAAAACCGGGCAGGGATCCAACTCTTGTTGCGAATTATCGGCCTATTTCTCTTTTAAATACCGACTACAAAATTTATGCGAGTATTTTAGCGCGTAGACTAGCCCTGGTGATTGGGGACTTGGTCCATCCGGACCAATGTGGGTTTGTTCCTGGGAGGTCAACCTCTGACAATGCTCGTCTCTTATGTAACCTGCTCGAGAAGACCTCCTCCGCTACCTGCCCGTATCTCGCTCTGGCCTTAGATGCTGAAAAAGCATTCGATAGGTTGGAGTGGCCGTTCATGTTCTTTATCCTACAGTGGTTTGGCTTGGGGGAAGGTTTTATCCATAAGGTCAAGGCGCTTTATTCCCATGCATCAGCCAATATCTTAGTGAATGGTTTGTTTTCGAGTCCTTTTTCTCTCCACCGGGGGACTCGGCAAGGGTGCCCCCTCTCCCCTCTTTTATTTAATCTCGCCCTGGAACCCCTGGCTATAGCAATCAGAGAGCGGGCGGACCTTCAGGGAATTCAAATCGGGACGTCATGTGTGAAGCTCTCCGCTTATGCTGACGATTTGCTTCTCTTTACGCAACCGGGGGAGGTTCGCTCCATATTGGCTTTATTTGATAGATACTCCAAAGTATCGGGATATAAGATCAATTGGTCAAAGTCTGTGGTGTTTCCCCTTAATCATCTCACAACTTCAATAGACATGGCGGAATTTCCTTTTAAATGGGAGGCGGGTAGTATTAAATATCTAGGGGCATGGTACAACGCCTCGGTGGACGACATGATAGTGAAAAACATGGAAGATCTCCTTCTTTTCCTACGGTCTAAAGTAGTAGCCTGGTCTCCTCTTTATCTTTCGTGGTGGGGCCGCCTAGAGGTAATTAAGATGACCCTTACCCCTAAGATCAATTACATTCTCGGTATGCTCCCTTTCTCCATCCCATCGGCTTGGTATCATAAGATAGAGCGTGTTCTTATTTCCTTTCTGTGGAACGGGAAGCAACCGCGTATTGCTACTAAGAAACTGAAGGCTGCCAGGGATGGAGGAGGAGTGCACTTCCCTGATTTCTATCAATATCATCAAGCGCTTCTAATTAAGCAGGGTTCACTCTGGTTGGTCGCAGTTGATAGTGAGCATAGGCCGACTTGGTTAGCGGTGGAATCCAACTTGGCCGCCCCCACTCCTCTTCAATATCTATTAGGGGCGCTGCATCCTGAGTGGTCCCCGGTTGGCAGAGTTATCAGGTCCACGCAAGCCGCTTACCTCGCGTTGCTGAGGCTTACTGGCCAGGTCTCTGTCTCCCCGGCGCAGATACCAGTGTGATGGAATCCCCAATTTCGGATTCGTGGACGTAGGTTTGCCTGGAGAGCTTGGCAAGATCGGGGTGTTTGGTCTTTGGGACAATTAGTTGATACCAATGGCTGGAAGGACTTTGCAGTGTTACAAAGGACGTTCTCATTGCCAGGCTCCTGTCTGTTCAGGTGGCTCCAGCTGAAACATAGCATCGTGGCTTCTGGTTTCTCACTACAAACCACTGGGTTAGATACGAGTGACACGTTACCTTGCTGGTTGACAGCTACGGCGACGCAGAGAGGGGCTACTTCCAAGATTTATGCATTTTGGAGGAGGAATGTCTCCAGCACACCCGTTGGGTTGGCTCGAGTCTGGGAATCCGATATATCTCGAGATATTACACTATCTGAGTGGTCAGCCTTATGGGGTCCAGTCTCCCGTGTATCCAGATCAGCTGCACTCACTCAGTCACTTTTTTTTTTTATGCACAGGGCCTTTATTACTCCGTCTAAGTTGGCCAGGTGGGGTTCTAACGACTTGGGATTATGCTGGTCTTGCTCCGCAGCTAAAGGAACTTTTATGCACATGTTTTTCGAGTGTCCCTATGTCCAAAATTTTTGGAGACAGATATGGTCCAGGATACAGTTGATCCTGTCCTTTGCTGCGGAGTTAGACTGGAGATGGATCTTTTTGCGGTCCGCTAATTTACCTTCTGTAGTGCCCCGGGATCACTCCTTCCTACTCAATTTTATGGTGGCTGTCGCCCTAAAGATGATTCTGTGGAAATGGAAGAACTTTAGTAGCTTAAGCCCGGACGGATGGTGGAACTTGGTTTGTCATTATTCAAAATTGGAGAAACTCTACAGCAAACTTCACCATCCGGAAAGGACTGATCTCAATGTGCGTAGGTGGATACCCCTGAATACTTATGTGGCTCGTTCTCGGGTTCATTAGAACCTGGTGGGTACCTCCAACAACTGTATCTACCCTTTCCTTTTTATAGACCTAGTAATCTATTAATTTGGTGTGTCTCTCAGTGAGCTAAGGGGGGGGAGGGTAGTGTGGGGCGGGGGGACCTTTTTGTAAGTCTGTTTTTAATTCTACTTTTTATTTTGTATTTGGTATTGTGTAGGCTAATTTGTGTTGTGGGTTTGCTTGTGTTGTAGCTGTTTGATAAAAACTTAAATAAAGAGTATAAAAAAAAAAAATATATATATATATTTGATTGAAATCCAAGATGGCTGCATGACTTGCCGGTTCCATATATGCTTTACTCGATATGTCGAAAAGGAAGGGAAGACCATGGTGGAATCTCCCCCAGATGCAGGAGACCCTTTCCATTTTTTTGTCAGTTCAGTGTCCTATGGATCTTTTCTTTCAGCACTAGGAAGGGCACCAAGAAGAATATGGCGCAAATCCAGCTTTGTCGATGCCGGGCCGGGGAAGGAACTATCTAAACTAAAAGTAGACAAAGTAATGGGACCAAATGGGATACATCCGAGAATACCGAGGGAACTTGGGGACATTCTAGCAGCTCCACTGACTGACCTTTTCAATGCCTCATTGGAGTTGAGGGTGATGCCAGAGGACTGGAGAGAGGCACATGTGGCCCTTTACACAAAAGTGGAAGTAAGGATGTGGTTGAAAACTACAGGCCGGTTAGTCAAACCTCTGTGGTGAGTAAATTATTAAAAATGCTGCTGAAAGAGAAAATAGTGAGGTTTCTGGAGTCCAATGGATTACAGGATCCGAGGCAGCATGGATTCACCAGAGGCAGCTCTTGTCAGACAAATCTGATTGATTTCTTTGACTGGGTGACCAGGGAGTTGGACTGAGGGAGAGCCTTAATGTAGATGTGGTGTACTTGGATTAAGTAAAGCCTTTGACACTGTTCCACACAGGCGACTTATAAATAAACTGAACACTCTAGGGATGGACCCTAAAGTTACTGAATGGGTTAGAAATTGGTTGAGTGTGAGGCGACAAAGGGTACAGTATACCCTCACTCTGAGAAGGAGTTACCAGTGGTGTGCCACAGGGATCTGTCCTTGGTCCAATTATTTTTAACATCTTTGTTAGTGATATAGCGGAAGGGCTGTCGGGTAAGGTTTGCCTCTGCGGATGATACCAAAATCTGTAAAAGAGTAGACACCCAGGAAGGTGTAGATAGCATGAGGAGGGATCTAGCTAAGCTGAGATTTAATGTTAAAAAATGCAAGGTCATGCATTTGGGCTGCAGCAATCTAAGGGAGCAATATAGTATAGGGGGTAAAGTACTTTTGTCCACTAAAGAAGAGCAGGACCCAGGCATGGTTGTGTCCAATGATCTTAAAGTAGCTAATCAGGTAGAAAAGGCGACAGCAAAAGCTAGGAGGATGCTTGGGTGCATAGGGAGAGGAATGGCTAGCAGAAAAAAAGGAGGTGATAGTGCCTCTGTATAAGTCTTTGGTGCGACCTCATTTGGAGTATTGTCTGCAATTCTGGAGATCGCACCTTCAAAAGGATATAAACAAGCTGGAGTCAGTACAGAAGGTGGCTACTAAAATGGTTAGTGGTCTTCATTATAAAGCATATGAGGACAGACTTAAGGATCTTAATAAATATACGTTAGAGAAAAGGTGGGATAGAGGAGATATCATAGAGACGTTTAAATGCCTCCGTGGCATAAATGCACAGGGGGAGAGCCTCTTTTGATTGAAAGAAAGCTCTGCTACGAGGGGACATAGGATGAGGGTGAAAGGGGATAGACTCAGGAGTAATATGTGGAAATATTTCTTTACGGAAAGAGTGGTGGATCCGTGGAATAGTCTCCCTTTGGAGGTGGTAGAGTTAAGGACAGTATCTGAATTCAAAAAAGCATGGGACAAACACAGAGGATCTCTAAAGGAAAAAATGGAACTATTTTAGTAGTTGATATGGAAGGGTAAAATAGTTAGGCCATGTGGACTTTTTCTTCCTTCATGTTTCTGTTTCTATGTTTTTTATGACCCTTCCCAGTTGACTGCTTTTATAAATACCCATTTGCCAGCGATTACGTAAGCTATTGTTAGTATAAAATGCAGTATATTAGTTAGGATTGCTATCTAGGCAGGTATTTTACTATTTCCTCTCGTGTTTTGTTAAATAATATTTTTCTAATTGGATCCTCTCTCTGTGAAGCAATAGAGAGATATGGATATATTTTTATTATTTCTTGGTAGTAACCTTTAGGTTGATTTATTATCCAGTTTATTGCTTTACTCATATCTATTTCTCTTCAAGTTGTATTGTTCGTAATGTATTTGGAAAATTTCATAAATAAATAAAAAATATTTGACTGAATCAATTGTTATAACAAGTTAATTGCCACTTTCCTAACTATGCAGACTAAATTTCATTTGTCATTAATTCTAAGTTACTCTTCAAGCCTCTAGATCCTATTGCACTTACTCTGAAAATCTGTTGTAACAATTTTTCTCTCTATCGTCCCCCTTTCATTTGCAAGTACTAAATCAATAACCATATATTTCAAAGAACTGAGTTCATGCTTATTTCTCAAACAATGGCTGATAATTTTTGGAGCTGCTTCTTTTTTTCTTTTTAAACACCTGTATTCATTCATCCTAACTCTCAATTGTCTTGTTGTCATGCCAACACATATTTTATTACAACGACAAAATATTAGGTGTATCACAAACTTCAAAGCCTAAGGGGTATGTTTACTAAAAGCCCGGTAAAGTGCGGGCCGCGGTAGAGTGCGTGTGCCGTATAAGGAGTGGGCGTTCCGTCCTGAAGAAGAAAAGCCGTGATTGACAGATGCGCTAAGGTGCGCGGCGCCCGTGTGCGCCCCGCACCTTACCGCAACTGAGAGCTGAACGGGAGGCATATGTGTCGCGCTGATCTGCAAACAGAAGAACAGAGCCACAGCACAATGGTTAAAGCACTGACCAATGGTGCGGGGATCAGGGGTTGGAACCCCCACAATGCTCAATGGCTTGCTGAGGTGTTAGTTTATGAGGCAGAGAAATACTGGGCCGAATAAAGCAGCACGCTGATTTTTTTTGGCGGCACATCAATACTGGACGGCATAAGGCGGCGCGCTGATGTTTTTATGCGGCATATTAATACTGGGCGGCATAAAGCGGCGCGCTGATGTTTCTGGCGGCATATTACTACTGGGCAGCATAAGGCGGCTCGCCGGTTTCGGCGGCAATCGCATACTGGAAGGTATAAGTGGGGCGCTGATGTGCAAACAGAAACACAGAGCCACAGCACAATGGTTATGACACTGACCAATGGGGCAGGGAGCAAGGGTTCAATTCCTCACAGTGCCCAATGAACAGGGCTAGCTGAAGCATTACATATTATGGGGAAGGTTGCTTTAGGAGTCAATTTATGTTTATTTTAATTTACAGTACTAGCAAACGCACCCTTAAAGCGTGTGAACATAATGCGCCCCATAAGGCACATTGTAAAGTGCACTGTCTGCCATGGCACCCTAGAATGTTGCTCACAGGGCGCTGTAGAGGGTGTCGTATGAGGTACTGCAAGGTCAGAGTACTGTTTTCGATGGCAGCACTGTGCAGTTTAAGGAATGAAAAGCATAGGTAGGTGCGTTGACATGCAAGGGAGAGCAGCAGTGGAGCACAATGGTTAAGGCACTGACTGCTGATACAGGGGTCATGGGTTTGCTCCCCATGGTGCCTAATACGGAAGGCTGGCTGTGGCAGCAGGTTTGCAATGTACATATTTTGTCCTGCAGCACAGTATGTTTATTTTATTAATTTCTGCCAGCAAACACGCCCTCACGTGCCGTAATGGAAGGTGCCGTATAAGGCACCCTATACGGCACTCCATAGGGCACATTATAAAGTGCACTATCCGCCACAGCACCCTAATATGTCCCCCATAGGGAACCCTATAAGTTGTGTCACAGGATAATGTATAGTGCACCTTATATGGATGGAAACCATAGGGTGCCCGATAGGGCGCCATATAAAGCGGCACCCTATGGGTACAGTACGCTGAGGGTTTGTTTGCTGGCAACAAAATATGTACATTAAAGACAAATAATGCTTTGGACAACCCTAAGAAATAACCCCAACGTGGGTTTGAACCCATGGCCTCTGGCTTCACAGGTAGGGACGTAACCATTAGGCTACAGCTGCTAGCAAGCCCCTGGCAGGCTGCAGAAAGCCTGCATGTCACCACACAGACAGTCTGCTGTGGTCACCAGGATAGGGTTATCCCACCCGTACCCATGATGCACTGCACATGCAAATCAGCTGTCCACAGATGGACACAAGATGGGGAATGCACCCCCACAGCACCTCGGCCTGGTTGGGGGAAGTGACCGGGTGCACCCACACAGCACCTCGGCCTGGTAGGGGGGTACTGACCGGGTGTTTTACTGGCACAGAGTAGCTACACACCGTCATATTGTGCGGGTACTGTGCTCACCCTGAGTGTGCAATGAGGCGCCCAGGACCAGGTCCACAACACCTTCCATGGCTGATGGAGGCCATGTGGGAGGTCCAGAGCAGTGTTAATGTGTAAGATAGGTAGTGTCTGCACAAACACCATGGATATCTCTGTCTGCCTCAGTCAGGTGCAGCCCCCATGGGGGTGGCAACCATGGTCTCCCATCAATAGATCCACACTCTACCTCCCTGCAAAGGTGGCAGTAGAGGGCAACATCAACCCTAGTCCTGCTAAGGAACACACACCCCACAGGGCAGTCAGTGCAGCTCTATACACAGCCATGCTACAATAGCAGACAGACATAAGACTAGGATATGGTAAGCTGCACCCCACCCCCATCTGATATTCCCCTGCAGCAAGCCAACAGCCACTGCACCCAGCAAGACACATACCAGCTACAAACAGTCTGCTAGTTAGTCCATAGTACATGTCCCCAGTGGAGATGCATGCACCCAGAACTGAGCTGTCAGCATACACAGCAAGCAGATAAATCAGTGACTGGGCCCCAAATAGAAACCCATATCTATCACATGAGAGAAATACTATATAGCACTATGGTGGTGCCTAGCCATGCTGTGGTCACTGCACAGTCAGGGTGAGAGTGATCTCTCAGCAGGACATACTGAGGTCACCCTGTCTGTGTCAGTGGTGGCCGAGCACTACAATGTCCCAGTCAGTGCCCTATGCCCTGTGCAGATGCACCCTGGCCAGGCCACCCTGTCCGGCCTATACCCATGGTACCTTGCTCCTCATTATGCACATTGCCAGTCCAATACTGGCAACATTGCTGGCAGTGTGGGCTGTAGAAGGTGTTTGCAGCCACCACACACTGGATAGACAGACAGCCACCCCCACACCTATGCCAGCATTGTGCTACTATAGAGGGGTTCAGCAGCCATACCCACCACACCAGTCCTGGACACAGTACATGCATGGATATGGTACGCATTACTGTTGGGAGTCACATCCCAGGGTGGTAAACACTGTCAGAGACCAGACCTGCAGCACACACCGCAGACATCTGTTTGAGTGTTATGGTGGAGCTGAATGAGCAAACTGTGCTTTACGTAGGACTGGAGATCTGCCAGTTATAATGGGAAACGTTTGATAGCTGTGTACCGTATACCCAGGTGTAGGGTGGCAGTGCTGAGGTATGCAACTGTTAGTATTGGGAGATACAGGCAGGGCCCAATGTCCTGCCTCTCCAGGAGGCATTGGCCAATGGGGCCTGTGGGGGGTGTCTGGCCCTGTTGGCTGCTGCTTTACGGCAGAGTTCCCCAAATCCAGTCCTGGTGTTCCACACACTGTTCTGGTTTTCATGCTATCCCTCATAAATATGCATGAGCTACATCTGCATACCATAGGGGTGGTGCATAGCTATGCAGCACAGGCATCTTTGTTAGAGGCAGCATGGAACCTGATTGGTGTGGGGCCCTCCAGGACTGCATTTGGGAGACTCTGCTCCAGGTAATGCGCCTGTTTATGGTGTCTGTGAGTGCTGTGGTAAAATATAGGTGTATTAATCATGCATATGTTCCTAGCTATACAGTTTTGTCCTTACTATCACGGTTTAGTTGTAGGAAAAATATGTGGACTGGATTGGCAGTAGCCCCAGCTGGGCTTTGAACCTGTGACCATCTGTTCCTGCACACATTGTCTGTGTGAACTGCACCACCATGTTGCTACAGATATGCTGTGTTCCCTGGGGAGTACATGACTGTACATCCGACAGAGCCTGTCTGTTGCAGTGGACTGTGCCAGCCTGCACAGGCCTAGGCCACTGTCTGCTGTGGTTTGCAGCCACTGCCCCCTCCGCCACCTGTACCCTTCCGCAAACATGCAGACATGTTCCTATCTGGGAAAAACATATGACCTGAGTGAGTTGTAGCACTCCAGGACTGACTTTGGGGGACTCGGCTGTAGGCAATGCCCATTGTTATGGTTTGTGTGCGGTGTAGGGTAAAATATAGGTGTTGGGACCATGCTTATGTTCTCTGCAATAAAAGAGTGTCTGTATTCTCACTGTTTAGTGGTGGGTAACATGATGGGGACTGGGTTGGCAGGAGTCCCAGCTGGGCTTTGAACCTGTGGCCCTCTGGTCCTACAGGTACCGGCTGTGTCTGCTGCACCACACTGTGTCTACAGAAACAGTGCAGTCTCTGGAGATGTGATACCTGGCCGCACGAGTCAGACACCCTGCTCTTCACAATTTTACTGTGGGCTCGATGACCTTGTATGGGGACAAAGGTGCAAATAAACCTCACAAATGCCCTCCAAAAAAGGGGAAGAAAACCATAACCAAGCTGCACAACAGTGATATCAATGGGCAACCTGGAAAACACTCCCAGGAAAGCTCCATTAAAATGCAGTGCTTTTGAATGAGTTTACGGAGCGTAGACCCTTCCAAAAATCATTTCTTTTTTTTTGGAGCTTTCCTGGGAGTGTTTTGTATGGTTGTCCATTAATATCACTGTTGCCCAGCTGGATTATAATTTTCTTAGAATTTGTTGTGGTCATTTTCATATCATATTTGCTATTTTGTTCTGTGCACATGTATCACACTGCTCACATTTTTTAGATTTCCCCGATTTTGCTGTACATTGCTGACGGAAATGGTTTCTCTTCCCTTTAAATGCGCTCTACCGCGAGTGTTTCACTCGTGGTATTTTTTACTTGTAAATTCAGGCATGCTCCTGTGCGGGGAGTCTCTCCCCTCCCACATTCCACCCATTGACCCCGTCTCTCCGCCCCTCGGGGGCCTTCCTCCGCCCTCATTTCGCCTTTCCACGCCTCTATTGCACATGAGCGCCCCGCAAACGTGCGCGTTTTCGGCGCACGCGTGCGGGGCCCGTTAATGTGACACGCACACGTAAGGGGCGCTTAAGAGCACTTAAATGCATCATTTTAGGGCGCTCAAGTGCGCCCCGCACAAGTGCGCCGTTTAGTAAACATACCCCTAAGTGGTCAAATGTTGTAGCTGATATATTTTATCTGTTTGGGGATCACTGAAATATTTAGCCTGAATGGTGTTTGCCTCAAGTCTCAGTTGACGACCCGGACTACTCTAAAATAACAAACTGCCTCACGCAAATGACAATATGGTGTCAAAACAACAACCTCGCAATCAACTACAGCAAGACTGAGGCACTAATCATCACTCGTAACCGAGACTTCATCCACCCACCGGACATCAAGATACAAAACACATCCATACCAATAAAATCAGAAGTAAAATACCTCGGAGTGACCCTGGACAATGAACTGAATCTCCAGCCACACGTAAGCAAAACAATCAAAAATGCATACTACAAGATGAGAATCATCAGAAGACTTAAACCCCTCCTCGCCACTGAGCACTTCCGTACTGTATGCCAAGCACTAATAACCCCCTTACTGGACTTCTGCAACCCAATCTACCTTGGACTAGCAAAACAAACACTCAAACCACTACAACTAGCACAAAACACGGCGGCCCACATAATAACTGGATCAACAAGACATGAACACATCACACCTGTTCTGAAAGACCTACACTGGCTCCCAATCAGTTCACGCATCAAATACAAAACAATCATAAACATATTTAAGATCAAACAACACACGTCAGCCAACAGCCTGCACACACTCATACAACCAGACACCAGCACACGCCCAAGAAGAAAAGGAACCTCCAACCGAGTCAACACCCCTAGAGACTTCAAAAAAACATGCAAGGACACCACAGAAAGAGCACTCTCTCTGGCTGCCCCAACAATCTGGAACACGCTCTCAGACGATCTAAGATCGACAACGGACCTCAAAGACTTTCGCAAACAGCTGAAGACAACGCTGTTCATAGAACACTATGGACACGTCACATGATCTAACTACCAGGAACAACCAACATACCCCCCCTCCGACCCACTGATAAGAGAATGTATAATGGCACATGATGTTTCTTAACACTAACTGTATAGGAGAATGTATTATAGCACACAATGTATCATAGCACACAATGTACATAGCTCAACCTAATCAAACACACAACACATCTTACACACAAATCACGATATAACCCTCACTGCATGAAAAACACTATCACTTCTTTTGATTGTTTTGCTGTGATACCGCCTTGATTGTAAGATAAGGCGGTATAGAAATACCGTTAAATAAATAAAATAAATAAATAAATAAATAGCAACTTGCAAATCACTACATGGAAAAATCTAAAATCAAAGCAACATGCAAAACTGCATTCCCATACCTTGAACCAAGCACCAATGCAACATGGATCTCATTCTCAACTAGAAGCAAAGAACAGATAGAGCAATGCATCAAGTCTCTAAATACAACCACGTTAATACTAGATCCTTGTCCAGTCAGCTGGATTAAAACAACAGGATCTGAACTAACACCATGCATCCAAAAAATTGTCAACCTCTCTCTATCTCAGTGTCAATTACCAAACAATCTAAAAAAAAGCATTCATTCACCCATTATTGAAACAAATCTTGCCGCAACTCTTACAGACCAATATCAAGCCTCCCCTTCATATCCAAAATTATCGAAAAATCAGTGCAATTGCAACGTCAGGACTTCATTGACACAAATGCTCCACTTGACCCACACCAGTATGGATTTAGAGCATTTCATGCAGTCAAAACACTCCTAACATCCCTCCTAGACTCAATCATACAAGAAATTGACAACATGAAACATGCATTCATCTTCTTATTTCTTGATATATCCTCAGCCTTTGATTCTGTAAATCACAGTATACTAATTAACTGCCTAAAACACCTTGGAATAGATGGTATCACCCTAAAATGGTTCGAAGACTATCTATCCAACAACCCTCAACAAGTGTGCTTCAACAAAACCCTCTCCAACCAATACAGCCAGCTGCAAGGTGTCCCTCAGGGGTTCTGAATTATCTGCCCTACTATTTAATATATATTTACAACCCATCTGTAATGTCATAAAATCACAAGATGTGGACTACAGAATATATGCGGACAACATAATGTTATTCACAATCTTCGACTCTACAAATCCCAAGTACACAAAGATAATTGATTGCTTCAATGATGTCTCGGAATGGCTCAACTCAGCTAACTTATCAGTCAACCTAAAATCAACAGAGGTACTCATTATTACAAGAAACAAAACATTTGACCATCCCCATCTATTACATGTAAACAACGCTTCATTTGAAGTAAAAAAGGAAATAAAATACCTAGGGATCTACCTCGACCAAAACCTCACCTTGAACAAACACATTCAAATGACAACTCACGCAATATACAACAAAATTAAGATGATTCAACACTTGAGACCTCGCCTCTCTCATGCTGACTTCCGCTCAGTAGCACAGGCACTAATATGCCAACATTTGAACTACTAGCTAATTCAAAAGTTCACTACCAAAAACAGTCCCCCTCTATTACAAAAACTTTTTTTGTCGGAGCCAGCTGTAGGAGAGTTGGTATGAACACACAACCCACACCAAGCAGTTAGCTACATTTTATTCATAACAGGTTCTTCACCCAATAAAACTTCATGTTAACACTTATCTTTTACCAGCGACAATCGTTGTTAGAACTCCACCAGAGAATTATGTTTCCAAGCAAGACAGCCAAGCAATGTTTCCAAGCAAGACAACCAAGCAAGACAGAAACCGAGCATGTCGGACACCGAACCTCCCGACAAATAGTAACCCTTCTCACACTAATATCAGCCAACATGCAGCTTAGCCGATAGGCACTGTGAGTCCTTTCCAAATGTATGCTGTAATTTACCTATATATAGTTGTATATAATGACCCTGTTATTATTACCTGTACATATACCCTTGTTATATTGTAAATCATGTTATCTGTACATATACCCACGTTATATTGTAAATCCAGGGCAGATCCTCTGTGCTGGACAGTTGTGTTTTGATGTAAACCGCACTGATGCAAAAGAGCGCGGTATATAAGAAAGTTAAATAAATAAATAAATAAATGTTGCTCACAGAATATCATCTTTACACGACGTGAACGTTTCGGGTAACAAACCCTGTATCAAGTGCTCACCGACATTAAGAAAAATGGCAACAGTGGTGAAAAAACGCCGTCTTCTGCCTCCACCTCAGTCGCAGAAGACGGCGTTTTTTCACCACTGTTGCCATTTTTCTTAATGTCGGTGAGCACTTGATACAGGGTTTGTTACCCGAAACGTGCACGTCGTGTAAAGATGATATTCTGTGAGCAACATAATTCTCTGGTGGAGTTCTAACAACGATTGTCGCTGGTAAAAGATAAGTGTTAACATGAAGTTTTATTGGGTGAAGAACCTGTTATGAATAAAATGTAGCTAACTGCTTGGTGTGGGTTGTGTGTTCATACCAACTCTCCTACAGCTGGCTCCGACAAAAAAAGTTTTTGTAATAGAGGGGGACTGTTTTTGGTAGTGAACTTTTGAATTAGCTGTTTTATTTAGTTCACGAATTGGGGTGGTCATTTTTTAAACAACATAGCTCTAACATACTTCAGCACACTGATAAACATGCAACAACATACAAGAACAAAGAGAGATAACTTGAAAAACACACTAATTACTCCGAAGAGTGTCAGAGAAGTAAATCAATCTACAGTACAACGATTAGAGCATTCTCATTCTATGCCCCAGCCCTACTGAACAATCTACCCAACCCTCTAAGAGAAATCAAAGACTTAATGCAATTTAGAAAACATCTCGGGACAACAATCTCAGGCCAGAGGGACTGGGGTTTCTAGTCCAATAGGCACTCCTTGTGGCCTTGGTCAAGCCACTTAACCCTCCGTTGCCTCAGGTACACATAGATTGTGAGCCCTTTGGGGTCAAGGGAGTGTATCCAGTACCTATCTGTAGTGATTACATAATGTAAACCACTTTGATTGAAGGATAAGGTGGTATAAAAAACTGGTTAAATAAATAAATAAACAAATAAATAAATAAATAAAATATTTACAGACTACTACCAGTGTGAGTAACCTCCCATAGACTACATAAAACATATGGTCAACAAGCTCACCGACCATCATCCCTTAACCTAATTGTTGTTATATACTTGCTTCAAATAACCCTAGTGTAACATCCCATGTCAGAAAATATTATGGGGTATGTTTACTAAACGGCGATAATGTAACAGCAGCTATGTTATGGTGCGTTAAGTGACGTTAACGCGCGTTAACGTCACCCGATGCAACGTTAGCCCGCGTTAACATCGCCGGTGGCGGTAAGTCCCACAGAGGGTGGAGAGAGGGCGGAGAGAAGGGGTCAATGGGCGTCATGGCTGTTTGGCATAAAAAAAAAGAACAAAAAAAAAACAAAACAAAAGGGAATTGAGCCCATGACCCTTGGCTTGGGAGGTATCAGTACTAACCAGTAGACTACACCTCCACAGCTCTTTGACCTGCAATGGCTGGATACAGAAGGATGATGTGTTGGGACAGCAGCTTAGCGGGTCTTTCCCATGGTTGATGTGAGGTCCTATATTAATCTGAGACCTATTCTTCCTCTCAGATTCAGTTTCTGTTTTGTGCTCCAGTATTTTCTACCATATGCATGTTGATGTTAGGATGGAGTGATCGTTTCTTATCTCTGAATATAGAAAGTCTGCAGGTCACCGCACGACATGTCTGCTGTGGTTACCAGGATAGGGTTAACCCACCAGTACCCATGATGCAATGCAGTCTATAGCAGGTCACCAGACGGGGTATGCCTCTCGGCTGTAACTGTACTGGAGGGCGGAGAGAAGGCAGAGAGAGAGGGTCAATGGGCGGGGAGTGGGCGGGGAGAGGCCCCTGCTGCACTAACGCTGTCACATTAACGCTGGAACAGCTGATAATGGTTTCTGTAAACCGCCTTGATTATCTAGATAAAGCGGTATATAAAATAAATAAATAAATACTCAGCCTGCTATCCAGATAAAGTTGGGGCAGTCATTTTTCTGGCCTAACAATGCAAATAATTATCTGATCAGTGGGCTTCATATCGCCACTAACCAGATAACTTTAAACTCTGCCCAAAGACCACCCCGGCACTATCAGGACAATGCCAAGGGGGTCTAAGAAAATATTCAGCGGTACAATATGAACCATGCTGCTGAATATCTTACTGGTCGGCATTTTGCTGGTTTGCAGATGCTGTAGACCAGATTAAGTGCTTTTCAATATCAGGCCATGTATAGGCGTCCAAGATTAATAAGGATAAATCCAAATCTGAGCAGGTTCCAACTAGCATTTCATGAATAAATGTGGCATGAGGTTGAGGCAAGAAATCCAAATATAAATCCATAAAGTGGAGTGAATTGGATTAAAATAAGAAAAGACTGGGGGTGCAGCAAAGCCTGCACTAGTACTTATATGGAAAATGTCTTATGGGATTTGAAGTCTGAAACACAGGCATTTGACAGTGTGGATATAAAATTATACCTGCCATGGTTTCCACTCCTCTCTAGCTAATTGCTACAAGCACAGGCATATCCATGGCTTTCTTGAGTAGATGCTCGATGGTACTGAGTATTGGCACTTTTTTCAGTACCTGCTAAAATTGACCCGTGTCCTCATATATTAATGAAAGAGCCCTGCATATGGGTACTGACACCTTGCTTGCTAGGAAAAATGCACTGAGCATATCTAAGAGTGGTGTAGAGCAGATGTATCAAGCTGCAATCCTGGGAAGCCGCAAACCAGTCTGGTTTTCAAGCTATCCCTACTGAATATGCATGAGGTCAAGGCAGTACATGCAAATATCTCTGATCTTTAACCTAACGCAGTCAGTGGTTTTTAAACACTGCTGGCAACATGGAACTGGATAACCGCTGGGAGTCTCCGGATAGTGGCTTCCACTGAATATCCTGTTTCAGCAGTAACCGAGCAGGCTATAGGGATAGCGGCGATATTTATCCAGTCAACCAGCCACATAAAGGTCAGCCCTGCCATTTTGCTGGCCTAACATTATGCAGTTGGTTATCCAGTTAGCAGACTGACAATCACGGTTAACTGGATAACACCGGGGGCCGCCCTCGCCTTATCCATGGATCTCCCCATCACTCTCTGCACGGTGTCAAGGCAGCCAGAGGAAATAGTCAGCAGCACTATCCATTTGGTGCCACTAAATATCCCTCTCACTGCACTGCTGCCCAGATAAACCCGTTTGAATATCAGGCCCTAAGTATCCAGAATACAGCTCTTGTGTTGGCTGACCTCAGTTACAAAAGATTGTTGAAAGCAATGTTGCACACCCTTCCTGGTCACTATTTACGTCTGATACAGAGACTGAACAGCCTCTCCCCACCAAAAAATGATCATTTCCATTCTTATGCTACAAATATTCTTCCAGCTGCCCTGATAAGCACTGTCAAAGTTGTTAGTCTATAAACATATTTTATATAATTCCACGATCTATCATTTATTGAATAAAGCTTCCATCAAACGGGCTAGAAAAAACAGTAAATGAGCCTCACATCCATTCTAAATAATATTGATCAGTTTTTATACAGGTTGCCTTTCACAACCCTTCCACAACTGACTTCACACCGAGAAAATACTAGGTACCTCTAATTCACAATAAAGGTTTATTGGTAGGGTATATAATCACCATTCTAAGATATTACAATTATGGTGTTAGTGTGTATAATAAAGCACATTGGGCCCCATTGCTGGGGAACTGCTATGGCTTTCTGGCTGCACCATAACATTAAAATTCTAAGAGAGTCTTGCTTTTCAAGACAGCAGCCTTGTGCCATTGTCCTTTGACCGCTGGGTTGGGTAGCACAGCATAATACAGGCAATGAATGGCCCTGACTTTGCCTTTTTGAAGCTCATATGAATCAGTAGCACAAAGGAAGCAGTAGACAGGGTTGTCAGTCTTGGAAATTTGCTGCCGGATACTCTGCAGCCTGTGAAGGGCTTTGAAATCAAGATAGGCAAACTGTAACTGGGGTTTGAACATGCACCCAGGTAATACTCAACGTTCTTGCACATAAGCATCATTGAATGAGAATAAGTTAGGAAAGCATTGGCAGAGTGAGAAGAACTCAGTGGAATGGAGGAACAGTAGGCAAAACGTGGATCCCCTTTTATTCATATGCATTATTTCATTTATTTATCTGGATTTTTTTATACCGCCTTATCTGGGAATCAAAGTGGTGTACAGGGAACAAAAACTTAACTGTTTTACAAAGAACCTTTAAACTTTAATAACAACGAACAGTACAATTACAACTGGTAACTAGAGTTTATGGTCCATAACATATTTACAACACAGATATTATGTAAAATCAGGGTTGTGTAATGCTGAGAGGGGGGGGGGGGTAGAGATGGAAGTGGGAGGGTATAGGAGGGTGGTACTTTATGACATGGGAGTAAGCATCCATAATTTTTGCTGTTTCAAGGGGATTCACCATTTAGTCCTTGAAGTGTTCCTTGAACAGAAATGTCTTGAGATCTTTGCAGAATTTTGTTAGTTCATGTATTTCTCCGACATCACTGGGGAGTGCATTCCATTGATCCAGTGCGTCAGTGGAGAAGGCCCAGTTTCGGGCATTTTGATTCATTTGTGTTATTTCCGCTGGCAAGTCAAGTAAGTTCTGGTTGCATTTCTGCCTTTTTCTGGTGGTTGTTGATGTGTGGATGAGGAACTTTAGGTATGGTGATGATTGGTCATGTAAAGTTTTGAATATGTTCATTATTGATTTATATTTCATTCGGCTGTGTACAGGTAGCCGGTGTAGATCTTTTAAAATTGGGATAATGTGGTTGCTTTTCCTTGCCTTTACTATGGTGTATGCTGCGGTGGGTTTGGCCATTTGTAGCTGGTGAAGTGCATCTTTGGGGAGTCCCTGGTATATGCTGTTACTGAAATCCAGGAGGGGGAAGATAAGTGCCTGTAGTACTCAGCAGAAGTTGGACATTGCTATTAGAGGTTGAAAGTTGGGGGGTATTTTTATCTTGTAGTTCTGGTGATCTGGGAGGAAACGTCAAGCTGCTGATCAGTTGTTATGCCCAAGTATTTCACCTCCTGTTTGGTTTCTAGTTCCATGTTGTGGATTTTGAGTGTTTTGGGGGGTGAGAATGCCTTGTTTCTGGAGATATGGAACACCTCTGTTTTTTTCTGGTTAACTGGAGCCCATGTTCATGTAGCCATGGTGAGATTTCTTGGAAGCAGATAGTTATTTTGCTTAGGTTTGGAGAAAGAATATCATAAGGTGTAAACATCGTGATATTGTCTGCGCAGATCCTGTATTGAATATCGTGTTTGTGGAATATGGTACATATGGGTTGCATGAATCTGTTGAAGAGTAGTGAGGATAATACAGAGCCCTGTTGAACTCCTTTGTGTTGTCTGTACGGGGTTGATTTGTTTGATCCTATGCGTAATTGTTAGTGATGATCTGACAAGTATGATTGGATCCATTTGAGTGGTGTGCCACCAATTCCAATGGCTTGTAGTCCTGCCACTAGGAGTTTGTGTGGAATGGAGTCAAATGTTGCGGTTATGTCTAGGAAGATTAGGATGTAAGCATGGTTAAGCTTCTCTATGGCTCTTACTATTGTATCTAGTAATGATGTCAGAAGTGTTTCTTTTCCATGGTGAGGTCTAAATCTGTGTTCGTGTTGATCTAGTGGAACGCTTGTCGACATGATTCTGAAGTTTCTGCAATACTAGTTGTTCAATTATTTTTGAGATGAAGGGGAGGATGCTAATGGGTCTATAAGAGGTAGGGTCTCCTCTGTCAGCTGTGGGAATTTTTAGAATGAGTTGTACTGAAGTCATTTTTAGTTCTCTAAGTAGGAAACCTTGTTTGAGTGAGATTTGTACCATCTGGCAGATGACTGGAGATAGCCAAATCTGAACTATCTTAATCCTGCTGACAGGGCATGGATCCAATGGTGAGGTTGTGGTATTAAGGCTGCTGATGATGTGTTCTATGTTCTTGTCAGAGATGGAGTCGATTCTTGGTAGATTCTTGGTTGATTCTTGGTTGATTCTTGGTAGATTTATTGTCTAGTAGTGAGTGTTATATGCTGCAGATGAGTCCCATTCTACTTTGGAAGAAGTCTGCCAGTGTTTGGGGGGGAGGCAATGTTGTCAGATTTCTCTTGGTTGGGTGCTATGGTTAAATAGCTCTCTTAGGCGGTTCAGTAAACTCATTAAGATTTTTGTGTGATGATCCTTCTTTGCAGTGTTTATCATGGTGCGGTACTGTTCTAACTTCTGCATAAAGCTTGTTTGTAATTCTGGTTGCTTAGAAGTCCTCCATTTTTGTTCAATTCTTCTCAGTTCTCATTTTAAGTTTCTGAATTCTCTAGTGTACCAGGTTGCATTTGGTTTGTGTTTTGGTGTGGAACTGGTCAGTGATGTGGATGATGCATTGCTTATGGTCTGGTTCCAGTTAGTGATCAGTATATCTATGCTGGATGTGCTGAGTTGGAGGCGGGGTATGATTTTCTGCAAAAATACTTCTTTGTCAAATATGTGGAATCTGCATTTCATGGTGTGTATGGCATTTTTCGTGTGGGTGTACGAGTAGTGCGGGGTGGAAAAGTTAATCATGATGTGGTCTGACCATGGAACTGGGAGGGTTTGCATCACGAAGAAATTATCTGTTAACATGTACTTAGATATGAAGATGAAGTCTAGTATATTGCCTTTCATATGAGTGGGATGTTCACTATTTGTTGGTAGTCAAGAGCATCCATCACCTCCAGGAATGTGTTTGCTTGGTTTTTGAGGAGCATAGTCAGAATGAAGCCACCTAGTAGAATAAGAGGTCTGCTATGTGTGGTATTCTCACATGCTGTCTCTAGTATCTTGGTTATATCATTGGTGTTAGATGATGGTGCTCAGTATAGTAGGCATATTGTGAGGTAGTGTGTTTATTATTGACAAGGGGCCCAGTTTTGATTTAGGTAGGCTATGCGCCGCGTCTGCCTGCCAAACCCCGTAACCCGGATTTTCACTTCTGCGGTGTCGGAAGTGAAAATCCAAGTTATGCTGGATGCGCCAGCAGCTGCTGAGGCTAAGCGGGTAGCAGTGATTTTCGATGCTACCCACTTAGCCCCTGCCCCTTAAAGATAGGCGAGGAAAAACCTTGCCTATCTTTAAGGTGCAGAGAGCTAAGCAGGTAGCATTAAAAATCGTTGCTACCTGCTTAGCCCTTTCCTCTGCCCCCTCTCTGCCCCAGAATGCCCACAACACGCCCCGATGCTAACCTCATAGCATCCGATTGTGTTAGGGACTTATCTGGGATTTTCAAAAGGCACTACCCATGTAGGTGCCTTTCGAAAATCCTGGATAAGGCATTTACACAGGTAACTAGGGCAGTTACCCATGTAAATGCCGTTGAAAATGCCGCCCAAGATTTCTAGTTCATCTATGGATGTGGATGCTGTGATGTGGACTTTTAGATTGGTTTTAGTGAGGATTAGAACTCCTCCTCTTCTTTTGCTTATTCTCAGGCAGTTCAAAATTGTGTAGTCACTTGTTTTCAGTTCATTGAGGAGTATAGTGTCTGTTGTAGATAGCCAGGTTTCGTTATGCAGAGTAGATCTGGTTCATTTATCTTGAGGATATCGGTGATGATTGGGATTTTGTTGCATACTGAGCATGCGTTGATGAGAGTGCATTTCAGGAAATGCTTGTTGTTGGGAGTGGTTTTTAGGATTGCTAAGGGTGTGTAGTACAAGGTATATTTGTATAAGCCTTTTGGAGTCTCTGTCCCAAGGGTTGTAGTGTGTGTTATAAGGTTGTTGATACTGTCTTCTGGCAACAACTGGAACGTATTGGGTATTGGTTCTTATAGTAATAGAAGAGTTAGTCAATAGAATGATTCCCAGTAAGAGGATTGCATATGAATGGCGGTTGAACATGATAACTTGGAATGTTGGTATTGCAGAATGTTGTGGCTTGGTCTTAATGTGGGGTATGACAAAATGTAGAAGGTGTCATAGGTAGGTATTAACCAGATATTTGTTGTTTACCTTGTTATAGTGTGCTCTTGGTTTCTGCTGGGTTAGGCAGGTTATAGTAATGATCCTTGGGTAATTGGTTAATTGCAAGCTCTGGAGGGCTCCTATAAGGTGTGAGGAAATTTAAAAGGTTCCGGAGGTGTTCTTCGGCATGGAGGGAGAAGTATATTTCACTTCTGTGCAGGCTGAAGAGGGCTGCAGTCTGGCCATCTGGATCCGGTGAAGTTCTTGTCTGGATCTGGTGAAGTTCTTGTGTTTTCGGGGGATGCTGTCCAACACAGAGGAGTTACAGTCTGGCCTACTGGAGCCAGTGTGCAGGGGGGGTTATTTGAATAGAGGGCCGGTGGTGTGGTTTGAGGTGCAGCACTCTGCTGGCCACTCTAGCAAGGCCCTCAGGCACATTAAGCGGCTAATGCAGGAATTACCACATGCTGTTAGCATATTCTTGCACTAACACAACACAGTAGCTTAACACTTAGCACATGCTAATTCCCACATCAACTGACAAATTTGGAATGAGGCAGGGAATGAGTGAGGACAGCACCTTACACTTAACATGTGGCATAGTACTGCGTGTTATCTGTTAACATCAATTCAATTGTTCAATTGTTCAGTGCATTTCCATTACCTGCATGAACTGATTGGGAAGATGCAATTACTATATGTTAATTGAGGCTGTTACACCTAAGAGCCACTGTTAAAATCACACTTCTTTACATTAACAAGAGAAATGAATGCAAGAGGAAAAAGAGACCCATATGCTTCTGGAAAGAGGTGACTGAAAGGAGAAAACTTCTACTTTCATAATTCTACTTCCCCTCCCTAGCTACACTCTCCAGTCTGCTCTCTGATGTCCTGTGCTTCTTTCCTGTCCATCATTGGTGTTCCTTTCTATATATATTTATAATTTTGGATTTATCTTTGTAAACCGCTCTGCTGTTCCTCACTAAGGGCGATATATCAAGTTCTAATACATGAAATGAAATAAAGACCAAACAACACATTTCTCTAATCTACTGAGAGAAACTGCTCTTGCTGGGAAGGATCCTGCACTGGGAAGTATTTCCCTATTGGAGATTTTTCAGACTCTTGAGTTATAGGGAATTCTTTGGGTTTAAAATGATAAAATCCCTGTATTTGTTCCAAGATGGCGGAGGAGTAGACGCCGTCAGTCGGAGCTCAGGATAGCAGAGAGGTGGACTCGGCTCCGATGGGGAGAAAGAGGAAGCAAAAATCAACACAGCCCCCGAGTTCTTCTACCCCTATCGGGAGTTTGGTACAAACCGCTATTGTTTCCTTCTGTGCTCCTCAGACGGTAAATGTCGGGAGATCTTAGCAGTGACGGGGTGGATCTTAGCCCCGTCAGTCAGCTGTTGCCACCGCAGCCCAGTGGTCGGCGAGAGGAGGTAGAGAGTGCTGGTTTACCTCCGGGTCAGGAGGATCCAGCCTTGTATGGGGGCGCTTCCTCTCAGCCACCTAGGAGCCCTGCTGTGCAGTCGGGAGGAGCAGTGGCAGTGGAGTGTTCTACAGTCGAGGGACCCGGGAGGGCTCGAATGACCACCGAGTCGACGGGATCTCCAGCAATGCAGGTGATATGCGGTTTGAAGAAACCAGCTAAGGTAACTTTAGATAGCTTATGGGAAGCTATCTCCTCGCTCCAGAATTCCCTTGCTCCAGTGGTGGGAGCATTGTCGCAGGAAGTTTTACTTGTGAAAGGCCGGTGTGTGGCGGTTGAGTCCAAATGTGTGGAGCAAGCTGATAAGGTGGCAGTGCTGGAGGCTAAGGTGGAGGAGTTACAGAATGTGGGGGAGACTTTTGCTAAGGAGCGCCTGATTTCCTTGCGACGACTGGAATATATGGATAATGCTTTGCGCAGAAACACGTTGCGTTTTCTGAATTTCCTGAGATCACCGTTATTGGAACCACTGGGACTTGTCCGGAAGTACCTTACGGAGGTCTTCCTGATGCCATTGGACAATTTGCCACCTATTTCTAGAGTTCAGTATGTTGTGCCTTCTGGGTCTGGGGCGGAGGGAGGAGATGTGGGTGCTCCTGGACCAGACCAGTTGGAACTAACGGATTTTTTGGAGAGTTCTCTGGAGGTGGTCACTGGCAAAGCCACATTGTTAGTTTCCTTTGCCTTTGAGTCTGATCGCAATACCGTGCTTAGGTTATATTTCACTAGGATGTCATTGTCTCAGTTTATGGGCTCAAAGGTAATGTTATTTCCTGATTTGTCAAGGGACACCCAAAAAAGGCGGAAGGAGTTTCTGGCTTTACACCAGAGAGCTACTGCTTTGGGTGCCCAATTTAAATTGAGGTTTCCTTGTAAGTGTGCTTTATTGTATCAGTCTAAGCATTTCTTGTTCTTTGAACCCTTACAACTCCTTAAATTTCTTCAGGTGATGGAGGCGGGAGGGGGGGAGGTGGGATAATTCCTGTACTGGCTGCCATGTGTTATATCTTTGCTCAATCGATGTATATATTTTCTTTATTATGATTACTTGTTTGGAACCTTATATAGAGGTGTTAATATTGGGGACTAAGATGTAATGGAACTAATCTACTGACTATTGAGCGGTTGGTTATTTTGTTGTGTATTTTTTATGTTGGTATGAGTAGTATGTTCCTAATCTTTTTCTTTACTTGTAAAGTGGGAAACTGGTTTAAATAAAAAAATATAAAAAAATCCCTGTATTTTAAAGTTCTGTGTTTTATAAAGTCAGCCAAGGCACTGTGTGCACAAGCCAGCTTTTACTTAAAACAAGCACTGGAATTCAATCAGAGCACTGTGTAGTAAGCCAGCTTTTACTGTTTCTTTTCTTCCCACCCACCCCAGTCATAATCTTAGATTTATAGGCTCTTAAACCTATTAAAGAGAAAGAGGTGGTTAAATTCACTTTCAGTTTTAGCTGGTTATCCTCATCAGGAATAGACTAATTAATTAAGGCTCTGAAATTAATCTTGAGGTGAACAAAGTTCCTTAAGCTTATTATGTACAGTTGTATTGGTACAAGTATTCCTAGCAACTTTAAGTAAGTAAACAACCTAAATATCTAAACAAAACCTTAGAATTATGATGCAGACATCAGTCTAGCAGTGAGATGGGGGCTATCCAGTCTTTTGCATTGAGTGTCACATGTATGATTTTCTCCCAGTTGGTGAGAGGTCTTACATATACACTAGTTTCAAGGAGCTCTTTGCTCTCAGGAGGCTCTCAGGAGGCTATCACCGCCTTTCTTTGGCTGGCCATTCATAAGAACATAAGAACATAAGATATGCCATACTGGGTCAGACCAAGGTCCATCAAGCCCAGTATTCTGTTTCCAACAGTGGCCAATCTAGGTCATACGTACCTAGCAGTTTCCCCAAGGGACACAGGTTCCACAATGCTTGTATTGGTTCAAGCATTGATATCCTGGGTCCCTTCTTAATAATGGTTTATGGACCTTTCCTCCAGGAATTTGTCCAAACCTTTTTTAAACCCAGCTACACTAACAGCCTTTACTACATCCTCCGGTAACAAATTCCAGAGTTTGATTACACGTTGAGTGAAAAAATATTTTCTTTTATTAGTCTTAAATAGTTTACCCTGTAGCTTCATTGCATGTCCCCTAGTCTTTCTATATTCTGATAAGGTAAACAATCGATCTACGTTTACCCGTTCCACTCCGTTCATTAATTTATAGACTTCTATCATATCTCCCCTCAGCCGTCTCTTTTCCAGGTTAAAGAGCCCCAACCTTTTTAGCCTTTCTTCATAGGAGTAGCCTTCCTCTCCCTATGCACCCAAGCATCCTTCTAGTTTTGCCATTGCCTTTTCTACCTGTTTAGCTACTTTAAGATCATCAGACACAATCACGCCTAGTTCCTGCTCTGGTTTAGTGGACAAAAGTACTTCACCCCTATACTAAATTGCTCCCTTGGATTGATGCATCCCAAATGCATGACCTTGCATTTTTTAAACATGAAATCTCAGCTGCCAAATTCTAGACCATTCTTCAAGCTTAGCTAGATCTCTCCTCATGTTATCTACACCTTCCTGGGTGTCTACTCTATTGCAAATTTTGGTATCAGGAGTTGTGCTCTATGTTATAGAGGGCATTGAGTCACACGGGATAAAAGTTTTGCAGAAAACAAAATACATTGTAGAATCTCTAAGGATAGAAATTCCATGAAAAAGAGGAAGGCGATGGCAGTGGGGGTGTATTACTGACCACTTGGCCAGAATGAACAGATGGATGATGAAACACTAAAAGAAATCAAGGAAGCTAACAAAATTTACAATGCAGTAATAATGGGCCAATTCAATTACCTCGGTATCAACAAGATTAATGTTGTAGCAGGACATGCTAGGGAGATAAAATTTCTAGATAAAATAAATGACTGCTTCTTGGAGCAGCTAGTTCATGGGTGCACTCCTTGGGGCAGCTCTGGAGGATCAGCTAATTCTCTCTTGCTAAGGACTTTATTCCTCTCAGGTATGCTGCTGTCCCACAGCTGTTGATTCCTCCCTCCACCACGTAAAGTGTGATTCTCCTTCTTGCTTTGTGGCTGTTTTCTTTTATGCCCTCCCCCATACTTGTTTTCTGGGCTCACCATCCTGCAGTTCCCTTTAAGGCTCAATATCTGCACTGGCCTTGGGTCCTTACTCCCTTACTCCTAGCTCTCTTTTACCATTGCATCCTCTACTTCACTCTCTTCCTTGCCTCTCAGCCCCCCCCCCCCCTCCCAATATGCAGGAGATTCTTAACTGTAGATTTTTCCGTGCCCAGTCTGCACTGATTTCTGATCTTCTCACTCTTCATTCTTTAAATGTACTTTTCCTTATGGAAACCTAGCCCAGAGAAGGTGAGGAGACCTTCCTCCATTGCTGTCTTCCACCTGACTACTATGCTTTCTGCACTTCCCGTAGCTCTAGAACCAGTGGAGGGGGTCGCTGTTCTCTTTAAGGATTCCCTGAAGTTCACTGAGATTTCTTCTTTTCTTTGGCATTATCCTGAAACATTGCTCCTATTTATCCCTCCACCATACGCATATCATGCCCTGTTCTTATATGTGCCCCCCCCGCCTCTCTGGATGCGGCTCTTCGGAACTCCTCATCTCACTTTGGTTGAATCAACAACTGCCTTTCCAGATCTCCTTATTCTGGGTGATTTTAATATTCACGTGCATCTAACTTTGCCAAGATGGGCCCATATCTCAAGAAGTCGTTAGCAGGATGGGAACAGCTGGGGGATGCAGAAAAACAGTGGGTAAAACTGAAAGGGGATATTTTAAGGGTAACCAACCTTTTTGTTAGAATGGTAAATAAAGGTAAAAGGAAAAGGAGGCCGCTATGGTTCTCAAAGAAGGTAACTGAAAAGGTGATGAAAAAAGGGAGGCCTTCATGAAATACAAGAGATCACAGAGAGAAGAAGACAGGCATCTATATTTGGAAAAACTTAGAGAAGCTAGCAAAGTAGTCAGGAAAGCAAAGATACAAAAAGAAGAGGAAATAGCCAATGTAATAAAATGGGGAGCTAAGAAATTTTGCAGATATGTTAGTGAGAGGAGGAAGGGTAAAAGTGGAATTGTCAGACTTAAGGTTGAAGGGCCAGGAGCAGGACTTCAGAAAACATCCACAAACAGGAACAAAAGCAAGGGGCATCTCAAATGATTTTCAGAGAACTGTGTTCATGTTCGTGAGGAACTAGCTAAACTAAAAGTGGACAAAGCAATGGGACCAGATGGGATACATCTGCTTGAATTAGAAATTAGTTGCGTGTGAGGCGACAAAGGGTACAGATAAATGGAGTTCACTTCTGTCCATGAAAGGAGATCAGGACCTAGGCGTGATTGTGTCTGATGATCTCAAAGTAGCTAAACAGGTAGAAAAGGTGATGGTGAAAGCTAGAAGGATGTTTGGGTGCATAGGGAGAGGAATGGCCATCAGAAGAAAGGAGGTGATAGTGATTCTGTATAAGTCTTTGGTGCGACCTCATTTTGAGTATTGTGTGCAATTCTGGAGACCGCATCTTCAAAAGGATATAAACAGGTTAGAGTCAGTGCAGAGGGTGGCTACTAAAATGGTTAATGGTCTTCATTATAAAGCATATGAGGACAGACTTAAGGACCTTAATATGTATACTTTAGAGAAATGGCAGGACAGGGGTGATATGACTGAGACGTTTAAATACCTCCATGGCATAAATGCACAGGAGGAGAGTCTCTTTCGATTGAAAGTAAGATCTGCTATGAGGGGACATAGGATGAAGGTGAAAGGGGATAGACTCAGGAGTAATATATGGGAATATTTCTTTACGGAAAGAGTGGTAGATGCGAGGAATAGTCTACCAGTAGAGGTGGTAGAGTGAGGATAGTATCTGAATTCAAAAAAGCATGGGACAAACACAGAGGCTCTCTAAAGAAATAAGGGGACTCTTGTAGTGGTTGATATGGAAGGGCAGATTAGATAGGCCATCATGTTTCTATGTTTCTATCCCCTCCGATGCTGAGACAGGTCTTTTCCTTCTCATATCTCGGATCTATCACTCATCCTATTTCCCCAGCTATGGGGTGGGCCACACTTTGGATCTGTTACTCATTCTTGCAGTTTCCCCACTCCGGTTATCTCTCGCTCCCACATTGTCCTTCCCCTGGACTGATCACTTAGGAATTTTCTTTAGCATTGCACATCATCTACCTATTCAGGCCCCCTCCTCCTCCTCTTCCCCTGGCCCCATCTCATTCTGATGTTTCATTGCCAATGACACACTCAGTGCTTTGACTCCCTCTGATTCTCTCTTCCCCTCTGACTTTGAGTCACTCTCTGCTGATGCCCAAGCAGATACCTGGAATACCGTCATCTGTATAACTCTCGATTCACTTGCCCAACTGATCCCGAGGCACCCTCTCCAAAGGACTTCATGTTACCCTTGGTATCACTCAGGCCTTGTTTTCACCCGACGGCAACTTTGCAAGGCTAAGCATACCTGTCTTAGATGCTACTCCCCTGCTACTCTTATCACCTTCCAAGATCTTCACAGCTTCTATAGAAACTCCACAACAACTGCTAAAAGGAACTATTACAATAAACTCATTTCTATTTATAATAGCTCCAAAAAACCTTATGCCATAGTTTCTCATCTACTGTACCCTCTGCATTCCGCTCCTGTACAAGCATTGTGGAACTTGTGTCTCTTGGGGAAACTGCTAGGTACGTATGACCTAGATTGGCCACTGTTGGAAACAGAATACTGGGCTTGATGGACCTTGGTCTGACCCAGTATGGCATATCTTATGTTCTTATGTTCTTATGTTCTGATTGCCCCCTCTGCTGAACAGTTAGCTCAATGTTTCCTTGCTAAGGTTCTCTCACTTCAGTGTGGATTCTCTGACACGTCTCTTTCATTGTCTTCTCCATTTCTCCGTTATCTGTTAGTTCCCTGCCTGCTAATCAGGCTCTCACTCATACCTGCTCCTCTTTTAATCGTATTATTTTACTGGCCCTCATAAAGACCATCTTAGCCTCTGCCTAGACCACCTTTCCCTCAGACCCCCATCCCATCCTCATGGATCCTGGTGGCTTCTCTGTCCCTTTTTGCCCCCACTTTCTTACTCTCTTCAACAAATCTATCTTCCGGTACCTTCCCTCACTGTTGGAAATCTGCTTTGGTTCAACCCCTGTTGAAAAATTCCTCCCTTGATCCCTCTATTCCTTCACATTACCGTCCTGTCTCTAATCTTTCTTTCATCTCTAAAGTCTTAGAAAAACTAATCTTAGCCCAGGTTGAGGATCATCTTGAGCACACTAATTTTTTTACCCTCGGCAGTCTATTTCCATGCAGATCACAGCACGGAAACCATCCTTCTCTCTGTCCTTTACTAAATTTGGGAATCACTGGATAAGGGCAATATTTCTTTCTCTATCTCTCTCGATCTTTCATTGGATTTTGATCTTGTCAATCATTCTCTTCTTCCGTCATGTCTGCAAGCTGTTGGCCTTCATGGATCTGCCCTCCAGTGAAAAAAATCTTGCCGCTGAAGCAAAAATGCACAATAAAATCTTTTAAAAGTACATTCATAGCAAAACACCTGTGAGAGAGTCAATTGGATCATTAGATGATAGAGGGTAAAAGGGGTGCTAAATGAGAAAAAGGCCACAGTGGAGAGATTGAATGAATTCTTTACTGAAGAAGATGTAGGGAAGTTACCCATGCCTGAAATGCAATTTAAAGATGATGAATCAGAAGAACTGAAACAAATATCGATAAATCAGGAAGATGTATTACAACTATTTTATAAATTAAAGAGTAGCAAAATTGCCTGGACTCCATGGCATACATCCCAGGGTGCTGAAAGAACTGAAATACGAAATTGCACCTACTATTAGTAACCTGTGAACTAACATTAAAATCAGGGGACTATAAACCAGTCCTGGAAGGCTGCAATCCTACCAAATTTTCAGGATATCCCTAATGAATATGCATGAGATATATTTGCATGCACTGCCCCCATCGGGGGTCATTCTGAACCACAAATAAGCCGCTTGTAAATTTGGGATGTACGTGTAGCCCGCAAAAATTTATAAAATTGTATTCTGCACATTTGCAGCCCTGCACGTACACAGTACATAAACAGGGATCCCAGAACGAGGGCATAACTGGGGCATGGCCAGTCACGGAGACATATAAAGCATATATTCTGGTGCTACCCATGTATGTCCACAGTAGTTCTCGCAGACATCCAGGTTATACCTGATGAAAAGTGGAATAAAGGTAGGACTTAGAAATATTTCTGCCTTGCACCTCAATGCAGCCCATAGTAGTGAATGGATGTGAAACCTCTGCTATGCACTGTTGTGTCTGCAGGCTGGGAAATCACAGCATGCAGCTTTCCTGAACAAAAAGCAGAAGAGAGGGAGGTTCGAGGTCACAGTAACAAAACAAAACACCCCCACAAATGTATGTCGAAGAGCACAGGTGCGCCTACCGGCTATCCTGGAATTTGCTGAGTGAGCTAAAGGGGCAAAGCATGGGTCCCCTAGCAATGCCTGCGTTCTCGAAATGATACTGGTGATGGAGCCCTAGGACTCCATGTGAAAATGTCAGCCCAGCCATCGGTGCCTTGTGCAGCATCCTGCCAGCTGGAGTGTTGCGCTCCACACAGCGGACCTTTACAATATGCCCAATACAATGTGTACAGTCCCCGGATGCTGAGAAGGTCAGATGCAAACCTATCAGAACACATTAAGGGGGCAAGTCTATGCCAGTGGCCCTATGGCACATATCGTGTGCACAAGTCACTGCTGCGGTTGGTTATGTATGTGGGCCTATGATTTGTAATGCGCATACGAGGTCTGACCCTTGTGACTGATATACAGTACATGATAGGCTTTTTTGGCCCAAAGCAGCTCTGTGACTGTTTGAGGTCCACATGTGTAGGTATCATGTATGTCTGTATGCATCTGAACTGCAGTGATCAGATATGATGGTGGGTTAGAAGTACTGATATCCATGACTTCCATTCCATCATCTATGTTTTTCGGTGCAGGGCATGTTATTGAGTGTGTGTGTATGTGGTTGGAGGGCTGCATGGGAGGATCTAGGTTGCACATCCACATATCGGGGGGGGGAGGGGAGGTATGCCTGGCAGGTACCTGGGCCATAGGGCTGACTGCAGCGTCATCAGGTGCAAGTGAGAACAGGCAGGAGTGAGCAGGACAGGTCTGCATTCACGTACTTGTCCATACACTTCCCTATCACTAATAAGGGGACTTCAAAAGGTGGGCGTGGAACACAGTACACCATGCCAAGGTGCATCAGCATTGCTCTACACAATGTGCATAATTGTAGGGAGCGACGTTGGTGTCTCTGGGCATGTCTGTGTGGTGCTCGCACTGCTGACTGCTGTCATTCCACTGCCCCTTTATTAGTGATAGGGAAATGTTTGACTGGTTCGCTGTGGGGGTCCTGCTGGGTTCATGTGGGGTTCATGTGCTTACTTAGCATTGTACAGATGTGCTCCTGAGATGTCCATACCTAGGGAGGTTGCCTCCTGCTACGTGTGTAGTCCTGCATGGCTTCTTGTGCTAGATGGATCACTCTCTACCTGTTTTCCTGCTACATTTCCTGCTCTGCGATTGCTTTGTAGTGTTCTGGGCATGCCACTGACTAGTTTCTATCATCTAACTTGCATTCTCCTATGGGTATCATCAACTTACATTGTCATTAAGCCTCAGAACAGTTCTGTTCATGACCACAGCAGTTTTACAACTGCCTGTTTTGAAGGGGAGCATAGCCGTTTGCGGCTATATCGTGGAGAAGGGCAGGGTTGCATAAATACATCTTTTCAAAATACGGTGAGTGCGGGGACGTACAATGCCATTGTTGGCATACACCCGTCTTCGTACATCGTAGCATTGTGTGCGGGCTGTACCTAGCATGTTTATGTGGGCGATTCTGTGCACGCAGCTTCATTTATCCTGCATATGTAGCATTAGGTTCTGTTTCTGCATGTTTCCATTTCGATGTGAGTGCTGCCCATATGTGCACATTTTTGGAATTGGCCTCCTTGTATTTGAAGTTCCAATGCATATTCATTAGGGATATCCTGAAAACCTGACTGGTTTGCAGCCCTCCAAGACTGGATTTGGAGACCCCTGATTAAAATCGTCTGTATTACCTGAAGACTGGAGAATGGCCAATGTTAACACCAATTTTTAAAAAGAGTTCCAAGGGTGATCTGGGAAATTACAGACCAGTGAGCCTGATGTCAATACCAGGCAAAATGATAGAAACCATTCGAAAGAATGAAATTATTGAACATGTAGATAGGCATGGTTTAATAGGAAAAAGCCAACATGGATTTAGCCAAGAAAGATCTTGTCTTGCTAATCTGTTATATTTTTTTTGAAGGTGTGAATAAACAAATAGAAACATAGAAATATGACGACAGAAAAAGACCACATGGCCTATCTAGTCTGTCCTTCCATATCAACAACTACAACAGTCCCCTTTTTTCCTTCAGAGATCCTCTGTGTTTGTCCCATGCTTTTTTGAATTCAGTTACTGTCCTCATCTCTACCACCTCCACTGGGAGACTATTCCATGGATCCACCACTCTTTCCGTAAAGAAATATTTCCACATATCACTCCTGAATCTATCCCCTATCACCCTCATCCAATGTCCCCTCGTAGCAGAACTTGCTTTCAATTGAAAGAGGCTCTCTCCCTGAACATTTATGCCATGGTGGTATTTAAACATCTCAATCATATCACCTCTATCCCGCCTTTCCTCTAAGGTGTACATATTAAGATCCTTCAGTCTGTCCTCATATGCTTTATAATGAAGACCACTAATCATTTTAGTAGCCACCCTCTGCACCAACTCCATTCTATTCACATCCTTTTGAAGGTGCGGTCTCCAGAATTGCACACTATACTCCAAATGAGGTTGCACCAAAGACTTATACAGAGGCACTATCACCTCCTTTTTTCTGCTAACCATTCCTCTCCGTATGCACCCAAGCATCCTTCTAGCTTTTGCCATCGCCTTTTCTACCTGTTTAGCTACTTTAAGATCATCAGCCACAACCACGCCTAGGTCCCACTCGTCTTTAGTGGACAAAAGTACTTCACCCCCTATACTATATTGCTCCCTTGGATTGCTACAGCCCAAATGCATGACCTTACATTTTTTTTTTTAACATTAAATCATTAGTTATAATGCCCTGTTCAATGTAATTTCAGTTTGTTCAATGTAAACCGCACTGATGTAGAATAGCGCGGTATATAAGAGAATACAAATAAATAAAATAAATAAATAAATCCCAGCTACCAAATTCTAGACCATTCTTCAAGCTTAGCTAGATCCCTCCTCATGTTATCTACACCTTCCTGGGTGTCTACTCTATTGCAGATTTTGGTATCATCCGCAAAGAGGCAAACCTTACCCGACAGCCCTTCCGCTATATCACTAACAAAGATGTTAAAAAGTAGATAAAGGTGGGGAGCATTTTCCATCGTGCTGTCTGGTCCCGTGGAGGTGGAGTGTGCCGGCTGTGAATTCCTCTGCTGTGTGTGGCTGCCCCAGCTGACGTCATCATCCTGCCCGGTATAAAGTGCTTTGTGCCTGGGCTCTCAGTTGGGAGCATTTTCCATCGTGCTGTCTGGTCCCGTGGAGGTGGAGTGTGCCGGCTGTGAATTCCTCTGCTGTGTGTGGCTGCCCCAGCTGACGTCATCATCCTGCCCGGTATAAAGTGCTTTGTGCCTGGGCTCTCAGTTGGGAGCATTTTCCATCGTGCTGTCTGGTCCCGTGGAGGGGGAGTGTGCCGGCTGTGAATTCCTCTGATGTGTGGCTACCCCAGCTGACGTCATCATCCTGCCCGGTATAAAGTGCTTTGTGCCTGGGCTCTCAGTTGGGAGCATTTTCCATCGTGCTGTCTGGTCCCGTGGAGGTGGAGTGTGCCGGCTGTGAATTCCTCTGCTGTGTGTGGCTGCCCCAGCTGACGTCATCATCCTGCCCGGTATAAAAGTGTTTCTGTCTTATTACGGCGCTTTGCCGTCGGCGCTTTGTTTAAGGGGCGTGTTTCAAGGGGCAGGTAACGCCCCTTGTGAGCCCCTTTGGAGCCCGGCTGGAGCGTGATTGTTTGCCTAAGATGCCGGGCGGGAAAAGGAAAAAGAAGCCTTCTATGACCAGCAGCCAAGCCGGTTCTATTGATAAGCATGTCATATCCACACCGCGACAAAGGGATTCAGGTACTGTGCCTTCTTTGCCTTTACTAGAGGGAGCAAGTTTGAGCTCCGTGGAGCGTTCACCACCCCTTCCACCTAGTTTTCTTCAATTATCTAATGAGTCCCAGTCCGTTCAGAATCTCCAACGGAACAGTGTGCTTCCTAAGGTGGTATCCTGGCAGAAGCCTGCTGCTCCTATTAAAGATTCCAAAGATCCTGAAATTTCTTTAATGGATGTCTGGCAAATTGTAGCTCGTACGGAGCAAACTTTATCTGAGACAGTTCCTCTCCTTTGTCAGTTTACTAAGGACACTGTTGTCAAATTTCAGAGTTTAGATTCACAGGTTGAAATGTTAAATCATACAGTTTCTCTTATGGATAGTCAAACTAAATCTCTAGGGGAATTTCAGTCTGCTAATGTAAAGGATACTGTTATGTTACATCAGAAAATTGAGAACCTTGAAAATTTGTCACGTGTCAGAAATTTACGTATACTTAATTTTCCCATTTGTGCTTTATTGTCCCCTATTATTTTGTTTCGTAAGTATCTTAAGGATAACCTCCTATTGGCACAAGCTGAAATTATTTCCATTAATAAATGTTACTATCTTTCATCTAAAGTTGCTACAGCCGGTGCACAGGAGGTTGAGGAAGGTCTAGTAGCATCGGATAAATTTAATTTAACTGCATTTTTAGAGGATACCCGGGACGATATTTCGACCCGAGCTACTCTGTTAGTTGCTCTCTCTTCTGAGGAAGATAAGAGTGCTATCTTTAAAGCTTACTTTAAGAGAAAATCAATGAAATTTTGCGGGGATAACGTTTCCATTTTTCCGGATGTCTCACGTTCCACGCAGCAGCGTAGGAAGGCCTTTTTAGCGCTTAAGAGTAGAACGTTGGCCTTGGGGGCAACCTTTTTTCTAAAGTACCCTTGTAAGTGCTATGTCACCTTAGGATATGAGAAATTTGTTTTTTTGTTATCCCCAGATTTAGAGAATTGGCTTTGTGGAAAGGAAGAGCCTCATTAACTTTTTCTTTTTTCTTTTTTCCTTTAGGTTTTTTTTCGTAGACTAGGGCTTTAGGGGTGGTCCACATCGGACTATGTAGGTTAGGGTTTGTTTATCCTAGCTTTGATTTCTATTATTTTGTTGTTTGAAATTGAGGATTTTTCTCCCCGAGATGTGGTCTGTTCTATTTTGATATTGTTGCTGGTTATTTTTATTGTTCTGATAATTTCTTGTATTACTTTATACTGTATTGTTATACTGTATTTTTGAAAAATTCACATAAAAAAAAAAAAAAAAAAGTAGATAAAGGTGAACCAGCTGGATTTTCAAAAAGCCTTTAACAAGGTCCTTCATGAAAGGCTCTTGGGGAAATTAAAAAGTCATGGGATAGGAGGCAGTGTACTATTGTGGATCTGGTCAAAAGATAGAAAGCAGAGAGCAGGGCTAAATGGCCAATTTTCTCAATGGCAAAAGGTGAATATTGGAGTACCCTAGGGATCTGTGCTGGGTCCGCTGCTTTTTAACATATTCATAAATGACCTAGAAATGGGAATAATGAGTGAGGTGATCAAATCTGTTGATTCCACAAAATTATTCAAAGTTGTTAAAACACAAGAGGATTGTGAAAAATTGCAAGAGGACCTTGATAAACTGGAAGACTGGACATCCATATAGCAGATGAAATTTAATGTGGACAAGTGCACTTAGGGAAGAACATCCCAAACTGTGGTTACACGATGCAAGGACCCAGGTAAAGGATTTAGGCTTCATCGTGGATAATACGTTGAAACCCTCCACCCAGTGTGCTGCAGGGGCCTAGAAAGCAAATAGGATGCTAGGAATCAAAAGGAAAGGAAGGGAGAATAAAATCAAGGATATTATAATGCATCTGTATTGTTCCATGGTGCGACCGCACTTTGAATATTGTGTGCAATTCTGGTCACCATAGAAACGGTACAGAGAAGAGCCATCATAATGGTAAAGGGGATGGAAGGAAAACTCTAAAAGAAAAGGTTTAAAAGGTTAGCGCTCTTCAACTTGAAAAAAATGGATGAGAAGAAATGCGACAGAGGTCTATAAATTAATAAATGGAGTACAACAGGTAAACATAGATTGGTTGTTTACTCCTTCAAAAAGTAGAAAGACCAGGGGACACTCATTTAAACTACAATGTAGCGCATTTAGGACTAATAAGAGAAAATATTTTTTTCACTCAAAATGTAATGTGTGCCTTTGAGTCAATGTTGACAAAGCAGATTTTCTTGGTAGTGTGGCTAGGAGCAGATTGCCAGGCCTTTCTTCCAAGGCAATGGAAAGGTAAGTGACTTGTCCATAGTCACAAGGAGTGAACTGAACACTGGTCTCTTGGTTACCGAGCCAGTGCTCTAACCACTAGGCTACTCCTCCACAATAGGCTGCTAGTATAGCTGGGTTAAAAAGAGGTTTGGAAAAGTTCCTGGAGGAACAGTCCATAAACCATTATTAAAGAGGGCCAGGGAAATTCACTAAAGCGAGCCCGGGAAATTCACTGCTTTCTGGGAAGCTGTCAGGTACTTGTGACCTGGATTGGCCACTGTTGAAAAACCAGGATACTGGACTTGATGGATCTTGGTCTGACTCAGTATTGCATTTCTTATGTTCTCATGAAAACTTAACAAAGATATATGTTCAACATTTCTGCTTTATCTTCTATCACCTCCAGTCCATTCCTTCTTTTCTTCTTATAAGAGTAAATCTTCAAAGGCCCACCAGTCATGATCTACCTCACTCAAACTAGGAATTAGTTGTGTAGATTAACTAAAGCCACAAAAGTGGATTTTCAGCTACCAAAGCATTCATGTGTACTCTCTCAACCAATGTACTCTACCTGCTTTAAAATAGGGCCTTTCTGGGGTTTGGCTGCCAATTAGGCATGTACTCTTAAATTTCATGCATGTACATGAATAGGTTACAGTGCCTTACAAAAGTATTCATCCCCTTAGTTTTTGTCCTGTTTTGTCACACTGCGTACAACCTGGAATAAAAATGAAGGCTCATTTGGATGTTAGGTAATGGACCTAACAATATATTCCAACTTGATAAAGTGAAATGACAATAAAATACCTTGTATATATAAAAAACAAGTAAAACTGAAAAGTTGTGAGTGCATATGTATTCATCCCTTTTGCTATGAAACCCCTAGATAAGATCTGGTCCAACCAATTAACCTCAGAAGTTGCATAATTAGTTGATTAGGGTCCACCTGTGTGCAATCAGTGTCACATGATCTGTCACATGATCCTGTATAAATATACCTGTTCTGAAATAGGGTTGCCAACCGGCCGGTTTTCAGCCGGCCTGGCTGGTTTTTCCATGGCCAGGCCGGCTGCCGGCACAGATGTAAAACCGGCCATTGAAAAGACGGTTTTTTGCTCTGGCCGCAAGATCGGGAACGGCCAGAGCAAAAAACCGGCTTTTGTCCCGAAGTCTGCGGCGCGAACGCGATTCCCCATAGCAGTGCAGGCGCTGCTTCTGCTTTGTACAGAGCAGCGGCTGCAATACACTTACATTGAAAACTAAAGATAAACTGTGTGAGGAGCCCTCCGGTCATCGCAGCGCCCGAGGAAGTGATGTCATGGGGGCGGGCTCCTCACAGGTTGTCTTTCCTTTTCAAATTAACTTTAGCTGCAATAAAGTTAATTTGAAAAGGAAAGACAACCTGTGAGGAGCCCGCCCCCATGACATCACTTCCTCGGGTGCTGCGATGACCAGAGGGCTCCTCACACAGTTTGTCTTTACTTTTCAAAGTAAGCGTATTGCAGCCGCTGCTCTGTACAAAGCAGAAGCAGCGGCTTGGGCGAGGGGGGGGTGTGAGTGAACCAGCAGGGGAGGGAGGGGTGGTGTGAGTGAACCAGAAGTGGAGGGGGGGTGGTGGTGTGAGTGAACCAGCAGGGAGGGGAGGGGAGGGATGGTGTGAGTGAACCAGCAGGGGAGGGGGGTGAGTGAGTCAGCAGGGGGGGGTGAGTGAGTGAACCAGCACTGAGGGGGAGGGGGGGTGTGAGTGAATCCTCAGTAATTTTTGTGGGTGGGGCTGGGGGCGGGGCAGGGGTGGGACTGGGGGCGGAGAATGGGTGGAGCATGGCGAGCCACAGGTGTCGGGTTTTTCTCGGTGAAAAAGTTGGCAACCCTATTCTGAAAGGCCCCTGATTCTGCAACACCACTAAGCAAAACATGAAGACCAAGGAGCACTCCAAACAGGTCAGAGACAAAGTTATGGAGAAGTATAGATCCTAAACGCTTACCATATACTTTGCATTATAAAAAAATATCCCAAATTCTGAATATCCCACGGAGCAGCATTAAATCCATTATAACAAAATAGAAAGAATATGGCACCACTACAAACCTAACAAGAGAAGGCCGCCCATCAAAATTTACAGACCGGACAAATAGGGCATTAATCAGAGATACTACAAAGATACCAAGGATATCACTGAAGTAGCTGCAAAGATCCACAGCGGAAATTGGAGTATCTGTCCATAGGACCACTTTAAGCCATACACTCCACAGAGTGGGGCTTTATGGACGAGTGGCCAGAAAAAAAACATTGTTTAAAGAAAGAAATAAGAAAACATGTTTGGAGTTTGCACAACAGCATGTGGTGACCCCCAAACACATGGAAGAAGGTTCTCTGATCAGAGAGATGAAAATTGAACTTTTTGTCCATCATGGGAAACGCCATGTGTGGCACAAACCCAAAACTTTCCATCACCCCGAGAACACCATTCCCACAGTGAAACATGGTGGTGGCAGCATTTTATTGTGGGGATGTTTTTCATTATCAGGAAGAGGAAAACTGGTCAGGATTGAAGGAACGATGGATAGCACTAAATACAGGGCAATTCTTGAGGAAAACCTGTTTCAGTCTGCCAGAGATTTGAGACTGGGACAAAGGTTCACCTTCCAGCAGGACAATAACCCTAAACATACTGCTAAAGCTGGTTTAAAGGGAAATATTTAAATGTCTTGGAATGGCCTAGTCAAAGCCCAGACCTGAGAATCTGTGGCATTACTTGAAGATTGCTGCACACCAACGTAACCCATCTAACTTGAAGGAGTTGGAGCAGTTTTGCCTTAAGGAATGGGTGAAAATCCCAGTGGCTAGATGTGCTAAGCTAATAGAGACATACCCCAAAAGACTTGCAGCTGTAATTGCAGCAAAAGGTGGCTCTATAACGTATTGACTTTGGGGGGTGAATAAATATGCAGACTCCTGCTTTCAGGGTTTTTTTTGTCTTATTGTTTGTGTCACAATAAAGGATATTTTGCACCTTCAAAGTCATAGACATGTTGTGTATATCACATAGTGCTAACCCACAAAACTCCATTTTAATTCCAGGTTGCAATACGACAAAACAGGACAAATATAGAGGGGACGAATACTTTTACAATGCACTGTATGTGCAAACTTTGGAGGTAATTTTCTAGTCATAAAAGTGCGCGCTTTGGCATGCAGGTGCAGACTTTGCTGGTAGGCGTAGCTGAGGGCACAGTCTAGGCAAAGTATGGGCAGAGCCTTCACAGATGCACGGAATTATCAAATACCTTAATGTACATGTGTATGTGTGCAAAGTACTCTTGATCATTTCTGTCTGTCGTAAGCAAGTGTAAGAAATCACGCCCACATTCAAGGCTCATTCTCTGCCACATATGTTAGTATTTTATAAAGGACAAGCAGGCACTTATGTAGGTACCTCTTATGAAGGTATCATGGTATAAAACTCCAGAGATTCTACAGATCATATGGTTTCCTTCTTCCAGTCTTCCTAGCATAAAATGCCAGGATATGAGTCACTGAAAACTTTAGGTCTTCAGCAGCAGCCAGGTAATTAATGTGAAAGCATAAAAAGAAATGAATGTTTTTGATTTAAAGTAACATTGCTTTAAATATCACTTCAGCGATCTAGTTTCATTGTTACTGACAGAACCTTTGAGAGAGAACAATTGACAGTGCTAGGGAATTAATTGCTGACATTTTTCAACCATTGTCTAACAAGCATAAAGAGAAAATGAGAGTGGACGCTATAAAATAAACATTCCTTCTATGTTTTGCAGTAGAAGAGCATTCAAAAAAGAGAAAAGACGGGGAAAAGGATTTACCAAATCACAAATACTACAGGAAACAAATTGGGGGTAATTTTATAACCGCTTCCTTTGACGAAAAGCATGCACAAATTTACGGTGTGCAGACTTTCCTGAATTTCGTAAGCATGCATGTTCATTGAACATTACTCCAAAAAATGATGTGCACACGTTTACTGTTCACCTGCCATTTCATGCATATACGTTTCCTGTGAAACTTTATGTGCATACGTTTGAATTTTAGAAATTTTTTGCATAAGGGCAAGCCCCTCCCCAGCTCTGCCCCCAGAAATATCTCTGCTTGCTGCAGGTAAATGGAAGCACAAACAGACTATGGGGCATGTTTGCTGAACTGCAAGGTAAGCATGCGGTTTGGGCGTAGTCCCTCATGCTAAAAGCCCCATGCTACCCTGGTAGAGTGCATCGGGATGGGGGCTGGGTGGAATGGAGGAGACTGCAGGCATTGCTGGCATGTCGCAGCTAGTGCAGGTATTAGTGGCCCACACCAATGGCATTTGATGTCGTTAGTGTGAGCGCATTTAGCATCATCTCAATGGGTGGCGTCAGTCACACTCTCCTCCAAATCTTTCTCAGTCATCTTTGGCAACTCCTCTTCCCCATTCCTACAGTACCTCTTCCCTGGGCTGTTCCCCAAGGGTTGCTACTAGCACCATTACTTTTCAGTATTTTCCTGGTCCCCCTAATACTTCGTATCCAGCAGCACAGCATATTGGCGTATTACTATGCCGATGATATCATCTTCCTTCCACCCCTGATTTCTCATTCCTCAATTCCTGCCTCTCACAGGTCACGTCCTGGCTTTCCTCTAACTTTCTGCAACTTATCCCTTCTAAGACTGCTACTATATAGTTTATGGCTGGTGCCCCTCTTCCCATGCTCCTTGGAACACCTATTCCACTAGTCTCCTCTCTCCAGTATATAGGGGTTATTCTAGACTCCTCTCTCACTTTTCGGGATCACCTCTCTCATCTCATCTGACACTTATTCTATTCACTCCACCAAATTCGGGCCCCCTCCTCACTAACCATCCTTTTCTCTCATTATCTCTCAAATTGATCACTGCAACGTGGTGTTTATAGGCCTCCCCCAATATCAGTTACATCGTCTTCAGCTTCTTCAGAATACGGCCACCCACATGATCACCCATACTTCCTGCATCGATCATATCAGCCCTCCCCACCCCTACAACTTCACTGGCTCCCCTTAGATTTCAGATACAAGGAGTAGAGGAGTAGCTTAATGGTTAGAGTACTGTTTTTAGAACCCAAATGACCAGGGCTCAATTCCCTCTAACAGCTTTGGGCAAGTCAGTTAACTCCATTGTTTCAGAGAAAATCTAAATTGTCAGTGTCTATGCTAAATGTACATTTCCAAGTTTAAGTTACAATGTAAACTGCTGTGAGTGAGTGATAAAAGCAGTATAAAAACCTGTGAAATAAATGGCTCATAAGGCTTTACAACCCTGATTACCTCCACTCCCCACACAGTGTTCTGTTCTCTTCACTCAAATCAATTGCACTTGTCTTCGGCAGCACAAACCCATCTTGAGCCCACCTGCAACTTCACATTCTTCCTCAGACCAGTACTCTGGAATGCCTTTTCCTCTGATCTCAGACCGAAACAATCCTTTTTAAAATTTAAAAGTATGCTCAAAACCCACTTATTTCAATTCGCTTTTGATCTCCCTTCCCCCAACACCTAGGATCCTGCTTCTCCTCTCCCTCCTCTCTTTCTCGCCTCTGTATGTTTGGATTTGCCTTTCCTATTGATAAATGGAGTTCTTTTCTAATTCTTTTGCAGTTACCACTGTTATTGCAAACTGCTCCGATACCCATATTAAGGTGCGGTTTATGAAGCACAGCAATAAAGTTAAAGGTACTGTGCAGCTGGCCTGGAATGAAAATGGAGGTTCATTTGGATGTTAGGGGGGCAGGGATATGAATGTGTACCCCCCAGCCCACCCCTACTCCCCGCAGTTAGCGATCAGCCCTGTGCTGGTACCATGGCCCACACATGCGCTACCGGCACAGGGCTTAGTAAACATGTGCTATATGTGTGTACTCTTACCCCCATACCAGACTGGCACATAGGTATGACGTGCATTACGTTAATCTTCAGCCTTGCCTTCCTTCCTTCCCCTCTAACATTCAGCTATTTTCATCAGATTTTGATAATTCAGTTGGAAAATCATGATCACCCCATTACTTCAACACCAGTCTTCCCAGAAAAGTGCACATTTTCCATTTATAAAGTCTGTTTTACAACAAAATGTGGTTATTATAACAGTTTATGGGGAATATGTATGGACAAGAACATATGCAGGAAAAGCGTGTGTACCATAGGCAGCAATGCGATGTGCATGCGCAGTTTGTAAAATATATGAATTAGGAGTTATTCCATAACTTGAATAAACCATTTGGACGTGCGCCATAGACTTTTTCTAACAAAAACATCTAAGACCATATTCTGAAATCCCCCGCGGCCCTGCATGTCTATGGCACTATCATGGTGCTCTCAGAGCAGGGCGGAATGGGGGAGTGGTCAGCCACAGAAACGTATAAAGCTTATTCAGGAAAGGCCTGTGTACGTTTTCAGTGTTTCCTGCAGACCTCCCCATTATTCCAGCGGAAACGAGGCATAAGGCCAGAACTTAGAAAATATTCTGCTCTGCTCTTCAAAGCACCCTATATTGAAAAATTGACTGTGACAAGTATGTTTTGCACCAGTGTGTCTGCAGTCTGGAAAAACACAAGATGCAGTTTTAGAGAATGGAAAGCAGAGGTGAGGGAAGGTTGTAAGGTAAAGAAACATTAATAAACATCCCTACAGAAATATTAAGAAGAGCACTAGAGTTTATTCTGGCTATGCTAACATTTGCTGTTTGTGCTAAAGGAGCTAATCTAGGGTTCCCTAACAATTCCTTTATTCTGAAAAATGGGACTGTTGATGTATGGATAGTATGTGAGTGAGTATGAAAGAGATTCTTGTTTGGGTGAGAAACGTAGCTCAGCTGTATTTTTAGATGATGGTGCTTTTGGCCATGTATTAGTGCTGTTTGCACTGATGAATGCTCTCATTCTGAGGGTCCCTTATTATTGACAGGGATATGCTTTGACCTTCTGTTAGCATTTACTTAGCATTGTTCAGACTGTTTTCAGAGATGACCAATGCAAGAATAATTAAGGAGTTCTTCTACTGCCTTGGATGTTGTGATGCAATATATGTCATGACAAACATATTATTTTCTACTTGCTTTTATACTATCTTTGAATGCACTGAGATTACTTTGCAATGTTCTGGGCATGCAACAGACTAGTATATGTGGAGCCCAATTCTCTAAGGGGCACGTCCCAGATGTCTGGACGGCCCTGAGCAGACGGGCCCATTAGGACCCAATTCTGCACTGCAGGAACCAAACATTCCCATGAGTATAGGATCAGGCCCTGAGACGGCCCAGCATTCCCTTGAATACCCACAGGGATGTTCTCCCCACAGGCCTCCCTGACCCTCACAGCGCCGATCCTCTGCTTCCCTGCTGCCCGACTCAAGGCTGGGCAGCCAGGAAGGTTGCAGGGACATACCTGCCCCCAGCCCTGGTCTCTGGGGGAGGGTTCCAGCCCCGATCGCCCAATCAAAGCTGCTTATTCCACCTTCAAGGTGGAATAAGCAACATGTTCCCGCTGACCACGCAGGACGTATAGAGCCGTGACCTGAATCGACCCTGTATGTCTTGCTGCCTCGGCCTGTCCCCACTCCACCCTCATTCAGCCCATTATCGCCCCCTGCCGGCTCACCCTGTACTGCTGCTCTGGCCATGCGGGGAGAGTTGGAGGGAGAATATGGTCAGGACAGCTTGCCTCTCAGAATCAGGCCCATAGTCTAGTTTGCATCAGCATTTATGTATCATCAGTATTTATGTGTAGTTTGTATCAGCACAACACTGTCAGTGAGAGGAGCAGCTTTGGAGATGCATGTTTTACAGAGGGGGAATGGCCATCCATGCAGGGCCGGCTGATCCACCATGTGAGCTAGGCGGCTGCCTAGGGCAGCTGACCCGAGTGGGCTGCGGCAGTAGCATGAGTGAGCGTCAGTGGTGGCAGCAGGTGGTGGCACACATGGGTGGCCATGCTGCCCACCCGCCCAGTTGTCGCCAATTCTGTTTGGGGGGGAGGTGGGCAACCGCAGTATTTCCAAAAGTGGTAGCAAAACACCGCTGCTTTTGGATGTGCTGCCGCTGCCCTCTTCCCCCTCCTGAGACAGACTTGGTGGCAGCTGGGTGGGATGGCAAAGTCAGCTTGGGTGTGGCAGTAGGGGGGAGCGGAGGTGAGGCCGAGGTTTCTGGCTAAGGCAGCAGAAACCCTTGGGCTGGCACTGTATCCATGGGCATATGGCGGAGATGGGCAGGATTGGAAACATCCATATTTTCAGAATACAGTGAGCACAAGGATGTCCATGGCCATCTGTTGCATATACCCATCTCTTGTACACCATAGCACTTTGTTCGTGCCATGTCGGAAATGTCTATGTCCCCGCTTCCAAAACCGTGGATGCGTCTATAACCACAGGTATGGAATTAGGTTTAAATCAGGCCCGTTTATGGTTTGGATGTGCTTGCGGGCCAGACATGCATGAATTGGGTTCTTAGTGTAAATGTGGAGAGTTGCATCTGCCTCACAGCAGATGTACATTTGTGTGAGAGTATGGGGCATGTTTACTAAAGTTCACTACCAGGTAATCATGGGGTTCAGCACACACTGACTGCACTGCACTGACATTTAGCATAGGGTGTGGTGCTAGTTGACCCTGTACTAACTAGTTAGCGTATTTGTGGGTGGAAAAAGAGCAAGCTAGGGGCGAACATGGGCATTGATGGTGCATTATAGTTAGCATGGGCCTTATGGGCAACTGCTGCCATTTGCATGAGTGCATTAATGACTGGCTCATAGCCAACAACTTGACGGTCAACTATGATAAAACTGAGGCAATGTTCCTCACCAGGCACCCCACTTTCATACCTCCACAAACTATCAGCATCCTAGACAAACACATATTAGTCAAAGAAGAAGTTAAATATCTGGGCATCACACTAGACAGAGCTCTAAACCTGAAATCCCACATCACCAAAACTGCAAACAAGGCCTATCAACGATTGAAAACAATTAGACAAATCAAACCAATGCTCCGTCAGGACCACTTCCGCACAGTGTGCCAAGCACTCATTACACCACTGCTTGATTACGGAAACTCACTATATCAAGGGCTACCTCAACAGACACTCCACCCACTACAGATGGTACAAAACACCACAGCACGCATCATTACAGACACACCAAGGACTGAGCACATCACTCCCGTCCTACAGCAACTGCACTGGCTCCCAATGGTGACAAGAGCTAAATACAAAACAATCATGATCATCTTCAAAGTCATCTCTCAGCGGACGCACTCCAAAACGTTATAACAAGGGATATCAGCAATAGACCAAGAAGAACCAATAACGACAACATGATCGGTACACCTGCAGGCTATCACAAAACCAAACAAATAACTTCAAAAAGAGCACCGTCACTACTGGCATCCACACTATGGAACTCCCTCCTAATGAGCCTGAGAGCATTAGATGACCTCACAGAATTCTGCAAAGACCTCAAAACATTTTTATTTATAGAAACATATGAGCATCCAGGCAACACCCCATACCTAAACTGAAATAGTACTTATGCTGCCAGCTAGGTACGCACCATCCTATCCACACACACAAGTTTATCATACCACGTTATTAAATACCCTAATATTAAATGTAACCTTTAAATGCACTGTCTAAATCCTGTTATGTAACTGTACTGTATAAATGTTTACACGTACCCTAATGTTAAATGTAACCCTCCAATTGTAATGTGACGTGATGTGACCACCTTGATTGAAGGATAAGGTGGCATACAAATCTATCCAAATAAATAAATAAATAAAACCTGTCGTTTCTTTCTCTATAACATTAACAAAATTTGCCCCTTCTTCTCTGAACACATTACTAAAACTCGTATCTACTCTTTGGACGCTTCCTGTCTCGACTATTGCAACCTCCTCCTTGCTAGTCATCTCTCCCCTCTTCAATCTATTCAGAACTCTGCTGCGCAGCTAATCTTCTGCTGGCCCTGATACACTCATATAGTAACATAGTAAATGACGGCAGATAAAGACCAGTATTGTCCATCTAGTCTGCCCAGTAAGATGGCAAGAGTAGGTGCACCTGCCGCTCCGTACAAGCCACCCCTCCCCATGTCTTTGTTTTAGGGGTGAACCCACCGCTCCGTGTAGGACACCTCTGCATGTTGAGAAATTAGTTAAGTTTATTTTGATTTTATCCTGTTGCTGTAAAGGGATCCACTGTGTCTGTCCCATGCCATTTTGAATTCTGTCTCCGTGTTTTCCCCCACCACTTCCATCGGGAGGGCATTCCAAGCATCTACCACCCTTTCAGTGAAAAAGTATTTCCTGACATTGCCTTTCAATTTACCCACTTGCAGTTTCATGTTATGTCCTCTAGGTTTTACAGCTTCCCCGTCTTTGGCAGAGGTTTGTTTGTTCATTATTTCTCTTTAAGTATTTAAAGGTCTGAATCATATCTCCCCCTGTCCCTCCTCTCCTCCAGAGTGTACATATTTAGATCTTCAAGTCTCTTCTCATAAGGCTTCTGACGCAGGCTCCAAATCATTTTGGCTGCCTTCCTCTGAAGAGTTTCCCTTCTTCTCAAATCACTTCATTGGTTACCCTACTGTTTCCAAATCCAATTCAAACTTCTCCTTCTGACCTATAAATGCATTCATTCTACTGACCCTCATTACCTTTCCTCTCTCATCTCTCCCAACACCTCTCCTCGTGAACTCCGTTCTTCCTCTGACTTTCTTCTCTCTATGCTCTTTTCTTCCACTTCCAACTTCAGACTTTGATCTTTTCACCTTGCTGCTCCTTACGTCTGGAACAAACTTCCTAAATCTATACACCAGATCTCATCTCTCCCCTTTTCAAATCCATGCCAAAAGCTCACCTCTTTGAGGCTGCTTTGAGGCTGCTTTTGGATCCTAATTCCCTTGTTCTCCTTGTGTCTCCTTTTCCTATTTGAACCCCTTGGAGGACAACCAGTGGGACACTGTGATAGGTACGAACTATATCACAATGATAGAGCTGATCAAATTGGTGGAGGGGTTGCGCTCTATGTTAGAGAGGGCATTGAGTCAGAAAGGATTAAAGTTTTGCAGGAAACAAAATTTGCTGTAAAATCTCTATGGATTGAAATTCCATGTAAAAAGGGGAAGGCAATGGCAGTGGGGGTGTACTATCGACCGCCTGGCCAGAATGAACAAATGGATGATGAAATGCTCAAAGAAATCAAGAAAGCTAACAAAAGTTACAGCACAATAATAATGGGTGATTTCAATTACCCCGGTATCGACTGGGTCAGTGTCACGGCAGGACATGCTAAGGAGATAAAGTTCCTAGATGAAATAAATGACTGCTTCTTGGAGCAGCTGGTTCATGAACCGACCAGAGGGGAAGCCATATTGGACCTAGTCCTTAGTGGAATAACAGATTTGGTGCAAGAGATAAGGGTGTTGGGGCCACTTGGCAATAGTGATCATAGCATGATCGCGTTTGATTTACTTAGTGGAGGAGGGATGGAAAGGAAATCCACAGTACTACCTTTTAAATTTCGAAAGGGAGACTATGATAAAATGAGGAAAATAGTTAAGAAAAAACTAAAAGGAGCAGTTTCAAAGGTTAAAGACTTACATCAAGCTTGGGTGTTGTTGAAAAATACTATCTTAGAAGCCCAGACCAGCTGTATTCCACGCTTTAAAAAAAGTGGAAGGAAGTACAAAAAACTGCCAGCATGGTTTAAAGGTGAGGTCAGAGAGGCTGTTACCAAAAAAGCATCTTTCAGGAAATGGAAAAAAGAGCCAAACGATGAAAACTGGAAACAGTACAAGCACTGGCAAGTTAAATGCAAGGCATTGATAAGGCAGGCAAAGGGAGAATTTAAGAAGAAGCTTGCTGTGTAAGCAAAAACGCATAATAAAGACCTTTTCAAGTATATTTGTAGCAAAAAAACCTGTGAGTCAGTTGGTCCATTAGATTATAGAGGGGTTAAAGGGGCACTAAGAGGCGACAAGGCGATAGCGGAGAGACTGAATGAATTCTTTGCTTCGGTCATTACTCAGGAAGATGTAGGGATGTTACCCATGACCGAAGTGGTATTTAAAGGTGCAGAAGAATTGTAGGAAATATTGATACATTGGGAAGATGTATTACAACTATTTGATAAACTGAAGAGTAGCAAATCACCTGGACCGGATGATATTCATCCAAGGGTGTTAAAAGAACTGAAATATGAGACTGCAGTCCTGCTATTAGCAATCTGTGAACTATCATTAAAATCATCTGTAATACCAGAAGATTGGAGGATGGCCAACGTAACGCCAATTTTTAAAAAGGGTACCAGGGGTGATCCGGGAAACTACAGACCGGTGAGCCTGACGTCAGTACCGGGAAAAATGGTAGAAACCATCATAAAGAACAAAATTGCTGAACATGTAGATAGTCATGGCTTAATGGGAGACAGCCAACATAGCTTTAGACAAGGAAGATCTTCTCTTACTAATCTGTTATGTTTTTTTGAAGGTGTGAATAAACAGGTAGACAAAGGTGAGCCGGTTGATATTGTGTATTTGGACTTTCAGAAAACCTTTGACAAGGTCCCTCATCAGAGACTTTTGGCAAAACTAAAGAGTCATGGGATAGGAGGCAGTGTATTATTGTGGATCAGGAACTGGTTAAAAGATAGAAAGCAGAGGGTAGGGCTAAATGGCCAATTTTCCCAATGGAGAAAAGTGAATAGTGGTGTACCCCAGGGATCTGTGCTGGGTCCGCTGCTTTTTGACATATTCATAAATGACCTGGAAAAGGGAATAATGAGTGAGGTTATCAAATTTGCAGATGACACAAAACTATTTAAAGTTGTTAAAACCCATGAGTATTGTGGAAAATTGCAAGAGGATCTTGATAAATTGGAAGACTGGGCATCAAAATGGCAGATGAAATTTAATGTGGACAAGTGCAAAGTTATGCACCTAGGGAAGAACAACCCAAACTATGGTTACACGATGCAAGGTTCCACATTAGGAGCCACCACCCAGGAAAAAGATTTAGGCGTCATTGTGGATAACATGCTAAAACCCTCCGCCCAGTGTGCAGCAGCAGCCAAGAGAGCAAATAGCATGCTGGGTATCATAAGGAAAGGAATGGAAAATGAAACAAAGGATATTATAATGCCTCTGTATCGTTCCATGGTGCGACCGCACCTTGAATATTGTGTGCAATTCTGGTCGCCGTATCTTAAAAAGGATATAGCCTTATTAGAAAAGGTTCAGAGAAGAGCCACCAAATGGTAAAGGGGATGGAAACCTATGAAAAAAGGCTAAAAATATTAGGGCTCTTTAGCCTGGAAAAGAGACGGCTGAGGGGAGATATGATAGAAGTCTATAAATTAATGAACGGAGCGGAACGGGTAAATGTAGATTGATTGTTTACGTTATCAGAATATAGAAAGACTAGGGGACATACAATGAATCTACGGGGTAAACTATTTAAGACTAATAAGAGAAAATATTTTTTCACTCAACGTGTAATCAAACTCTGGAATTTGTTACCGGAGGATGTAATAAAGGCTGTTAGTGTAGCTGGGTTTAAAAAAGGTTTGGACATATTCCTGGAGGAAAGGTCCATAAACCATTAATAAAAAGGGACCCAGGATATCAATGCTTGACTCAATACAAGCATTGCGGAACCTGTGTGTTTTGGGGAAACTGCTAGGTACGTATGACCTAGATTGGCCACTGTTGGAAACAAGATACTGGGCTTGATGGACCTTGGTCCAATCCAGTATGGCATATTTTATGTTCTTATGTTCTTATGTTCTTATATTGTACTGTCTGTCTTGATTAGATTGTAAGCTCTTACGAGCAGGTCCCATCTTCTATATGTTCTTTTACAGTGCTGCGTATGCTTTGTACCGCTATATAAATGATTAATAGTAGTAGTATTAGTAGCAGTAGACTATAATAAAAAAATCCCCGAAGGAGTTAAACTTACTCAGTTTTAAAACTCTGTACGTCGGTCCTTGAGTACTCTCTTATCCTAACCAATGCACTGAGGAAGATCTTTTTGATCCATAAATAAATATACCCCTTAATTATATAATTTCCTGACAATCGCTCTAAAATCATTACTACGGGTCGCGAAGGCTTATCTCAGTTAAATCCCTTCTTTAGCAACTAGAACTGCTGCTCATGCAGCTTGCATATCAAGAGAAAAAATGTGGCAAACCACTCCCCTTATTGTGCACAAAAAGGCATTGCCTTACACAAATTGATAGTGGAATGGACGCTAACCATCCAATAAAACCCTATATTGTAACATATCTCCATTAGAGAATTGACATAAATATAGATAGTAAAATGGGATTAAAAGATAAGAATATAAATAATTGGATAAAATCCATGACAAACTATTGAAAACCCACAGTAAACCATAAAAGTATGTATCTATATAAAAACATGAAACGACAAAATATTAACATGATCCCACTATGTTTTTCTTTGAAACCATTACTATAAAAGCACATCCCCTTAAAAAACAAAGGACACTGCAGATTATTATATAAATGTTTTTTTCAAAACTTAAAAATAAAAAATAATGACTAAAACATTTAAAAGTAAATGATAAAACATAAATAGAACATTACAATAAATAAGTAATCTACAGATGTAAAAAGGGGAGGGGAAGGTAGGGGAAGGGTGGAAGGGGATGGAGGGGAAAGGAAGGTGGGGAAGGAAGGAGGAAAGGGTGAGGGGGAAAAGGGGAATGGGGACAGGGGATGGGCAGGAGGGAAAAAGGAAAAAGGAGGGATGGGGAAGGGGAAAGGAAAAGGAAAAGAAAGAAAGAATAGGGAAGGGGAGGAATGGGAAGGGGGAAGAAGAAAGGAGGGAAAGGGGGAAGCAAAGGGAGGAGGGAAAGTAGAAGGGAAAGGGGGAGAAAAAATGAAACGGAAGAGGAAAAGGGGGGAAGAGGGAAGGAAAAAGAAGGAGGGGAGGGAAGGGAAGGAAAGGGAAGGAGAACCATCCACAAATATTATAAAAAGGGGACTTTAATTACAAAAACACCTGATACTCAATCTCACGATTTAATCCCGAAGGTTGGACTGAGTTCATCTCAAAAATGAGATGTTCTTCCCAAAAAGGGAGCTTATCAAGATCACTGCCTCGCCATGTGGCTTTAATAACTTTGATGGCAAAAAAACGTAAGTTCACAAAAGGAGCGATTCAGTGACAAACAGTGTTCAGTTAGGGGAACAGAAAAAAACTCTCTTCACAACAGTTCTTATGTTCTAAAATCCTAATTCACAGAGAATGCTTAGTTTTCCCTATATAAAGTCATTTACATGGGCAAATAGCAATGTACATTACTGAAGATGCATTGCAATCCGATTTATGCAATAAATGATAATGACTCTTTGTAAACTGGATGTACAAAAGTCTGTACTTATAAAGAGTTAGAACATACTGAGCATTTCCACCTTTATAATGGCCCGTTCCACTAACATTGCTCTCTCTTAAATCAGGCAATGCTGAGGAGACCAAAAAATCACCCAATTTCTTCTCTATACTGTAAGCGACTACCAGGCACTGATCTTTGAAACAATCAAAATTTTGTAAAATACACCAATGTCTTCTCAGTATCTTTTGAATTTGAGAGGCTAAGGTCGAAACTCTTTGGTACATATATATTTAGATTGCTCTTCTTTTCGTCCGTCCTTCAGAAGATCCTCCTTGTCAACCGCACTAGCTCTATTATATCCCTCTTTAATACATTCAATGGGATAACTCCTCATGACGAATCTTTCCATCATTTCACGAGCCTAGCGTGTATCCTCCAATTGTGAGGAACACAACTTCCACAACCTTAAAAACTGCGAATAAGCTGGTGGAGAGTGCCAAGCAGCGGTTTCGTCGGAGTTGGAATACTCGGCGTCCGCTTCAGCGTTATCTTCCTACCCAGCATTGAGCCCAGCACCGAAAGTTCCTCGTAGCTGCCTGTTGCTGGAGGGCTTCCTGGAGGTTCCCTCTCCTGTGTTGTCAGGAGGAGTTGTTACTTCGCGAGGGCCAGGAGAAGGAGAGCTGGTGGAGCAAGAGCGTCGAGCTGATAGTGCGCTCCGCTCATTACAATCGACGGTGCTGGTTGAAGGGTAGCGTGCAGAGGAATTGTCTCTCCCTGCTCGACGAGGTGGACCGCCGACATCTATGGAGGCTGCAGGTTCAACAGCTGAGTCAGAGGTGTCTTTTTCTCTGCAACGTCCTACGAATTTCACTTGGAGACAATATGGAATGCTATTGCCTCGCTGGGTGAAGCTTTACTTCCTCAAATTTCCTCTTTGTCTGCTAAAGTGAAGTTAGTGACAGGCTCTATTACCGACTTGGAAAAGAAAATTTCGGATGTGTCTGTGGTGGTGGAGGGAGTACGAAGTAGAGTGTCTAATCTTGAAGATCAATCCGATGTATTTAAAAAGAACTTTCTGTCGGTGCAATATAAATTAGAACATCTGGACAATCTTTCTTGTGCACATAATTTGCGTATTGTTAACTTTCCTAGGACCCCCTTCTGTTATTGCTAGGGATATGTTTAAGGAATACCTAGGTGAAGTTTTAGGGGTTTCCCCAGAATTAATGCCTCCTTTGGTTAAAATCTATTACCTCCCTAAGGGGAAAAGGGTATCTCCTGGCAGGGTCCTAGGGGGTGGTTTGGATCAAGCGGAAGAATTGAATGCTACAGATTTGTTGGAAAATTCAGGGCTTAATTCTCAGGAACCTTCCACTTTGCTTATAACATTTGCTTTATTGTCTGATAAAGATTGGATGTTAAGGGGGGGGGTTTTCGGAAAAGGAAGCTTCCTTTTAGGGGCTTAGCAATTCGTATGTATCCTGATCTGGCTCGAGACATCCAGAAGCGGCGCAGAGAGTTTCTCTTGCTCCGTCCTGGAGTCTTACAGTTGGGTGGGCTTTTCTTTCTCAAGCATCCTTGTAAGTGCTTGGTGAAATACCAAGCGGTTTCTTATATATTTTTTGAGCCCTCTCAACTGTTAGCCTTCATTAACGCCAGGCGGCTGGAATCCTCAATTGATCCCCCTTAGGCTCATGTTAATTTTCTCTGAATTGATTTCTGCCTAGTTTTCTTTGTATATTTGGGTATATTTCATATATAATGTTTCCCCTTTGTAGTGGACTAAGGAGGTATGACACTGTGTTTTCTATATTTCTTAAGTATTTCGTCACATGTTATTTTCTGTAGTGTTAACCTGTTTCTGCAAGAAGGACTGTATTTTTGTTCTTGATTATATTGTAAAATTTCATAAATAAAAAAAAACAAAAAAAAACTGCGACTAAGGAAGACTCTATTTAAGGATCCTTGTGTGAAAGCTGTCATATCTCAAAAGCTTATTATTGTCAATGGGTTTTCTATATATTGAGGTCTCAAAAACATAATTAGTTTTGATGATAAGAATATCCAAAAAAGGAATGTGTTCTTTATCAATTGCATTTGAAATCTCAAATTGATAGCTCTGGCATTTAGCCAACAATGAAAATCAAACAAGTGACATTCGCTCTTTCCACAAAACTACGATGTCGTCAATATAATTCTTCCAAAGAATCACCTCTGTGGAAAACGGAAAACATCTAGGTTGACTAATTCAAATTCAGCAATATACAAGTTAGCAATATCAGGTGCAATGGTGGCACTGATAGCTGTTCCTTTAATGTGCTGATAGTACGAACTTTGGAAGAAAAAGATAATTTTTGGTGAGTGCTATCCTTGCCAACTCAACCAGATATTCCATAGAAATTCTATATGTACCAGACCTTTAATTAAGATACTTCCTGATTATGTCTAAAACTTACTTTTATGGTACATTCATATATATTTATTTTATTTATTTATTTATTTAACTGCATTTATATACCGCTTTTCACCGGGTCAAAGATTCATTGTCAAAGTTACCAAAGTTAAATCAAATGTGTCTCCCTCAAAACTATTCAATACTTTAATCATATGTGTAAAGTCTCTGAGGTATGATCTGCTAGTGGGTATAAATGGTCTAAGGAAAACGTCAATGAGCTTAGAAATCAGTTCCAATACAGAGCCAATACTGGAGACTATCGGACTGCTTGGTGGGGCATTCATAGACTTATGGATTTTAGGCAGGATATATGTTGTAGGAATAACTGGACATCTAGCTGAAAGAAAATTTGAGTGGTCAAATACCCTGCCTCAAAGCCTATCTGTCTATATCTTGTTTAATCAAGGAGGTAGAATATACATTCAATTGGCAGTAAAAATTAGTATCATTCAATTGGCGCCAGATCTCATTAACAAAACACAATCTATCTAGGATGACGATCCCACCTTCCTTGTCTACTGGTTTAATCACTACATCAGATTTGGCAGTAAAGGTTTTGATAGCATGCCTCTCACTACATGTCAAATTGTCCAAAAATGTTTTCTGTTTATTCTCTAAAAACTCAGTGTCTCTGATAATGCATTTATTAAAAGTTTGGATAATGGTCTCCGTAGGACCCAGAGGAAACCAGTGTGATTTATCTCGGACCACAGACATACTGTGGTACGAGGGTCTATTAGAAAAAATATTAGCTATCTGTAGCTTACGGTTAAATCTAAATAAGTCAATACATGTCTGAAATGCGTTATGGGTATAAAACTAAGTCCTTTTTAAAAAACATTAATCTCTGAATCAGAGAAGAAAACCTTTGAGATATTAATCATGGGTAATTCATCTTTGGTGTGAGGAGTTAAAACCGTGTGTAACTCCTTCCACTGCCTCTTCCCTTTCCCTGAAATCTATCTTTCCTCGAGGTGTCTTCTCCCAGGAAGATCTGTCCCTCTCTAATTCCCTCTTCCAAATATCCTCAAACAAAAAACCTTTCTAAGTACTCAGTAAACTAGGAAGGGGGCTGAAACTGGGCAAGCTAGTGGCGTAACGTGGGCATTGATGGCGTGTTGTGTTTAGCATAGGCCCTATGGATATGTGCTAACCACAACTGTTGCTATTTGCATGGCTGCACTAAGTGTACCCATATGCCAGTTAGCGTAGTGCCCATATTGACATGGGGGGCAGAAGCATAAACTGTACTGATACCCCACTGCAATCACACACTACTAGTACAACTTTTGCTAAACATGCCACTTTGTATGCTTTTGGGGCTGGTTCTAGAAGCCTCTTCTATATAGGCACATTGATGCCTATGTCGCCTTTCAAATAAGCATATTTTTTGAAATTTTTAGGGATGTCCTTTTAAAAATGCACTCCCCCAAAGGATAATGTCCCAAAAAATTTACCTATGAAAATGGTGTATTTGACAATTTCCCACCTTTCCTGTGGGTTAAAGAATGTGCCAATGATTCTTTGAGTTTGTGTGAGTGTCAGGACCTATTGCCCTGCTTTGCTGCCCCCAGAAGCATCCACCTTAAACAACATGGCCCTGCCCACAATTTCTATGATTAAAGTACTGCTTTACCCATACCACTGGTCTAATGCATGAACAAAAGATGAGCAAACTAACAGGCTGATGCAGAAAGCTTCTGCTGAAGTCACACGTTATTAGCTGTGTACACATTTTCATAGCACGCCGATAGTACGAGACTTCAGCGCCAGTATGCAGCAATGTGCATTTTGCAAATGAAATGTGCACTATTCATTGTAAAGTTGAAAGAAGGGGAGTCAACGCATGCGCAAACAAAGGATTACTACAAGCATGTAAATGTCAAACGCTCACGTTATGTGCACAGGACGTGCAGATTCTTTTGGCGCTAAGCCCATAATAATCAATACTATTTCGCCCAAAAACATTTTTTTAATGAAATCACAACAGAAAGACCTAACAGTAAATGGAGAATGATATAAGTGAATCCAAAAAACACACAAGGATAAAAAGCAAAGACATTTGTTCTGAACGCCAAACTTTCGCTTATATGCTAAAGGATACATGCAGAAAATTTTCATGTTGAAGGTAACTGTTCACCAGTACATACCCTGAAAGAGCAAGATAAGTAATGGAGACGCTCCTGAAAGAGCGAATAGTGAACTTTCTCAAAACCAGCAGGTTACAGGATCCGAGGCAACATGGTTTTACCGAGGGACGATCTTGCCAGACAAATCTCATTGAGTTCTTTGACTGGGTGACCAGAGAACTGGATCAAGGACACGCGATGGATGTCATCTACGTGGATTTCAGCAAAGCCTTTGATACTGTCCCTCATAGGAGGCTTATCAATAAACTCAGTAGTTTGGGGATGGGTCCCAAGGTGGTAAACTGGATCAGAAATTGGTTGACTGACAGACGACAGAAGGTGATGATAAATGGAGCTCACTCGGATGAAAGGAAGGTGATTAGCGGGGTGCCTCAGGGTTCGGTCCTAGGCCCGGCACTGTTCAATGTATTTGTGAGTAATATTGCTGAAGGACTGAATGGAAAAGTCTGTCTTTTTGCAGATGACACGAAAATTTGCAAGAGTGGACTCCCCCGAGGGAGTACTTAACATGAGGAGGGATCTGCAAAAGCTGGAGGAATGGTCTGATGCTTGACAATTAAGATTTAATGCGAAGAAGTGCAGTGTCATGCACTTGGGTAGCAGAAATCCAAGGGAAATGTACACGATAGGGGGCGAGAGGTTGGTATGCACGGAGCAGGAGAAAGTCCTCGGTGTGATTATTTCTGTAGATCTCAAGGTGGCAAAACAGTGCGACAAGGTGGTGGCAAAAGCCAGGAGGATGTTGGGCTGCATTCAAAGAGGAATTACCAGCAGAAAGGAAGGGGTACTAGTACTACTGTATAAGTCTCTGGTGAGGCCTCACTTGGAATACTGTGTTCAGTTTTGGTGACTGTATCTTGCAAAGGATGTAAAAAGAATGGAAGCTGTTCAGAGGAAGGCGACCAAAATGATTTGGAGCCTGTGGCAGAAGCCTTATGAGGAGAGACTTGAAGACCTAAATATTTATTATTTATTTATTTAGTATACATTTGTATACCGCTACTTCCAGCGATCAGCAGCGGTTTGATTACAGATTGGAAATTGTCAAATCATGACAGGAAATTTTTGAGGTATAAACACATTGATTAGACAGGAAAGCACAGCACACAGAGAACTATTTTACAGGGAACATGGGCTATGGAGGGTTAAGTGGCTTGCCCAAGACCACAAGGAGCACCTGTGGGACTAGAAACCCCAGTCCTTCTGGCCCAAGGTTGCTGTCCTCTAGTGGGATTTGAACCCCTGACCTTCTGGCCTGAAGTACCTTGCCCCAACCACTAGGCCACTCCTCCACTCCAAATATGTACACTTTGGAGGAGAGGAGGGATAGGGGAGATATGATTCAGACCTTTAAATACTTAAAGAGAAATATAATGAACAAATAAACCTCTTCCAGAGACGGGGAAGCTGTAAAACTAGACAGCATAACATGAAGCTGCAAGGTGGTAAATTGAAAGGCAATGTCAGGAAATACTTTTTTACTGAAAGGGTGGTGGATGCTTGGAATGCCCTCCTGATGGAGGTGGTGGGGACAAACACAGTGACGGAATTCAAAGAGGCCTGGGACAGACACTGTGGATCACTCTACAGCAACAAGATTAAATCAAAATAAACAGAACCATTTAATTTCTCAACAAATAGGGGTGTCCTACATGGAGCGATGGGGGGAGGAGCAGTGTGTTCACCCCTAAACAAACAAAGAAACAAAGACATGGGGAGGGGTGAAGACATGGGGAGGGGTACACTACTAAGCAAAGACATGGGTAGAGGTGCACCTACTCCCTAAAAGACATGGGAAGGGGTGCACCTACTCCTGTCATATTGCTGGGCAGACTAGATGGACCATACTGGTCTTTATCTGCCATCATTTACTATGTTACTATGTTATTACGTCATCTCAGACCAGGCATAGAAATATTGGCGCTCCTGCTGGTTATGTAATCCTCTATGCACTTCCCTGCACTGGGTGCAGAGCTGATTAGCATACAATTTTAATATGTGCAGCTCATTTGCATATTATTTAAATATGCTTGGCGTTGCTGGATGCACACACTTTTGCTGTTTACGCGCATGTCGGTCTCTTTTCTGCATTTGGTGTGATGGAACATGTGTGTATAAACTGGGTTATCTGCCCGCAAAGGGCGTGCTAATCTTTCTGCATCTGCCCCGTAAGTGAGCATTAATGATTTTTTATTCAGTGTCATATTCTTTGTTTCTCAGTGCCTGGGACTGAACAGAATATAAGAAGGCACGAGATAGCAAGCACGGAAGCATTTTAAATCTCACACAAGACTCAGAACTCAGAATTATATCACTCAAGACTTTCCGTTCTTTACGTTCAAAGAAACGTCTCCTCTCTTCTTTTTATTTTTCTGAGGATCAGGAACACATTGTCCTCACTCTGAAACTCTCCCTGACAAGCTCATTATCGAAGACCCAACCCATTATAGGCAATGTTCCAAGACAAAAAAATGTGTCCTGTGTTCTTCTCTAGAGTTAAGGATACGAGTTTGTAAGGAATTTTTAATTTCCTTTCAGAAATAAAACAGGAAGGAAAAAATCTTAACTTCTCCATACTTTATAGGTCATTAAGCAGTCTTTCCGAAAAAGGTAAACATTTATTTTCTATTTAAAGTATAAGAAATGGCACCTTTTTGGACAGAACGAGCGTTTGTTCACCCAATGCCACCTTAATAGATGACCTGTGGTAGCGTGGCCAGGAACATTGGTGTCCACACTGATGACAGTTAACGAGGCGATGTTGCATCTAACGTTCCATGGTTTTGGAGCTATGAGTGCGTTAGGTACAACTCCGTAGTGCTCTTTAGTAAAAGACCCCATAAATCTCAGATCTTAAGTAATTCTGAATCATTTCTATTACTACTGTTACAGCTACTTATCATTTGTATAGTGCTACAAGGAGTATGCGGCGCTGTACAGAGACATGTAAGAGACAGTCTCTGCTCATATGAGCTTACAGTATAGTCAAGACGGACAACACAACTGGGGACTAGGATATATCTAGGGGAATGGTAAGGCAACACATAGGAGGTGAACAAGAGACTAAGAGAATCGAGATCCAAAGAGATGAGTCTTTAGCCTGGATCTGAACAGGGCCACAGATAGGCTGTTGGCTGGCCGTTGCTGGTGGCATGTTGAGGCACCCCAGAGGGGCTGGAGCCTCAGGAGATGGCCTAGCAGCAGCGATGTCCTGGGAGGGTATGAGCAATGGAGGCCTTAGAGGCAGCTGACTTTCTAGAGAGGTGGAGCTGGGCCTCCTGGTGCCTCGCTTGAAGCTGAGACTGTTCCTTCAGCTCTCTAGTCTCCTGGCAGATAGTCTCTAGGTTAGCAAGGATCCCCCTGGTCGGCTGCACCATCTCTGCCCCCTCTTGAAGCATCTGCAGCTCTGTGGCATCTGTACATGGGGCATCGAGCTCCTCAGGGATGGAGGTTCCAGGGGATGGCACTGGCTGAGGAGGGAGAGATGTTATACCGACGGTTGTGCATTATTTAAAGAATATCTGGGGAAATATTATGCTAATTATTGAAGTGAGCCCTGCCCTGACTTGGAGAGAAATTGTTGGCCAATTTTCATGTATCTCCTTGGGCTTTTATTAAACTAGTTTTGACAGAAATGCATTAATGTCAGCATGAAACATTTGAGAGCTGCCCACAAGACCTGAACATTTGAAAGGGTACGGCTTTGTATGAACAGCATGGTGAATAGTTAGGCTGGATGTAGAAGATTCTGATTTTAACAAAAATCTATTATTGCAAATTATATACCAACAAGGGTTACAAGGCAATACCGCAGTGTGTTGGGGGTTTTCTTAAGTCAAAATGGAAATTTTTTTGTTTTGTTTTCAATCTTTTTACCATTGACAACTATATGTCAAGCCTCTGGAGAACATTAAAAGTGCATTTATCGTGCCGCCTGATGGGCAAAGGGTACCATTCAATAGCAAAGTGTTTTTACATGCCTTCCCACTCTCTCAGTCACCTTCAGAGGCAGATATTTCTAAAACAATTTCACCTGGCAAGGGAAGCCTGTGTTTCCCCATGCTGACTCATTCAGTTCTCGACTCTCATACCAGAGACCTCATTTCTACCTGGCCTACTTATTGCCAACTTTTAGGCCCATTGTCCCATTTGGCAGAAGGAAAGCATAATAGCTAATCGGGCCAACCAATGAATAAAGGTTTTTGGCAATTCAGCCTTAGAGCAGCGTCTCTTCTGGTGCATAAAGGGGGTAAGTTTATAAAAAAAAAATGTTTTTCATGTGTAAAACTGTTTTACACATACAAAAGGTTGTTGTTTTTTTTTAATTCTCCTAGGTGTTAGGTGCATAAGCACATGCACATGAGCTGGTAGGGAAAGGGAATTGGATTTAGTTCATGCCTTTCCTCAGATGCTCAAGGCGAGTTACATTCAGGTACTTTCCTGTCCCTGGAGAGCTTACAATCTAAGCTTGTACCTGAAGCAATAGAGGGTTAAGTGATTTGCTCAAAATCACAAGGGGCATCCCTGGTTCTCACCCACTGCTCAAACCATTTGGCTACTCCCCCACTCCTTCACTAGGTGTTTTCTGGGATGGAATTTGAATGTAGAATGGGTGGGGTCACAATGTCTGAGCATATTTTATAAAATACATGCATACGCGTGTACTTTGTACATTAATATTTACACCTCATGTCAAATAGGTGTAAATTTCCATCTAGCCACAATCTCTGCTGGTTTAGCCTAGTATTTAATAAAGGCACATAAAGTTGTGGTCAGCATTATTGGCACCCTTGCAGTTCAATCCCTTAATGTCCAGTATCTCTTAAAAAAACATGGCCAGTGAAATGGCTTTGGATTATATATGCATACATATTTGCACATAAAAGAATCAAATAAAAGACCAATTCAAAAAGGCAATAGTATAAAAATTTGCACATTGCAGGACATGATTATTAGCTTAAAAAAACCTTTCTCCCACATAATAGGAAGCCCAAGTCAAGAAACATCACTTTCACGGCGATAGTCCAAGAGGTACTCCACTAGACCCAGGCAAAACTCTCACAATTGCTTGAAGAAGATCAAATAATACCGTTCACTTGGACATTCCCCCTCCTAGTACTGAGACAAGCCCATACACAGTATATAAAGTTCAAAATGTACAAGGTTCAAGTAAGAAAATATTACTTGCACAAATTCTAACAACTGAAAGAGTACTTATCTCAAAACTTTCATTCCACTTGATACAGACAAAACTCTTGAACTTGCTTAGGGATAACAAATGGTATCACTTGCTTAGATACACCCACTGCTGATACTGAGACAAGCCCCAACACCTCCCACTCCTGACGCCATGGTGTTTCAGCAGCAACTCTGGCGTACTACCAGAATGTTTGGAAGTTTTGTCACTCGTGATGTGTTTCGCTGATTGAGCGCCTGTTTGAATAGTGTATTGCTAACAGTGTCTAACATGTGCACAATTAAAAAAGGGCGATTAAGTGTTTAGAACTGCATGAACAGAGATGTTGCCAAGTTGCATTTTGTTGCAGTTTAAGCCCCTGTTGCTTGCAGAGTTGCTGCCGAACAAGGGTGGCTCTATAATGAGGCCGAGTGAGGCGGCGGCCTCAGGAGACAACTTTTTGGGAGTGGCAAAAATTGCCCCCAAAAAGACCGCCTCACTCGGCCTTCAAAAAAAAAAAAAAAAAAAAGATCAAAGAAGCTGCTGCGCTGCCGCAACAGCAGCAGCAGTGACAGAATGAAGTGCCCTGTGGCCCCCCCTCGGAAGAGCCCTGCCTTCAATTTCCCCCAGCGCCAGCTCAGCTTTTCAGAGCTGTGAAGGGACAGCGTTTCCCTTTCTCACGACTCTGTTAAAGCCGCTGGCGCTGATGGGAAACAGGCAGCTTCTGTGATCCTTTTTTTTTTTAAATTTCCCTTCAAAAGGTTGGGCTGGGCTGGGGGGTGGGGGTAGCACTAGAAATCGTAATGGGTTGATGGGGGAGGGCTAGGACTGGAAATGGGCTGATGGGGGGCTAGGACTGGAAATGGGCTGATGGGGGGTTAGAACTGGAAATGGGCTGATCGGGAGGGGGGCTAGGATTGGTAATGGGCTATCAGGAGGGTTAGAACTGGAAATGGGCTGATGGGGGGTTAAGAATGGAAATAGGCTAATCGGGAGGGGGGCTAGGACTGGTAATGGGCTATTGGGAGGGTTAGAACTGGAAATGGGCTGATGGAGGTTTAAGAATGGAAATAAGCTGATCGGAAGGGGGGCTAGGACTGATAATGGGCTGATTTTATTTATTTTATTTATTTATTTATAGTCTCTTATATACCGCGCTATTCAGCATCAGTGCGGTTCACAATAAACAATGAGTTACACAATTCGACAGTACTTTGTGTTTACAGTAAAACAGGAAATACAAACTCGGATAACAGGGTAATTAATTAATTATAACATAGTCATGATCTCATCCTGGCTTAAGTTTTGTGTATGGGTGGTCTGTGGGGTGTCTGTATTGTATGTGTATGTTTGGAAGGTCTGTGGGTTGGTTGAGATGTCTGCATTGTTTACTGGATAAGACAAGAGGAAGAGGTAGTGTTTCAAAGCTTTTCGGAACTGCAAAAGGTCTGGTATTGCTCGGATGCTTTGAGGAAGGCTGTTCCAACACCTTGGTGCACAGAATAAGAAGGCCCTGTCTGAAGTAGTTTTGGTGCACTGTGATATTGAATTAGGGACTAACGGAGTATTGAGTGTTACTGACCTTCTGTCCCTATTGAGGGGTGGTGTTTGGATCATATCCGATAATGATGCAGATGAGAGTTCTTTGATGGCTTTGAATGTAATTAGTAAAGTTTTGAAAGTGAGTCTACTTCGTATCGGGAGCCAATGAAGATGTTTTAGAATAGGTGAAATATGGTCTTTCCGGGAAGCTCCATGAAGGACTCTTGCTGCAGCATTCATAGCCATTTGAAGTGGGTGTAAGGTGGCTTGAGGGAGACCTTGTAAAATTGAGTTTGCATAATCAAAATGAGGTATGATTAGCGCCTGATAGATGGTTCTAAAATCTTCTGGCTCTAGCAAGGATCGTAGGTGTCTAAGGGAACGTATTTTGTGGTATACCGCTCTTACAATATTACAAATGTGTGCCTTCATATCCAATTTCTGGTCTAAAGTGACACCGAGGTATCTGATGGTGGTCTTGGTCTGGAAGTTAGCTTCATTCACTTTCAAAAAGGATGGAGCAGTGAAATTTTGGTTACGTGTAATGAATAACACCTCCGTTTTTTTGTGTTGGATCCTTAGATTTTGGGATTGAAGCCAGTTGGATACTTCATTTATGTAGTTTGTTAATGGAGTGAGCTCGGGGTTCTCAGTTGTAAAAGGAAAATATAATATAAAATATAAACAGAAGCTCACTCAAATAGCAACAATCCCGTTCTTAACACGTAACCTCTGCCAACCCAGTAACACCTCTCACCTCTCTCTCATCCTAAAAAGTTCTCTTCATACAATAAGCCGTCCATATGTAAATAGCTCAATTACTATTATTCATTGTAAATAATTACCCCGGTTACCCAAGTTTTTGTCCCTGTTCCATGTAAAAAAATCAGATAATATGTATCTTATCTGATGTTTTATTGTTCTATGTAAACCGCGCTGATTATAAATAGTGCGGTATATAAAAGATGTTAAATAAATAAATAAAAATAAATAAATAAATAATAGTACATCATCCGCGTATATCATGCAGTTAACTCTGAAGGATCGTATCAGGTTGCAGATAGGCTGCATGTATATATTAAACATAAGGGCGGAGAGGGAGGAGCCTTGAGGGACCCCTTGTTTTTGATGAAACTGATCTGATGAAGTATCGTTGGATCGTACCTGCTGCCATCTATCAGAAAGGTAGGACCTACACCACTCAAGCGCTTTATCGGTAATTCCCTTCCCTTTGAGACGTTCCAGGAAGCGTTCATGGCTCACAGAATCGAAAGCGGCTGCAATATCTAGGAAAACAAGGACGAACCCTTGGCGGATGTTATCAATACCTGATAATAAGCTGCTGAACAGTGTAGTTAGAAGCGTTTCCACACCGTGGGATTCTCTGAAGCCGTGCTGGCATGGGTCCAGTGGCGCGTTAAAATCGATATGATCCTGAATTTGTTTTTGTACTTCTTTTTCCAATATTTTTGCTAGTAATGGAATGCTTGATATAGGTCTATATGATTCTGGTTTAAGAGGGTCGAGCTTGTTGTTTTTTAGTAATGGCCTTATGGATGTTTGCTTAAGGGTACGAGGGAAAGTTCCTGTTGTAAATGATTGAATCATGAGTCTGGATATGATGGGACTGAGGTCAGTTCGTAGATCTTTGATCCAGAAAGCAGGGCATGGATCAGTATGAGCGGTGGTCATGTTTATGCCAGCAATGGTGTCCTCGATTTGTCGTTTAGGTGGAATTGAGAAGATAGTGAGTAGAGTTTGATCTACTGGATCTAGGACTATGTTAGGAGTTGAGTTATTGTCAATTTGGCAGAGTTTGGATTGTAGATAGTTAGCATATATTTGAGGGTGGATTTCGTATTTGAGTTGTGAGGCGGGTTCATTTGTCAAACGCTTAACTATGGCAAACAGGTCATGAGGCTTGTTCAGAGATCTTTTTAACGTGACTGCATGGTAACGTCTCATTGATTCAGTAACCGCTGTGCGATGAGATGTGAGATGCAGGATATATGCAGTTCTGTCTACTTCTGAGTGTGAGCGTCGCCATCGTCTCTCAAGTTTCCTTAGGATTGTGCGTGAGGCCTTCAGCTCAGATGAATACCATATAGCAGAGTGTCGCTTGCTTTGTAATTTGTTAGTCGACGGACATGTGGCAATCGAACTGAGCGTATTATTCCAATTAGAAACTAAATTGTGTGATTGTGTGATTAGGCCTGGAAATGGGCTTATTAGGGGGGCTAGGACAGGAAATAGGCTGATTGGGGGGGCTAGGACTGGAATGGACTTATTGGGGGTGTTAGGACTGGTACTGGGCTGATGGGGCTATCACTGGAAATGAGCTAGGACTGGTAATGGACTGATTGGGGGGCAAGGACTCGAGTGGGCTGATAAGAGGGATAGGACTGGAAATGTGCTGGGACTGGAAATGGGCTAATGGGGGAGGGGAGGAGAGTGCTGCTGACCCTGGAAGAAAACTAGGGGCTAGGGCTACAAATGGGCTGATGCGGGGGGATGGGAGAATAGGACTGGAAGGGAGCGGATACTGAGAGGGTGTGCCAGTGGAAGGAGGGGGCAGGAAGGGAGCTGATACGGAGGAAGGAGGGGGCTGGAAAGGAGCTGATATGGTGGGGGAAGGAGGGGGCTGGAATGGAGCTGACACCTGGGATGTACTGAAGGGGACTGGAAGGGAGCTGACACTTGGGAATGGGAGTGGTAGGTGGCTGGGTAATGGGGAGGAGGCTGGAAAGGAGCTGACATGTGTGAATGGCACTGGAAGGGGGATGGACAGAGGGTAGGGTGACTGGAAGGGAGTTGACTGGGGAGGGGTGGCACTGAGAGTGGACGTGAGCTGATACCTGGGATGGTATTTTGACTAGAAGGGGCTGGACAGTGGGGAAGGAGGGGGACTGGAAGGGAATGGACACCAGTGGCAGTTGTGGGAATGCAAGGCAGTTGACATTGGAGTGTACTGGGAGGGGAGGACTGGAAAGGGGGTCGATACTGGGGAGAGTTACTGGAACTGGAAATGGGCTAATGGAAGGAAGTGAAGAAAACAAAAGAAGAGATAAAAAATGGCAGATGGACCATAGACCACAGAAAGAGAAGAGAAGACAGGAAAGCAGAAGCCTCAGATCGGGACCAGCATGATCAGAGAATAAAATGGTCAGACAACAAAGGTAGAAAAAATAATTTCATTTAATTTTAGTGATTGGGCTTTGTGCTATCTTTATATTTTACACAGTATGGGGGAACTGCATCTCTTATTTATCTGATGTTGCACTGCATGCAGAGTCTGGCTTCTTGGGATTTCAGTTTAAATTTTGTCTACATATTTTTATTTTTACTTTAGATTGTGGTTACTTATTTTGTACTTGGTGAAGGTCTGTATTATGAGTGTGTGACTGAGGCCAGGTGTTCTGTTAACATGGAGTTTGTACATAAAGATCTATACTGTACTATAGTAATTTGACTTGTTCAGCTTTTCAAATAGGTGTATGGATGTTCCAGGGCCCACTGAAGTATTTACAGTGACCATTTTTTTAGATGGGCTCCTTATGTGAGTTTTGGAAGTTGGTGCTGATATGGTATGGTATGATGTGTTCTTTGTTGTAGGGTTTTGTATTAGTTCACAATATGCCTGGTACTGGAGAATGTTTGTTGTTATTGTTAGTGAGATGATCAGAATCAGATTTTTTTTAAGATATTGAGTTCTGTGGGTGAATGTCCTGGTACCGCTCTGCACCCACTGTGGATACAAAATATATGTTGAAAAAGAAAAAGCAAGAACCATAACGCAGTTTATAACAACAAAATAAAAATGGGTTATAATTTAGTTTTATAAACTGTGCTTTTGGTTCTCACTCTCCTTTAGTTCCTTGGTGTGCAAACATCTTGCATTTCCTCCATATTTATTTATTTATTTGAACCTTTTTTCTTTCCCAGCGATCGGGGCGGTTTACATGGAACTACAACACAGTGGTACATGGAACATATTTTACCAATACAATTTAAACAAGGAACTTATAACAATAACTATATACATACCAGTGCACACTAATTACAGAGGCATAGTGATGGCTGGATTTTCTTAGCTATATACATTGAAATAAGGAAGGGAAATGGGAGGTGTTAGACTGTAAATATAATCTAATCAGCTTTTTGGTTTGGTTCAGTCCCTGATTGGAGTTCTGAAAAAGCTTCTCCCCCATCTATGGGGGGGGGGGGGCACCATCTCATCCTTCACCTCAGGCAGCAGATTTCCTTGAGCTGCCCCTGCTGCTGAAACACCATGGCACCAGAAGTGGGAGATATCAGGGCATGTCTCAGTATCAGAAGCGGAAGTATCCAAGCAAGTTGTACCATTTGATTTTCTTCAAGCAACTTCAAGAATTTTGACTGTATCCAGTGGTACAGGCATGAGGGAGAATTTGGCTGCGACAATTGTAAAGACCTTGTGGTCTATAGATCGCAACGGTTTATTTTCTTTCAACCTGCAAATCTTTCCGTGTTTATTAATGCCAGAATTCCTATTACTTCCTCCCCATCTGACAGTGGTGGGTTGGGGTCATGATTGCGCATCTATTACTAGGTAGTTTTGGATTCTCCGCAGCTTTCTTGTTTCCCTATTTTTTCCTGGATATTAATTACAGGGGTTCCTCCAGCCCTTCTTTTTTGTATACACCCCAAGTTTGTAAACATTCTTAAATAATAAAATTTAAAAAATACACTTAATGCTACCATGAGGGTAGCTTTATAATGTCATCTTGGTTGGAAGTGCAAGTAGGCATCTATTTTGGGGCTATTTTCTAAAAACCTACGGGGGCCTTTTATTAAAGGGCATTTAAGCAGTTAGTGCGAGTTAGAGCACGTGCTAGGTGTGCGCTGTGACCCATGGTATCTATTAGAGTGGGGCCAGCCCAGTTAGCAATGCCTGATTTCCATGCTGTCCTTCGCATGTTGGGGTGTTAAGTGGGTGGTTTAGGGGTGGAGAGTGGGTGGGATGAGCAGTTTGTGTAGGCGGAGCTAAGCACTGTGTTAACTGCCAGGAACATGCTTACCACGGTCCCCAACAGTTGATGCAGTGATATTGAACCTAACCTGCTATGATTTTGAGCAGTATTGATGCATTAGGCGCAATACCATAGCACATTTTAGTAAAAGGGCTCCATAGATCCCTAAAAGGCAAATATTAGAAAGGATGTTTAGCTGGTGGTTGCAAAGTGCAGTGTGAAATCCAATGGTGACTGGTGCCATGCACATGCATGGGGCCTTCTAAAATCAACACATCCCTGCCCTGGATATACACGTGTAAAAAAACAACATGCAGCAGAGACTTGCACGTGCATGCAACAGAAATGGTAATTAGGCCTTACCTGCTAATTGCTGTTCCTGAAGGAACGACAGTCCAGTCCCTTACTTCTGGGTTGCGCAACCCTTCCAGCAGCTTGGAGGCTGAGTCCAACCTTTTTGGGGATGGAGCGGTATAAATACCACTGGGACCACCCCCTAACTCCAGTATTCGAATGAAAAAGCAGACATAACAAACTTTCGTAACCGAACTATATAGCTATAACACCTCAAGAAAATTGACTATAACTAAAAACTTTTTTTTTTTTTTTTTTTTTTTTTTTGGAATGGCATGGGAAAGGATGGGAGGGATGGCCCCGGACGGAGGGGGGGTGCCGGGGCTAGCCGCACCTGGCCTGGGTTCGTTCCGATGCTTCCGACTAAACAATACTCTTAACTTCAGCCGGAAATGGGAGGGATCAGGGACTGGACTGTCGTTCCTTCAGGAACAGCAATTAGCAGGTAAGGCCTAATTACCATTTCCTTATCGTCACTCCAGTCCAGTCCCTTACTTCTGGGATGTACCCGAGCAGTTCAACCCTGGGTGGGATCCGGCATACCGGAACGAAGAACCGCCAGGCCAAACCGAGCGTCCGCTGCACTCTGGACGTCCAACCTGTAGTGCTTGGTGAAGGTGTGGAGGGATGACCAAGTCGCCGCCCTACAGATATCCAGCGGAGGAACTAGGCTGAACTCCGCCCAAGAGGTAGCCTGAGCCCTCGTGGAATGTGCTCGCAGGCCCACGGGAACTTGCTTCCCCTTCAGGATATAGGCGGAGGCGATTGCCTCCCTGATCCACCTAGAGATGGAGGCCTTGGCCGCCGCCTCCCCTTTGTGCGGTCCCCCGAACTGGATGAATAGGCGTTCGGATTTTCTGAAGGGCGCTGTGCGGGAGAGGTAACGCTTCAGGGTCCTGCGAATGTCTAGTAGGCGAAGCTTGTCATCCCCAACTTCCCGCCCTTCCGTTGCGCAGGCCGGGAGGGTAATTGTCTGGTTCACATGGAAAGGGGAGGTGACCTTGGGTAGGAAGGATGGAACCGTGCGCAGCACCACTTTATCCTTGAGGAAGGACAGAAAGGGGGGCTGCGAGGACAGCGCTTGTAGTTCCGAGATTCTTCTGGCCGAGCAGATGGCGATAAGGAAAACTGTCTTCAGAGTTAAGTCTTTTAGGGAGGCATTCCTTAATGGCTCAAAGGGATTCCCGATTAAGGCATTTAGTACAAGGTTAAGGTCCCAAGGGGGGATGACTGACCTTCGTTGTGGTCGTAGCCGTCTAACTGCCCTTAAAAACCTTGCGACGTCCGCGTGGGCCCCTAGGGGCTTGCCTCGGACCTTGCCCCTGTAGCAAGCGATGGCCGCCAGCTGGACCCTTAAGGAACTGTGGGCCAGACCCTTGTCAAACCCTGCCTGCAGGAATTCCAGGACCTCCGGAACCGAGGCCGAGAGTGGTTTCCTTCGGCGCTCCGCGCACCAGGATTCGAAGATGCGCCAGACCCTCACGTAGGAAAGACAGGTCGAGCGCTTCTTGGCCTGTAGCAGAGTCGAGACTACTGCCCCTGAGTACCCTCGTTTCAGGAGCCGTGCCCTTTCAATAGCCAGGCCGTAAGCGAGAACCGATCCACGTGTGGCATCAGTACCGGGCCTTGCCTTAATAGGTCCCTTTTGCAAGGGAGCCGCCACGGCTGGTCGACGATCATTCTCACCAGGTCCGCATACCAGGGTCGGCGAGGCCAGTCCGGGGCTATGAGGATTACCAATCCCTGGTGAGACTCTACCCGCTGGAGTACTTTTCCGATCAGAGCCCAAGGCGGGAATACATAGAGAAGACCCTCCGAAGGCCACTTTTGGGACAGGGCATCCAAGCCCTCGGACATTCTTTCCCTCCGCCGACTGAAGAATCTGTCCACCTTGGCTGACGAGAACCGTGCCATGAGGTCCATGACTGGCACTCCCCACCGAGCTACTATTTGCTTGAAGGTCTCCTGTTCTAGTTCCCACTCCCCGTGGTCTATCTTGCACCTGCTGAGGAAATCGGCCGTGACGTTGTCCGTTCCGGCCACGTGCTGTGCTGATAGCGCCTGCAGATGGATCTCCGCCCACTGTAAGAGGGTGTCCGCCTCCTTTTCGAGAGCGGGGCTGCTGGTGCCTCCCTGGTGATTGATGTAGGCCACCGCGGTGACATTGTCGGAGAGGACGCGAATTGCTCTTCCTTGAACTAAGTTCTCGAGTGCTTTGAGCACCAGGGTGACGGCCCGCAATTCCAGTCTGTTGATGGGCCATTGCGCTTCCAACGGTGTCCAGAGACCCTGGGCGAACTGAGCTTGGCAGTGTGCCCCCCAGCCCGAGAGGCTGGCATCCGTTGTCAACAGTATCCACTGAGGGGGTTCGAGAGGCATCCCGCGGCCCAGGTTCCTTGGGTTTCTCCACCAGTAGAGTGCCTGTTTGGTCCGCGGAGCGCACGGTAACTGTCGAGAGAGCGGGTGATGCTGGGGAGACCACCGCCGCAACAGAGAACGCTGCAATGGGCGCATGTGGGCCCTGGCCCATGGTACTACTTCTATTGCCGCCGCCATTGTTCCCAGAAGTTGAAGATAATGCCACGCCGAGGGGCTTCTTCTGGCTAGAAACTGAGAGACTAGGAGCCTTAGATCCCTTGATCTCGTTCGTGACAAGAAAACTCTTCCGCTGTTGGTGTCGAATCTTGCCCCGAGGTACTCGAGTTCCTGGGAGGGAGTCAGTCTGCTCTTCGTACGATTGATGACCCAACCCAAGTTCTCTAAAACCTGGATTACTCTGGCCGTTGAAAGAGTCCAAGACCCCTTTGTCCCCTAAGGGAAGTACTTGCGGTTTGCCGGTCCTGGGCCTGGTGCAGTGTCTACCACCCGGAGGCTCAAAACGTGGTAGGCCCCACCACGTGGAGCCTGAGCCGGGGAGACTGAGTGTGCTCCTGGCGCCTGGCGGAGCTCCGGTGCTGAGTCCGGCGCTGATTCCCCCTGCAACACGTGTGCGATCGCCGTCTGATCGCACCATGTGGAATTTGAACTCCGTGTATCGTGCCGTTCGCCTCCGCGGTCACACGCGTTGGGCCGGGACGGGCAGGTCGGCGTTGCAGCCTCTAGCGCTCAGCCACCTTCTGGGCTTCGGCGCGAGGCTGTTTCCCCCCAAGGAGGTAGCAATCGTCACCCTGGAAGCTGGGCAAAGCAGAGCACCTCCTCTGTGCCGCAGATCCGCAAAATGCTTTGCGAGTGCCGGGTCCGGTCGGGCGGGGGGGGGGGGGGGGGGGGGGGAAGGTAAGTCTTAAAGGAGCAGAGCTAAGGAATCAAGGTAACTAAACTTTCAAATGAAATAAAACAAACACTTAAGCAAGATTAAGCATATTAAATTAAAGTAAAATTAAAGTAAAGTTAAATTAAGATTAATAAGTGAAGGCAGGACTCCAGTAAGCCCAAGGCTTACGGAACCCTCCAGCTGCTTGGAGGCTGAGAATACTGGAGTTAGGGGGTGGTCCCAGTGGTATTTATACCGCTCCATCCCCAAAAAGGTTGGGCTCAGCCTCCAAGCTGCTGGAAGGGTTGCGCAACCCAGAAGTAAGGGACTGGACTGGAGTGACGATAAGGAAAATGGGGTTCCCATAGACAATAGTTGTGGTGAAGATGTATACATGCCTATTGCATTAAGGAGGGATGATGACTGTAAAAAATGTGAGAAATAGTATGCTTACACTATTTTCATGCAAACAAACCTTAAAATGCATTGGCTAAATAGTGTGAGCGTGCTAAACAGAGCATGCTCCTTTTTCTTTCCTTTTTGATTGGCTTCCAAGGAATATCCAATTTAGCTTGGTCTATTGTGTTCACTTGTCATTACAGAGGGAAGAAGTGGAAGATCTACTACACTCCAGATACGGAGGTAAAAAAAATGAGAGAAGAGATGTTCAGGAGAGCAGGAAAGTAGCAGGTGTGCATGTTTTGAGCCTTCTGACTTGTAAGTCCGTAAGGATCTTCAAATAGTGGGATCTGAGGATGTGGTAGAGATGGAAAGACGCATGCAGGGGAAGACTCGGGGAGGGATCTGGGCACCTAGACCCAGAAAGGTGCTGGTATCTGACCATTTCCCCATCTATGACCATCCCATAATGTAGGCTTATAAATAGCAGTACCACATAGTTTGCTACTGCCTCGGAGCTCACAGACATGAGCTTTATACTCAAACCAAAACAAGTAGTGAACTCCAAAAAGCTTTTGAGGCTCAAAATACTCTTCAGCTTCAAACCTCTGAATGCTTACAGTAGTTTTGCCTATACTAACAATGCCAATGACAGCAAACGCCTTTATTTATTTGCATTTGACTTGTTTCCAATTGTGGAGATGCCAGGCTCCCAGAAGCTTGGAGTGACTTACACATGCAAAATTTAAATAAAAACATAACAATGCACATCTTGCACTAAACCAATAAGAAGCAATTCAAATACATATCTCCCACAATTCCAGTGCATTCAAGATAAGCATTGCAAAAAAAACCAAAACATGCTCTATCCATTTTTCTCAGTTCCAGTATTGCATTCCAGAACTTTGGGGCGCATAGTTCCTTTCTGATTTCTTGAGTTTATGCAATTGTAAACCATCTTTCTGGTATTATGAAAAAAGGTAAATCAAGTCCAGATAAACATAATAAGAATGCCTATTCCTAGGTTTCCAGAAGACTTGTAACATTCACTGGGGGAAGGACCAGCCTGTTTTCCTGGGATGAATGGGAAGCTAACTTCAGAGTATGCATTGCCAGACAGTCTTGCAAGACACTTGGGAGAGTCACCCCATCAGTGCCCTAAAAATAGCACAAGGACCTGGAACGGACAATGAGCTTGCATTGACAACCAATATAGCCCTTTTAGGAGGTAACTATAAAATCACCATCTGTATGTGTGCATATCTGCATGTAAATGGCCTCTTATAAAATTCTATCTGGCGTAAAAGCATGCACTTGTATACACACGCACTTTGTTGGTAGACATGCATAAGGGCAGAGTTTGGCAGAGCATAGGTGGAGATTATCAAATACCATGCTTTAAATGTAGGCATGAAATCTGCCACTTAAGCTGGTATTTTATAAAGACAAGTAGGCATCTACTGTACTTGTCTTTATAAAATTGTCTTCCTATAGGCACCTGAGAACAGGCTTAAACTAGGTGCCCCTTATAAATTGGTCCTCTTGGTATTGCAGTCACATGATTATGATACTTTAAACCTTCAAATAATCTAGCTATCATATTCTGCACTACTTGTAGCCAACATATGTCCTTCTTGAGTGGGCCCAGATAAGTGTGAATAACTGATACCTAGCTAACTAACCTAAGATTCTGTTTAGTGAGTAGAGGCCACAGCTGATTCAGCCTACAGATATGGCCAAAACAAGTCCTAATAATTGATGTAATCTGATCCTACAGTATCAAGTGGAATCCCAGCATCACCCCCAAATAATGAATCACAGAATACGGCATTTTTATAATATCTGTCATTAATTTAATTATGGGGAAGTTCAGAATTTGAAGATTAGAAGCTCGCGCAGAGTTCTCCAAAGTTTCCACTTTTGCTCTTAACAAAGTATTATATTTAATCAATACAGCATTGGTATTGCCAAGAATATTTAGAATAGTCTCATGTTCTTCTACTTTCTTCTTTACTGAATCAGTTATAACCACATACGCTTCTAACTTCTGAGTAACGTCATTTACCTGAGACGAAAATCCAGCACACTGTCGAGCCAAAGTCTCTGAAGGAAACGTACTTGCTTCCCAGATATTGTCCTGGGTAATTTTTTGAGATCACGATAAGACAAAAAATACAGGGGCTTTTGGAGTCACAGCCAAGAGTTCCCTTGCAAACTCCCCTGCGACCAGGGACGACACACACGCACGACTCACTTCCTCCAGAAGACCCAGAAGGCAACAGGGTAGCTGCTTCACCTCCCTCCACACCTGCTCCTTGTAATGACATGTATGGGTACCCCCTTCAAACTCCACAGCCACGCCAGACAGCGGGGTCAGTAGCAACAGGAGGCGGTGGTGGGCTCTGCGTCTCAGGAGACAAGGTGACTTCCAGAGCAGGCAGGAGAGCCAGGTCCTCCAGCAGCTCGCCTGCAAAGCCTGCACAAATCTCTCATCCATCGCTCAGCCTCAGAGACTGTGACAAAATGGTCCATAGGGCTGGAGCTGGCCAGCTGGGGCTCCACAAGGTAATCCCTAGCCTTCCCTTTACATTTCAGCATCAAGAGGAAAACAGAGCACTCTCCTCACGCAGCCATCTTGGACACACCCTCTTAAGTGCATTTTAATATGTGCACAAAACTTTAGAATTGGTGAAGGCTAAAGAAAATGCAGTCTAAATGCACAGACTTCATAACCTAACCTTCAAAACCTTCAAAATTCATGTAATTCAGTATTTTCATTGAAAATAAATATTTTTATACCTTTGTTGGTAATTGTTTTCATTGTTTTTTTTCTCTCAGCTCAATTTTTATCCCGTGTCTTATTTGATTCTACTTTGTTCTTTCATTGAAAGAGGACGGGGGGAAATATGATGCACCTCTTTTCCAACTCTGTTCCAGAAGTCAACAATCCAAACTTGCATTGTTGGGAAGAAGAGGATAGGAAACATGGACAGGGCGATAGAAAGATGCGATTAGACAGTGAGAGATAGAGAAACAGGAAGATGGAAAGGGGGTGAAATGTAAGGCAGGAGCAGGCATGTGGACTTTGAGCATGCCCACTTTATCAGTATCGCCATGGCATATACTAGTACTAGGGTAAGGAGGAAGTGAACGTCTCCTGTCTGTGACCATAGCTGCGGGTTCTGAGCACGCACAGAAGTATTTTGAGGGCATTAAAGCCCCTAATATCCATGCAGTCAATACGTATGTCTGTTCATCCTTTTCTGGGATTAGACGAGGTCATTTTATGAAGCCATTAATAGATGTACGTGGCAGTTTATGCACATTAATGGCCTCATAAAATACCAATGGCATAAAGCTATATGCATTGGCATGAAGTGCATACTTTGTTGGTACGGGGCACCGTCTGGGCGAAGCCCAGATATAGATCACAAGTAAACGCATTGATTATAAGATACCTTAATTTATGCAGTGACTTGCATA